>CM042039.1:33810000-35060000 GCA_023525975.1 Smallanthus sonchifolius | reverse complement strand
GTAGCGGGATCCAACTTTTATCTGGATGTCTTCAATGGAACATATGTGATCCAAGGGCGAATATATGCTTGACGATTGTTGTCAAGAAAAATCTTAGCTCGGCTTCCCATTGCATACCTGTGAGTATGGGCAGTGAAGTTAGCTGAAAATTGTGCTAAAGACATTACCCGAAATTGGTCTCAACAGATAATACTATCCAAAATCTTACATTCTTTTTCTGATAATGATCTTTTGTTAATCTTATACACACTCACATCTCATAACATGGGTTCAAATCACATTTGTAGAAAAGATATTTAGTTGTCACACTACTAATGATTTAGCGAATGCTTCTAGCTGACTGACAATTTAACAAAGAATATTTGAAGTATATCAAGGTGCAATCATCTCCCTGGTTATGCAATCTAAGAAATTTAGATTACTAACTGATGTGCAATCATTTCCTCCAATTTTAAATGACATTGAGATTTTGAAAATTTTATATTTTGTTTGGATTATTTTTAGAAAAAAATTAACAGAAAACAAATTAAATGTAAAACAAAAATAAATGTAACTTTCAAGAAATAAGTTTGTTTTGAAAACGTTTAGCATTCAGGATTGAACATTCCTATCATGTCGACAAGATGTTCAAAACGAGTACGATCAAAAGCTTTGGTGAAAAGATCAGCAAAATTATCATCCGTGTGAACTTTTACAAGTTCAATTAGATGTTTTTCAGCACAATCACGGATGAAATGGTGACGAATTTCAATATGCTTAGTTTTGGAATGTTTCACCGGGTTGTTTGTGATAGACATGGTGGCTGTGTTGTCGATGAACATAGGAGTGCAAGTGTAATTTAAGTCGTAATCTCTCAATTGCTGTTGAATCCATAATATCTGAGAGCAGTAGCTTGCAGCAGCAATGCACTTCGCTTCACATGTTGAGATAGAAACTGTTGACTGCTTCTTACACTGCCATGAAACCAGCCTGTCTCCTAGGAATTAACATCCACCTGAGGTTGATTTTCTATCGAGATTACAACCGCCATAATCAGAATCAGTGTAAGCTTTGAAATCAAATGACTGTTGTTTTGAATACCATAGACCTAATCAGGATTTTCCTTTCAGGTATCTGAATATTCTCTTTACAGCAATCATATGTGATTCCTTCGGTTGTGACTGAAACCTCGAACACAAGCAGACAGCAGACAGCAAACATAATGTCGAGTCTTGAAGCTGTGAGATACATAAGAGATCCAATCATTCCTCGGTACAATCTATAATCCACATCCTTTCCTTATTTATCAGGATGTAAACTGTGATTGACTGGAATAGGTGTGCCATAAGATGTACAATCATTCATTTTGTATTTGGACAAAATGTCTTGGACATACTTAGTTTGATGCAAATAAATGCCATCGTCCCTTTGACTGACTTGCAGTCCTAAGAAAAAGGAAATTTCACCCATGTTGCTCATTTCAAACTTGGACTTCATCACCTGCTCAAATTCCTTACACATCTCTTCATTTGTAGACCCAAAAATGATATCATCAACGTATACTTGTACAAGTAGAATATCATATCCTGCTTTCCGTATGAAGAGAGTCGAGTCAATTTATCCTCGATCAAAACCATTGGACAATAGATGCTTGACAGAGTCTCATACCACACTCTTGGTGCTTGATGAAGACCATAAAGTGCTTTGTCAAGTTTATATACTTTATCCATGTATAACGGGCCTTCAAAACCAGGTGGTTGAGTGAAATAGACTTCTTCATGTATTTTACCATATAGAAAGGCACTTTTTACATCTAGTTGAAAGACCTTGAAGCCGACAAAAGAGGCATAAGCCATAAATAATCAGATGGCCTCAAGTCTAGCAACTGGTGCATAGACTTCTGTATAATCCAGACCTTCTTGTTGGTAAAAACCTTGAACAACCAATCTTGCTTTATTTTTCACTACAATGTGTCGATCGTCAGTTTTGCACTTGAACACCCATATGGTTCCAGTTGGATGTACACCTCTTGGTAAATCAACTAGATCCCAAACTTGTAGTTTTCTGAATTGAGACAGTTCTTCTTGCATAGCCTCAATCCAATAATTGTCAGCTAGAGCCACTTTGATATTATTGGGCTCTAATTGGGATATGAAGGCAGCCTTTCAACATGTTTCTATGATACCTGTGTTAAGAATCTCAGCATAAAGGCTGGTGTTTTCAGTTATAGTTTTGTGACGAGTTTGAACACCGACATTAGGATCACCGATAATATTGTCAATTGGATGATTCTTATGAATTCTTGTCTCTTGTATAATGGTTTCTTGATTATTTGTTTCAATATTCGTGCCTATCTCCCCCATATCATTTACACCTGAAGATGTTTCATTGTAAATAGGATCAACTGGAACTTCGATTCTGATTTGAGCTCCGTCATTTTCAGTATGAGTATCTTCTTTAGTGTCACTTTCATGTGTTCCCGATGCAGATGCAACATCGGAACAGGGGCTTGGAATAGGTATAGTTGTTCTTATTGAGAAATTAGAGTTGTCTTCGCCACTACAGTATTGATACAGCTTTGCGGCATCTTCAGCAGATAAATCAGGAAGATTGAAAGACTTGAAAAGATTATTATAATAAAAACCCTAAGCTGGACCTGCAGGTTCTGGTGGACTGCTGTATTTACTGTAGTCCACTTCGAACCATTCTTCGACAGTACGACTTTCAGTATTGTACACTCTTTTTCAAGGTGAGTTGGCAACATATCCTAAGAAGATGCCTTTTACTGATTTAGCATGAAACTTCGACTGTTAATCTTTGTGTTGTAACAATAGAGAACATGGACTACCAAAAGGAATTAGGCAGTCAAGCTTAGGAGGTCGATTATTGATTAGTTCATAGCTTGTTTTGTTGTGTCTCTTCACTACCAGAACTCTATTCAATATGTGACAAGCTGTGTTAATAGCTTCTGCCCAAAAAGTGATTGGAAGCTTGGCATCTGACAGCATTGTACGTGCAGTGTCAATTAGAGTTCTGTTCTTCCGTTCTACAACTCCATTCTGCTGAGGAGTGTACGGTGCACTAAATTCTTGATGAATTCCTTTCTTGAGATAGAAAATAGCCATCAAATTATTTTTAAACTCGGTGCCATTGTCACTCCGAGTTCTTCTGACCTTTAGTTTGCGTAAGGATTCTAGATTAAGAATCAGATATTGTATAATTTCAGCAGTCTCATCTTTAGTACCTAAGAAATGTACCCAAGAAAAACGTGAGTAATCATCAGTAATAACCAAACAGTATGACTTCCCCCCAATACTCTTGATACTTATGGGCCCAAACAAATCCATATGTAAGAGCTCCAAAGGGGTATCAATAGAGTTTTGAGTCTTTCGATTATGAGATTTTCGTTGTTGTTTTCCCTTTTTGCAAGACATACAGTCATCTACAAAGGAAAATCTCAATTTAGGAACATCGGTTACCAAACCGTTTTGGACAAGGTGATTCATTTTTCTATATGACAAGTGTCCGAGTTTCCTATGCCATAAGATTGAGTCAATTTCAGTTGCTTTAGATATTAAACAAGTTGCAACTGAGGAAGTGGTGGTTGCCACACTCATATCGATCTGATATGTGTCGTTTGTTCTAGGTGCATGCATCAAAATCCGTTCTTCTGGAACAACAAACCAGGATTGAGAACCAGACATTCAGATTTGTTGAACATCACTGAGTACTCTTTGTTACACATCTGAGAAACACTTAACAAATTTTGTTTTAACTGCTCACAGTAGTTGACATTGTCAAAACTAATACACCCATTAGTAACCACGCCTTGACGTGTGATACTTCCACCTTTCTTGCCTGCAAAGGCCACATAGCCACCTCTGAATGGTTTAACGTCTTTTAGAAGGGCCATGTTGCCTGTCATGTGCCGGGAACAACCACTATCAACATACCAGCGATTGGAAACCGATCCCCTAGGTTGTCCCTGCACATATATCACACAAATTAGTTAGATTTGGAGACCCAAGCCATTATGGTCTTGGGTCGTCCGTTTTTCTCAAAGTACATAACTTCAATTAATTCACAGTCATGGTGATCAAAACCGGGTGACTCTTTTGGTGAGTCAGAATTAGAAGCTTGAGAACCAACTATTTTCTTTCTCCAAATTTGTTTGTGTTGATCAACAGGTGTTCTAAGGTTAGAAAAAGTTTTGCTTAGTTGATTACATGTTAGTTGTTGTCCTAGTTTTCTCAAACTTTTATTCCGTCTCCTCATCTATGGTCTAGACAATCTTACCACATAAGATCGTGTATTACCAAAGGTAAATACACGCGGAACCACATACTCTTTGTTCCTTTTCTCAGTATATGGCTTAGACTTAACCATATACTAGACTGAAGTTTTTGAAACTTGAGTTTTTAATTGTTTTCTTGGTGGAGTTTTCAAGGATACAACATGTTTTGGAACAATAGGCCATTTCTCTTGATTCTTATAAGGACAATTCATCAGAATATGTCCAAACTTTCCACAATGAAAACAATTCCTTCTTTCTTTGAAAGGTCTCCTGTAAGGTTCACTGGTTTTGGATGTAGAAGGTTTATTTTGACCAGTGTTAGAATTAGTTTGATTAACCACAGGTGAAGTTTTACCATATGTTAATTGAATTTTAGGAGTGTAATGCTTATCAATGTTTTCTTGAAAATTCTTTCCAAGTTTATTGGCAAATGTCTCTTTTTTGGATTGCTTTATGGTTTTGAAATCTCCAGAAAACATCTTTTTCAATTTATCATTTGATTCAATTAAATCAGGTTCAGTTAAAATACAATTGTCCCAATTGTTGACAACGTTTTCGTTGATTTTAGGTTCATTAAACAATTCTTCTGACACAATACCATCAATTTTGTTTTTTTCTGAACATTCGTCAGAATAAAACTCTTCATCTGAAGATGTGTTATCTTTACTTGATGATTCAACAAGAAGGATAGATCAATGTCGACTGGCCCATTGACAAATGTCCCGTTAACTGGTGGTGGAATGACATTAGTACCTAAACCTATGCCATTTACTTGTCATACAACCGATTCATAATGTTCCACCACGAAACGAGAATTTCTCAATTTCTCAATTCTTCCACTTAATTTCAGAATTTCATTCTGATGTTTGGCTATTTCGACATTCTTTTTCTCTGACTCTTTGTAAGCAACATCTAAATGAAATTGTTGTTTACTTATTTTTATTGAAAAATCATGTTTGTCTTTTTTGAGATTTTCAATTGATTCTTTAAAACGTTTTTCATTTTCTTTATAGCTTAGAGCTACACTACGTAGAGGTTCGAGTTGATCCTGAATTTTATCATTTTCACCTTTTAGTTTTAAACAATTATTATTGGGAATAATAATAAAAGAATTAGAATCTACCTCAGTTGATGAACTGGATGCTTCTCCAACAGCCATCAAAGCAAATGCTGGTCCCTATTGTTCTACAACAGCAACTGTTTCTCTTTCTTCAGCTTTGATCATCTCTATGATTTCTGCCATCAAACCCATCTGAGTGTGTGCAACAATGGCATCTTCAAGATGAACTCCCCAGTCGTAACTATCGTCTTGTTGAGCTACCAGTGCATTAGATGAAGTTCCTTGATTTTGACTGCGGTTGTTGCCGAAGCTCTGTTTGTTGTAATTCTGGTTACTTCCTGAACTTGGTTGAGTGAAACCAGAAGCTGGTGCCTTGTCTTTCTAACACTCTCGTGTAAAGTGTCCAAAATTCAGGCATTTGTAACATTTAGCCTTTGATTTATCAAAACCAATTTTAGCATTAGAATGCCCACCGTTAAACTTTCTGTCGGTTCTATTCAGAAAACGTTTAGCCCTTCTCAAGATCATGGCCATATTCCACTGAATATCCATATCTTCCATGTCATCTGGATCCACCTGATTGAAATCTTCTTCAATTGTTTCTGGATCAGTAAGTTTGCCACCAATGAAGTTTTCATATGCCAACATGCATGATGAAAACAATGCTACATGATCTTCTGCAATCTTTGCAAAAGCAGGTGTCGGTGTATATGTTGGACTTCTTGGTTGGTGTGAATTTGAACTTGAAGCAGCAAAATAGGTATGACTATTGCAACCATTACCTTCTTCTTGTGCAGGATTCCCTGAGAACAAAGCAATACCCGGTCCAGTGGTTTTTGATGTGGAAGAGGCTCCAAAGTACATTGACGGTTCTTGCACTAACGGTCTGCTAGTGGTTTCTTTCTTTCTTAAATTCATGTCATATGCTTGGATTTTTCCTATTACTTCATCAATGGTCATTTCAAAGAATTTAGAGTTTTCTCTTAAAAGGGTTGTGTACATGTCAAATTTTGGGGGTAATGCATCAAGGAATTTTTCAACTAGTTCATCATCTGGATATTTTAATTCATAAGACTTAAGTTCAGTCCGAAGATGATAGAATCTAGAGATAAGTTCATCAATGGATTCTTGTTCAAAATATCTAAAACATTCATATTGTTTTCTTAACAATTCCCTTTTACTTTTCTTAACATCACTGTTACCCTCAAACCGTTTTACCAACGCTTTCCACAAGTCTTTCGAGGAATCATACCCTCTGAAACTGTGAAATATGTCTCGGGTTAGTGTCATGGTTAAAGAACCATGTGCCTTCTCTTCTAAAGCATATGCTTTCTTTTCTTCATCATCAAGTCTAGAGATTGGTTTGGATTTGGTTTCACCAAGGAATTCATGGGTTGGATGTTTATAACCTTCTAGAATAGGTATCCACATGTTTGAATCTGTGTATGACACATATTCCTCAAATCTAGCTTTCCAGTTGGAATAGTCATTCATATTTATTAACTTTGGGGGTTTCTGTGGAGTGCCTATTTCGTTGTCATAATTCAACAGGCTACTGAGATTTTGAAGAATTGCCATTGTGTAAGACTTAGAAATCAGAAGTTCAAACTTAGGAATTTGACTATAAGTACGTATGAGACATAATGGCTTGTGTACTTATAAGTGCGCAGGATAACAAGTGTGAAGGAAACGATTAAGTACGCAGGATTGATAAATACGCACAAGAGACTAAGTACACAGGAATAACAAGATGTGTTTGCAAGAAACTTAGACAAGGATGTAAGTATACAAAATCGCACGTACGCAGGAATTTGACAAGTGCGCATGGTTTTAAGTACGCAAGAATAACAAGTTCGCATGTCATTAAGTACGCATGAGTTGTGACAAGTACGCATAGGACAGAAAGATAAGTACGCATATGATAGAAAGACACTTTTTGACAACTGTATCCACTTTTCTTGATAAAAAGTGATATGACCAAGTTCAAAGATATGAACAACGTAATCTGATCAGTAATCAGATTAATGACTCAAAACAAAGAATGATGATTTTAACAACAAAACAAGAACAACACAATAATGAAATGGGATTATTTCAATATGAACAAATGTGACAAATGAGACTCAAGAATCACCAATGCAGATGTAAACAGAAACACATATGGATGACATATGTTCCTAACATTCTCACAACACTCATAAATAAGAGCAAACGCTCTGATACCACTTGTTGGTCCCTCCGGGTGGGTGTTTCGAATCGATATCGTGTGAGAACGTAGCCTAGTAAACAAGTGCGGAATACATGTTACTAGGTGGAACAATGTAAGAATGAATGTATGACAATCAACACAAGATGATACTAATAAATACACTGTCTATTGATTTCATTGTGTTTCAAACAAGTACAGAAACAAATTGAATGACTTCTGAACTGATACAATACTGATCTGTGCGTACTTGTGTATGCAATTACATCTGTATCAAAATGAAACAACTTTATGCTATTTATAGACCTGGTCCATGCGCATTTAGTAAGTACGCATGACCATCCTTCATGCGTACTTACTAAGTATGCATGACCATTGTACTTGACAAATACGCAGGAACATATCCTTGCATATTTGTTTTGTACAATATCAAAATACAACACGTTCAGACATAAACATACATAATACAACTCGATAAGCAAAATACAACAAATACTAAATACATACAAGACTAAACTAGATAATAACAAAAGCTTCAGCTCGATCCAGAGTGCCTGTCACAAAACATGCATCAACATTTTGAATAGAGTTCTTATGGTTAAGCAACACACAAAGACATCATATGAGCTGTTCTTCAAAAGAAATCCGTGTATCAAGTTATTCAGGCCATTCGGTTGTTCGTGTATACTCTTAAATACACAAGATTCAATGCCAAAATTTGCAGCTCTTGGAGATGAATGCTATTTTCTGGGATACTCTTCATATCAGAAAGCTTACAAATATATAACAAGAGAACTAAAATTGTTTAAGAGTCTTATTATGTGGAGTGGCAAGAGATGAATATTTTTCCAGAGCAAAATGGGCCTGCTTGGTTCTTTAATGCAGATGTAATTTTCAACACCTTTGATCAGCAACTTCTAGTGGATTCTGATGGTGCAAGTACTTCGAATACTATAACTGAGTCTCTTACAAGGATTGATCAATCTGTTGAAAAGTTTATGGTTGGTCCACAGCAAGTGATTGTTCAAAATGAAATTTCTGAAGATGTTACTTCATCGACTCAAACACAAGAAGATCATGTTGACAATTCAGTTACTAATGCTGATTCTGAAGTACAAGAAATTCCAAATACTAATGATGAACCAGCAGTTACTGAAGTTTAGTTAGATCCATTAAATTATCAAAATGAGGATGTTATTCAGACAAGCTCTTCAAGTGTTGATGCTTCAAGTGATCAAACACCAGATTTGAATGTTTCAAATATGTCAGAATCTATGCAAGTTGATAATGTTCCAATTCATAGAATTCATTCTGCCCATCCAGTTGAAAACATCATTGGATCTCTTGAGGATGGAGTTAAAACAAGAAGTCAAGCTAGAAACATTAATGTATGTTTATACTCCTGTTTCTTATCACAAGAAGAACCCAAGAACGTCACAGTAGCTTTACAAGATCCAATTTGGATTGAAGCCATGGAAGAGGAACTTCTTCAGCTCAAAAAGGTTAACGTTTAGCATCTTGTGGATTTTCCTGAAGGAAAATATCCAATTGGAACAAAATGGGTTTTTCAAAACAAGAGAGTTGATCGTGGGATTGTGGTTCGTAACAAGGTACGTCTTGTTGTCTAAGGGTTTTATCAAGAAGAAGGATCGGATTTGCTGATTGTTCAAGTCTAAGTTGATGACATCATCTATGGTTCAACAAATGAAACTCTTTATAAGGATTTTGAAGCTGTCATGAAACTCAAGTTTGAAGTGAGCTTAATGGGACAAATGCAGTTCTTTTTGGGATTGCAGGTGGAATAGTCTGATGCTGGAATTCTTATTCATCAGGCAAAGTATGTGAAAGATATTTTAACAAAGTTTAAAATGAATGATTGTAAATCAGCTTCTACCCCCATTTCTCCCCATGAACCTCTCACTGTGGATTTATTTGGAGTTGAAGTTAATCAAAAGGTATATCATTCAATGATTGGCTCCTTGATGTATCTGACTGCAAGTAGACCTAATATCATGTTCGATGTTTGTTCGTGTGCTAGATATCAGGCAGCTCCAAAAGAATCCCATGAATCGGTTGTTAAAAGAATTTTTCGTTATCTTAAGGGTTGTGTAAATCTAGGTTTATGGTATCCTTATGAATCTAAATTTAATTTTTATGCTTATACCGACATCGATTATGGTGGATGTAATTTGGACAGAAAATCTACATCAGGCGGGTGTCAATTTTTAGGGGAGAGACTGGTTTCTTGGCAGTGTAAGAAATAAACAAATGTATCCACTTCAACTGCTGAGGCAGAATACACAGTTGGTTAAAGCTGTTGTTCACAAGTCATCTAGATACAATATCAACTGATGGACTTTGGAATCAACTTCTTGGAAACCCCAATCTTTTGTGAAAATGAGGCGATGCTCGGTATTGTCAAGAATCAAATTCAACATTAAAAAACAAAGCAAATCACCATCAGGTTACATTTTATTAGAGATTGCTTTGAGAACGGTTTGATTAAGGTGGTCCACGTTGGTACCTTAGAGCAAAAAGCCGACATTTTTACTAAAGCTTTTTCCACAGATCGGTTTAACTCTCTGGTAGAAATGTTGGGGATGATATCTTTTTGAATGTTTTTAATAAAATAAAAAATATATATAAAAAACAAAATAAGTTTTTTTAAATTTAATAAAGTTTGTGTTGTGATTGAAAGACCATAAAATGTTCCTCAAAAAGATTTTCTTTTAGGATAAAATTGTGTTGCTTGTGTGTGTTATGTTCTAAGTGCCTATGTTTGTTGTATTTGTTTTCATAATAAATATATTACCATCACAATTTTAGGGGGAGAATAAAAGAAAATAAAAAGAAAAAGATAAAATCAAATTGCTTGGTGATCTATCTCCTCATAATAAGTGTGTGACTTGATAAGTGTGTGTCTATGTGATATTTTAAAAAAAATGGAATGAAAATTGTGTGACTGATTGACGTGTATTTAGGAAATAATAGTACATTTGTGTGCTGAGCTTACGCATGAATCGGATATGATGGTGACATCGGTTACAAGTTTTGATATGTCGCTGCATGTATAAATTTGGCGGTATTTGTGTGATTAACTAAATTGCAATCTTTGTGTTATCCACATTGAATATCGGTACTTTCATCTTTCGAATGCAAAATGAATCCAATCATTCTATGAGACCAGGATCTTCATGAGTTTTTAGCACAATTAGAGAAGAGAGAGATTGTATCCAGAGAAATCATAGAGATTATGATAGAGAGAGTGTTAGGAGAGATGATTGAAAAGATCACAGACACACTTAGAATACAGGTTACTTGAGAAGGTCACCTCCTTAGTCATCATCATGGTTCAACAGATCGGGATATGCTCCTTGTGCTAGAAAACAGACATGCTACACTTGTGGCAAAGCTGGTCACATTGCAAGAAATTGCATACATCGTCCTTATGAGCCCTATTATTTGCAAAAATCGGTGGGCTACACCAAGGGAAAAGCATTATTCTAAGCCAATGAAGGTTGAAAAACCTAAGGCAATGAAGAATAAGCATCCCAACGTTAAGCCTTCTGATGGTGATTGGAATGCTGCTAAGAACAAACAAAAGGTTTTTCACAAAAATAAGCAATGTAAAAAATCTAAACAAGAAGAGAAACCTAAAGTTGGTACTCCTAAAGAAACTAAAAAGTTTGTTAAACCTACACCAATTCGGAAAACTAAATCAAAAGCAGATGAATCACCAGTGTTAGAGAACGATAATTATATGTGTTTACAGGAAGTATCTTACATTGATTCTTTGGGCGTACCCAGGACCATTATGGCTTGGGTACCTCTGTCTAACTAACTTGCTTGAATCGTGCAGGAACAACCAAGGAGGACTGTCAACAACCTATGGTACGTTGATAGTGGTTGTTCCAGGCACATAATGTGGGGCATCTCTCTACGACATGATATCAAACACTTTGATGAAGGGCATGTTTCCTTTGCATGAGATAAATGAGGTAAGATCAACAGGAAATGTATGGTCACTAATGGTACTCTTTGCTTTGAGGATGACATTTATGTTTAAGATGTTTTTACAAAATCCTTTGATCTGACCATATTCATTTTTCTGGTTCAGTGTTTCAAAATGTTCTGCTTTGATTAACGAGTCTCAAGTTGGGTCACTAAAAATATTTTTCTTAGTATACAAATTTTGTTTTGTGATAGCGTGTATTTTAGTAGTAATAAATATATTCTATTTAGAGCTACACAAAATTAGGTTTTAAATTTATAAATTAAAATAATAATTACTTCAACTAAACACACACACACAATAGGCAAGTGTACCTATCGCAGCGTATTATAGTATGGGTAAGAACCAAGTATCGAACCATGGACACGGATCCCGTATTAAACCCTCGCTATTATTTGACTAGGATAATGAGTTGAAAAATGGGTTTTGTTTAAAAGGAAAATAAAAAGATAAGAAATATAATTAGAAATATTATATCATTTAAGGTGTTACTCTAGTTGTTATCCCTTGTTAATTAATGCTATATTTAAAGTAAGGTTGGCCATAGTTACTAGTAATAACCCTTTCGATAGGGGAGTTAGTATTTCGTAACAGAACAGTGGATACGATCGGCCAACTGTTGCTTAATGACTTTATGTAACATCCCAAAATAAATGAGGATTTTAAATAACGGGTTGAACCGGGACGAACGGGATAAAAGAACGAGGCGTAACGGGCCGGGCCGGTTGGGCCAGCAAACTTGAAGGAAGGGGGGGGGTTTCCTCCCTTTAAATAGCCAACACACACACCATTTCTCTCATTTGCAAGAATCTAGAGAGAGAAACCGTAGAGAGAGAAAGTTGGCGGATCGACCCGAGATTGAAGGAGCTTGTTGCTACTGAGCTCGTGAGCAAAACCTCCGGATCAGAATCTCGAAATCAGGTAACACCCGAACCAAATCTGAGTTTTTGTTCGTTTTTGGGTTTTCGGGTATTTTCGGGAAAATGACGGGTTTTTATAAACCAAATGAGGAAAGGGTTATAAATCTGGAATCACGAAGGGAAAATACACGTTTTGAATGTAAAAAGTCCGGATCTTGACCAGGTCGGACCTGCATTGCGAAAGTTAGGGTTTTTCACGGGGAAGATAGCTGAGTTCTGCAGGTATCGAAACTAGAGTTTCGAGCGGCTTGCAGGTGTCGAAACTAGAAGTTTCGAGCGGCCTGCAGGTGTCGAAACTAGAGTTTCGAGCGGCCTGCAGGTGTCGAAACTAGAAGTTTCGAGGGGCCTGCAGGTATCGAAACTAGAAGTTTCGATGGGCCTGCACCTGTCGAAACTAAGTAGTTTCGATAGGTCTGCATCAGTAAGTGAAGTCAGTGTATTCACCTGTAACAGAACGAGTAAACCGTTAGAGTCGGGATTTAGGTCTGATGTGTATTTAATTAATCAAATCAGATCGGAAGTGACGTTGTTGGACCTTTGTTTAGGACAACCGAGACTAGCTTATAAGGTGAGTTCTAGAAGCCCTTCTTTAAATGTTTTAATTAATATTTTTGGGCTGGTGTGCATACATACGAAACGATGTTTACGAAATGATGTTTACGAAATGAGGTATATAAAACGATGTTTACGAAGGACGATGTTATGAAATGTTTTGCCAAACGAAGTTTATGAAAGGTTTACGAATGAAGTGTTATTTAATAAAACGTACGAATGCTTTAACTAAAACGAGGTAAAGTTTTTATGAAAGTCACGAATGAACGAATCTGCCACGAGTTCCTACGGGAGCTAAGGTATGTATGTATGTATTGGCCTCACCTTACGGGGGCCTATGTGGCTGGCTAACGGTTGTACAACTGGTTGAGGATGGGGTGACGACGGTCACCCATGGGATTACCGGGATCCCGATGGAAGGTACTATTCCTTACGGGGAAATATTGCCTATGATATGTTTAGTCTTCCTAGAGGTAACGAGCCTTAGGAGACGTATGTTTAGTCTTCCTAGAGGTAACGAGCCTTAGGAGACGTATGTTTAGTCTACCTAGAGGTAACGAGCCTTAGGAGACGTATGTTTGGTCCACCTAGAGGTAACGAGCCTTAGGAGACCTGGATGACGGATGACTTAGAGGTAGCGAGCCTTAAGTTCATCCGCTGGTATGCGATGTATGGGTTTGACGGTTACGAGAAGGCGCAGATTCGGTTCATATTGACTAGTGTTATGATGCTATGTTACGATGTTTTGATGATGTTAAGTTATTGCATATTTTACGTACGCTTTTATTAAATAAAGTATGATGTTATGTTTTTGGCAAATATTTGATGTTAATGATTTATGTTAAAACTAGAACTCACCAGCGTAGCTGACCTTTTTAGTATGCATATTCAGGTTAAGGAAGTTATGATGATGGACGGTGATGCTGGGCGGCTTGAGGAGTTACCCGGATGATATGAAGACTGGCATCCCGTTACGAGTTGTTTTTGTTATGTACATGTATTTGAAAATGTTACGCTTCCGCATGTTAAACGATGTAATGTTATGTTTGAAATGAAATTTTCCGCTGCGTTATTTGATATTCTAGTTTGAGAACTGTTTGTGAATGAGTAAATCCAACGCGTGGGGCCTCCCGGGTTTGGGGCCTGACAAGTTGGTATCAGAGAAATAGTTTGAGAGATTTGGACACTCCCTGTGTCTGAACTTAAACTGAGAATGGGACCGAAAGCGGATGCCAGTACGGGTAACTCGAGCCACAGCATCAGGTATGAAGGTAGTGTATATATATTTACATATATAGTATGCCTTAGGAAGTGTTAAGGTTAGGACTTGGGTTCTGATGGAAATCACAAAGGTGGTCAAATCGAAATCAAGAGGTAGTGTAATGGTTAATTGCAGATGGCCAGTGTATATTAACATCTTACAATGCTTGTTGAATTCTATTTGTTAACTAGCGTGATGACATTGGATTTCCTTGTCTTGTAGAACGGAATGGCAAGAAGAGGGAACGGAAAGCGTGGTGGGGGCCGTACCGGTGGTCGTACCGGTGGTGGCCGAGGTAGAACTCCTATTCACCAGGAGTACAGTGAAGAAGGAAGTGTTCACACTGAGCCAGAAGCTAGTGTGCACGGGACTGAGCCGACTCATGCTGAGGAACAACAATTCACTTTTGAACCGGAAGTAAGAGCGGCTCTGGCACGTGAGTTCACCGAATTGATGAAGGCTTCTTTGCCAGGACTACTGGCAGAAGCACTAAAGAAGGCTAATGAGGAGGGCGGATCTAAACTGACAACTGATATTCCAAACATTGAGGCCGTTAACGCACCGCCTGCTCGCGGCTGCGACTATAAGTCATTCAAGGTATGTGACCCGCCGGTTCTGACTGGAAAGAAGGACGCGGTGGCTACTTTTGACTGGGTAATTCGTATGGAAGCCGCCATTCGTCTGAGTGAATGTCGACCGAATCAGGTCGTGAAGTTTGCTGCTAACTCCTTGAGGGAGGAAGCATCTCACTGGTGGGAAGGTGTACGCCAGGCTAAGGGGAACGAGGTGGTTGATTCGATGATGTGGGATGATTTGAAAACTTTGGTGATCAAGAATTTCTGTCCAAGGAATGAGATCGAAAAGGTAGAAAGGGAATTTCTGGGTTTGAAGGCTGGGAGCATGACGCACCGGCAGTATACGACACGGTTCAATGAACTGGCACGTCTGGTGCCACACCTTATCACTACTGAAGGAAGAAAGATCGCTTGTTATATTCAAGGGTTGCCGGACAAGGTCCGCACATATGTTAAGGCAAACGCCCCTACTACCTACGATTCGGTAGTAGAACTGAGCGGCGTGGTATTTGATGATCTGGCACTGAATGTCGTTGCCATTGAAGAGCCTAAGAAGAAGCTGAGTTTTCCCGCTAAGCGATCGGGTGGGAAGTTGTTTGGGGCTCAGGACAAACGGGCCAGGGTAAATGAATTAGCAGTCTGTGGGAAGTGTGGGGGAAGGCATGCCGGTGAATGCCGGTTGGGATCAAATTTGTGCTATAAATGTGGCAAGACCGGGCACTACTCCCGAGAATGCCCGAACGGTATCAAATGCTACAACTGTGGGGAGAGTGGCCACATGAGCCGGGAATGCACTAAGCCCAGGATGGGCGAGACCGGGAAAGGGAAAGGCCCAGAGAAGAGGGAGGAAAGGCCCCGAGCGAAGACTCGAGCGTATGCACTAACGCAAGAACAGGCCAGGAATGACCCCGATGTGGCGTCAGGTACGTTCATCCTTGACAACACTTTTGTTTCAGTGTTATTCGATTCGGGTGCCAGTAAGAGTTTTATATCTGCAACTTTCTGTAAACGAGTAAAGTACACGGTTAGTAAAGTAGAACGAGCCTTTAATGTAGAAACCGCTGAGGGTAGAACCGTAATGGTAACCGAAGTAGTTGACGATTCCACGATAAAGATAGAAGGCCATAGATTTCCCGTCAGATTATTTGTTATGGTTTTGGGAGGGTTTGATGTCGTGTTAGGTATGGATTGGTTAACTGCCAACGAGGCTCAAATTATATGCAAACGAAAGATAATCCGACTCAAGGCTCCGGATGGTAGCGAAGTGGAAGTACTTGGGGATCGCGATGCCCCGATGCCCAACGTCATCTCGATGATTAAGGCAGCAGATTACTTGAGGCGCGGATGCGAGGCTTATCTGGTATACGTAATTGACAAGTGTAAGGAAGTGAAAGAACTGGACGATGTACCCGTGGTACGCGAGTACCCGGAGGTGTTTCCAGGGGAGTTGCCTGGGATACCACCCGATAGAGAGATTGAATTTCGAATCGACTTAGTACCAGATGCCCAGCCCGTGGCTAAGGCTCCATATCGACTAGCACCAGTGGAAATGAAAGAATTAATGGCACAACTAGACGAGTTACTTGAGAAAGGATTTATCCAACCAAGCATCTCGCCGTGGGGTGCTCCGGTGTTGTTTGTGAAAAAGAAAGACGGTTCGATGAGAATGTGTATCGATTATCGCGAGTTGAACAAACGAACGGTAAAGAACAAGTACCCTTTACCAAGGATCGATGACCTGTTTGATCAATTGCAAGGCGCAAGTTGGTTCTCGAAAATCGACCTTCGGTCCGGGTACCATCAGTTGAAGGTGAGGGAAGAAGACATACCGAAAACTGCATTTCGCACGCGTTATGGACATTTTGAGTTCCGCGTAATGTCTTTCGGATTGACGAACGCCCCCGCAGCGTTCATGGATTTGATGAATAGGGTGTGTCGACCGATGCTGGACCGATCGGTAATTGTGTTCATTGATGATATCCTCGTCTACTCCAAGAATGAGGGTGATCACGCTTGTCATTTGAAGGAAGTGTTGGAAGCTCTAAAGAAGGAGAAGTTGTATGCTAAGTTCTCCAAATGCGCGTTCTGGCTTAGGGAAGTCCAATTCCTAGGTCACGTCATTAACCCGAACGGCATTATGGTAGACCCAGCAAAGATAACGACGGTAAGGGACTGGGATATTCCTAAGACGCCAACGGAGATCCGCAGTTTCTTAGGGTTGGCAGGCTACTATCGGAGATTCATTCAGGATTTCTCGAAAATAGCTTCGCCATTGACAAAGTTGACACGAAAGGAAGAAAAGTACGAATGGGGTCCGAAGCAGGATGAGGCATTTAAGGAGTTAAAAGAAAAGCTAACCCAAGCTCCAGTCTTGGCCCTTCCCGAGGGCAATGAAGACCTGGTGGTATACTCTGACGCTTCGGGTCAGGGGTTGGGGTGTGTGCTGATGCAACGTGGAAGAGTGATCGCATACGCATCACGACAGCTGAAGGTTCATGAAGTCAACTATCCGACTCACGATTTGGAACTTGCTGCTGTTGTGTTTGCATTAAAAATTTGGAGGCACTACCTCTATGGGGTAAAGTTTACCATATACTCCGATCACAAAAGTCTGAAGTACTTCTTCGAGCAAAAGGAGTTAAATATGAGGCAGAGGCGATGGTTGGAACTTTTGAAAGACTATGACTGTGAAATCATGTACCATCCTGGAAAAGCAAACGTGGTGGCTGACGCTCTAAGCCGGAAGGATGTGCCTGCTCCTATTAGAGTGAAAGCTTGCCAAATGGTGGTAACGTCGGATGTGATGAGGGAAATTGAAAAGGCTCAAGAAGAGGCACTAAAGGGGGAAAACATAAAGAAGGAAAGGATGGTTGGCCAACAGGATAAGTTAGAATATAACACCCTTGGTGTTAGGACACGTTTTGGTCGAGTATGGATACCTATGGGTGGCGAGCTTAGGACCAAAATCTTGGATGAGGCTCATAAGTCTCGTTACTCTATCCATCCCGGTACCAACAAAATGTACCAAGATCTGAAGAAGGAATACTGGTGGCCTGGGATGAAACACGAAGTGACGAAATACGTAAGCAAGTGCTTGACTTGCTCACAAGTGAAGGCCGAACACCAGAAACCGTATGGGAAAATTCAACCACTTGAGATACCGGAATGGAAGTGGGAACACATTACTATGGACTTCATAACCAAGCTACCTCGCACAGCTAAAGGTCATGACACCATTTGGGTAATTGTGGACCGTTTAACGAAGAGTGCTCATTTTCTACCTATTCGCGAGACGTTCTCGTCGGAAAGATTAGCAGAAGTATTTATTAATGAAGTAGTAGCACGGCACGGGATGCCTTTAACGATTGTATCCGACCGGGACACACGATTCACATCGAGGTTCTGGAAAAGATTTCACGAGGCGATGGGTACGAGACTTAATATCAGCACGGCATACCACCCGCAAACGGATGGTCAGACCGAAAGGACCATTCAGACGTTGGAGGACATGCTTCGTGCTTGTATTATCGACTTTGGTGGCAGTTGGGACAGTCATCTGCCATTAGCCGAATTCTCCTACAACAACAGTTATCACACGACGATAGGCATGCCGCCTTATGAAATGTTGTATGGGAGAAGATGCAGGACCCCGGTTTGTTGGGGTGAGATTGGACAGAAGGAATTGGGAAGTCTCGAAGTCGTTAAAGAAACATCGGAAAGGTTTGATCAGATCAAAGCACGCATGAAGGCCGCCCAAGATCGTCAGAAATCCTATGCGGATAAACGACGAAGGCCTATTGAGTTTAATGTTGGGGATAGAGTAATGTTGAAAGTGTCGCCTTGGAAGGGAATCATACGATTCAGAAAGAGAGGAAAGTTAAGTCCGAGGTTTATCGGACCATTCAGGATTATGGCACGGGTTGGTGAAGTCGCATATCGGTTGGAATTGCCTGATGAGTTAAGTGGGATTCATCCTACCTTCCATGTATCACACTTGCGAAAGTGTTTGGCGGATGAATCGGCTCACGTACCACTTACGGACATCGAGGTCGACAACAGCCTTAACTACATCGAAGAACCTGTGGCCATCCTAGACAGGAAAGAGAAACGTTTACGTAACAAAGTTATCCAGTTGGTTAAAGTCCAGTGGAAGCACCGGAAGGGATCGGAAGCTACATGGGAAACGGAGACGGAAATGAAGGAGTCGTACCCTCAACTGTTTGACTTATGATAGGTTTCGGGGACGAAACCTATTGTAAGGGGGGTAGACTTGTAACATCCCAAAATAAATGAGGATTTTAAATAACGGGTTGAACCGGGATGAACGGGATAAAAGAACGAGGCGTAACAGGCCGGGCCGGTTGGGCCGGCAAACTTGAAGGAAGGGGGGGGTTTCCTCCCTTTAAATAGCCAACACACACACCATTTCTCTCATTTGCAAGAATCTAGAGAGAGAAACCGTAGAGAGAGAAAGTTGGCGGATCGACCCGAGATTGAAGGAGCTTGTTGCTACTGAGCTCGTGAGCAAAACCTCCGGATCAGAATCTCGAAATCAGGTAACACCCGAACCAAATCTGAGTTTTTGTTCGTTTTTGGGTTTTCGGGTATTTTCGGGAAAATGACGGGTTTTTATAAACCAAATGAGGAAAGGGTTATAAATCTGGAATCACGAAGGGAAAATACACGTTTTGAATGTAAAAAGTCCGGATCTTGACCAGGTCGGACCTGCATTGTGAAAGTTAGGGTTTTTCACGGGGAAGATAGCTGAGTTCTGCAGGTATCGAAACTAGAGTTTCGAGCGGCTTGCAGGTGTCGAAACTAGAAGTTTCGAGCGGCCTGCAGGTGTCGAAACTAGAGTTTCGAGCGGCCTGCAGGTGTCGAAACTAGAAGTTTCGAGGGGCCTGCAGGTATCGAAACTAGAAGTTTCGATGGGCCTGCACCTGTCGAAACTAAGTAGTTTCGATAGGTCTGCATCAGTAAGTGAAGTCAGTGTATTCACCTGTAACAGAACGAGTAAACCGTTAGAGTCGGGATTTAGGTCTGATGTGTATTTAATTAATCAATTCAGATCGGAAGTGACGTTGTTGGACCTTTGTTTAGGACAACCGAGACTAGCTTATAAGGTGAGTTCTAGAAGCCCTTCTTTAAATGTTTTAATTAATATTTTTGGGCTGGTGTGCATACATACGAAACGATGTTTACGAAATGATGTTTACGAAATGAGGTATATAAAACGATGTTTACGAAGGACGATGTTATGAAATGTTTTGCCAAACGAAGTTTATGAAAGGTTTACGAATGAAGTGTTATTTAATAAAACGTACGAATGCTTTAACTAAAACGAGGTAAAGTTTTTATGAAAGTCACGAATGAACGAATCTGCCACGAGTTCCTACGGGAGCTAAGGTATGTATGTATGTATTGGCCTCACCTTACGGGGGCCTATGTGGCTGGCTAACGGTTGTACAACTGGTTGAGGATGGGGTGACGACGGTCACCCATGGGATTACCGGGATCCCGATGGAAGGTACTATTCCTTGCGGGGAAATATTGCCTATGATATGTTTAGTCTTCCTAGAGGTAACGAGCCTTAGGAGACGTATGTTTAGTCTTCCTAGAGGTAACGAGCCTTAGGAGACGTATGTTTAGTCTACCTAGAGGTAACGAGCCTTAGGAGACGTATGTTTGGTCCACCTAGAGGTAACGAGCCTTAGGAGACCTGGATGACGGATGACTTAGAGGTAGCGAGCCTTAAGTTCATCCGCTGGTATGCGATGTATGGGTTTGACGGTTACGAGAAGGCGCAGATTCGGTTCATATTGACTAGTGTTATGATGCTATGTTACGATGTTTTGATGATGTTAAGTTATTGCATATTTTACGTACGCTTTTATTAAATAAAGTATGATGTTATGTTTTTGGCAAATATTTGATGTTAATGATTTATGTTAAAACTAGAACTCACCAGCGTAGCTGACCTTTTTAGTATGCATATTCAGGTTAAGGAAGTTATGATGATGGACGGTGATGCTGGGCGGCTTGAGGAGTTACCCGGATGATATGAAGACTGGCATCCCGTTACGAGTTGTTTTTGTTATGTACATGTATTTGAAAATGTTACGCTTCCGCATGTTAAACGATGTAATGTTATGTTTGAAATGAAATTTTCCGCTGCGTTATTTGATATTCTAGTTTGAGAACTGTTTGTGAATGAGTAAATCCAACGCGTGGGGCCTCCCGGGTTTGGGGCCTGACAAGTTGGTATCAGAGCAATAGTTTGAGAGATTTGGACACTCCCTGTGTCTGAACTTAAACTGAGAATGGGACCGAAAGCGGATGCCAGTACGGGTAACTCGAGCCACAGCATCAGGTATGAAGGTAGTGTATATATATTTACATATATAGTATGCCTTAGGAAGTGTTAAGGTTAGGACTTGGGTTCTGATGGAAATCACAAAGGTGGTCAAATCGAAATCAAGAGGTAGTGTAATGGTTAATTGCAGATGGCCAGTGTATATTAACATCTTACAATGCTTGTTGAATTCTATTTGTTAACTAGCGTGATGACATTGGATTTCCTTGTCTTGTAGAACGGAATGGCAAGAAGAGGGAACGGAAAGCGTGGTGGGGGCCGTACCGGTGGTCGTACCGGTGGTGGCCGAGGTAGAACTCCTATTCACCAGGAGTACAGTGAAGAAGGAAGTGTTCACACTGAGCCAGAAGCTAGTGTGCACGGGACTGAGCCGACTCATGCTGAGGAACAACAATTCACTTTTGAACCGGAAGTAAGAGCGGCTCTGGCACGTGAGTTCACCGAATTGATGAAGGCTTCTTTGCCAGGACTACTGGCAGAAGCACTAAAGAAGGCTAATGAGGAGGGCGGATCTAAACTGACAACTGATATTCCAAACATTGAGGCCGTTAACGCACCGCCTGCTCGCAGCTGCGACTATAAGTCATTCAAGGTATGTGACCCGCCGGTTCTGACTGGAAAGAAGGACGCGGTGGCTACTTTTGACTGGGTAATTCGTATGGAAGCCGCCATTCGTCTGAGTGAATGTCGACCGAATCAGGTCGTGAAGTTTGCTGCTAACTCCTTGAGGGAGGAAGCATCTCACTGGTGGGAAGGTGTACGCCAGGCTAAGGGGAACGAGGTGGTTGATTCGATGATGTGGGATGATTTGAAAACTTTGGTGATCAAGAATTTCTGTCCAAGGAATGAGATCGAAAAGGTAGAAAGGGAATTTCTGGGTTTGAAGGCTGGGAGCATGACGCACCGGCAGTATACGACACGGTTCAATGAACTGGCACGTCTGGTGCCACACCTTATCACTACTGAAGGAAGAAAGATCGCTTGTTATATTCAAGGGTTGCCTTACAAGGTCCGCACATATGTTAAGGCAAACGCCCCTACTACCTACGATTCGGTAGTAGAACTGAGCGGCGTGGTATTTGATGATCTGGCACTGAATGTCGTTGCCATTGAAGAGCCTAAGAAGAAGCTGAGTTTTCCCGCTAAGCGATCGGGTGGGAAGTTGTTTGGGGCTCAGGACAAACGGGCCAGGGTAAATGAATTAGCAGTCTGTGGGAAGTGTGGGGGAAGGCATGCCGGTGAATGCCGGTTGGGATCAAATTTGTGCTATAAATGTGGCAAGACCGGGCACTACTCCCGAGAATGCCCGAACGGTATCAAATGCTACAACTGTGGGGAGAGTGGCCACATGAGCCGGGAATGCACTAAGCCCAGGATGGGCGAGACCGGGAAAGGGAAAGGCCCAGAGAAGAGGGAGGAAAGGCCCCGAGCGAAGACTCGAGCGTATGCACTAACGCAAGAACAGGCCAGGAATGACCCCGATGTGGCGTCAGGTACGTTCATCCTTGACAACACTTTTGTTTCAGTGTTATTCGATTCGGGTGCCAGTAAGAGTTTTATATCTGCAACTTTCTGTAAACGAGTAAAGTACACGGTTAGTAAAGTAGAACGAGCCTTTAATGTAGAAACCGCTGAGGGTAGAACCGTAATGGTAACCGAAGTAGTTGACGATTCCACGATAAAGATAGAAGGCCATAGATTTCCCGTCAGATTATTTGTTATGGTTTTGGGAGGGTTTGATGTCGTGTTAGGTATGGATTGGTTAACTGCCAACGAGGCTCAAATTATATGCAAACGAAAGATAATCCGACTCAAGGCTCCGGATGGTAGCGAAGTGGAAGTACTTGGGGATCGCGATGCCCCGATGCCCAACGTCATCTCGATGATTAAGGCAGCAGATTACTTGAGGCGCGGATGCGAGGCTTATCTGGTATACGTAATTGACAAGTGTAAGGAAGTGAAAGAACTGGACGATGTACCCGTGGTACGCGAGTACCCGGAGGTGTTTCCAGAGGAGTTGCCTGGGATACCACCCGATAGAGAGATTGAATTTCGAATCGACTTAGTACCAGATGCCCAGCCCGTGGCTAAGGCTCCATATCGACTAGCACCAGTGGAAATGAAAGAATTAATGGCACAACTAGACGAGTTACTTGAGAAAGGATTTATCCAACCAAGCATCTCGCCGTGGGGTGCTCCGGTGTTGTTTGTGAAAAAGAAAGACGGTTCGATGAGAATGTGTATCGATTATCGCGAGTTGAACAAACGAACGGTAAAGAACAAGTACCCTTTACCAAGGATCGATGACCTGTTTGATCAATTGCAAGGCGCAAGTTGGTTCTCGAAAATCGACCTTCGGTCCGGGTACCATCAGTTGAAGGTGAGGGAAGAAGACATACCGAAAACTGCATTTCGCACGCATTATGGACATTTCGAGTTCCGCGTAATGTCTTTCGGATTGACGAACGCCCCCGCAGCGTTCATGGATTTGATGAATAGGGTGTGTCGACCGATGCTGGACCGATCGGTAATTGTGTTCATTGATGATATCCTCGTCTACTCCAAGAATGAGGGTGATCACGCTTGTCATTTGAAGGAAGTGTTGGAAGCTCTAAAGAAGGAGAAGTTGTATGCTAAGTTCTCCAAATGCGCGTTCTGGCTTAGGGAAGTCCAATTCCTAGGTCACGTCATTAACCCGAACGGCATTATGGTAGACCCAGCAAAGATAACGACGGTAAGGGACTGGGATATTCCTAAGACGCCAACGGAGATCCGCAGTTTCTTAGGGTTGGCAGGCTACTATCGGAGATTCATTCAGGATTTCTCGAAAATAGCTTCGCCATTGACAAAGTTGACACGAAAGGAAGAAAAGTACGAATGGGGTCCGAAGCAGGATGAGGCATTTAAGGAGTTAAAAGAAAAGCTAACCCAAGCTCCAGTCTTGGCCCTTCCCGAGGGCAATGAAGACCTGGTGGTATACTCTGACGCTTCGGGTCAGGGGTTGGGGTGTGTGCTGATGCAACGTGGAAGAGTGATCGCATACGCATCACGACAGCTGAAGGTTCATGAAGTCAACTATCCGACTCACGATTTGGAACTTGCTGCTGTTGTGTTTGCATTAAAAATTTGGAGGCACTACCTCTATGGGGTAAAGTTTACCATATACTCCGATCACAAAAGTCTGAAGTACTTCTTCGAGCAAAAGGAGTTAAATATGAGGCAGAGGCGATGGTTGGAACTTTTGAAAGACTATGACTGTGAAATCATGTACCATCCTGGAAAAGCAAACGTGGTGGCTGACGCTCTAAGCCGGAAGGATGTGCCTGCTCCTATTAGAGTGAAAGCTTGCCAAATGGTGGTAACGTCGGATGTGATGAGGGAAATTGAAAAGGCTCAAGAAGAGGCACTAAAGGGGGAAAACATAAAGAAGGAAAGGATGGTTGGCCAACAGGATAAGTTAGAATATAACACCCTTGGTGTTAGGACACGTTTTGGTCGAGTATGGATACCTATGGGTGGCGAGCTTAGGACCAAAATCTTGGATGAGGCTCATAAGTCTCGTTACTCTATCCATCCCGGTACCAACAAAATGTACCAAGATCTGAAGAAGGAATACTGGTGGCCTGGGATGAAACACGAAGTGACGAAATACGTAAGCAAGTGCTTGACTTGCTCACAAGTGAAGGCCGAACACCAGAAACCGTATGGGAAAATTCAACCACTTGAGATACTGGAATGGAAGTGGGAACACATTACTATGGACTTCATAACCAAGCTACCTCGCACAGCTAAAGGTCATGACACCATTTGGGTAATTGTGGACCGTTTAACGAAGAGTGCTCATTTTCTACCTATTCGCGAGACGTTCTCGTCGGAAAGATTAGCAGAAGTATTTATTAATGAAGTAGTAGCACGGCACGGGATGCCTTTAACGATTGTATCCGACCGGGACACACGATTCACATCGAGGTTCTGGAAAAGATTTCACGAGGCGATGGGTACGAGACTTAATATCAGCACGGCATACCACCCGCAAACGGATGGTCAGACCGAAAGGACCATTCAGACGTTGGAGGACATGCTTCGTGCTTGTATTATCGACTTTGGTGGCAGTTGGGACAGTCATCTGCCATTAGCCGAATTCTCCTACAACAACAGTTATCACACGACGATAGGCATGCCGCCTTATGAAATGTTGTATGGGAGAAGATGCAGGACCCCGGTTTGTTGGGGTGAGATTGGACAGAAGGAATTGGGAAGTCTCGAAGTCGTTAAAGAAACATCGGAAAGGTTTGATCAGATCAAAGCACGCATGAAGGCCGCCCAAGATCGTCAGAAATCCTATGCGGATAAACGACGAAGGCCTATTGAGTTTAATGTTGGGGATAGAGTAATGTTGAAAGTGTCGCCTTGGAAGGGAATCATACGATTCAGAAAGAGAGGAAAGTTAAGTCCGAGGTTTATCGGACCATTCAGGATTATGGCACGGGTTGGTGAAGTCGCATATCGGTTGGAATTGCCTGATGAGTTAAGTGGGATTCATCCTACCTTCCATGTATCACACTTGCGAAAGTGTTTGGCGGATGAATCGGCTCACGTACCACTTACGGACATCGAGGTCGACAACAGCCTTAACTACATCGAAGAACCTGTGGCCATCCTAGACAGGAAAGAGAAACGTTTACGTAACAAAGTTATCCAGTTGGTTAAAGTCCAGTGGAAGCACCGGAAGGGATCGGAAGCTACATGGGAAACGGAGACGGAAATGAAGGAGTCGTACCCTCAACTGTTTGACTTATGATAGGTTTCGGGGACGAAACCTATTGTAAGGGGGGTAGACTTGTAACATCCCAAAATAAATGAGGATTTTAAATAACGGGTTGAACCGGGATGAACGGGATAAAAGAACGAGGCGTAACAGGCCGGGCCGGTTGGGCCGGCAAACTTGAAGGAAGGGGGGGGGGTTTCCTCCCTTTAAATAGCCAACACACACACCATTTCTCTCATTTGCAAGAATCTAGAGAGAGAAACCGTAGAGAGAGAAAGTTGGCGGATCGACCCGAGATTGAAGGAGCTTGTTGCTACTGAGCTCGTGAGCAAAACCTCCGGATCAGAATCTCGAAATCAGGTAACACCCGAACCAAATCTGAGTTTTTGTTCGTTTTTGGGTTTTCGGGTATTTTCGGGAAAATGACGGGTTTTTATAAACCAAATGAGGAAAGGGTTATAAATCTGGAATCACGAAGGGAAAATACACGTTTTGAATGTAAAAAGTCCGGATCTTGACCAGGTCGGACCTGCATTGCGAAAGTTAGGGTTTTTCACGGGGAAGATAGCTGAGTTCTGCAGGTATCGAAACTAGAGTTTCGAGCGGCTTGCAGGTGTCGAAACTAGAAGTTTCGAGCGGCCTGCAGGTGTCGAAACTAGAGTTTCGAGCGGCCTGCAGGTGTCGAAACTAGAAGTTTCGAGGGGCCTGCAGGTATCGAAACTAGAAGTTTCGATGGGCCTGCACCTGTCGAAACTAAGTAGTTTCGATAGGTCTGCATCAGTAAGTGAAGTCAGTGTATTCACCTGTAACAGAACGAGTAAACCGTTAGAGTCGGGATTTAGGTCTGATGTGTATTTAATTAATCAATTCAGATCGGAAGTGACGTTGTTGGACCTTTGTTTAGGACAACCGAGACTAGCTTATAAGGTGAGTTCTAGAAGCCCTTCTTTAAATGTTTTAATTAATATTTTTGGGCTGGTGTGCATACATACGAAACGATGTTTACGAAATGATGTTTACGAAATGAGGTATATAAAACGATGTTTACGAAGGACGATGTTATGAAATGTTTTGCCAAACGAAGTTTATGAAAGGTTTACGAATGAAGTGTTATTTAATAAAACGTACGAATGCTTTAACTAAAACGAGGTAAAGTTTTTATGAAAGTCACGAATGAACGAATCTGCCACGAGTTCCTACGGGAGCTAAGGTATGTATGTATGTATTGGCCTCACCTTACGGGGGCCTATGTGGCTGGCTAACGGTTGTACAACTGGTTGAGGATGGGGTGACGACGGTCACCCATGGGATTACCGGGATCCCGATGGAAGGTACTATTCCTTGCGGGGAAATATTGCCTATGATATGTTTAGTCTTCCTAGAGGTAACGAGCCTTAGGAGACGTATGTTTAGTCTTCCTAGAGGTAACGAGCCTTAAGAGACGTATGTTTAGTCTACCTAGAGGTAACGAGCCTTAGGAGACGTATGTTTGGTCCACCTAGAGGTAACGAGCCTTAGGAGACCTGGATGACGGATGACTTAGAGGTAGCGAGCCTTAAGTTCATCCGCTGGTATGCGATGTATGGGTTTGACGGTTACGAGAAGGCGCAGATTCGGTTCATATTGACTAGTGTTATGATGCTATGTTACGATGTTTTGATGATGTTAAGTTATTGTATATTTTACGTACGCTTTTATTAAATAAAGTATGATGTTATGTTTTTGGCAAAAATTTGATGTTAATGATTTATGTTAAAACTAGAACTCACCAGCGTAGCTGACCTTTTTAGTATGCATATTCAGGTTAAGGAAGTTATGATGATGGACGGTGATGCTGGGCGGCTTGAGGAGTTACCCGGATGATATGAAGACTGGCATCCCGTTACGAGTTGTTTTTGTTATGTACATGTATTTGAAAATGTTACGCTTCCGCATGTTAAACGATGTAATGTTATGTTTGAAATGAAATTTTCCGCTGCGTTATTTGATATTCTAGTTTGAGAACTGTTTGTGAATGAGTAAATCCAACGCGTGGGGCCTCCCGGGTTTGGGGCCTGACACTTTAACGGACCCTAAACGGGGTCTCAAGTCCGTCAGTATCTCACAATTTAATATTCGGACTAAACTTATCCCTGTGATTGACGTACGTCTAGGCTTGTAACTTCTTCCGGTAAGTCGGAATGCATGACTTCCTCCAAAGGTACTTTATGAACGCGCGGACCAAACAAATTATATTATTAAATAGTTTTCTTTACTTATAATATTATTTTAAATAAATAAGACTTTCCTTCTCAAGATCAAACCCCATGGCTCCTGCTAGAAGTCCTCTGCAAGCCGATACAAAAGAAGTAGAGAAATTCTGACACAAACCGTCGGTCTGGTTAGGGCTCAAACGGCCTGCTGAATACCCAAATCTCCAATCAACCCACAATATTAAATCTATACTAACCGGCCGTGCTAGCACCAAGATTTGTATATAGACCGTACAAACATCGAATAAGCTTCCCAAACAAGAAGACTTGCTTGAGTAACTCACACGATTTTAGATTATTAGATTGGTTTAAAGATCACTTCTTCATGTCTTTTTAAAATAAATTATAGTAAAGACTTTAAAAATATAACTTACTAAAAATACTTCATTAATTAATTAAAGTTCAACATACTCGAGCAACACAAGAGGACTAGCCATGTAATGCATGGAAGTATTCCAACACCAAGGGAAAGTGGGTATAGGTTGCCTCTTGTTTCACTCGAACAAGAAGAAAAAGTTCATATTACAAGACTTAGAAAAGAAAATAAATAAGAAAAAGCTAAATGGACCAAAATCGAGGGAGTTCCAGCTCTTAGCAGAGCATTAAGGCCTTCCCTACTCTTGATCTTGGACACCTAAAACACTAGAAGAGCTTGCTATTTATAGACTGAGAATTTGGTAATGCACGGCCGTGCAATGGGATGCACGGTCGTGCAAAGCACTCATTTCTTTCACGTGAGGGAATCTGGCAGAGTAGGAGAGGACAATGCCACGTGTCACCATTTACACGACCGTGCAATGCAATGTTCGGCCAAAAATATGTGTTTCTGTATGTACAGAGAAAAACCAAAAAGATTTTGATTCTAATTGTTTTCTATTTTTACTGCTTTAATTCATTAGAAAAAGTACAAAAAGATTTTAATATGTTTTATCATAAATTTTGAAAAATCCAAAAATATGTTCTTTACTTGTTTAGTTAGTTTTATTAAAAAAAATCCAAAAAGATTTTGTTTCTATCTTCCATGAAAAATTCTTAATATTTTGGATTAAGTAGCTGTACAGGTTACGCGGTGATTGAATTGACGAAAAAGTTGGAAAATGAAAATTTTCAAAATTTTAGCCAAGTGTTGGATTAGGCGAACCTGCGATGTTCGCTTAATATGTTTGCCTGGGGTGGCGAATTTGTTAAGTTCGCTTAAGGTAGCGAACTTAGTTGGTTGAGTATATATAGAATCCCATGAACATGACAATTCTTTTTACACTTTGACTTGTGCGAACTTGACTGGCGAGTTTAGTCTACTTGTGATTTTATTCAAATTTTGAATTCAAAAGTGAGAGGGTGGAAAATTGTTTCTGTTTTCTAAATCAATATCAGTTTGCGATTCCAGTGCAGGTATTCTTACATCATATCATCCATTGAATTGATCAAAATCATTGGTTTATATCGGCTTTATCATCGCGTATGTCACCCTGTTTGATCATCATCGTTTTGGGGTTAAAAACTGTAATTGATTGGTCATATACCCTAATCGAGTGTTGTGGAGTTGATTTTTGTACTTGAATTGTGATATTAACATCGAATTTTTGAAAGTTGAAATTTGTGATTGTTCAAGTGTTCCGGCGAACATGTAAGTTCGCCTCTTGTAACTCTAAGCTAACTTGTTAAGTTCGCCTAGGGGTCCAGTGATGTAAAGACTTGGCATTTTTTTTCATACTTGTGGTTTTTATTTTTATTTTTATCTTATTTTTTTTCTTATGTTTTAAAAATTTCTTTTGTCTAATCATTTATTTTGAGCAGGTCATGGATCGTCGTATGGAATATAAGCATAATCAGGTAGCACTACTTGATCCAGAGTTGGCAAAAGCAGCAAATTATCAATAGATTATAAATTTCCTGAACCTGTCAAGATTAAATGTTGCTCTTTCAGCTAATCCACAAATTAGATTGATTTATATTCAGTAGTTCTGGGAAACTGCACAGCAAGATACTGATGTTGAACCACATGTCATTCGAGCTATTGTGAATAATCAAGAAATTGCTATTTCTATCCAAGACATTCGAACAGCTTTAGCACTAGGTGGTGAGAATAATGATCCTATCATATTTCCAAATACCCTAATTATGGGTTGTTTTCAGAGAATGGGGTATAGAGACAAACCAAATGATTCTCAAGCTAGGAAAGGGGGTCTAGTGGGGCAATAGAGATATTTCATGCACGTGATAATTCAATGTCTCTTACCAAGGAAAGCCGGTACTGACGGGTTGAAGACATCTTTTCAAGCAGCCATGGTGGCCTTGACTGTGAATAAACCGTTCAACTTTGCATTGTACATATACAGAGAGCTTGTGATGCAGATTACACCACCTGAAGGTCAGGGTTTCCTAATGTACCCTGGATTCCTGCAGGTCATTTTGAACCATTTGATTCCTAACCTACCACCGGTGAACCCTAGACTGACTCTTACACCCATGACCAAGAGGATCGTTACCGAGTGATTGAATATTAAACAACAGAATCCGCCCTTGATTCATGTTGCTACTCCACTATTTGGGCACATAATCAATCCTGGTTATGTTGCATCTCCAAACAACAATTGGATTCATGATGATCCTGCTTTGGAATTACCTCCTGCTGATAATCAAGATGAGGAGGAAGAGGAAGAGGAAGATGAAGGTGAAGGTGATGATGAGGGTGATGATGAAAATGATAGTGATGATGATGATGTTGATGATAATGATGGTGATAATAACAATGATGATGGTGGAAATATGGAGATGATGATGATGATGATGATGTGAATATTGTTGTCAATGCACCTGTGTCACCTCAGGTAGAACATGTGGAAGTTGAAGATACAAGTACTAGTTCCTCGGGTTCTAGTGATAATGACGGAGATGATAGTAGCTCACAAGACTTTGGTCCTGAGCATTATGCTCAGTTGGCTAAGGTTCCTAGGGTTACTAGGAATGTGTATGATAAAAGACAAAAGTCTCTTGGTAAAAAGAAGGTGACAATACCAAGACGCAAGTCTGTAAGGGGTCCTCCTCCCGATGCATTACTTGGCAAGAGAAAGTTACAAGATGAATCCTCTAGTTCTGAGGATGATGAAGCTCCTGCAGCTAAAGGTCCTAAACTGATGGTTTCGGCGATTAATGCTGCACAATCTGCACATGATAGAGAGTTTGTGGATTCTTTGATTATAACTCCTATTCCATCACAATCTAATATTCCTCATGCTACTCCAACCGTATCCAAAACTCAAGATGAAGCAGGTCCATCTACAAGGGATCCTCGTGATGATAGAATCAATACCTTGGAAACACAGGTTACTGGGTTACAAACACAGATGGATGAATTGATTGAGAGTGAAGCTCATCGTACTCTAGCAATAAATGCTCAGAATAAGGTGATTGGAGAAATGCAGATCCTTATTAGTCAGTTAATAGAGCGTATTGATGCTCAGGGGGAGAAGGTCCATGTTGATAAGTCTGCTTGTCATAGTGTTGGTGTTGAAAAGAATTTAGATGATGATGAACCAGATGTTGGTGATGTTTTGGGTGAGCATCAAAACGCTGATACTAACCCTACATCATTAACTTAGAGGGAGTCAGAAACTATTATTGACGCTACTATGATGACCAACACAGATAAAGGAAACACAGAAGTTAATGTTGATGTTGATATGTTAGATAATTCAATCTTTGAAGATTCTGATGTAGATGATGCAGATAAAATAGAATGCTTATTGGATCTGGACGAGTTGACAAATGATGAGGATATAGTTGAGGATGAGTTAGAGGAAGGAGAGATTGTAGAGGTTGAATTGGAAAATGATAAACAAAAGGTTGTATATGAAGGGTGTGACGGATTGATTGATATGGATATCTTTAATGATGATGCAATACCTGAAGTGTCAGAAGGGGTTGAAGAATCTGAAGAGTCTGATCCTAATCTTGATAAACAAAACCCTGATACTACAGAGAGTGTGCCTGAAGAGACAGAGATGTACAGGAATACTGGAATGTCAAAGGCACAGTGGGATGAGATGGTAAAGAGCTAGAGAACTAAGTTGCCAGTTTCTCTAGTAGCACCAGTTCAAAAAGAGAGATATGCGAATAAAGAAAAGTGCTCTGGAAGGATTATCAGTTGGTTTTATGAAGCCGAGTTCAAGCTTTTTGCCTTGAAAAGATCAGATGGAGTTCAGTACCTGAAACCAAGGCTGAAGTACTTTAATTACTTACCGAGATGTGAAGTCAATGGGTTATCAACAAAACCCTTGATTAACAGATCAGGCAACGGCATAGCTGACTCAATAGCTAAGATTATAAGAATTGAAGGTGGATCTGGGAAGTATGAAAAACTGAAACCTCAACAGGGAAAGAGAATCAATGAAGTTGATCCAGTTACTCCGAAGGTGATCTGGAGATACAAGTTCAAACCTGTGAGATCCGTACCGAATATTCTACTGAAGCTGATACCTTACGACTGCCTGAATGATCTTAAATGGTGGTACGTTGATGTTTATACGGGTGAAATAGTGATAGAACATTTAAGTGGCAAGGTTATAGTGAAGTTCTTTGATGCTATGAACCTTGTTAACTTCTCAAAGTCCGATCAGAAGATGCTGAGACGTAGAGAGATCATGTTCACACATGAGTGTAGAGAGCAGGCGTTGCAGTACAAGAGAGTGTTGTATGTTTGTTTAAAGAATGGAATATGTGCAGGGAGTTCATTACCGAAGAATTGGAAGAACAAGACTTGAAGATAACGACCTAGTTGTTGTGAAGGGGGAGTCTGTTGGAACTTTTAGTGTGACAAATAGCTTGTGTAATAGATTAGTCTTTATGTTCTGTTTTGTATTGTTTTGTCTTGTAAATGTTAAGTTTGTAATAGGCGAACTTAACATGTTCGCCTGATATGGTTGAACTAAATATTTGCGAACATGCTAAGTTCGCCTATATCAGTTGTATTGTCTATAAGTAGTGCTGTAGTTGTCTCTTTTGTAACTTCTGTAATTTCTGGAACTACAACTTGTATGCACTGTTTACAAAGATAATACAAGGAGCTTTATGATATCTTGTCTTGCGTGTGATCTTATCGTGTGTGTGAGTAATCGAGACGTGCATATACGTTAGGATTCCACACTACGTGAACGTATTACGTGTTTTACGACTGATATAGATCCGTAGACCTTCAGGACCTACAATTTTATTTTTATCTTTGTCTTTTGTTTGTTAAAATGACCGTTGTTGTTTGATTCAATAATCATGAAACGAAGGTTTTTATTGAAAAAATTGGAAAGTTTCATGGTTTTATGAGTTTGAGCATACTTGCATTTTGCGCATACTTGTATTTGAGTGAACTTTCAGGAGCAACAAGATAACATTCCTTATCTAGGGAATGATGAAGAACAGATCAACGCTGTTGCAGCAAGTATCATCACTGCCGAAAAGCACGATATCTTCCAAGAACAAAATGAAGAAGAAAATGTTGGCTCTTCAGAAATCGAAAGTGACAGAGAGAAAGTACCGATCAACAAACATCATAAAGTGATATTGCAAAAGAGAATGGCTATTGGGAATCCTCCTCCTAACAACTATTCTCAACATAATGATGATTTTAATGATGTTGATTATGATCTTTGGGCGGATCAAACTCCAAAGAAAAGAACGAGAGCAAGTGAACAAAATAACAACCTCAACAACTGCAAAGTCATTCGTGAAGGTTTTGAGAATAGTTCTAGCAAAGAAGTTATTACAAAAGGTGGTGATCATTCAGTCGATTTTGAAATTTGAAGACTGCTTTGAGTGCATCAGCCTAGGGGGAGATTGTAAGGACCAAAAATATAATAGGCTGATGCATCAAAGAATCACCTAGTTGTTCAGAAGTTCGGATGACGAAGATTGGAAGAAGCAAGAAAGTATGCAGCTGCGTACTTCGTCCGGCAGCATACTTGAGGTATGCGGTCCAGGTCCAGGCCCACTGAATACTTTTGTCTTGGTTATAAATAGCTTATTAGGTAACAATATTCAGGATTGGACGAATTGGACGACTGAGACAGTCAGAGAGTGGGATGAGTTAGATAGTTTAGACGAGTTGTTGAGCGACATTTGTATTGTTTTTCAGTGATTTATCAATATGCGAATCATTTAACAATCAATTGTGTCTCGTCCTTATTGTTTGTACCTACAAGTCACGTGTCGAGTCTGTTTCCGCCAGGTTCAACACGCTGTTGAATCCGTTGATTGAAGATCCTCAGGAATTCGAACCTTACATGGATGACAAAGACGTTCAGGAAGAGCCAGACCAAGTCTCAGAATCGAAACCAGAGGAAGAGTCGGAAGCGGAACCAGTGGGAGACGTTGAAGGACCGAACTCCGACACCAATTCAAGGGAGACTGTGTCGTACTCAGTCATCCACAGGGAGGAAACTAGTAGTGAGGAGGTGAGGCCACCTACACCTTCTCCTCCACGATCCCCCAGCTCTGTACCGCTACGAAGCGAGTGGGTTAACTTCATGGGACTTGTGCGCCGTAGGACCGCTGTAAACCGTCCGCCCAAGAAGTGGGCCCTTCCTTTGCCTGACCCCGTGCCACTACCAAAGGAATATTCCCATTTGGTTAGGCCAAGGGAAGCAGGGTCTATAGAGTAGATCAGGCCACCCAACATCGGGACGAGCGAGCCACAACAAGACCCAAGAGCACAGTTGAGCAAGAACACTAGCGAGGACACAAATGCTATCATGGAAGCACTTGATGATCGCTTGGTGCAGCTTCAGGGAGTAGTGGAGCTTAGTGACTCAGCTTTAGGGAGACTACACGGACGAGTCACGGTGAGAGAGACAGGGCTAGTAGCAGTAGAGCATGAAGGTATCGTAGCAGGACAACGAGATGAGCGGGCCGGCGAGCGCCTGGATTCATTTGTAGCTTTCACTATCGTTAACACGATGTTGCTTGCATTTGTCCTTTTTAGAGGATGGTTCTCTTAGATTCCCATTTAGCCTATTGTAGACGGGTTGAGCCCACATGATATTTGAAGTTTTAAACTTGTTCTCTTTTGTGAATGAGCGAAGACTTCTAGATATTTTTGTACTTCATACAATCTATTTTATCAAGTTTATTATCTTTTTATATTTTATGGTTGATCTGGTGATTGTGATATGTTATATTAAATACATGTGTTTGTTATATGTTACATATAATCTAACTTTTGCTAAAATTATGATATGAAAAGACAAGCCGCCCCGTCAAGCACCAGTGACTACAACACAGATGGAAGCCTTGATTAATCAGAGGGTAGCTGCAGCTGTCGCAGCCCTTTCGAACAATCAGAATGTAGGAGGACAAGGACAAAATCCCCCAATGTGTACCTACAACCTCTTTCTTGACTACAAACCGCTCACATTCAATGGGCGAGATGGAGCAGTTAACTTAGTACGATGGATAGAGAAGGTGGAATCTACTTTCGAGATGTGTAACTATCCAGAGAATAAAAAGGTGAAATTCACTACTGGAACGTTTAAGGGACAAGCCCTCACCAGGTGGAAATCCAATGTCCAAGCGATGGGTTTGGAAGCGACGAATCCAATGCCATGGGCAGATTTCAAGAAGCTGTTGAGGGATGAATACTATCCATGGAACGAGATCCAGGATCTCGAGGAAAGGTTTTGGAACCTAAAAATGAATGGATCAGATGTGGTGGTTTACACATTGAAATTTCATGACTTGACAGGATTGTGTCCTCATATGGTGACACCTGAAGAGAAGCGTATTGAGCCTTATTTGTTGGGACTAGCCCCGCAAGTTCAGGGTTTGGTAACATCTTTGGAAAGTACAACGATTCAGTAAGCAATCTGATTGGCACACAACCTGACGTCCCAAGCTGTTCGTCAGGGACTCTTTGAGAAGCCCGCTGATAACAAAAAAAAGTGTGAAGATAGTTCTTCGAAATCATTCAATCCGCAACCACCACCAAAATGGCAAGAGACTACAAGAGCCTATACCGCAGGCCAAGCTGATAATAAGAAAATAAAAGCTTATACGGGAACCCTGCCCAAGTTCCATTGATGCAATTTTCACCACAATGGCACATGCGAAGAGGCGAGGTGCCAAAAGTGCAAAAGGATTGACCATCCAGTCAAGGATTGTAGAATGAGAGGACCAGGTCCAAACAATGGAGCAACCTGTCACACCCCCAAATTTATTCAGTTAATACTAAATAAATAAATTAAGGTTGTAACGATTGGTAACATTACACAACAGTAGAAGCTAAAGTACAAGTTTCTAAGTATCGAACATCTTTACAATTACTAACATAAAATAATACGATGATCTTAATCCTTCTAGATCAAGGATGGACTTGGGACTTGATAAACTATGCTCTTCGGCTACTACGGTTTAGTCCAATTGGCTAACCTATTCTAACCGTGTCATGGCTATGTGTTACCTGAAAAACATACTTATAGTGTCAACACAAAGGTTGGTGAGTTCAAAGGTTTGATTGTCTCAATGTAAAATAGTTTTCCTTGAAAACGTTAAAGATGTATACGTGGCCATAATATGAAACTGTTTACCTTGAAAACATTGACAAAACATTCGCACGTAAATGAATGGCAAAACCATTTGTATGTAAACGATTGGCAAACCAATTTGCACGATAACGATTGGCAGACCCATCTGCACGAAAACGATTCAATGTATATGATAAACAAAACAAGTAATGTTGACCCATTTGTAAACTAGCTAGGCATGCAAATAATATGTACATACATGAGGCATAACCAAACCATAACACAGGTGTTTTGCCCCTCGCTCATACCTCACGAGCAATTGTTTGAACACTATACGGCCACTCGACCAAAACTGATCGAACCATGACCGGGGGTGTCAAACCCAAATAGTACTATCCATAGAATCCCAGGCTAAATCTTTAGCTAATGGTCATTAAAATGTTTACGTAGGGGACTTTACGAGCTCCCAATGTTAACGCATGCAAACATAAAGGTCGGGTCTTGTTTTCTTGTTATCATATAAAACAATGAGTACGAGTATGGTTCATGTTTTCCAAACGTATCGCATATGTTTCATGTTTTCCAAACGTATCAGGTAAGTATGTTTCATGTTTTAAAAAAAACGTATAAAGCAAGTATGTCTCTCCCCTGATGTTTCTAAAACGATTAAAATTAAAAAGGGGTAGTGAACTCACCTGTTATTGTGTTAGAAACGATGACATCCCTCATCTAACAACGGGAACCAAAGTCCACGTAATATAATAGTAGCGAGTCTATGTCCTACTCGAGTCATACAATCCCTGTAGGTACTTAATGATAATTACATACTAACACTAATATTATGAAGCAAGTCTAAACTCGTGTTGAGTTATCACGTGTGCGGTTGGACTCTGTTGATTCTTAACGGTATTATCGATTCGGTAATATTAGTTGCTTGATTGGGTTTGGGTTTCTTGACTCGAATATGATTCAATAGTTATATTAAAAATATTAGTTTGTCGTGGACATGATCGTATGTAGTTATGTTCACGCATAATATATAATAATAATTCACATTTGTGTGTCTTTTAACAAAGCGTACACCACCGTACGATTTACTAAAACCATTTCAGGACTTATAGTATATTCCATTTTCATACTTTATTTACCAGAGTCATAACGCATACACATATATCTTACCCCTTAAATGTAATCGTCTTAAATACCCATATGTTCTTTTGTCTTCATACAAAACATACGTTTATATACCTTGAATATATGTATAATAGTGAAATACCGTTTAAGACAAGATATGAAAGTATATAACTACATACATATTTATACTACTTGTTTATAATATGTTAATGTCTTATGTTTTGAAACCGTTCGTGTCAAAATGTATTCACAAATTCCCAAGTCATATTTTTTATATCTGTATTCGAATATTATTTATAACAAATAATCGTCCGATTTCATGTAATGAGAATATATGTATTTATCTTGAATGCAATATATACGTTCGGACATATATATCGTTTTATGAAATAATCGTTTGATTTCGTGTAAACTGTGAAGATTTATAATTACATATCTTTATACGAATACATGTATATCTATATACAAAAATATATTTTTACGGATTATTATTAATTGTCAAATCTCGTTTACACAATATTTATCGTCTTAACGTTCTATTTTATGGTCGTCTCGTTCTAGTTTAATTTGTATAGATTTAAAGATGTCCAAAAGTAACATACAAGATACAAGTTTATAATTGAAATACTTGTTATCCAAAATCCCATATAATAACCGTCAACGGTTTATCTATTACAACATTAAGTAGATATTTATATGACTACAGTAACAAATATTATTCGTATATATATAATGACCGATAATCATATCAACATTTCATCTTACCGATTACATGTTCGTTTTAATCGTTTAGATATATATATATATATATATATATATATATATGGGGGAAGGTTCCACTAAAAAGTGGTTTTTCGCTAAGAAATGCTAAGAAGTGGGTCAAACGAACTTCGATTGAGCTCATTCCAGCAGCGTTGGAACCGTCTCATTGAACCCTAATCCGGACCCAAAAACCTAAACCCCCCTCCACCTGCACCCCCAAAAAACTAAACCCCCCTCCAACCTCACCCAAAAAGCCTAAAACCACTACCCCAACCCCCCCCCCCCCAAAAAACCTAACCCCCCACCCCACCCCCCAACCCAAAAAACCAAAACCAACCCCCACCCACCCCCATAAACCTAAACCCCCAACCCTCGCCCTCCAAAAAAATCTAAACCATAAAATCTAAACCCTAAGGTTTTATTATTTGGTATTTTGCCTACACACACCTAAAGGTGTGAGAGAAAATCCACTCCACCTTTGTTGTTTTTTCGCCCGTCTACTCTCATCTCCGTCGTTCGACAGCCGCCTCCCGCCACCCATCTTCTTCTCCGGGTTGGATAAGGGCTGTGGACTCTCTAACCCCTCTGTTTGAATCTCCCCGTCACACTTTTGCCGTCTTTTTCTACGGTGCCATGCCAAGGAAAAAAGATCCCCCGCCCTCAGCCCTGCCACTGCCACTGCCGCTGCCGCGTCGGTCTACACGAAGTTCCTCCAGGTTGTCCCCTCCTACTGATGGGGACGATTTCGAGACTCTGGTAGTGCCGATTGTGGGGCTTGGTCATTCTCAGGAGGGTTTGCGTCAGTCTACTCAGCCGCCACCATTGGTACTTGTCTCCGATGCGTGCAAAATCAATAAAGAAGTTTCAGATGTTCCTACTGTTTCAGTGTCCTTGGAAGATTCGAAACATGATATGGGTTCAAATGATATGAGTGGTACTTTAAAACAATCAATGGGGGCTGTCGAAATTTGTTCTGCCGGAAAATCGGCTTCTGCCGGTGGAACTTGTTCACCCGGATTATCGGTCTCTGGCTCTTCAGGCTCCCCGGTGATCCAACCAAAGCTTGTGGAGAATGTGTTAGGGTCGGGTTCTTCGAAGGAGACGAGCGGCTTTGGGTATGCCGAAAACACGGGCTCAACTCCGCCGGCCACCCCGCTTTTTTCTCCGGAATTTAAAGCGATGTTGAGTAGGACGTACCTTACGACGGTGCTAGCTCGTGGATCACTGAGTGGGGAAGGGAAGTCTGGGCATGGTCGTTGGGGTGCGATGAATAGGAAGGCACAAACCCAAGTTGTTGTCGGTCCTATGAACATGCCGGTGGCTGACCCGGTTATTAACTTGCATGAACAGGAGGGTTCAAAGCTTGATCCTTCTACTATGGAGGCTATGGTGCATGCTATCCATACCGAAGTGCATGAGAGCATGGAGGAAGGAAGTATGCCCATGCAACCTAATGCGTTGGGTGTGGGTTAGGAGGAGGTGGTTGATACTGTGCATGTTGAGGATTTGGTTGTGGGTCAAGAGAATATGGTTTGTAACTTGCATGATGTTAACATAGGTGTGAGTCAGGAGGAGGTGGTAAATAACATGCATGCTGATGATTTGGTTGTGGGTCAGGAGGATGGTGCTGCCTTTCATGCTAATATTGATGCAGGGGTGGTGTCGAACATGGAGCAAACGAACACGGGGGTAACAAGCCTGGTTGTCTCGGAATTAAAGGTAAAAAGAAGGTTCAATTTCATCCTTTTGATTATGAAGATATTCTCAAACTGGATGATAATACTCCTGAATGGGATCCGATTAGAGACACTAAGTTTTAGAATAATTCTTTATTTCAAAAATTAGTTAATGGGGAAGGAGTAGAGGATGGTGAGACCCGCTTACTCTACCACCCTCCAAATCTTGATGAGAAGGGAGAACCGATTGTCACCCTTGATGCTCATTTTATGGCAAAGAGACCACATGCAATTGTATGGATATTTTATTGGAGGTAATTTGCCTTTTTATGTTGTTCAGGAGAATTTAATTAAAATGTGGCATAAATATGGTATTAAGTCTATCCATGTCAAAAAAGAGGGGTTTTACTTTTTTAAATTTTATACGGAGGATGGATTGATACAAGTACTAGAGAGGAATCCTTGGTTAGTGGAGAACATCCCGCTAGTCCTTCAAGTATGGGAACTGGACACGGTGATAACAAAGCCTAATCCAAAAGCTGTTCCGGTTTGGGTGGCCATAAAGGACCTTCCTCTATGCCTTTGGAATGGGGGTAACATTAAGCAAATTATAAGTTATGTTGGTAAGCCCCTAATGCTTGACCACTCAACATATGAAAGATGTGAAAAGAAAGAGGGACCTATGAATTATGCTAGGGTGCTTGTGGATGCTTTTGCTTCTAATGGATTACCGGACCGGGTTAGAGTTAAATTCCCATCTTGTGGAGTGTTGTCGGGTAAGACTACTTATCTTGAGTTATCATATAGGTGGAAACCTCCCTGTTGCACTACGTGTGGTGTGTTTGGTCATGAAAAAATGGAACATGAAATACCCGTTAATATGGTTGGTAGTCAAGAAACATTGGTTATGGATAGTGGTAAATTTGCAAATGTTGAGCCTATTGTGGAAAATAAAAAAGATGGAAATATAGATGATAAGGGGTTTACGGTTGTTAAGAATAAAAAGAAAAAGTTTGGTAAAGGAATTAAGGTTAGTGGACATGCTACTCGGAAGCCCAAAGGAGGGGGAGCTAGTTTGCAAGGACAAGTCCAATCAGCTGGGGCTAGTTCTTCTCGGCAACAGGCCCAACATAGGGGTCCTGGCCCATCTCGACAGACCCAAGGGCAATCTCGGCCCAGCAAGTCAGGCCCGTCAGCGATCGGGAATAATCGGCCTCCGGCCCACTCGGTTCATGCAACTCGGCCTAAGGCCCAACAAACTAAACCGGACCAGCCTAATTTTCATGATTTGGACTTCCCGCCATTAGTTACTAAGCCTTGTGGAGGTGGACCGGGTGTGAAACCGACTAGTGTCACTAATAGGTTCGTCGGTTTACAGAATTTGAATGATGTGGAAATCAATATGGATGGTCAAGAGAATGTTAGTGAGGAGGTGGAGTCAGAAATGGATGGTACTAGTCAACTCATGGCAACGTATAATATATAGACTTATTTATTTATTGTGCGTAATTAGTGGTGTGTTGGTTTGTTTTATGTTTGCCTTTTATTTTGTTGTGGTTCCCCTCTCCATGGTACAAAGGCCCAGGAGGGGGGGATGCACTTGGTATGTAATAACCATTCTTTTTTAATAAAATATTTACCATGGGCACTTCCCATTTTCTAAAAAAATCTAAACCCTAAGGCTAAACGATAATGCTAAAAACCTAAAATTCAAACTTAAAATCTAAACCTTAAAAACTAAACCCTAAAAGCTAAGATGGTAGAGTTCGACGATACGGTTCCAACACCGCTGAAATGAGCTCAATCGGACTTTGTTTGATATCGTTTCTTAGCATTTTAGTTATTTCTTAGATTTTTTTAGCAAAAAACTACTTTTTATTTGAAACTCTATATATATATATATATATAATTCGAAGGAAACCTCTCGTGAATAACACGTTAACTCGAATCGTTAATATTTATTGTTAGATTAATATTTATTTTTGTTGTTAACGATTCGTTTATGCTCAACCCACTTAACAGCACATACGTCTATTTTCGCGTAAAAAATATAATTATGAAAGTGTGCGTTTTTACCTCTCATAAGTCTTGTTTATGAACCGACACATTCTAACTCTTACGGTTCACGCATTGATCACATTTGATTGAGTTTGACCACGATTGACCAAGGCCTGTGACCTCAATTCCTGTCCAAAAACACTCTTTTTAACACTCGTGAATGAAACCCGGCCACAAGTTCAATCGACCTAACGAAAATAACTAACCGGAACGATAGGGAACCCTACACAACAAGATATGTTCACCGGGGACTCCTCGGAACGTCAAACCGAGAACAAATCAGTACAATAGTATAGATCTATCCGAGAATAACAAGTAACGAGAAGGAAACTCACGTCGTGTTTGGGATTACTTTTCAAAACAACTTATTGACTTATCACCTTTTGGAATAAGGTAATAAGTTATAAGTTTGTTTGGACAATTCAAAATAAGATAGAAAATGTGAGATGGAGAAGTTAAAATCCAAAAGTAAGAAATTTTTACTTTTGGAAATGACTTTTGGAAAAGTCAAAAGTAGCTTCAAAAAGTAATCCCAAACACCCCCTCACTAGAACCCTAGCGTCGTTATGGATCCCGCCGGAAAATACTCAAATCAGCGAGACTAACTTTACTATCATGGATCGGGTTTATAGACGAGCAAGTAAACTCAGATCCACGGCTGAGTCGTCGTCAGAGTCTCCTTGCCGGAGAAACGAGTGTTGCCAGAGTACTGAGTTCAGCCTTAGTCGCGTCGGATCTTCACCGCTGCCATCTCTGTTCCCCGCAAACACCGCCGGAGGCGGCATTTCATCTCCGCCACCTCCCTACGACGTCGGCGGCAGCGCTCTAACTCAGATCAGGGCCATATTTCCCTTCCTTTATACAAATAGAGTAAAAAAACTAAACGAGAGCTATATCTGGAGACGGTATGAGGCTTAGGTGGCCGAAAAACGAACCAAAATGAAACAAACTCACTGGATTCTGCCTCTGTAGCGACCGATCTATACCTGCAAGCGATTAGGAGTCCGCCTACCAACGTCGGAGAACATTCTGTCGCTGTTACACGTCACCTCCATGGGGATCTCGAAGGAGCCGTCAGATGCGAGTAAAGGAGGGAACAACACTTGCGGCTGGGTTGTTTGACCCGCCATTGTTGTCGGCCGGAGTCCGCCAGAGACCACCGCCCCGTCGTCTGTCTTGGTCGTCTCCAGGAGGGCCACCGGAGATGTCGTTGCCGGCTCCCCTTCTCCCTGGTCTCTCACGTAGCACACACATATGTGTGTTTTTGAATGTTTGTTGTAGGTTAGAAGAGAATAGGATGAATATATATTTGGGGTTTGTGTGGTTGAGAGAGTAAACGGGTACCACGTGTCAAAACCCGAAACGAAGACTTAAACGTTGTGTTTTATAAACATTCCGGCTAAATAATATCTACTTCACATAATATTAATAGCTAATAGTAATTAACATTATCCAAACACTTAATTTACGAAATTTCCGCTCTAACTGTCATCCCAGCGGGTACGTTCCAATACTGCATGTCTAGAGCGCTCGTCTGTTTATACGTTTCACGTTCTAATATAAATTTTATTATTTCCTTAATAAAATAATCGAGAATAATAATAATGATTATAATTTAATTGTTCATTATATTATTTAATCGTACTAGATAATAATTAACCGAATTACGTTTACGCCGATATTTATTGTAATTGCGCGTCCCACGTCGTATAACCCACACGTAATTGTTCTTAGTTAATCGTCCGAACAAATACGAATAATTATTTTCAATATTGAATATTAGTAATTAAATATTGTTTCATGTGTCAGTTACTAACTGTGAACTCGTTAATTTATTTAATCGTACGTTGTAAGTCTTGGGAAGTACATGATACTTAATCTCTAATCATTCTGTGATCCGTCAAGTAGGTTTATATATCAAGTTCGCATATTGGGCCTACTACTGCCGTTAATGGGCCAAGACCACGAGGAAGGGAAGGTTTACTTGATAAGTTGTGGGGTTCATTAAAGTTCATCAAAAATTCACATAATTTACGGTCAGCTAATTACAGGTTTCTAAGACATGAGTGTGGGACCCATTAAGTCATAAAGAATTCTACCAAAAACATGATAAATAAATCACAGTGAAAGACTTAAGTTTGGCACTAAGCATGAGTTTAAAATGATTTTAAATATTTGCAATCTACTCGACCTATCCGAGGAAATCCGTGCTGAAAAAATGTTGGTATGCCTATAACACGATATGATCCCATAGCAAACTTTCAAAGGCAATTTGTTACAAGTCTGTATTATGGGGTATTTGTTAATTTGTTATAACTAGTTTTTACCTCCCGTGCTTTGCGACGGGATGATTTGACTCGTTTATGTGAATAAAACTTACATCAAATCTCATACTCGTTATAGCATACGATACCAAAAAAACATTCGAATTTGAATTGAATTTAGTCTTCAATATAATTTAAACCAGAACGTTGACCAAAAAAGTTTAAGAAAACGACGCATTCTGTTATTTAAAAAAACTTAACGAACGATAGTTATCATAGAAAATGGTGTCGGGCCGATCATTAATAAAATTTAAACGAAAATGTAGGCGCAACGGTAAATATAATGTTAATAGAAAATAAACATAAAACTAAATAATAAAAAAGTGAAAAAACGAATTAAAAAAAAATCCGCTTCGAGTGGTCGAAAGCTATAAAGCGAATACCGATACGGATCCCAATAATACCAATATTGACAATGATGTTGTTCGCACATAATAGGTTCAACTCGTAATGGTAGCACAACGGTAACGACACTCGCTATAGGCAATGGAAAAAAAATTGATTTTGAATACAAGTCTATTTAAAAAAATTATATTGAAAACTAAAATATCTTTAAAATAATTTTGTTTTAATAAATTAAAAAAGATAGTTATATTTATAATTTATAATAAGTAATATACGCTTTTTTTTGTTTGGTTTAAAAATGATTAATTAAATATGAAACTAAAGATCAAAGATAAAGGGAAAAAAATTAGAACCGCCTTAAATGAAATTAAGTGGAACCGTCAACGTAAACCAATAAAAAACTATTTTCACATCCCAATCGACAGCGGAATACGTCGGGGCGGACGTGTAGACTGTTCAAAAGCTCATGATCAAACTAAATTGAATAATTTTATTAAACTGGTTAAAAAGTACAAATACATATTATTCAAACAAACAAAAACTAACAATAAATCCAATTTATTTGTCGCTAGGTCCATAAGCTCCTAAATGATAAACTTGTACTTCAAACATTTTCACTTGAAACATTTTGAAAATGAGAGGGTCAACTATAAATAATTGGTGAGTATATATAGGTTTAGATATCTCATGTAGTTTTCCAAATGGTTTATACAATTCATATGACACATTGTAATAAGGCATTTTATGAAGTCTCTATAGTTAAACTAGGTGTACAATCAAACCTTGTGACTGAGGCATAACCCGCATGTTACCCTAATGTAGAGTCGGTAACAATCACCCTACCCGAGTGGGTATGTCAAACACAATAGATCTATCAATGTTACCGTTGGCTTGTACTGAGTTAATGATTGCACGAATGTGTCATGTATATATAGTTCAACTCATAGCATTCAAGCACCAAAGTACAAATTACACAAATAGTCATAATGTATAATTGTATGTTGTAATTGTAAATAGTTTTCAATGCACAACATGTTTCATCCCAAAATGTACAAAAATGAAAAAGGGGCTATGTAAACTCACATTTGTGGAGAGGTGATGGACTCGCAAAGCTTGAGAGTTCTAGGATTTAGATCAACACCCTAAAAGATCATGATATAGTTGATTAGGGTTTTGGATGGCGTTTATCGGAAGTTAGAATGTTAACGGATGCGAGAAATAGAGGATTGAATATATAATTGTTAATGTTGTAAATTTTCAGATTTGGACATCATAAGAGCTGAATAGAAACGTGCATGTTAAAAATATCAAACGATGTCCAAAAACTATGAAATTTTATAGATCACTAGTTTAAATCGTTCCGAAAAAGTTTTGTTTAGAAAGTTTTTCCGTTTGAGACTCGGATCATAGCCAAAACAGTCAAACAAGACATAAGGTACTGAAAAAGGTTTCTGTCCCATTTTGGCTACTACGGAGTCATACGTTTGAAATAGAAAAAAATAATTTACATGGTTAGAAAGCTATCTCGATGAGCTACGTCGTGTATTTGGGTTTGTTTAGTTTCGTTTAATTATAATCAAGTTATGCTCAATTAAAGTAAGCACTGTTGTTGTCCACATTCAACGGTGTCACTTAAGTGGTCCATTTAGGGTTTAATGTTACCGAATGCGTAAATAAAAATTAAAAGAATGTTATTATATTATCGCATTACATAATATAATGTAAACAATTAAGTTTTCATGTATAATGTAAACAATTTAGTATCATGTACGTTGTAAATGAATAAGTTTCCATGTATAATGTAAACAATTTAGTATAATGTATTTTGTAAAAAATTAAGTTTTCATGTATAATGTAAACAATTTAGTATCCTGCATTTTGTAAAAAAAAATAAGTTTTCATGTAAACAATTTAGTATCATGTATTTTATAAATGAATAAGTTTTTATATATAATGTAAACAATTTAGTATCATGTAATTTGTAAATAAATAAGTTTTCATGTATAATGTAAACAATTTAGTATCATGTATTTGGTATGTATATTGTAGACAAGTTAATTTCATGTATATTGTAAACAATCAAGTTTCACGTATCATGTGATCAATCTAGTATTATGTGTATTGCAACCAACTAAGTTTCATGTATTAATGTGATAAATCTAGTATTATATATCTTGCAAACAAACAAGTCTCAAGTATCATGTGATAAGTCTAGTATTATGAATATTGCAAAAAAAAGTCTCATGTATCATGTGCTAAGTCTACGATTATGTATATCGCAACAAAAAACTCTCATGTATCATGTTATAAGTCTAGTATTATGTATATTGCAAACAAACAAGCCTCATGTATCATGAAAATGTCCATATGTAAGTTATTGAATCTCATGAGTAACGTAAACTATTGAATTTTGTAGGTGGTCGAGTGTTACGGACGAACGTGTTGATTGGCGTTCATGTATAATGTGGGTAGTTGGGTTTTAACTTTTTAAATCCAGTTGAGGTTTATATAGATGGTTAACGCCTACGCGAAATGGTTCATATCCTTGTTGTGCCGAGTACACTCATACATTTCCGAATGTGTAAGATAATAAGAAGGTTGTGTAGATATTCAGGGTAATGTGCTTACGAATAACTGATTTGTACTTTTTGTTTTGTGAATAAACAAGTAATTGTAATTTATTCTTAAATAACATAGTGAAAATAATAAGCTGAATAACTAGATAAATGAATAGATAAATAAAAACCTTTTATTATTTTTTTATTATTATAAAGAGAATGTTTTAAAGGATAATAATGGCTAAATTATTTAATAATTAAGCCAAGGTTTAAAATAATTAATTTAACGAAACAAAAATCATAATTAATTATTAATTAAGATAATGCTTTTATGAAACAAGTTTTATTTAGTTTCCTTACAAGGTGAAAAGATTTATAGAAAAATTATATTCCAGATAGTATTTATAAACTAAAGGTTTGAAAAACGCTTTGTTTTTTTTAAATAAATAACGATGTTGTTTAAATCAGATAGTAAAATGATTAGTTTACAAAGAAGGCTTAAGCACGTGTACTAAATTGTAATAAACAAAATGATGGTGTTTAGATTGAAGTCATTTGGTATCATAACCAAATGGGTACTTTGACAAATCAAAGTAATTCAGATTCCTATACTTTCAAGAAGACATGCTTTAGCCTATAGGTGAACACTCACTTCGGGAATTCCCAGGAAAGTATACGGATTCTTTGGTTGAATTGGATTTATATGAAATGCTTTCCTAGACAGAAGACCCAAAGTATAGGCATTCACCCTTCCGGATTGCACATGTTCTTTACTAATTGTTCAAAACCCAAAACTTTGATGGGATTTTAAAATTTTAATTGGCTTTAGGCCTAAGAGTTTAATTTTTTGTTCACAAATGATGACGGTGACATAATTCTCAACGTGTAAGGGTGAAGGTGTATACAGACTTACATATGAATAAGTGTATGGTAAGACTTAAGATGTCATTTAATGGGATCAAATAGGTAGCATGAAATCAAACAATGTGACAAATAAGGTATTACATAGATAGCAATGTTATAAGCATGTAAGTTATCAAGTAGTGTAGCACATAAACTATCATGTATTGTATCATGCGATGTAATACATAGAATAACATGTAAGATAATCACACAAAGTAGCAAACATGTAGCACCTACCAATGTGGCAAATATCATACAATATAGAGTATGGTATAAGATGGGTGTTCTAAGGTTATAGTCTAGGTCATGGGTGTCTAATAACCTAATTCCCTATAACCATGGCTCTGATACCAATCTGTCACACCCCAACCGACGACGGAATACGTCGGAGCGGACGTGTAGACTGTTCAAAAGCTCATGATCAAACTAAATTGCATAAATTTATTAAATTGATTTAAAAGTACAAATACATATTATTCAAACAAACAAAAACTAACAATAAATCCAATTTATTTGTCGCTAGGTCCATAAGCTCCTAAGTGATAAACTTGTACTTCAAACATTTCCACCTGAAACATTTTGAAAATGAGAGGGTCAACTATAAATAGTTGGTAAGCATACATAGGTTTAGATATCTCATGTAGTTTTCCAAATGGTTTATACAATTCATATGACACATTGTAATATGGCATTTTATGAAGACTCTATAGTTAAACTAGGTGTACAATCAAACCTTGTGACTGAGGCATAACTCGCATGTTACCCTAATGTAGAGTCGGTAACAATCACCCTACCCAGGTGGGTTTGTCAGACACAATAGATCTATCAATGTTACCGTTGGCTTGTACTGAGTTAATGATTGCACGAGTGTGTCATGTATACGTAGTTCAACTCATAGCATTCAAGCACAAAAGCACAAATAGTCATAATGTAGAATTGTATGTTGTAATTGCAAATAGTTTTCAATGCACAAAATGTTTCATCCCAAAATTTATAAAAATGAAAAAGAGACTATGTAAACTTACATTTGTTGAGAGGTGATGGACTCGCAACGCTTGAGAGTTCTAGGATTTAGATCAACGCCCTAAAAGATCATGATATAGTTAATTAGGGTTTTGGATGGCGTTTATCAGAAGTTAGAATGTTATCGGATGCGAGAAATAGAGGATTTAATATATAATTCTTAATGTTGTAAATTTTCAGATTTGGACAGCATAAGAGCTGAACATAAACGTGCTTGTTAAAAATATCAAACAATGTCCAAACACTATGAAATTTTATGGGTAACTAGTTTAAATCGTTCCGAAGAAGTTTCGTTTAGAAAGTTTTTCCGTTTGAGACTCGGATCATAGACAAAACAGTCAAACAAAATATAAGGTACTGAAAAAGGTTTCTATCCCGTTTTGGCTACTACAGAGTCATACGTTTGAATTAGAAAATGTACTTTACCTGATTAGAAAGCTATCTCGGCTAGCTACGTCTTGGAGTTGGGTTTGTTTAGTTTTGTTTAATTATGATCAAGTTATGCTCAATTAAAGTAAGCACTGTTTCTGTCCACATTCAACGGTGTCACTTAAGTGGTTTGTTTAGGGTTTTAATGCTACCGAACGCGTAATTAAAAATTAAAAGAATGTTATTATATTATTGTATTACATAATATAATCAGATTAGGTTAGCCAAAATGTCCTGTGTCACTGTTCTAGCCATGATATTCATAGAAGCGTTTTGAAGAATCACATAATGCAATCAGCATAGCCGACACGAGCAAACGGGTTCTATTTTAAATTAGCGCGGTGTTATATAAGTGATAAAATAGAATAATCAATATGTTTTATGTTAGCAAGAACATACAAAAGCATCAGCAGAGCCACTTTTTGTAATAGTTTTCTTGGGGATTCAAAGAATGCGACGACATAAGCATCTTTGCAAACGGGATCCTTTGTTTGTTAGTTGGTGATTGTTAGCTTGATTTGTTAGTTTGATTAAGATTATTAGAGAGTTTTTAAGGTTAAGGGTTCACATGATCAAGTGATCATGGATATAAAATAGAAAAAGATTGAGGAGATGAAGAAAATTGAACAAGAAAGAAAGAAATTGAAATTGGTGGAAGATTCTTACTAGTTTGCTTCTCTATCTTGTTCCTCTTGGTGTCTTGGATGAATTCTTCACCTGGAGAGGGTAGGGGATGGATCTTGGCGGAATATGGAGCTCTCCAAGTCGCAGGTGTGTGAGGAAAAGAGGTGGGGTAGGCTCCTATTTATACTAGTTCATGAGGAGGTGCATGGAGGCCACATTTTTAGAAAGTTCTTGCAACAAAAGTTAGGGAAAGAGTACAAGGGACAAGGAGACCGACTTAAAGGGCTATTAAGGGCCTCACGGGTTGTGAAAACCTGCTATGGGGCCAAGGGATGGGCCATGTTTGGTCAATGTGAGGCCCGAAGGTTTACGTACACGTAATTTGGTCGTTTCCAGCTTTTCAGGTGTTATTTAAGGAAAGTCTTCAACACGAATGTTGTTTATAACTATGAAAGGAATGTTTTGGGCTAAAATTTTTGATGTTTAAATTATGATAGGCATATTTGACGGTTAGTGGTCGGTACATAAAGAATGAAGGCCCAATTTACACATGCGTAATTTAGACTTTTTTTCGGAAATCGGTAACTATTTTAGGAAAGTTTCCAAAATAAAAGTTGTTTCAAAACTAGAAATAATTGCTCTAAGATTATAGAACAAAATTATAAAGTTAGTTTGATGCGGTTGACGGTACGATACGATAGTCAAAAAAATGAAGGATTGTTTGGTACGCGAGGAATGTGAAAATGTACTTCACAAAGAGTTATGTTTTGAGTTGTTTGCAAACATAAGGATATGTTTGTGTTTGATGTGTTTGGGGTGTTAACATGCGTTATACATGAGTCTTAGTGGCTCAAAGGTTTCCCGAAAGTTTAAGTATAAGCATAGTTTAAAGGCTACAAGCAAGATACGCATAGTATAAAGTCTCAAGATGGTTGTATATCACCCCAAATATAAGTTGGGATAGAGATACATAGATCACAATTGTTCAAGGGTGTTTATTTCTAATATTCCAAAGATAGTTACAAAAGTGAAAATTCAGAAATGTTACAACTATTTCCTTAAAATAATTACAAAATTAAAAGTCTTTTTCTTACTTATTTAAAAAAATGTATGAAAAAATGCTGGAGCATTTATATGCGCCTGATATGTCATCATTTATACATGGTACTAGTTGAATAATAACCTTGCAATTGATGCATAAAATATTTATATTTTATAAATATAAATCAAGCAAAATCCTATCAAAACTACCAAGAATTCAAGCTTCTAGAAGGTTCATTCCCGAGCATTGACCCCCCCCCCCCCCCAAGAAGTCAAAATTGGTCAACAATAGTCAACAGGACGCTAAAAGACAAACTTGAAGAAACCAGGGGGATGCATGGTCGTGCATCCCATTGCATGGCCGTGCAATCCTTGTCTTCTTTCCTAAGGACCAATACATTGTCCTCTGTACCCTGTTTGATTCCTGAGGCCTTTGCACGACCGTGCATTGCATATTTTGAGGCCTATAAATAGAGGGCTTGAGTTCTTCATTCCACACACCTATCCATAACTCAAGAACACATTAGAGAGAGAGAGCTTATTTCGTAGTTAGAGTAGAGAGTAGAGAGTAGAGGGGGTGTTCCTCTTTGTTCCATAATAGGGTAGCCTACGAAACTCATCGTTACGCTAGTCGTTATGGCCATTCGTGGCTAAAGATTCTTTGTATTGCTAGGGTGAAGATTATGTTTGGTGCATGTTAATGGTTAACATATTAATTTAGTGGTATGTTTATGTCTTTAATTATTCACTCTTAAAATCACCTTTTGGTGGGCTTTTATTATTGTCTAAATTCGTCACTATATTTGTGAGTGTCTTAATTTTAAAGAGTAATATCGTAAAACACTTATTAATCAAACTTCATTTGAAACTCGTACATCTTTATACAAGCAGAGATTGATAAGCCAAGGCTTGGTCTATACTTCTAAGGTTGTACGTCTTTATACGAAGTTATTATGCGACCAAGAATTGGTGAACTCATGTTGGGAACGGTACGTCTTTATACTTGGTCCAGTGTTACATCGCCTCCCGGTGAGCAAAATATAATCATATATTTAACTCTAATATAAAGCATTGTAAGTTTGATGTCTTAAACAAACCCGGAGATGACCGTTCGAAGGGTTGAGGGTAACTGTTGTCCCTAACAGGAGTCACTACTATTTTAATTTAAAGATTATAATTCGTTAATCAAATCTAGTGAGGACGAGGCTCTAGCGGTGACCCGGGTCACAAGTTTGTAGTAGTCAAACCACTGAATTAGTCAACTTAACATTAAGCTGATTCGAAACCCGAAGCAATACTATCCGTAACATGATCATTTCCGTCATTTTTACTTTTCTGCTATTTACTATTTTGCTAGTTACATTTCTGTTACACACATCACTCCCCTTTTTACTTTTATGTTATTTACTTTTCCGTCATTTACTTTTCTGCTTCAATAGCACACAAAACCCACTAACTAATTAGTTCGGTTAAACGATAACAAAAGTTGAGTATTGGAACTCGACCTTGTCCATTAGTTCGATACTTGGTTTTTACCTAAACTATATTACGCTGCTATAGGTACACTTGCCTATTGTGTGTGTTTTAAGTTAAAGTAATTATCATTTTATAAATTTAAACCTGATCTCGTGAAACCATCATAAAAATATATTTATATTTTTATATACTTATCACACGACACATCAGTGACAAGCACTCTAAAGATTGTCTCTGCTTTTGTAATTGTTCTTTGTACTTGTATTTTGTATTTCAGTCTTTGTATGTATTGATTATCGAGTTATAATCGTGTCTGTCAGTATTTGTATTGCATTAGTCTTTGTGTAATTCGCTAAGTGTTGTGCGCACTTAGATAAGTGCGCAGGAGTTATACCTTGCGTACTTAGTAAGTACGTATGAACAAAGCCCTGTGTACTTGCTAAGTACGCAAGAAGAATTTCCTGCGCACTTGATAAGTGCATAGGTAACAGGTGTATTAGTATATATAGCCGTGTGTTGTAGTTTACATGTACACTCTTATTTGTAACTCTTGTAATCAGATGTGATTGATAATAAATGAAGTTATTCAGTGACTCTTGTTTCTTGTCGGTTTACTTGTTGTGTTTGATTCTCCAACTAGTCTCGGGCATTCCGCACCATGTTCGACAAGTCACACACTTGCACGATACGATCCGTGACACCCGCGGACCTACAAAAAAAAACTCCTGGGACCAAATTTGAAAAGATTGAAACTTCACTATTCCCCAGGTTTCTTTTTAATCTTAGTTAATAATTTTAAATTTGTTTTTAGTTTTAATTTTAATTTTATTTTATGTAATTTTTATTTAAATTAACCATTCTCAAATGTCTTTGAAATCAACTCTTTTTTCTCGGATCACCATGCTTATACTAGTTTAGGGTGAGCCCTTCCCACACCGTACTCTCAAAAGATTATAAAAGGGGCTCATAAACTCAAGAGCCGAATACTCTTGGTCTCGGCTTGCTCTTTGATACATAACAAAAAAAACTCTCTAATCAGTGATTCAATCCGTTCCTCCTCTGAATCTGTAATCAAGTTGTAGTTTCTACACTAAGGTATGTGTTCATTCCTTTCTTAAAAGTGTCCTTGGTGCTTGATTGGTAAGAGTTTTGTCTCGTAAACCCTTTATAGACCCGCATTGTTCAAATTGAGGTGTGTTTAATCTATGAAGGTTGAAATTGTTAATAAGGATTGACTCAGAATCAACAGGCGAGTGTCTTAGTATGCTCATTTTATCACAAACACTCTATTTTGATGATCAATTCTGATGTTTTCGGAAGTTCTCAGTGAACCTGGAATATACCGAAAACTGTTCATCTTCCCGTGACCATTTAAAGGACCGTGAACTTTTATAAAGGCGTGAAATTTCAAAAGGGGGCGTAAAGTATGATGTTCCCGTGATCTTTGGTTCCTACCTTGAACCTTGTTCTTTCCCGTAAACTTTTTGGTCATAATAAGGTCCCGTGAACTTACTTAATCTCGTAGACTTGATTGGACCCATCTTGAATTGTTCTAAATTGTTAAGTTTTATGCAGAACTGGCTGCTGAATTAAAGTTTGTGCCTGAACATAATGTTTGAGCTTATCTGATGGACCCGCCAGCGGGTTGTGAAGAATTCAAATCCATTTTGGTCTCAATACATCACCAATATACTATGCCATCATGTGTGACGCCTACAAAAACCAGAATCTAAAACCTAGTTTTGGGCTAGGCCCAATAGAAATTTAAGCCCATTTAAGCCCAATAAGGATCCAAGCCCGTTAGAGGTTCCAATTACATTACCTGTACACCCAACTAGCCACTCAATTTCCGGTTAACAACTTGTTACACAATTTTAAGAACTTACGAAACACTAGAAGTACGTATGCAGCTCAACCTTTAAAAACGTTAAACCACGTAAGATACTCGTAAGATTAACGATATCGGTACGGTTATGACCAATACGTATTTTGATACGACATATGTTATAAATAATTATTTTAATAATATTAAAAAGATAATAATAGTTATCCTCGGGGCGCGAAGCAGTTAATCTGACGAATATGGTTCGGATACGCGCTGCGAACTTTTACCGACCTGAATCCACTTCAATAATAAGTTATAACAAGATAAATATTTCGAAGAGTTATTTCGTATTATTAATTGTTATTTGCAAAAAAAATGAAATAAGAATGAAAATCACACAATGTTACGCGGGTAAATTTCAAGTTTGACACGCGGTATCCACCTACACTTTCTCAATCACACGAAACCCTAGCTATTAAAGGAAGTTATCTCCATCTGCTCCTCATTTTATTCAAACCACACACCTATATGTGTGCAAAAGAGAGAGAACGAGAGAAAGGAGGGCAGGCCACATCCGGCCGCCGCTTTGGCGAACTATCGACGGCCGACCAACGGTGATGGTGACTGGAGGTGATGTTGGAGAGTCCCAGCGACAGTGATAGCATGGCCGACGGTCCAGATGCGACCTGCACTTTCCTCTCATCTCACCCTCCGATCGATGGCTGGCTAGCGGTGGTTTTGGGTGGTTATCATGTCAGATGACGGGCTCAGGTGGGAAACGACGGCAGCGGGGGCCGACCCAGGTGAGGACGACACAGCGGCAGCGTAGCCTGCTTTCCTGGCGACGAAAACCGGCGAATCTGGTGTTCTTTGAACCGTGAAGCGGCGGCGGCGTTAGGGTTTCGACCTAACAGTCGCATGAAGGGGGTAACCATAGCATGAACATTTGAGGGAAACGAGGACTCCAGGTGCTCTAATCGGTGTCGGAAAAAGGGAAAAGCCACTGTGGCGGATGGATCGAAATTCCGGCGAACCCGGTTTTCCGGCGAGTAACAAAAACGGACAGTTAGTGCTGGTATGTTCCCCTCTTGACCCGATCCACATTATTCCAGGTTAAATCATTCCCTTGTTCGATTATTTAACTAGACCTTTTCGTTTACCCACAATCTTGTTTGACTCCCTGCCGTTTCAAGGATTCCGGCGAGCAAATTAGGGTTCCGATACCAACCCGACTCTCCGGAGAGCCCAAACGGACGGATCTGGAATTATTAGTTGTCTACCGTCCTGATCTATAACTTGCAAGGTTCGTTTTGAAATGTTGGGGTAGTTTTAAAGATTTATTGTTTTCTGTATAGATCTGGTAACTTGGTGGCCGGGTTTCATTCCCGAGTGTTAAATACGTGCTTTTTGAACAGGAATCGACATCCCGAGCCTTGGTCAAACCTGGTCAACGAAAGCCAATGGGTCAAATCTGGTCAAGTGTGGCCAACAGATTTGTATACGCGAACCGAATGCATAAAAAGGTATAAAACGCGTGTTAAAATGACTATTTATTTACGTGAGAATAAATGTATGAGCGGTTAGATCATATTGAGCTTAAACGATTTATTAACGGTAAAATTAATAATGAAATAAATAATAACTTAGCCGTTAATATTAACGAGCTGTAAATCTTTGACAAAATAGTTCGTTTCGACTAAAACATATACTTACCCTTAAATGAGGAAATAATTTCGTAAACGTGTAATCGGTCTAATGAGAGTCTCGAATAAAATCAACGAACAATACGTACAATTACAAAATATTACTCGTGAAGGTAAAAACATTTATATTACATTCGTAACACAAAAATCGTTGATGGTTATATCTGAATATGAATATATGTGATTTGAGATTAATCGAATAACAAATTTATTTTGTATTAAAGTTATACATTAGGTGCTTCATTTAGATCTGTAAGAATGTATACAAGGACACATATGATACTTGTGGTATGAAATGGTTTATACAAAATAAATATGATTGAAATGATTTTAAACTTTAAGTATTTTGCATAAATGTATGTATACGCACACACATATACATATATATATATATATATATCTAATTGATATGACGCTAATTGGTATTTAAAATAGCGTTTTGACGGAATAAACAAGGTTTGATACAACTATATTTTGTTAGATATAAATGTACCATCTAAACAAATAGATATACTTATATTAATACCTATAAATACATATTTGTATAGAAATGTTCACATGGTATATGAGAATCAAACAATTATGGTATAACACGATGTTTAGATTCGTAAATAAATACATGTACGTTCGCACGTTCATATATATATATATGTATCGTAACACCTTTTGATTTAGGACACGAATGTTTAAAATCTTAAACGAATATGTTTTGAATAAAGATGAAAACGTGTGATCGTAATAGTAAACTATAAAGTGGTATATATTCTGTTAAATGATGCACGGACGTGAATAATTGTTACTAATTATTCTTGCACATAGCTAGATATACGATCGCCTACTCGACGAACTAATATTTTTGTAGATAACCACTGAAACGTATTCGAGTCGAGAAACCCGACTTAAATTAAGCAACTAATAATATCGAATGTTAAACCAACATTGTATATTGAATCGATATTACCGTTAAGAATCACCAGAGCTCAACTGCACACGTGATAAATCGGCTCGAATTTAGACACGCTTTACATTATTAGGGTTAGTCTGTAAAACTCATTAAGTGCCTACAGGTATTGTAGGACTCGAATAGGACGTAACCCGTAATTATCACATGGGTTTTGGTTTTCGTTGCTAGAAGAAGGATGTTAGTGTTTCTAACACATCACCAGGTGAGTTCATTGCCCCTTTTAACTTCTTAAATAGTTTAGAAACACGGGGGAGAAACATACATGCTTAACACGTTTTATACATTTGAAAACATGAAACATACTTACCTGATACGCTTGGAAAACATGAAACATATTTGACACGTTTGGAAAACATGAAACATACTCGTACTCTTTTTATATGATAACAAGAAAACAAGACCCGACCTTTTTGTTTGGATGAGTTAACATTGGAAGCTCGTAAATTCTCCTACGTAAACGTTTTAATAACCATTAGCTAAGGATTTAGCCTGGGATTATATGGATAGTACTATTTGGGATTGACACCCCCGGTCATGGTTCGTTCGGTTTTGGTCGAATGACCGCATAGTGTTCAAACGTGTGCTCGTGATGTACGAGCTGGGGCAAAATACCCGTGTCATGGATTGGTTATGCCTTATGTATGAACATATTATTTGTATTCTTAGCTAGTTTACAAATGGGTCAACATTACTTGTTTTTTTTTAACATATACACCTGGAACTGCTACTCGTTTTGGTTAACGTTCCTATCTAGGCATAAATTCATTAACGTGTTTTCATGGGGGGAAACTACTCATTTTATGACTATGAAGTCATCACATGTTTTCGTTGGGAAAACTACTCATTTTATGACTATGAACTCATCACTTGTTTTCGAGGAAAACACTTTTATATTATGCTCATGTACACTATATCAATGTTTTCAAGGAAAACGACTTTACGTTGCAACAATTAAACCTCTGAACTCACCAACCTTTGGGTTGACATTTTTAAGTATGTTTTTTAGGTAAGTCATAGCTATGACATGGTTGGAATAGGTTAACCACTCGGACTAAAACCCTAGAAGCCGAAGAAGCATAATTGTGAAACCTCAAGTTGGTTCTGATCTACATAGTTCTAGGTCAATGTACTACTTCAATTTAGTATTTGTAGTTCAAAGTCGGATATCCGAAAATTCGGATATCCGAAATTTTCGGATAGTGGATTTCACTATCCGAATCCGAAATTTTGGATATCCGAATTTCGGATATCCGAAAATTCGGATATCCGAAAATTCGGATATCCGAAAATTCGGATACGGATTCGGATAGTGAAACGGATATCCGAAAATATAAAAAAAATAAAAAATATATAAAAATAATATTTTTAAATTACAAAAACAATTAAAAACCTTAAAAAACATTAGAAAATATACATATAAAAATATATAAATATAATATATCGGGTTTTGATTCAAATTTTCTTATTTTTAAATAATAAAAACAATTTAAAAAAATATATAAATATAATATTTCGGATATTCTGATATCCGAAATATCCGAAAATCACTATCCGAATCCAAAAATTCGGATATCCGAATTTTTGGATAATTCGGATTTGGATTTTCGGATAATTCGGGTTCGGTTTCGGATTTTTTTGAACACCCCTATTTGTAATGGTGTTCAACACCTTAGATGACATTATTTTACCTTTCGCTGTTGTGTAATGTTACCAATCATTGCAACCTAATTTATTTATTAAGTGAATAAATTTGGGGGTGTGACAGATTGGGAAACCCAGTTATATGTGCATCCTTCGTAATGGAATTTTGGGCAACTAGCTCAATTCATCAAAATGCTAAGGGGGAATAATTCATTCAAGGAAATGTGTAGAACAAAAGTGTGAACATTTCAGAGTCGATTCTAAGAGATGTGTGAGGATTTGGTGATCTACCTGATTAGCCAACAAAGTTTGACAGAGGTGTCATTAGTCCTATCCTTCCAAGACTAAGTTATGAAGGAGAATACCATCCCTTGACAAGATGTTGTTCATCTTTACTGGAGATACCTAGCACATGTTTTATTAGTGTGCCTTATTGGAAGAAAAGGAGGTTTCGATGAGATCAATGCCACTGTCTTTCATCATTAGTGGCATTAATTGCTGAATGGAATTACAACTTCTCAAAAATGGTCTATGATGAGTTTAAAAGCAAGCTAAAAGGAGCAAAGAAGGACATCTATATCATGTTTCCAAGGTTTATATAGATGGTGATAAACAAGAATCATAAGGATCTGGTTCCAACACTAGAGACTCTTGATCTCAAAGTTATAGGACCGTCTATTTTTTCACACATGAAGGTGAACAAAAAGAATATGTTTAGAGGTCTTTTTCCACTGGAAAAGTTCGGTCCTTTTCCGGATACTGAAATAGAAAATGATGAAGAAGAAGATATAGCAGTTGGTGATGCTATGATCGATGAAGAACATGATGTAAAACAAAATGTGCCTGAGTCAGATGATTTTGAGATGATGACAGTGAAGGCACTCCTGACCATGTATCCATACCACAGTCTGAGCATTAAAAAGTAATCAAGGGAAAGGTCGTTGAGAATCCTCCTCTCACTTCCTCTTCTCACAGTGAAAAAGTCGAAGCTAAAATTGATCCATTTGTGGATCTGACACCTCGTCCTAGAAAAAGGAGAGACCCAAGGCTAAGGCTAAATACATTCAAAGTCTCACCCACACCCACTTCAGAAATGATACAGCAACGACAACTCTCACCATAAAGAACATTATCAACTCCACCATTGAGCCCTACTGTTGAATTCTACGTGAATGATCTTATTACTACCCCGTCGGAGTTGTTGACAGTGAAAGCCCATGGAAAACTACCTATGGGGTCTACACTGCCTGTTCTTGTAGATATTCATCAGCATCAAGCTAGGGTATTTGAATTAGAACATGAGTCAGTGGCTAAATATAACTAGATAGCGGAGCTTAAGAACGTCCAAACAAGTCAAAATGAACAGATACAACGCTTAGAGGCTAATCTGGGTTATGTGATTATTTCACTGCATAACTCGCAAAAGAAGTTTGAAGGAAATGGTAAAGGAAATAATGATGTTTGAAATGATAATGAAGGAGGAGATGAAGATGACAACCTTGGTGGAAACACTTCTGACAACCAAGATCTTTAGGGTAATCAAGGAGAAGGCAGCTCATGAGGTCAAGATATAAATGATGAAAATATTGACTTTGACTTCAAAAGTGACAATGGTGGAAATCTTGATCATACACTTACTCATGCTCAAGATAAGCCTACCAAAGAAACTGTTGATGTAGAGGAAGAAGTTGAGAGGATTCAAGAAGCAACAGATGAATGAACTCAACCTACATCTAGTGTTGTAAAAATCGCTAGGCGCTAGTCGGGCGGTGGGGTAGGGCCTAGGCCTAGGCGGGATTAATCGGGGCCTAGGCGGGATTAATCAGATTGGAATTTTTATATGTAATTTTTAGTTTTTTATATATATACACACATTTTTATATGTAATTTTTATAAAAATGTTCATTTTTAAACCACACCAAAGGTTTTCGCCGGAATTTGGCCGGATATTTCAGGTTTTCGCCGGAAATTTCAGGTTTTCGCCAGAATGTTCGCCGGAATCTGGCCGCCTAGGCGCGATTTGGACCGCCTAGCAATTTTTGGACCGACTAGGCCAAAATTAATCCTTAACGAACCGCCTAGCGACTAATCGGGGCCTAGGCGCAATTTTTACAACACTGCCTACATCCTCTACCTCTGATCCTGTGAGCAAACGAAAGCCTTGGATGCTACCTCCTGGTCCTCCTACCGAAACTCATGTCACTACAAACATTGAAGGCTACTATTCAATAAGATGTGACAGGTCTGGAATTGAATCTTGGTAATTTAACAACGAGAAAAACATGTATGTGGTTAAAAGGAAGAGTGGAATACTATTCGAATGCTAATGACGTTAGCTCCTGCACAAAAGTTGATCTCCTGGAGTTAAATGAAGCACACTCTACAAATAGAGGAAACGTTAGACATGCTAACATGTTCTACAAGTTCTTGAGCCAACAATGCCTAGCTAATTTTGCTGGTATGAAGACTGTCGAGTCTAGATTAAAGAAAGAAAAGGGTGTCAAAGATCCTCATACCAGTAAAAGCTGGTACAACGTTATCTGGCCCGTCACAACGACTACTAAGAAAATCCCAGTTCGTCAAAAGGTTCTTGTAAATTCACTCAGAGATTTTGAGTTTTGGGCTAATGATCCTATTTTCTACTGAGTTTTGGGAAACAAAGAGTTTCGAACACTTGATCCTTTTGATCTTTAAAAATTTGGCGAAGCTGATATCATGATTTTGGGACGTAGTCAAATTAGAAGTGAGCCATTATTTGAAGAACAGGCTAAAGTGTTTACTAGGGCAGTTGTTGATATTATCCGGAAGAAAATCTATGCTGGAAGTGGAGATCATTTGAAAGATATAAATTTCTGAATGTTAATAGAATAATCCTAGGTGGAGATTGTAGGACCCTAGTAGTTTTGGATTATGCATCAAACTCAGTTTTGAGTGTAAACCGTGAACTTGAAGTTCACAGGTTAGGGGTTGGGCCGTCCTTGTCAAGGCCGAGAACCTAGTAACCGAATGGGCTTTTGTTTAGTATAAATAAGTTTATCCAACACGGTATTAGGTTAGCCGTTTAGTTTTTGTTTTCTATCTAAGAGTGTAATAAGTTCTTACTAAATATACAAATATAAGTGTCCTTGATTGAATCTTTTTGTGTTTGTGTTCTTGAATACTCGTTTACAACGAAGTCTGCTAGCTGTAATCGTCGGGTTGATATTGTGATTGAAGATCCATCGATTTTGGGACTAAAAGCTTCCTAGTTGAATTTGCAGTCCATTTTGCTCTCTATATCAGAAAGGAAAGGAAAATCGAGAAAATGCCGACTTTTGGAAGCCAAAAGCCAGGCATGGTTGTGCACACCCATGCACACCTATGACTCCCTATGAATGAGCACATAATTAAGCCATGAAGTAAAATTTGTTAAAAATTAGGATGCACGATCGTGCCTCCTTATGCATGATCGCGCATATCTCTGATATGTACCCGAAACGATCACTGGTAAAGCTGAAGATTCATTCGTAGTATAAAGTACTATTGTATAAATGCACGACTGTTCATCCAAAGGCACAGAAGTGCCTTCCTCCCTTTCGTCCTATTAATAGAGCCTCAAGCTTCAGTCGTTGGTGTGCACTTCGAGGGGCGAAATTCCACTTTTCTATGTCCCATTCTCTGTAAGCATTAGTGTGCCAAGTAGTGTGAATCCTAATCCATCATATCCAAATATTTAGAGACAATCTATACTCACTTCACTTTGGCTTTGGTTTGATCTTTAGATCATTCCATGATTTATCACCAAGTGTTAGTGTAGTCATTTATATGAATGTTCTTGGCTATTTCTCTTGTATCACTTGCGTTTTGATGAATATTGGTTTATTTTAATGTTTTAGTTAATGAATAATGTGTTTATGTTTCTTGGTTAATTTTTTATTTTGATCTGTTTGTTATGGAAGTGAGTTCTTGATTTCCTTTCACTAAAGTTTTAAATCTTCTCAATGTTTGAAGCAAGACATCGCATTAAGCATTCATTCAAAGTTGTGTGTTTTCATACACGCCTTTGATGATATACTAGGCCTGGTTCGTAAATGGTTCCAACTTGGGTTGGTTGGGAATTAGGTATTCAAGCAAGACATATTGAGTGTTTGTCGGAAGTTGTGTTTTGGGTCGGTAATTATGTTATTCTCTTGTTTTGGCTCTCATTGGACTTAACCACAATCGTGGGGTTTAAGGCTTGAGGTAGCAAAAATATTTATGTAAAGAATGTTTTAGCCAAAATATTTTATTGCAATCTTAAGGAGGGTTATGAATGGATATCCACCTTAGATTTCTAAAGGAATGTGTATAACGGTAACCCTACCCGGGAGCTTGTCTATCTAACCTCTAAGAAACATAAGTGATTAGTTCGGATTTCAAACCAGTAGTAAGACATCTGGTGCTGCATAAACTTTGTAACTAACCACACCCTAACATAGACTAGTCTATGCCGAAGACCAGTAGTCAGACATCTGGTGTTTAATGAACCCCACAACTAAATACATCATTAACTCTAAAATGTTAAATTACACAAAGTGGATTCAAACTTAAGTGATATTGTGTGATTTATAGTTACTTTACTGTTTTTCTTTTATTTTCTTTTCCTTTATTTGTTCTACAACCAACCATCCACCTTTTATTTTAGTCAGATGATAACAATGATTGATTATCGTCTTACAAACTTTACATAAAAATAAACTAACAAACACCACATCATGGATCATGACTCTTTTAGTTTATTCATAACTAGATGTCACTTGTTTAGTTTGTACGTCCAGAGCAGACCCGAGAACACAGATCTGCGGAGAAATTCATCAAACAGTCTGAATAAAGAGGCGAAATCTCTGGATCCAGTATCACTCTCGAATCAGAAAAATGGGTAGAGACGGGTACGAGAATAACATACACGAACAAACATATATGAAAATGAAAAAGAACAGATAATTGGAGCATAAACGCATGAATCTTTGATTGATATGAAAAATAAAAGCTTCTCACACACTCAACAATTATTCTCATTCCAGGGTGAGTTCCCCTGGGGTGGTGATTCCCTTTACAAACGCACTCACTCCTAATTAGGTATTCTACTATATATAGGAGGCCTCATGTGTCTTGTTTTCCAAGCCACCGCCAAACAAAAAAAACATGTATCTAAACTAGCTAGTTTCGATTAAACAAATGTTTGACCGAAACATGTAGTGTCTATACGTAGTTTCGATTGAATAGTATCAGTATCAATATTATACCCAACATAATTACATATCCAACTAAAAGTCATTAATATAATTAATCTATATTAATTGCTAAACTAACTAGATTAATACATAGTCACAAGATTACTTGGTAGTCTGTTTAACTATGACAATGAGATAGGGATTCCATGGAAACCACCTAAGCTACTTAACGTTAATGATTACTCGAACTGGAAAGCACGCTTTGAGGAGTACATCTCATATACTGATTCCACCTTGTGGATACCTATCCTTGAGGGATATAAACATCCAACCTATATGTTTCTTGAAGAAACTTTTCCCAAGCCTATCTCTAAGCTGGATGAAGAAGAAAAGAAGGCTTACGACAGAGAAAAGAAGGCATATGGTTCTATAACTATAGCCTTAACTAGAGATCTATTTCATAGCTTCAGAGGGTATGATTCTTCTAAAGATCTTTGGACGGCCCTGCAGAAGAGGTTTGAGGGGAACAATGATGTCAAGAAAAGCAAAAAAGAGAGTTGCTGAGGAAACAGTATGACTGCTTCAAGTACTTAGAGAATCAATCTATTGATGAACTTATCTCAAGATTCTACCACCTTCAGACTGAGTTGAGTCTTATGAACCTAAGTATCCTGATGATGAGTTGGTGAAAAAGTTTCTGGATGCCTTACCACCCAAGTTTGACATGTATACTACCTTACTGAGAGAAAACTCAAAATTATATGAGATGACTGTTGAGGAAGCAATAGATAATGTTCAGGCACACGACATGAACCCGAGGAAGAAAGAAAGTTTTGGAAGACCTTAAATTCAAGATCCCTCTATGTACTTTGGGGTAAATTCTACTGTAAAGTCATCTGGTTCTGGAATTGCCTTATTCCTTAGGAGTCCTCAGGAAGAAGAAAATGCAAATGGTAGTGGTAATCACACTTGCTTTACTGCATCATGATCTAGACAACACCATCAATCTTCCTCAAGAAACACTACATCTGCCTCTTCAGCTAACCAGACCGCTATTGCCAAGATTGCTGAAGATCATGTGGCATTATTCTCCTCGTGCATGCTTGCCTACGAGAACTTTATTGGTGGAAAGCTGACGGATCCTGAGACTATTGAAGAGGATTTCAATCAGATGGATCCAGACGACATGGAGGATATGGATATTCAATGGAATATGACCATGATCTTGAGGAAGGGTAAGCATTTCTTGAACAGAACTGGTAGGAAGTTCATTGGTGACATTCAAGTGCCAAAGTTGGATTTGATAAATCCAAAGCTAAGTGCTACAAGTATAAAAACTTTGGTCATTTCGCAAGGGAATGTCAGAAGGATAAAGCACCAGCTTCGGGATTTACCAGACCAAGCCAAGGAAACAGCCAAGGAAACAACCAAGGGTACAACAATCAGAACAACCGCAATCAGAGTCAAGGTGGAACGTCAAGTGCATTAGTGGTTCAACATGACGATAGCTTTAATTGGGGTGTTCATCTAGAAGATTCCATTCTTGCTCAAACTCAAATGGGTCTTATGGCTGAGATTGTTGAGATGATGGAAGTAGAAGAAAGGGAATCATCTGTAGCTGACCAAAGAGAATCTACATCTGCATTTGCCCTCATGGCTATTAGAGAGGCATCGAGTTCATCAACTGAGGTATATTCTAATTCTTTTGCTATCATTTCTTGTTCTAAATGTTTGAGATTGAAAGAAGAAAACGATCGGATTCAAGATCAACTCGAACCCCTCCATACTGCAGCTTTAAGTTACAAAGAAAATGAAAAACGTTTTAAAGATTCAATTGAAACTCTTAAGAAAGAAATACATGATTTTTTAATTAAAATCAGTGAACAACAGTTTCATTTGGACGTTGCATACAAGGGGTTGGAGAAGAGGAATGTTGAAATTGCCAGACTGCAAAATGAGATCTTGCAGTTAAGTGGCAAAATTGAGAAGTTGAAAAACTCTCGCTTTGTGGTGGAACACTACGAATCTGTAGTGAGGCAAGTCAGTGGCTTAGGTTTTAGGTACTAATGCCATTCCTCCACCAGTAAGAGGAAAGTTTGTTAACGGTGTGGTTGACATTGATTTGTCATGCCTTGATGAGTCTTCTAGTCAAGATGATTCCTCTGACAAGGATGATTCTTCATGTAAGGCTTATTCAACTTCTGATGAGGAGTTCTTCTCTGATGAAGGCTCTGAGAACACCAAAAGTTAAGGGTGTTGTCTTAGAGGAGTTGATTGATGAACGTAAAATTGAGAAAAACATTGTCACTGATCCTGATAATTGCATTTTAAATGAACCTGATACGATTGAGTCAAATGATAAACTTAAATTGATGCTTTATGAAGGGTTCAAAACCATAAAGCAAGTCAAGAAAGAAGCTTTTGCTAATCATTTGGGTAAAAAGTTTCAAGAAAACCTTAATAAATATTACCACCAAAATAACAAATTTAAATCAGGTCAAGCACAGGATGCTTGTAATGTTCATCAAACAACTCCTGGCAATCATCAAGCTGAGTCCTCGACATCCAAAACCCGAGAACCTTACAGGAGGACTTACAAAGAAAAACAAGCTTGCTTTCACTGTGGTACGGTCGGTCACATCCTGGTGAACTGTCCTGATAAGAACCAAGGGAAACGGTTAGTTGTTCAACAACAAGGTGATGCTCCTAGGACACAATCAGTGAAGCAACCCAAGAATCCTAAATAAAATGTGGCGAAACCACCAGTGAAACCTATGGTGAAGCCAAGGGCAAAATCCGAGGCTAAATCATTTGTTCCAAAACGGGAAAAGCAACCTGCTAAACCCTGTGTATCTACCTCTGGTAGTGCACAAACTAGTGAGAAACCTGTGGTGAAACTTTCTAAGCCATAGAGGAGAAGAAGGAACAAGAGGTTGAGAAAACTTGAACAACAGGCTGCTGGTTGCCAACCCGGTGAAGCTTTCACTAGTTCACGTAATGTTGATACAATGTAGAGTCTAGTATTTTGTAACGCTGATTACATCAATGTATTTTGAACAATGTTTAGCTTAGTTTAATTTCATGTAATTCCTTTTAATGTAATTTACTGCTTTAATTTTTCTAAGTCTGGGCCATCGAAACTACTTAGTTTCGATTGAGATTTGTTTAATCGAAACTAGTAGTTTCGATAGATAGTAAGTTTCGACAGTTTGTTCTATCACTTGTAAATACTCAACCGAAACTAGTAGTTTCGGTGAGTATAGTTTCGATGACTGTCATCTTACTATAAATAGCCTAGTTTGAGAATGTTTAGGGTGTGGATAAATGGCTGTAACCATTTCTGTTTCTCTCCTCTTTTTCACCACCATACACACAGATTCCGCCTGTGTGTGTAATCGATCGTTTGAGTGATTTCTGTTTGAAATCTGGACCTACAATTGGTATAAGAGCTTTATACCCTTGTTTTGAGTGTATTCAGGTTTTTGTGATCGATTCTAGGTGATTTTCTGGGTTTTTTATAAGTTTTTCTGCATCTGGGTTCTCGGAGCACTGTTTTATTGAAGATTGTACTGTTTCATCGATTACCGATGTGAATTGTTCGAGATTTCAAGATCGAAGGCTGTTTTCGTAATCATGAGTGTTATTCGAAGATTTTCGCTGGATTGGATTGTCATTTCCGCGATATTGATTTTTGAAGCTATTCATCCATGGAGTTTTTCTGAGTTTGGGGAAGAAGACATCGAAACTACTGGGGAACATTCTCTGCAATTCGTTGATCATCGAAACTTCTTGTCGGTACTTTCTGTCTTGAGAAGGTATTATCGAAACTAGTTCTTTGTCCTATTCTATCGAAACTAACCTGTGCAGATTGCTCACCCGAAACTTGGCACTAGCGAAACTAGTTTCAATCGAAACTAGTAGTTTCCACTGAGGTTGCTGGATTTTATGCCAAGTCTTTATCATCAAAACTAGTTGTTTAGGATTCTCTGTCTTCAATCTAAACTAGAAGTTTCGGGCAGCCACTCTTCAGTCGAAACTAGAAGTTTTGATAAGCATTTTCCCTATCGAAACTAAGTAGTTTCGATCAACCCTGTTCACCCGAAACTAGCTACTGTTTGGTTCCATGTTTATGCAATTATGGCAACTTCAAGCACATATGAGTACTCTGGAGGTAACAAACCACCCGTTCTTGTGTCTACAAGAGATTTTGATGACTGGACAAAGAAGATGAAGACCTTCTTTCAATTTCATGATCACACCTTATTGAAATCCATCACCGATGGTCCCCACAAACCCACTATCACTACTGCAGATGTTCAGTGTCCTAAGACTATGGCTGAATATGATGAATATGACATTGCCTTGATTGCCCGAGACAACAAGGCCTATGGGACTATTGCTATGGCTCTTCCTATGGATATCTTCAACATTTTTGCCGAGTACACGACTACCAAAGACTTATGGGTAGCCCTCTGTACCAGATTTGAGGGAAGTGATGAAGTTAGGGAGAGCAAAAGGGATCTGATCAAGAAGCAATATGAGATGTTCAACACAGTCAGGGGAGAGTCAATGTCTGATCTAATCAACAGATTCTCACGCATTGTGTCAAGGCTGAACGTGATGGGTGTTGAGTATCCAATAGTGGAGTTGAACAAGAAGTTGCTGGATGCTCTTCCTGAGGACTGGAATATGCACCGCATCATGATCAAGAAGACTAAAAAGCTAAGCAATCTGTCTCAGTAAGAACTCTACAACATCCTTGAATCGTATGAGATTGAAATCAAGAAAGGAGCTGTCACTCCCACCAATTAGTCTGGAAACACAACTCTTCTTACTGGTTCAAGTTCTTCAAGTAGTTCATACTTCCATACTGATGTTCCTCCTCCTGCTGCTGGAATTCAATCTACCAGTTCCCCCGCTCCTTCGAAGACTATTGCTATGATCCCTGATGAATATGTCCCAATCCTGACTGCCTTCATGTCGTGTTATGATGCACTGATTTATGGAAACTTGACAACGTTCAGTTTTCAACCCGATGACTTAGAACAGATCAACCCTGATGATTTGGAGAAAATGGACATTGATTGGTGCATGGCCATGCTGACTTTAAGGGCCAAGAGATTCATCAAAAGGACTGGTATGGATAGATTCAAGCAGGTAAAGACTCTTGGGTTTGACATCAAGAAGGTGAGGTGCTACAACTGTGACCAGTTGGGTCATTTTGCTAGGAATTGCAAAGAGCCTTCATCCAAAGATCAGCATGAGAAGAAAATCTCCTCTGGAAAGCAAGCTGCCAATTCTCCCAAGTCCAACACATCTTCAAGCTCCACATTTCTTGTTTGTCAAGCTAATGGACATTATCACTGGGGAGAATAGACTGAGGAGGCTGCTGACAAAGTTTTGATGGTAGCTGTTGAGGAGAAAGGAAAGTGTGTGATGATCGAGCCAGCTGAGGATCTTACTGCTGTACTAGCTGAGATTATTTCTAAACTTTGCATTTCTAGACCGTGTTTAAATGAAATTCAAAAGTATAGATTTATCAATCAAGCTTTGATTGACGAACGAGATCACATTAAGGTGATGTATGACTCTAAGGCCAAAAATGAGAAATTGTACTTAAAGAAAATTCGTGATATTTCTGGAGAAAACCGATCTTTAATTGTGCAACTTAATACACAAACCATTAATAATAAAATTTTGACTGAGAGAGTCCAAGTGGCTGAAAAGGCTATATTACAAGTTGACCATATGGATATGGATCAGAAAATTTTATTTGGAATCATTGATAAACAATTTAATAGAAAAGGCACAGAAGGTCTTGGGTACAATTCTCATCCTACACCGTATTCTAGGTCAGGTAAATTGTAACATTCATGATTTTCCCGACCCTATTTTGTTTTAGTTCTTTCAACAATAACACCACATTTAAATCCTGTGTATTGTTCAACCACATTATGGCTCATAATTTTTTTTATTTGTTTATTTTATTAATATTTCTGTTTTAAACCTTGTGTTACATATAAATTTCTATAACATATGTTTGCATATCTTTATATATGTTTATTCATTTATAAATATATGTATGCAAATATATTCATGTATTGAAATTTATTAATTAAACCTCATAAGAATTATTAGCAAAATATATAATTAACATTTTAAATTTTGAATATAGTTAGTTTATAAAAGAAAGATTCAAGTTTTATAGTTTTTAAACAAAAATTAATATATATATATATATATATATATATATAATTTCTATTTAAATAAACTAGTTTGAATCTCTCAAACATTTTGAATTTCCAAAACGTGAACCTTCCACCCTTGAATTTGAACCTCTTTGAACTAGATTTTTGACCTTTTCAATGTTTTTGACCAACTTTGACCTCCAAAAAGTCAACAACCCCAATTTCTTGCAAATCAATATCGAAACCGAGTAGAATTGGCTGTTATAGACTTTCCATATGTGCTTAATCGATGATAGACTACACCTAAACCCAATCTACATTTCAATTCCACCCCATACGCGGCTAAAATTGAATTCTAACAGATTTGACTTCTCGAAGTCAAACTGAACCAATTTGGTTTCAAATCAAGGGATTAGGACGCAATTAAAGTCCGTAAATGACGTTCGGTCAATCCTCTCATGTATTCAAGCCGTTTTTGCGACCCAATTCATTCCCATACCGCCGTATTAATGCGTAGTTCACTCTACAGCTGTCGCCCTCAAACCACGAATCGAATCGTGTAATTAAAACAAAATTGAACGAATTAATATGCTCTCACACATCGCAATCACCAGTACAAACATTCTAACCATTTTCGTGACTGGGATTAACCATATTAATTGAACGAATTAATACGCTCTCAATTAACCCCGAAACCAACACTCCAGTCTTTTTCCCTCCTCACTTCACCAAAACTGGTAATTCGTGCGCCCTTGTAATCGTTTTGATCACATGATTGAAAGCCTCATGGTGGAGCTTCGATCGGTTGACCATCCGGCCTATTTTCATGGCTAGGGTTTCGGGAGTCACAGTAGGACGAGTGGCGTAAGGGTTTTCTGATTTTGGACCCGGTCTTTTGTCAAGGCAACTGCCTAGACCTACTAGTTAATCCACTTGACTTCCACTCGATTGGTCGCGGGTTCAAAACCCATACCGGCATTCTTTTTGCCTCCATTTATACCTAAACCCGAATTTCCCTTCTGTCTTTAGATTTAAAACACTACTGAAACGGGTTTTATCACCACTGGCCCTTGGGTCCTGTGGTAGAATCGCTCCTCTCACCCAGGATCCACCCGGGTTTAAACCGGGTGGTCCTTATTCAATTTTTTTTTGGCATTTTCAATACTCTAAGAATTGTATAAAAATTATTTTATAATACCTTCCCTATATCCTTTAGAACTGATTTGCACAAAACAAACAAATTTTAGATGAAAACATTATTTTTACAATTTAAATTGTTTTAACACTTTATTTATTATATAAAAATCATTTTAAAAATATTTTAAAAATAAAATAGTAAATATGTAATCACTCATTTTAAATGCTAATTTTGTCAAGACTTTTATAAACATTAATTACCCATTTTATACCCTACAAAATTATACATAGTCCCATGAAATTACTAATTAAGATTAAAAAAAAACATTTATTTAAACAAATCTATTTTTTTTTTACTAAACATACCTACATTTACATTTCATTTGTTTCTTTACAAACACACACTATTTTTATAATAATTAAATAAAAATAATTTAATTATTTAAATTAATCATCTTTTACATTAATAATTTTATTTTAGGGTTTAAATTATTTATTTAAGATATATATACTAAACCCTAAGACAAATATTATTAAAATTCATATATACCTTGAACTTACATTTTGATTAGACTTTTATTCGAATTCAAACACCAACTTACTTACACCCTTTACATGAAACAACAAAACCCTTTGTACAAGTCCATACACCCAATCCCGTTAAACCCTAGACATTACTTTAGACCATGTGCATGTTTTGATTCAAGTTCACATTCCACTCTAGGTAAATTTGGTGATTTGCAAGAATCACTTTCGCTACATATTTACTCATGCTACCTACACCATCAATACAAGTGAGTTTACATAGCACCTTTTCTTTTTTACATTTTTGGGGTGAAACATGATTACACAACAAACGTTATTTGCAATTTCATACGTACAATTCTACAATATGATCATGTGTGTTTATTTGTGCTTTCTGCTTGAATGCTATTTGTTAAGGCTACATATACATAATACACTCGTGCAATCACTAACTCCTTACATTAGGATAATATGTGTTGTTATGCACTGCATTTACATCAGGATAACATGTGATATTATGCCCTACATTTACATCAGGATAACATGTGTTGTTATTCCCTACATTTACATCAGGATAACATGTGTTGTTATGCCATACATTTACATCAGGATAACATGTGTTGTTATGCCTTACATTTACATTAGGATAACATGTGTTGTTATGCCCTTTAGTTACAAGGTTTGATTTGTGCAACTAGCCTAACATAGATTCTCCATAAATGCTTTATAAACCATATATCATATGAATTGTACACAAAATGCAGAGATAAAGACTGATAGCTATAAAATTCTCTAAGTACATATGCTGCGGACTCAACAATTTTGCTGCTGACCTTCAAGTTGTTGCGAATAAGGCTAAGTGCTGCGGATATTTGTGTTCTCCGGCTGATGCACAACTATGTTGCGGATAGCTTTATCTGCTGAAGTTCAAAGTTGCTGCTGATAGGCTTCTCAGCAGCATCAAACACTTGATGCTGCTGATAGGCAAATCATCAGCAGCTTTGACTTTGCTACTGATACCTCTGCTGCTACACTGACACATCTATCAGTAGAAGGAACGTTATTGGTGCAGATGATAAAAGACAAGGCTACTACTTCTGAAGTCTCCTGCAAAGATTCCTAAGAAGACTTTTGACCTGAACATCACTGTGTGCTGTAGCTTGTCTTTTAGTTGTCTACCAATAGTAGTGTAACTTGTAACTGTCAAAGATCAACGACTTGTGTTTGATATGATCATTAGAATCAAGGGTCTGTCTTGATTCTATGTTCCTTTATATGTATTGTATCTTCCATTTGTATAGGTGTGCTTCCTTAGAGTTTTCTCTGTAACTTGTAAACATTGAAGATTAATACACTTTGCATTTATCAGTATTATCTTTGTTTCTTGTATACATTGCTTAGTTGTTATTGTTCATGAACCTGCAAGCCCTCTATATCAAAGTAAAGAAGGAAGAGGAGGAGAGACTGGGGAAGTTGGGTTCAAAACGAAGAGTAGATACTCAAATCAAAGATAGAATACCAAAGAAACCCAAGCCTACTTCATCATCGTCTCCTCTTTCTGTCCAATAACATTCTATTCTCCCTCCTAGACCTCTCTCCTCTCCACCTAAAGAGTCCAAACCTTCTCACTCAGCTCCCTCTCATCAACAGCCTCCCAAGAAGAAAACCAAACCTATTACCACACCAGAAGACTCAAGAGAAATTGTATTATGGTTTTATAGCAATCAAGACCAATGGTTTGAAGTTTTCAGGGGAAGGGAAGTAGTGAAAAGATCAATATATAAATCTGTTGATGAGGAGATGCAGCTTCCCGATTTTGATCTTCAAAGAATGATGGAGTTGGGTGAACCTCTTGAGCCTGAAAATGAAAGTGGAAGACATCTGTTGCTGGTGATCAAGCATCACTTCAACCCTAGCAAAGATGTGGTTATTGATGCTAAACCTCTCCAATCCCACTTTCCATTTGTCAGTTGGTCTTACAATGCTGCTCAGGATGACTACACTTTGATAGATGTCAAAGGACAGAAAATGAGATGTTCAAGCAAGGCCATCTTAAGTATGCCAAGAAAGGACATCAAGTCTCTCTCCGAACTTCCTCTTGACAATCCATGCAAGGACCCCAGAGGCTATGAGACAACGAGGATTGTTGCTCACATGGGAAAGCTTCAGCAACAAAGGTAGTAAGAGATTTTTGGTAGCACCAGTCTAGGGTGAGTTTATAGAGATAAATACTGATAGCTACAAAATTCTCTAAGTACATATGCTGCAGACTCAACAATTTTGCTGCTGACCTACAAGTTGCTGAGGATAAGGCTAAGTGCTGCAGATAGTTGTGTTCTCCTGCTGATGCACAACTATGTTGCGGATAACCTTATCTGCTGAAGTTCAAAGTTGCTGCTGATAGGCCTCTCAGCAGCATCAACACTTGATGCTGCTGATAGGCAAATCATCAGCAGCTTTGACTTTGCTACTGATACCTCTGCTGCAACACTGACACATCTATCAGCAGAAGGAATGTTATTGGTGCAGATGATAAAAGACAAGGCTACTACTTCTGAAGTCTCCTGCAAAGATTCCTAAGAAGACTTTTGACCTGAACATCAATGTGTGCTGCAACTTGTCTTTTAGTTGTCTACCAATAGTAGTGTAACTTGTTACTGTCAAAGATCAATGGCTTGTGTTTGATCTGATCCTTAGAATCAAGGGTCTGTCTTGATTCTAAGTTCCTTTATATGTATTGTATCTTCCATTTGTACAAGTGTGCTTTCTTAGAGTCTTCTCTGTAACTTGTAAACATTGAAGATTAATACACTTTGCATTTATCAGTATTATCTTTGTTTCTTGTATACATTGCTTAGTTGTTATTGTTTCCGCCAATCTCAACTAGAACAGAACCATCTTGTAAACACCGATCCTACACAAAACATTTGAACTTTAGTTGTGGTGTCAAAACCTATGTATGCTCACCAACTATTTATAGTTGACCCTCTCATTTTATCATGTTTCAGGTACGGATGTTTGAGTTAAGATTCAAGTTGCTTCACTTAGGATTGAGGACCTAGTTTTAAACTTAACAAAGATATTCATGTATTTTTGACTCTTGTAAATGTTGTAATTTATTACTTGAGCTATGAAATGAAATTGATTGTTTAATTATTACAATTCTAGAAAACCATGAGCTTATGAACAGTCTACATGTCCCACCCGACGCATTCTGCCGTCGGTTGGGGTGTGACATAGATTTGCTGATATGCTTGTTGCTCATGTTCCTACTCCTTATGTGTGCACTCTATCTGCTAATGATTATATTAAATCCTCAGATTCTGACAGTTTTGCTTCATGTGCAGAGTCAAATTGTGTAACATCAGAGGATGATTGTGATGAGAGTTCTAGTTCTAGAAATGTTTTAAATGAACTTGTGTCGGATGAATGTAATAATATGTCCGTGTCAAAAACAGATATTTGTGAACACGTTAAAAATCTGTACTTTGAATCTATTCCTTCTGAGCATATGGGTTTGAGAAATGACATTTCTAAGTTTAAAAATGCTTTACCATTTGTTCCTAATTCTTTGAATGCTATGCCTTGTGTTACAAAGTTTAAAAGTGCAGGATTTGTTGCGACTGATGCCCCACGAGAAACCATGAGCAATATGGATTTTTTCAGAATAAAGGAAGAACAAAGTCTTCAAGCCAGAGTTATTGAGGAAAGAGTCGTATCTTGTTCCGATGCCTCAACATCACAATCATCTTCATATTGTAATGACAATTATCAGGCTAAGGCGTCTTGTGATAAAGTTTGTTTTAGTTGTGGTGCTTCAAATCATGTATCTAAAAGTTGTAATTTGACAACAAGTCATTGTAATGAAGAATCGTCTCCCAAAATTTTATTGAATTCAAATGTGCAGTCTAAGTCTCCTAATTGTAGAAAATTTAGGCGTAAAAGAAATAAAAATGCTAAAAATCATTTGAAAAGAACTTGGAAAGTTAAAAATAATGTTCTATATGATGACCTTGCTTCATCAAATGAGGATTCTGATTATGATTCCCATGAAATGTCTTATCTTGACAAGAAACTTCTTGATAGCAATGGATTTGGTAAAAATGTCTAAATAAATTGTTCTGTATAGTGTCATCGAGGAAGAACCGGAGATAACATCTGGCATGTAGATAGTGGATGTTCAAGACATATGACCGGTCAATTTAACTTGCTGCAAGATTATCATCCAATCGATGGAGACTACGTGGCCTTTGCAGGCAATCCAAGGGGAGGAAAGATTGAAGGTCAAGGAACAGTCTCCAATGGTGTAAATAGTCTGGAGCATGTTAATTTCGTTCCTCAATTGAAATACAATCTGATGAGTGTTTCTCAGATAGGTGACAAGGACGTTTATGCCTTGTTCAGTTCAAAAGAATGTGTGATTCTGAAACCTAGAGTGGTTATGTCACACCCCGCCAAGGCGGAAACGCGAGGTGCAACGTTTATGGTTTCCAAAGCATATGATTACCGCAAACACATACATGATAAATGGATACATAAACAAGTTTTAAGTTTTACATTCCAAATTGTAAAATGAGTTTACAAAAAGTGAAGATTTCGCAAATATGACTCTATTAAAATGAGTTATACAAGAGAAATCCCCCCAAAAGTTGTATCCATCGTGCATGCATGTAATCTACATTGCTAACCTTGAAATCACGTTCAGTTACCTGAAAAACATACTTAAAATTGTCAACACTAGGTTGGTGAGTTCACAGGTTTAATCAAATTGTTCTTTGTAAAATTCAATTGTTCGTAAATAGTTTCAGTTGTATGTGATAAACAGAATAAGAAGTGTTTGACCCATTTGTAAACTAGTTAGGAATACAAATAATATGTTCATACATGAGGCGTAACCAAACCATGACATGTGTGAGCCCCTAATAAGCGTTATCAGGTTCTATGCGGCCATAAATCCTCCAGATTGTGGTTAGCGCGACTAACCATGACCGGGAGACGTCACTCTCCATAGTACTATTCATAGGACCCTAGGCTACAGTTAATGGTTACTATGTTGTTCCAGGGGACTTTAGCGGCCTCCAATGTGTTGTTCTCATCCCATGTAAACATAAAGTCGTGTCTTATTCTCTTGTTATCCCATAAAATAGTTGAAGTATGTTCTTCCCCCAAATATTAGAAAACAGTAAAAAGGGGCCGTGAAACTCACCTTGAGTTTGTGTATTCTTGTTGTAGTCAACCTTGACTATTCGTTCCCTAGATACCAAGGGTAAATTGTGTTAAGACCGAACGTCTCATATTGCAAATTGTTCACCGACTTTGTAAATCTGGTCGTTTTTGTTTAAATATCTTCTTAAATTTTCAACACTTGTTTTGTTATAAAAACAGATCTTAGTTACTGCCCAAAGGGGACTGACACAGGTATCGAAACTTCATAGTTTCGATTGGGCAATTGAGTGTCGAAACTTCCTAGTTTCGATTGTGTAGTTTGGTGTCGAAACTTCCTAGTTTCGATTGAGTATTTGAGTGTCGAAACAACCTATTTTCGATTGAGTAATTGTTATCGAAACAACCTAGTTTCGATTGAGTAAAAAGGTATCGAAACTACCTAGTTTCGATTGAGTAGTTGTTATCGAAACAACCTAGTTTCGATTGAGTAAAAGGTATCGAAACTACCTAGTTTCGATTGATCAACAAGTATCGAAACTCCTAGTTTCGATTGAGTTAACTGGTATCGAAACTCCTAGTTTCGATTACTGGACTTCTGTTTGACAGAATCAGTCCTGCATATTTATGTTTTAAAACTTGAATTTGACACACTTTTCTTGTTATCTTATTTGCGATTGAACATTTTGTATGCTTAGATACGGTTTTAAAGAAAATAAAGTAGATAGTTTTGAGTTTTTACCTTAAAACAGTGACGATGATGATGAGAGAAAACATAGATGATCTTGAATCTTTTGCTAACTTTTCTTTAGAAACACTTGAAATCTTCTTAAAACATCGAATTGTGGTAGGTTTTTCCTTAAAACTTGACTTCAATTTTGAAGAGAAATGGGGAAATTGCCGTAAGAAAATGAGTGATAAAATGGTTTGTGAGAGTTTTGATTGAAAGGGGTATGGGTTATATCTGAATTCTCGCAAGTAGGAGATATGGGTTTTGGAATAAAGAATTTGAATGTGAGGTAAATGGGGACGTGAGAGTGGGGTGGGTTTTCTCTGGCTTTGGCCGAGAAAGTCAAGGGTAAGTGGGTTGGGTTGGGTTAATTTTTGAGTAATAATTAGATTTTACCACTACTTTATTTATGGTATTAATACCAATTAGAGTTTTAAAGGGGTAATTTAATTCGGTTTAGGTTCTCCACGGTATTATAAATTTATTCTAAAAATAATTTATTGTTCCACGTAAAGTTTGTGTAATATATATGCCTATATATTTTTCTGGTCATTTGCGATGGGAACTGGTAACTCCTAGAATTACCAAAGTATAAAATGAGACAATGTGCGGTTTTTGTTAGACCTTAATGTCCTTGTTTGTGAAATTAAGTAAATCACAAAAACAATTATAATGTAAACTCGTTTATCATATGTACGGATATTGACCTGAAATGTCGGGTGTCACAGGTTATTCCAGAAGAACTGATTCTCATGCGTGCTCCCAGAAGATTCAACACCTACAGCTCGGATATGAACAGCCCATCTGGAATAGAATCTTTCTTTCTTTTGAAGGCTTCTGAAGATGAATCTTTTCTGTGGCACAAGAGATTGGGACACTTTAACTTTAAGAGCATAAACCGTCTGGTTCGAGGAAACCTCGTCACCGGTTTGCCTCTCAAAGACTTCTCTCATGTGGAACACTGTATCTCTTGTTCAAAGGGAAAACAACACAAATCCTCATATAAGACCCAAACCACCAATTCCATTGACTCCCCTCTTCAATTGCTTCACATGGATCTCTTCGGTCCTGTGAGTGTCATGAGTCTTGCACGCAAATCTTACTGTTTGTTGGTAACCGACGACTTCTCTCGGTTTACTTGGGTGTTCTTCCTGGCTAAGAAATATGAGACTCCAGAGATTCTGAAGACTTATCTGCTTCAAATTGAGAACCTGTTTAATTTGAGTGTGAAGACTATTCGCAACGATCATGGAACAGAATTCAAGAATGCCACTCTTGATTCCTTCTGTGAAAGCAAAGGAATTTCTCTGCAATTTAGTGCACCGCGTACTCCTCAACAGAATGGTGTAGCTAAAAGAAGAAACCGAACGTTGATTGAAACTGCAAGAACTATGATCGTTGATTCTAAGCTTCTTGCCACATTCTGGGCCGAGGCAGTCAACACTGCATGTTTTGTGCAAAATCGGGTTCTCATCACCAAAAGCTGAAACAAGACACCTTATGAGATCATGTACAAGCGAAAGCCAATTATTGATTTATTTAGAAAGTTTGGGTGTGTTTGCACAATACTGAATACGTCGGATCAACTGACAAGTTTGGAGCCAAAGCCGATGAATGCTATTTTGTGGGATATTGTCCAATCAACGAGTGTTTCGTGTTTATAACAAACAAAGGAGGATGGTGCTAGAATCCATTGATATCAGTTGGCATGAAAGCAATCATACGGACGCTGGGGACAGTCCTGATTGGCTTTTTGATGTTGAATATTTGTTTAAGTCATTTAATCTTCCTGTATTTTGGAATGATTTAACTCCTACTAATCCCTACTTTTCTGTGAACTATCTAGGGAATATAGGTGCTTCAAGTTCTTCCTCATCCTCTCAACAAGAAAACCCTGCACCTGCTGATGTTGAGTCAAACATGGATTCTTTCGGTTCTGGTGTAACAAGTGAAACTGTCGATGACAACAATCACCCGATAATGGATGTTGCCCCACAATCAATTGCTGAAGATCCCATTGTTGATGAAGCTGACCTTCCTGTTAATAACATCAAAAATTTGGATGAGATCTTGGAAGAAGATGAGATTCCTCAGTTGAGAATTCACAAAAATCATCCCACCGACAACATCATTGGTCCACTCAATGTGGGTGTTCGCACCCGTAGTTCCTGTGAAGCAATGAATGACGACCTGTTCTCGTGCTTCATTTCTCAAGTGAAACCTAAGAACATCAAAGCAGCTTTGCTTGAGAACAGCTGGGTGGAAGTAATGCAGGACGAATTACAACAAATCTCCAAACTGAATGTTTGGAATCTGGTGGATCTTCCCAAGAACAAAGTACCTATCGACACTCGTTGGGTATTTCGTAACAAAAAGGATGAAGGAGGAATTGTGGTTCGGAATAAAGCTCGTTTGGTTGTTCAAGGATTCTATCAAGAATAAGGGATTGATTTTGAAGAAGTGTTTGCACCAGTGGCTCGCTTGGAAGCCATCAGAATGTTTCTCGCCTATGCAGCTTATAAGGACTTCACAGTTCATCAAATGGATGTCAAAATCGCATTTCTGTATGGAAAGGTTCAAGAAGAAGTCTATGTCAAGCAGCCACCTGGTTTCATTGATCCTAACTTTCTAAACCTTGTCTATAAACTAGACAAGGCATTGTACGGTCTTCATTAAGCACCTCGTGCATGGTATGAGACATTATCTAAGCATCTGCTTAATAATGGTTTCACGTGAGGAGCAATTGACCAAATGTTGTTTAAACGAAAGGATGGAGAGGATACAATATTGGTGCAGATTTATGTTGATGATATCATTTTCGGATCCACCAATCCTTGTCTGTGTAAAGAGTTCGAAGAAGTGATGTGTTCTAAGTTTGAAATGAGCTATATGGGAGGATGAAGTTCTTCTTGGGATTGCAAGTTGATCAGTCAGAATCAGGAATTCTTAATCATCAAGAGAAATATGTCAAAGACATCCTGACCAAGTTCAAAATGACCTAGTCCCATCTTTTCAAAACTCCTATAGAAGTTCGACATTGTCTGTCTCCCGATTTGGATGGCGAAATCGTTGATCAGCACCTCTATCGTTCCATGACAGGATCTCTCATGTATCTCACTGCCAGAAGACCCGACATCATGTTTGTAGTGTGCTTGTGTGCACGCTTTCAGGCTAATGCTAAACTCTCTCATTTAGTTGCAGTCAAACGTATTTTAAGATATTTAATGTATAAGCCAAAACTTGGTATTTGGTATCCTAAAAATAACTTGTTTGATCTTGTGGCTTATTCAGATTTGGACTACGGGGGATGCAACTTAGACCACAAGTCCACCTCTGGGGGTTGTCAATTCCTTGGCAACCGCCTTGTCTCAAGGCAATGTAAGAAACAGACAACCGTTTCCCAATCCACTGCTGAAGCCGAATACATTGTCGCAGCCCTCTGTTGTTCTCAAGTTAGATGGATTCATCATCAGATGCTTGACTATGGGATCACATTCCATGAGACACCGATCCTTTGTGACAAACTACCGTTCCCATATCACCAAAAACCAGGTTCAACATTCCAAAACCAAGCACATTAAAATCAAACATCACTTCATCCATGACTGTGTTGAAAAGAAGCATATCAAGATTGTTGAAGTCAAAACCGATAAGCAGACTGCCGACATCTTCGCAAAAGTCTTTGACTCTACAAGATTTAAAAAACTGCTGGAGATGCTGAGCATGATCAATTTTCAGTAATCTTTGTGCATATTAGTTTGTGTTTCTGTTTATGCTTAATTTTCATAAAAATTACCAAAAAGATTTTATTTTTCAGTACAGTTGAATTCTTTTAAATCCAATCTTTTGGGGGAGAAATTACATTTTGGTATTAAAAATAAAAAGAATTGCTTTATCTGTTTTGTATATATTAACTTCTAAAAAAAGTTGGGTTTCAGGAGAATCGTAATGATAGAGTCTGATCACATCTCTTGAACATGCAATGGACCAAAAGCGATGGTGTTTACTGAGGAATAGCTGGTAGGCCCGACATATGGTTAAAACTTGTAAGTAGTGTGAAAACTTAAATCTTATCTTATACTTTTGTGGTTTGAACCCATTATTGAAACATCTAACCCATTTTATCTATTAAGATAACCAATTCAACTAGATATAGTCCTACGTGTTGGATTCCTATTCATACGCCAGGTGACCATCAAACTAACGATACTTACCGCCGATGACCCCGTATGTTTTGCTTACGCAAAGATCTCGGGTGTTCATATTTTTCCCATCCACTTGGATGATTTGACCCCGTCTGTTTTGCTTACGTAAAGATCTCGGGTGTTAAACCTCTTTCTATCTGCTTGGATAATTTTATAACTTCTTCTGTTTTGCTTACGCAAACATCTAGAATGTTCGTACCTTTTAATATCCACTTGTATATTTTTCATTTTAAATCTCATAATCCACTTGTATTTCTTATTTTTATTTTGGTTGTATTTTTGAAATTACTAAGATGGTACCTCGGTTAATTAAAAAGAGATGATAGGATAAATACGGGTATTTCTTGAGGATTGATAGGTTTTCAAAACCATTTTATTTCAATTTGTGGGGTACACCTTGTATCATGCTTAAATGGTACCTTATAATCACATGAAACCTATGTACAAACAAATGTTCGGGTTTACTTTGCACAAATATCAGCTATCTCCAGGGACTCACAGTAGTTGATTGCAAAAGAAAGTGTTTCAAGAGACTGACCAGATCTGATCTCATGTTGGATCTTCTCCAAGAAGATAAGTGTAAATATCTTGTAAACAGTTTTTAAAAGTTATATCTGCTTTATAGCGACGGTGACAACGGGGGAATCAGATGATAAACACTGATTTCGCAAACTTAGACCGAGGTAATGAGGGATTTTTGTGTGTGAAAATGGAGGTGTAAATTGTTCAGAGAGTGTAAAGTGAGGCTTGACGACGACGAAACTTGATTATGAAGTCATTTAATTTTATCATGTGACAAATGACCAAAATGCCCCTGTCGAAACTACTAGTTTCGATAGGGCAATGTAGTTTCGGGTGAATGGTAGTTTTGGTTAACTCAAGATTAAAGTAAATGAACAAGCTTTTCACATTGATGTGACATATTTTGAATATGAGAGACAGATAAATAAACTTGCCCAGTCACAGAGCGAGGTCACCTTATTATTGAGAAAGCTCGAAAGCTATAAGAATTCTAGTTTTCTGTTGGAATATTATAATGAGAAAGCTTCAGGTGAAGGTGGGTGGAGAAATAGGTTCTTGTCCATATTTTTCACCGTTCAACGGTAATTATACTTCTCATACCATTGAGACTGTGACAGATGAGGACCTGGAGCAAAAAACCATTCTCAAAGTAAATCCTGTTACGTGAGAGGACATGGTTTATAATGACTCAAGCGATGTTGAAACATTTGATCTAGATAAATCTGAAGGAATAGTGAAAGACTGCAAGGATGATGAACCTGTTGTGGTTAAGAAAGTCACTAGGGATCGGTGCATCTTGACTGAACAAGATGAAGATATTGAGCAACCACAAACTAACCAGTAAAAACGTTTGTGAGCAGTGGTTTTGATTTTCAATAAAATAATAAAATTGAGAAAATTTCAACTCTTGATTTTATTAAAACTAAGGTTGAGTCAGAAAAACCGAATGTTGTTCAATCATCCAACACTGTCTCTCAGTGTGAATCATCCAGTTCAAGGGGTATTCAAGGAGAAAAGTATGCTAGAGTGTATAAAGAACGACGTGCTTGTTTTCATTGCGGCGTTGTTGGCCATATCTTGATAAATTGTCTAGGTAAGAATGTCGGAAAGCGTCTAGAAGATCCCAGGTTGGGATGACCTTTTGTTAAACCACCAGCAAAGCAAGTGGGGAAGTCTGTTCCTATGAAACCAAAGTCACATATTCAACCACCAAAAGCTGTGAATCAAAGTGAAGCGTCTAGTTCTACAGGTTCAAGAAGTATGGCTCCTAAAGCTCCTTACGAAAGGAAGTTCATTGAGAGGAGAGCATGTTTTCATTATGGTATAATGGGTCACATTTGTGTGAATTGTCCTTCAAAGACCCATTCTTATGAAACATCAAAGACTAGACCATTTGTGACAAGATCAGTTGGTACAAAATCTCTTAATTCACGATATGAAGTTAGGCTCTCTCGACATCAGCGACAGGGAAGAAACAAAAAATTGAGAAAACTTTTAGAACAACAAGAGGTTTCACATTCTCAACATGTATCAAATGAACCAGAATGCTCAAACACTTCACTTTTTAAAAGGAAGGAACTTAATGAACAGAAAAGTGTTTGAAAAAGAAAAGTTACTGTTTCTGATTCATTGGAGCAATCTCCAAAAAGTGGGGAGAGATTTGACTGTGAATTTTGTGAAGTCATTTATTTTGGTATAGATGGACTACCCAGGACCACCGTGGCTTGGGTCTTCCTTTTAGTCTAATGCTTCTTCTTGAATGTGTAGGATTAACCAAGATGGACTACTAATACAATTCGGTTTGTTAATAGTGGTTGTTCATAGCACATGACAGGGAATGACATCTGCCGTAACGAGTTGTTTGATAACTGAAAAATCTATTTGATTCAATGACTTGATGCTCAAGGGGCAAATAATGTCCCACACAATGTTGTTTTGGAAAGAGTTTGACCAAGTCCAAATGACAACCTAAAACTTAGGATGATAATGGTGAGCATAAAGTTGTTGATGCAACCATTTGACTAGTTGAGGGGAAGTCTACAGGACAGGGAGTACATTATTGTGTTAGTGAAAAAGGCAAGGGCATTTTATTATACTCGATTACATCGGTTTGAGTTATAATGATTGAATTGCTAATTTCCAAGTGACCAAGTAAAAAGATTTTGAAAAATCCAAACAAATTGAAAAAGTTAAAATCGGCATTACTTGAAGTTATAAGGAGTAATAATGGTACATCAGTAGGTGTTCAGTCACACATGACCTTAGTTGGCCTTTATGATTGCTTATCTAACATATCTGAGATAAATGTTTTGATCAGAACTTCTTAGACTGCACAGTTTGGGAAATGATAGCTTCATAACTGCTTATCCTTAACAAAAAATGATACTTGATACTTAAATTTTCAATTTGAATACTAGCATGTAGTCTGAATTGTCAATAGGCTTTGAGTATCTTTTGTCCATTAGTAGTGTGACAACATAATGAACTTTGTGACAAACGTGATTTGAACCCATGGTATGCCGGGCATTTGTGTAAAAGATCATTCTCATATATAGAATATACGATCTAAAGTACTTCATAAGACCAATATCGGTTATGTCGTTAAACACAATTATTCAGTTCACTTCACTGCCCATGCCCCGAAAAACATGCAATGCGGTGTTGAACTAAGATATGTTTCTAACAAAATCTGTTGGAACATATACTCGTGCTTGGATCAATATCTTGATTCCATTGAATACATCCAGATAACAATTCGATCACGCTACCCTGAATTATTGAATCAATCGATTCTTTATTCACTCATATTGATGAAGATTTCTTCTATGACATTTAGTCACTATATTACATCCAAACCAAGACATTTGAATCATTCGATTCTGAATCATTCGATTCTTAATCATTCGATTCTTAATCATTCTTATTCTCTACTTGATTTTTTTCTATGCTTAACGATATAATTTCATCTTGGAGATTGAAAATTATCTTGTAATGATCTTATATATCTTGAAGATAATGCACATTTATTTTTCTGTTGGCATATTTGTGGGTACACGTTGTATTACAAAATAAATGGTACCATAATTCACAAGAACATTGGACAAAGATACTGATGGATTAAACTTTTTTAATATTGACAACTCAGATTGACATGTTATGTGTTTTGCAAATTCGTATGTAATTTATTATAGGCATGTTATGATCTGATCCCATCTTCTTTAAAGTCTTCGCGTATCATTACATGCTTTGGTTGAAGCTTAAAAGATTTGACCTTAGTGCAAGTTGATTCATGATGATATTCTTTTAGAATTGGTAGAATTTTGAGAGATCAAAAGATGTTAATTCATATGATTGATTGAAAATTTCTGATCTTGAAATGAAAAAAATTGAAAGAATGAATCATGATAGGATACCCATAGAATGTTTAGAGATGTTTATCCAAAATGCGTGGCTGATGCATTGTTTATAATGATATGATCTTCTTACTCGTGATGTTCTACCAAAAAGATGTGATTTTGTATTTTTACATTTTAGTTTGTATAGAGAAAAACCAAAAATATTTTGTGTTTCTAGTGCTTGAAAAACCAAAAATATTTTATTTTTCCAGCTTCGATGGAAATTTTACTTGTTGGTTACACTTGGTTGTTCATTTGTTAGGTCCTCGTGACGTGTTACAGATCTCTAGACTCGCGGTACGACACAGTGATAACGTTAGGGGTGTCAATTGCTGACACGAACCCGAACCCGACACGAACCCAACACAAAAAAAACAGGTTTTGGGTTGGACAATACAATCCGATTAAAAAACTGGTCGTGTTCGGGTTGATCCATATAGAAAATAGGTCGGGTTAGGGTTGACATGTCTAATGTAAAAACTAAGACTTGTAAACCTATTTATAGGGAAATACAAATATCCACAACACCATAGGCAAACTTAACAAGTTCGATCCTTAAGATGCTTAGGCGAACTTGTTAAGTGCGCCCATCTAAGAACTTATGCGAACTTATCAAGTTCGCCACTTAACAATACAAAATTTTATCAACAGTTACAAAACATGTCCTAACAGACTCCCTCTTAACTCTTTCTAACAATTCTATCAATTACAAGTCAAATGCGCTAAGACTAAGGCATAGAATCTTTAAGTTCGTTTTCACCAGAATATGCTACAACATACTCCCCCTTGACAACAGCTTCAGAAGATTGTTATCCGTCTTCAAGTTCATCAATACAAATTGTGGTCTTTGTCTTGTTCATCTGCACTCTCTCTCTTTCTTTCTAGAAGAAAACTTAGGAGAAGGACCACTTGTCAACTTCTGTCTGCAATATTCAGTTCTTACAAAGGAGAACAACCAAGTATATCAAACAACTAAGATTTCCATGGAAGCTGGAAAAATAAAATCTTTTTGGTTTTTCAAACATAAGAAACACAAAATATTTTTGGTTTTCTTTGTACAAACTGAAATTTAAGTACTAAATCACTTCTTTTTGGTCGAACATCAAGAGTAAGAAGATCATATCAAAATAAACAATGCATCAATCACACATTTTTTATAAGCATCCCTAAACATTTTATGGGTATCCTATCTAGATTCATTCTTTCGTTTCTTTTAATTTTCAATCAATCATTTCTCTCAAAGTTCTACTAATTCTAAAAGAATATCATCATGAATCCACTTGCAGCCAACTTTCTTTATATTAGATAAGATCATGTCTTTTAAGCTTAACCAAAACATGTAATGATACGCGAAGAACTTTAAAGAAGATGGGAACAGATCATAACATGCTTATAATAAATTATATACGAATTTGTAACACATAACATGTCAATGTAAGTTGTCAGTATCTTTGTCCCATGTTCTTGTGAATTAAGGTACCGTTTATTTTGTAATACAACGTGTACCCCACATATATGCCAATAGAAAATAAATGTGTATTATCTTCAAGACATATAAGATCATTGCAATATAATTTTCAATCTCCAGGATGAAATTATACCGTTAAACACAAGAAAAAATAAATCAAGCAGAGAATCAGAATGATTCATGATCGAATGATTGATTGAAACAGAGGAACTCTTTATCAGAAAAATTGATTAAGGAATGGATTGATTAAATAATAGATGGTAATGTGGTCCAACTGTTATGTGGATAGTTAAATGGAATCAAGATATTTATCCAAGGGCTAGTATATGTTTCAACAGATGTTGTCAGAAACATATCTTAGTTCAACATCACATTACATGTTTTTCGGGGCATGGGAAGTGAAGTAAACTGAAAAATTGTGTTTAACGACATAAGCGATACTGGTCTCATGAAATACTTTATATCTTATATTCTATATCTGATAATGATCTTTTACACACACACACCTGGCATACCATGGGTTCAAATCACAGTTGTAATCATAAAGTTCATTATGTTGTCACACTACTAATAGACCAAAGATACTCATAGCCTATTGACAATTCAGACTACATGCTAGTATTCAAATTAAAATTATAAGCATCAAGCATCAATTTTTGTTAAGAAAAATCAGTTATGAAGCTATCATTTCCCATACTCTGCAGTCTAAAAAGTTTCGATCAAAACATTTATCACAAATATATTAGATAAGCAATCAAAAAGGCCCAACTAAGGTCATGTGAGACTGAACACCTACTGATGTACTATCATTTCTCCTTATAACTTCAAGTAATGTCGATTTTAACTTTTTCACTTTGTTTGGCTTTTTCAAAATCTTTTTGATAGAAAGTAAAATATAAGAAGATAAAACTTCCATGAAAACATTTTAAGAAAAACATTTTACTTGGTCACATGGGAATTAGCAATTTAATCAATTAAAACTAAAACCGATGTAATCGAATGTAATTGAATTCCTTTTGGTTTGTCACCAACACTGACCTGTAGACTCCCCCTGACCTGTAGACTCCCCCTCAAGTAGTCAAATGGTTGCATCAACGACTTTATGCTCACCATCGTCATCACGTAACAAGATGCACTTTTAGAAGATTCGCCAACATGAACTTTTTTTGGAGTTTGAGAATGAATAAACTTTTTCAACAAGTTTTGATTTAGACTTCACCTTCTTAGGAAATACATGTTGTTTCTCTCTATTTTTGTAAGGACAATTCACCACAAGGTGTCCTATCTCACTACATTGAAAACATATATGTATGTCTTTATAATCTTTGACATATGGAACTCTCCTTGAGTTTGAAGAACTTCCGAATGTATACTTTCCAGATGATTTAGAATCAACACTTTCTTGATTTTGCTCTACATCCTCTGATTCTTGTATGGTAACCTCTTCATCAAAATCTTCATCATCACTCTCATCAGAATACACCATATCATCACTTGTGACTGGATTCACCTTCAACACAGTTTTAGGATATAAATCCTCTTCGTTTATAATCTCAGGTGCAACCGAATAATTTCCGTTGAATGGTGGAAGAGCATAACCAATTCCATTTTTACTTCTATCTTGATCAACATTATCATTGAAGTAACCCAACATAAATGATGAATTACCAAAACTTTCAAACATTCTATGCAATTTGATCACCTCTGCTTCCTTGTCATTAAGCTCTTTATTTTTATCAGCAAGGATGGTATTTCTTAACTTAATCTCTACATAAGCCATATCCATATGATATGCCTGCTCCTTTCTCTTCAAGGTCAATGAATTGATATATCTTTTGAGTGATTCAATCCTTTCAACACACACATTCTCATTATCTTTTAATCTCTGATTTACCGTGTGCATTGATTTCATATCACAAATGAGGTTTACGTTGTCATCCATAACTCTCATCATTTTATCCTTCACTAAAACACAGTTAGAACAAAAAGTTTCAGAGTTAGAAAATACCCTAGCTTTTACTTCTGAAGAAGATGCACCAGGAGCCATGAATACGTCATCATCAACTTCACTCTCTTGGTCACAATGACAGGCTCTGCATCAATTCCTACTTCACTAAGATCATCTTCAACTGTCTGGAAGCTTTCTTCAGTCTCGACATCACTCTCGGTAGACTGAGTGCTTTCACCAGAACGAATACTCTCACTATCAGTTAAATCTGAAGAAGAATCACTTTCAAAATCACTCTGCTTATCTAATTCTTCTTTGATCAAGACCACAAACGCTTGATTAGTTACTTCACCCTTTTTCCTTCAATGCTTCCCATAGATCTCTTGAAGTTGGACACTTCCCGAAACTATGAAAGATTTCTTTTAGTAAAGACATTTGTAAAGTTACACGCGTCTTCATCTCTCGATCAAATAAAATCTTTTCTGTATAAGTAAGAGCTGACACTGGTAAATGAACATTATCTTGACCCATGAATGAATATCTAGGATGCACACATCCTTCCAAGATAGGTATCCAAAAATTTTCATCAGTATCTAACATGAACTGTTCGAACCAAACTTTTCAAGTAATCTGACATGCACAAAAGCCTCGGTGGCTGTGTTCCAATGTCATTATCGTCAGAAAAATATGACATGTTGAAAATTTTATGAAAACTTTTAGAAAAATTTTACCTCCAAAAAACTCTTTTTACTAAAGTAAAAAATTTCAAAATTAGAATATTCTAAAAAATTATTCAAATCAAGTATACAAACTTCCCCTAAAAAACTTTAAGTAGAAAAATTTTCCTTCCAGAAAAATTTCAAAATTGCTCTTTTTTTTATCCTCAAACAAACTTAGAAAATTCGCATGATTAAGTTCGCCTAAAACTGTCAGGGCAAACTTGACTGAATGAACAAGTTCGCCTGCAACAATTGTCATATCATGCACCGGTTTTAACATTTAAAACGAAACTTTATAAAATCATATTTACAATAGCGGAAGCGTTTATAAAAGCACACGATAATAAAGATCCGATCTTTTTCGACAGTGATCCGATTACACAACGTTTAAACAATGATAAATAAATGAACAAACACAACCATAGGGTGTTTAGGGTTTATGCCTTTGACAAATAACCAGATTGTAACACTCGGGGTACAAAGAACGTCACGCTAGATGACAACTAACGAACTCGTCACACGAATACACCTAGTCTCGAAACCGGTTTCACTCGATTCTAATCGTAAACCCGGTTTGCGGGCTTGGATCTGGTTCGACTAGCGAAGATAAGATGGAGACGAAGGTGTGGCCGGTGGTGTGGTCACGGCGATGAAGGCGTGGCCGGTGGGTGCGTCGGATGAAAAACCCGAGGGGAAGGGGTTCTTGGTCGACGATCGCAAGAGGGGAGAGGGAGGAGGTCAAAAATTCTTACTAGGGTTTTGACTTAAGCATTTTTATATAATAAACTAATTTACATGTCAGCCCCTTGTGTAATTAACATTTAATTACTAACTAGTTAGCCTTTAATCAGTTCTAGTCCCTCCAGTTTATAATTACTTTAATTAATAAACATTTCTTGCGTAAAAGCCGAACACTTTATACGTAACAGTTAAATATAAAATCCCTACTATATATATCACAAATAGATATATCGTCATTCCGTCCATCATAAGTTTAATTATTCTGAATAATTAAATGCAAAAATAAATATCTCTTTCGATATATTTAATCCATCGAATTCTTAATTCTTGTTTCGTGTAATGACGTTTTACAATTAAACGATATAATTTGTTCTTTTCCCAAAGTGTAACTCTTCGAATCGTACCTCGATAGCAACATTGATATTATTAATATTCGGACATCTAATATCCAACAATCTCCCACTTGGTCGATTCATCGATTAATCGGGTCAACGTAGATAGTAGTGGACGCCTAGCTGCATCTCACTGCCCATAACAAGGTATGACGTATTTACAATTGTCAACTAGTTCCATGTGTTCAAGTAACTCTTACTTAACCAAGTAGAATAGCCATGGTAAATATATCTGTGTGTCCTTTCTGTTTAGGTCATTCGTTAAACATGAGACATGGATACAAGTCACTTTTCATATGTGGTTCAACTATTCTTGTTCTCATTCTCCAATTCAAAACTGGTCTATGTAGAAGCATGTTTTGGTAACTATAGATAAAAGGTAACTATAGATAAAATTCTATGTATCGGTGTACGTGGCTAGTATGCAGGAAGGTGTTCCTGAGTACTTAGCCTGCACACCAGTTTGGTCCAGCGTGCTTAGTAAGTACGAAAGGCTTTTGCCTTGCGTACTTGTCAAGTACGCATGACCAAACCCTACGTACTTAGACAAGTACGCAGGTAATGTTCCTGCTTCTATAAATAGAAGACATGTCTTCATTTGTAGGTGGAAACTTCAGGAACTAGGTTGAGAGGTGTCCGGGTCGGGACGAGCTCTCCCGACCCACGGATCGTAAGCTTAGATGAGAGATGTGTGCTCCTTCGGTATGTAGTCTGTAATACGGGATGACTTCAATGTTATGTATTACGTATCGTTTCATTATCTTTTGTCTTTGTTCTTGTTTCCTGCTTTGTTCTTCACGTTCCCACACAAATCACAGAACATATCCATGTATTTCTGCTGCGCGACGAGGCTCCTGTGACCTACAAGTGGTATCAGAGCCTCGGTGTTCGTTGATTTGTGTTCCAGTTTCGTGTTTTAGGGTTTTTGGAGCAGATCTGAGTTCATACGATTTCTTACTTTTTGTGTCAAAAATCCTCAAATCCGAGTTTGTTATCACTTCATTTGGTGTTTGGAAGTCTAAGGGTTTGTTAGATGATGTTTTCTAAGATTTTGAACGCATTTATTTCTCAGATCCATCACTTTTTGAGCATTCTCCTCAATATCCGTCAAGAACGCTGTTACTTTATGATAAGTATGCAAATTCAGCTTTTCTGCGTACTGACTAAGTACGCATGGGTTTTGCCCTGCGTACTTACTAAGTACGCAAGAGTAGTTGTCCTGCGTACTTGTTAAGTATGCATGAGTATTTGACTCTGCGTACTTAGCATGTACGCATGGGTTGGCTTTGCGAACTTATCAAATACGCATGAACACTTGGCTTTGCGTATTTACTAAATACGCATGAACACCCTTTATGTGCGTATTTACTATGTACGCATGAACTAGCATCTGGGATTCAAAAAATAAAAAAATTTAAGGATCATTTGTACACTTGTTTCGGGCCATTTTAGAGAAGATAGTAATTTTGGTTTTTCCGGACCAAAATTTGTATACGATGTGGCTTGGCGAAACACGAACGAGATTTTTGTTGGATGATACCACTTGTCATACATTGTTTAAGTGTTCAAATATGAAAATATGGGCTACGGGTATCCGGGATACTTATTTAATAGGATATGAATGCTGAACTAATGGGAGCAATTGGGTCGTCATCGGCTAAAAGTCTCATTCTATTTGTGAAGATGTGGCTGCTTTGGGTCTTTGGAAAAATAATCATCTTGTATAGGTATATATGTGGGCTACGAGTATCCAGGATACTTTTTTAATAGGGGATGAATACTGGAACAACTTGAACCCAAGGATTTGCTGTTTTGGATCTTTGCAAAGGAATAAAAGAATAAAATCCTGGAGTTGGCTAGTTGGGCTTTTTGAGGATTTGAGTGAAGTGATGATGAAGCTGGTCATAGTTTACAGAGAAATGGGGGGGGGGATAAAAATAAATGTTACATCAACCCTGATTTCTCGTGTAAACTATATTTTTCGTGCCCATTGGTTAAGCATGTGTTCAAGATTTGATGGATTCAATTATGATAGGATTTCTCATTTGGGATCTGGGCAGAATGCCAGATAGACAACCTAGTTATGGAACTTCACCGCGGTGAACTTATACAAATTAGGAGGCGTGAACCAGGAATGAAGATCTAATTGAAAAATGTTGGACTTTGGATATAAGGTGATCACTGCTGAGCATGATTTTGTGTTTGATTCTATCAAGTGTTTTTCAGGATGAAGCTGGATATGCGTTGGATTATTAGTTGAAGATGGAACCTTTTATCATTAGCCGATGTGATAGGAAACATTCCCTTTGTTTCTGGTCTAGTCAGATGGAGCTTAAACTGAAAGGGGATATTGGAAATGAACATCTTCAGAAATTTGGTTAACTCATGAAGATACAGGATAGAGTTGGGCACATCTGGTTGAAGACTTAAGTTTATCTTACTGGAATTCCTATGGGAGCTGATTAGTTTGATGCAGGTTATTGGAAATTCAAACTCTCTATCATATGCCAGCTGATTTGGAGTTGTCTTAGTCTACTATTGTTACCTGTTTAGGAAGACATTGTCAGACTCAGAGTTCTAAGTCAGGGTGGAGCAAGCTACTACTGAGAGGATGAACTACAATGAAGTGTGTTGGGTTAGTTGGTTCCTATTGAAGCACTTGGTTTGGTCTATAATGAAAGCTACAGTTAAGAGGGAGTCGTGTGTGTCATCACTCGGCAACTGAATACTGAAGTTTGAAGATTTGAAGATCTCAAGTGGAATGCCAGAAGATCAAGTCTCGCCAGAAGACACTTGATGTCATTAGTTTAGAGGGAGTCTGTTAGGACATTCTTTGTAAACTGATGTTTATCAGTGTTAGAGATAGATAGAATTTGATGCTATAGTTAAGAGGGAGTTTGTAGAAGCATGTTTTGGTATCTCTAGATAAAATTCTATGTATCAGTGTACGTGGCTAATACGCAAGAGGGTGTTCTTGAGTACTTAGCCTGCACACCAGTTTGGTCCTGCGTACTTAGTAACTACGTAAGGCTTTTGCCTTGCGTACTTGTTAATGTTCCTGCCTCTATAAATAGGAGACTTGTCTTCATTTGTAGGTGGAAACTTTAGGAACTAGGTTGAGAGGTGTCCGGGTCGGGACGAGCTCTCCCGACCCCTGGACCGTGAGCTTAGATGAGAGATGTGTACTCCTTCGGTATGTAGTCTGTAATACAGGATGACTTCTATGTTATGGATTACGTATCGTTTCATTATCTTTTGCCTTTGTTCTTGTTTCTTTGCTTTGTTCTTCACGTTCCCACACAAATCATAGAACAGATCCGTGTATTTCCGCTGCGCGACGAGGCTAACGGGACCTACAGTCTAAAAAAACTACTCTAGTTTGTGCGTGGCTACGCGTTTTATACCAGTTTGAGTCAACAAGGGCACCAGAATGTCCAGATCCTAATCAAAGGATAACATAATTCCTTTGGCCACGTACAACTCCAACCTAACTTCAGATTACTCCTGTTCATATCTTTATTACTGCTTGTTAAGGTACAGCGTTAGATAAGATCAAGGAATAAACTTTAGTCAGAGTTAGTTCTAGTGCGTGCCTTGGGTCGAAGGATCAATAGATCTTACCATTCAAAACTTCTCAAGACTTTGATCCAAGAAGATAGGTTTGAAGCGAGTTACGTTCAATAATCATTCTCTAATGATTATCTGTGAACATGATGTCCAACCATTTGGCCTTTCATTTCTAATTAACCAATCCGTGTATTTCCGCTGCGCGACGAGGCTAACGGGACCTACAGTCTAAAAAAACTACTCTAGTTTGTGCGTGGCTACGCGTTTTATACCAGTTTGAGTCAACAAGGGCGCCAGAATGTCCAGATCCTAATCAAAGGATAACATAATTCCTTTGGCCACGTACAACTCCAACCTAACTTCAGATTACTCCTGTTCATATCTTTATTACTGCTTGTTAAGGTACAGCGTTAGATAAGATCAAGGAATAAACTTTAGTCAGAGTTAGTTCTAGTGCGTGCCTTGGGTCGAAGGATCAATAGATCTTACCATTCAAAACTTCTCAAGACTTTGATCCAAGAAGATAGGTTTGAAGCGAGTTACGTTCAATAATCATTCTCTAATGATTATCTGTGAACATGATGTCCAACCGTTTGGCCTTTCATTTCTAATTAACCAATCACCCAATTCACAATAGTCTTTCATTCAGATTGATTCCATGAATCCGATCGACTACAAACATTTAGAATATAATATTCAAGGATTTCTAAAACGTACAAAATATCGAATCATAGAAACATATATTTATAATGCACTTAACCGTTATATCAATATAAAACACTAATGTTTCTATATTATTCGAAAACACCCAATACTAACAAATCAAACTCAATTCTAGCATTTCTATCACCTATCAACATGCTCCTCATACGGATTGAGGTATAGGTTTAGCGAATGGGTCAGCTAGATATTGATTTGTGTGAATTGTTTTTTGTTTTATCATGATTTCTCCAAATTTCATGATCCCATTAATGAAACTTAGCGATGGAAAGCTCTATTTTGGAACTTCTTTCCAAACTATTAGAAGTTATCTGAAACCCTTTCATAATAATATCTTCTAATATTTCCAAGTCACAACATCTCATGTTTGTACAAATGTTATTGATGAAACTTTTCTATCAGATAACGCTAATGTATCATGTAATCATATCAGATAATGTTGATGTATCGTGTAATCATTCTCAATGATCATCTCATGGTGTTTGTATCTTAACCTTTTAAGATCGTTGTGTTTGACTAACAAGTTGTCATAACTAATTATGACCTTGTTCCAAGAACCCTTCTTGCTAGTCAAAGTTGGTACTTTTAGCATCTTATCCAATATGATAGCATTGTCTTATCATAACAATTTATGATCAATATTATATGCTTTTCAAGCAATATCCTTTTCTTCTAGTCACAAGTAAATTTCAAAGTTCTTTCATCGTGTGAAAAATATTGACAACGCTCATTATCCTTTTAGATGAAACTACATGAACCATTTCATTTTCATCTTATCCCAATCATTATGGGTTATAGATAATGTTAACATAAATGTTAACGGTATGTCTTTATTGATTTCTCCTACAAAACATTTAAGACAACTTTATTAATGTCAATATATTGCTGCGATTCTTACTTTAGAATCTTTCCCTCTTATACATCATATATATATATATATATATGAATGCAATCAATGCTAGCTTTGAAATTAATCTTCTCAAGAAACTTTATCTTTCAATGATATGTTTTAAAATATAACTCGTAATTTTAGCAATGTATCACTATACACTCCATGATAACACTTATCATCCCCTATTTCTGGTGTTTTGTGTATCACTATATGCTTCATGATAACACTTATCATCCTTATCTGTGGTTTTTCCGTGTATCACTATACACTCCTGTTAATAGTGTGTCTTTTACACATTCTTATTGTTATAGGTATTCACTCCCACTGGCCTTTACATATATCATATTGAATCTTATTTGAAATGATCGTATCAATTTGAATGATTCAATGGTCTCAGACATATCTAGACTTCTATACTTTTCTTGAAGCTAATTTATTACAATAATATTCTAGTATTCATAATACCTGTTTGTATTGAATAGTTTATTCAACAGTTCAAAAACTTGTAATCTGTTTCCTTTTAAGGATACTAGGAATCTAATTCCTATTTTATCAACCTTTGATAATATGTTAGGCTTCTAGCATTAAAAATCCATTTGTTGTCTCAAAACAACTTCTACATCTAGATGAATCTCATTCACATGTTGTCTGATCAAATCTTTATTTGTCATAAATTGGATTGTGTGTCCGGATCATCATTAAATGATTTAACTAAAGAATCTCATTTTTTTATCGTATGATCCCTAGAGTCTGTTGTAAAAGATCTCATCTTTTCTTTCATATACTTATCAATTGTAAAAGGATATCATCCTTTTTTTATGATAAACATATATATTTATCAAATGCAAAAGATCACATCTTTTGTTTATGTTATACTTCTATATATATTTCTATGATCTAATCCTTGTCTGTATATGAAATTTTATGTCTATGCAATTGAATAATACTATTTATTCAGAACTTTAAACAACATTTGTTTCTAGTTCAAGAATCAGATATATCTTAGTTATGAACAGTTTCAATCTTATTCATAAGTTTGAAGCATTTATTAAGGCAACAGACAAAACTATTTCGTATTGGGGTACGTAACATCCTATCCTTATTTGTTCATAGGACTCTTTTCTATTCAAATCCATATGAATCTTTATAGCTGTTCTAGATGAACCTTATGGTTCAAGGCCAGTGATTTGGATTTTGTGCAGCTGCTTTGTATGACTAACTACTTAGTCTTAGAGTAGTGATAATTTTTATCGCTCTTTTATATATTATCTTATAAGATTGTTTCTAGAGGAATTTTATTAAAACTATTTCAATCATAATGTCATATGTAAACATTATATCACATGTATATCTTTTACAAGACTTAATATGTTTCATGATATCTATTAGATCCGATCTAATGAAGTATCTAATGGACTTGAATAACATGTCTCACATGTCTTTAATATTTCATGTCAAATAGATGGTAATAAATTCTTAATTCATCATAGACAACAATCATAATGCATTAAATATTTAAATAAGTCATACTTAAAAATAATCAAGCAATATTCAAAAGAAATTAAATCCGGAATTTAAATTTGTTCTAAACAAAAATGAGATAACATCATAAAATGGTGTAATCAATAACTCGAAGTAATCTTCAAGCTGTGTCCATGTTCCTTTTCTTCTTCTTTTCTTTTACTCTGCAAAAGAGCAAGTTTGCATACGTTAAAAGTCTAACTTTTAAGAGATAAAGAAACAATGGAAGAGTTTCCTACATACCTGAAGTATATGTATTGAAGCATTCTCTAGCAACAATAGGTTCGGGCATCTCTCTAACACGGCATCTGGGTTTAGAGATCTTACCCTTGGTCTCACCAACAACTTTGCCCTTACTCTCGGTTTCAACAGTCTCTACGGGTACCTATTTGCTTGTGGAGATCAACATTGAACATAGCTCGAATGATGTCATCACTCGGGTAAACTCTGATCCTCTCAAGTTGATCAACAAAGTGTATCATTTTCAAAGCATCCTCAGGTTTAAATTTGGGGTACCACGAGATGAAATCTCTTAGCTCGTCAAAATGATTAAGAAGGAGTTTATCCGCTCTGTAGTCATAAAATGTGTCATTAATAGTATTATCAATGACAAAGTGATAGTCAATCGGAACACATGCTTTCTCGAGGTATGCCACCAAATTTCTCATGATCATGGCACAATCCGGATTCTCCAAGGCCACGTCTTTAATGTATGTCATTAAAGAGTAAGAAGGATCCTTATTGTAATCTTGATGGTATCTCTCCTTCAAGTTACGTATCATGTCATAAGCTGATAAGTACCGGATTGAAGCTCGAATCCCAGGAATAACATATGCTAGTATAAGGTCTGATATAGCATGGGTATCATCCCTAAACTTGCTCAAAGCCTTTAGAACAAATGTCCCAGCATCTTTAGGTGGCTGTTCTAGTACAGGGAATTTTTGAACATGCATCTTCTTGTTATATCTAAGGAATTTATTTATATTGTAGTACCATTCCAAGAAGTTTGTTCCAACGAGTTGATTTTATGAATATCGTTAAGACGCTCTAGGATAATCATAAGCAGATGGAGTCATCTACAAAATTCAATTAAACTTTAGTATTTTTATGCTCTAATTGTCTTTATTATATTAATGAAACAAAGACAAAAATATTTATAATTAAGAATGAGATCCCGGTTTACTACGTTACAGTGAATGGCTAAGCACTTTTCACAGGTATAGCTAGATAGGTAGGTATGAAAATACAAATTGCGTCGACTACATAATTCTCGGTTTGAGGGGTATGACAAGCAAGGTCAATCTTTGGATACGTTTCCCTCAACTACGTCCGCTTAAACGACTTAAGTGATATTTGCCCTTCAATTGTGACTGTAGTCCTAGACTAAGTGACTTAGGAATCGCGATACTACCTTTAACAAAAATCGTGGCGTCGAATGCAGGGTAATTGACTAACATCGACGTTTCGGTTTACATGAAGTGTCATAATTAAGGGTGGCGCTGAAATATCGATTTTAATAATTGGGATTTCTTTAATGTTTTAATTTATCGGTTAAGGGTCAAAAACATTTTGGACGACGGATAGCATGAATCAAGTCGTGAAAATTTTAGTAAACCAATTTTACTATTTAAAACGAAACTTTATAAAATCAGATTTACAATAGCGTAAGCATTTACAAAAGCACACAATAATAAATATCCGATCTTTTCCGACAATGATTCGATTACACAAAGTTTAGACAATAATAAATAAATGAACAAACACAACCATATGATGTTTTGGGTTTATAGCTTTGAAGAATAACCAGATTGTAACACTCGGGTACAAAGAACGTCACGCTCGATGAAAACTAATGAACTCGTCACACGAATACACCCAGTCTCAAACCGGTTTCACTCGATCCTAATCACAAACCCGGTATGCGGGCTTGGATCTGGTTCAGCTCGCGGAGAGAAGACGGCGAGGACACGGCGGTGGCGCATAGTGGCCTACGGTGGCGGTGGTCATGACGACGAAGACGGTGGCCGGTGGTTGTGTCGGACGAAAAAACCCGAGGAGAAGGGGGTTCGGTCGACGATCGTAAGAGGGGAGAGGGAGGAGGCCAAAAAATCTTACTAGGGTTTTGACTTAAGCATATTTGTATAATAAACTAAGTTTCAAGTCAACCCCTTGTGTAATTAACATTTAATTACTAACTGATTAACATTTAATCAGTTCCAGTCCATCCAGTTTATAATTTCTTTAATTACTATATATTTCTTGCGTAAAAACGAACACTTTATATTTAATAGTTAAATATAAAATCCCTACTATATAGATCACTAATATATATATATATATATATATATATATATATATCCTTATTCCGTCCATCGTAAGTTTAATTATTCTGAATAATTAAATGCAACAATAAATATCTCTTTCGTTATTTAATCCACCGAATTCTTAATTTTTGTTTCGTGTAATAACGTTTAACAATTAAACGATATAATTTGTTCTTTTCCCAAAGTGTAACTCTTCGGATGGTACCTCGATAGCAACATTGATATTATCGATGATCAAACATCTAATATCCAACATCAACTGCCGAAGCAAGAACTTAATCATCTTCACAAACTCAGACCTCTGAAAATCATAATTTCTGATGTATATGATCAAATTGAAAAAATTTGAACCGTAGGAATGTGTAGGAACTGATTAGAAACAATACTATCAGATCAAATTCTTCAAATGAATCCAAAATCAATCCAAATTGATCAAAATTTCTCCATTTTTTTCAAGAACACGAAAAAGATGAAAACACTTCAAAATCTCTGAACTTTGATGTTGATTGTACACGAAAACACAACGAATCTTCTGCTAATCACGAGCAAAGGATCTGATACCACAATTAGGTCCTCATGACGTGTTACGGATCTCTAGATTTGCGGTATGACACGGTTATAATGTGCGGAATCTATGATCAAAATGCAAACTGTAAACAATCAACAACACCAGGTAAATAAACTCTTTGAATTTTCTTATCAACACTGATTACAAGCTCTGTTCTTGACTGATGATTCTTAGGTCTGATCTCTCTAACTCTAATCTAAACACTAAGACTTGTAAACCTATTTATAGGGAAAAACAAATACCCACACCACCATAGGCGAACTTAACAAGTTCACTCCTTAAGATGCTTAGGCGAACTTGTTAAGTTCGCCCCTCTAAGAACTTATGTGAACTTGTCAAATTGGCCACTTTACAATATATATTTTTATCAATGGTTACAAAACATGTCCTAACATTCTTCTTTGCCATAACTGGAAATTTGCGGATAGAAATTGACGAGGGGTCTTGATGTGTTAGGATTTACACATCTTTCTGGCACAAAACTTCGCTCATTTCACGATAAATTCTTGGTTATTTTCAACGTTTAGACACTTATTTGCTTCATTTCCAGTTTGTAGGTTTTTGTGAAGTTTAGTGAACAAATAAGAGGATTCCAGGATGAAAGTTGAAGTTTTAGGGTTTCTGTGATGGAGGAACGGTCGTGCCCCCTACACGCCCACATCTTGCTCGACCATGCCAAGCCAAAATCCAAGGCACAACCATGCCTTGACTCCCCACGGTCGCGTGTCAACCGTGAGTCTGAACAACCGTACTTCCTCTATCAGTGCGACCCAATAAAAGCTCCGGATCGGTCAACCGTCTGCACCACGACAGCGCCTCTAACCTAGGCATAGTCGCGCCCAAGTGACAGTCACTGTCGTGCCTTCTCTCCTTGCACGGCCGTGCCTCCACTTTTCTATATATACAAAACTTAAACTCTCATTAGTTTTTCAGCAACCGGAGAGAAAAACCCACTGTTCCAGCTCGAATCACCCTTGTTCCAGCCACATTTCAAGCTTCTTGGAGAGGATACAACATCAAAAGGATCACCATACATCAACAACAACATCTAGGCTTGGAGGAGTGGTTTGATTCTTGTTTTCATACCATGTTTCTTGCTATTTTTCCCTGCTTAGTTGTAATTCTTGTTCTCATGATGAGCTAAAACTCTTGTTCACTTTGGTTTAGATGAAGTTTAGATACATTTGATAACATTCATGGATTATTGACAATTATTATGTGAATGTTATGACAACCGTATGATTATTCTTCAATGAAATTATGTATTCAAGTATTTTGAGTTGTTTACAAGACTTGTATTTGTGTATGCCATATTATGTTGGAAACTTTGTGGTTTATGCTTATATTCATGGATTGATGTATGTATTTATGCTAGTTTATGGAATTTGACTAGGAATGGTGAATGAAGTCTTGTTTATGAATCATTATATTTGTATGTGTATCCTATGCTTATGTTTGGAAATACAAAGTGTTTGTTATGATGTTTCATGCTTAGCTTTATGCTTCTCTAGGAATTGTTGACACATTCTCCTAATTTATATAATCTTGTATGAACATTATATGTTGAAGAAATGCATATTGTTATCTAATTAAATCAAATTAAGGTATGTTGTTCATATTATCTTTCCAACTAGTTGTTGGATTAGTGTACATTAATCGGAAGCTAGTTCAATCTTTATAAACATTGACATGATTGTTAAACACATGAGATTCATTGTATGACTTTAGGTGGTTGGTTTGTGTAATTCATGCTAGCTTTCCGAATGGTCATTTGATTAGATGTCTTTGACAAGAATTTAGTCAATTTATGTTTCGTGTATTTGCCATGTTTCTATGAGTGTATTGAATGTATTCTTGATGGATTCGACACCGAAGTGATATTTTCTCCATGATTGTTTGACTTGTGATCTTAGTTTAGTTTCATATATTTGCATGTTAGTTAATTAAAATAAACTCTTCAAAATATCTTTTTACCATCACTTGATTGAATCTTGGTTCCGGTTTACTATCGCATCCCACCGTGTCCACGGATTGATATCCGGTTCTTACCGTTGCTATATTGCTATCCGACGGGTACACTTTTCCGACGTGTGTGTGATTAGTCTTTGGTGAAAACCCTTTTTAAAACTAAAATTGTGTGAAAAATACTTATAAAAAAAATATATATAGTTTGCACGCATCAGGTCCTTCTCCCAAGTTTTCTTCTACAAAGAAAGAGAGAGTGTGCAGGTGAACAAGACAAAGATTATGATATGTTTAAGGACTGATGACAATCTTCTGAAGCTGTTGTCAATGGGGAGTCATGTTGGAGCATATTCTGGTGACAAAGAGCATGAAGATTCTATGTCTTAGTCTTAGAGTCTTTGACTTGTAATGTGTTAGAATTGTTAGCAACAATTAAGAGGGAGTTTGTTAGAGCATGTTTTGTATCTGTTGCTAAAATTATGTGTTTTAACTTAGCAAACATGTCAAGTTCGCCTAAGGGAATGTTTAGGCGAACTTGCAAAAGTTCGCTTCAGAGGTTCTAGGCGAACTTGCTAAGTTTGCTTGTGGTCTTTGTGGTTTCCCTATAAATAATGGTTTACATGTCAATTTTAGTAATGTAGAATAGAAGTGGAGAGTCAAGAATAGAACTTGTAAACTTATATTCTTAGTGGAAATACAAAGAGGATTATTTACTTTGTGTTGTTGATTGTTTTACACATTGCACGTTGATCATGGATTACGCACGTTTTCACCGTGTCGTACCGCGAGTCTAGAGATCCGTCACACCCGAGTGGGCCTACAATTGTGTCAGATAGAGATAGCCGCTTTACATCTCCATTATGTCAAACTTTTCAGCAAGCAATGGGAACACGTTTGATGGCCAGAGCGATTGTACTATTTAAACACTAGAGGATATGTTGAGGGCGTGTGTTATAGACTTTGGATGTAGTTGGGATTCTCATTCACCGTTAATAGAATTCTCATACAATAACAGCTATCACACCTATATTAAAGTTGCACTGTTCAAAGCATTTTATGGAAGAAAGTGTAGGACGCCAGTATGTTAGTCTGAAGTGAGGCAAGGAAAACTATCAGAACTTTAGATCCTATTAGAAACTACTAATAAGGTTATCCAAATATGAAACTGATTAAAAGCCGCAGACTAGAGAAAACAGACATTAGAATTATAAGTTAACGATTGAGTGAGATAGGTTTATCTTCAAGTTCCACTTAGTCCAAGATCTTTATATTCAAGTTCTCGTCTTTGTCAATCCTTGTCTTCAAATCTCTATCTCGATAGGTTTACAACTTTTATACTTTTACAATAAAAATAAATAAATAAAAGTAACTATCTATTACATTCGGGTTCCAAATAACCCAAAAAATAAAAAATACAAAGAAAATAAAAACAACCAAGAAAAAAAAAACACGGGTCACTAGGGCTCGATGCATCAAACACACAACCAAAACGATAAAGGTTTGATATTTTGTAAACCAAAAGTGTTAACAAATAAAACGGAGATCGAAAAATAAACAATTATGTCTAAACGCGCGTAAAGGTGGCTCTGATAACACTGTTGGGATATCGTGTACCGATTTTAACATTTAAAAATTAACTTTATAAAATCAGATTTACAATAGCGGAAGCGTTTACAAAAGCACACGATAATAAATATCCGATCTTTTCCGACAATGACCCGATTACACAACGTTACGCTAGATGACAACTAACGAACTCGTCACACGAAAACACTCGGGTAATAACTTTGATGAATAAATGAACAAACACAACCATAAGGTGTTTAGGGTTTATAACTTTGATGAATAACCAGATTGTAACACTCGGGTACAAAGAACGTCACGCTAGATGACAACTAACGAACTCGTCACACGAAAACACCAAATCTCAAACTGGTTTCACTCGATCCTAATCACAAACCCGGTTTGCAGGCTTGGCTCTGGTTCTGCTCGCAAAGAGAAGACGGCTAGGACACGGCGGTGGCACGTAGCAGCCTATGGTGGCGGTGGTCACGGCGACGAAGGCGATGGCCGGTGGTTGTGTCGTACGGAAAAACCAGAGGAGAAGGGAGTTCGGTCGACGATCGCAAGAGGGGGGAGGGAGAGGGCCAAAAACTCTTACTAGGGTTTTGACTTAAGCATTTTATATAATAAACTAAGTTACAAGTCAACCCCTTGTGTAATTAACATTTATTTACTAACTGATTAATATTTAATCAGTTCCAGTCCCTCCGGTTTATAATTACTTTAATTTATAAACTTTTCTTGCGTAAAAACGAACACTTTATAATTAACAGTTAAATATAAAATCCCTACTATATATATCACTAATATATATATCCTTATTCCGTCCATCGTAAGTTTTATTATTCTGAATAATTAAATGCAACAATAAATATCTCTTTCAATATTTATTCTACTGAATTCTTAATTTTTGTTTCGTGTATTAACGTTTAACAATTAAACAATATAATTTATTCTTTGCCCAAAGTGTAACTCTTCGGATGGTACCTCGACAGCAACGTTGATATTATCGATGATCAGACATCTAATATCCAATAGCAACGGCCGAAGCAAGAACTTAATGATCTTCACGAATTCAGACCTCTGAAAATTAAAATTTCTGATGTATATGATCAAATTGGACAATTATGAATCGTAGGAATGTGTAGGAACTGATTAGAAACAATCCTATCGGATCAAATTCTTCAAATGAATCCAAAATCAATCCAAATTGATCAAAATTTCGCCATTTTTGTCAAGAACACGAAAAAGATGAAAACACTTCAAAATCTCTGAACTTTGATGTTGATTGTACACGAAAACACCACGAATCTTCTGCTAGTCAAGAGCAAAGGCTCTGATACCACTATTAGGTCCTCGTGACGTGTTACAGAACTCTAGATTCACGGTATGACACGGTTATAATGTACGGAATCTATGATCAACGTGCAACGTGTAAACAATCAACAACACCAGGTAAATAAACTCTTTGAATATCCTTATCAACACTGATTACAAGTTGTGTTCTTGACTATTGATTCTCAGGTCTGATCTCTCTAACTCTAATCTAAACACTTAGACTTATGAACCTATTTATAGGGAGATACAAATACCCACACCACCATAGGCGAACTTAACAAGTTCACTCCTTAAGAGGCTTAGGCGAACTTGTTAAGATCGCCCCTCTAAGAACTTATGTGAACTTATGAAGTTCGCCACTTTACAATACATAATTTTATCAACAGTTACAAAACATGTCCTAACTTTCTTCTTTGCCGTATATGAAAATTTACAGATAGAAGTTGACAAGGGGTCCTTCTCCCAAGTTTTCTTCTACAAAAAAAGAGTGAGTGTGCAGGTGAACAGGACGAAGACTATGATCTGTTTGAGGAGTGATGACAATCTTCTGAAGCTATTGTGAAGGGGGAGTCATGTTGGTCGACAAGCTTCTAGAAGGATCATTCCTGAGCTTTGACCCCCAAGAAGTCAAAATTGGTCAACAAAATTCAACACGAAGCTAAAAGACAAAGCATGAGAGCAGAATGGGGGATGCATGGTCATGCATCCCATTGCACGGTCGTGAAAACCCTTTCTTGCCCTCGAAGGACCCAGTTTACCATCGTTTGTACCCGTACTGATTCGCGAGGCCTTTGCACGACCGTGAAACCCAATGCAAGGTCGTGCAATGCTCATTTTGAGGCCTATAAATAGAGGGCTTTGGTTCTTGGTTTCACACACCATAACACATCTCAAAATAGTGCTAAAGAGTTCATTTATGTAGTCTAGTGTTGAGAGTAGAGGGGCTCCTATTCCTTGTTCCACTATCGAGGAGCCTACGAAACTCAACGTAACATTAGTTAGTATGGACATTCATGGCTAAACTCTTTGTATTGCTAGGGTGAAGATGAAGTTTGGTGTATGTTAATGTTTGACGTATTAATCTAGTGGTATGTTTATGTCTTTAACTATTCGCTCTTAAAACCACCTCTTGGTGGGCTTTTTATTGTTGTCTAAATCTGTCTTTATATTTGTAAGTTATCTTGATTTTAAAGTGTAAGACCGTAAAACCTTTTTAATCAAACTTCTTTTGAAACTTTTACGTGTATATAATAGTAGAGAATGATAATCCAAGGCTTGGTCAGTACTCTTAAGGTCGTACGTCTTTATACGAACTTATTATGCGACAAAGAATTGGTGAACTCATGTTGAAAACGATATATCTTTATACATGGTCCCATTGTTACACCACCTCTCGGTGAGCAAAGTATAATAACCTATATAACAATAATAATTAAGCATTTAATTTCAATGTCCTAAACCAGTGTGGAGATAGCATTCAAAGGGTTGAGGGTAACATTGTCCCTAGCGGGAATCATTGCCATTTTACTATTAAAGGTTTTAATTAGTGAATCAAATACTATGAGAATGAGGCTTTAGCGGTGTACCGTTCACATATTTGTAGTAGTCATACCATCGGATTAGTCAACTTAACATTATCACGTACCAAGCATATTCAAAGCCCAAAGCAATACCCTTCGTAACCTGATCATTTCCAAGATATTTATTTTTTTGCTATATAAAATTATGGTCGTTAGTTTCTGTTACACACTTCACGAACATTTTTACTTTTTTGTTATTTACTTTACCGTCATTTACTTTCTGTCATTACTTTCTCGCTTCACAAGCACACAAAACCCACTCTCTAATTAAACCGGCAAAACGATAACAAAAGTTGAGTATTGAAACTCGACCGTGTCCATTGGTTCGATACTTGGTTTTTACCAAAAATATATTACGTTACGATAGGTACAGTTGCCTATTTTGTATGTTTTAAGTGTGAGTATTTTTCATTTTATTAATTTAAAACCTGTTCTCATGAAACCTTAAGTTCAAATCTTTTTAACTTAATCACACAACTATCAAGTTTTTGGCACCGTTGCCGAGGACACCGTGATTTCAAGAAAAAATCGAGTTAACTGATTAGCCTATCATTTTCCATCTGCTTTTCTATTACATTTTGTTGCAGTTAGTGTATGATCAATAGTTCCACTACTAGTTTATATCAACCTGTAGCAAAGCCCGAAAGATTATTTTACCGTCGAAGACGAGAAAATCGTGCTAGAAAAATGGCCGTAGAAAACGCACTATTTCCGATTTCGCAAGACCATCACTATAGGCTTTGGGGTCCAATATCACAAGTCCCAACGGTTGATGCTAACAACTTTTAGATCAAATATCATGTTATCTGTCACACCCCGCCTCAGGCACGCCCTAGACGTGTGCAAGCTCGATTGGTACCTGCTTTGATTTCAGAATTTTTATAAATACAATGGAAGTCTTTTCAAAAGGATCGTTTCAACATTTTTTCAACCTCAAGGGTTGTAATTGTAAATATCAAAACTCAGTTGGAAGACAAAAGTTTTAACAAATAAAACGGAGATCGAAAAATAAACATTTATGTCTAAACGAGCGTAAAGGTGGCTCTGATAACGCTGTTGGGATATCGTGTACCGATTTTAACATTTAAAACGAAACTTTATAAAATCAGATTTACAATAGCGGAAGCGTTTACAAAAGCACATGATAATAAATATCTGATCTTTTCCGACAATGACCCGATTACACAACGTTTAGACAATAATAAATAAATGAACAAACACAACCATAAGGTGTTTAGGGTTTATAACTTTGATGAATAACCATATTGTAACACTCGGGTACAAAGAACGTCACGCTAGATGACAACTAACGAACTCGTCACACGAAAACACCCAATCTCAAACTGGTTTCACTCGATCCTATTCACAAACCCGGTTTGCAGGCTTGGCTTTGGTTCTGCTCACAGAGAGAAGACGGCTAGGACACGGCGGTGGCACGTAGCGGCCTACGGTGGCGGTGGTCACGGCGACGAAGGCGATGGCCGGTGGTTGTGTCGGACGGAAAAACCAGAGGAGAAGGGAGTTCGGTCGACGATCGCAGGAGGGGAGAGGGAGGGGGCCAAAAACTCTTACTAGGGTTTTGACTTAAGCATGTTTATATAATAAACTAAGTTACAAGTCAACCCCTTGTGTAATTAACATTTAATTACTAACTGATTAATATTTAATCAATTCCAGTCCCTCCGGTTTATAATTACTTTAATTTATAAACTTTTCTTGCGTAAAAACGAACACTTTATAATTAACAGTTAAATATAAAATCCCTACTATATATATCACTAATATATATATCCTTATTCCATCCATCGTAAGTTTTATTATTCTGAATAATTAAATGCAACAATAAATTTCTCTTTCAATATTTAATCCACTGAATTCTTAATTTTTGTTTCGTGTAATAACGTTTAACAATTAAACGATATAATTTGTTCTTTGCCCAAAGTGTAACTCTTCGGATGGTACCTCGACAGCAACGTTGATATTATCGATGATCAGACATCTAATATTCAACAGCAACAGCCGAAGCAAGAACTTAATCATCTTCACGAACTCAGACCTCTGAAAATTTAAATTTATGATGTATATGATCAAATTGGACAAATATGAACCGTAGGAATGTGTAGGAACTGATTAGAAACTATCCTATCGGATCAAACAATCCTATCGGATCAAATTCAGTACCTCGACAGTAACGTTGATATTATCGATGATCAGACATCTATATTTACTTTTATAAACATAGGTAATTGAGTACCCTTCTTGAAACCAAATACATATAAAGCCACTAGAAATAGTACTACCTAGGGTTGACCGGTTCCTTGGTCCTATCTCCTTTTCATCTCTTTAGGATTGCCAATACACAAGGACTTAGAATGCTATGTGTATTCCATCCTTTTCACATTTCATCACATTATATTGGTTACTTGAAAACATTTTGAAAATGAAATTTCAGCGCGAACGCCGGTGAATAAAATTATTTTCACACTAAAATCATTTAACACAAAAAAGTATGAATTCGATAATCATAACTTTTTGTTCAATCTAAACATTCAGCAGGCCCTCATGTCTTGACTGTATGCACCACTGTATACACTGGTAGTATAACTTTAATAACAACGGGGGCTCATGCCTCCTCATTTGTTATAAAGGGAGTACCAGCTGCGATCCGAGACTTTCAGCCGAGATTCGTGTATCCCTTGTAAGTTTTATGTATACCTATGGCCCGAATGCTTTCACGTAGATGAATATTGAGGGCTACTCCCTTAACCTTTATTTGGCCATTTTCGTAAATAAAGTGTTGGACACAGGTTTTTAAAGAGATAAAGTATTCACCTTGATAGTGGGAGTGAGCCTCTAAGTAGAGAATCTATAAAGTCGGCTTCCTAGCTTGGTTTATCTAGTGTCTCAGCCTTTCTATGAACGTTTCTTGCTTAACCGGGCACTACGAGGAGTGGTAATTGAACCGGGAGTGTCAGGATTCGTCTATGGAAGCTCTGGAGTGAGTATGGGAACTGAGTTTCGAAGTTGAAGTGATTGGATTAGCTGAAATCGCTCATCTATTTAGAGGGTGGAAATCAAACCTGTAGCGGACCGTTACGCAGGCGGGTGGCGGTCCGCCACCGCCATAGATGACGTCAGCCCTAGATGCCTAATTCTGATTGGACCGTTCATTGTTTTGCAGCTAGCGGACCTTACTGTGGGGCGTAGCGGTCGGCCACCCTGCTACGTGGTGAGTTCTGAGAGAATTGCCCTGATGGACCGTTACCATATGGTGTGGCGGTCCGCCACGAGTACATACGTCAGATTATTCGCCCATTAGTCACAGGACATGTGTCATACGTAGAATGATTACTTACTCGCTAAGTAGCGGACCGTTACCAAGAAGGTGGCGGTCCCCCACCTAATCAATCAGGGTGGGGTTTCTTAGCGGACCTCTACCTGATTCCTTGCACCCGTAGCGGACCATTAGGGTTTGCGTTAGCGGTCCACTAAGGTCTTAAATTCCATATTTTTCTTTTTTAACCCTGGATTTTAGTATAATTATACTTATAGTTCCTAGGGTTTTACCTTTTGTCAAATCTTGAACATTTTTGTGGTAGGTGTTACATCCTCCCCCACCTTTCTTTAAGCTCTTCCTCGAGTTTATTCGAACACGTGAGGATATTTCTTTCTCATTTCAGACTCCAGTCCCCACGTGTAGTCAGGTCTACACCTGGAGTTCCATTTCACTTTCACAATAATCAATTTTTTTTTCAATATATGTTCCTGCCTGTCCTCGATTTGCAAAGGTTGTTCCACATATCTTAACTTTTCATCTACCTCTACATCTTGTAGGGGCATTACTAGTGATTCATCGACCAAATATTTGCGTAGATTTGACATATGGAATACATCATGTACTCCATTCATTTCTTCTGGTAAATCGAGTTGATAGGCCACAGCCCCAACTCTTTTCAAGATTTTGAATGGTCCTACGAATCTAGGACTTAATTTTCCTTTGTTTCCAAATCTTACAATGCCTTTCCATGGTGAAGCTTTCAATAGAACGTTATCACCGATGTTGAATTCTAACGACTTTCGTCTCTTATCAGCATAACTCTTTTGACGACCACGAGCCACTTTCAATAAATCTTTTATTTGAATGACTTTTTAAGTTGTTTCCAAGACTATTTTAGGTCTAGATAACTAATTTTTTCCTATTTCAGACCAACGGATAGGAGTTCGAAATTTACGACCATATAAGGCTTCAAAAGGAGCGCAATGTATACTCGTATGATAGCTATTGTTATAGGAGAATTCCATTAGAGGTAAGTGGTCATCCCAACTTACTCCAAGATCAATAACACAAGCCCTTAACATGTCTTCAAGGGTTTGAATTGTTCTTTCGCTCTGCCTGTCCATTTGAGGATAATAGGCAGTGCTAAGATTCAATTTCGTACCGAGGGCTTTTTGAAAACTTTGCTAGAATCGAGAAGTAAATCTACTATCTCTATTTAACACGATTGATAGTGACACAACGTGTAATGTCACGATTTCATTAACGTATAACTGTGTTAGGTTATCCATACTGAATGTTTCTTTCATTGGACGAAAATGAGCAGACTTAGTAAGTCTATCAATGATAACCCAAACTGTATCATTCCCACTACTTGTTTAGGGAAGTTTCGTGATGAAAACCATGGTTATCATTTCTCATTTCCAGACAGGAATTTCAAGTTGCTGTAACAAGCCAGATGACTTTTGATGTTTAGCTTTAACTTAAGAAAAGGTCAAGCATTTTGCAGCATAGATAGCGATATGCTTTTTCATCCCTATCCAGCAGTAATTGGTATTTAGGTTTTTGTATATCTTATCGCTTCTAGGATGCATTGTATATTTAGATTTATGGGATTCTTCAAGAATTTCTTCATGAGTATTTCCATAGATAGGAACTAAGATCCTTTTGTTCATTCTAAGAATTCCCTCATTATCTTTGACCAACTGGTCAATCATTCCTCACAATCCTTCTTTCTCAAGGTTGGGTTCTTGCAAAGCAAGTTTATGAGATTCCTTAATATGAATAATAAGATTGATTTGCAGATTGAGTCTTAAGGCACAAACTCGTTTAGGTTTCTCATGTTCTTTTCTGCTCAAGGCATCGACTACAAACGTTGGCTTTTCCTTAATGGTTGCAGATTTCACAATCATAATCATTCATGACTTCCATCCAACGTTTTTGCCCCATATTCAGTTATTTCTAACTGAATATATATTTTAGGATTTTCTAATCGGTGAAGATAGTGAATTTGCCTCCATAAAGATAGTGCCTCCATAATTTCAATGCGAAGATTATGGCGCACAATTCTAAATCATGTATCGTATAATTCTTTTCATCTTTTTCAATTGACGGGAAGCATAAACAATGACCTTGCTACCTTGCATTAACACACAACCAAAGCCGGTGTGTGAACATCATTGTATACTGAAAAGTTTTCATCTCCATGTGGCAGAGCTAGTTTGGGTGCTTATGTCAGTTTTTGTTTCAAGGTTTAGGACCCGATTCATACTTAACTGACTTGCAGGTCAGAGAAGTTAATGATACAACATATTGAGAGAAATCTTGGATAAATCTCCGATAGTAACCAGCTAGACCGAGGAAACTACGAACTTCAGTTGGTGACTTCGGGATTTCCCATTTGGATATAGCCTCAATTTTACAGTATCTACTTGAATGCCATTCTCATTAATGACATGTCCAAGGAATTGAACATCTGATAGCCAAAATTCACATTTTGAGAACTTAACATATAGCTTTTCTGTCCTCAGGAGTTCAAGCGAAATTTTTAATTGATCGACATAATCTTCCTTAATTCGGGAATAAATAAGGATATTGTCTATGAATACGATAATAAATTTGTCCAAGTAAGGTTTACAAACTTGATTCATCATATCCATGAAAGCAGCTTGATCATTAGTAAGTACAAATGACATTACCGTGAACTCATAATGACCATATCGAGTTCTGAAAGCAGTTTTAGAAATATCTTCTTCCTGGACTTTCAATAGGTTATAACAGTTCTTTCTCGTAACTTTATTTATTTCCCGATAACCGATACACATGCGCATCAAACCGTCTTTCTTTTTGAGAAACAAGACCGGAGCTCCCCAAGGCGATGAGCTTGGTCTTATAAACCCCTTCTCAAGTAACTCATCTAACTGTTTCTTCAATTCTCCCATTTCATTTGGAGCTAATCTGTACGGGGCTTTAACAATAGGTGCCATACTGGGTAGTAGATTAATTATGAACTCCATTTCTCTTTCAGGTGGAATTCCAGGCAGTTTATCAGGAAAGACATCAGGGAATTCCGCTACAACCGACACATCTTCAATCTTCTTTTTAGTGTCGGTAGTTACAGATACAAGGTATGATAGGCATCCTTTTCGTAAGTACTTTATAGCTTTCAACATAGAAATAATCCAACAAAGTTGAATAATTTATCGCCATTGGACATTCAAGGTATTAGATCCAGGTCTAGATCGACCTTTTCTTGCACTTTGGACATTCAGGGATAGAAGAGTTGTTAATTCGGGGAACACAGGTTGACTTCTTAGATCCACTTAGGCCTTTCCCAGACATTTCCTTCTTCTTCTTTCCTTGTTCCTGATTTCTTATCAGGCTGTTGGTTAATGATGCTCCCAAATCCATAGCATCATCAAGATTCTCACCGTTTACGACTTTAACCATGTCACGAATTTCTCCAATTAAATCCCAAATATAATGCTTTATCAGACTTGATTCGGGGGTAGCAAGATGTGGAACGATTCGGTCATATTCAAGTAGTTTGGCAGAATACTACTTATGATTTGTTCCAATCATTTTTAGACTCAGAAATTTCCCTTCAATCTATTCGCTCTCATTCTGGGGAACATACTTCTTTTCTAATCTTTCCTTAAAAGCACTCTAGCCCATTGGATAGGCCGCATCTCTTCCCTTGACAGCAACTATATTGTTCCACCATTCCAACGTTTGATCCTTAAACAAATTTGAGGCATACAAAACCATATCTTCCTCATCACACATGCTGATTCCAAGCACAGACTCAGTTTTCTCGATCCATCTCAACGTGGCTATCCCTCCTTCTATCCTAGAGAAGTTATAAGGGTTACAGTCATAGAACATCTTGTAGGTACATCCAACTACCTTTCTTTTCTTCTCTACATGACCATAACTATTACCCATTCCTTCATCTTCTGATGAGTTATGATAATACTTTTCTCTCTCTGTCTTCCTAGTCTTGTGGGTAGTGGAACCTTCAGGTTTAAGAGTGACGCATTTGGATTGAATAATCGATCAAGTATGTTGAGTCAAAGGCTGAGAATTGATAGATTTTTTATTTGAAGAATGAATAGATAGCTTATCAGCTAGTCTCTTTTCCAGCTCAGTAAATATCATTGGAAGAGAATCCTTGATTCCTTCCGTGATCATTTTCTGGAGTTCAGCATGAGAATTGTTATTTTCAGCAGCATTTCCAACTACTGCTTGCTTTTTCTTTCCCCTCGTGTTTTGTGAATGACCAGTTTGTTTATACATGCTATCAAAGGAACAAGATGAGAATTAAAAACAAGACTTTTATTGATAATGTATTTACAAAATATAATACATTGTGAAATCATTATTACCTAGAAATTCCTAAAGTTCTCATCTTCAAGAGCTTGGACTAACAAAATATTTCGAGTTTCAACTTCAGCTTTTTCTCTTTCTATTCAACTATTCGATTTTATAACACCTGTTCCTTTTCTATTCCCGATGCATTCTCATTTATATGCGGAGTGGGAAGAGGAACTGTCTCATAATAAGTAGCGTAAGGTACGTTGGAATCAACACGTTCTTCTTCTTCTTCAAGATCACATCTATTTCATAAGGCATTTCGACGTATCCCTCATGATAATTTTGTAACTATATCGGAGTGATGTTGTAACTTCCAACGGTAGGAGCATAATGAAAAATTATAGGAGGATTATAGGGAACACTATGGTTTCCTATTTCTCTGAGGCTCCTGAAATTAGAACTTTCAACTTCCTCATTATTTTCTATAGTTGTTTCATTTATTTTACGTTCAAAGTAATTAACAGGAGCAAATTTTTGAAGAAAGCTAGGACCTTTACCCTTTCTGATCATTCTGAAATTAAAACAAAAGATACTGTATTATTTATAGAAAAATATATTACACCATAAAGATAATATACAACAAGATTTCAGTCTTTCATAAGCTCTTTTCCAAGAGCCATCAAATCTTCTCCATACTCGTACACCTGTTACCCATAGAACTTGGTCCTTGCCTTGTCCATTATCTTCTCCCTTGTTATCTCGTCCGTTTGGCATAATGAATGATATAAACATTCAGTACACGAAGAAGGCATACTATGCTCATAACCATATTTTGGTGAAGGTTCATGGAGTCCTACCACAATATCATTATAAACATTTTGGTACTAAGGAGGAGCTTGAAAATAGTTCTTAAAAGGACCGTCATAGGGTGGTTTAGGAAACATTTAGGGATCATATAAGACTGGGGATCCAGAGTTATGGGATTGTTAAAAGGATAATCATTAGGATTTTCAGAAACAGGTTCATAGTAATGGGTGTCCTCAGATAGATCCTCCTCTGTTGATAAGCATGGTTGTGCTTGACTTGATTGTGTCTCATTTTCTTACACAGGTGAGGCACTAGTATTCCAATTGCTGAAATCTGATCGAACATCCATCCACTGGCTAGAGGAATCATGGGATTGGGGATGGTTTTATGGGTTAAATTTCAATGCAGGATCCTGAATGATGCGTAATATAGAATCTGGTATCCTGGTAATTTCGGTATCCTGAATATTGTTATTAACGACTACTTGTCTATTGTTTTCTTTATTAATCACAGGTAAAACGTTCATAAATATTATACGTACCTGAGGACTCGGTCATTGGACGTGGACCACGTGTAGAACGTGTGTGATTGGACTTACAACGGTCACAAGAGGAAGATAAGTCAAAAGCTTAAATCTCGGATAGTTAGTTAGGATAATTCATGTATTTATTTAGAAGTAGATCGCATAGGAACACATCACAAACACACTCACAGTCTCTTGTAACACATAGCAAACGATCTTATTCTGTTCACTTTGTACTTATTGCTTTCGATTATATAAAATTATCAAGGCAGCCCGACGTTTAGTCGGCTCCCGAGGTTTTATGTCGGCGATCATCAAATATCGAGGGCTTTCCTCATAAACAACATGTCAATCTTTACGTTTTAATACTATTTCACGTTGATTTTACAAAGCTCACTACCTTACTTACAAAGTTTGGTTACAAAGTTAGTTTATATAATTTTTAGCCAAAACAATTTGGCGCCCACCGTGGGACAAGTGGTACTTTTCATTTTTAAATCTTTATTAAAATTTGTGTTTAATCACTATCTTTCAAAGCTAATTTAAAAAATGTCGTCCCAATCAAAAAACATTTCTGTCTCTGCTCCGTCTTCAAGTTCTAGGTTGGTTAGCCTATTCCTCCTCTTCCATCACTCCAGAAAAAGAATGATAATCAGTTGAAAAAAAGTATTCCTGTGGGTTTTTCAGGATCCGGAATATCCGCTAGCACACCTGTGCTTGTTTCAAATGACGAGAATCTCAAATTATTCTCGGAAGTGAAGCATCAAATGGAGCAATAGAGAAAGACCAATGAAGCGCTATTCAGAGAACTCGAAAAAGTCAAAAACTCAAAGAGACAGGTGGAAACGACGACCCCACTACAACCAAGGGCTTTGAACTTTGACTATCTGGGATCTTTGGGGGGTCCATCAGGAAGATTTCTTATCCATGCAGACTAGAATCACAACTACTGGTCCAACTCCGGCTGTCAGGGTTACTTCAAATCCAGATCTTGAAGTCACTCCGAGATCCTCATTCAGGAATACCAACATGGGTAACACATTTAATCAATTTTCAAATGCTAACGAATCTTTGCAGGATACATGAATCACTCCTTCTATGGCGAAAGAGTTGAAGAAACTGAGAGAAATGATCCCCAGCGTACCAGGTGTAGTCCAACCTATACCAGAGATGTCCACTACTAGCCACAGGACCTCCAGATTCTCTCCTCTCATTTGTGATGCCGAGATCCCCAAGTGCTTCCAAACTCCCAACATGAAACTATATGATGGAACTTATACGGATCTTGAAGAGCATGTGGCACAATACAGAGAGAGAATGGAGATCAAACCCATTCCCTTGGACCTAAAAGAGGCTTGTCTTTGGAAGGGCTTCAATTTTACCTTAACATGATCCGCCTTAAAAAGTCTACTTAAGGTTCCTGCATATCCTATTACTTTATTTGCTCATTTAATCAATTTATTTAACAGTCAATTCTCTTGCAGCGAAACTTTTGAAAGATTAACAAGTGATCTATACAAGGTAAATTAAAATCCCGAAGAATCTCTCCGAGATAATGTCAATAAGTTTGGCAAAGTATCCCTGGATATCCCCAATCTTGACGTAGCAACTGCAGTCCAAGCCTTCAAAATGGTATTAAGGAAGGACTCTCAATTTTAACAGGACCTTGTCATGAATCCTTGCAGGAACCTTGACGAAGTCAGAAATAGGACACTTAGATTCATTAGACTCGAAGATGATAAGAATATTCAGCAAAGGATGGATGCTCCAACCAGTTATAATCAACCTAATCGGAAGACTGAAAATTCACCTTTCAAACCTGATAATCACAGGGTTAATGTTGTGGAAGATGACGAGGAAGAATAGGAATATCCTAAGTTATCTGAATATTTTTTTTGTAAGGCCCCTTTCCCGGGTGACCTCACTTGTTGGATTTACTCATAAACATAGTCATAAATACTGAACTTAAATTTAAAACATTCATCATTCAATTACATAATCAAAACATAACTTGACAGCGGAAGTCTTAACACATATATTAAAGTGGGATGTCAGTCTTGTGTCGGGTAACCTTCACGCCATCACACGACCTTTTCTTCCTTTACCTGAAATGTATACTAAAGTCAGCTAACGCTGGTGAGTTCTAGTTTAATGCGTTTAGATATAAACATTCTTTTCTTTACTTCATAAGTAAGCATTATTATAAAGTCATTCATATAAATACGTATTCATAACTTTTGCTTTTCTTTCATCTTTCTTTATCTTTATTAAGGTGATTACATATATATATATATGCGTTCACCCTTTTTCTTTTCACTTTTCTTAACATTCTTTCCTTATCTTTCTTACGTGATTACATAGATATGCATTCACCTTTACTTTCTTTACCATTTATTGGTCATACACATAAGGGTGATCAACCCATCTTACGGTACGTATATCACAAAGACATACGCCCTCGAGCTACCGTCGTAGCCCTTTTACTCGTCCGGTCCTAGAAACCGTCCGCCTTAACTTTGGTCCGGCCAACCTTCGGCCGTCCTTCTTTACCGTCCTACCGTCGTAGTCCGTCATATTCGCCCGTCTGCCATAAGGCATCCGTTTCCCACTTGAGCTAATTATGCAGCCGCATATTGTTTTAGCGACTTACTCCACCGTAGTGGCCTTTAATTAGTCTAACTTTCTAGACTTCCTTCTCTAGCTGCATAATAGTCAAGTGGTCGTCCGTCTACCGTAGTAGCCGTTAGCTTCGTTTCCGTCCATAACGTATACTTACATTCTTAGCATGCAATATATATATTTATAAAGCAAGATTTCATTTATTTACGTTATACCATTCATTCATTCATTCTTTGTAAACATACGTGTTGTTCTTTGTTCATAATTCATTATTCACTTTCATATGTATCTACACATATACCTTAATATATCACGTATGGTCACATTGACATTCATTTCATTTATTCATTTAGTGTATACATTTCAGCCCCAAAACATTTATAAATCATTTGCACATAACTTAGAAGGGGGCACATAGAACTCACCTGATGGGTAGTTTCTGTAATACACTAAGCTGGCTACTGAGCTTCACTAATGTCGCTCACGATCTGTATAATAAAGTCATACACATAAGGTGGTGCTCCTAGATGACACTAGACATTACTATGCTTGAACCTAGTAGTTCGATGGGTGTACTTATATCGAAACTTGTAGTTTCGATAGGTTGCTTCTGTCGAAACTTGTAGTTTCGATAGGTAACTTAAGTGTAAACTTAGCTTCGGATCGTGGCTCATATCGAAACTATGGTAGTTTCGATACATCAGTTTTCCTTCCCAAACAATCCCAATCCCTAAAGAGGGTGTCCATATTTAAAATATATACTTCTTTAATCCTAATAAAATTGGGCAGAGTCTCGTTTGTTTTTTATCTAAAACCCGACAATAATAATTGTCCATTTTCTTTACCAAATCAATAAATCATAATCCACAACGAATCATGTTCCAATTTCTGGCTTCGATCTCTTTCTATATATAAAAATAATAAATCTTTTATCGGTTATCGTTTTATCAAATAAATCATCTCCATGCGTTCTCCTCAAATATGATGAACAAAAACAATGATAATTATCATTCTACGAGTTTAAAGGATATACCTTCTTGAACACGGACCCGTAAGTTATAACCGAGACCTGACCGAACCTTATCCATCATCATCAAACTAACGTTAACCACTTCACATATTCATCATCGAAACTACCATATCATACTCATCATCATCGAAACTAATAACATAATCATTATCATCGAAACTATAATCTTCATCACCGAAACTACCTGAGACCATCATATCGCCACCACCGCGAGGTCGTTTCCAATACCAACATCATCGCCGCTTCCGTAACCAGGCTACTAGGGACACCCCGCTGCTGCCGGAGCTATGGCAGCAGCTCACCCTCTTAATTCTGCTGCCATGAGGGTTGCCGGAAGACCCGTTTCCATCTTGTTTCCCACCCGGTCGTCATCGTGAAGCTTACCATCAAACCCGAAACTACCGCTGCTGTTGAACCACCTCTCGAACCATTACCATGAAGTTACAGCTGCCTTAATCACGCCGCCATCTAAACCCGCATCACCATCTCCGAAACTGCTATCATCATCATATCGAAACTACTATCTCATGATCACCATTATCGAAACTACTATCATCATCATATCGAAACTACTATCTCATGATCACCATTATCGAAACTACTATCATCATCCTATCGAAACTACTGCTGCCGAACCGATACCCGAAACTACTGCCGTGAACAAGAACTCACTGCTGCTGCCATAATCTCGTCGCATCCGTGTTACCACTGTAACTACGCCATGATGAACCCTCTGCTGCTGTCGGAGCCATAGCAGCAGCTCCCACGCCCGATGTCGACGTCATTCGGACCACAACAGCTGGCCCTTACCTCTTTCACGCGTCGCTGATCAAGCACGAATCGCTCCCGGCCCATTAATGCCTTCCTATTTCCTTGTATTGAAGCTCCATTGCAGGTTAATACTCGATTTAGGTTTAGAAATTGTAAGGATGGTGTGGTCTGGTTGTTGCTCGACGAGGGAGGGTAAAACGAAAACAAAGGAATGGGGTGGGGGGTGGCGGCTGAAGATTGTGTGTGTATGAGATTTAGGTTTCAATTGTTATGAACATTTTCTTCTTACACCCCTCATCTATGTAGAATTTGCATCAACGTCCTTTAATTTAATTAGTTGCTAAATCATTATTCTATGTTTTCGTCCCTTGACAACCTTAGTTCTAAATAAGATCTCGTGTTTTTAACTAATAGGGAATTTGGGATGTTACATTTTTCACTTGATACAACTGGTTTGTTATATGCCATGTAGGATCTTGGAGATAAAGCTAGGTGTGCTTTCCATGAGGATTTTGGACATACCACCGAAGATTGCATTGCCTTTAGCAAAGAGATAAGTTATCTCTTGACCAAAGGATACCTCAAAGAATTTCTAGGCAAAGGAAAGAAGCAAACCACAGATCATGACAAGATCCCACAAAGAGCTAAATCTCCGCCACCCGATGCTAAGGTAATAGGTTTTATTTCTGGTGGTTCTGATATTTGCGGTACTTCTTACTCTGAAGCCAAGAGGAACACCAAAGAAGCCAAAACGGAGAAAGGTGACAGACCAGTCAGGATCTCTAGCTTGACGGATGAAAAATTGATCTCCTTCAATGAAGATGATAGGGATAATGTGCATGATCCTCACCACAATGGCGTAGTGATTACTCTATATATTGCAAATCACTTCATTCGAAGGATACTGATCAATGGAGGAAGCTCAGTGAACATCATTCAACATGATATCTTGAAAATAATGGGGATCCCGGATTCCAAAATCATCTCCAAATCTGTGGTACAAGTAGGATTCAACGGGAGGTCAAAAACAAAGTTTTAGAGATAAAGCTGTCGATATATATCGAAGGGGTAAATACTATAGAAAACTTTTGTGTAATAGATTCTTTGTCTTGTTACAATATTATTCTAGGGAGACCCTAGATACACGACATTGTTTTGGGTAAAAATTATAACAAGTAATTTTGTAACCAAATTTTGTAAGTGAGGTAGTGTGCTTGATCAAAATGCGAAACAATGAACGTAAATGTAAAGCTTGACATGATGATGTATGAGGAAAGCCCTTAATCCCTACGGATTGCCGCCATAAAACCTCGGGAAGTGACCGAAAGTCACTTGCCTCCTGTTCTTGTATAAATTGATGAAAAAAGTACAATAAGTGCAGTATATGATTGAAATCTAAGTGTTAAAGAGGTGTTTTCAAGTGTACTGTGTTATGAGAATTCGTGAATTGTGTTTCTAATCGATCAATACTGCAATATATATATATATATATATACAAAAGATAAAATAACCGAAAAGCGAGGATCCCGACGAAAAATCAGGAAAGTCTTTAATGAGTCTTTATGGCAGTTACAAGTCTCCATTAATTATCGACCATTATGGATTGACTTCCACGCGTTTTCCCAACTGTTTAAACGGTTCTTCAGTCCTTGATTTAGTCATTAATGAATTGTTGATTACCTGTTCAAGACTAATAAAAGAAAAATGTGTAATATTAATTGTTATAACGGTCAGTTAATCAGGATACTGGAACGTAGTAAGGATCAGGGATACCGATACTTATCTGACGATCCGGGATACCATATGTAAAAACGGAGGCATAACAAATGTCCCCGAGTTTTTGATTGTTGTGAAGGTCATTCGGACAGCTGTAAAAAACTTTAAAATTCAAAATTCAAGAAATTTTGACCGATGTGACTTGATGAGCGCGTAGGTCTAGGTAAAATGACTCCCGTGTTTGATGGTTTTCCCTTTTTCGTTTTTGATTACCGATTTCTTTCGGTCCATCGGTTTGCCTTATTTTCTTCAACTTAGGTCTGGTAAAACTCCTTTGATTCCAAAAGCTAATCAGAATGACGGTGATTGGAGTGGGAAATACTTTTTTGTGAAGAGAACATCTATCCTAGGTGGGGATCTTTAGTCACTCCAGTGGGTTAAGAAGGGTAGGATGTACTCAGGATCCCTGCATGTTAGTAGGTATACATATATATATATATATATATATATATGTGTGTGTGTGTGTGTGTGTATATGTAACCTGTTTTGATGATCCTTGTGTCTTGTATAATCCCAAAGTTTGAGAAGCTAGTTCCTGCAAGGAGGGACACGGATAAGAGGTTCAAAGCTTTATTGGAGATACATGTTGGTGAGAGATTTTTCTACTTTGAGTCTGTTTTTAGTGAAGCTAGTTTTGCAACCGAGTACTCCGAAGCCACCATGTCGTCAAGTAAGAATTTATTTCACTTGTTTACTGAGTTTTATTGACTCTAATTACTTTTTTCTACTTTTGTAGAGATTCAAAGATCTGGTTCTCATTTTTCTTTGGTTGATCTTGATATCATTCTCTCTTGAGGATGCCAAGCCCAGGATCCCGACACTTCGTTCCAAGACGTCAGGAAAAAAGAGGATCTCTGCATGGAATTTGTGGTTTTTTGACTGTTCATGTTGATACCTGTTTAAAAACAATTTTTTTTCGTGTTTGGGAATCCCTACATTGGATAGACAATTTATTTTTCTGACTAATGGTTAATGATTCAGGTGGATGGGTCCAACTCTTGGATGGAGCCCGACTTCTTGATCCTCCTGCACTTTCAATATTAATTAGTAGCTTATGACTATTCGCCATGATTGTAATGCGTTTGATTTGCTTTGACATGTTCTAGAACATCAGGATCCTTAGGCAGTTAAGCCTTGGGATGTTCAGAGAAATAGGTTTAGGTATATTTTCAGGATACCGAATCCTTAATGATTATTTATAAATAACATCTTAGGTTTTTTATCAAACTTTGACTTAGAAAAATATAGTTTGGCTCTGATAAATGGTATGGAAGAGTACCAGTTACAAACAAATCATGACTTAGTCACTCAAATTTTGAATCTTCTTTTAATTGAAAATTAATAAGTAACACATACCTTTGTTGAGTACTAAGTCGGATAGTTACACATACCAGATTATGACATGGAGTCTAGAATATAACAACTGTAAGTTGTCCCATGTGTATAGATATTAAATACGTCGTAGACTTAGTAACTGTACTTCAGGATCTTCATAAGTCTTCATTCCGTTTAAAGATCTTGAGTCAGCATATTGATGCTAAGTTCTTGGGTTAACACATACGTGTTAAATGCACGTGAGCCAGTATTGAGTTAGCATGAAAATGCTAAAAACCTTAGTTTAACACGTATGTGTTAAATGCTCGGGAGAAACTTGAGGAATAACACGTGAAACTTGAGGAATAACACGTCTGTTATATATGTAAGATCCAATTTATAGACAACAATGATGAACTATAATTGGATATCATGCGCTCCTAGCGAGGTGTATTAACCCAATACTTAGAAAGGCGAAAGCCGTTTAAACCTTCGAGGTATTTCAGGATACCCAAACTTAGGAGAGATGGTCAATCTCTATCTTCTGTCGGGATCCCTGGAGGTAGTTCCTGCAAAATAGGAATCCTTGGGGAAGGTGGGTGTTAGCCTGGCTAACACCCCTCCGACGCTCAAGTCAGTACTTTGATAAAGAACAATAAAAATTAAAAACAATTATGGAAAGAAGACGTACCATTTTAGTTAGAATATAATTTCTAACTTACACAAAGTAGGTATTGAGATGGATGGTGTTCTAGGATCATGGCAGGATATCTCCTTCCATAGTGCCTAACAAGTAGGCACCTTTTCCTGCTTCTAAGTCAATCAAGTACAGGCCATCCCATTTTGGTGCAGGCTTTCCATCACTGGGATTGGTAGTATTTTAGAATGACTTTCTTAATACCAAGTCACCTACTGGGAATCTTCTGATCCTTATATTTTTGTTGTATGACTTTGCTATCCTCTGCTGATAAGTTGCAATACGAACTTCGACAAGATCCCTGAGCTCATCCACAGTGTCAAGATCATGAGCAACAGCTTCGTTGTTGGTCTCTGGAGTTTGAAGATTGGTTCTGGCAGTAGGGATAACCATCTCTGTAGGGATCAAGGCTTCAGTACCAAACACCAATGAGAATTGAGTTTCACCTGTTGCATTTTATGTGGTTGTCCTATCTACCCAAAGTGCAAAAGGTAGCTCTTCAGCCCATCTTCCTTTCTTTGCTCCTAATCTCTTCTTGAGGTTGTTGATGATGATCTTATTGCTGAACACCTGTCCATTGGCTTGAGGATGTACAGGAGTGGAGGTTATTATTTTAATCCCCCAGCTGGCAAAGAAGTTAGTTGTTCTCTTGCCAATGAACTGAGATCCATTGTCACATACTATATCTGTCGGGATCCCAAATCTTGGCAGGATATTGCGCTTGATGAAGGAGATGACTTCTTTTTCTCTGACTTGGACAAATGCTTTAGCTTCAATCCATTTGGATTAGTAATCTGTCATTGCTAGCATAAAAAGTTTTCCTCCTGGTGCCTTGGGAAATTTGCTGACCATATCCATTCCCCATTTCATGAATGGCCATGGAGAGATGATTGGATATAAAGGTTCTGCTGGTTGGTGAATTATGTTGTTGTGTCTTTGGAAAGCATCACATTTTTTAGAGTAAGTCATAGCATCTTTTCTCATGGTAGGCCAGTAGTAACTTGTCCTCAGGATCTTAGAGAATAATGCTCTGCCCCGAGTGTGATTTCCACATTCACCTTCATGTATATCTTTGAGAACTTCAAGTGCCTCAGGATCCTACAAACATCTTAAGTATGGACCTGCAATAGACTTTCTATACAAGACATCGTGTAATATTATAATGTAAAGTCATATCTTATGTATAAGTTGTTGTCTTTTATTGTATGTTTAAACAGTTTTAGACTAGTTTACTTTCTGTCATTTCATTAAATGTAATTTCAGTTTTCTGTAATTTACTGTTTTATTTCTAAGTCTGGGCCATCAAAACTACTTAGTTTCGATTGAGTGTGTTCAATCGAAACTAGTAGTTTCGATAGATGGTAGTTTCGACAGTTGTGTGTATCACTTGTACATGGTCAATCGAAACTAGTAGTTTCGATTAAACATAGTTTCGATAACTGTCACTACTATAAATAGCCTAGTTTGAGAATGTTTAGGGTGTGAGTAGCAGCTGTAACCCTGAACCTTCTCTTTCACATTGTTATTGAATCAATACACTTTGCAGTTGTTTTTACACAGTGTTCTTACATTTTCATATCATTTTGTGTTGATTCATTGTGAGGTTAGCCTGTTATCTTCACCGATTCTGTTTCTACCATCTGTTTCACCACCATACACACAGTTTCCGCCTGTGTGTGTGTAATCGATCAAATCAGTGATTTAAAGAGAAATCTGGACCTACAAGTGGTATCAGAGCCATGGTGGCTCTTATTGCTCTCGAATCTGCTCAAAATCAAGAAAAACCCGCCATTGAGACGTTAAACTTGAAGAAATCGACGTTTAGCAGGTTCGTGACTGCTGTTCTACATTTCCACTTTCAAAATCTGAAGATGTAAGGCTTTTGAAGCATTTTTCAGACCTGGATTGGGGGTATCGAAGTAGCTGAAGGTTGAAGATGGTCAATCGAAACTATGTGGCGGCTGAACATTTTCTATCGAAACTACTAGTGTTGCCCTAAATCAGAAGTAGAAGACATCGAAACTAGGCTGTCGAAACTAGGCTATCGAAACTAGTGTTGCCCTAAATCAGAAGTAGAAGACATCGAAACTAGGCTGTCGAAACTAGGCTATCGAAACTAGAGGGTATCGAAACTAGAGGGTATCGAAACTACTAGTTTCGATTGAAGAATCTCCTATCGAAACTACTAGTTTCGATTGAAGAATCTCTCTATCGAAACTTCTTGTTTTGATACTGCCTCTATCGAAATTAGCCTTGTTTCGACTGAAGTAGAGCCTATCGAAACTATAGGCAGAACTGTCCAAGTACTTTCCAAAAAAAAAAGAGTTTTTTTTTGGAAATTTTCTTGGATAAATATTTTAACATGATATTGCATAGAAGGAGGGGGTTTTGGAAGAAAACTTGGAGACAACCTTTTTCGGGTTTTCAAAAATTTCGTTGTTAATTACCACGGTGATTCGATCAAAGACATTGGATCATTAGTTGTTAATTATATGGTGATTCGATCCCTTATCTTTTGCCTAGAAATAGGATGGTCTACACTTCAGGGGGAGAATTACCACGAAAGACTTCAAATTATCAGCAGAGTTAAGAAGATGCAAGACAAAGTGAGCCTTTGCTTGAAATTGACCTTTTTTTAGGGGGGTGGGAAGGCAAAAGTTGATCAAGTGTTCGAGAATGTCAAGAATCCTTGTAGAAAGATGGTTATTTACTGCTAAATACTTGGGATTCAAACCTTTATCATTTGCCTACAAGATAGGAGGGTCTACACTTGAGGGGGATAATCACAACGAAAGACATTGGATCATCAGTCAATCTATGAAGACGAAAGACAGAGTCGGACAAGAATTGATAGCATCAGTCTAGGGGGAGATTGTTGGGTATAATTTTGAGACTGATGCTGTCAATCGAAATTACAGTATCGAAACTACTAGTTTCGGTTGAACTTTTGTTCAATCGAAACTACTAGTTTCGGTTGAACATTTGTTCAATCGAAACTAGGTAGTTTCGATACCTGTTTTTCAGGCCCATTGGGCAGTGGCTTGAAAAACAAGGCGCATGTGCTTGGCCTCCTATATATATATATCAGATTATGCCCTAGGAGTGAGTGTGTGTCTGTAGAGGGAATCACCACCCAGGGGGAGCTCACCCTGGGGTGAGACTAATTGTTAGTGTATGATCGAGCGTTTATTTTTATTTCAATCAAAGAATCATACGTTTTATGCTTTCAATTATCTGTTCTTTTCATTTTCATATGTTTCTGTTCGTGTATGTGATTCCCGCACCCGTCTCTACCCATTTGTGATTCGAGAGTGATACCGGATCCAGAGATTCCGCCTCTCGATCCGGACTGTTTGAAGAATTTCTCCGCAGATCTGTTCTCTCAGGTCTGCTCAGGACCTATAGTTTTCTTTTAAAAACTTATATAAATATAAATTTTGAAAAAAATAAGCATAAATGTAAAATCATATAACACAATGTAAATATCATATTACATATATGTAATGTTTTATTGTTACATATATGTAGCTAATGTAGTCTCACATTACATATATATAATATTTGTATTACATATATGTAATAAAACAAAATGTAACTTGCTATTACAAGTTTCTATATAAATTTTACATATAAATGTTGATTTACAACCAATTTTACAAACATAAAAAAACATCAAGATAAAAAAAGTCATTGAATAAAGTCGTTTATGTAATGAATGTTTACGTGATTCTTAAATTTAAATAGCTAGTCTGTAAAAAAAGTTGGATCAAAAATATAAATAGAACAATAATTGATCTCTTGGTTTAGGGTTTTGGGATGAAAAATATCATGTATGTTCATATTACATGTAAAAAAATCTGGATCAAAAATATAAATAGAACAATAATTGATCAAAAATATTACGTGACACTTGAAACCGCCCTAAAACAATTATATGATTCTCTATTTAAAAGGTACTGAGATTTTTAAATTATTACATTTAATGAATCTTAAATTTAAATAACCAATCTGTATAAAAAACTACCGCTCTGAAACAATTACATGATTCTCTACATTTATGTTTATATTACATACATGTAAGTTTTTGTTACATAAATGTAATAAAAAACGTAAATGAAAAAAACATAAATTTTTTTCGAGACTATAACTGAATTAAAGATAAAAAAAATGCTCATTTTTATGGTATATTTTGTTTAAAAAAATAAAAATGTATAAAAAATTTATTAAAGTCTAAAGAAAAAGGGGGGAATTACTTTAAAAAAAACTAATTAAAAAATATAAGCATAATTTCCATTATACCCCTTGAACAATCTCAACCACTCAATTATAAAAAAAAGGTCAGAATTAATATCATCCACTAATTATTATAAGTTGAAATTAACTTAGTGGTTTAAAATTGGTTTTTGGTTTACATAATTAATTTGAGTTTATAGATGATCCTTTTCATATATATATATATATATATATATATATATATATATATAGGGGAAGCTTCCACTAAAAAGTGGTTTTTCGCTAAGAAACGCTAAGAAGTGGGCCAAACGAACTCCGATTGAGCTCATTTCAGCGGCGTTGGAACCGTCTCTTCGAACTCTAATCCGGACCCAAAAACCAAAACCCCCTCCACCCGCACCCCCAAAAACCTAAACCCCCCTCCAACCCCACCACAAAAGCCTAAAACCACCACCCCCCAAAAAACTAAACCCCCCACCCCCACCCCCACCCCCCAAAAAATCCTAAACCATAAAATCTAAATCCTAAAAGCTAAACGAACGTGAGACCATTGTAAAATTTCTCCACTATCGCCCAGTCAGAAAGACCATGCTGGGGACATCGGCTCAATAGCGCATTGAACCGCTCCCAGGCCATATGATAAGGCTCGTCATGGTCCCCCAAGGCTAAAACCCTAAAATTCAAACATAAAATCTAAACATTAAAAGCTAAACCCTAAAACCTAAGATGATTGAGTTCGATGAGATGGTTCCAACGCCGCTGAAATGAGCTCAATCGGAGTTCGTATGATATCGTTTCTAAGCGTTTTGGTCATTTCTTAGAGTTCTTAGCGAAAACATACTTCTTATTTGATCCTCCCCTATATATATATGGATTAGGTTCAGGTAAAAAGGATTCTAATTCTAAGAAGAGTGAGAAGGATTTAGGGCCATTAGATCAAATTGTAGAAAAGATTTAATGGTTGAGATTAAATTGTAGGAGAAAAAGTTGTTGGAAGGGTACTTTGTAGATATAAAGACTGATGGCTACAAAATTCTCTAAGTACAACTGCTGCGGACTCCACAAGTTTTGTTGCTGACCAACAAGCTGCTGCGGATAAGCTTGTTTGCTGCGGATAGTTGTTCTCCTGCTGATGAACAACTTTGCTGCGGACAGCCTTATCTGCTGAAGACCACAGTTGATGCGGATAGGCTTCTCAGCAGCATCAAACACTTGATGCTGCTGATAGGAAAGTCATCAGTAGCTTTGGATAGTTGAGTCTTGATGCGGATCACCAACTTTGCTATGGATAGCCATATCTACTGAAGATCAATCGTTGCTGCTGATTGGCATAGCAAAAGCATCAACTTTATCACTGACAACTTTCTGCTGCAACTCTTACACATCTCATGCAGAAAGAATGTTGCTGGTGCAGACAATAAAAGACAACAACGCTTTCCTTCCAAGTATCCAAGCAATGATGCCTAAGAAGACGTTTGAGTAAAGTTATCCTTTTGTAGTATTTATTGTCTTAACATGTAGTATAGCTTCTAGTATACAAGATCAACGGCTTGTGTTCGATCTGATCCTTATAATCAAGGGTCTGTCTTGATTCTAAGTTACTATATAAGTACTGTATTCGTTCATTGTATAAGTGTGCTTTCCTAGAGTTTTCTCTGTAATCTTGTAACCATTGAAGCTTAATACAAATTGCATTTATCAGTATTCTTCGTGTTTACTTGTTTACATTGCTTAGTTGTGATTGTTTCCGCCAATCTCAACTAGAATAGAACCATCTTGTATTTACTGATCCTACAAGTGGTATCAGAGCTTTGGCTCTCAGATTAAACAAACTCACACTTGTTTAATCACTCTCTGGTTCTATTCAATACTATCTCTTTGCTAAGACACCATATATCACAAATCCAAAATGGCACAAAACAATGGTTTTGATGATACTAGAAGCATCAACAGGCCACCAAGACTGGTGTCTGGAGAAGACTATGATATGTGGAAGAACAGGATGGAAAGTTTCTTCTACTATCAAGAGTATGGGATGTGGAGATCCATTAAAGATGGACCATATGTACCCATGGTGGCCTCTGCTGATTTCGGAGGTCCATTAGTCCCCAAAGAACCCTCAAAGTATCCAGATGAAGACATCAAGAAGATGGAGGTAGACTTCAAAGCCTTGGGAGTCATTCAGATGTGCTTGCCAAATGAATTATTTCACAACTTCAGAGAACACAAGACTGACAAGGAGCTATGGGGGGCTCTTGAGAAGATGTTTGCTGGGTCAGAAGAAGTGAAAGAAAATAGAAGAGACATTCTGAAGCAACAATATGAGAACTTTGTCTGGAAGGAAAGTGAATCTCTTACTGTGTTGTACAACAGGTACACTTACCTTGTGGGAGAGCTACAGTGCTCTAAGATGAAGTTGGAGAATGAGAACATTATCAAAAAGTTTATCAGGTCCCTGCCAAGTTGCTGGACACTTTACACAGTGTCAATCAGAAGAACTGAAAATTTGAAGATCCTACAGATGACTGAGCTGTTCGGCATGCTAAAGACTTATGAATTAGAAATGATTCAAGCCAAAGAGAGAAGCTCAAGTTACTTAACAGCCTCATCATCCACCACCACTTCCTCTGCACTTCACTCTGACCAGTTCCCAGTTCAAGCAACTACTACCCTCCTTTTGTTACACATCCCCAGACTCCAACCGCACAATCAAACAACTCACCATTTCTTCTTGAAGCATCACCTCAAACAAACTCTGTTGCCTTTGTCTCTGAAAACTCAAGCAACATGTCCTTTATCAAGGAAGATCTGGAATGTTTTCACCCAGATGATCTAGAAGAAATGAATATACAGCACTCCTATGCCATGCTTTCTCTTAGAGCAAAAAGGTTCTACTCTAGAACAGGAAGACCAATCCCAAGCAACAACTCCAACACCAGAGTTGGCTTGGACAAAAGTAAACTGAGATGTTACAACTGTAACCAACTTGGTCATTTTTCTAGAGAATGAAAGGCATCAAAGGCAAACCCAGCTGATGCTCAGCCAAGACAAGCTCACCAAACTCAGTCAAGACAGCAACAACAGCAACAAGCCACTCCTCCTGCTCAAACTGCAGCTTATGCAGTTGTTGGAACTGCTGACTTTGACTGGAGCTTTCAGTATGAGGATCTTCCTGCCAACAATCAAGCTCTCATGGCAGACACATCAAAGATACCAACTCAGGTATATGAAAATCTTTATACTCATGCTTGTATTGATAAGGTTCTTGGATATAGAAAACATAACCAGAATCTCATAGATCAAAATGAAGAGTTTCACCAAATGAAATCTGAATTTAAAATGGTTGAAAACAGTTACAAAGAAAAGATTAACTGTTTAAAGAAAGAGATTTCATCATTAAAACATGAATAAACAAATCTTGAAACTCATATTGATGATCTTCTGGTTAAGTTAAAGGCTACAAGAGCTGAACTAGCAGACCAAAAGGTCCATGTGGAAAAATATGAGTTTGCATCCAAAAGGCTGCAAAGACTTTTGGATGCTTAAATTCATGAAAGGGTAACTGCTGGACTTGGGTTGCAAGCTGAAAAACCCTATAATGTTGTTCCTCTACCTGCTGATTATGTAGCCATTCATGAACCAAGTTTAAATCTTTCCAACCTTGATCTGGCCAACCGAAATCTTGACCATGTTGTCCAAGAAACCTTTGTGCAAGAATGCACTACTTCATCCGAGTCTGAGTCCACATGCTCAGACTCCACTGAAACCAATAAAGCTCCATCACCACCTGCCTTTGAAGTTACTCAACCCAACAATCCAAGCCCCTTCATCCCTTCAAAAACAGTACCCGTATCTCAACTCACCAAGCAATTCAAAATCAGCTATCCTCCAGAAGGAAGAAAGCTAACTGTTGAAAACGGACAGTCTTCAACCTCCACCAACCCAAATCATCAATCCAAATCAACCCAACCAAAGAAGGTGTTTGACGTATGTCATGCACCTGGAGAGAGAGTTCCATATGTTCAAAAGACATTGGAGGAAGCCACTTTTGAGCACAACAAAGCTCACCCCTGGAATTTCAAAGACTTGTTCAAGAGAAAAGATTATGTGTACTTCCAAAGGGACAAACTGGCTAAATCATGTTTTGTCTGTGGCAAATACAACCATACTGCCAGTACCTGCTTCTACTACCTTCAGCAACAAAGAAACCTCAAGCAACATGCTTTTGAGAAGACAAACAAGAACAAAAAGGTAAGAATTTTTGAAGCCGAGGCAACTCATTTCAGAAACTCTCTCTCCCCACCAAGGAAGCAGCTTCCAAAACCTAAACAATCTTGCATCATTTGTGGTGAATCAGACCACTTTGCTGCAAATTCTGAATTTTATCCCTTCAATCATATCCTTCATCAAGCTCCTCCTCATCAAAAGCCTATCAGCAAAAGAACTTCTACAGAGAAACCCTCTGTTAATAAGGTAAAGAAGAATAGGCATACATCTGTTGTTAACCCATCAGCAGCCAGCAAAAATGTTGTTGATCAAGTAAAGCCCAAGAAACCAAAGGACAAGCCTTCAGCAGCAACCAAGTCTGCTACTGCTCAAGTAAAACCATCAGCAGCAACAAAATCTTATGTTGATAAGCCAAAGTCCTCAGTAGCAAAATCCGCTGCTGATCAAGCAAATCTGTCAGCAGCCAAAGCAACATCAGCTGCTGACAAAGCAAAGAGATCTGGAAAACCTCCTCCTCTACAATGGAAAGCCAAGATCCCAGCCTCTATCCCTCAAGGCATCATCATAGGCTCCATTGAGTGCAGCACTCCAAGACAAAGCACATTGACATCAGGTATCACTTCATAAGAGATCAAGCTGAGAAAAAGAGAATTATTTTAACCAAAGTTCATACCAATGAGCAATATGTTGATTTGTTTACAAAACCTTTTGATGAAGCTAGATTTAGATATTTAGTTGAATCCATTGGTATGATGAACTTTAACTAAAATTTGTCTCTAAAAATTGTTATATAAATGTGTTTGTCTTTTGTTGTAAATAAAAGTTATAAGTCAGCAGCAACCAGTTTTGCTGCTGACAGGTTTAATCATCAGCAGCAAAGAATTTGCCACTGACTGCTTTAAGTTATCAGCGGGAACAAGTTTCCTGTGGATAGCTTTAAGGCAGTCAGCAGCAACATTTTTGTTGCAGACCATTGCATCCATCAGCAGCAATTGAGTTTGTTGCTGACTGACTTAACCATCCGCAGCAACCAAGTTTGCAGCTGATAGGCTTAACCATCCGCAGCAACCAAGTTTGCTGCTGATTGGTAAAAATAATTCCAAATTAACTTTTACCCACTGTAAAAAGTCCTTTCAGTCTTTACCATGACTGCTATAGTGTATTACAGCTGTAACAGTGAAAAGTGAATAAGGTTGTACTGTACAAGTAACTTTGCTTTTTCCCTCCTCTGTCGTTATAACACAAATCAAATTTCTCCATAACCTCCTCACATTCAATTCCAACCTAACTCTCACCATTTTCTCTCAAGCATTCACAGCAATCAAAGCCTTCCATACTTAACCACCTTTCAAAAACCTTCCTCCTTCCCTCCAAACCCAACAACAATGGCAGAGGTAGACATAAACCAGCCCGATGACAAATTCTCACCCTACCACAATCTCACCGCATACCTAGTAAAAGGAAAGAAGCCGAGGGGTTCAATGACATGATCGATTTTCTCTGTCGATCAAAGATATACTTTGCATTAACCGTCAACCCCACCATATACATCCCTCATATGGAGGACTTTTGGAACACCGTCGTCTACTCTACCGAACAGGGGATTCCCCAAATCCAAGCTAAGGCAGACGGCAAAGACATCATTGTCACTGAAGCTACCCTCAGAAAACATCTCAATCTTCAGGACGATGGGGCCGCCGTTTCATACTCAAGGGAAGAGTATATGAGGACCTTTGTATCCATAGGGTACGCTGGAAATCAGAATGAATATACCATTGAAAAGGCGTTGATGGGCCCTCCATGGAAGTTTCTATGCCACACTCTCCTACAATGCATATCCCAGAAGAGAATGGACGGCACCAAGTGAGCTCTGCACTTGCCTCTGCCGTTCACGGTATGGTCACTAGCCAAGGTTTTAACTTTGCACATCTCATCTTTGAAGGTTTGAGATATAACCTTCAAGAAGGTGCAAAGCAGAAATTCTATATGTACCCAAGGTTCTTGCAAGAGGTTTTCATCAATGAACTAAAAGATCTTTCAAAACCTACAAGAATCTATCTTATGCTGGGTCATAAAAATAATATTTTTCAAAGCATGAGAACTGTTTCCAAAAAGTTCTCAGGGTCAATGTTCCATTGTTATCTACAATGATGAACATACAAAGTACTCAGGGTGACAGTTCAGCAATCCCAGCTGATATTGATCCCACACCCTCCACTTCAAAACCTGAACAACAAACTGCTTCCACTGTTCGAACCCCTGTGCATACTACTAAGGATGCACAGGCACAAAAACTACTTACACCTGTTTTGGATGTTATAACCGCCCAACTGGAACACAGGGCCCCAGTTGCGGCAAAATATACCAGAAAAATGAGCAAGAATACTCCTTCTATTCTTGTCTCACAGGACAAATCCCAACCTAAAAGCCCTCATTTGGAATCCCAACATTCTGATGAGAATATCAAAAGGGATAGCCAAACCATTAGAGAGACTTCCTTGGAAGTTTCTCTATTAGGATCAGGATCACATCCCGGATCCATAGAACAACCTGCTGAGCCCTGCCATTATTTTTCTTCTCTGAACTTAAGTGCAGAGGCACCTAGTCAAGATGATATACCTTCTCCAACTACCACTATTTGGAGGTATTGATTAACTTGGCTGCTAATGTACCCAACCCAAGTTCATCACCTAAGAAGGTTCACTCTGGGAGTGATTATAGAGTGAATGTGGAAAGTGCTATCACTACTCCTGGTACATCATTTGACCAGGAGGACAGTGATAACATCACTAAAACCCTAACCACGGAAACTCACAGTGCGGATGTTTCTCTTGAAACACTCTTCACTGAGAGGAATCCTAGGTCCCAAGAAAACCAGGGTGATGGGGATGCAGAGGCTAGGCCTAAGGCCCCATCTAGTTCCAAGGATTCCACAACTGTGGATGAGGATAGACTGAGACTTCAAAATTTAGAATTGACGGCCAGGGTGGCAATGCTAGAGGCTGAAATGTCCAAACTACGGCACTAAGTCTCTATGCATGAAGCCCATCAATGCCCTCCAGTGAATACTCCCTCCCTTGTATCAGTGGGCACTCAAACAGATGAAACTCTATGCACTGATGCAACCAAAAAAAGTTACTATGGAATATGATGCCGACAGCCTCGATGAATAGATACAAGAGCAGGCTGCTTTTCAAAGTTCTCTCTTCAAACTTGCTTTTGTTCAAATCCATGACTTGCCAGATTCAGTAGATGAAGAGGAAGATATCACTGAGGATTGGAAGTTAGTTGTCCGAGCTGTTGATGAGGTGTTGAAGAATGAAAGTTAAGATGAAGACACACCTTTGTCATTCAGCATACTTCCTGCTGCTGGAAACATATCAAGACAGACCATTGCCCCTCAATTCACACCAACTGCAAATAAGCTAGAATTTGACTCCATTCTCGCTTGGGGCTATGATGGTCTATCTGAGAGATTCTGGATTGGACGGGAGTTTGGTGGAATAGAAGAGCTTAACTGGAATACACTGAATCCACTTCAAATTCTTGAACTATACTTATCAAGCTGCATCAACACTTCCACAGATCTCTTAGCAGAACTTGCAATCAGTAGGTTCTATGTCTTGATGGAGGATAATCTGCCCTGGTTTGAATGGTTTCTAGAAGAAGCAAACAGGGTGGCCTATCCTAAACACCATGCAGAGTCTTCAACAACATCAGAACAAAGACTGGCTCCACGATTTGACTTGATAAGGAGCAGTGCTTTAATGGAAGAACAAGTTCTATGTTGGAGAAGATTCTTCTACAATGAAATGGTCAGGGACCTGGAAGTGCAAGGATGGTCAAGGATTGGGTCCTCTGGCTTTCAGTTCTTCTTATGTGATGGACCATCTTCCAAAATCAACAACATTCAAGAGATCCTGCTCCTCAATTCAGACTTCCTACATAAGGTCTTTGAGCTCAGGACACACATCTACAACATCAACTCCTTAGAAAGTCAAGCAATGATCAAAATTATCAAAGCTTATCTTGAAAAGGAGGGATGGCTTGCAATGGATGACTCTAACTCAGATCTATCCTTTCCCTTCTCACCAACTATCAAACTGAGTGCAGCAGTAGAGTCAAGAAAAGTGGCTGCTCAGAATGTCAAAGAAGCTTTCAAAGCTATACATGGGAGTGAATGGGAAAAGGAAGAGAGTGAAGCAGTCCCTTCCTCTGTGTCTATTCCTCAACTTGCCAATGAAGCTGAAGCTGAGATCCCAACAACATCTCTTACATCTGCTATTGTGATCCATGAAGCTGAAGCAGAGGCATCCAACAAAGACAAGGGGAAGGGCATCATGACAGAAGAAGAAGAAGGATTAAAGAAAGAGAAAAGAGAAAAAGAGAAGAGAAGAAGGGGAAGAGAAGAAGAGGAGATGGCAGAGTTTAGAAAGATTCAAGAAAGAAAAGTTGTCATTCTTCTTAGGGAACAACAGATCCAGTTGCATGCTAGGCAACTGGATGCTCTGAAAGTTAAAGTTCCTGCAGCTACACAATTACAAAAAGATGAAGCTCTAGCTCTTCAGCTGCTGGAACAACTCAATAAAGAAGAAGAAGAAAGAGAAAAGAAAAAGAAAAGAAGAGGCTAAGTTCATGATAACTGACTCTGAACTAGTCAAAGAAATGAGAGAGAAGTGGATAGAAACTCTCATTTCTCAAGGTGAGGGTGTAGACTACCTTGAGAAATTATCAAATAAAGAAATCTACAGAGCTTTCATGGGTCAGCAAGGTTAACTGGAAAATAAGAAATGGGCTGAAGAAGAAGAAAAAGCCAAACATAAAACCAAGAAGACCATTGCTTTTAACATTAGGACCCATGAAGAAAGGAAGGTCATGATGGACTTCCTAAAGGCTAGAGGAGAAAGTGGAAAGAGGTTAGGTCTCATGAGCTTCATGAACCTGCAAGCCTTGTACTTCAAAGTAAAGAAGGAAGAGGAAGAAAGATTGGGGAAGACAGGCTCCAAAAAAAGGGTGATTACTCAAGCTGATGACAGAAAACCAAAGAAACCCAAGCCTACTTCCTCATCCCTTCCTCTATCCAACAACCCTCCACTCTCCCTCCTAGACCTCCCTCCTCTCCACTCAAAAAGTCCAAATCCTCCCACCCAGCTCCTCCTCATCAACAGCCTCCCAAGAAGAAAACCAAACCTACTACCACACCAGAAGACCCAAGAGAAATTGTTATCCGGTTCTACAGCAATCAAGATCAATGGTTTGAGGTTTTCAGGGGAAGGGCAGAAGTAAAAAGATCAATCTACAAATCGGTTGATGAGGTAATGCAGCTCCCAGATTCAGATCTTAGAAAAATTATGGAGCTGAGTGAAGCTCATGAGCCTGAGAATGAAGGTGGAAGGCATCTGTTGCTAGTGATCAAACATCACTTCAATCCTAGCAAAGATGTAATCTTTGATGCTAAGCTTCTCCAATACCACTCTTCAATCCCTCTCTCCATTCATCAGTTGGTCCTACAATGCTGCTCAGGATGAGTACACTTTGATAGATGTTAGAGGACAGAAGATGAGATGTTCAAGCAAGGCCATCTTCAGTATGCCAAGCAAAGACATCAAGACTCTGTCTGAGCTTCCTCTTGACAATCCCAGTAAGGACCCTAGAGGCTATGAGGTTGCAAGGATAGTTGCCAACATGCAAAAGCTTCAGCAACAAAAACAGTAAGAGAGTTTTGGTAGCATCAGTCTAGGGGGAGTTTGTAGATATAAAGACTGATGGCTACAAAATTCTCTAAGTACAACTGCTGCGGACTCCACAAGTTTTGCTGTTGACCAACAAGCTGCCGCGGATAAGCTTGTTTGCTGCGGATAGTTGTTCTCCTGCTGATGAACAACTCTGCTGCGAACAACCTTATCTGTTGAAGACCAGAGTTGTTGCGGATAGGCTTCTCAGCAGCATCAAACACTTGATGCTGCTGATAGGCAAGTCATCAGCAGCTTTGGATAGTTGAGTCTTGATGCGGATCACCAACTTTGCTACGGATAGCCATATCTACTGAAGATCAATCGTTGCTGCTGATTGGCATAGCAAAAGCATCAGCTTTATCACTGATAACTTTCTGCTGCAACTCTGACATATCTCATGCAGAAAGAATGTTACTGGTGCAGACAATAAAAGACAGCAACGCTCTCCTTCCAAGTATCCAAGCAATGATGCCTAAGAAGGCGTTTGAGTAAAGTTATTCTTTGTAGTATTTATTGTCTTAACGTGTAGTATAGCTTCTAGTATACAAGATCAATGGCTTGTGTTCGATCTGATCCTTAGAATCAAGGGTCTGTCTTGATTCTAAGTTACTATATAAGTACTGTATTCGTTCATTGTACAAGTGTGCTTTCCTAGAGTTTTTTCTGTAATCTTGTAACCATTGAAGCTTAATACAAATTGCATTTATCAGTATTCTTCGTGTTTACTTGTTTACATTGCTTAGTTGTGATTGTTTCCGCCAATCTCAACTAGAATAGAACCATCTTGTATTTACCGATCCTACAAACTTAGTGGTTTAAAATTGGTTTTTTGGTTTACACAATTAATTTGAGTTTACACATGATCCTTTTCCTCTATATATATTGATTAGGTTCAGGTAAAAAGGATTCTAATTCTAAGAAGAGAAGGATTTAGGGCCATAAGATCAAATTGTAGAAAAGATTTAATGATTGAAAATTAAATTGTAGGAGAAAAAGTTGTTGTAAGGGTACTTTAGTCTTGGTCACTTTTGTTGACTTTTTATCAAGTTCCCCCCCTCATTTTAAAACGTTCATAACTTTTACATACGACAGTATTTTTTTAAAACAATTACATCATAAAAACGAGCGTTTTTTATCTTTAAAACAAGTATAGTGTCATTATAAACAAAAACGATTTTTTTACGTTTTCCAACTCATTGTGTAATTATTCAGGTCAATGTGTAATACAATTTTATTGTGTAATACAATTTCATTGTGTAATACAAGTTCATTGTGTAATACCACGTCTGGTCATTGTGTAATATTTGGTCATTGTGTAATACAAGTTCATTGTGTAATTAGCCAGGTCATTGTGTAATACAAGTTCATTGTGTAATTAGTCAGGTCATTGTGTAATTAGTCAGGTCATTGTGTAATACAAGTTCATTGTGTAATTAGTCAGGTCATTGCGTAACACAAGTTCATTGTGTAATACCACGTCTGGTCATTGTGTAATATTTGGTCATTGTGTAATACAAGTTCATTGTGTAATTAGTCAGGTCATTGTGTAATACAAGTTAATTGTGTAATACCACATCTGGTCATTGTGTAATATTTGGTTATTGTGAATTAGTCAGGTCATTGTGTAATACAAGTTTATTGTGTAATACAAGTTCATTGTGTAATACAAGTTCATTGTGTAATTAATCAGGTCATTGTGTAATACAAAGTCATTGTGTAATACAACGTCATTGTGTGATACAAGTTTATTGTGTAATACACAATGACCATTATGCCCTCCCTTAAAAAATAATAAAATGACAAATGTCAAGCCCATAATCCTTTTTACCATTCTTATTTTTAAAATCTTTTTTACAATAACCTAACATATATATATATATATATATTAATCATTTTGAGGAGCAGCCAGCATTTGATTTTTATATATTGGTAAAATTTCATAATAATATCCTTAATAATTTTATGGTTGTTTTATTTTTAGTGAATAATTTATAAAAATTTGTATTCGGGTATCAAACTGAGACCGAATATCAAAATGCAGGTACATTACCGGTAATAATGTACGGTTGGTACCGATCTCATCCCTTTCTAGGTCCTAGGTTCTCCACCTCCACCTCCACATAGTAGTTCCAATAGCTACACGTTTATAGGGTATGCATCCAACGTAATTTGAAGTCGGTTCGTCTCAATACTCTGTGTAGGGTGTTTCTTGGATCCATGGTGAACCAAAACATCGTCTCTGGAGACGAAGATGATGATTCCTATGCGAAAGTGTGGGTGTTGGAGGACCCGTTAGTTGTGTTTGGTTGGGATATCATGTTGATGATACTCGACCATCTGGACGCACGCAGCTTGGCACTATCGCTCTTGGTTTCTCGCACCTGGCATGGAGTCGCATCTAGTGATGCCGTCTGGTCTAAAAAGGTACACGCAATCAAACTCTCTTTCTTTTCGGTTTGTCGATATTTGATCAATTTTGAGGATATTGGGCCTTGAATTCTTAAATCAGAGTTGTAATTAATTGATTAAGGGTTCTTGAAACTTGTTGTAGATAGTAGGAGTTACGTGAGGCTTGAGGCGTTTAGATCCCAGGCACATGCTTTGGGCCCTTTTAGTCAATTTTGTTTTCGATTTCGATATCATATGTATATGTGTGTATGCATAATCATAGACAACCGTTAACAATTCCAAAACCTAAATTACATTTTTTTTTCTTTCTAATTTGGGGCCATAGAGAGAAGTGGCCCCAAAGCCGTTGCTTTATTTCACTCCCTCTTGAGAGGGAGCGGCTCCTAACATACTTGAGTATGCACAGCCAAATAAAGTTTCGTGTCTCTCTTGTATGTTATACATATCAACCTTTATATCAAGTAAAAAACTTTCATACTTTCTCCCTTCATTTAATTGTTTTTACATTAGCCTCCTCCGGACCCTAATTTTGATCAACGTTTTTTACCGATCATGACTTATAAGTACATGAGGAGGCTTCTGAGGTGTTTTCCGGCTCGCCTCACGCCCCTTTTAAAACGAAGGTCTTCTATGTTGGATATCCCAAAATCAAACGAAATATGAACAAACTTGTTCGACTTTTTTATATGATAATAACATGAAAAACCACCAAAATTCAAGGGCATAAAGCCCTATTTATTTATACTAAAACGAAACTTGTAAAATAAGGCTCAAGCTAGGAAACCAAATAAACTAATTAAGTTACAAAATCAACCTTATTTGACTCAAATACAAACTCCAACTATTCTCCAAGGCATCTCAGTCCATTCGAACCCACCTCTTTCACATCTAATCAAGATTAACCCCTACATTCTATGGGCGTCATCAAAGCTAGGGAGTCCAAGCCTCTTTAGAGGTCGTTGTATATCTGTATGCTTTGTGAAGCCCTTCAAATAAATAATGAAAAACAAAGAGACCGAGTGCTCGTGCTTGCCACACCAACTTGTTGCCGACATTCCTAGTTTTTCTATTTGTGTTTTCTAGAGTGCACTAGGCCAATCAAGTTAGGGTGGTTTTGTCCACAAAGTAATCTGATTTTCTGATTCTTATTCTTGTGGAACAGGCTCAGCAGCCTTGTATCAAGATGTTCAATAGTCCTTATTTGCTTCTTGTTGGTGGTCTTATGGATGATATCCAAGAAAACATTAAGAAATGGATTGAATAGTGCAAGCTGAAGAATGCAATACTTCTTGAAAGTTATTGAGTAATAATTCATAGGTAAAATCTTTAAAATGATTTGAAGAATTCAATGCCTTGTAGGAGATTGAAAATTTCACTATTGTTTACCCCCTCCCCCTTTCCTCCCAATATTTCCCCCACAACATATCTAACATTTATCTCATCTCTTTTGAGTTTTTTTCTATCTTTATGCATATTTTGTAGTTATTTAACATATTAGAAAACCTCTCGATTTTTATTCTGTATGGTACAACCAATCAACCTTGATGCAGTGATAATACTCATGAGCATTCCGTGGCAAGGTTGTCAAGATTAAGATCTTATTGAAGATTGTACTAGTCTTCACAAGATTCATTTAATATTTGGCAAAGGTTGTCGAGATCGTGTTAGACCACGATCTGATTGAGATTAGAAATCGCACTCAGATGTCCTAATCAGTATTTCATATGTTGTAGTTGTAGTTCATAAATACTAATTTATAGAAAATGCATGAAAGGTTCAAACTTCAAAGTTTAAGCATAATAAATGTAGTGGAATACAACTCATTGGGATTTATATTACTAAATTGGGTTTTAAGGATTTATATTTTGGGGTGTTGAACTCTTGATGCTGAAAACTTTGTAAAATTTACTGTTATGTGCCACTTAGCTTTTTAGTCTCTCTTTTTATTTGACATTCTTATTTAATTTTGTCAAAGTCAATTTGTGATATCTTAATTCATTAAGTTAAAGACAAGCAAGTTCGGATGGGGGACGAGATCTTATGATCCTATGGTCAAGATCATATGCTTGCAAGGGTTCTGTTCATGGTTGACACTTTTTCACTGAACAAAATCTTAAAATCATAAGACATTCAGATGAAGATCTCAACAACCATGTTCCGTGGCACTGGCATCCCCTTTCCTTTTTCTGTTCATATACCTTAAAATCAGCCAACCGCCCCCTAAGACTTCGTTAGTATGCTATTTGAATTATCAATTATGCATGATATTCTATGGCTTATCAAACAATTTGATGCTTTGGGAGACTCCCCTTCACTTGTGCATGATTTAGATGGTAGCGCTGGTGATAGGTGGTTCGTTTTGATTAACATGGGCAGCAAGAGGGAGCAGTTTACTTAGATTATTATATAAATTAATTCTTTACACCATCATATTATAATTTATGGTGTACACGTCTTATATCACAACAAATTGCTTGATCTCAACCTTCTATGAGAACGAGTAGGGACTAATAATCCTAGTTTCTTGTTGACAGTGCGAAGAGTTATGGGCTGGAAAAGCACATCTACCTCGTTTGTCCCAAATCAAGGGGTTGTCAAAGTTGGCTGCTTACTCCTTATCTGTTATGGATGGAAAACGCGTATGTTTCCTTCTTCCTTCTTACTTTTCAATTGTAATAGTTTCCGTTTTCTTCACGTCAATAATTTTTTTTTAATTTCAGAGCCGAATCTTGAAGGAAGATCTATGGGATCATTCTTGGGAGTTTCACTTCAAAAAGGCAAGTCCTTTTTAAGTATGTGTATTATATTTTTACGTCCTTTGTGTACACGTGTAGTAGGCCTACTTTTCATATGACATGTTTATGATAAAAACATATCCCAAACCAACGGATGAAACTGTCATGTATTGGCTTTAGTCGGCCCCAGGATACTGGCTTAACTTGGATCCGTACTGGAGGGGAACGGGCCCACTAATGCGACGCTATTTTCACTCAGACGGAAGTCAAACTGCTGATCCTGGTGACAAGGTGTGGGGGGGTCAGGAATGTTGTTACACCATAGTCACAAGTTTCTTGGCAAACGGGACGATTAGGGAGCATTATGTGAGAATCAGCCGGTGGCCCCAGATGTCGATCTCAAGGAAACAGGATTGGGGATGGAAAATGTCAAACCACCTGTACAGCTATTCAAGCATTCCAGATGCTGATAAGAAAGGTGGCACTGGTCCTTGGTTTTTGGCATACTGAGCACTAGCAGGGCCTCTGGGTTTGTTGCTAATTTCAGCAGTAGTCTTGGACATCAAGTGTTAGTGGGATTTTAATGAAGTTTGATGGTTTGTATGATGTTTTGCTAACTTTATCAGATATATATTATGTGTAGTTGCGTATATTATTGTTTTCCAAAACACAAATAATCTTCCAAAGCAGCAGGGTAGGTCAGATATTTTTATATAAATGTTAGGGGTGTTCAAAAAAATCCGAATCCAAAACCGAATCCGAACTATCCGAAATTCCGAATCCGAATTATCCGAAAATTCAGATATCCAAATTTTCGGATTAGGATTTGGATAGTAATATTGGAAAATTTCAGATATCCGAATCCGAAATATTTTAACTTTTAATTATTTTTTTAATTTAAATATATATACATTTTAGGTATTAACACATTGAAATTTGAAACCAAGAAACCCCTAGATCTTCCCAACTTTCACGCACGCAGCCACGAAGACTATCCGCCTGACTTCAAACCCTTGACTCGGCGACTACCTCGTCCCTCCTTCCACCTGACGACCGCCGCCTGCGACCGACTGCCACTGCTGATGTCACCTGTGTTCCGACCGGCGACCTCCATGATCGATCTAGTAACAAACGCGCAACATTATCGCATCCTTTCAAGGCTGGTGGAACCTCATTTTAGGCCCAAAAAATCCGATTGGAAACCTAAGAAGGTAGATTTATGTTGTAATGCATATTTACTTGGAACTTAGTTTTCTTTCTTGCTGTAAGGATCATTGTTTTTCTGGGTTTAGAGTACAAGAATTGTTATTATCATTTCCAAACTTTATGAGCAAAAATGAAGAATGAAATCAAACAATCAATTTTGATTGGTATACTAATTTTTTTTTCCGAAATTTTGGATACGGATTCGGATAGTAAAATCAACTATCCGAAATTTTTGGATATCCGAAATTTCGGATACCCGGTTTTGAACACCCCTAATAAATGTATCCAGTTGTTGTGTTACAATGCTATGAAATATCAGGGTTGGCAATGCTTCGATGGTGTAAAAGCTAAATTAAGTTAAGCTCGAGCTTCTAAAAGCCGATATTGATTTAGGCTTGTGGGGTGGGTCCCCAATTTTTCGCTCAGTAGAGTTAATTTATATGTATTCCGGCGATTTTTCGTTTAGCAGTGTAAATTTATACATATTCGACCGAAAATTTTATAGTTTCGCCCCCCCTGCGGGTTTTTTTCAAGCTCCGCCACTGTTTGTGAGTTTTGACGAGCATATTTATTTAGTATAATATATATATATATATATATATATATATATATATATATATATATATATATATATATATAGGGGGAGGTTCAAATAACAAGTAATTTTTCGTTAAGAAATCTAAGAAATGACCAAAACGATTAGAAACGATATCAAACGAACTCCGATTGAGCTCATTTCAGCGGTGTTGGAACCGTCTCGTCGAACTCTACCATATTAGTTTTTAGGGTTTAGATTTTACATTTGAATGTTATGGTTATAGCCTTAGAGTTTAGCTTTTAGGGTTTAGATTTTATGGTTTAGGGTTTTTTTTTTGGTGGGGGTTTAGGTTTTTGGGGGTGGGTTTAGGTTTTTTTTTGGGGGGTAGTTTTAGGCTTTTCGGGGTGGGGATGGAAGGGGTTTTTAGGTTTTTGGGGGTGCGGGTGGAGGGGGGTTTAGGTTTTGGGTCCGGATTAGAGTTCGATGAGACAGTTCCAACGCTGCTGTAATGAGCTCAATCAGAGTTCGTTTGACTCAATTATTAGCTTTTCTTAGGCCATCCGGTATGCATGCCATTTTCACGCCGTGCTCTTATGTGGCACTCATAATCACGCCGTGACTATGAGGCACACCGCCCCCTTGAGCCGTGATCCATTCCAGTGATTCTTTCCTATGAAAAAAATCATGCCAAGCATTTCCTCTTTCTCCCCAACATAGCCGTTGGGGAACGGCTACTTTCAAAAAAAAATTAATTTGTTTTTTTTTACATTCTCTATATAAACACAAAAAACATTCATTTTAATCACACCAATTTTTATACTACTCACACACTTACTAAATTTATAAAATGTCTTTATCATCAAGCGAGAAAGCCCGGGTAATGGTGTTCGAAGCTATGGCATCGGCGGCGGTTAGGTGGTGGCAAGAGGCGGAATCGTCATAAAGACCTTTAAAACGAAGCGCACGTCTCAACCGTGACCGGGCGGCTGCTAATACACTTTTACTCAAAGATTACTTTGACGAAGGTTGTTTATACGGGGAGGAGAAATTTAATACACGGTTTCGAATGAGTCAGAGATTATTTTTAAGAATTAATACTGATCTCGAGAGAGACGTGCCTTGGTTCCGTCAACGTGTTGATGCTAGAGGTCGGGTTGGCTTCACCTCCATTCAAAAGTGTATGGCCGTGATTCGTCAAATGGCGTATGGTACCGCTAGTGATTCGTTTGACGACTACTTGAAGATGTCAGAACAAACTATCAGGTCATGTATTTACAAGTTTTCTAAAGCTATAATTTTATTGTACGGTAAGAGATATTTACGTAAACCGTCGACTAGCGACATTCAACAGTTATATGTTTTTCATGAAGCTAAACACGGATTTGTCGGGATGCTTGGTAGCATCGATTGCATGCATTGGGATTGGAGAAATTTCCCAAATGCGTGGCGAGGTCAGTTTGCACGCGGCGATCATCCTCGACCAAGTATTATGCTTGAAGTTGTGGCTTCAAATGATCTATGGTTTTGGCATGCATTCTTTGGCGCTGCCGGTGCGAACAATGACATTAATGTTCTTAATCAATCTCCTATATTCGACGATATGATCAACGGAACCGCACCAGACTCGTCATTTGAACTTAGAGGATCGCATTACAAGCGTGGGTATTATCTAGCCGATGGAATATATCCGGAATATGCAACAATAGTCAAGTCTCTTATGTGCCCGGAAGGTATTGAACGTAATAATTATAAAAAGACTCACGAGGCGGCAAGAAAAGATATTGAACGAGTGTTCGGTCTATTGAAGAATAAGTGGCATATAATAGAAAGGCCGGCTCGATCTTGGTCTCAAATCAAAATCCGGAACATTATGTATGGTTGTGTGATTTTGCATAATATGATTTTAGAGGATCAAGGAGCGACAATTTGTCAATACAACCCAAATGATGAGGAGGTTATGTACGAAGAAATTGATGAAGATCAAAAGCGAGTAAACCGTCAAGAAATACGCAATCGAGAAATTCATAACGCACTAAAGACGGACTTGATTGAGTATATTTACGAAAAATCAAATCATTAGTAATGTCATTTTTTTAATTATTAATGTATCTTTTTTATTATTAATGTATTTTTTTTAATTATTAATGTATTTTTTTATTATTAATGAATATTATTTATTATGTTTTATTTTATTTAATTAAAAATTAAAAAATAAACATTAAATTATCACACCACCACAATCACATGAGTATATCCATTGCCTAGTGATGGGTGATGTGATTTTCTAGAATATTACGTGGCGTGCACTTTATTATCACATCACACCATAATCACATGGGTATACCCCATGCTTTTAGCGAAAAACCACTTTTTAGTGGAACATTCTCCTATATATCATTATTCGAAGAAATGATTCCAAGTAATGTCACATGTTATCACCATGTTTTTTCTCACTAACATTTTTTAATTTTCTCTATTTTAAGTAACTTTGAATTTTAAAATTTAATTATGTTATGTTTTTATTTTTCAAAAATAGATAATATAAAATTAAGGAAACAAAGAAATGATTACCAATCCATTGATCGCACCAAAATAAAGTATTATCTCCTCTACCCACTTTTTTCCTCATAGCCGACAAGGGGATAATCTCTTGATCATTCAAGTAATGAATTGCTTTAACTATTCGACTCCATGTACTTCAACCCTTAGCCACTATATGCTTATCAAAAACATTAGAATTATTCTTATGGATGGAATTTAAAATTCTTACCCATAAAGAATTATTTGAGTTTAAATATTGCCATCTCCATTTTAAAACTAGAGCAAGATTAAACGCATTAAGACTACCAATGCCAAGCCCCCTTTCTGTTTATCCGCCACTGCTAGATCCCATCTAACCCAAGCCATTTTCTTCTTTTGACCATCTCCTCCCAAAAAAAAATTAGAACGAATACCTTCAAGTTTTTCTTTAATATTTTTAGGGATGATGAACATCGAAAAAAAATAAGTCGGAAGAGAACCGAGGACCGAAGACACCAAAGTAGCTCTTCCACCTATTGACAATAAATTAGCCTTCCACAACGCTAATCTAGAACAAAACTTCTCCCCAATTGGATCCCAAAGCCTTAGCCTTTGACATGTTTTCGCCGACCGGAATGCCCAAATAAGTAAATAGATCACGATTTGCAACCAATGTCAGCCGCCATTGTATCAATCTGCTGACAAGTAATACCCACATCATACAAGTTAGATTTGTGAGCGTTAAGCCGAAGGCCAGAAGCTAGGTAAAAACAATTTAGAGCTAGACAAATATTAACCATATTCGCATGCGACCATTCTCCAAGAATAATAACATCATCAGCATAAAATAAATGAGATAAACTTTATTCTTACCAATCGGAATTCCTCTAAACAATCTAGACGACACCAATTTCTTAAGAACCATATTGAGTCCCTCCATAGCTAGAATGAAAAGAAAAGGTGATATAGGGTATCCTTGCCTTAACCCTCTTTGAATGCTAAACTCTCTTGTCGAACTCCCGTTGATAAAAACAAAAGCCGTATCCGATTGTAAACACGATTTCATCACAGCACTCCATTTTTGACCGAATCCCATCATTCGAAAACAGAAAATAGGTAATTCCAAGATAACGAATCATACGCCTTTTCAAAATCAACTTTAAATAACATCATCTTTTTATTCTTTTTTTTTCACCCAATCAATGATTTCGTTAAGAATTAGTAGCCCATCCAAAATTTGACGGTCTTTTAAGAAGGCCATTTGTTCCATCCCCACTACATTAACAATCGACTTGGAGAGTCTATTAGCAAGTAGTTTAGCAATAATCTTATATTGGATGTTTATTAAACTTATCGGTCTGAAATCCGTGACAAGAGTGGGGTCACTAACCTTAGGAGTAAGTGTTATGAACGACGCATTACAACCTTTCGGGATCTGTTGATGATGGAAAAAGTCAACTACAAAAGTCATAAAATCTTTCTAGAGCGTGATCCAGTACTTCTTCACAAAAGCAAAATGAAGCTAATTGGGCCTGAAGATTTGTCATTACCACAAACCCAAACTGCTACTTTAATCTCTTCTACAGTCAAGCTAGCTTTAAGGAGTTCCACCTTATGAGCTTCGATGGTAGGAAAGTCTTTTCTAGCATCCTAGAAGTCCACTCCTTTAAACTCTTGAAATCGGTTAGCATGAAAGCTAAGAAACGTTTGTTACCTCTTTCTTTAACCCCTTTGATCGTTGCTTGTCTTCTAATTCTGTTCATGGACATATGGAAAAATTTTGAATTTTCATCTCCGTCTCTGGTCCATTTTATTTTTGCTTTTTTGTAAAAACCTCTATGTAACTATTCTTATCAACCTTTTACAACTCAACCCAGAACCTTTTCCTTTCTCCTAACAACGAACTAAGCCCATCACCTTCTTCGGTAAGTATGTCAATTTCATGAAGTCTCTTTTCAATTTCAATCTTAAAACCCTTCTCCTTCAGTTTGTACCTCGAATTCCATACTTTGAGAGTAGACTTTAACAAACGGGTTACCATGATGATCTCCTTTATCCAAGTTCCAATTATCCGTAATAATCTTGTCAAAATCTTCAATCTCCAACCAGTAATTAAAGAATGTTGAGTTTCAAGATCAACGGCGTAAACAATAACCATATAACAACATAAATTAAACGCAACCCAATTACCGTGCAGCACAAGAATGTTGTCAAAACTTTCCACCATATATCTGATAAAATCTTTAGGATTTTATATCGCCACAATCCCTCCAGATCTACCCCTCGAACTAGACCAAGCCACCTCAAATTGGTTGTTACCCCAAATCGATCTCACCTTCTGATCTTCAAAGCTAACAACATGAGTTTCCTGAAGAGCTAAAAAATTAACTCTAAACTTATTACATAATGTTTACACCTTTCTTCTTTTTACTAAATTCCCGACCCTGCAAACATTCAAAGACAGTACATTTATTGATTATCGGCTATGTCACTCATCCGATCTATCAACTTTTTCAAATCTTTCCTTTCCTTTCCTTTCCTTTCCTTTCATATCTATTCCCAACAGTTTCGCCAATGCTATATGTTTATTGAATTCATTAATGACACAAATATTATTTTTCTTCTTTGCTTTTGAATAAGCCGAATTAACTGACCCTCTATAAGAACTTGTTCCTACCGAATCTTCTTTGTCATCTTTGTCTCTCACCCCTTCATTATTAGCATTATCTTTTTTTTTAACGGTAGATCTATTCTACTCTTACTATTAAATTACACAAAATAATTCACCACATGCCTAGGTTTGAACCCAGGATCTCTCATCTAAGAGGTAAGTGTCTCTACCAAGTGGGCTAGTCTCACATTGACATTATTAGCATTATCTAAACAATTGTTTTCAATCTCCTTATCAACCTCTTGATACGAATAAAATCCAGGATGTGTAGAAAGTGAGGATTCTTGATCACTAGGAGGTTCATAAACACTTTCCTTTATCTCTGCATGTTTCGCTCTTATGATTTCTTCCAACCCAAAGATTTCATCTTTTATGGCGTTTTCTAAACCCGGGTGATCAGCTTGTTTAATCTCTTTTAATTTTTCAGTTATTTCCCCATCCTCCAAGACCATATCCTCATCCTCCGATTCGTCATCATCATCATCATCATCATCCGTATCACTACGGATAAAAGTTGGTGCCCATGAAGTAGTTTCATGAACCTTTATCTCATATCTACAGCCATTAATAACAACTATGATCTGTTCCTCAATCTTCTTCATCTTCTTGGTCAATATACAAATTCTCCCCCGAGCCATGGGTTTCTCCTTATCATTATCAACAACCTAACTCCCCCCCCCCCCCCCCCAAAAAAAAAATTTTGCAATTTTCCTAAATCCATTCCTCGTCCACCCAATTAATGGAACTCCAGAAATTTCAACCCAAAGTATAGAGAGATGGGGTTCATAAATATTTTTTGTTTAATTTATATTTATATTTTTATTAAGAGAGGTTTTAGTCTTTTAAAAAAATTAACAGAAAAACTTGGGTAAAGTTAGTGAATCGGACCGTAATTGATACGAAATAAAACCATTGGACTAAAAAGTCAAATTTAAACTTTTAAATTAAAAGTGTTATTTTGGTCAAACCATAGGGACTAAAACCGTATTTAACTCAAAAAAGATTGAGAGCACAACTGTTCTTTTGGTAAGCTTTTGTTTTTTTTAAAGACATTTTTTAATTCCTGTTGAGAATGAGACTTGAACTCATAATCTCTCAAAACATTGGTGTTCCTAAATGTTTTTTCCTTACCATTGGGCCACCACCCCCAATGGTTAGTAAGTTTTTTTTTAAGCTAAAAAAACACTAAATATCTGCTAACTAAAACGTAATTTCTTTATGGTTAACTTTTTTTAATAGATTTGTTACGATTTCACTTTTTTTATAAAGTTTTTGAAATGTTAGTAGCTAATTCGCTGCATTAGGTGGGTTTAAGTAAATATTTTGCTTCAAATACATTTATTTATTTCGTACACGATACCTTTTTAAAACGGTTTCGTTTTTCTATATAATATCTTTAATATTTCCAACGCTCTATTAAATTTTTTTATTTTTTATAATGCGTGTTTTAACGTGCTGTTACGTGCGCTACAACGCGAGTAGCTTTTGAAAGTTTTTGATTTATTTAACGGTTTAAGTTTATTTTATGGTTTGGTGTCCGTTTTTTAACTTTTCGCTTCCTTTTTTTTGTAAAGTACGAAACCGTTTAGCGTATGTTTTTTAATGTGTTACGGCGCTCGGTGGCCGCAACGCACGAATACATTAGTAAAACAAGTCTGAAATGCAAACATATTATACTTGAAACAAGTCGATCTTAAGCTTTTTTGAAGAATCTTTACACCACATATCGAATCAAGCTCGAGCTTCAAACGAGGGGCAGGGGAATAGTTTACAATCCAGGCCGACTGATGCGACAGTTAACAAAGCGAGTGAACATAATTCAAAAGTAAATCAACAGAGAAAAAAACCTCATCTGGTGCAACAACACAAAAGGGCTGTCCACAGAACAAGTGTTTATCAAACATCCAAAGTACTACAAATTGGTCGGGTTTTATTTTACGAGTATACCATCCCTAGTGGACATGAACTTAAACAGCGATTTGTCTGGTCATATAAAAATGATAACACCAGAAGCATAGCTTTACCAGACCTCGGGTCGCATCTCACCCGTGGCAGGAGGCATCCATCTTCCAGAGTGATAGACGCTCTCGCCAACTTTCCACCCTGGCACATCTTTCATTATTCGGGCCTCTTCCTCCAGATATTTCCTCCATTCTTTCACAAATCTAAAGCACAAAATTCAAACAAATTATTTCTCAAAAAACCCTAGGCACTTAAAAGAAGAAAAGAACAGCATTTGTGCTTACCTCTCATCTTCTTCTGCTTGAAGCATGGGCAAAATGGCCCTCCTGGCAGCATACTTTTCCTCCTTTATTGCCCTAAATCAAACAAATGCACATTATACAATTAATGAAGTTACTATACATCGATAAAACATCTAGCTACCTGATAGAGATACACCTCTCCTTGTTAAAGATAAACCTAAAATGTTACATGTATATTCTAGGAGGGGCAAGGGGGACTTTTATCAAAGTGGCTAGGAGTTGGTTAGAGGAGAGATAGTATATGTAGGGGTAGAATAAGGCTGGTGAGGTATGTGAGAGTTTGTTAGAATTGTTAGGCTCCTACGATTGTAGTGAGAGAGGGCATAGCCCTGGATCGTTCCTTTTGTATTTTCTGTTGAATGCCATCAATTAAACCCTACTTTTGATTGTTCTTATTCTTCTTATTCCTTTCTTCCTAATTTGAAGATCAATTTACTGCTTCAAACCTTATCACTACCCAAATAGAAGATCTTGAAAAACTAGAACGCAAAAGGACCACACACAAAAGGACTGGTTGGGACTTCCATCGAGGACAGACCATAGCACGTCTAGACTAGTTGGGACTCTTGAACCGTGAGATACAGTGAACTGAGAAGAATCGTGTGTTAGTATAAATAGATCGTGGAGTAAATTAGGTAGCCCCGACTTTTTTTAGGGTCAGCCGTCGTTGATAATAACAAACAAAAATTCAAAAAAAAGAAACAAAAAATAGCGCCCGAGTACATAAAAGCTAGCGCCTTTCTTGGGCTGTGCCTGCAACCAAGCGATCGCCTCTGATGGTTTTTTGCAAAAATTTTGCACCTTGCCACCTTGGTCACCTCCAGGCGTTTTTTGCTGGCTGCACCATGAAAGCGTGCCTAGGCGAGCGCCCGAAGGGCTTTTGACAACATAGCTCAAAATTTGCAATTTTAATTTGTAACTAGAAATTAATACACAGGGAAGCAATTTTTACATCTTATAATTTATATTTAGATAAAAGAAAAACTATCCATAAGAAAAGGTCAGGATCTGTCTTCTTTCCCACGTGCAGCGGTTACATACGATCATGATATGGACATGCCGCCCTCAAACAGACCAAATTCTAGCCCCTAGAGCCAGATCACTCAGAGAACTGTTACAACTGTCCAAAGTTATCGACCTGCTTAGCAAAATCAAACTAAACACCATAAAGTGCTTCTAACCTGAGAAAATCAGAAAAATACAGTCAGGCTTGTGGGAGACTGCCAGACTAGGAGTGAGTGGAGTTTGAGTTTCCCAATAAACACTTCAAAATTTTCTTGTTTGCTACCAGTCAGTTAAGAGAGCTACTAGTGGCATAGTGGATGGCAACCATGTATTTTGCCAATGTTAAAAACGTGTCATAACCAGATGATTTCAGGAAGAATCAGGTAAAAGTTATGTACTTCGTATTTGTGATATATTTATATATTAAAGTCAACTGGATCTAAGTCTTCAGAATCTAATACCCACTTCAAGTTATCAACATACATTTGTTGCTAAACTCAATGCCTGTCTACCGCACAAAACTTAAAAACGGTTAGCAAGGTCCTAATATCAATCTATTGACTCACAATCGTTTTCTGCAACTACTCCTTGCCAACATATGTGAACCAGGTAATCAGGACAGTTCATTATTCAGGTTCCCAAAAAAGATGCCAATGATGAGAATGACATTAGACTCATCAAGTGAAGTTGGTGCATCGATGGGTATGTAAAAACAAACAACAATTTTCTAACTTGTGGGAGTGATTGGTTCTGAGTTTTCCAATAATTAATAAACACTTCAAGGTGTTCTTTTTGCCACCAGTTAAATGTGATACTAGTGACCTAGTGGGTGGCAACCATGTATTTATCAATGTCAAAAGCATGTCAAAATCAGACGCATAGTTGTCAATAGCGACCATAGCGCTCACTATAGCGCGCTATGTAGCGAAGCGGCCTATGGTCGCTATATAGTGTTTAGCGAGTGAATAGTGAATATTCCATTTTTTTTAATTTTTTTTAAATTATTTTTTAATTTTTTACTTGATTAATATAATAGGGTTGCTAATAACCCTAATATATGAAGATTTAGATGATTATTGATTATAATTGCTATAGATCTTGCAATAGTTAAATACAAAATATTTCTAAAACTTTCTACTAGTGTATCGCTAAACGTGAAATAGTGCCCGCTATTTCATCGCTATCGCTACATAGCGTATAGGTGGCTTGTCACTATTTACCGCTATTCGCTATTGACAACTATGATCAGACGATTTTAGGAAGAATCAAGTTATGTATTTATGATAAATAAAGTTTGAAGTCAACTGGATGTAAGTCTTTAGAATCTAATACCATATCAACATACATTTGTAGCTAAATTTAATGCCTGTCAACTTAAAAACATTGAGCAAGGCCCTAATAACATTCTACTAGCCCTCGTTTTCTGCAAATACTCGTTGCCAACATATGTCAACCAGGTAATCGGGACAGTTTATTATTTCAGATTCTGAAGAAAGATGTCAATGATGACGATGACAGTAAGGCTCATCAAGTGAATTTGATGAAAACAAACAACAACTTCCAGACTACCAAATGCAAATACAGAAATAATCTAGAACCAAATTACATTACACTCCTGTAATCTAAATGGTTGGAAGTAGCAAAATAAGTATTACATAGCCATCCCCAGGTCAATTCTAAGCAACCAAAAGCACCATAATTCAAATACAATTATACAATTCATACTTCAACTCCCCATATTGCCTTGGTTTTAAAAACTCGCGACTCGACCTAGGGCGCAGACTCTAGCGAGTCATGTAACCCAACTCGAGCAACGTACAAAACTCGCATTTTAAAAAAAAAAAATAATTGCACTTAAAGGCTCAATTCTTGTACAGGGGCTGTTTTTGTGCTTCAAAGTGTTATACATTTAGCTAAAAAGGTTGTACATGTAAGTAATTTATATATTAAATCATATATAAACTTAATTTATGGCTATATTTTGGGTAGAGGATGCTAAAAATCAATGGGATTTATAAAAAAATTTATATAAGCACCTTGCGCTTCGTGTACGAAAATCGGCCCGCTTTTGCGATTTGCGCTACGGATTTAGACCTTGTGGCTTCGGTGCGCTTCTCGCTTTTTAAAACCAAGCATATTGCTAGTTTAATAATTAATAACTTGTGACTTGCATTCCAAACTGTAATTAATTCCTATTTTTGAACTCAAAAGGTATTAAAATTGGCAGCCAAAATACCAAAATTTGCAGTTTGCGGCCTATCCTGGTAAAAAGAACATCGCCTGAGGTGTAGTCTAGCCCTAGAAATGATCAGATTTCACTATTTGCATTTATAATTATAGCAGATCTCATACAGTTATGATTAATATTCCACTTCGATCATTAAAAACAATACTCCTAACGCTTAATCGCAAATTGAGTTACCTGAAAATTTCTTTTAGAAAAACTAGGGTTTCTGGAATCGGAGACTTACCTACGGATCTTATTGCCCTTGCCGACCTGGTACATGCCCCAAGAGAAAGTGCCAAAAGCAGCGAGGAATATCGCAACGGCGCTGGGTCCTTTGGACGGGATCCTCCGTGCATATCGGACCGGCGCAAAACCACCGGGAGGAGGACCGTCTTGGAGGAGAGGCATGTCTTTGACGCTGGCCATCCCTGGCTTGTTCCTTATCGCTGCCTCCGTCATCGTTATCTGCTCACAGATTTTCCCTCAACACACACAGTAGTTGGAGATTTGGAAGGGGCGAGCAGAGGCTTTCCCAAAACCTGAAGTCCCTCTAACTTGCGCGGATATCGAAGTTAAAATGTTTGGGATGAGTTATTAGCCTTTTTATTAACTTTTAAAAAAAAAATAATAAATAGTTTTAAAAAGTAATTTTTTTTTACTTTTTAAAAACTCTTTTTCTTCTCTTTAAAAAGCTAAAAGTAATAAAAAAAAGTAATATTATTCAAACTTCATTTTAACTTATTTAAGTTAATAAGTAGTTTCAATAAGTAATTCCAAACACCCCGTCGCTAATATTTTAGACTAACCTCGGCTAGCTAAAAACACAATTGAGCTCTAGCTTGAGCTTTTGTTAGGGCTTATATAATAAACGAGTTCGAGTTCGAGTTCAAGCCCGAGTTGGCTCGCGAGCCAATGAGGATTGCCATCACTTAAGTTTGAAAAAGAAGGCTAATTGTCATGGGAAGGGGTGTTAACGGTCCGGTTTTTGCGGTTTTTAGGTCAAACCGTTAGCAACGGTTTTTCATCACTAAAAACCAAAACCGAACTATTGAAAATAAAAATCAAACCGAACCGAACTGTTATTAACGGTTTGGGCTTTTTAGAGCATTCCCAGTCGATTTCTTATATTCCTTATCTTTATTCTTATAATTACACTAAAAATCATTACTTTTTCTACCTTTTATCTCTATTTGTCTCTCTCCTTATCCTTATCCTTATAATTACACTAAAAACCACTACTTTTACCCTTACATTTACAAGAACTTATATTTTTTCTCTCTCTTTCACTCACAACCACTTTAAACCACTCCTTAAAATATACAAAACTCACTTACAGACTTATACCAAACCGGCTGCGAATGCTCTTAGGCCCATTTAGGAGATTTTGACAACATAAACCAAATTAGAGTAAAATACCAAACAGAGAGTTTGCTAAAAGTCAAATATCAAACCTGAGATTTTGTTAGAAATCAAATACCAAACTGATTTTGTTGACATTGCAAGGAAAAAGGAAAAAGGTAAGACGAAAACACTAAGTTCTATTCTTTTTATTCTCCATTGATTTTTATTATATCATCATTTAAATTGGAAACTGGAACCGAACTAGAGATGTGCACCACAAAATAGTAACGACAAGAAGCAGGAAACGAATGTGGGAACATGATGGAAAAAGATAAGGAAAGAAAATTAACTTTTTATTAGAATTTAATCAAAACCGCGTAATTGTAATTTGTTTCACATCTAAGTTAGATGCGTAACACATTATTCACTTTCCCCTATATGTAACTATATATACGGTTCGGTCCGGTTTTTTACGACCGGTTTTTGGTATAAACCGTAAACCAAATCGTTCACACCGGTTTGAAACTTTTGAAACCAACCGACCGAAAGTTTAAGAGAAAAACCGACCACGAAACCAAACTGAAGACCGGTTTGGACGGTTTCACGGTCTGAAACCGAACCGTGAACACCCCTAGTCATGGGGTCATCTTTCTTGGACTCGTGTGGTTACCTGGGTTGCCTCACGACCAACCAACCCGTCCCACTTATGATTAAGGTTTACTAGTTTCGGCAATAGCTCATGATTAGGGATGCGTTCAGTGTTTAAGCACACTTAGGCATGTCCACGTCGTCTATTCCACTGAGGTTGTGCCGAATGAAGTCCGGACTAGCCAACAAACCCAAGCATTCAAGTACAAACATAGAAAAGCAATCTTAAAACATTTGGTCCGTGACACTCTCCTACCACTATTTCATGCACGTCCTCGTGCATGCTCGTAATCCCATACCTGCTCACAGCCGAAAGACAATGCATTTTCACATTATAAATGATTCACTTTGGTAAGAAGAACACCCGATAGTTCAGCAACGGAGATCTTCATCCAGACCAGTTCAGATAATTGCATTGGATAACTTTAGGTGGCTCTGATATTCGCCAATAGTTTCAGTGTGGGACTTGAAGGTTGTAGTTGTCTTAACTTGGTTATGACACTGTTGGACTGTAGGTTGCTGAACTCGATCACGACAGGCTTCAATGTAACTGTACTAGGGCGGAGCTCACGATCCCATACTCGCGGCTTACAAAGACCCTCGTCGAAGCGTTCCCCATTTGGTCTTCTCCCACCACCATTTCATGCACATCCTCGTGCATGCTCGCAATCTCATACTTGCTTATAGTCGAAAGACGATGCATCTTTACCCTGTAAGATTTAGAATGATTCACTTTAGTAAGAATGACACCCGGTAGTTCAACAACAGAGATCTTCATCCGGATCAGTTCATATAGTTGCATCAGATTGCTTTTGGTGTCGCCGATATGCACCAATAGTTTCAGTATAGGACCTGAAGATTGTAGCAGCCGTAATCTTTTAGTTATGGCATTGCTGGACCGTAGGTTGCTGAACTCGATCACGACGGGCTTCAATATAATAGGACTAGGGTGGAGTTCACGATCTCATACTCGATGCTTACAAAGGCAATCGCCGAAGCGTTCCCCATTTGGTCTTAATGTCAAGACCCGCTTAAATTCAGGTCAATACGCTCGTATTCCCAAAGGTTCTGGGTCAATTTAGAAGCGACTAGAGCTGCCTGTAAGACCTCGGAACAACCCATTAAACTTTGGACTTGTAAAGCACTATCGGAGGCTTTAGAACATATCAAATTAAATACTGGTTCAATTCATATGCTCAGGACCATGGTTGGAACCCGCTACTTATTATTTGAAAGGCGGAGTTAAAAAACCACCACAATCTCCATCAAAAGATAAAACCATAAATGTCTGGTCGAAATCAAACGGGAGGAAGATCTATATCTTTGAAATATGAAGAAGATGAAAATTTCATTGTCGCCTAAAAGTTGCACTAGAATACGGACATGTCCTTCAAGTTTAACTAAAGTGTATAATTATTGAATTTTGGTTAATTTCAATGACTCAACCCGAATCAGACATTCGGAAGACTAAAACAAGGCGACGTGGGCAAATAAACCTTTTTGGATCTACTACTGGATATATGATTTTCTGATTAGACATGAGTAAGGTTCATTTCAGAACAATAACTTTTTGCGAGAACAAAGGGAACAAAAATCCACCAATAAGATTTTTTCTTTATATTTTTTAATTAATTTTACTATAAGGGTGTAATAGTAATTTGTATAGCTGATTTAATTTAGGTATTTATGGTATTAATGACTAATCAGTTACAAATTTTCTATTCAATCTTTTCTTTGTATATTTTTTTTGAACGGATGTATTCAATTCTTTTTGATTTCCTAAATCCTAATTAAAACACCATTACGAAATCAAAATCAAATTTCGTTGATCATCATGAAAATGTATCAATGTTAGTGTGTAGGTTAATTAATGTAGGGATGTAGGGTTTTTTTTTGGTTAAAATTTAATTTTATAAGATTTGGAAATTTAAAAAAAATACACCAATCAAACAAGTTATTTTTGTGTATGGATATAGCATGTTGTGTAGGGATGTAGTGTTTTAATGAATTATAAAGAAACTGTAATAAAGTGTCTATGTAGGTTATGAAGTAGTAATTTGTATGGGATGAAGTATTTTTAAATAATTATAAAGAAAATGTATCAATGTTAGCGTGTAGGTTAATTAACGTAGGGATGTAGGTTTTTTTGGTTAAAATTAAAACAATACAACAATCAAACAAATTGATTTTTTTGTATGGATATAGTATGTTGTGTAGGGATGTAGTTGTTTTAATAATTATAAAGAAAATGTAATAAAGTGTATTTGTAGGCTAGGTGATAGTAATTTGTATGGAATGAAGTATTTTTAAACAATTATAAAGAAATTTTATCAATGTTAGCGTGTAGGTTATTTAATGTAGGGATGTAGGTTTTTTCTGGTTAAAATTTAATTTTATCAGATTTAGAGATTTAAAAAAAATACAACTATCAGACAATGTTTTTTGTGTGTATGAATATAGTTTGTTGTGTACGAATGTTGTTTAAGGACCCTACACACCAAGTGTTTGATCTAAAGAAAATGGAAAGTATCGTCCTTTCGATTTTGTTTCTAAAATTATATGGAGTAAATCTCGCAATTTGGACTACAATTACATTTCAATTTAAGGACTCTAAACCACAAAAGTATGATTTTACCCTTCATTGGCATAAAAGTGTAATAATGAATGTAAGTTATTTACCAATTTGTCATATTAAATTTGAGTCATTGATCATATCTAATCTAAGGTTGAGACAAGTTCTTGTTCTCGTAAAAAACCTTGTTCTCGTTTAAACCTTCCCCGATTAGACATTTATCTAATCGTAATAAAAGAACGTGATTTTAAGGATCAAATACATAGCTTATAAAAATATAAAGGCTTTAGTATTATTGTTGTTGGTATCCTGGCTAACTAGCGTTTTGTACAACCAAGAAAGCATTGTGCACCAACGCCTAATGCTTCTCAAATGAACGATAAATAAACCTTTATTTTATGTTATTTTTAGTCACTTGTTAAATATTTGTAAACTGAACCACAAATAAAGTCAAATGTATGCCATTTTCACAAAGTTCTAGGCTAAAAAACCTCAAATAACCACACGTCTCAATCTTTGTTTATTCCACATTTAGTAATTTCCGAAAAACAACATTCAAATCGTTGTTCAGATATCCATCTCATTAAGAAAAAAATAGAGTTGGAATAAAAAGCATGGCAACTAGGTCTTTAGGTAAGGCGTTCGAGAGGGTGTTCTACGAGGCTTTAAGGCCATCTTTTGCGAAAAGCCATAGAACATTTGTCACGGTTCGAAACATTTGCAAAACGTAAGTATTGTGTGTGTTGAGGTCGGCCCCGGGTATTAGAGTTTAATATTTGATAAATTGACTATTATTAAAACATTTAACTCACACATTCTAGGTACAGTAAGGTACAAGCCATTTGTAAAATATCACTACTAGATATTAAACATCTGTGACTATCAAAACCATTGTATATGTATTTACAACGTTTTGTTTGCCGCAAAAAAACCTGGTCGTAAATAGTACTTCGGCTGTTTCTGCAGCAGCTATCAGGGGCGGACCTAAGTGAAGCCGGGGGGGTGCACAGGAACCCCCCGAGTTTTGAAATTTTAGTGTAACGGTAGGTAAAAAAACTGGGGTGAACCCCCTAAAATACCCTACGGTGAACCCCCTTACTAAGTTTCACAGTAAGCGTAGTGGTTTAGGCCCTATGAAATTGGGGCATCTAAAAACAGTGAACCCCTTGGAAAAAATTCCTGGATCCGCCACTGGCAGCTATGAGTTTGTTGCACATCAACAACAAAAATAACTGTCGCTATATTAGCAAATGGATTTTTGGCGGACCATATGGCGATGGTTTGCACAAAACTAGTGACGGAAAAGTCGTCCCAAAACTAAATAGCGACAGGTTTTTTGTATGTCACTAAAGAGTTTGATTTTGTTTTTAATGTTTTGGTGATTTGTAGGATAAGTCAGATGAAAAAGTCGAAAAAACATGTGATCAAGTAACTGAAGCAGCGGATGCAGTTAAGAAAGGGGCAGCACAGGTAAGATTGCAATAGTTTTCTGAATATTAATTAGTTAATTAATTAAAATCTGGTTTAAATAATTAATTATTTAATAGTGTTTGTGTTTTAATTTCTTAGACATTGATCGATCGCAGGTTACAAACATGACCAAAGATGTGAGGGGTAAAGTATCCGAAGCCACCGACAGCATTACTAAAAAAGCTAAAGATGATGTCGTTGACGTGGCTGGAAAAAAACTAAAACAAAAGGTCGTGGATAAGTGAAGAAGATTGTCTTATCCGTAGGGGTTTTACGTTCCGTTACGTCACTATTACATCAGCATAGAAACAATCACTCATTAAACTACGTAATGGTTTTACGCCCAACATTTATGAGTTAATTTTTTTATTTCATTTTATTAATATTTATAAACAATTGATATTTATATTTTAAAACAATCATTTGAAATGTCAATCTAAACACGTTAAAAACTACCTAAGTGATGAAAAATAGTTTTTTTTTAAAACAACTCCGTTTTGGCTAAAATTTATGCCTGAATCTTCTAGAAAAATAAAATAAACAAGGCTGTGTATTTCATTTTTTAAAATAATAACCGAGAATGAGTTATTTGAGAAAAACCAAATTAAATCCTAAACTAAATATTTAATTTTTAAAAAAAATATGAGGTGGAAGATTATGATTGGGTGTTAATTTGGTAGGTTATGCCCCTTTCCCGTGGTTACACTCACACTTCACCACGCCCACTTTCACGCCCCGAGGCAGGTATTTCAAGTCCGTGAAAGGGCCAGGTGGCTCACGTCCCCTGGTTCACGCCTCAACTACGGATGACTTAATAACATTAACTAATATATCCACTTTTAATTTTGGAGATATTCATGATCTAGGTAGTTATATTCTAGTTGATCCTATGAACATGAAATGTTATATGTTTGTTTCTTTCTCTCTCTCTCACACACACATACTCATCTTCACCCTCTTTCTGCACCAAATTTCCAATCTCACCTTCCACTCTTTTTACACTAAATCTGTGAGCCTCCTCGAATCGATCATATTCCGGTAACGACGAACAAGAATCAAAACATATGAGATGACGAAAGACCGCTGGTTGCAGTCGATGTTGATGACTGATCAAACATTCCTCAGATTCATTATGCGCTCCTCCGTCTCAGGCAACAGTCGATCAAAATCAACGGCTCCAACGGCCACTCACACAAACATATACCAAACAATTTCTGTCATTAAAACAAATAAAAAACATAATTAAAAAGGGATAATCACCAATAAGGCCATTTGACGAATGATCTTTAATAAAATAGCTATTGACTAACAAATTCACCAAAATAACCATTTAGGGCGAAATATGGCCATAATTTTTCGCCATACCCCACCTCAATTTTTCGTTGTTAAAAAAAAAAATTCAACCTTTTTTTTGTAATATATCTGATAATGGCAAAATACTACAACGAAAATACTGAATGGCGAAAAATTCCAAAAAGGTGTCAGCGAAAATTTCAGAAAAAGTGGCGAAATTTTCTTAAAAGTGCAAAATTTTCAAAATGGTATCAGCGAAATTTTGAAAAAAGTGATGACGAAATTTTGAAAAAAGGTGCAAAATTTTCAAAAAATTGACGAAAAAAGAGAGCGAAAATTCAGAGAATCTTTGGAAAAGTAGGTATGATTCGACATAAAGTAGATGGCAAAAATTAAGAGAATCTAGCGAAACCTAGTGACGAAATATCAGAGAATCTAGCGAAATTTTAGGGAATCTAGCGTTATGATGTGACATTTATTTCGCTGTTTGACCAGATTTGAATCCCACTTCTATATATTTCGCCATACACTCCATTATATCGAATCCCACTCTATTTATTGGCTTTCATTTGCATTTTATCGACCTTCTCTTTATCCTGATGACATACATCATAATTTCTTTCATTATATCCAACTTTTAAGGAGGAGGAAGTCTCTAAGGTTTAATAGATGTTAATGTAAGTTTATTATTTATTTTTATTTCATCAATCTCATTAAACCATTTAAAAATGATTATATATTTTTGTTTATTATACACAATCACTTTTATTCCGCCCAAGTGGCTGTTAGATGTAATATGAAATGATTCACACCATTTAAACCTAGAAATTGAAGAACAATACCCAAATCTTGAAGTCTAGGGTTCCTTGAAACTGTAGAAGGCCATCTTCGCTCCATATAAACTGTAAGGAATTATTATTATTAAATTGAGTTAAAACTCAAAACCAAAGATAGAAGCAATACTCTCTTCCATCATCTACATTTGGTACTTCATAGCAGTTAGTTTGATTCAAATAGTGAAACATTCTAAAGTAAAGAGAATCTATAAGTTTTACAAAACAATCATAACTTTTTTTTCAATACCCACCTCTAGAACTTGTTGCTCCGATGTTCCTTCTTTTGTACATGATCTACCTCTCATGTAAGCAAGATATCTCATAAGTATAAAGAGGTACCGTTCCCAACATGAGTTCACCAATTCTTGGTCGCATAATAATCTCGTATAAAGACGTACGATCTTAGAAGTATAGACCAAGACTTGGCTTATCAATCTCTGCTCGTATAAAGACGTACGAGTTTCAAAGGAAGTTTGATTAAAAAGGGTTTTACGATCTTACTCTTTAAAATCAAGACACTCACAAATATAAAGGCGGATTTAGACAATAATAAAAGCCCATCAAGAGATGGTTTTTGAGAGACATAAACATACCACTTCATTAATAAGTTAAACATTAACATGCACCAAACATCATCTTCACCCTAGCAATAAAAAGAATTTTTAGCCACGAATGTCCATAACGACTAGCGTAATGATGAGTTTCGTAGGCTCCCCTATTGTGGAACAAGGTGGAAGAGCCCCTTTACTCTCTACTCTAACTACGAGAATCCTCTCTTCTTGAGTGTAATTTCTCTCTGGATTGGTGTGTGGAATGAAGAACCCAAGCCTCCTATTTATAGGCCTCAAAATGTGCAATGCACGGCCGTGCATTGGGTTGCAAGGTCGTGCAAAGGCCTAGGGAATCAAACAGGGTACAGAGGACACGGTACCGGGCCGTGGGGAGTAGACATGCACGGCCGTGCAACCCACCTTTTCTCCCCAGCTTTGTCTTGTAGCTTCTTGTTGACTATTGTTGACCAATTTTGACTTCTTGGGGGTCAATGCTCCGGGAATGAACCTTCTAGAAGCTTGAATTCTTGGTGTTCTTGATAAGATTTAGCTTGATTTGTATTTTTAACACCGAATAACCTGCAATTATCAAATATTTGTATTTTAAGCACAAACTGCAAGGTTATTATTCAATTTAGTACCATAATGCAGGATTATTATGTATGTCAAATATGTATAAATAATGACATATCATAACACCCCACACTTAAACTTTGCTTGTCCTCAAGCAAACCCATGCATGATCACATCCATAACTAAAAACTTTACAAGGGTAATGGAATTTCAACTAGTGTTGAGACTCCGATATAACTCTTGAGTTGCTTATTCTATTTTTGTGTTTTTCTTGTCTTAAGATGATGGAATCCATGACAAGCCTACTAGAACGTTGATTATGTAAAAACTCCTCACTACTCACAATGTTCACTCAACTCTAGGGTTATATATACATGGATAATGTATGCTAAGTGGGACACTCGAGTTCGAATTGAATTATGCAATGGTCATAAGCTTGTATACAAATCAAGTCTCCACCAATTAACTAAGTAGTATGCATGAATCAAGAGGACTTTAAAGGGTTGTAATGTGGCTAAAGTAAAACTAAGGGTGAAAATGAAAATCTTTTTGTGTAACATCCTAAAAATTAAACGACAGTTAAAATGATGAAATAAACGAACGAGGCATGTCGGGTCGGGCCGGATGGGCTGGCGGGCTGGAAGGGGAGCCTCCCCTATAAATAGCTTAGACCTCCATCATTTCTCTCATTTGCAAGTTCTAGAGAGAGAAACTGTAGAGAGAGAAACTGTAGAGAGAGAAAGTTGTCGGATCGACCCAAGATTTCAGCAAAGTGTTTCTCCATAGCTTGTGAGAAGAACCTCCGGATCAGAAACTCGATTCAGGTAACGATCGGGCCTAAATCTGAGTTTTTGTTCGTTTTTGGGTTTTTTGGGTTTTGGGTGAAAAAGTAACGTTTTCACGGATAAAACTGAAAGATAAACATAGATTTGAGTTCCTTAATGGAAAACAAACGTTTTGAATGAAAACAGGTTCGGGATCTTGACGTGATCAGACCTGAATGCGAAAGTTAGGGTTTTGCGAAGAAACAGATCGTGCGTACTTATCAAGTACGCACGGAGCAGGTCCTGCGTACTTATCAAGTACGCAGGAAGAGGGCACTGCGTACTTATCAAGTACGCAGAACGAGGATCCTGCGTACTTATCAAGTACGCAGGAAGCAGGGTCTGCGCACTTGCTAAGTGCGCATGCATCAGGTTGTTTAAGTAAAGTTAGTATGTTTAGAATGGTCAAACCGTTAGAGTCAGGATTAGGCTTGATATGTATTTAACTACAAAATTCAGATCGGAAGTGACGTACTGGGACCTTTGTTTAGGGCAACCCGGATTAGCTTATCAGGTGAGTTCTAGAAGCCCTCTTTTAAATGTTTTATATAATGTTTTCATGCTGGTGTGCATACATATGAAATGATGTTTTACGAAACGATGTTTATGAAACTATGTTTATAAAATGATGCTTATGAAACTATGTTTACGAAATGAAATGATTTGGAATGAACGGTTTATGGAAAGAAAGTTTTATGAATGGAACGTTTACGAACGAAATGTTTATAAGGAAATGGTTTAAACTAAAGGTAAAGGGTTTCGAAAATGAATGAAAGATTTTATGAAAAGAAAAGAAAAAGGGCAAAGGTTTTAAAGAAGTCATTACAAATCTAATATGTCGAATGAATGGAATTGACGAATGAAGTCTGAGAATGTAATTCCCAGCCTTGTGGAAGATTATGGACAACGAGCCATAGTTTCCATAAGAGCAACAAGGGCAGCGTGTTGGTGGCCTGCCAATGGTTTTGATGTTGTACAACTGGTAGGGAGTAACGACGGTTACTCAGGGGTTAACGTGACCCTATGTAAGGTTAAATTATGATCCGACGGTGTTATGGCCGTGAGCCATAGCCGTCGATGGAGGTTGTCGGTCTATGGACATGAGAGCCATAGGGGCAACTGAATGGGTATTGTCGGTCCTCGTGCAGTTAAGCCTTGGGGGCAATACAAAAGGGAATTGACGGAATGTATGGTATTGTCGGTCTTCGTGCAGTTAAGCCTTAGGGGCAATACCATACTAAATGACAGTACGAATGGTAACACAGATTTAGATAGTAATGTATGACTTAAATGAATGTTAAATGTTTTAAACAAATGATCCGTTCAATGTGTTTATGATGAGGAAAAATGTTTGAAGGTTTTCAATGATGAACGAAAGGCCCTGTTTTCTTATACGTGATGTTAAACCCTAATGAATGTTTTGAATGATGAACCATTTCTTAAATCGAACGAAAACTAGAACTCACCAGCGTAGCTGACTTTTTAGTATGCACATTCAGGTTAAGGCAGGTATGGATGATGGACGGTGAAGCTTGGCAAGCGAGAAGAGTTACCCGGTTGATCATGAAGACTGGCATCCCGTTATGATTAGGTTATGATATGTTTATGTAATAGACTATGTTACGCTTCCGTTGTTAAACAAGGTAATGGTTATGTTTTATTGAAGTATTTTCCGCTGCGTTATTTGATAATCAAGTTTAAGAACTGTTTGTGAATGAGTAAATCCAACAAGTGAGGCCTCCCGGGTTTGGGGCCTTACAAGTTGGTATCAGAGCAATAGTTTGAGAGATTCAGACACTCCCAGTGTCTGAACTTAAACTGTGAATGGGACCGAAAGCGGATGCCAGTACGGGTAACTCGAGCCACAGCATCAGGTATGAAGGTAGTATATATTTACATGTGTAGTATGCCTTAGAAAGGGTTAGGTAAGGACTTGTGTTCTGATGGAATCGCAAAGGTGGTCAAATAGAAATCGAAAGGTAGTGTAATGGTTAATTGCAGATGGCCAGTGTATATTAACATCTTACAGTACTTATTGAATTTTATTTGTTAAACTAGCGTGATGACATTGGATTCTTGTCTTATAGAACAAAATGGCAAGAAGAGGAAATGGAAGGCGTGGTGGGGGCCGTACCGGTGGTCGTAACGGCGGTCGCAGCAGGACCCCTGCGCTCCAAGAGTATAGTGAAGAAGGAAGTGTTCACACTGAACCCGCGGTTGGTGTGCATGGAATCGAGCAGACACAGGTTGAAGAACAACCTTTCACTTTTGAACCAGAAGTGAGAGCAGCCATAGCTCGAGAGTTCACAGACTTGATGAAAGTTTCTTTGCCAGGACTGTTGGCAGAAGCATTAAAGAAGGTTAATGAGACGGGTGGGTCTAACACGGCGGTTGATACCCCGAACACTGAGGCAATCAACGCACCGCTTAACCATGGTTGCGACTATAAGTCCTTCAAGGCATGTGACCCGCCAGTCTTGACTGGGAAGAAAGACGCGGTAGCTACGTTTGATTGGGTGATTCGTATGGAGGCTGCCATTCGTCTGAGCGAATGTTGAACGGATCAAGTTGTGAAATTTGCCGCTAACTCCTTAAGAGAGGAAGCATCCCATTGGTGGGAAGGTGTACGTCAAGCAAAAGGGAGCGAGGTTGTGGATGCGATGATGTGGGCTGACTTGAAAACTTTGGTGATCAAGAATTTCTTCCCAAGGAACGAGATTGAGAAGGTAGAGAGGGAATTTCTGGGTTTGAAGGCCGGGAGCATGACGCACCGGCAGTACACAACTCGATTCAATGAACAGGCACGTCTGGTGCCACACCTTATTACGACAGAGGAAAGAAGAGAGACCCCGAGCAAAGAATCGTGCGTACGCGCTGACGCAAGACCAGGCCAGGGTGGACCCCGATGTGGCGTCAGGTATGTTCATCCTTGACAACACTTTTGTTTCTGTGTTATTTGATTCGGGTGCAAGTAAGAGTTTTATATCTGCGACTTTTTGTAAACGAGTGAAGTACACTGCCAGTAAGCTAGCAAGGGCCTTTAGCGTAGAAACCGCTGAGGGAAGAACTACGAGAGTGACCGATGTAGTTGACAACTCCACGATAAAAATAGAAGGTCATAGGTTCCCTGTCAGATTGTTTGTTATGGTTTTGGGATGGTTTGATGTCGTGTTAGGAATGGATTGGCTAACTGCCAATGAAGCACAAATTATTTGTAAACGAAAGATAATCCGACTCAAGGCTCTGGACGGTAGCAAAGTCGAGGTTTTTGGAGATCATGACGCCCCGATGCCAAACGTCATCTCGATGATTAAGGCAGCAGATTACTTGAGGCGCGGATGCGAGGCTTATCTGGTGTACGTGATTGACGAGTGTAAGGAAGTGAAGGAACTAGATAATGTACCCGTGGTACGCGAGTACCCGGAGGTGTTTCCAGAGGATTTGCCTGGGATACCACCCGACAGAGAGATCGAATTTCGAATCGACTTAGTACCAGATGCCCAGCCCGTGGCTAAGGCTCCATATCGACTAGCACCAGTGGAGATGAAAGAGTTAATGGTACAACTAGACGAGTTACTTGAAAAGGGATTTATCCAACCGAGCATCTCGCCGTGGGGTGCTCCGGTGTTGTTTATGAAGAAGAAAGATGGTTCGATGAGAATGTGTATTGATTATAGCGAGTTGAATAAACGTACGGTGAAGAACAAGTACCCTTTACCAAGGATCGACGACCTGTTCGATCAATTGCAAGGTGCAAGTTGGTTCTCAAAAATGGACCTTCGGTCCGGGTACCATCAGTTGAAGGTGAGGGAAGAAGACATACCGAAACTGCATTTCGCACGCGTTATGGACATTTCGACTTTCGCGTAATGTCCTTCAGATTGACGAACGCCCCCGCAGCGTTCATGGATTTGACGAATAGAGTTTGTCGACCAATGCTGGATCGATCGGTAATCGTGTTCATCGATGATATCCTCATCTACTCCAAGAATGAGGGTGATCACGCGTGTCACTTGAAGGAAGTATTGGAAGCTCTGAAGAAGGAAAAGTTGTATGCTAAGTTCTCCAAATGCGCGTTCTGGCTTAGGGAAGTCCAATACCTAGGTCACGTCATTAACCCGAACGGCATTATGGTTGACCCAGCAAAGATAATGACGGTAAGGGAATGGAATATTCTTAATACGCCAACTGAAATCCGCAGTTTCTTGGGATTGACAGGCTACTATCGGAGATTCATCCTGGATTTCTCGAAAATAGCTTCGCCGTTGACAAAGTAGACTCGGAAAGAGGTAAAGTATGAATGGGGTTCGACCCAAGATGAGGCGTTTAAGGAATTGAAGGAGAGGCTAACCCAAGCTCCAGTCTTGGCCCTTCCCGAGGGCAATGAAGACTTAGTGGCATACTCTGACGCTTCGAGTCAGGGATTGGGATGCGTGTTGATGCAACGCGGAAGAGTGATCGCGTATGCGTCACGGCAGTTGAAGATTCACGAAGCTAATTATCCTACTCACGATTTGGAACTTGCTGCTGTCGTATTCGCATTAAAAATCTGGAGGCACTACCTTTACGGGGTGAAGTTTACTATTTACTCCGACCACAAAAGTTTGAAGTACTTCTTCGAACAAAAGGAACTTAATATGAGGCAGAGGCGATGGTTGGAACTGTTGAAAGACTATGACTGTGAAATAATATACCATCCTAGAAAGGCAAACATGGTGGCTGACGCTCTAAGCCGAAAGGATGTGCCTACTCCTATTAGAGTGAAAGCTTGCCAGTTGGTGGTAACATCGGACGTGATGAGAGAAATTGAAAAGGCTCAAGATGAGGCACTTAAAGAAGAAAATATAAAGAAGGAAAGGATGATTGGCCAACAGGACAAGTTGGAATATAACACACTTCGTGTTAGGACATGTTTTGGACGGGTATGGATACCTATGGGTGGCGAGCTTAGAACCAAAATCTTGGATGAAGCTCATAAGTCTCGGTACTCTATCCATCCTGGTACCAATAAAATGTACCAAGACCTAAGGAAGGAATACTGGTGGCCTGGAATGAAACACGAAGTGACAAAGTACGTAAGCAAGTGCTTGACTTGCTCACAAGTAAAGGCCGAACACTAGAAACCGTATGGAAAGATTCGACCACTTGATATACCGAAATGGAAGTGGGAACACATTACCATGGACTTCATAACTAAGCTACCTCGCACAGCTAAAGGTCATGATACCATTTGGGTAATTGTGGACCGTTTAACGAAGAGTGCTCATTTCCTACCTATTCGCGAGACGTTCTCATCGGAAAGGTTAGCGGAAGTATTTATTAATGAAGTAGTAGCACAGCATGGGATGCCTTTGACGATCGTATCTGACCGGGACACACGATTCACATTGAGCAGGAAAAGAGTTCACGAGGCGATGGGCACGAGGCTTAATATCAGCACAGCATACCACCCACAAACGGATGGTCAGTCCGAAAGGACCATTCAGAAATTGGAGGATATGCTTCATGCTTGTATTATCGATTTCGGCGGCAGTTGGGACAGTCATCTTCCTTTAGCCGAATTCTCCTACAACAATAGTCATCACACGATGATAGGCATGCCGCCTTACGAAATGTTGTATGGGAGGAGATGCAGGAGCCCGAATTGTTGGGGTGAGATTGGACAAAAGGAATTAGGGAGTCTTAAAGTAGTAAGAGAAACGTCAGAAAGGTTTGATCAAATCAAAGCACGAATGAAGGCCGCACAAGATCGTCAGAAATCCTATGCGGATAAACGACGAAGGCCTATTGAGTTTGATGTTGGGGACAGAGTAATGTTGAAAGTGTCACCCTGGAAGGGAATCATACAATTCAGGAAGAGAGGAAAGTTAAGTCCGAGGTTTGTCGGACCATTCAGGATAATGGCACGGGTTGGTGAGGTCGCTTATCGGTTAGAGTTACCTGCTGAGTTAAGTGGGATTCATCCTACCTTCCATGTATCACACTTGCGAAAGTGTTTGGCGGATGAATCAGCTCACGTACCACTTACTGACATCGAGGTCGACAACAGCCTTAACTACATCGAAGAACCCGTGGCCATCTTAGACAGAAAGGAGAAGCGTTTGCGTAATAAGATTATTCAATTGGTTAAAGTCCAATGGAAGTATCGAAGGTGATCGAAAGCCACTTGGGAAACGGAGAAGGAAATGAGGGAGTCGTACCCTTATCTATTTGACTTATTGATGTGTTAGTATTTACACATCTTTTTGGCACAAAACTTCGCTCATTTAATGATCAATTCTTGGTTTTATTCAACGTTTAGACACTTATTTGCTTCATTTCTTGTTTTGTAGGTTTTTGTGAAGCTTGGTGAATAAACAAGAAGATTCCAGGATAAACAAGTGAAGTTTTAGGGTTTCTGTGATGGAGGCACGGTCGTGCCCCTATTTGGCACGGTCGTGCCAAGCTCCAAAACCCTAAGCACGGTCGCGCCCACATCTGGCACGACCGCGCCAAGACAATTTCCAAGGCACAACCGTGCCTTGGCCGCCTACGGTCGCGTGTCATCTCGTGAGTCTGAACAGCCGTACGTCCTCGATCAGTGGTACCCAATGGAAGCTACGGATCGGTCAAACCTCTGTCACACGGTCGTGCCAAGACCTAGACACGACCGCGTCCCTGTCCTAGGCACGGTCATTCCTTCTCTCCTGGCGCGGTCGTGCCTCCCATTTTCTATTTAAACATAACTTAATTCTCATTCAGACATTCAGCAACCCAGGGGAAAAACCTACTGTTCCAGCTCGAGTTTTCTTTGTTCCAGCCATATTTCAAGATTCTTGGAGAGGATACAACATCAAGAGGATCACCATACATCAAGAACAACATCTAGGCTTGGAGGAGGGGTTTGATTCTTTTTTTCATATCATGTTTCTCACTATTTTTCCCTTCTTATTTGTAATTTTGATGCTCATGATGAGCTAAAACTCTTGTTCACTTTGGTTTAGATGAAGTTTAGATACATTTGATAACATTCATGGATTATTGGCAATTGTTGTGCTAATGTTATGACAACCGTATGATTATTCTTTGATGAAATTATGTATTCAAGTATTTTGAGTTGTTTACAAGACTTGTATTTGTGTATGTCATATTATGTTGGAAAACTTATGATTTATGCTTATATTCATGGATTGGTGTATGTAATTATACTAGTTTATGGCATTTGACTAGGAATGGTGAATGAAGTCTTGTTTATGAATCATTATATTTATATGTGTAACCTTATGCTTATGTTTGGAAAGACAAAGTATTTGTTATGATGCGTCATATTTAGTATTATGTTTATCTAGGAATTGTTGACACATCCTCCTAATTTATATAACCTTTATATGAACATTGTATGTTGAAGAAATGCATATTGTTGTCTAAATTAATCAACTTGAGGTGGATAGTGTGTTGTTCATATTATCTTTCCAACTAGTTGTTGGATTAGTGCACCTTAATCGGAAGCTAGTTCAATCTTTATAAACATTGACATGATTATTAAACACGTGAGCCTCATTGTATGACTTTAGGTGGTTGGTTTGTGTAATTCATGCTAGCTTTCCGAATAGTCATTTGATTAGATATCTTTGACGAGAATTTAGTCAATTTATGTATCGTGTATTTGCCATGTTTCTATGAATGTATTGAATGTATTCTAAATGGATTCGACACCGAAGTGATATTTTCTCCTTGATTGTTTGAGTTGTGACTTTAGTCTAGTTTTATATTCTTGCATAGTAGTTTAATTAAAAACCAACTTAAACATCTTTTACCCATACTTGATTGAATCTTAGTCCCGGTTTATTATCGCATCCCACCGTGTCCATGGATTGATATCCGGTTCTTACCTTTACTATATTGCTATCAGACGGGTACACTGCCCGGTGTGTGTGATTAGTGTTTGGTGAAAACCCTTTTTAAAACTAATTGTGTAAAATACTTATAAAAATATATATATAGTTTGCACACATCAAGTTTTTGGCGCCGTTGCCGGGGACACGGTTTTGCGAGAACGATTGGAATTAATTTTTAGTCATTTAGTATATATATTTTTGTGAATTTCGTGTTTTCCTTGTTGTTATTTGCAATTTTGTGTGTATAGTTATTTTTTGCATTTTACTTGTTATTTTTAGCTTCATTTGTATATATATATATCTTGGTTTTTATCCCATTTTAATTTTTTTTTATTTTTATTTGCAATTTTTTTATTTTATTTTTGTTTTATAATAGTTTTTGTCTAACTTGTGTTTTCTTTGTCCTAGGTTCGCGTATTTAAATCTAACTTGTCGTGCAGATCGTGTATGTTCTCAACTCCCGTCGAGGAGGTCCCTGAGCCGTCTTCCGTGCCGGAGCGTGATCTTCATCGGAGATTGCGAGCCCGTTCCCGATTTGTGGTCCGGTTACTCGAGTTTGACGAGGTTGTTGTTGACGAGGTTGTTGTTGACGAGGTAGAGGAGATGGCGAACGAGGATGCGGGTCGGACGCTTTCGGATTTTGGCAAACCGACACTTGAAGGTTTGGAGTCGAGCATCAATAGGCTGACGGTTGGAGCACATCAGTTCGAGATCAAATCCAGCATTATACAGATGGTGCAGAACATGTGTCAGTTCGATGGCAAGGATCACGAGGATCCTAATACTCATTTGGCCGGTTTCTTAGAGATTTGCGCCACTTTCAAAATTCGTGATGCTATCGACGATGCTATTCGGCTCCGGTTGTTCCCGTTTTCCTTACGGGATCGAGCCAAGGCTTGATTACTGTCACTTCCCCCTAGGTCCATTAGTACTTGGGACCAGATGGCTGCTAAATTCTTAGAAAAGTACTTCCCTCCGGAGAAAACATTAAAGTTGAGGGCTAGGATTCTTTCTTTCCAGCAGGACAACGGGGAGACGATCTATGAGGCGTGGGAGAGATTCAAGGAACTGATGAGGAAAGTTCCCCACCATGGATTGTTGAAGTGGCAGTAGTGTGAGACCTTTTACAATGGTCTGGAGATGACCGGGAAGCAGCTGATTGATGCATACGTGGGTGGAGACATTGGAACGAAGACACCCCAGGAGGCGTATGACTTGCTAGAGAAGGTGGCAGCGAAGAGCTACACTCAGCATACTTCCCGAGCGAGAAACCAGAGGCAGGGTGTCCATCACGTGGATGGAATAACCTCTTTAGCTGCCCAGGTGGAAGCACTTTCCACCAAGATTGATCAGATGCACGTCCATAAGGCCCAGACCTTGTGTGAGTTTTCTGGTGGGGCGCATCCCACGAGTGCTTGTCAGGTTGGGGATCAGGGGGCCCACGAGCAGGTTGATTTCATGTCTAACCAGAATCGCTCCCAGAATAATCCCTACAGCAACACATATAATCCAGGGTGGAGGAATCACCCGAATTTCAGTTGGAAGTCTGGCAACAATAGCCAGCAACCACCCGGATTCACTCAGCGCCCCCCATTCCAGCATCAGTCCCACCAGTCTCAGGGACAGAATTCCCAGTTTCGACCTCAGCAGGGCCAGTTTCAAGGCCAAGGTTCTAGCAGCGGTCCACCACCCGCACCTGAGGGTAAATCCAGTTTAGAGGACATGGTCGCACGTCTACTTGCCAACTCAGAGAGTCAGAATCAGTTGGCAGAGAAGCAGAACCGGTACATGGAAGAGCGTTTCCACACGTATGAGACTGAGTTGAGGAATCAGAAAGCTTCGATCCAGACCATAGAGAACCAGGTCGGGCAGATCGTGAAGCTTCTTTCTGAGAGACCGCCAGGTGGCCTGCCTAGCAACACTGAGCCTAATCCCAATGCTCATGTGAAGGTCATCACCTTGAGGAGCGGTAGAGACACAGGACCGGATCCACAGGTCCCTATGCACGAGTCATCTGAGGAGGAGGTTGTGATTAAGATTCCTGATGAGACACCGCCGAGGGGTGAATCAGCGAGCACATCGCGCCCTCGCGAGCCTGTGAGAGATTATACTCCCGCCATTCCATACCCAGGCAGATTGAACAAACAGAAGATGGAGGAGCAGTATGGTAAGTTTCTAGGGTTGTTTAAGCAGTTGCATATCAACTTACCATTTGTGGAGGCTCTGGCTCAGATGCCTAAGTATGCGAGATTCTTGAAGGATATCCTCACGAATAAGAGGATATTGGAGGAGTTGTCTCAGGTGACGCTGAATGAGGAGTGTTCGGCGGTGATTCAGAACAAGCTACCGGAGAAGAGACGAGATCCGGGGAGTTTTACCATCCCCTGCTTGATAGGTAGCTTGTCGGTTAGCAACGCCTTAGCTGACCTTGGTGCTAGCATTAACCTCATGCCATATGTGGTCTTTGCTAAGCTTGAGTTGGGAGAACCTACACCGACACGCATGAGTATCCAGCTAGCCGATCGCTCGGTCAAGTATTTCTCGAGGGATAGTGGAGAATATGTTGGTTAAGGTTGATCGTTTTGTGTTTCCTGTAGACTTTGTGATTCTGGACATGGATGAGGACAAGAATGTCCCGATTATCCTAGGTCGACCGTTCCTGGCCACTGCCAAGGCCCTGATTGATGTGTATTCGGGGAGGCTTACACTGAGGGTGGATGAAGAGGAAGTGACCTTTGATGTAGGGAGATCCATGCAGCATACCCAGAATCAGGATGATTCACTCTACTTTGTTGAGGCTGTTTATTCTTGTGTGAGTGATCATCTCCAGGACACAGCTGAGGAGGAGTCCCTGGACACCCAGATTGTAGGGGGGGAGACATTTGATCCAGTTGGTGAGGATCAGTTTGATGAGCAATTGCATAGCCAGGTGAGCTATGAGTTTCCCCAGTGTTTCAACGGTTTTTGCTATGGTTGATAGAGAGTCTGAGCCGATTGAGCGGCCTTCTATTGAGGACCCACCACCTGTTGAGCTTAAGGAGCTCCCGAGCCATTTGGAGTATGCCTTTTTAGATGGTGAGTCTCGATTACCCGTCATTATCGCCTCTGATTTGATGAGTGATGAGAAGGAGAGGCTACTGGAGGTGCTGAAGCAGCACAAGCAGGCTATTGCATGGAGGATTATGGACATTAAGGGAATTAATCCCTCTTTCTGTACCCATAAGATCCTTATGGAGGATGACTACAAGCCCGCTGTGCAGCACCAGAGGAGGTTGAACCCGAACATGCAGGAGGTAGTAAAGAAGGAGGTGATTAAGTTACTGGATGCTGGTCTGATTTATCCCATCTCTGATTCTCCTTGGGTTAGCCTGGTTCAGGTTGTCCCTAAGAAGGGAGGCATGACTGTCATCACCAACGAGAGGAATGAGTTGATTCCTACTCGTACAATCACCGGTTGGAGAGTTTGCATCGATTACCGCAAACTCAATGATGCTACTCGAAAAGATCATTTTCCCCTCCCGTTCATTGATCAGATGTTGAAGAGATTAGCGGGAAAGATGTTCTATTGTTTCCTGGATGGCTTCTCAGGACACTTCCAGATCCCGATTGCTCCTGAGGATCAGGAGAAGACGACATTCACATGTCCCTATGGCACATTTGCTTATCGACAGATGCCCTTTGGATTGTGCAATGCTCCGGCCACTTTCCAGCGTTGCATGGTGGCCATTTTCCATGATATGATTGAGGACTCCATGGAGGTTTTCATGGATGACTTTTCTGTGTTTGGGAGTTCCTTTGATCATTGCCTCGAGAATCTGGAGAGGATGTTGGCTAGGTGTAAAGAGGCCAATTTGGTGTTGAACTAGGAGAAATGCCACTTCATGGTGAAGGAGGACATTGTGCTTGGGCACAAGGTTTCACGTGCGGGGATTGAAGTTGATAGAGCTAAGATTGACACCATATCTAAGCTGCCCCCGCCGACCTCTGTGAAATCTATTCGGAGCTTCCTTGGTCACGCGGGCTTTTACAGGCGTTTTATCAAAGATTTTTCTAAGATTGCCCGACCGATGACCCAGCTTCTTGAGAAGGAAGCCCAGTTCATGTTCTCCGACGAGTGCCTCAGTGCATTCGACTTGTTAAAGGAGAAGTTGGTGAATGCCCCTATCATGGTGGCTCCTGATTGGAAGTTGCCATTTGAGATCATGTGTGACGCGAGTGACTTCGCTGTTGGGGCGGTCTTAGGATAGAGGAGAGAGAAGCAGTTTCACCCGATTTATTATGCGAGCAAGATGCTCAATGACGCACAGGAGCATTACACCACGATAGAGAAGGAGCTCCTAGCCGTTGTCTTCGCTTTCGATAAATTCCGGTCTTATCTCGTCCTATCAAAGACCATTGTATTCACCGATCATGCAGCCCTTTGGCACCTGTTCAGCAAACAGGATGCCAAACCCCGGCTAATCCGGTGGGTTTTGCTGCTTCAGGAGTTCGACATTGAGATCCGCGATAAGAAGGGCGTGAAGAATGTCGCAGCGGACCACTTGTCCCGTCTTGAGTGCTCAGCTTCATCTGAACTTGTGGGGTCATCCATAAATGACAATTTTCCCCACGAGTTTCTCATGCACATACAGACACAGGATGAGGAGTGTCCATGGTTTGCTGATTTTGCAAACTTTCTTGCTAGTGGGATTGTGATTAAGGGCTTAACGCATCAGCAGAAGCGAAAGTTCTTTGCGGATGTGAAGCACTATCTTTGGGAGGATCCCTATTTGTTTCGAGTCGGGGCTGATTAGACCGTGCGTAGGTGTGTCTTTGGAGATGAGGCACGTCAGGTGCTTAGACACTGCCACGCAGGCCCGACAGGTGGACATCATGGAGCTACCTTGACCGCGAAGAAGGTCTTTGACGCCTGTTTCTTCTGGCCTACCATCTTCCGGGACGCTCATGAGATGATCCGAGCTTGTGATGCTTGCCAGAGGGCGAGCAACATTTCGTCGAGGAATGAGATGCCCCAAAACAGCATCCAGATTTGTGAGATTTTTTATGTATGGGGTATTGACTTTATGGGACCTTTCCCAGCTTCTCGTGGCAACCGGTATATCCTAGTCGCTGTTGACTATGTTTCTAAGTGGGCCGAGGCTCAAGCCTTGCCTACTAATGATGCTAGGGTGGTTGTTCAATTTCTGAAGAAGCTGTTCTCTCGCTTTGGTGCCCCCAAAGCCCTTATCAGTAACCGTGGGGACCCACTTCTGCAACGCCCAGTTGGAGAAGGCTCTATCACGATATGGTGTTAACCGTAGATTCTCCACAGCCTACCATCCACAGACCAGTGGACAGGTAGAGGTCACAAACCGGGGCATAAAGCGGATTCTAGAAAAGAGGGTTGGTCAGAACCGTAAGGATTGGTCGGATAGGTTATATGATGCACTTTGGGCCTTCCGGACTGCCTATAAGACGCCTATTGGTACCACACCATTTAGGTTGATCTATGGGAAGGCGTGCCATCTTCTGGTGGAGTTGGGGCATAAGGCCTATTGGGCATTGAAGGCATCTTGACTTGGTGAGCGCGGGAGAGAACCGGTTCACACAGATTCATGAGCTTGATGAGTTGAGGAATCAAGCCTATGCAAAATCCACGATCTACAAGGAGCGCACTAAAATTTTACCTGACCAACACTTGAAGGACAAGAAGGAATTCCGAGTGGGTGGTCGTGTGTTGCTTTACAACTCTAGGTTGCGTTTGTTTCCCGGGAAGTTGAAGTCCCGATGGACGGGTCCTTACACGGTTAAGGAGGTGTTTCCTTATGGGACCGTCGAGATTGAACATGAAGATGGGAGGATCTTCAAGGTCAACGGTCATTGTCTTAAGCCATATATTGATGGACCGGTTGACCCGACATTAGAGGTAGTTGACCTCCACCCCAAGGACAAATGAATTCGGGGACTTGAGTCTAGCTAACGACTCGTTAATAAACTTAGCCTGTTTCGGTAACAATTCTTAGATTTTGTCTGATTTGTATCTTCTTATTTTTATTTTTATTTTTATTTTTATTTTTTTGGATTTTACCATTCATTTTTGAGTTTTGGTGATCGGAACGTATTTTGGATCGAGCGGATTTGGGATAATGTTTGGAATGTCTCAGGTATGTCTTCTGAATTCTTAGCAATTTTAGTTTGGAAGAATCGCAGTCGGGTTTGGTACAAGCTGCATAAAAAATCAGGGTTTTCTGTCTGCTGGGCAGTAGGCACGGTCGTGCCTCCCTATAAGCGTGGTCGTGCCTCTAACCTAGGCGCGGTGGTGCCTAAGCACTTGGCGCGGTCGTGCCTCAGTTTTTGGGGGCGATTTAAATTACTTTTCAACGGTGGATCTTTTCCAACCCCCCCCCCCATAACCTCCCAGCAGACGAAACCCTCCCCTCGGCGATTTTCTTCCCGTCATCATTTCCGGTCTACTCCTTCATTTCTTCGATCTAAGATGGCTGGCAACAGGGACCACCCGTACCTCGAGTTTGACATGAACGAGCATGAGTACGAGGCTCGTCTGGATGTGTTGTGGCCCCGTAGAGGCTGGATTCTAGCTGCTCGCCGTTTGGAGCCAGTTGCTATCGACGCCATCGGTCAGCGGGACCGGTGGAACGATCTTGTCATCGCCCCTGGCGCCGTTTGTTCAGGTTCCACGCTATCCAGTACATAGAGCTTGTGATGGAGTTTTTCTCCACATATGAGTTCGATTATCCTTGCGTAGACCTAGAGCAGCCCGAGACGATTAGGTTTAGATTAGGCGGGGAGTGGCGCGTGATGTCGGTTGCCCGGTTTGGGAGACTTTTAGGTTTATACACGAGGCAGGAGCTCCAGACAGAGATATTCACTGACGGTATCACCGAGTTTCCGACAGAGAAGGATAAGGACCAGTTTTGGTATGAGTTTGGTTTTGGGATTTACGATCCGAGTCTGACCAACGCTTCGAGCCTTCGGGACCCTCTGCACCGTGTTCTTCATCGCTGCATTGTTTATTCTATATCTGGGCGAGGGCAGGGAGAGACGGTAGTGAATTTGAGGGAGTTGTTTTATCTGTTTTGCCTTGTACGCCCGCGCACTTGCAATCTTGCGCACTCTATCGCGGGGTACTTGGTAAATAGCTCGGGTCACGACGTCACCAGTGTGATATGTGGGGGTCACTTCATGACCAAGCAGGCGCGACACTTCCAGCTGCTGACAGATGATTTGATAGGGGATCTGACCCCTGTGGCCAAGACCGTCGTGATGAACGTGCAGACATTGCGCAACATGCACGTCGCTCGTCGCGGCGCAGGAGGGATTAGATTGGTCGATCGATGGGGACGGATATGGGATCCAGACCATCCGGGCCCCGATCCAGATGTTGTTCAGGCCGAGGCCGAGGCTATAGCCGCCGCCCATCAGGAGCATGCGGCTCAGCAGGAGCACGGGCAGGACCACGAGCACCATGTTGAGGTTCCGATTGCTCCTCCACCTCCTCCGCCTCCACCACCACCCCCGGTTACCGTCTCCCATGATTTATTCATGCGCTACTGAGCCTGGCAGTATGAGGTCCAGTGCGCCGCTGGTGCCGCTGGCGGGGCACCATACGTGGTTCCCCTTCCATTCTTTATGCAGCCAGGGCAGCAGCCCGATCAGCCACCACCATCACCACCGCAGCATCAGTCACCACCACAGCAGCCCATCCACCCACCACCATCACCACCGCAGCATCAGTCACCACCACCATCACCACCCGAAGGAGATGGAGCCGAGGGTGTCGGCCTGGCTCTCGAGGATTTTGAGATGGAGGAGTAGTGCCCTCCACTGTTTTGGTATCACCTTTTGTGAGTTGTACTTTTGTTGTACTGTACAAACTCTTATTACACGCTTCGGCGTTTGTTGTTGTTTCCATGTACTATTGTATATATTTGTCTTTACATTTATGTTTATCTTTTGGCTTGATGTTACTGATCGTGTTTGATGTGGTTAGTCTTGATTAGATCTTGGAATCGTGGAACTACGTGGAACGTCATTTTTGTGGGTAGGCTTTTTGCGTGTGCCATGATCGACACGAGGGAAGTTTCAGTTCTCCCTTCACACTCCATTGCATTGCATGTTTTTATATACATTGAGGGCAATGTATGTTTCTAAGTGTGGGGTTGGGTGTCTATTCTTCGCTTTACATTATTTTTTGTTGTACATTGAGGGCAATGTAGAATTCTAAGTGTAGGGTGGGAATTTATTCGCGCGATGTTTGTCCTTTTGAGCATTTTATCATTTCAAATTTTTTGCAAAATTTTCCTTCATAATTTTTATTGACACTAAATCAGTTTTATGAAATTGAAAAACACCAAAATATAATAAAAGTTAACCGTTTAGCATTCATAATTTTTAGTAAATAATAGAGGTTTGATTTTTCAAAAGCAATTGAAATAGAAATTCCATCGAGTCAAACCCATTTTTTTGTGATAACCATGAGTTTTAGTGGGCTGAACGAATGAATTGCATGTAACCTTTTGCTTACACCCATTCCTTTCCGTTTCCGTGAGTTTATTTTTTAGCCTTGATAGCTTTAGACATTGTTTGCTCTCGTTTTTGCGGATTTGAGTGTGTCGGATGTTTCATGCTTATTAGAACTTGCTTTTAGTATACATTTCGAAATCATGAACATAAATATTGCATAAAAATGATTGAGGCATTAGGATAAACCCCTTTGTTAGCCTTTTATTTTTATTTTCTCCTCACCCGAACATATCCACTAGTTAGCCACGTTGAGCCTATCCTGTTCTTTTTCTTAATTACCCACATTACACCGCCATTAAACCTTCATTAGCCTTTTCATTTATTTTTCGCCCGTGTTAGAAATCCGGTCGGCTAATGTTAATTTTATAGCCTTTATTTTATTGTAATTTTTAAATTCTTGAGAAGTTTTTAGCTAAGGAACGATGCATATTGACTTAGTTCCCTTCAAAAGAAAGAAAAGAAATAGTTAAAAAAAAAAATTCACCAAAATTAGTGAATTATAGTCGATTAGAGCAATTTTATGAGCAAAGCTGGAAATAATTCGGTTGTTAGCTCTTATCTATACGGAAGTATTAGTTAGTTTATTTTTCATATTAGAAGTTGTTTTAGTTTTTGAGTTAGCATAACCGCCAGGTTTTTAGCCATTTAGCCATTTTAAAATTCCACTTCCTCACCCTTAACCATTGCCAAGTTACAACCCATTTAAAGCCCTCTTGATTTGTGCTTTGTTTCATGTTAGTTGGTAGAGATTTGATCTTTTAGCAAGCTTATGATTTATGCATGATTCATTGTCTTGGCATTTGAGTGTTCTATACATACTCCATTACTTGTATGATCATATATATTCTCGAGTGTGTGTGAACATTGTGAGAAGCATAAAGTTGCATGCTAATGATTTCCTAGGCATATTCATTTGCTCATTCGGTTATCACGTCATTGGGTTTCATTTAGTTAATTTTGCGTTTCTTGGAAATCTCTTCAAACCTTTATAAGTTTATTAATGCTTACGGTTTTCCCGATTTGATCCATAGTGTCATTGGAAGTTTTGTTTCATTTTGATTTCTTGCTTGAGGACAAGCAATGTTCAAGTGTGGGGTTGTTTGATGTGTTAGTATTTACACATCTTTTTGGCACAAAACTTCGCTCATTTAATGATCAATTCTTGGTTTTATTCAACGTTTAGACACTTATTTGCTTCATTTCTTGTTTTGTAGGTTTTTGTGAAGCTTGGTGAATAAACAAGAAGATTCCAGGATAAACAAGTGAAGTTTTAGGGTTTCTGTGATGGAGGCACGGTCGTGCCCCTATTTGGCACGGTTGTGCCAAGCTCCAAAACCCTAAGCACGGTCGCGCCCACATCTGGCACGACCGCGCCAATCCAAATTCCAAGGCACAACCGTGCCTTGGCCGCCAACGGTCGCGTGTCATCTCGTGAGTCTGAACAGCCGTACGTCCTCGATCAGTGGTACCCAATGGAAGCTACGGATCAGTCAAACCTCTGTCACACGGTCGTGCCAAGACCTAGACACGACCGCGTCCCTGTCCTAGGCACGGTCGTGCCTTCTCTCCTGACACGGTCGTGCCTCCCCTTTTCTATTTAAACAGAACTTCATTCTCATTCAGACATTCAGCAACCCAGGGGAAAAACCTACTATTCCAGCTCGAGTTTTCTTTGTTCCAGCCATATTTCAAGATTCTTGGAGAGGATACAACATCAAGAGGATCACCATACATCAAGAACAACATCTAGGCTTGGAGGAGGGGTTTGATTCTTTTTTTCATATCATGTTTCTCACTATTTTTCCCTTCTTATTTGTAATTTTGATGCTCATGATGAGCTAAAACTCTTGTTCACTTTGGTTTAGATGAAGTTTAGATACATTTGATAACATTCATGGATTATTGGCAATTGTTGTGCTAATGTTATGACAACCGTATGATTATTCTTTGATGAAATTATGTATTCAAGTATTTTGAGTTGTTTACAAGACTTGTATTTGTGTATGTCATATTATGTTGGAAAACTTATGATTTATGCTTATATTCATGGATTGGTGTATGTAATTATACTAGTTTATGGCATTTGACTAGGAATGGTGAATGAAGTCTTGTTTATGAATCATTATATTTGTATGTGTTACCTTATGCTTATGTTTGGAAAGATAAAGCATTTGTTATGATGTGTCATATTTAGTATTATGTTTATCTGGGAATTGTTGACACATCCTCCAAATTTATATAACCTTTATATGAACATTGTATGTTGAAGAAATGCATATTGTTATCTAAATTAATCAACTTGAGGTGGATAGTGTGTTGTTCATATTATCTTTGCAACTAGTTGTTGGATTAGTACACCTTAATCGGAAGCTAGTTCAATCTTTATAAACATTGACATGATTATTAAACACGTGAGCCTCATTGTATGATTTTAGGTGGTTGGTTTGTGTAATTCATGCTAGTTTTCCGAATAGTCATTTGATTAGATATCTTTGACGAGAATTTAGTCAATTTATGTATCGTGTATTTGCCATGTTTCTATGAATGTATTGAATGTATTCTAAATGGATTCGACACCGAAGTGATATTTTCTCCTTGATTGTTTGAGTTGTGACTTTAGTCTAGTTTTATATTCTTGCATAGTAGTTTAATTAAAAACCAACTTAAACATCTTTTACCCATACTTGATTGAATCTTAGTCCCGGTTTATTATCGCATCCCACCGTGTCCATGGATTGATATCCGGTTCTTACCTTTACTATATTGCTATCAGACGGGTACACTGCCCGGTGTGTGTGATTAGTGTTTGGTGAAAACCCTTTTTAAAACTATTTGTGTAAAATACTTATAAATATATATATATATAGTTTGCACGCATCACTTATGATAGATTTCGGGGACGAAACCTATTGTAAGGGGTAGACTTGTAACATCCCAAAAATAAAACGACAGTTAAAATGATGAAATAAACGAACGAGGCATGTCGGGTCGGACCGGATGGGCCGGCGGGTTGGAAGGGGAGCCTCCCCTATAAATAGCTTAGACCTCCATCATTTCTCTCATTTGCAAGTTCTAGAGGGAGAAACCGTAGAGAGAGAAAGTTGGCAGATCGACCCGAGATTTCAGCAAAGTGTTTCTTCATAGCTCATGAGAAGAACCTTCGGATCAGAAACTAGATTCAGGTAACGATCGGGCCTAAATCTGAGTTTTTGTTCGTTTTTGGGTTTTGGGTGAAAAAGTAACGTTTTCACGGATAAAACTGAAAGATAAACATATATTTGAGTTCCTTAATGAACTTTCTAGAAGCTTGAATTCTTGGTGTTCTTGATAAGATTTAGCTTGATTTGTATTTTTGACACCGAATAACCTGCAATTATCAAATATTTGTATTTTAAGCACAAACTGCAAGGTTATTATTCAATTTAGTACCATAATGCATGATTATTATGTATGTCAAATATGTATAAATAATGACATATCATAACACCCCACACTTAAACTTTGCTTGTCCTCAAGCAAACCCATGCATGATCACACCCATAACTAAAAACTTTACAAGGGTAATGGAATTTCAACTAGTGTTGAGACTCCAAGATAACTCTTGAGTTTCTTATTCTATTTTTGTGTTTTTCTTGTTTTAAGATGATGGAATCCATGATAAGCCTACTAGAACGTTGATTATGTAAAAACTCCTCACTACTCACAATGTTCACTCAACTCTAGGGTTATATATACATGGATAATGTATGCTAAGTGGGACACTCGAGTTCGAATTGAATTATGCAATGGTCATAAGCTTGTCTACAAATCAAGTCTCCACCAATTAACTAAGTAGTATGCATGAATCAAGAGGACTTTAAAGGGTTGTAATGTGGCTAAAGTAAAACTAAGGGTGAAAATGAAAATCTTTTTGTGTAACATCCTAAAAATAAAACGACAGTTAAAATGATGAAATAAACGAACGAGGCATGTTGGGTCGGGCAGGATGGGCTGGCGGGCTGGAAGGGGAGCCTCCCCTATAAATAGCTTAGACCTCCATCATTTCTCTCATTTACAAGTTCTAGAGAGAGAAACTGTAGAGAGAGAAAGTTGTCGGATCGACCCGAGATTTCAGCAAAGTGTTTCTCCATAGCTTGTGAGAAGAACCTCCGGATCAGAAACTCGATTCAGGTAACGATCGGGCCTAAATCTGAGTTTTTATTCATTTTTGGGTTTTTTGGGTTTTGGGTGAAAAAGTAACGTTTTCACGGATAAAACTGAAAGATAAACATAGATTTGAGTTCCTTAATGGAAAACAAACGTTTTGAATGAAAACAGGTTCGGGATCTTGACGTGATCAGACCTGAATGCGAAAGTTAGGGTTTTGCGAAGAAACAGATCGTGCGTACTTATCAAGTATGCACGAAGCAGGTCCTGCGGACTTATCAAGTACGCAGGAAGAGGGCACTGCGTACTTATCAAGTACGCAGGAAGAGGATCCTGCGTACTTATCAAGTACGCAGGAAGCAGGGTCTGCGCACTTGCTAAGTGCGCAGGCATCAGGTTGTTTAAGTAAAGTTAGTATGTTTAGAATGGTCAAACCGTTAGAGTCAGGATTGGGCTTGATGTGTATTTAACTACCAAATTCAGATCGGAAGTGACGTAGTGGGACCTTTGTTTAGGGCAACCCGGATTAGCTTATCAGGTGAGTTCTAGAAGCCATCTTTTAAATGTTTTATATAATGTTTTCTGGCTGGTGTGCATACATATGAAATGATGTTTTATGAAACGATGTTTATGAAACTATGTTTATAAAATGATGCTTATGAAACTATGTTTACGAAATGAAATGATTTGGAATGAACGGTTTATGGAAAGAAAGTTTTATGAATGGAACGTTTACGAACGAAATGTTTATAAGGAAATGGTTTAAACTAAAGGTAAAGGGTTTCGAAAATGAATGAAAGGTTTTATGAAAAGAAAAGAAAAAGGGCAAAGGTTTTAAAGAAGTCATTACAAATCTAATCTGTCGAATGAATGGAATTGACGAATGAAGTCTAAGAATGTAATTCCCAGCCTTGTGGTAGATTATGGACAACGAGCCATAGTTGCCATAAGAGCAACCAAGGGCAGCGTGTTGGTGGCCTGCCAATGGTTTTGATGTTGTACAACTGGTAGGGAGTAACGACGGTTACTCAGGGGTTAACGTGACCCTATGTAAGGTTAAATTATGATCCGACGGTGTTATGGCCGTGAGCCATAGCCGTCGATGGAGGTTGTCGGTCTATGGACATGAGAGACATAGGGGAAACTGAATGGGTATTGTCGGTCCTCGTGCAGTTAAGCCTTGGGGGCAATACAAAAGGGAATTGACGGAATGTATGGTATTGTCGATCTTCGTGCAGTTAAGCTTTAGGGGCAATACCATACTAAATGACGGTACAAATGGTAACACAGATTTAGATAGTAATGTATGACTTAAATGAATGTTAAATGTTTTAAACAAATGATCCGTTCAATGTGTTTATGATGAGGAAAAAAGTTTGAAGGTTTTCAATGATGAACGAAAGGCCCTGTTTTCTTATACGTGATGTTAAACCCTAATGAATGTTTTGAATGATGAAACATTTCTTAAATCGAACGAAAACTAGAACTCACCAGCGTAGCTGACTTTTTAGTATGCACATTCAGGTTAAGGCAGGTATGGATGATGGACGGTGATGTTTGGCAAGCGAGAAGAGTTACCCGATTGATCATGAAGACTGGCATCCCGTTATGATTAGGTTATGATATGTTTATTAATAGACTATGTTACGCTTCCGTTGTTAAACAATGTAATGGTTATGTTGTATTGAAGTATTTTCCGCTGCGTTATTTGATAATCAAGTTTAAGAACTGTTTGTGAATGAGTAAATCCAACAAGTGAGGACTCCCGGGTTTGGGGCCTTACATTTTGGATTTTTAGGGGTTTTAAAGGGTTTTGAAGGGCTGCAGCTGTCGCGAAACACTCAGCTATGGCCTCATGGCTTAAATGGTAAATACTAAAAGTTCCCTCTACAGTACTCAGATCATGAGGGTATAACTAATCTGAGGGCTCGTTTATGGTCAGATTGCCAAGACCAAGATCTCTCATCAGGCTCAACTCATCCCTTATTGCGTAATACACGTTACTGCCTTTTTGTACGGATCCTGCGGCTAGTCGCCTAACTGCACCTACTTCCATTAGGTATGTATACTCTCTTTGGGAATGAGTTTGACTCTTGCTGCACTTTCACATCTGCCGCATCTTTTGGCTCTTCTTTCGGCGGCACTTTTTGACAAGCCGCAGAATGGTGGCAATTGTTCTTGCTTGCGCCACCATTTTCTTACATCACTAGTTTCTTAAAAAATATTTTCTCGGAGTTCGGTTGGTAATTCAGGCTTTGCGAAATAAAGGCAGGAAAGCAAATTGAAATCAAAAGAATGCATGTCCAGTTCTTTAAGGTCTCCCGGTAAAAGACCAACTTTTTTTTAAATCAAGACAACTTCTTCAACATTCCTCCTTTCTTAGTTTCCTTGAAATAATATTTTCTTGAATTTTCCTGCAGATAGTTCAGATAATTTCCTAATGCATCCACCATTTGTATATTCCAATTCTTCTTAGTAGGGCAGTTTCTTTCCAAAATTGTCCCGATGAACTTGTAATGATAACATAAGATAGTTTTCCCATTTCGAAGACAGTTAGCCAATAACCGGTGTTTGCGAAAAGCTAGTTGGGTGATAAGTATGGGTTTAGGAAAGAAAAGGCTAAGTCTCAGAAGGCGAATCTATTGACAAGTCCAACCCCAATATCAAGTACAGACAATTACAGCTTTGACCATTGCCAAAAATCCAAAGAAAGATTTGTCTATCTAGGCGGATAATATTTTTATGGTTTTTAGATAATATGGGTGATAACGATCCTAGGTGCCTCAATCATTTTCATACTTCCACTAGTTCATGGTCTTGATATGTAAAATCTATACAAGTTCTAATTATACATAAAATTCAATCGACTAAACATTCAATATACCAAACGAAAGAGAATGCAAAAATAATGATACTAATGCTCGTGAAAAGGCTCAGATTATTCTTACACGGAAACGGATGGGATAGGGTTTAGTGATTTGTTATGCATAATTTCCGTTTGTTTCTACTTGCCATGTCTTCATTTTATTTAATTTGGTGCAAACTCCAAGAGGTTTTGTTCAAAAAAGGGTTTAAATATATATATTGAAAATTTTTCGGGTTTTATAAAAGGTAAGTTTTTGTAATGTTTTAGTCAAATGGGTAGAAAATCACATGTTAAATTTTACTGCTTTGAGCTTAACAGTCCTGAATCTCTAATTCCCCACCCCACACTTAAAACTGTGCATTGCCCTCAATGTACAAATGCATGTAATGAATTGCTATGCAAGAATTTAAATGCATGGATTTTTAAGGGAAAAGAAACTGGTACTCCCCCGATCAATTCGGTGTATAACCTAAGGCCAAAGCTTATTGTTGCTGTCAGGCTGTGCCTATCAGCTTCTTGTCAACATGTTGCTTCAAAGACTTCATCGAATTTGTCAGAAATTTGATGTGGCTTTCCGCTCTAGGCTCGTAGAGTTGGAGTGTAACTACTCAAAGTAGAGAGATGGTCTGGTGATGTTATTCTACCTAAAACATAAAAACGAACAAGGAAAATAAAAGGTAGTAGTTAGGCTACTAAGGTCCTAGTATTGAGAAGGCATACCTTGGGGCTGAAGTAATTAGAAACTTAAATTTGGAGAAACCAAACCTGAGGTCCATGCTTTCTGCCGTATGCACCAACTTCTCATTTTATTCATGATCATCTGGTTGCCTCCCCGAAGCGCTACATTTATTTATGGGTCTTTAGCCCGACCTGTACGTGTTGCGTCAGTCTTTCTTCAGGTGGGAGTGAACAACCTCCCCTGTGTCTCCTGCTTCTTCGTTGAGTTTCGGTAATTTATCAAAGTACTCATCGATCCAATTAGTGTTGTCAAGATCTTTGGTGAGATCTATTGTCGTAGGATCTGGTGCCTTCGGCTTGGAAAGATCAGGTGCTTTTCCTTTTTTCAAGTCCCTTGCTTTCTGTAGTTGATAGTCAAGATTGGAATCGATAAAGTGAGATATTTCAAGAGGATCACTCGACATGCATTCATATCCTTCGATATTGTAGGTTACTGATTGTTTACCAATACGGAGCGTTAAAATTCCTTCATTCATGTCAATGACGGCTCTGGCGGTGGCTAAGAATGGACGACCCAAGATTAATGGTACGGAGAAATCTTGTCCCATTTCTAAAACCATAAAGCCGGCAGGGAAGACAAACTTGCCAACTTTCACCAATAAATTCTCGATGACTCCTATAGGTGTTTTGACCGATCCATCTGTGAGTTCAATGGTTGCATTAACCGGCCGCGGTTGCCCAATGTCGAGCTTTTGAAACATAGTGTAGGGCATAACATTTACGCTTGCTCGTAGATCAGCGAGCGCATATGTAACTGGTAGTGGCCCTATAGAACATGGTAAAGAGAATTTTCTTGGATCTGAAAGTTTCTTCGGGAGATTTCTTTCGATAAGAGCGACACAATAATTTGTTCTTTTTATCGCTTCTTCCATGTTTCTCTTGTTTGTGAGGAAATCCTTCAAGAAGCGTCCATATTTTGGCATTTGTTGTATGATATCCAAGAAGGGAATGTTGACATAGATTTGGCTCAAGAGCTCTATGAACTTGTCATATTGCTCATCAGTTTTCTGCTTAACCAGCCTCCCTGGACATGGTATATGGGAAGTGAACGTTCTTTTTGGTGGAGCTTTTGGAGGAAGGTCCATCGTAGGAGGTTGAATTACACTAGGTTGCGCTTTCTGAGTGGATGAACTTGCGGGCTGTGGTCGGAGTGGCACTCCGATGAATATCTCTCTGCTAGTTGATTGGACTTCTTCTTCTGGCATAGGTGGTTCTAGGTAGACTTCGCTATTCCTTAGAGTAATAGCACTTACGTTGGCCTTTGGGTTAGTCTCAGTGTTACTAGTGAGACATCCTGGTTGCCTTTCGGACAGTAGTTTCGCTATTTGTCCTAATTGCCTCTCAATGGATTGAAGGGTAGCTTTCTGCGTCTTGAACTCAGCTTCATGTAGACTAAACCTTTCCTCGTATTGCTTGTGATGAGAATCTGCTAGGAGGGCTTGACTTTCGGTAGTGGAAATTAGCTTAGTCACTGCATCCTCCAGGCTCATCCCATTGCTTATCTTGTTTGGTCCTTGAAATTATTGACGAGGTTGAAAGTTCTGAGGTGGCCTCTGTTGAAACTGTTGTTGTTGTCCAAAACCAGATTGTCCTTGGTTGTTATCTTTCCAGCTAAAGTTTGGATGATTCCTCCATCTAGGGTTGTAGGTGTTGCTGTAGGGGTTGTTTTGAGGCCGATTTGTTCCGACAAAGTTAACTTGTTTGACGTCAGCTGTGATGCTCTTTACTTCTTCCATTGTTTCCGGTGTTGCCTTGCCCTTACTAATTTGGTTTAATCTTGAGGTCAGGGCATCTACTTGAGCAGATAATGATGTGACAACGTCGACGGTGTGAACTCCTTGCCTTGTGCCTCTACTAGTTCGTGGGTTGTACCATTGATAGCTGTTCATGGCTATTTCTTCAATTAGGTTATAAGCCTTTTATGGCCTTTTGTTCCCAAATATGCCACCCGCGGTAGCGTCTAGTGTCTGACAGGCTTGATTATGTAACCCGTTGTAGAAAGATGATACTTGCAGCCAAACCTCTAACCCATGGTGAGGACATTTCCTTAGCATGTCCTTGAAGCGTTCCCAAGCCTCATATAGTGACTCACATTCGTCTTGAGTGAAAGTGGTGATATCATTTCTTAATTTAGCGGTCTTGGCCGGTGGGAAATACTTCGATAAGAATTTTTGGGCGAGATCGTCCCAAGTGGTGATTGACCCGGTTGGGAGAGAAGGCAACCATGCCTTAGCTCGTTCCCTTAAGGAGAAAGGGAACATACGGAGGCGAATAGCGTCGTTCGACACTCCGTTCAGTTTAAAGGTATCACAAATATCGAGAAAATTTGCGTTAAACGTGCATGATGACTGGATCATGTGGATGACATGAGATTTGATCTAAAAGTTGTTAGCGTCGACGGTTGGTCTTGTGACACTAGACTCTAACGCGTCTAGTGACGGTCTTGCAAATTCGGCGATAGTGTGGTTTTCTACGGCCATTTTTCTAGCACGGTTTTCTCGAACTCGGCGGTGAAAGAATCTTTCAGGTTCTGCTAAAGGTTGATAAAAAACAAGTAGTAGAACTTTGGATCATACACTACCTGCAACAATGTGTGAAAGAAAAACAGAAGGAAAATAAAAGGCTAATCCGTTAACTTGAATTTTCCTTGAAATCACCGTATCCTCGGCAACGGCGCCAAAAACTTGATAGCATGTGTGAATATAGTATATAAAAATATAAATAAATATATTTTTAGATTAATTGATTTCACGAGATCTGGTTTTAAATTTATAAAATAAAATGATAATTACGTTAACTTAAAACACACACAATAAGCAAGTGTACCTATCGCAGCGTAATATAGTCAGGTAAGAACCAAGTATCGAACCAATGGACGAGTTCCAATACTCAACTTTTGTTATCGTTTAGCCGGATTAATTAGTAGGTGGGTTTTGTGTGCTTGTGAAGTAGAAGAGTAAATGACAGTAAACTAAATAACAGAAAAGTAAAAATGTGCGTGAAGTGTGTAACAGAAATGTAGCTAGCAGAATAGTAAATAGCAGAAAAGTAAATAAGGCGAAAATGATCAGATTACGAGATGTATTGCTTCGAGATTCGAATCAGCTTGGTACGTGATAATGTTGGTTAACTAATTCAGTGGTATGACTACTACAAACTTGTGACCCGGGTCACCGCTAGAGCCTCGTCCTTACGACATTTGATTTGCAAATTATATTCTTTAAAAAGTGGTAGTTCCTCCGGTTAGGGACAACATTTACTCTCAACCCATCGAATGGTCATCTCCGGGTTGGATAAAGACACTGGACTCAAAATGCTTTATATTAAGTTAAATAGGTGATTATATTTTGCTCTCCGGGAGGCGGTGTAACAATGGGATCAAGTATAAAGAGGTAGCGTTCCCAACATGAGTTCACCAATTCTTGGTCGCATAATAATCTCGTATAAAGACGTACGATCTTAGAAGTATAGAAGAAGCCTTGGGTTATCAATCTCTGCTCGTATAAAGACGTATGAGTTTCAAAGGAAGTTTGATTAAAAAGGGTTTTACGATCTTACTCTTTAAAATCAAGACACTCACAAATATAAAGACGGATTTAGACAATAATAAAAGCCCATCAAGAGATGGTTTTTGAGAGATATAAACATACCACTTCATTAATAAGTTAAACAATAACATGCACCAAACATCATCTTCACCCTAGCAATACAAAGAAGTTATAGCCAAGAATGGCCACAACGACTAGCGTAATGATGAGTTTCGTAGGCTCCCCTATCGTGGAACAAGGAGGAAGAGCCCCTTTACTCTCTACTCTAACTATGAGAATGCTCTCTTCTTGAGTGTAATTTCTCTCTTGATTGGTGTGTGGAATGAAGAACCCAAGCCTCCTATTTATAGGCCTCAAAATGTGCAATGCATGGCCGTGCATTGGCTTGCACGGTCGTGCAAAGGCCTAGGGAATCAAACAAGGTACATAGGACATGGTACCAGGCCTTGGGTAGCAGACATGGGCAATGCACGACCGTGCATTGGGATTCACGGCCGTGCAACCCACCTTTTCTCCCCAGCTTTGTCTTATAGCTTCTTGTTGACTATTGTTGACCAATTTTGACTTCTTGGGGGTCAATGCTCCGGGAATGAACCTTATAGAAGCTTGAATTCTTGGTGTTCTTGATAGGATTTAGCTTGATTTGTATTTTTAACACCGAATAACCTGCAATTATCAAATATTTGTATTTTAAGCACAAACTGCAAAGTTATTATTCAATTTAGTACCAATATGCGGGATTATTATGTATTTAAAATATGTATAAATGATGACATATTAGCCCTCAATGTATAAATGCATGTAATGGAATGCTATGCACGAATTAAAATGCATAGAGTTTTAAGGGAAAAAAAACTGGTACTCCCCCGGTCAATTCAGTGTATAACTTAAGGCCAAAACTTATTTCTACTTTCAGGCTGTGCCTATCAGTTGCTTATCAACGTGTTGCTTTTAAAGAATTCATCGAATTTCTCAGAAATTGGATGTGGTTTCCAGCTCCAAGCTCGTAGAGGTGGAGTGTAACTCCTCAAAGTAGAGAGATGATCTGGTGATGTTATTCTACTTGACACATAAAGGAAAACATAAAAGCAGACAAAGAAAATAAAAGGTGGTAGTTAAGCTACTGAGGTCCTATTATCGAGAAGGCATACTTGGGGGCTGAAGTAATTAGAAACTTAAATTTGGAGAACCAAACTTGAGGTCCATGCTTTCTACCGTATGCACTAACTTCTCAATTTATTTATGATCATGGGGTTGCCTCCCAGAAACATTATGTTTATTTAAGGGTCTTTAGCCTGACCCGTACGTGTTGCATCAGTTTTTCTTTAGGTGGGAAAAACAAACTCCCGTGTGTCTCCTATTTCTTCATTCAGCTTTGGTAGTTTATCAAAGTACTCATCGATCTAATTAGTGTTATCAAGATCCTTGGTAAGGTCTATTGTCTTAGGATCTGGTGTCTTTGGTTTGGTAGGATCTGGCACTTTTTCTTTTTTCAAGTCCTTTGCTTTCTATAGTTGGTAGTCCAGATTGGAGTCGATAAATTGGGAAATCTCAAGAGGGTCACTTGACATGCATTCATATCCTTCGATGTTGTATGTTACTGATTTTTTTCCGACACAGAGTGTTAAAATCCATTCATTCATGTCAATGACGGCTCTTGCGGTGGCTAAGAATGGACGACCCAAGATTAATTGCACGAAAAAGTCGGGTCCCATTTCTAAAACCATGAAGTTGACAGGGAAGACAAACTTGCCAACTTTCAGCAATAATTTTTCAATGACTCCTATAGGTGTTTTAACTGAGCCATCCGCGAGTTCAATGGTTGCGTTAATCGGTCGCGGTTGTCCAATGTTGAGTTTTTGAAACATAGTGGAGGGCATAACATTTACGCTTGCTCCTAGATCAACGAGTGCGTAAGTAATAGGTAGCGGCCCTACAGAACATGGTAAGGAGAATTTCCCAGGATCTAAAAGTTTCTTTGGAAGATTCCTTTCAAGCGACACAGTAATTTGTTCTTTTTATCGCTTCTTCCATGTTTCTATTGTTTGTGAGGAAATATGTCCATATTTTGGCATTTGTTGTATAATATCCAAGAAGGGAATGTTGACATGGATTTGTCTCAGGAGCTCTATGAACTTGTCATATTTCTCATCAGTTTTCTGCTTAACTTGCCTTCCTGGGTATAGTATGTGGGAATTGAACGTTCTTTTTGATGGAATTTTTGGACGGAGGTCCGCCGTAGGAGGTTGGATCACACTAGGTTGTGCTTTCTGGTTAGATGAACTTGCGGGTTTTGGACGGAGCGGTACTCCGGTGAATATTTCTCTCCTAGGTGATTGGACTTCTTCTCCTAGCATTTGTGGTTGATGTAGTGCAAAGCACATCTTTATTCCATTGTTTTCGTGTCGTTTTAATTAGTTATATATTTGTTTTGAGTCGTTTTTGTATAAGTTTGAGTCTTTGTTATGTTCTCAGGTGCTTATGGAGAATACAATTGAAAACTCGAAGAAACCGAGCACGATAATAAAATCCAGGGGTCAAAGTGCAAAATAGTGAAAATTCTGTCTCTCGCGGTGCGCGAGACAACTAGGAGAATTCCTCACGGTACGCGAGGAAATCTAGAACTGAACCCGCTTGTTTTGTCCCTCGCGGTACGCGAGGGACTTGCCACTTTCTCTTGCGGTACGCTAGAGAGCCGTAATTCGAGAAAAAAAACCCTAATTTCATTTTAATAGATTTTGAATGCAATTATTCAGAGAGTTCGATTTTTATCCGTCTAGAGAAAGTCCAGAGGTGATTTTGGGAGATTAGAAGAGGAATCAAGTGTAAAGATCAAAGCTTTGGAGTCCGGGTTCATTTGATTTATGTTTTCGGTTCTAAAGTTCAAAACTTTCTCCTTGAATTCTGTGTTTGAAACCATGGTTTGTGTTTATTACTTCTGTTTGGTTGTTTTAGACATGATCCTAGGCTAAACTCATATTCTGCCTAGGTCAATTGATGATTACTTTGTTAAAGTTATGATTTTTATTCGGTTTTGGATTCATGTGATGATTTTATGATTTTGTAAACGATCCCAATTAACGATTGTGATGAATATTTATGCTTAAATCTGATTGTGTAATTAATGACTGATTCCTTGCGTTGATTATGGTTGTATGCATTTTCAATTAGCGTATCTTTATCGTAGATCTTTGGGTTTGTGATTGTGGTGGTTTGCTAGACGTAGTAGCCACAGGAATTGTTGTTCATTGCTGATTAGAGTTGAGTGTGTGTCCTAGTTCAATACCCGAGAGGTGAGAATTAGTCGTTTAGTCTTCATCATTAGGAATCCGAGTGTCAACTGTTTGAGAGGAAGTTGGTTTAGGTGTCTAGTGATTGTCATTATTCTGAATCATAATTATTATTCTAGGATTACCCCGTGCATTCCTTGAGTGTATTGTGGACGGTGAGACTAGGAGGTAATCCATCCATTAGGGTAGTTTATCATAGTTTGAAATACCTGAGAAGTGATCCAACAATCTGGTGAGTTTAGTAAATCGTTTGGTAGCTTAGTTGATGACACCCTGAAAGTGATTAGGGATCCACTAGGTTGTCTAGAGTTGTTATCCTTAGAAACCCAGATCCATCATAGTTTCCAGAACAGGTTGAAGTTGTGCTTTGTGAGTAGGATTCCAACCTAGGTGGTATTCTTCCTATATCCTGATTTCAACTTTGTCCTTGTCTTGGTAGCTTGATTCGTTCTTGTTTATTGCATTCTTAGTGATAATCAGTAGTGTAGTAAACCCCCAAACCAAATCCATCTTTAGTCCGAGTCAGAGTCTAGTATTAGTATTCAGTGTCTCTAGGGTTCGATAATCCGGTTTAAAATTAAGTTGTGCTACACTCGATAGGTCCACTTGCCTGTCAGTGCGGTTTAGTTCATAGGTTTTCCTTTTATTACTTAAGAGTCTAGGTTAGGTTTTTGTAGTTATTTTTATAGACCGTATGGACGACATCAAGTTTTTGGCGCCATTGCCGGGGACACTTGGCAATAGCAATATTAACTCTAGTTAGTTCTTTGTTTGGTTTTTGGTTTTATTTTGTTTTCTTTTGAGTCTATATTGTGTGCTTGTCTTCTTTGTTACCTGCGAGTCAGTCCTTTTGTCTTTGAGTCTTTATTTTTATCCTTCCTTGTGTCTTTCTTTGTATGCACAACACTCGTTCGCAAGGGTCACCACCATATTAAGCTTTTCTAGAGCCTGAACGAGAGCTTCACGAGCGCACCCGCGACTTTCGGGAGCGTTTGAAAGCATTATGCAAAAACCTGGTACGTTCTACTAGCCCTATTCCATTTCCCACCATGGACGACGCTGATCCACCAGCGAGGCGTACAGTATACCAGAGGGCCAGTGATGGGGTCATGGGCGGGAGATCTTCGATCACTCGCCCCGCTATTCCTAATGTCAATTCTTGGCAGATCCCGTCACATGTCATGAGCACGATAACTCATGCCACTCAATTCAATGGCCTTGAGGATGAGGATGCACCCGGACATGTGTCTCTCATCGCGCGCATATGTGATACGTTCAATATCACGGGTGTATCTAAGGACGCTATCTACTTGCGTCTCTTCCCATTCTCCATCTCTATGCGTGCTTCTACTCGGATCGACACGCTTCTAGATAACACGATCACCACTTGGGAGGATCTCAAAGCCAAATTCTTCAAAAATTACTATCCACCTTCCAGGGCCGCTCGCCTTAGGGATCAAATCCACTCCTTCTGGATGGATCCCGATAAGCCTTATCACATGGCCTGGGAGCGGTTCAACGCGCTATTGAGCCGATGTCCCCAGCATGGTCTTTCTGACTGGGCGATAGTGGAGAAGTTCTATAATGGCCTTACCTTTGAGAAGCAGCAAATGTTTAACACAGATGCGGGAGGCCACATCCTGGAAAAGTTTGAGCCTGCTGCATGCGAGGAGATGTTCGAGATCTTCGCTCAAGCTGAACAAAAATATCCATCTACTAGGACTTCTATTCCTAGTGCTAGATCATCCACCACATCTCCTAGAGGTGTGCATCAGGTTACTCCTGATTCTAGCGTGGCTGCTGCCCTCGCCTCAATGGCTATAGAGATAAAGGAGCTGAAGCTCAGTGCTCAACGGTGTCAAGTGTGCAGAGGAGGCTACGACACCCGGGACTGCCCAGTCAATAATCCAAAGCATGTGAGCTATGCTGGCAACCAGCACCAGAACCGAGGGTATAACACTCAAAATTCATTTAGCTCGGGATGGAGATCTTGAAATAACCCACCGGGGTTTAATGGTCGTTAGCAGTTTGAGCATAATGGAGGAGGAGATACAGGACCTATCATGGGAAGCAGTGTTGACACAACTTAGATTAAAGATATGCTTGAGACTCAAACACTGTTGCTTGCCCATTTAGTCCAACAGGACAGGGATACTAGGCAAGACGCTTTATTAAAGAATCAACAGTCGGAATTCCATTATATGAAGGCACGGTTGAGGACATCACTAAGAGCTTGAAAGATCGACAGGGAGGGCCATCTTCAGGCTCCAATGCTTCAGTGATGGCCGTGTCAGTGAGGAGTGTGGAGAAAGAAGAGGTTGTAGAGGATGACTCCCACTACAGTGTGTTTAACATTTCATCATCTAAAGAGGTCAAGAAGATAGACTAGAGAGCTCGATTTGCTGTGATCGATGCTGAGATGGCCGAAGAAAAGGTGGACGAGGAGAAAACAGTTGAGTTGCCTATCGGGAAGGCAGAAGAGAAGAAGAAGGGGCAGAGATGCAGGCCCCAGAGATGGACCTGAGTCGGGTTCCCTACCCAGCACGTTTACTGCCGTTTAAACAAGCCAAGGAACACAGTAAATTCCTTAATATGTTTAAACAACTTAAGGTCAATCTCCCGCTCATTGAGACCTTCCAGCGCATGCCAAAGTATGGCAAGTTCCGTAAAGATCTTCTTTCCAACAAGAAGAAACTAGAGGAGGCTCTAAAGTCTCACTTAGCGAGAAATGTTATGCGGTGGTGCAGAACAAGCTGGCAGAGAAACTGAGAGATTCGGGTCGTTTCACGATCCCATGTCTCCTAGGGCAGTCTACCTCTGCACCACGCGTTGGCCGACCTAGGTGCCAGCATCAACCTGATGCCATATTCTGTTTATAAGCAGCTGGACCTAGGTGAACCACAGCTGACGCGTATGAGCATAACCTTGGCTGACCGTTCAGTCAAGTATCCACGAGGAATTGTGTAAAATCTTCTAGTGAAAGTAGGCAAATTTGTCTTCCCCGTGGATTTCTTCATTCTAGATATGGAAGTGGATGATGGAGTCCCACTCATCTGAGGGTGCCCATTCTTACGCACCGCCAAGGCAGTAATCGATGTCTTTGACAGGAAACTCACACTTCGTTTGGGGGATGAGTTAGTTATTTTTGATGCTACACAGTCCGTGGAGGTTGTTAGGAAGCATAGCCACTCTGTGTGCATGCTTGGTGGCTTCATGGACTACCATCAGGACTCTGATCAAGTATTCGAAGTTGGTGAACCCGCCCCTAATTTATAAGAACCATCAGAGTGGGCGGTTGAGTTATAGAGATTGTTAGAAGAGCCGGATGAATACGGTTATGATGTGCCTGATGATCTGCTGAAGATGATGGCAGAGCTAGATGAGATCATAGGCACAACCCCAAGTGTGGGGAAGTTTGTGGAAATTGTAGAGGACCCGGGTGGATTCTTAGAGGTCACATCCATAGGAAATCCCATGCCCGACCCTTTATCCATCATTGCTATCCATTCTGAAGGGAGAGCCGCTAGGCCGATCCTTAGTCTCAGTGCTCCTAGGTCTAGGCCACCCCGTAAAAGAACCCGTGCATTAATAGATTCATCAAGGGTGAGGAGAGTGAAAACCCCAAGTATGGGGATGTTTAGGAGTGATAACTTTCTTGGTTATATGTTTCATATTATCTTCGGACCGGGTAGGTATAAACTGTGGTGGAAGGATTTGGGGGCTACATGTGATAGGAGTTCTTTGTTTAGGAGGAATATGATTTTGTCGTTGATGTGGAGGACCGGGAGACCGCGTAGGATGAAGGCGGTACCGGTTAGGATCAAGGAGAAGCCTCCTGATAGGCTTGTTTGATTCTCGGGCAAGTGCCCGGGATGTAGAGTTTGTATGCATTACTTGGTCTGAGTCAGTGTCATTTTCTGTGTCTTTCGGTACTGTGTTTTGTTGGTGTCGTGTCTTGCAGGGATTCACGCTTGATTTGGCATGGGAAATCGTCGGGAACAAAGTTCCAGGTATGTATTGCATTGGTTTTTATCATTAGAATGAGTTTTGAAAAAATTGGGTGAACAAAAATTTTAAGGGCCTAAAATTTTCTAAGTATTAAATCGAATTTTTTTTCGAAACTTTCTGTGAACAACTGCCCCTCGCGGTACACGAAGGAGGAATACAAGTGTCTCGCGGTACGCGAGAGACAAAAGAGATGAGCCACCAGAAGCTTTGTGTCACACCCCAACCGACGGCGGAATACGTCGGGGCGGGACATGTAGACTGTTGATGAGCACAAGGTTGACTAAATTGCAATATTTTAATCATCAAATTTCATTTCAAACAAATCCAACACAACCAATTTTAAATAAGTACATAAATGAAATACATAATATTCTTTATTTAATTTAACTAAGTCCAAAGCCTATGTGTAGCATGTCTTGATCAAACTCACACATTAGCACCTGAAACATGAATAAAATAAAGTCAACTAAAAAGTTGGTGAGCATACACAGATTTATACATCCCGGGAATTCCCAGGAAAGCATACGGGTCCCTCGGTTGATTGGGATTTATACAAAATGCTTTCCTAGACAGAAAACCCAAAATACAAGTGTCACCCTTCCAGATTGCACGTGTCCCAAATAATTAACAAAGTTTAAAAGTCTTAACGAGGAAATAAAGAAATTTTATAGATTTAGATTCATGAAGTTTTCACATGCTATGAAGATGATGATAGAGAAATAGGTAAGAAGGTTATGAGGCTTTAGCGTATAGGTAGGGATATTGTTTATTTAATTTATTATTTTAGTATAGTCTAATAAGTTATGAATTTTAACAAGTAAGGCATCAAAATGAATATAATAACTAAGCATAGTAAGCATGTAACACATACATAATCATGAAGCATGGCATAAGTGGGTGTCCTAAAGTTATAGTCTAGGTCAAGAGTGTCTAATAACCTAGTTCCCTATAACCAAGGCTCTGATACCAATCTGTCACACCCCAACCGACGGCGGAATACGTCGGGGCGGGACATGTAGACTGTTCATGAGCACAAGGTTGACTAAATTGCAGTATTTTAATCATCAAATTTCATTTCAAACAAATCCAACACAACCAATTTTAAACAAGTACATAAATGAAATACATAATATTATTTATTTAATTTAACTAAGTCCAAAGCCTATGTGTAGCATGTCTTGATCAAACTCACACATTAGCACCTGAAACATGAATAAAATAAAGTCAACTAAAAAGTTGGTGAGTATACACATGTTTATACATAGATAGTGTGTAGATGTAAATAATCAAATCCTTACATAACATGATAAAATAAGGCATTTATGGGGAGCAACTATTGTGTAACCAAAGTACAATCAAACCTTTGTAACTAACATGCAAACTGTGTTGTCGGTAACAATCACCCCAATCTGGGTGGGTTTGTCAGACTCAATAGATCTATCGTTGTTAACCGTCGGCTTGAATAGTTAATTATTGCACATAAATTGCACACAAACAGTTAACACACCTAGCACTCAAACATAAAGCTCAAATTTTGCATACATGAATGTAAAGAGGATTTGTGTTTGTGTAGTTTGTGTAAATGTAAGCAATTATGTGTATAGAGATTAATGTTTCACCCTAAAAAGTGTAAAAGAGTAAAATGGGCTATTTAATACTCACATGATTCGAAGGTGTAGCTAGCGCGTGAGACTAGGTAGTAAAATGATCCTTGCAACTCACCACGTTAACCTAGTGTGTAATGTATATTGAATTAATAGTGGGTACAATAGTCTATGTCTAAGTCTAGGATTGAATTGGATGTGTGTATCAAGAGTTGGAGTTGTAGGTGTTAGTGGTTCATACTTGAATGAGGTGCTTTATAAAATGAGAAATTTAAATGAATAGTCTTAGAATAATTAGATTAGGGTTTGAATAACTAAATTAAATAATTATTATTTAGTAATTTAGTTATAAAATTAGTGTGTGAATTATCTTAAATATAAATTAAATAAAAATTTTGGTTTATTTATTTATTTATAAATATGTGTAAGAATAATATTCATTTACAAGGATGTGTAAAATGGGGTTGCGTAAATAATATTTATGTGTAGAGTTAAATATACATTTACCTTTATAATAAATAACTTTTATTTATTTATTTACCATTTAAAAATAAATATATTTGATCGTTTTAAATAAAGTTAATATTTTATAAATTTTATAAAATCAATTGTTTTTATTTGAAAATTAATTTAAATATTTAGATTTTTGCATTAAATATTTAATGTACAATTTTTTAGTTATAACTTCATAATAAAATGAATTTATATTAAAAATTTATAAATATGATTTCATTGTGTAAAAAAAATATAATTAAAATTTTTTAAACTTTGTATAAAGTGTTTATAAAAATTGTCACCAAATTTTATAAATAATTTATTCAAAATAAATACATAATTTAAATTGAGTATTCAATAAATTATTTTATAAAAATAGATATTTTTATTCGAAAATTATAAAACTGGTTTCATTCTGTTCTAATAATTGTAAAGTTTATAGAAATAATTTTTTTATAATTTTTGGAGCCTTAAAAACGGTTTTAAAAATTAAACAGACCACAGGGACTCGAACCCGGGTTTGTGCTGGGTGTGCCGGACGAACAAACCACTGGACCAGGAGGCGGGTCCGGTGATTGAATTGGATTCTGAAACGTTTTAACCTGCGACTGAGTTGGGTCCGGGTTTGGGTTTTTAAACGAGGTGCAAAAAGCCGGACAGTCATGTGGGCCGTGGTTTTCGAACCCACACCACCGGGTCCGATAGTGCGTGGTCTTAACCAGTCGGACCGGGTGGTTCGCTGATTATAACAGGAACACAAAAATTTAAATACTAAAATTAAATTCATCGAATCCCCAAATCACAAAACGCAAGAACACGGCACAAACTCAAGTCACAATTGAGTTCGATGCGTAATATGAACGTGAATTGATAAGGGGCTTTTGACGAGCACTGAAAACAAACCGTATGATGTAAGAACCTACTTGATTGGTTTGGGCACGAATGCAGACGGCTACGAGTTTGATACGGCTGTTCTTGGTGATCGACATGCGTCCAGAGATGAAATACGAATTAACCAGAGGCTGGGAGAGTTTGTGTGGAGGTATACGCGAGTGAGAGAGCGGTTTAATTTGATTAATTTTGTGTGTAATAGCCGATTCGATTTCAATTTTGTCCACAATGATTACGGGTGACTGATTACGCGTTAATCCATCGATTTGGGAATGGATTGGGTCTGATAATAGTCCAAGTACACTCGAGGTTGACTGGCGAGTTAATCGCGGGATTTGGACGCGCTAATTTCTTGAATTGAATGTGGATTGATACGGATTTTGACTATCCAAAGTCAAATCCGTTTGAAATTTGAATATGCCGCTTAATTGGTCGAAATGAGATGTTACTTGGGCCGAGATTGGGTCGATTCTTGTTTGGAAAATCATGAGGGGTCCAAACCAACTGGAAATCGTCGAATGGCAGTCTTGGATTAACAAGGTTGGGCTGATTTGACTTTTGAAAGTCAACTGAGTCCAAGAAAAGTCAAAATTGACGTTTCAGAAGTTAAAATTTAGTGTGGGGTTCCAATTTAGGGTTCAAATGGTTTGGGGTTCAACCAAACGAGTAATTTATTGTTAATTGAATAAATGCATCTATGTATGTATGTATTTGTTTGGTATTTACATAAATATATCCATATATATATATATGATTCTAATAATGTATACCCGTGTAAAACTCGTGAATTTGTATTGTAACCTACGGTTTAATTGTTGGTACGAATAGAATAAACCAGTGTACTAGATTTTGGAATTAAATGTGTTACGTTGAATTGGAAATAAAGATAATAAAATCAGAAATGTTACATTTTGTCCTTCGCGGTACGCGAGGGATGTGTCTTAGCTCTTTGCGGTACGTGGGGCACCCTGATTTTTCCCTATCTCCTTTGTTTCCCATGGTTTCCCATACCCGTTTTCCACACCCATTTCCCACCACCACTCACTACCATCCACCATCATATCTCCTACCATAAACAACCACGTCACCACCATTCATGTCATCTATCATATTCACCCATCCTACCACGTCCTCCATCTATCATCCATCATATCATATCATTCACCGACTACCACCGACAAAGGGTGGAGAACCTTTGTAACTGATGATCCACCTTGCCGTGGCGATCATGGCTATGTGTTTGCCACCCATCGAGTACGTGTCCTTGCATATCTATCCAGAGTCTTAGTTTGAGTCAGTGAGTCTTTTATCTGTGCCAGTTTAATGCTACGGGCTTCTTGTGAGGTTTATTTTGCAGGTATTCTTCGTCCTGTCCGTACTCAATCTCCATTCGGGCGGAACTGATGCTCCTATCATTTTGTAAAAGCAACCCAGCAGAGTTGTGCAACCACGACTGAAATGCTATACGGTGCACACGAGGAAGAACGAAGCTGTACAGTCAACTGAATGCATATCATTACTAGCTAAGTCGCTTCCTGTTTTATTTTTGCATTTTTATTTTTAGTTGTGTCTTGCTTCACATTGAGGACAATGTGTCTTTCAAGTGTGGGGATGTGAGTGTCTAGTCTAGCTAGTTTGTGTCTTTATAAAATTAAAAAAAATACAAAAAATTGAAAAAATTGAAAAATGTCCATTGAAATCAAGTTTTTGCATAATAAATGGAAAATGATAGTACACCTAGATCTACTTGTTGAGTTTTAAATGATATAAATAATAGAAAACGTGTCTAATTAGTGATGTTTTGGTAGACTCAGCCAGCTTGGATAACTTAAATAACCTGTGAGTGTTACTTAGGATTAATCACGTAATAATTTCAGGATATCTTATGGGTACTCATCTTAGGGTAATGGTAATACTGAAACTGTCAACATAGGATGATAGGTACCACGTTAAGTTAAAATTTAGAGGTTTTTGAAAACTTTCATGGCACACCATTTCTCTTTTTATGAGAAAAAATTCGAGTTTGATGGCGCCTGCATACATATTCCATCTAATAATGAGTGTAATTAATAAACTTAAAGCTTGAGTCTCGACCTACGTGTTACCCTCCGGGATTGCGACTTGGTTGATGCACCCATGGGTTGGGATTTGAGTGATCAGTGTTTAGATAAATAAGATTGATTTATGTGTTTCCCATGGGGATATTGACTCTATGGATACGCCTCTAAGTTGATTCTTATGTGATTAATTGATAGACTACAGCCTATGTGCTACCTTCTGGGATAGTGACTTGGGAGACGCACCTCTACGTGGAGTTGATTCACAGATAGTTAATAATACTCATTCCATTCGTTCCATAATCCATTGATTTATAAAAACATGTGAATCTTAGTTTAACGTGGTGGGCAAATCAATATGGTTTAACCCGTGCCTAGACTTGACCGTGAGACGGGATTAGGTAGAGCTGTAGCTTCTGAGTGTGAGTCACATAGATTGATTGATTGTTGTATAAATTGGAATTAGAACACATCACGGGTGCTAGATAGTTGGTGCTTGGGTTTAATAGGACACAAAAACTAATTATTACTTTTTAACACGTGAGTATACTGAATTGCTAATTGTTATTGATTGTTAAAGTTAGATCTCAGTTATGATTCCATTAGAGACTTTTTCGAGGACGAAAAAAGGTTAAGTGTGGGGATGTTTAATGTAGTGCAAAACACACATCTTTATTCCATCGTTTTCGTGTCTTTTTAATTAGTTTTATATTTGTTTTGAGTCGTTTTTGTATAAGTTTGAGTCTTTGTTATGTTCTCACGTGCTTATGGTGAATACAAGTGAAAACCCGAAGAAACCGAGCACGAGAATAAAGTCCAGGGGTCAAAGTGCAAAATAGTGAAAATTCCGTCTCTCGCGGTGCGCGGACAACCAGGAGAATTCCTCGTGGTACGCGAGGAACTCTAGAACTGAACCCGACTGTTTTGTCTCTCACGGTATGCGAGGGACTTGTCACATTCTCTCGCGGTACATGAGAGAGCCGTAATCCGAGAAAAAAACCCTAATTTCGTTTTTAATAGATTTTGAATGCAATTATTCAGAGAGTTCGATTTTTAGCCGTCTAGAGAAGGTCCAGAGGCGATTTTGGGAGATTAGAAGAGGAATCAAGTGTAAAGATCAAAGCTTTGAAGTCCGGGTTCGTTTGATTTATGTTTTCGATTCTAAAGTTCGAAAGTTTCTTCTTGAATTCTATGTTTGAAACCATAGTTTGTGTTTATTACTTCTGTTTGGTTGTTTTAGACATGATCCTAGGCTAAACTCATACACTGCCTAGGTCAATTGATGATTACTTTGTTAAAGTTATGATTTTTATTCGGTTTTGGATTCATGTGATGGTTTTATGATTTTGTAAACGATCCCAATTAACGATTGTGATGAATATGTATGCTTAAATCTGATTGTGTGATTAATGATTGATTCCTTGCGTTGATTATGGTTGTATGCATGTTCAATTAGCGTATCTTGATCGTAGATCTTTGGGTTTGTGATTGTGGTGGTTTGCTAGACGTAGTAGCCACAGGAATTGTTGTTCATTGCTGATTAGAGTTGAGTGTGTGTCCTAGTTCAATACCCGAGAGGTGAGAATTAGTCGTTTAGTCTTCATCATTAGGAATCCGAGTGTCAACTGTCTGAGAGGAAGTTGGTTTAGGTGTCTAGTGATTGTCGTTATTCTGAATCATAATTATTATTATTCTAGGATTACCCCGTGCATTCCTTGAGTGTATTGTGGACGGTGAGACTGGGAGGTAATCCATCCATTAGGGTACTTTATCATAGTTTGAAATACCTGAGAAGTGATCCAACAATCTGGTGAGTTTAGTACATCGTTAGGTAGCTTAGTTGATGACACCCTGAAAGTGATTAGGGATCCACTAGGTTGTCTAGAGCTGTTATCCTTAGAAACCCAGATCCATCATAGTTTCCAGAACCGGTTGAAGTTGTGCTTTGTGAGTAGGATTCCAACCTAGGTGGTATTCTTCCTATATCCTGATTTCATCTTTGTCCTTGTCTTGGTAGCTTGATTAGTTCTTGTTTATTGCATTCTTAGTGATAATCAGTAGTGTAGTAAACCCCCAAACCAAATCAATCTTTAGTCCGAGTCAGAGTCTAGTATTAGTATTCAGTGTCTCTAGGGTTCGATAATCCGGTTTACAATTAAGCTGTGCTACACTCGATAGGTCCACTTGCCTGTCAGTGCGGTTTAGTTCATAGGTTTTCCTTTTATTACTTAAGAGTCTAGGTTAGGTTTTTGTACTTATTTTTATAGACCGTATTGACGACATCAGTGGTTATGGGTAGACTTTACTATTCCTTAGAGTAATAGCGCCTACGTTGGCCTTTGGATTAGTGTCAGTGTTACGTGTGAGAAATCCGGGTTGTCTTTCGAACAAAAGTTTTGCTATTTGTCGTAATTGTTTCTCAATGGATTGAAGGGTTGCTTTCTGTTCTAGAACTCAATTTCATGTAGACTAAATATTTCCTCGTATTGCTTGTGACGAGAATCTGCTAGAAGGGATTGACTTTCAGTAGCAGAGATTAGTTTAGTCACTGCGTCCTCTAGGCTCATCCCATTACCCAACTTATTTGTTCCTTGGAATTATTAACGAGGTTGAAAGTTCTGAGGTTGCCTTTGTTGAAACTGTTGTTGTTGCCCAAAACCAGATTATCCTTGGTTATTACTATCTTACTAGCTAAAGTTCAGATGATTCATCCATCTAGGGTTGTAGGTGTTGCTATAGCGGTTATTTTGTGGCCGATTTGTTCCGACGAAGTTAACCTGCTCAACATCTGTTGTGATGCTTTTCACTTCTTCCATTGTTTCAGGAGTTGGTTTGACTTTACTAATTCTGTTTATTCTTATGGTAAGCGGGTCTACTTGAGTGGACAATGATGTGACAACATTGACGGCGTGAACTCCTTGCCTTGTTCCCTTACTTGTCCGTGGGTTGTACCATTGATAGCTGTTCATAGCTATCTCTTCATTTAGGCTGTAAGCCTCTTGTGGCCACTTATTTCCAAAGATGCCACCTGTGGTAGCATCAAGTGTCTGACGGGCTTGATTGTGTAACCCATTGTAGAAGGATGATACTTGCAGGAAAACCTCTAACCCATGGTGAGGACATTTCCTTAGTGTAACATCCCTAAAACCAGATAACTAATGGGTCGGGTAATGGATGACCCGAATCGTCTAATAAATGACATGGTTGGCTCAGATTATTGGGTAAAGCTTGGACTAGCGGGATTAAACGAGTCGGTTAGCCATTTGTTTCACAAGTTGACATGGAAACGGGTTTAACGAATCTGGAGGGACCCGATTAGTAATTATTTAGCAAGTCCCGACCACTTTTGCGCATATTGGAACCGCGGGGACCCGAATGAAAGTGTCTAAGACTTAAATATCTTGCAAGGGGAAAAACCTAGGCCGATTGGCCTAGGTGGTGTGTTACGGCATAAAAGGGACAACCGGGAGAGAGGGAGTCCGGCGATAGGAGAAGACGGCGATAATGGCCCTAAGGCGGCATTAAACGAAAGACGACAATACACGTTAAGGTAAACCTCGTATGTTCTTTTTACGATATCGTTATTGTTTTGTTAAGAATCCCGGTTAGGGTTTGGAGTTGTTGATTTCGGCCATCGGCAAGGACAAGGTTAAGGGCGTTGGTGGTTCACAGTAGTGGTGGCGGGTGTAGCGTGCGACCGATGATGGCCGAAGACGTGGGTGGCGGTAGCTACCGGTGCAAGCACTTAGCGGCTTGGTGACCAGATTTCGGGAGAAGACGTGAGACGGACATCATGGGTGCGCTGTGGTGGTGCGTAACAGAGGCAGTCGGCGTGTTGGAAGGCGACACATGGTGGTGAACGTCTAGGGTTGGACATGACAACAAGGACGAGGACGATGGGAGTGGTGGTAGCGTGGTGGTGCGCGGTTAGGGAAAACGGTACAACACCGGTTAAGGATTCGCGTGTTCATGACATGCATGCGTAGGAGGAGACTGTCTCGGGTCAGCGTGTTCGAGTGAATCAAGGTTTTTGCATGGCATGGTTCGCATGCGTGCATGCATGGGAGCTCGGGTTCGGGTACACGAGTTCCATCCAGTACAGGAGCAACGTTATGTGTAGCCGGTGAGGCTAGGGTTTCGGGAAAGAAAAAGGGCAACTTGATAAGACGAGTGTCAGAGTTTTATTTTATTTATATGTTATGAAACATACGTTTAGAGCGTGTTTTGATCATGTGATCATGCGAATGTTAGGTTCGGGATCCGAGCATGGACGAGCGAGTTGCAGAGCAAAGGGTTGCACCCGGTGACTTGTGAGTTTCTAATCCCCCTCTTTCAAATGTTTTTAAACATTTTGGGACTATCGTACACACTTATGAAATACTTTAGTCTATTGAATATGTTAAGGATTTCGGGTTCTAACTCGATGCATTTTGAATATAAAATAATTGATAAGTGATCGTGGAGTCTATGGTGGGATCATGAAATGTGTGAGTTACGGGTATGGGTTATTAATACGTGTTGTGTTAAGGGCCGCACGGAAAGAGTTGTCAAACCCCCAATTTCAACTAACGGAGTTTTACTATTTTGGGAAGTGACAAACCAGGATCTCAGACACTAGTTACATTGAACGACTCTACATGGGACTCAAAATGAAAATATCTTTTAAATCAAAGTATCAATGCGGAAGCGTAAAGAAAGTAAATGCGCAAAATACACGCGCCCAAAACCAAAGTCCAAAAGTCTCAAAAGTCCAAACATCCAAACCAAACAAAGTACAATAAAATAATTCAACCAAACATAAATAGACACAAAGCAAAGCAGTTGAATCCCATGCATGCCCTAACGTGCACCTGTGTCTTAGCTTAGCGTCCTGAGAAAACATGTAAGAAAAAGTGTCAACACGAGGTTGGTGAGTTCACAGGTTTCAATATATAAATAAACGTTTACCAGATTTATTGTACAATCAACATATATACCAATGAGTAGCTAACCCATGTTCAGGTTTGCTATTACGCTCGCAACCGTAAACTGACTGTTTGTATTGCCTCCCACCAGGTCTATCAACCACGTTTAGGTCAATATTGCACTCGTTCGATATCCAATCGAGTTAGCGCGACTAACGCGGGTGAGGTTTGTCAAACCTAGTAGTACTACCCAACATACCTCGCTATATTCATATTTAAACGGTTCGATGTGAGGACTTTCATGATAGAGTTTACGCATAGTTATAACAATTGATATAAAATGAAGTACAAAAATCAAAAAGAGTTTGTATCATGTTTTCTCCCCCAGTTTAAAAGCAGTAAAAAGGGGCCGTGAAAACTCACCTGAGCTTGAGTAGAGATTTGGATCACACAAGAAAAAAGTTGGAACCACGAGTGTAAGTCTCAGACCACTTACGTATGCCCTAAAATTATAAACACATAAATTAGGGACAAGTTGGGATTTGTGACGACGACACGGAAGATTTAATGCCTTAACGCATTCTAGGAATTTAAGAGTAGACGAACGTGTCTACAGAATTATATATATAATAATTAAGGTAAATGTGTTACGTGTCGAACGTTAATAACAGATAATAAACAAATAAATAATTAGATTCGTACGTTCAAGTCGTTTACAAAAGTTAGAAAAATAATATAATCTAATACATTATTTTAGATTCGTAAGATTAATAATTAATCATTGGCAAAAATAATAAACATGTTATTTTTATTCGAGCAAATAACGTAGGTAAATAATATAACAATTTATATTATTAAACGGTTTAAAACATTATACGAGGTGTTTAAACAAACTAAAATAACATAAACATATATTATTTAGAAATAGGAGTCACGAGTTAAAAATAATATTAATATATTATTTCATACGAATTCGGGGTTTGAAAATGATATAAATATGTTATTTTAAAAGTGGATATTTTAAATAAATGCGGTTTACGAATCAAACCCGAGCCTACGGGTGTTTTCCGGTTTAAAAACATTTTAATATATTAATATAATATTATATATAGGTTTAATATTCAAATAGTGGTTTAAAAATAAATAAAACCAAAACAGGGGGAGGGAGACTCGAACCCGGGTCCCCTCCCTGAGAGCATACAGTCTTAACCAGTCCCGGCCGCTAGGCTATCGCGATATGATGCGGACTGAAATGCTTTTAATCAAGCATAACCGAGAGCCCCTATCCCAAATCAAGTCGCGATTGAGTCCCTCCCAACAACACCGAATTCATCCACGATTTCATTGAATTGACACAGGGGTTTTGAAGTACACGGTAGTGCGAATCAGAGGATAGAGTTAATTGCGAAATCGTGGATTTTAAAGTGGTTAAATTTCGGTTTCAAAAGCCGAAACCCTAGTTTTTAACTTAAACTCAATTGAACAAATTTGATAATATAACGTGATGAAATCATGGGGATATTACTGATTAGATGTTTGCGTATCTGACCAACATGTTTAATTGAGTTAAGGTTGAATCCAAGATCGAAATCCCCAATTCGTTATATGAACAAACCCTAATTTCTAGATCATTAATAAATCGATGATATAAGACTGAATCACCATAGGGTTTTCAAAGAGTGGGTGATGGCGATGCTAACCATATAGTTTGATTGGATTAAAACTGTGTCTAGGTTAGAGTTCGATTAAACCCGAAATGTATGAACCCTAGATTCGGGTTCATACTAAATTCGATGATAAAAGGAGAAATTGATAGAGGGTTTTCAATGAGTTTAGAATTTCGAAACTGTTGATGTATTTTAATTTGATTGAGGTTGGGTTTAGGGTCGAAACCCCCAAATCATTTTCGTATGAACCCTAGATTACGGGTTTGGATTAATTCAATGATATGAGCCCCAATAACCATAGGGCTTTCATTCAATGGAAAAAACGAAGCTAATGGTGGGATCAATTACCAGGATCGAGTTCCAATTGATGGCTATCTACTGAATTCGGCTCTGTCGTCGCGTGGGTTCGTCTTTGGTGACTTCTACTGTGATTTCGACTGAATTGATGTGTGCAACAGTTCCAAAGATGATTGATTAAGGTGGGAAGAGGTTTAATTTCAGGAATGGCGATCAAATTGATACGAATTCGTGTGTATAGTAGATGAACTTCGATGGTTACGATTTTTAGAATATAATTAGTTTAATTCGATAAATTAACGAGGATTGAATGTTCAATAATGGTCATGATTAGCATTGAAGTCGATTTCGGTTATGAATTTCAGTCGACATGATCGAGATATACGGATTTGAGTCACATTGGTTGCGGGTTTGACTTCTAAAAAGTCAACAGAATCGATTTTCTTTGATTTTGACTAATAGAGGTCAACAAATCAGGTTTTGCATATTTGCAAGACAAACCCCTATAGTTTTGATATTAAATATTAACAGAATCGGTCCCTGGGGTTTGAATTTAACTGGATTAGCTAACTGGGTTAAGTTTTTAACAGAAAGCTTAACGGAATTGTTAACGGAGTTAACTTGAAAAGTCGGATTGTCACATCATCCCCTAGTTGAAAGAATTTTCGTCCCGAAAATTAAAATAAAATAAAAAATTCCGGATGTCACATCATCCCCTAGTTGAAAGAATTTTCGTCCCGAAAATTAAAATAGTACCTTAAGAGTTTGATGTGGAGTGCTTGAACATATTAGGATATTTGCGCATCATCTGATCCTCGCGCTCCCACGTGAATTTCGGTCCGTGTTTCGAGTTCCAACGGACTCTAACAATGGAGATTTTGCTGCGCTTTAACGTTTTTACTTCCCTATCCATAATTTCGACAGGTTCTTCGATGAACCGTAACTGTTCATCAACATGTAGTTCCTCCAGAGGAACTGCGAGTGATTCGTCTGCCAGGCATTTCTTTAAATTTGAGACGTGAAAGACGTTGTGCACACCACTAAGTCTTTCAGGTAGGTCCAGTTGATACGCGACTGGTCCAATTCTCTTCATTATTTTGAATGGTCCAACATAACGAGGATTCAGTTTTCCTCGTTTCCCGAAACGAATGACACCTTTCCAAGGTGAGACTTTGAGTAAGACCATGTCACCTACTTGAAAATCCAAAGGTTTACGACGCTTGTCGGCATAGCTCTTTTGACGATCACGAGCTGCCGCCATACGGTTTCTAATTTGAACGATCTTTTCGAAAGTTTCAAATACAAGTTCAGGACCTGTGAGTTGGCTATCTCCAACCTCGGTCCAACAAATGGGAGAACGGCATTTCCGTCCATAAAGTGCTTCAAATGGGACTGCCTTGATGCTAGTGTGATAGCTGTTTTTGTAGGAGAATTCCACCAACGGTAGAGGAGACTCCCAAGTGTTACCGAAATCGATCACACAAGCTCGTAGCATGTCCTCCAGAGTTTGGATAGTACGTTCTGTTTGGCCATTCGTTTGAGGATGGTATGCTGTGCTCATATCCAGACGCGTGCCTAAGGCCTTATGTAACGACTGCCAGAAACGAGAAATGAATCGTGCATCACGATCCGAAATAATGGAGATTGGCACCCTGTGCCGAGATACTACTTTTTTTAAGTAAATACGAGTAAGCTTTTCCATCTTATCGGTTTCCTTGATGGCTAAGAAATGGGCGGATTTTGTTAAACGATCAACGATTACCCAAATGGTATCGCATTCGGTAGGAGTTCGTGCTAATTTGGTGATGAAATCCATTGATATTTGTTCCCATTTCCACATGGGAATTTCTGGTTGTTGCAGGAGACCATAAGGCTTTTGGTATTCAACTTTAACTTTTGCACATGTCATACATTTACTCACATAAATAGCTGTATCGGCCTTCATCTTTGGCCACCAATATAGTATCTTTAAATCATGGTACATCTTATCAGAACCCGGATGAATAGAGTAACGAGATTTATGAGACTCGTCCATAACTAGTTCCCTTAGGTTTCCGAATACTAGAACCCATATTCGTTCGGCAAAGTATCGAATGCCGTCAGATTTGACTTCAAGTTGTGCTTCCAGACCGCGTGTACCTTCCAGCGGTAGGTTTTCTTCTTTTAGGGCTTCGAGTTGAGCACTACGAATTCTGTCAGGTAATCCGGGGTGAATAGTAAGCTGTAATGCTCGAACTCGTTTGGGTTTTGTTTCTTTTCGACTCAGGGCATTAGCTACAACATTAGCTTTACCCGGGTGGTATCGGATCACACAGTCGTAATCATTTAAAAGGTTAACCCAACGACGTTGTCGCATGTTCAACTCCTTCTGCTCGAAGATATGCTGAAGACTCTTGTGATCGGTGTAGATGGTGCATTTGGTACCGTACAAGTAGTGTCTCATATCTTAAGTGCGAAAACTACGACTCCTAATTCTAGGTCATGAGTGGTGTAGTTTTTCTCGTGAATTTTTAACTGACGTGATGCATATGCGATTACTTTCTCCCGCTGCATCAAAACACAACCTAACCCTTGGATAGACGCATCACAATATACTACGAAGTCGTCCGTTCCTTCCGAAAGGGCTAGTATAGGTGCACTACAAAGTTTCTGTTTAAGGAGTTGAAATGCTGACTCTTGTTTATCACTCCAGATATAGGCTTTACCCTTTTGAGTCAAAGCAGTAAGGGGTTGTGCGATCTTAGAAAATCCTTCTATGAAACGACGGTAGTAACCAGCCAATCCCAGAAATTGTCGCACCTCAGTCGGAGTTGACGGTGCTGCCCAATTCTTGATGGCTTCTATCTTCGATGGATCGACATGTATCCCTTTCTCATTAACCACATGCCCTAGAAACTGAACTTCCCGGATCCAAAATTCACACTTGGAAAACTTAGCATACAGTTGTTCTCGCTTAAGTAGTTCCAAAATCAGGCGTAGATGTTCCTCATGTTCCTCCTTGTTCTTGGAATAAATGAGGATGTCGTCGATGAAAACGATAACGAACTGGTCAAGATAAGGTTTACACACACGGTTCATGAGGTCCATGAATACCGCAGGTGCGTTGGTTAATCCGAAAGGCATAACCATAAACTCATAGTGGCCGTATCTTGTCCTGAAAGCAGTCTTAGAGATATCCACATCTCGGACTCTCAGCTGATGATAACCAGATCTAAGGTCTATTTTGGAATAGAAACTTGACCCTTGGAGTTGATCGAAGAGGTCATCAATACGCGGCAGGGGATAACGATTTTTTATTGTTACCTTGTTTAATTCCCGGTAATCAATGCACATACGGAAAGTACCGTCCTTCTTTTTAACAAACAGGACTGGAGCTCCCCACGGTGATGAACTAGGTCGGATGAAACCTTTATCTAACAACTCCTGTAACTGGGTAGATAGTTCTTGCAATTCACTGTGTGCTAATCGATAAGGTGCTCGAGCGATCGGCGCTGCTCCAGGTGCTAAATCGATTTGAAATTCCACTTGACGGTGCGGTGGTAAGCCAGGTAAATCTTCAGGAAATACTTCCAGAAATTCCCGTACAATTAGGATATCTTCAATCTTTTTCTCTTCGGATGGCTGCTCGACAACGAGAGCTAAGATAGCAGTATGTCCTTTCTGAAGGCATTTTTGTGCTTTCATGAAGGATATGATACCCATGACAGTACCAAACCTTTCGCCTTGAACTGAAAGAATTTCTCCACTCGGGAGGGGTATGCGAACGATTTTCTCATGACAAATGATTTCCGCTTGGTTTTTAGACAACCAATCCATGCCGACGATTACATCAAAACTACCAAGTGTGACCGGCATAAGGTCGATATCAAGAATATGGCTAGCTAGATCAAGCTTACAACCCTTAAGAATGTGGGTTGCTTCAATTATTTGGCCGTCAGCTATCTCTATTACATACTTAGCTTCTAACAGAGTTGGAGTTCCTTTTATCATATCACTAAGTTTCTTAGATATAAAACTCCTATCAGCACCAGTGTCAAAAAGGACAGAAGCAAAGTAATTATTTAAGAGAAATTTACCGGTGACCACGTTATGATCGTAGCGAGCTTCTCCAGATCCCAGTACAAAAGCTCTTCCTTTCGTCCCATTTCCTCCATTACCACCGTTATTACCGTTATTCCCACCATTGTTGTTTTGATTGGGGTTGTTACCATTGTTGCCCTGGTTATTACCGTTACTACTACCACTGCCATTTCCATTTCCACTCCTCTTCAACTGAGGACAATTCCTTTGAATGTGCTCCTCCTTGCCGCACTGAAAACATCCTCTCGTGAATCCCTGTGATTTAAATGGTTGTTTGTTCGGGAGTGCAACCCTACAGTCCTTCGCAGCGTGGCCCATATTACCACACCGCTGGCAACGTTGTCGATCACAAGTGCCCGTGTGGTGATAGCCACATTTGTTGCACTTGGGGTACCTCCCAGCATATTCTCCCTGATTCGGACCTGATGAGGTCGTTTGATTAAAGTTTCTAGCGGGCTCAAACTTTCGCTGCTGTTGGTGCTGAGGTTGGTTGGGTTGGGATCCTTTAGAGTTAGAGTGGAAGTGGGAGTGATGGTCAAACTTGCGCTTATTGTTGTCGGTGGGTTTAGAAACCGAACCTCTTGGAGGTAAAGTTCCTTGTGTCACCGCCTGATCGGTCAATTTGTGAGCAAGTCTGATGGTATGTTGGATGGTGGTAGGGTTGGATGAGGTCACCATGCTTTGAATCTGAGGTACCAAACCTCCAATGTATAGTTCAATCCGTTTGTAATCCGGAGTCACCATGTGTGGGCACATGGTAGCAAGTTCGTGCGAACAGGTGGTGTAGAGTTCAATTTCCGAACCCTCCATCTTGAGGTTCCAGAACTCTCCCTCTAGCTTTTGAATTTCATCTCGTGGGCAGTATTCTTCCTTCATCATTGTTTTAAATTTCTCCCATGGGAGTCCATTTGCCATTGCCAGTCCCAACATTTGAACTTGGGCATTCCACCATGTTAGGGCCGGGCCTTCTAAAGTTCCAGCAGCAAATTTCACTTGGTTAGCCACGGGGCAGTTGCACATGGCTATTACTGATTCAACCTTCTCAAACTAGCGAAGTAATCCAACGGCTCCTTCAGCTCCACTAAAGGTGTGGGGCTTGCAATCCATGAATGCCTTGAAAGTATAGGTTGGTTGTTGGTTTTGCTGATTTTGCTGACCTGGATTTAGAAGTACCAATTGAATTGGAATTATAGAGTTTAGAAAAATGTTTTTAGGAGAAGGATTGACACTATTAGTCAATAGTTAAAGCATTTACATGCAGCATTCTGTGCTGCTAGGGCCTCTGCCACACTATTATTTATCAAAGCTGCTAGCTCTGCTGCCGTCATGTTAATAGTACCACGACCACCGGCACGGCCTCCGCGTCCTCTCCTAGACATGATTCTTCACAATTACAAATGACAAACAATGAGAAATATATCGCATATTAAACATTATTCAGGTACGAGTAAGAGATACAACATCTAATATTTTGAAAATTAAATAAATTGTAAGGCTACAAAATAAATAACTCAAATATTAAACTTCTCATGCTTTTATTGGATGAGAACAACCTTACCCATCTATGTTTGGAAAAAGAGATAACATAAGCAAAAACAAACATGAAAAAGAAGATAGTATAGGGAGATCATCAAACATCCTCGTCATCAGAAGAGACGTATGACTGTGCATCATCGATCTCCACTGGCTCCTCCTCAGCTGGCTCCCCCTCTAAGGGCTCCTCCTTGAAGGGCTCTTCTTCAAAAGGTTCCTCCTCAAAAGGTTCCTCCTCGTCGTCAGATACTGGAATGTCCTCCGGAAATAGGGCCGCTTGCAATTGGGCTTCCAAGTGAGTCACCCTCTCTTGAAGGCCTTCAGCAGTGTGGTTTGCCACATGTAGCTGAGCTTCCATAGCAGCTAATCTCTCCAGAACTCCTTCCATATCATCATCCATAGTGTCAGCCCTCGTCTCTAGATGTGCCACATGATCCACTAAAAGATTATGGACATGGTCCGTTGCAGCTAGTTTGGTAGTCAGGTGTTCTACTCCTACCTTATTCTTCTCTACTTGGGGTCCATTCTTCAGAAGTTCAGGTATCTCCTCGGTGGCATCTTGTACAAAACTCAATTCCTTCAACATATAAGATACGAATGCTGCGAAAGCTTGTTCCATGGTGCATGGTAAGCTAGGTAGTGTAGATGATGAAGATGCAGATCCAAAGTACGGTGATGGAACATCTCCCATTATCGATCCAACTTTGGATCAAATGTGGGTATACGTCCCAATTGAGAGCATAATCCAATGCTCGTGCGTTACTTGGTTCGCCTTGGTCAATTGAAGTAGTCCGGCGCCTTTTAGGCTCCGGGGATGAGAGTACAGGTGCCTTATGCCCTGATGCGTTAGGTGATGGAGGTGGGGTTGACGACATGATCCTGCAACATTATGTATAAGTACCAAACATCCAAATGACATGTAACTAATGTGTGAGGCTATAGTCTAGTATGCAATCCTAGTTCTCTATAACCAAGGGCTCTGATACCAATCTGTCACACCCCCACTTTCAACTAACGGAGTTTTACCGTTTTGGGAAGTGACAAACCAGGATCTCAGACACTAGTTACATTGAACGACTCTACATGGGACTCAAAATGAAAATATCTTTTAAATCAAAGTATCAATGCGGAAGCGTAAAGAAAGTAAATGCGCAAAATACACGCGCCCAAAACCAAAGTCCAAAAGTCTCAAAAGTCCAAACGTCCAAACCAAACAAAGTACAATAAAATAATTCAACCAAACATAAATAGACACAAAGCAAAGCAGTTGAATCCCATGCATGCCCTAACGTGCACCTGTGTCTTAGCTTAGCGTCCTGAGAAAACATGTAAGAAAAAGTGTCAACACGAGGTTGGTGAGTTCACAGGTTTCAATATATAAATAAACGTTTACCAGATTTATTGTACAATCAACATATATACTAATGAGTAGCTAACCCATGTTCATGTTTGCTATTACGCTCGCAACCGTAAACTGACTGTTTGTATTGCCTCCCACCAGGTCTATCAACCACGGTGCACGTTTAGGTCAATATTGCACCCGTTCGATATCCAATCGAGTTAGCGCGACTAACGCGGGTGAGGTTTGTCAAACCTAGTAGTACTACCCAACATACCTCGCTATATTCATATTTAAACGGTTCGATGTGAGGACTTTCATGATAGAGTTTACGCATAGTCATAACAATTGATATAAAATGAAGTACAAAGATCAAAAAGAGTTTGTATCATGTTTTCTCCCCTAGTTTAAAAGCAGTAAAAAGGGGCCGTGAAAACTCACCTGAGCTTGAGTAGAGATTTGGATCACACAAGGAAAAAGTTGGAACCACGAGTGTAAGTCTCAGACGACTTACATATGCCCTAAAATTATAAACACATAAATTAGGGACAAGTTGGGATTTGTGACGAAGTCACGGAAGATTAAATGCCTTAACGCATTCTAGGAATTTAAGAGTACACGAACGTGTCTAAGGAATTATATATATAATAATTAAGGTAAATGCGTTACGTGTCGAACGTTAATAACGAATAATAAACAAATAAATAATTAGATTCGTACGTTCGAGTCGTTTACAAAAGTTAGGAAAATAATATAATCTAATATATTATTTTAGATTCGTAAGATTAATAATTAATCATTGGCAAAAATAATAAACATGTTATTTTTATTCGAGCAAATAACGTAGGTAAATAATATAACAATTTATATTATTACACGGTTTAAAACATTATACGAGGTGTTTAAACAAACTGAAATAACGTAAACATATATTATTTAGAAATAGGAGTCACGAGTTAAAAATAATATTAATATATTATTTCATACGAAGTCGGGGTTTGAAAATGATATAAATACGTTATTTTAAAAGTGGATATTTTAAATAAATGCGGTTTACGAATCAAACACGAGCCTACGGGTGTTTTCCGGTTTAAAAATATTTTAATATATTAATATAATATTATATATATAGGTTTAATATTCAAATAGTGGTTTAAAGATAATTAAAACCAAAACAGGGGGAGGGAGACTCGAACCCGGGTCCCCTCCCTGAGAGCATATAGTCTTAACCAGTCCCGGCCGCTAGGCTATCGCGATATGATCCGGACTAAAATGCTTTTAATCAAGCATAACCGAGAGCCCCTTTTCCCAAATCAAGTCGCGATTGATTCCCTCCCAACAACACCGAGTTCATCCACGATTTCATCGAATTGACATAGGGGTTTTGAAGTACATGGTAGTGCGAATCAGAGGATAGAGTTAATTGCGAAATCGTGGATTTTAAAGTGGTTAAATTTCGGTTTCAAAAGCCGAAACCCTAGTTTTTAACTTAAACTCAATTGAAAAAATTTGATAATATAACGTGATGAAATCATGGGGCTATTACTGATTAGATGTTTGCGAATCTGACCAACAGGTTTAATTGAGTTAAGGTTGAATCCAAGATCGAAATCCCCAATTCGTCATATGAACAAACCCTAATTTCTAGATCATTAATAATTCGATGATATAAGACTGAATCACCATAGGGTTTTCAAAGAGTGGGTGATGGCGATGCTAACCATATAGTTTGATTGGATTAAAACTGTGTCTAGGTTAGAGTTCGATTAAACCCGAAACGTATGAACCCTAGATTCGGGTTCATACTAAATTCGATGATAAAAGGAGAAATTGATAGAGGGTTTTCAATGAGTTTAGGATTTCGAAACTGTTGATGTATTTTAATTTGATTGAGATTGGGTTTAGGGTCGAAACCCCCAAATCATTTTCGTATGAACCCTAGATTACGGGTTTGGATTAATTCAATGATATGAGCCCCAATAACCATAGGGCTTTCCTTCAATGGACAAAAACGAAGCTAATGGTGGGATCAATTACCAGGATCGAGTTCCAATTGATGGCTATCGACTGAATTCGGCTCCGTCGTCGCGCGGGTTCGTCTTTGGTGACTTCTACTGTGATTTCGACTGAATTGATGTGTGCAACAGTTCCAAAGATGATTGATTAAGGTGGGCAGAGGTTTAATTTCAGGAATGGCGATCAAATTGATATGAATTCGTGTGTATAGTAGATGAACTTCGACAGTTACGATTTTTAGAATATAATTAGTTTAATTCGATAAATTAACGAGGATTGAATGTTCAATAATGGTCGTGATTAGCATTGAAGTCGATTTCGGTTATGAATTTCAGTCGACATGATCGAGATATACGGATTTGAGTCACATTGGTTGCGGGTTTGACTTCTAAAGAGTCAACAGAATCGATTTTCTTCGATTTTGACTAATGGAAGTCAACAAATCAGGTTTTGCATATTTGCAAGACAAACCCATATAGTTTTGATATTAAATATTATCAGAATCGGTCCCTGGGGTTTGAATTTAACTGGATTAGCTAACTGGGTTAAGTTTTTAACAGAAAGCTTAACGGAATTGTTAACGGAGTTAACTTGAAAAGTCGGATTGTCACAAGAGTCGTGTTGTACATTAAATTCTTATGATATGTTGTGTGAGAAATATGCTGTTCTATGGTTATATGTGAGGCACAAGTATAGTTAACGCGTCATGTAAATGCTAGTATGTTGTGTTGTGTGTTCGTCGGTGTATGTTTGCATCATGTCATTATGGCACAACAAACAAGAATTGTGAAGGATGAGGTTCTTCGGGAAGTCACCAACGATGACATTTATTAACAGGTTAATGATGAGCTCTTGGTGTGTCGGACGCCCTGACGAGGGTGCAGTGACGAGGTATGTGTTTACGTGGGTGTTTATATATGTGTAGTATTACATGCAAACGTTGAGTTATATTGATTATGCATGTGGTGATATTAATGGGGTAATCTTAGTGTGACGTATAGATGTCATCATTGCGGTATGTAGAGTTAAGTGGACCGTTGTGTCGAGATTATGACGTGACGTGTGTAAGTGTCGGGTCAGTTAATTGTGAGAGCCTTGGTTAAGGCCAGATGTGTTAATGTTTGGAGTTTGTGGTGTTAACCAAGTGTCGGGTTAGTGCTTGTTCTTGGGTATGAGTTATTAGTACGATAAGTTAAGTCTATGTCAACGAGGTGATATGATTATTATTATCATTATTATTGGAAGTACGGGCTGAGTCCTGGGGGATGAACGGTTATGGGATGCCGTGGGAGAACAGGGGGTAAACTATTCGTTAATGAATCGTAAAACTATTTTATAAGGACCGGAGTGTCCTGAGTGAAATAAACTAATAAATGTGACGTGATGGTTTCTATTCAAATTAAACTATTAGAACTCACTCAGCGTAGCTGACTTTGTGTGTACGTTAGATGGTTTTACAGGTAAGCGTACCGTTGACGTATCTTGGCTTGGGAGCGGTGTATTCGGACTGGTGTGCAGGCATTCATGAGGTAATTTAATATGATTAAATAACAATAAAAGAATTTAGAAAGACTTCCGCTGTAATTGAGTTAATAATAAATGCGTTTTATTTATGAATGACCTGTTATGAGAACCAACTATAGGATGCCCGGGTTGGGGTCTTACAAGTTGGTATCAGAGTCGTGGTTTAAGAGAAAATAGTTGTTTTTACTACAAAAAATACCATAACTTAAACTGAAAATGGGACGAGGGTGAAACGAATGCCACCACGAGTAATCGTGAGCCAAGAGGTACGTCTTTTGAGTTATTCAGCAATTATTAGAGTATTAATTGTGTAGTGTAACACTACATGGAGTTATGTGGTATGAACAGGTGGTATTATGTTTTGTGAGTTGGGTATTGTGGAGTTACATTAATTGTAGCCATGTGAAATAGCTATGTTTGTTGACATGGTTTAGTAATGTTGTGTGTAACCATGTGTGGTGTACAATTGTGATTAATATGATTATTTGCTAGATTATTGCGTATTGCTATGTGAGTTGTGTGGGATGCATGTGCATCCAATGTGTGAAAGGTAGAAAGCTAGTTTGAGTATGATAGGAAAGGTTTAGAGTACGAGCAGTAATACGGACCACCAATTTGCATTTGATCACCGTGATTTATCAGTCAATGATTCATATTATGAATTTGTGCCCATAGTAATCACTCTAACGTTCTATCTCGAGTAGGAATAGGTGGTTAAGACGAAGCATACGACATCGGTCAGGCGTGATGCCCTTGCTAGTGGGAATGCAGAACGACCAGTCAAGACGACGACTGCTGTGGATGAAACTGCTAGTGAAATGGGAGTAGTGTTGGCGCTTCTTGTGCAAAGTATGACTAGATCTTCGGTCGGCGACATACTGCGTGGAGTTGTGATTGGAAAGACGGAACAAAGAAGGAGATTAGTGTCGGTTGTACGTGTTTTTCTTCCAGGATGTGGACCTGCACCATTGAGAGATCGACCACTTGCAGTGGTTAAGAGAGCTTTGTTTCAGGAGGAACCAAAGGAGGACACGCCAGTTGCACCTGACATGGTCTAGCAGTGATTCGGTGAGCAACATTTAGGATGCTCGGTTGCTTGATGAGTAGTTAGTGTGGCAGTTGTCACGAGAGATGTTGAGGTGATTTGACGTTTTGACTTATTAGACGTTTACGTGGTGTGGTGCTTAATTCAAATGTGGACTATTTGATTTTGACAATTTATGTGAGTCTTACTACATGATGATTTGAACATAATTATTGATAACTGTGTTTGTGACAGTGTATGATTGTGTTTACAATAAGGGAATATGTGCGGTATGATGTGATTGTGTGATTGCATTCTGAATAATATGAGTTAGCATTAAATGTGATATTCATTGTGATACTAGAGCATTGTTGATTAGATGGTGTGAGTAGACTTGTATAGACATGAATTTTGAATTTGTGTGTGTCAACGGTCGTAGGATAGTGTCACCTATGTGTTTATGTCTAGGTGATGTTTGAAGTGTAAGAGTGTATTACACCTTGTGCAAATGTTCAGGACGAGGTCCTGGGGAAATTGAAGTTACATACCTTATGTCTAGGTATAAGTGTCCAGGACCAGATCCTGAGGGTAATTATAATATTTTTATATCTTATGTGTGTGAGTGTGTTGAGTGATGAATTGCGTCTAGACTGAGTAGTGTGTCATTCTGAACCTTTGGTACGACCCGTGTGGGGTAAGACCACGTGAACTCTTGTGAGTATATGATGACGTGTGGCAGGTGCTAATGTTGTGGTGAGTAAGAGGTAAGGTTCCGGAGTTTGTGTGTTTATAAATGACGAGTTCATATTGTATGCACGTAGAAATTACTCAGATCTAGCAGTTTATGTGTGTGCATGTGATGTGTGATTAGAGTTTGGGGTTACTAGCACTTGTGTAGAACATTGTGTGTTTTGTAGCTATGTGTGTCGATGTGTATCCTTGTAATACACGCTTAGTCGTGCATAGGACGGGAGGTCTGTGTGCTCAAGTATAGCATTTCTATCTTTGACTATTTTCTCGACGCGGATACGTCAAATCGATGTGAAGCTTCAACGTCTTTCTAGGCGACGAGTGGGGTGCTCTTATGAGATGCCTATTCTTATATCTCGGGAATTTGGAGCACAAAGCCAATGAGCGGAGCGGTGAGAGTAGATGATGTAAGCGTTTACGTGGATGCTTGACAAGAAACGTTTATAATGAGATCAAGGTGATGACGCTGAATATTTTGGCACAGAGTTAACAAAGGGACGAAGGACCTTCATGGAACACGTTCCGTATGCAGGATTCAATCGAGGTGCGACATCATATGAATAAGGGTGGTTTCTCTGGACGCGACAACGAATAGTTGAGGCTTGTGAGCAGCGGACTTCATGTTCGTATATGATAAATGAGATGCGGTTGATAATCGCATGGTATTAGTAGATCAACAACGAGAAAAGTGATGCCTACGCTGGTAAATGTAAGACTAGCTCAACGGGAGAAGAAGGGAGACGGACAACAGGGGTGCGCTGTGGTGGCTGCTGTGGTGGCACTGTGGTGGTGCGTAACAGGGGCAGTCGACGTGTAGGAAGGCGACGCATGGTGGTGACCGAATAGGGTTGGACGCGGAAACAAGGACGAGGACGACGGGAGTGCTGGTGACGTGGTGGTGCGTAGCGAGGGAAAACAGTACAACACCGGTTAAGGATTCGCATGTTCGTGACATGCATGCGTAGGAGGAGACTGGCTCGAGTCAACGTGTTTGAGTGAATCAAGGTTTTTGCATGGCATGGTTCGCATGCGTGCATGCATGGGAGCTCGGGTTCGGGTACACGAGTTCTATTCAGTACGGGAGCAAATTATGCGTTGCCGGTGAGGCTAGGGTTTCGGAAAAGAAAAGGGCAAGTTGATAAGACGAGTGTCGGAGTTTTATTTTATTTATACATTATTCAAGTTTCGTTTAGAGCGTGTTTTTATCATGTGATCATGCGAATGTCAGGTTCGGGATCCGAGCATGGACGAGCGAGTTGCAGAGCAAAGGGTTGCTGATGTGTGTAAAGTGTATGTAAAATTTAATAAATATTTTCCACACAACGGTGTTTTAAATAAAGAAACGATTGTCACCTTAGGACTAACTACACACACAATAGGCAAGTGCACCTATCGTATAAGTAGTATAGTTTTAGGTAAGAACCGGATATCGAACCGTGGACACTGTGTCTCCCAATACTAAACCTTCATAACTATCTAACCGATCAAATAAGAAGTGATTTTTGAATATTTAAAGTAAACTATGTTAACCAACAATTTTAACCAAACAATGAGAGAATGCAAAGATGAAGATACAATCAAGAAAAGATATCAATCGGACTTCGAATCCACTTAGGAAGCAATGACAACAAGCACCAACTCCTAAGATATCACTCGGACTGCAAAGATGTTAACCAACTTTATACATATAAACACGGGTGTAGATTAGACTCCCCTCAAGGCTACCTAATCAAATAACTTGTCGGAAAGCTAAAACGATAGACACACAACAGCCACCTAAAGTTATGCAATGAAGGACAATGATATAATTATGTCAAAGTTAAAGATGAAAAAGACTCCCGTTAGGGTTATCAAATTCCACAAATCTTCGGAAAGTTAGCACGATGACAAATCTTCAACTCATGAACATCATATCACGATTGCAAAACCTAAAAGTTCATGCTAATAACCCAAAAGAATTTCATAACCAATGACATGAACATTTCATAACATACCCCATGGTTTTCTCAAACATAAGCATACGGATGGACATTTATCCAACCTTACTAGATAGTTAACCTTCATTCACCATTCCTAGTCAAAAGCCACAAAAACACATACAAGATATGCAAATATGTGAATGAATGAGGCAACACATATGGTTTTCCAACATAATATGGTCATAACACTCACAAGGTTAACTAAATCATCAAATTAGAGTAAATACACACATTCATTGAAGAACAATCAAGTTTCATCATGAAATTGACATAATCACACCAAGAGTTGTGTACAAGTTGTTAAAGCATGCTAAGTTTCATCTAATCCAAGTGATAATACAAGTTTAGCCCATGGGGCTTGCAAAAACCACAACCAAACTCAAGAAAGTGGATGAATACATGATAAATCTAGTAATCAAACCAAGAATATGAGAAAAGGTGGGTTGTAGGAGGTTAAATCTTGCTTGACTATGTTGGATCTTCAATCTTTACCTTCAATCTCCAAAGATATGCTCGAAATTGCCAAGAGGAGTTGGGAGAACTAGGGTTTTTTTTGTAAAAAGTCGGCTCTCGATCAAATGAGGGTGAATTTGGGATAAGAAGTGAAATATGCGTCTGCACATGGCCATGCCCGAAAGTGATATGCTCATGTGGACCATCTGATCAACACATCCTGCAGTGTTCTCCGCAACATTGGCTCACATGGCCATGTCAGAAAATTTCATTTTTTTGAGAATTTTTTCAAGTCTTGAGTTTTTCACCAAAAACCACCACGTTCCCACCGAGAGCTGCACTATTCAAATTAAACACAAATAAGTGTCTGAACCAAAGGATTTGCAACAAAAAACAATCAAAATGAGGGGAAATATGCATTATTTACACGTGTATTTATTAACATATCAGTTGCACCCGATGACTGGTGAGTTTCTAATCCCCCTCTTTCAAATGTTTTTAAATGTTTTGGGGCTATCATACACACTTATGAAATAAGTTTACTCTATTAAATATGTTAAGGATTTCGGGTTCTAACCCGGTGCATTTTGAATCTAAAATAATTGATAAGTGATCGTAGGGTCTATGGTGGGATCATGAAATGTGTGAGTTACGGGTATGGGTTATTAATACGTGCCGTGTTAAGGGCCGCATGGAAAGAGTCGTGTCGTACATTAAATTCTTATGATATGTTGTCTGAGAAATATGTTGTTCTAAGGTTATATGTGAGGCGCAAGTATAGTTAACGCGTCATGTAAATGCTAGTATGTTGTGGTGTTGTGTTCGTCGGTGTATGTTTGCATTGTGTCAGTATGGCACAACAAACAGAAATTGTGAAGGATGAGGTTATTCGGGAAGTCACCAACGATGACATTTATTAACAGGTTAATGATGAGCTCAGGGTGTGTCGGACGCCCTGACGAGGGTGCAGTGACGAGGTATGTGTTTACGTGGGTGTTTATATATGTGTAGTATTACTTGCAAACGTTGATTTATATTGATTATGCATGTGGTGATAATAATGTGGTAATGTTAGTGTGACGTATAGATGTCATCATTGTGGTATGTAGAGTTGAATGGACCGTTGTGTCGGGATTATGATGTGACGTGTATAAGTGTTGGGTCAGTTAATTGTGAGAGCCTTGGTTAAGGCCAGGTGTGTTAATGTTTAAAGTTTGTGTTGTTAACCAAGTGTCGGGTTAGTGCTTGTTCTTGGGTATGAGTTATTAGTACGATAAGTTAAGTCTATGTCAACGAGGTGATAAGATTATTATTGGAAGTACGGACCGAGTCCCGCGAGATGAACGGTTATGGGATGTCATGGGAGAACAGGGGGTTAACTATTCGTTAATGAATCGTAAAACAATTTTATAAGGACCGGAGGGTCCTGAGTGAAATAAACTAATAAATGTGACGTGAGGTTTTCTGTTCAAATTAAACTATTAGAACTCACTCAGCGTAGCTGAATTTGTGTGTACGTTAGATGGTTTTGCAAGTGTAGCGTTGACGTATCTTGGTTTAGGGGCGGTGTACTCGGGCTGGTGTGTAGGCATTCGTGAGGTAATTTAATATTATTAAATAACAATAAAAGAATTTAGAAAGACTTCTGTTGTAATTGAGTTAATAATAAATGCGTTTTAAATATGAATGACATGTTATACCAATTGAGTTAACAATAAAAGAATTAAATACCAATTGTAGGATGCCCGGGTTGGGGTCTTACACTTTCCATGGCCTTAAAGCATTTCCACGCCTCATATAGTGATTCACCATCATCTTGAGTGAATGTGGTGATATCATTTCTTAACTTAACGGTCTTGGCCGGTGGGAAATACTTTGATAATAACTTCTGGGCGAGATCGTCCCAAGTAGTGATTGTCTCGGTAGGAAAAGAATTCAACCATGCCTTAGCTCGTTCCCTTAAGGAAAAAAGGAACATTCGGAGGCGAATGGCGTCATTAGACACTCTATTTAGTTTGAAGGTATCACAAATCTCGACGAAATTTGCGATGTGGGCATGTGGATCCTCATCGGGTAATTCGTTAAAAGTGCATGATGACTGGATCATGTGCATGACATGAGACTATACCCTAAAGCGTCAATGTTCGGTCTTGTGATGCTATACCCTAAAGTGCCTAGTGACTGTCTTGCAAATTCGGCGATAGTGCGGTTTTCAACGGCCATTTTTCTAGCACGGATTTCTCGAACTCGACGGTGAAAAAATCTTTCAGGTTCTGCTAAAGGTTGATATAAACCAGTAGTAGAAATTTGGATCATACACTACCTGCAACAAAGCGTGAAAGAAAAACAGATGGAAAATAAAAGGCTAATCCGTTAACTTGGATTTTTCTTGAAATCACCGTGTTCCCCGGCAACGGCGCCAAAAAGTTGATGTGAATATTTTGATATAGTAAAAATATAATTAAATATATTTTTAAGATGATTTCACAAGATTAGGTTTTAAATTTATAAAATGATAACTACGTTAACTTAAAACACACACAATATGCAAGTGTATCTATTGCAGCATAATATAGTTTAGGTAAGAACCAAGTATCGAAACAATGGACACGGTCGAGTTCCAATACTCAACTTTTGTTATCGTTTAGACAGATTAATTAGTGAGTGGGTTTTGTGTGCTTGTGAAGCATAAAAGTAAATGACAGTAAAGTAAATAACATAAAAGTAAAAACGTGTGTGATGTGTGTAACAGAAATGTAATTAGCAGAATAGTAAATAGCAGAAAAGTAAATAAGGCGAAAATGATCAGATTACGGATACTATTGCTTCGGGATTCGAATCAGCTTGGTACGTGATAATGTTAAGTTGACTAATTTAGTGGTATGACTACTACAAACTTATGACCCGGGTCACCGCTAGAGCCTCGTCTTCACTACATTTGATTTGCAAATTATATTTTTTTTAAAGTGGTAGTGCCTCCCGTTAGGGACAACAATTACGCTCAACCATCGAATGGTCATCTGCGGGTTGGTTTAAGACATCGGACTCAAAATGCTTTATACTAAAGTTAAATAGGTGATTATATTTTGCTCACTGGGAGGCGGTGTAACAATGGGACCAAGTATAAAGACGTACCATTCCCAACATGAGTTCACCGATTCTTGGTCGCATAATAATTTCGTATAAAGACGTACGATCATTGAAGTATAGATCAAGCCTTAGCTTATCAATATCTACTCGTATAAAGACGTACGAGTTTCAAAGGAAGTTTGATTAAAAATGGTTTTACGATCTTACTCTTTAAAATCAACACTATCACAAATATAAAGACGGATTTAGACAATATTAAAAGCCTATCAAAAGATGGTTTTTAAGAGCGAATTAGTTAAAGACATAAACATACCATTTCATTAATAGGTTAAACGTTAACATGCACCAAACATCATCTTCATCCTAGAAATACAAAGAAGTTTTAGCCACGAATGGCCATAACGACTAGCGTAATGATGAGTTTAGTAGGCTCCCCTATTGTGGAACAAGGAGGAAGAGCCCCTCTACTCTCTACTCTAACTACGAGAATGCTCTCTTCTTGAATATTCTTTTGGTCTGAATTGGTGTATCAAGGTGTGTTCTCTCTCTCTAAGATGATACCAAGGTGACTGGCGAATTAGAGAGTGATAACAATCTTCTAAGACCCCTTTTTTGGCTCACCAAGGCATGCTAAACAATGAAACATTGGATGATATTTATAGGAGAGCATGGAAGATGCTAGAAGCTGATATGAGGGGAGGGGGGGGGGGGCACGCCTAGTGTAAAAGAGGGGGCACGGGCGCGCCTATAGCTGGCATAATCTTCTTCTTCCTTCTTGCTTGGAGCCTACGTTTTTAACTTTCTTTGACTCTTCTAGAAGGCTCAATTGGCCAAAAAGATCATGGATCATCCATGGATAGTACCCATGGGTACTTGGGCTATCCATGGGTCTTGGATAGGTGTAAGAGAGCTTCATAAGTGCTTTTGACTTTCATTGACTTTGATGATTTCTTGGTAATTCTTTGGAGATGTTCGGCTTTCTAAGGCCTAATAATCTCCCAATTGACTTGTGAAATGGTACGTAGCCTTCTGGATCTTGCTGAGGCTCCGCAAGGTCTTTGATTCTTCAGTTTTTCTTTCGGTTTTGACTGTTTTTGCTTCATTTCTTCCGAAAGCTCCTGAAAACCTACAACTATCACAAAGGAACAATTTGGACAATTATTCCAATGTATAATGTCCATAAAGCACCAATAATGAGGATGAATATGCATGTAAAACATGTATAAATGATGACATATCAGCCCTCATACAACAAAATTTATCAAACGGGTCTACACGTTAGCTCAAAACACCTCTATTTCTTTTAATAAATAATTTGTTTTGTATGACGGTACCTGTAGCAATCATTTGCAACAAAAAGATGTGTGTTTAACTCTCCAAAAGCAGCCCTTTGAGATTTTAGAGACCAATTACATGTTCTAATCAATATAGAAACCAAAAAATAAGACAATTTAGATACTGATTAGGTGTTCAAATTAATTCCCTGCTCATACACTATCATTACCTAACATTTTGAAAACTGAATACTTTAGAGGTAAGAAAAAAAAACGAATAATCAACATGAACAAAAACCTAAGTACCTAACTTTCCAATTTGTGTAGGTCTTGCAATCGAGCCATAAATTGCTCCACCTACAACAACATAACACACACAATATCACAAACTCACCATTAAAAAGGTTGTAAATTGGGACTCCATAACCCTGTTGTTCTTGGTAATAACCAAATCAAAAATCACTTAATTCATATATACTAAAGATGTATTACATGAAAGAAGATGGAAATCGGATTAATTTTACAGTAAGAAGAACACGAAATCTAAGCAAGATGCATTACAACTACCATCTCCTTCTTTCTGTTTCATTTCTTTGCTTCTAAACCACCACTAAAGTAGAGGGCATAGGATCTGAAATAAAAACTAAGACTTAAATTGTGATGATGAGATATAACGATATAGTTTTAGATTTGATACCTGATTCGATCGAATCACTTAATTTGAGGCCAATGAACTGGGCACAAAAATCCAACAATCAAGCACTATAGTACCTCTACACAAAATTTAGCATAATAAATTAAATTCCAACAAAATTGAAATGCATAATTAGAGCAAACTAAAATATCAAATTGATTTAAACCATAAAAACCCTGAATCAAGTACAAATCCAATTACGAGACGTACCATATCGATTATGGCAGAAAACGGTTTCTTCATAAAATTCCTGGATAGAACTCTGTGACTGAAGGTCTGATCGGAGTCGGAAGGGCCTCTGATTTTATGCCGGGAAATTAAAATTTCAAACAAAGATGAAATGTATAATTAGGGCAAAAGAAGATATCAAACTGACCATAACCTAAATGAAAAAAATAAATCCAACTCGTAATCACTTGTTTTAGGGTTCCTATTCGAATCGATGCACACCCCTCTTCCCAGATCTTGAAATGAGCGAGAAGAGGAAATCCAAAACTTGTTCAAGGGAAGAGCTAACGTGAGTAAGAAGAGGGGAGGTTGCAACACCAGGTCCAGTGCATTGCTGCCCTTGCTTCATTGCTTGTATCATCGCATGGTTTGTGAGTGTGTATTTGGTAGGCAGAGAAAAGAACGAAGCATGAGGTGGAACAGGTGCGGTGGAAACCTACACACGTGGATAACTTGGCAAGTAACCGTGATCTATTCAATGTCACCCCACTGTGACATTATCCAATGCAAAACATACTTGTACTTTGTTGCTTGAACCCTTGTACATTACTGTTCAACCACTTACTGAATGTTTAATTGTTAATTATGTATTCCAATAGAGACGTGATTCAGACAACTAAGTTTTTAAAATAAATAAATACCTTTTTCAATTCAAACAAACTTTTAATTTATTTTTCTCTAAACAAGAATTTATTTTAGTTAAAAGAAATGTTATTTATGATCACGTTTTAAATTCTGTAAAATAATAAAGTCTCATGTTAATTAATTATGTAACTTGGTTAGTAAAGAACTAAATTGATAGATTTTAGATTTAAAAGCAATAGTCACTTGGTCAGAAAAGAAAAATAATCAATTTCATAGTCTTTTCTCTAAAATTGATTAACCAACTACTTTTTTTCTGAAAGGTAAATTTCTTAATTTATGATAGGAGTGGGACTTAAACCAATGACCTACTCAAACCTAGGTGTTCATAGAGTATTTTCCTCTATCACTGGACTACCAACACAATGACAAACAACTAATCTAATTAATTTTGATTTATAAATAAAATATTTAAATTATAAAGAGTACCTCACTTGTACTTCTTCTTCTCCGTCACATTCGCTGAAAACACCAAACGTTTTGTCGGAAAATCGTTTTGGTAACCATCTGATAAGTTTTAGACATCTAGCTATAACCAAATGTTTGTAGCAAGATGGAGATTAGTAATGAGGTTATCCTATTGCTATTTGGACTTGTTTTCAAAGTCGTCGGAATTTCTAAATCTTGTCAAAAAAACGATTCTTAGAGTTATATGTCTAGAATGAGAAAACTCTTCAAGGAAACGATATGTTAAGGTCCAGAGAACTTGAACTCAGTCTTTTATAATGGTTTTTGATTTGTGTCAAATTGACACCTGTTGCCGGAAAAAGATGACTCGACGGAAAAGGAGTGAATCGACGTAAAACGTGGCATAATTGTTGTAAGTTGTTGCTACAACGAATAAGCTAAGTATACCCGGTGCTGCAACAAATAGACAGGAAGGGGGTTTGAACGTTCCTGGGATGCCAGCTTCCGAACCTTCCACACCTGGCTGCTAAGATGAAGGAACTCGTTAGAAAGGGTCCGAGACCGAGGTCTCGGGACCACCCTCCGACGCTCAACATTAGAGTTTATCCACAGTTAATAAGTATATATATAACATGAAAATATATATATAGATCTATAAGATTATGTAGAGAGTATATATGGTGGTGGTAGAGATCCGACGGGCTAGCTGCAAGCAGCTGTAGTGGTACCTCAGCAGCATGAAGCTGCTTCTTTGACAGTGGGGTGCTGTAGAATCTCAAGATCTTCTTACAGCAGATTAGAGATTAAATGAGAGAGTAGATGCTCTGGTCTAGGCCAGACAAATGAGATGGTGGTGATGAAGAGCAACAGTTAGCTGTAAGTAGCTATAGGGATGCCTCAGCAGCTCAGGGCTTTATAGTGGAGCTGGAATTGGAGGTTACACAGCTCCTTACTATAAGCGGTGGTATCTTAGTCTACTTTCTTACTTGCAGCCTGACTATTACCCTTTATGGTATAATGGCTGCCGGCTAGCAATAGAGACAAGAACCCATTAGCTGTACCTCAAAGTCAAATACTGACTTTGTGAATATTCCAAAAGGGTCGCTATCATTTATGCCACGTCACCTCGTCGTTTGGGAGACACGATTTCGTGGTTCTGGTTGGTACATGTGCTTCGAGAATGAAGCTATGCTTCATGATCATACCCACGTCATCAGTCCCCTAGTCAGGAGTGCTTATTGCGTAGTAATGAGGGCTTCTGACTTACCTCAAAATTTTCGTCATCTTTCTTTCATCTTCTTTGGTTTTTTTTTTGAGTTTTAAACTGATAATATATAACTGGAGCGAAATAGGTTTTTTGCGCATTACAATACGTATGGTGAATTTTCTTGGATTACTTTTGTCTAATCATGTATGCTACACGACAATATTAGAATAAGATGTTGGTATATCTTATTCTGCAATATCTTGTATCTTAGGCAAACTTCTTGAAGAGAAAGTTAATCCACTGAACAATGAATGTATCCATGATGTTTGACGTATTGTTGTAGATCACCGTTGTATTGAACATCCTTTCTTGGCTAAAATAGGTAGGTTTTTATATGGGGTGGATGGATATGGTCAAACAAGGTAGACAGATTGCTTCTTGTAGCAAAGGGAGAAGCTTTTTCCAACAGAGGGTGATTAGCTTCTTACCGCATGTGATAAGCTTCTTGTTGCAAGCAATTAGCTTCTTGCCACAAGCGATGAGCTTCTTACAGCACGTACGATGCAGCCGTCGGTCTTCCTTTTTTTTTTATCACAAATCTGTGCCATTGTATCACTAAAGTTAGAAAAAGAAAATTGATATGTTTCCACGCTTCGTGTTAGAATGTTGACATAATGGTCCCTTGCTTTGGTCTAAACATTTTGAAGTGTTATGACTATTGTGTCGAAAAACCATTTGGAACCGTTTTAAGTATTGACCCGAGCATGAGCTCGTGGATGTCATTCATCAAATGGAGTGGCTTACTAACCCCGAATACTTTGTGCTTTCGCCTTATGGTGGTAAAATCTTGTTTTTATGTGGGAGATAGAACAAAACAGGTAGAAGGTCACGCGATAACATAGCGTTTTTTGGTGCACGAAGTTTAGCAAGTGTGATTACTTTGTAAGAACATGAGCATGTGGGCTTAGTCGGTGCGAATGTGAGCTTCTTTTGATGCTTATTTAAGAGGTCTCAGATCATCGCTTTTGTCATATTGCGAAAGTATGTCTTTGTCTTCTTGCTTCCTTTATAGCATTTCTTTGTAAATTTGAGTTGCTGACTTTGTGGACATGCATGTTGTCTATTTTTTGGTGCTTGTAAAAATCTTGTGAAAAATTGAAGTTGCTTCATGCAAGAATTTTTCATTGCAGAGTATCCTTCGTTGTACTTTCCAATGCTTATGACATCATTCTTTGCAAGGCTTTTTATTCTCTTGACCTTTCTAGTTGTTGTGTGTCTAGGTTGTATCAAGAGATGGAGGCACATTCATCATGGTCGTTGCTAGTATACATATGATTGCTTTTGGATGATTTGACAGTTGTCATGTTACTTGGAGAACTTGTATTGTTTCGCTGTCTTGTTGAGCCTATGTAGGAAATGTGCGTGTTTTCATCATGTTTTTATGCCTTTCGGACTTGCGCCTTAAAGGCAACTTGTATGTCCTTTTTAATATTATGGACGCCTATCCTTTATTGTATTTTTATCCTATTTGTGTATCGGCAAAGCTCGTGTGCTTTGAAGTGTCAAGTCTTAGTTTAGACTTTTGTTTTTGTGTTTCCATAATCCAAGTTTTATCAAGGCATAGTGCTGCAGACACCATATGTAAGGCCCCAAACCCGGGAGGCCTCACTTGTTGGATTTACTCATTCACAAACAGTTCTTAAACATGAATATCAAATAACGCAGCGGAAAATTTTCATTTAAACATAACTTAATCGTTATTCATACATGCGGAAGCGTAAACATTGATTAAATCATAATTACATCATAGACAAAACATAACGGGATGTCAGTCTTCAAAAGCAGTCGGGTAACTCTTCATCTCTAGCCAAGCATCACCGTCCATCCTCAGAACCTACCTTAACCTGAATGTGTACACTTAAAAACGTCAGCTACGCTGGTGAGTTCTAGTTTTCGTTCGTTTTAAGAAATGGTTCATCACTCAAACATTCAATAGGGTTTAACATTCGTATAAGAAAACAGGGCCTTTCATTCGTAAACCTTCGCATATTTAAACACAATCATTTGTTTAAAACATTAACATTCATTTAAGTCATACATTATTATCTAAATCTGTATCGTTACGCGTCTCTATGTCCCCGTAGGAACTTTTAATGTTGTGGGCAACCGTTACGTATCGCCGTCATTGCCACAACCATACCACTACGTTGGGTCAACCGTTACGTATCGCCGTCATTGCCCAACCCTTCAATGCGTGGGGTCAACCGTTACGTATCGCCGTCATTGCCCAACACGCATCTTTCCTTTGGAAATCAACCGTTACGTATCGCCGTCATTGATTTCCCATTACCTCGTTCGCTTAGGATGATCGTCATCACCCGAGTAACCGTCGTTACTCCCTTACCAGTTGTACAACATCAAAACCATTGACATGCCACAAAGACATTGCCCATGTTGTTCTTGTGGTACTATGGCTCGCTGTCCATAATCTACCACAAGGCTGGGAATCACATTCCCAGACTTCATTCGTCAATTCCATTCATTCGACAGATTAGATTTGTAATGACTTCTTTAAAACCTTTGCCCCTTTTGTTTTCTTTTCATAAAACATTTCCTTCACTTTCAAAACCCTTTACCTTTTCATTAAACCATTTCTTTATAACATTCGTTCGTAAGCATTCCGTTCATAAACTTTCTTTCCATAAATCCTTCGTTCCAAATCATTTCCTTTCGTAAACGTAGTTTCATAAAAATCATTTTATAAAACATCATTTCATAAAACATCATTTCATACGTGTACACACCAGCCCGAAAACATTATATAAAAACATTTAAAAGAGGGCTTCTAGAACTCACCTTATAAGCTAGTCTCGGTTGTCCTAAACAAAGGTCCAACAAAGTCACTTCCGATCTGAATTGATTAATTAAATACACATCAGACCTAAATCCCGACTCTAACGGTTTACTCGTTCTGTTACAGGTGAATACACTGACTTCACTTACTGATGCAGACCTATCGAAACTACTTAGTTTCGACAGGTGCAGGCCCATCGAAACTTCTAGTTTCGATAACTGCAGGTCACTCGAAACTTCTAGTTTCGACACCTGCAGGCCGCTCGAAACTTCTAGTTTCGACACCTGCAGGCCGCTCGAAACTTCTAGTTTCGACACCTGCAGGCCGCTCGAAACTTCTAGTTTCGACACCTGCAGGCCGCTCGAAACTCTAGTTTCGATACCTGCAGAACTCAGCTATCTTCCCCGTGAAAAACCCTAACTTTCGCAATGCAGGTCCGACCTGGTCAAGATCCGGACTTTTTACATTCAAAACGTGTATTTTCCTTCGTGATTCCAGATTTATAACCCTTTCCTCATTTGGTTTATAAAAACCCGTCATTTTCTCGAAAATACCCGAAAACCCAAAAACGAACAAAAACTCAGATTTGGTTCGGGTGTTACCTGATTTCGAGATTCTGATCCGGAGGTTTTGCTCACGAGCTCAGTAGCAACAAGCTCCTTCAATCTCGGGTCGATCCGCCAACTTTCTCTCTCTACGGTTTCTCTCTCTAGATTCTTGCAAATGAGAGAAATGGTGTGTGTGTTGGCTATTTAAAGGGAGGAAACCCCCCCTTCCTTCAAGTTTGCCGGCCCAACCGGCCCGGCCCGTTACGCCTCGTTCTTTTATCCCGTTCGTCCCGGTTCAACCCGTTATTTAAAATCCTCATTTATTTTGGGATGTTACAAGTCTACCCCCCTTACAATAGGTTTCGTCCCCGAAACCTATCATAAATCAAACAGTTGAGGGTACGACTCCTTCATTTCCGTCTCCGTTTCCCATGTAGCTTCCGATCCCTTCCGGTGCTTCCACTGGACTTTAACCAACTGGATAACTTTGTTACGTAAACGTTTCTCTTTCCTGTCTAGGATGGCAACAGGTTCTTCGATGTAGTTAAGGCTGTTGTCGACCTCGATGTCCGTAAGTGGTACGTGAGCCGATTCATCCGCCAAACACTTTCGCAAGTGTGATACATGGAAGGTAGGATGAATCCCACTTAACTCATCAGGCAATTCCAACCGATATGCGACTTCACCAACCCGTGCCATAATCCTGAATGGTCCGATAAACCTCGGACTTAGCTTTCCTCTCTTTCTGAATCGTATGATTCCCTTCCAAGGCGACACTTTCAACATTACTCTATCCCCAACATTAAACTCAATAGGCCTTCGTCGTTTATCCGCATAGGATTTCTGACGATCTTGGGCGGCCTTCATGCGTGCTTTGATCTGATCAAACCTTTCCGATGTTTCTTTAACAACTTCGAGACTTCCCAATTCCTTCTGTCCAATCTCACCCCAACAAACCGGGGTCCTGCATCTTCTCCCATACAACATTTCATAAGGCGGCATGCCTATCGTCGTGTGATAACTGTTGTTGTAGGAGAATTCGGCTAATGGCAGATGACTGTCCCAACTGCCACCAAAGTCGATAATACAAGCACGAAGCATGTCCTCCAACGTCTGAATGGTCCTTTCGGTCTGACCATCCGTTTGCGGGTGGTATGCCGTGCTGATATTAAGTCTCGTACCCATCGCCTCGTGAAATCTTTTCCAGAACCTCGATGTGAATCGTGTGTCCCGGTCGGATACAATCGTTAAAGGCATCCCGTGCCGTGCTACTACTTCATTAATAAATACTTCCGCTAACCTTTCCGACGAGAACGTCTCGCGAATAGGTAGAAAATGAGCACTCTTCGTTAAACGGTCCACAATTACCCAAATGGTGTCATGACCTTTAGCTGTGCGAGGTAGCTTGGTTATGAAGTCCATAGTAATGTGTTCCCACTTCCATTCCGGTATCTCAAGTGGTTGAATTTTCCCATACGGTTTCTGGTGTTCGGCCTTCACTTGTGAGCAAGTCAAGCACTTGCTTACGTATTTCGTCACTTCGTGTTTCATCCCAGGCCACCAGTATTCCTTCTTCAGATCTTGGTACATTTTGTTGGTACCGGGATGGATAGAGTAACGAGACTTATGAGCCTCATCCAAGATTTTGGTCCTAAGCTCGTCACCCATAGGTATCCATACTCGACCAAAACGTGTCCTAACACCAAGGGTGTTATATTCTAACTTATCCTGTTGGCCAACCATCCTTTCCTTCTTTATGTTTTCCCCCTTTAGTGCCTCTTCTTGAGCCTTTTCAATTTCCCTCATCACATCCGACGTTACCACCATTTGGCAAGCTTTCACTCTAATAGGAGCAGGCACATCCTTCCGGCTTAGAGCGTCAGCCACCACGTTTGCTTTTCCAGGATGGTACATGATTTCACAGTCATAGTCTTTCAAAAGTTCCAACCATCGCCTCTGCCTCATATTTAACTCCTTTTGCTCGAAGAAGTACTTCAGACTTTTGTGATCGGAGTATATGGTAAACTTTACCCCATAGAGGTAGTGCCTCCAAATTTTTAATGCAAACACAACAGCAGCAAGTTCCAAATCGTGAGTCGGATAGTTGACTTCATGAACCTTCAGCTGTCGTGATGCGTATGCGATCACTCTTCCACGTTGCATCAGCACACACCCCAACCCCTGACCCGAAGCGTCAGAGTATACCACCAAATCTTCACTGCCCTCGGGAAGGGCCAAGACTGGAGCTTGAGTTAGCTTTTCCTTCAATTTCTTAAACGCCTCATCTTGGGTCGAACCCCATTCATACTTAACTTCTTTCCGAGTCAACTTTGTCAATGGCGAAGCTATTTTCGAGAAATCCTGGATGAATCTCCGATAGTAGCCTGCCAATCCCAAGAAACTGCGGATTTCAGTTGGCGTCTTAGGAATGTCCCATTCACTTACCGTTACTATCTTTGCTGGGTCAACCATAATGCCGTTCGGGCCAATGACGTGACCTAGGAATTGGACTTCCCTAAGCCAGAACGCGCATTTGGAGAACTTAGCATACAACTTCTCCTTCCTTAGAGCTTCCAACACTTCCTTCAAATGACACGCGTGATCACCCTCATTCTTGGAGTAGATAAGGATATCATCGATGAACACGATTACCGATCGATCCAGCATCGGTCGACACACCCTATTCATTAAATCCATGAACGCTGCGGGGGCGTTCGTTAATCCGAAAGACATTACGCGGAACTCGAAATGTCCATAACGCGTGCGAAACGCCGTTTTCGGTATGTCTTCTTCCCTCACCTTCAACTGATGGTACCCGGACCGAAGGTCGATTTTCGAAAACCAACTTGCGCCTTGCAACTGGTCGAACAGGTCATCGATCCTTGGTAAAGGGTACTTGTTCTTCACCGTTCGTTTATTCAACTCGCGATAATCAATACACATTCTCATCGACCCATCCTTCTTCTTCACAAACAACACCGGAGCACCCCAAGGTGAGATGCTTGGTTGGATAAATCCTTTCTCAAGTAACTCGTCTAGTTGTACCATAAGTTCTTTCATTTCCACTGGTGCTAGTCGATATGGAGCCTTAGCCACGGGCTGGGCATCTGGTACTAAGTCGATTCGGAACTCAATCTCTCTGTCGGGTGGTATCCCAGGCAAATCCTCTGGAAACACCTCCGGGTACTCGCGTACCACGGGTACATCGTCTAGTTCCTTCACTTCCTTACACTGGTCAATCACATATACCAGATAAGCCTCGCATCCGCGCCTCAAGTAATTCGTTGCCTTAATCATTGAGATGACGTTTGGCATCGAGACGTCACGATCTCCAAAAACCTCGACTTTGCTACCATCCGGAGCCTTGAGTTGGATTATCTTTCGTTTACATATAATTTGCGCTTCATTGGCAGTTAGCCAATCCATACCCAACACCACATCGAACCCTCCCAAAACCATAACGAACAATCTGACGGGAAATCTATGACCTTCTATCTTTATCGTGGAGTTGTTAACTACATCGGTTACTCTTGCAGTTCTACCCTCAGCGGTTTCTACGCTAAAGGCCTTTTCTAGCTTACTAACTGTGTACTTCACTCGCTTACAAAAACTCGCAGATATAAAACTCTTACTAGCACCCGAATCAAATAACACAGAAACCAAAGTGTTGTCAAGGATGAATGTACCTGACGCCACATCGGGATCCGCCCTGGCTTGTTCTTGAGTCAGTGCGTACGCACGAGTCTTTGCACGAGATCCTTCTCCCCTCTTTTCCGGGCCCTTTCCTTTCCCGGTTTCCCCCATCCTGGGCTTGGTACATTCTCGGCTCATATGGCCGAAATCCCCACAGTTGTAGCATTTGTAGCCTTGCGGGCATTCTCGAGAGTAGTGCCCGGTCTTGCCACACTTATAGCACAAGCTAGATCCCAGTCTGCATTCACCTACATGCTCCCTTCCACACTTCTTACAAACAGTCGGCTCACCCACCCGAGCCCTCTTATCACGAGACCCAAACATCTTTCCCCCAGTTCGCTTGTTTGAGAAGCTCGGTCTCTTCTTTTGCTCTTCAACGGCAACAACATTCAGTGCCAGATCGTCAAATACTACGCCACTTAGCTCTACTGCCAAATCATAGGTAGTAGGGGCGTTTGCCTTAACATAGGTGCGGACCTGGTCCGGCAACCCTTGAATATAACAGGCAATCTTTCTCTCTTCAGTAGTGGCGAGGTGTGGCACCAGACGTGCCAGTTCATTAAATCGGGTTGTGTATTGCCGGTGCGTCATGTTCCCGGCCTTCAAACCCAGAAATTCCCTCTCTACCTTTTCAATCTCGTTCCTTGGACAGAAATTCTTGATCACCAAAGTTTTCAAATCATCCCACATCATCGAATCAACCACCTCGTTCCCCTTAGCCTGGCGTACACCTTCCCACCAGTGGGATGCTTCCTCCCTCAAGGAGTTAGCAGCAAACTTCACTACTTGATTAGCTCGACACTCGCTCAGACGGATGGCGGCTTCCATACGTATTACCCAATCAAAAGTAGCTACCGCGTCCTTCTTCCCAGTGAGTATCGGCGGGTCACATGCCTTAAAGGACTTATAATCACATCCGCGAGCAGGCGGTGCATTGTCGGTCTCATTGTTCTGAGCACCAATTGCCGTGCTAGACCCACCCGCCCCATTGACTTGCTTCAATGCTTCTGCCAACAGACCTGGCAGAGAAGCCTTCATCAGTTCTGTGAACTCTCGAGCTATAGCTGCTCTCACTTCGGGTTCAAAAGTGAAAGGTTGCTCTTCAACTTGTGTCTGCTCAGCTTCATGCACACTAACCGCCGGTTCAGTGTGAACACTTCCTTCTTCACTGTGTTCTTGGCGAGCAGGAATCCTGCCACGCCCACCATTTCGACCGCCGGTACGACCACCGGTACGGCCACCACGCCTTCCGTTCCCTCTCCTCGCCATTTCGTTCTATAAGACAAGAAATCCAATGTCATCACGCTAGTTAACAAATAAAATTCAATAAGCACTGTAAGATGTTAATATACACTGGCCATCTGTAATTAACCATTACACTACCTTTCGATTTCTATTTGACCACCTTTGTGATTCCATCAGAACACAAGTCCTTTCCTAACTCTTTCTAAGGCATACTATATACGTAAATATATACTACCTTCATATCTGATGCTGTGGCTCGAGTTACCCGTACTGGCATCCGCTTTCGGTCCCATTCAAAGTTTAAGTTCAGACACTAGGAGTGTCCGAATCTCTCAAACTATTGCTCTGATACCAACTTGTAAGGCCCCAAACCCGGGAGGCCTCACTTGTTGGATTTACTCATTCACAAACAGTTCTTAAACATGAATATCAAATAACGCAGCGGAAAATTTTCATTTAAACATAACTTAATCGTTATTCATACATGCGGAAGCGTAAACATTGATTAAATCATAATTACATCATAGACAAAACATAACGGGATGTCAGTCTTCAAAAGCAGTCGGGTAACTCTTCATCTCTAGCCAAGCATCACCGTCCATCCTCAGAACCTACCTTAACCTGAATGTGTACACTTAAAAACGTCAGCTACGCTGGTGAGTTCTAGTTTTCGTTCGTTTTAAGAAATGGTTCATCACTCAAACATTCAATAGGGTTTAACATTCGTATAAGAAAACAGGGCCTTTCATTCGTAAACCTTCGCATATTTAAACACAATCATTTGTTTAAAACATTAACATTCATTTAAGTCATACATTATTATCTAAATCTGTATCGTTACGCGTCTCTATGTCCCCGTAGGAACTTTTAATGTTGTGGGCAACCGTTACGTATCGCCGTCATTGCCACAACCATACCACTACGTTGGGTCAACCGTTACGTATCGCCGTCATTGCCCAACCCTTCAATGCGTGGGGTCAACCGTTACGTATCGCCGTCATTGCCCAACACGCATCTTTCCTTTGGAAATCAACCGTTACGTATCGCCGTCATTGATTTCCCATTACCTCGTTCGCTTAGGATGATCGTCATCACCCGAGTAACCGTCGTTACTCCCTTACCAGTTGTACAACATCAAAACCATTGACATGCCACAAAGACATTGCCCATGTTGTTCTTGTGGTACTATGGCTCGCTGTCCATAATCTACCACAAGGCTGGGAATCACATTCCCAGACTTCATTCGTCAATTCCATTCATTCGACAGATTAGATTTGTAATGACTTCTTTAAAACCTTTGCCCCTTTTGTTTTCTTTTCATAAAACATTTCCTTCACTTTCAAAACCCTTTACCTTTTCATTAAACCATTTCTTTATAACATTCGTTCGTAAGCATTCCGTTCATAAACTTTCTTTCCATAAATCCTTCGTTCCAAATCATTTCCTTTCGTAAACGTAGTTTCATAAAAATCATTTTATAAAACATCATTTCATAAAACATCATTTCATACGTGTACACACCAGCCCGAAAACATTATATAAAAACATTTAAAAGAGGGCTTCTAGAACTCACCTTATAAGCTAGTCTCGGTTGTCCTAAACAAAGGTCCAACAAAGTCACTTCCGATCTGAATTGATTAATTAAATACACATCAGACCTAAATCCCGACTCTAACGGTTTACTCGTTCTGTTACAGGTGAATACACTGACTTCACTTACTGATGCAGACCTATCGAAACTACTTAGTTTCGACAGGTGCAGGCCCATCGAAACTTCTAGTTTCGATAACTGCAGGTCACTCGAAACTTCTAGTTTCGACACCTGCAGGCCGCTCGAAACTTCTAGTTTCGACACCTGCAGGCCGCTCGAAACTTCTAGTTTCGACAACTGCAGGCCGCTCGAAACTTCTAGTTTCGACACCTGCAGGCCGCTCGAAACTTCTAGTTTCGACACCTGCAGGCCGCTCGAAACTCTAGTTTCGATACCTGCAGAACTCAGCTATCTTCCCCGTGAAAAACCCTAACTTTCGCAATGCAGGTCCGACCTGGTCAAGATCCGGACTTTTTACATTCAAAACGTGTATTTTCCTTCGTGATTCCAGATTTATAACCCTTTCCTCATTTGGTTTATAAAAACCCGTCATTTTCTCGAAAATACCCGAAAACCCAAAAACGAACAAAAACTCAGATTTGGTTCGGGTGTTACCTGATTTCGAGATTCTGATCCGGAGGTTTTGCTCACGAGCTCAGTAGCAACAAGCTCCTTCAATCTCGGGTCGATCCGCCAACTTTCTCTCTCTACGGTTTCTCTCTCTAGATTCTTGCAAATGAGAGAAATGGTGTGTGTGTTGGCTATTTAAAGGGAGGAAACCCCCCCTTCCTTCAAGTTTGCCGGCCCAACCGGCCCGGCCCGTTACGCCTCGTTCTTTTATCCCGTTCGTCCAGGTTCAACCCGTTATTTAAAATCCTCATTTATTTTGGGATGTTACACCATAATAGATAAATGCAAGGTTATGAATACACGATATTATCCTATCTTTGCAAGAAGCCCATTATTTGTTATAATGTTGGGCGTAATCATAAGTATTTATGAGTTACTACTTATGGAGCATTATTGATGGGAGCTCACCCTGTTACATGGGTAAGTAAGACTTAAGACCCACGGAGTTGTATTGTTTTAGTCACTCAACCTTTATATGGGTAGGTCAAGGCCGAATCTCGTTGAGCTTTCTGGCCTAGGAGCTCATCCCTTTACATGGAGAGGTTTTACCCGGACCCCATGGAGCTTATTTCGTTAAGGAGCTCACCCTCGATAGGATAATTAACACAAAATGGATTTTGACGAAAGAATGCATTTTTATTCATTGATTGCGTTGATACAAAGGGGACAATAACAAGTGTTCCCCTTGTTTTACATCAATGATTTGTATGAAGCGACGAATTTGTTTGGCATTCCAGTATCTTGGAAGTCGTTTTCCTTCAACTCATGTCTCTTAGCTCGCACGAGCTTCCTTTATGTGTTTCGTTAATGTAATATTGCCTCATTTTTAGGCCTAACTTGCTAGCATTCACTTGCTTCATTGCTTTTGAGGGGGAAAGGACTTGGTAATGTCCGTAGCCTATTTGTGAAATGTTAATCTTATGTCCACCAAACAAGGTCCTAGATAAACCTCACATATCCCCCAATGCACCATTACATCAAATGTTTATTTTGATTAGGCCTGACACATTTGAGGTGATAGGATAAGTAGGATTTTCATTGTAAACGACCACTTCTTCTAGGACGTGCTTCTTAGCTTTCATTTGTGGATGTTATGCATATTTCTTATGGCGATTTCCTTTCAGGAAATTATGACATTTTGTACGTTCATTTTTGCAATTGAATGCTCCTTTGAGACTCATATTAAGTAAAAGGAGAGTGGAGGTCAATGCTGAAAGTGTCGGCTTGCATGCTTCTTTCCTCACAGGACTTGTTTCGCTTTATGCATGTGACCCCTCGTATTTTGCTTTTGACTTTGTATTTTCTAGCATTTGTTCTTTTAATGGAGTAGGATGATCTTCCATTTGACTTTTCTACTGACATTGAGTGGGCAAATGTGTGTATCTTAGATACTTTCACTTATTTGACTAGTCAGAGCCTTGCAAGAAGCGCTTCTGCTTCGTGCGTGAAACACATTCCATGGTGGTAGATTGGGATAAACCCGGTCTTGAAGTACTCAATGAATGATGCTTGAGCTATATGCAAGGTACATGCGTCTGTTGAGAGCCTTCATTTAGCTTCTTCAATCTATTTCATAGGTCTCGTTATTGTGAAACCCCTTAAAGAAAGCTTTATGACGTTTCCTTGACCTCTTGACTTGTAGCTACCCTGATGAGTAGTACTTCGCTTGCTTTGTAGAAGCATGTTTTTGTAACTATAGATAAAATTCTATGTATCGGTGTACGTGGCTAGTACACAAGAGGGTGTTCCTGAGTACTTAGCCTGCACACTAGTTTGGTCCTGCGTACTTAGTAAGTACGAAAGGCTTTTGCCTTGCGTACTTGTCAAGTACGCATCACCAACCCCTTCATAGTTAGATAAGTACGCAGGTAGTGTTCCTTCCCCTATACATATGAGATGATGGCCTCATTTGTAGGTGGAACTTCTGGAACAAGGTTGAAAGGTGTCCGGGTCGGGACGAGCTCTCCCGACCCCTGGACCGTGAGCATAGATGAGATATGTGTGCTCCTTCGGTATGTAGTCTGTAATACAGGATGACTTCTATGTTATGGATTACGTATCATTTCATTATCTCTTGTTTATGTTCTTGTTTCTCTGTCTCGTTTTCTTAGTTCCCACACAAATCACAAAACAGACCCGTGTATTTTCGCTTCGCGACGAGGCTCCCCGGGACCTACATGCTTGCTTGGCTTCTGCCGACGAAGAGTTTTGGGTTGATCCTGTTGCTTCTTACATTTTCCATAGATGGTGAAAGGTGACATGCTTCTTTAGTTGTAGGAGGGCATTCTCCCTTGGCCATTCATGGTGTATTTTACAATAGCTTCCTTGCTTCTTTCCATGTAGGTGTTCTTCTGACTAGCATCAATTATGTTCTTGCTGCATTTTGATGGCCTTTCTTGTTTGCGTAAGCAAGAGTGCCACAACTGTTTGATGGTTGCTACTCCCCCAATAATAAGAAGCTTCATTAGTCCATGTACTGCAGCTCTGAAGCTGCTCGTCCTTGGTTGTCTGATGAAGACATCCTATTGGGACAAGGAATTTATGACCCAAAGGTTAGGTACTTATCTCGAGGAGGACTTCTGGCCTTAAATGGACATCAATTTCTACATGTTTGAGAAGGCGTATTTGTTATCATGAAAGATTAACAGACGAAGCATCCTTTCTTTCGTAAGCATGATATTTTTTATATTGAAAGCTTAACAGACGAAACATCCTTTCTTTCATAATCATGATATTTGTTATCATGAAAGCTTTACGGACGAAGCATCCTTTATTTCGCAAGCATGATCTTGTTCCTGCAAGAAGCAATGTTTATGAGCCTTTTCTTTTGTCTGTAAACGTTTGGCTCGTGCGATAGGTATTGAAATTAGCTTGGTCTTTTGGTCAGAGAGCAGTATGAATATTGTTCTTCCATGACTTTTCTTGGTGGTTCTTACGCGCGTCTTTCCTAAGAAGGTGCACCATCTTCATTTCTTCGCTTCTTTCTTACCAGCATTCTTTTTATGTTTTTCATGATATGCGCTAATCTTCCCGACCGTACCGCTCCTTTAATATTTCCTAATTGTAACAGGGCGAGGAGGTTGGGAGCTTTGTAATTTGCTTCTTTAGTGGTCGAGATTCTTTGCAATGTCTTGGCCTGAGTTCTGAAAGCTACATGCTTCTTTTCACCATGTTGATTACACGAAGGCGGCAATCAGTTTGGACCTTCTTTTCTCCCATGGTTCTTGCGGTCTTCGACAAAATGCTAGAAGCGATGCTTCTTTCTGGGTGAATGGATGTTTTCCTTTTCCGTGCTTCCAAGTTATTCTAGACTTTTTACCTTCTAGATATGCTTTGATTCGCTCGGGTGCTTCTTTCATAGGCTGGATCAGCTTGGCGTATTGCTTTTCTATCAGAGAGTAATCTGTTTAAGCATCCTATAATGCCTTGCTTATGAAATAGACCGGCATTTGAACCCAGTTCCTCTCGATGAGAAGCACTGAGCTGACAGCTTCACTACCTGAGGTCTTTCTTTTCTAGGCATCCCCTTCAATGTCTTGAAGAAGGGCAAAGATTTCTCAGCACGCTTTGATAAGAAACGTTTTAATGTTGCGATTCTCATGTTCAGGCTTTGTACCTCCTTCTTCGTTTTTGGGAGATTTCATGTTTATGACTGCTTGGATTTTACCATTTGCCTTGTTGTTGTCAGCGGAGTTTATTCTTCCTTTGTGAAGATTGTTGAATCGAAGCTGTGTCGGCCCTATTTATTCAGAGTTTATCCTTCGCATGGTATCATCTGTTTCCGATGATCTTATGTCATTGTTAGAATCTTGATTTTGGTTTGTAATTTAAAGTTGGATATCTTATGGGAGAAGCACGATAAGGCGTTGGATTGCTTCTTGAATCGTTGATGTTTGATCAATGATGTCATGAGGTTTCTTCCTGATGTCGAAATTAGGCTATATCCTTGGTGTATGGAATTTAGCCGATGAGACTTGATCGGGGATGGGTTAGCTTTAGTTTCGGATTGGATAACTTTAGTTTTGGACATTGATTACAAAAATGGTTCGGGTCACCACACTCATAACAAGCACACCCATTAGCAATGGCGGGAGCACCTTGGTTAACCACTTGAGGTACGGTTCGGTTTGGAGGGTTGACTTGGCCCGTAAGAGCTTTGGTCCTACAAACACTAACCGTATGTCCATATCTCCCACAATAAGTACAAAGGCGACATGGGATGTTTTGGGGATGATGATAATTGCAGGTGGCACAAAGAGGGTAGATCCCAACATATGGCTTTTTGGCCGGTGCTTGAACTACGGGTGCAACTTGATTGACGGGAATAGCAGGAGTAACCACAGCAAAATTTCTAACTTTCCTCTTTTTGTTATTGCGAGAGGGTTCAGTTGTGGCTTCTTTGTTGTGGGTAGGAGGGGTTACGGTTTCAGAAACTTTCTTAGAACCCTTTTTGGTAAGAGTTCCAGCTTTCACATGATTATCAGTTAAGGTAGCGACTAGACGAATAGCATCCTCCAGAGTAGCAGGATTTCTGCCTAAAACAGTATCTTGGATTTGTCTTGGTAGCCCACCAATATACTTCTCGATACATCGGGACAAAGGAGTGACCATGTGGGGCACTAGAAGACTCAACTCATGGAACCGAGTTGTATATGCTAAGCTTTCCCCAGTATCTTGGGCAAGATCCCAAAATTCAGCTTCTAACTTTTTCACTTCATTTCGAGGACAGAACTCCTCGGTCATAAGCCTTTTGACCTCATCCCAAGGTAAGGCCATAGCTACATCAACACCCCTATTCCTTTTCTCCCCATTCCACCAAGTAAGTGCCCGTTTTTGTAGGACACTTGTAGCATGACGAACACGGAGGTTGTCGGGACAGTCACTATTGAGAAAGGTATTCTCAATGCTTTCGAACCATTGAAGGAGTCCATTAGCTCCTTTGGTTCCATAAAACTTTAGGGGATTGCACGAGTTGAAGTGCTTGAAGGTGCATTGAGGTGGATTGTTACCACCATTTCCACCATTATTACCACTATTGCTTCCATTTCCACCATTGTTGCCATTGGTGGCACCATTGGCTTGGGTGAGTTGTGTCACCAATTGGGTGAGAATAGCAGCAATTTCGGTGTTGGCGTTGGTTGCGGGAGTACGACGAGGAGGCATTCTACAGATTGTCACAAGACAAGAAAAAAAATTGTGAGAACTTATGAGATTTGATAGGATTTAATAGAATGAGATAGCAAAATGAAATAGATATTCTTAGTTTGGATTGTACTCAAAAGTGACAAAATCACTTGAATACCATAGCACATTAAGGTTAATTAAACTTATAAAATTTTCAAGGGGACATGCTTTAGCTTATAAGTAAACACTCATCTCGGAAATTCCCAGGAAAGCATACGGGTCCCTCGGTTGATTGGGATTTATGCGAAATGCTTTCCTAGACAGAAAACCCAAAATACAGGTGTCACCCTTCCAGATTGCACGTGTCCTCAAATAATTTAACAAGTTTAAAAACCTTGACGAAGAAATAAAAATTTTAGAGATTTTTGGCTTCAAGAATTTTTCACATGCTTAGAAGGGATAAAGATAGAGTAGAAAATAGAAATATTATGAGGTTTTAGAATATAGGAAAGGATATTATTTATTTAATTATTAAGAATATTCTAATAAGTCATGGATTTAAAACACATAAGTCATCAAAATGAAATAATAAGTAATCATATTAAGCATGTAACATATAACATGTAGCACCTAGCATGTAACACATAGCACAAAACTCATGAAGCATAGTATAAGTGGGTGTCCTAAAGTTATAGTCTAGGTCAAGGTGTCTAATAACCTAATTCCCTATAACCAAGGCTCTGATACCAATCTGTCACACCCCGACCGATGGCGGAATCGTCGGGGCGGGACATGTAGACTGTTCATAGCACATGGTTGACTAAATTAAAATATATTAAAGTCAAATTTGCATTACAAATAATCCAAGTACAAAACCAATTTCAAACAAGATACATAAAATAACTCATAAAATCCTTAATTTAAATTGCTAAGTCCAAATCCTATGTTGAACACGTCTTGAATCAATCTCACATATTGGGGCCTGAAACATGAATAAAATAAAGTCAACTAAAAAGTTGGTGAGTATAACACAGTTGTATATAGATAGCATATAGATGAAAACAAATCCTTTACATGACATGATAAATAAGGCGTTTATGGGGAGCAGCTATTGTGTAACCAAATGTACAATCAAACCTTGTAACTTGCATGCAAAAGTTGTGTTGTCGGTTTCAATCACCGCGTACCATGGGTGGGTTTGTCAGACTCAATAGATCTATTATTGAAAACCGTTGGCTTGTATAGTTAATGATTGCACAAAAGTGCATACAAAGGTTAGCACACCTAGCACTCGGGCACAAAGCTCAAATTTTGCACATATGTATGTAAATAGGATTTTTGCACTTGTGTTGTTTGTGTAAATGTAAATGTGTAATGTGTAATGCGTATAGAGTTCATGTTCCACCCCAAAAGTGTGAAAGAGTAAAAAGGGGTTGTGAATACTCACTTGGTATGGAAGTGTAGCTAACAAAGATTATGGATAGCAAATATGATCCTCGAAATGCACAATTTAACCTAAAGAGTAATGTGTATTGAATCAAATAGATGCTCGAAATGTGTATTGATAGCAAATATGGATAGCAAATATGGCTAGCAAATATGGATAGCAAATGTGTATTGATCCTCGAAATCCTTGTATTTTAAACGTTGGAATTGTTAGGGCTTTTTATTAATGGTTTATTACGAGTCTTTTCATATAATCTAATTGTATGTACATCGCGTTTAAGTAGGGGTTCGATTAAATTATTTTTAATGGAAGCCCAAATTGAATAGGGGCTTTCGATACAGATACTGAAATGAATGAATTAAAGGATTCAATTACCCTGAACAACAGCGAATTGATAAAAAACAGTAGGGAGGAAGTTCCGGCGACAGCAAGACTGGTTTCCGGCGACTTCTGCTGCGGTTCCGAATGCTTCAGCGGCTTCGGATGATTCAGGGATGATTTGGGAAATGATTGACTGGATTGCTTGAGATAATTCTGATCGAAAAAGCTTGAGAGAGTTTTTCTTGAATTGAGAGAGTTTTTCTTGAATTGTTGAAATGAAACTGTGGCGTTTTGAGAATTTGAAAAAGTGGTAATACAATTGTTAAGGGAAAACAAACGTATGACTGTTACGGATTCGAACGATCGGGCGATTAAAGTTGCAGTTACGTTTCAGCTGTTACACAAGCGCGACCGTGCCTAAATATGGCACGACCGTGCCTAGGCACCGGGCGCGATCGTTCCAAAGCAGGTCGCGCGACCGTGCCAAAGCACTTGGCGCGACCGTGCTAGGACGAAGCACGACCGTGCTATACTAGGGTTTCTTGACATTTTTCAACTTTAGTCCTTGACTTTTCAGATTTGATAAGTTTGAATAAAATAGTTTCTTGTATAGTGTTTAAATGTATATAATCGAGCAAAACTTGTAAATTTGTATTGAATCATGGCATTTCGTTTAAGGTAAACAAAATAATAAGGCAGTGCACGAACATTGAATTTGAAATTGCATTACATTGACTTGAAATATGGATACTAAATTCCGAGATGTTACAGTCTCCCCATGTTGAGAGAATTTCGTCCCGAAATTTAGCTAGAAGATACAACAGTATTAGTAAAAAGATGAGGGTACTTGAGCTTCATTTGGTCTTCTCGTTCCCAAGTGAACTCAGGACCACGCTTAGATTCCCAATGAACTTTGACAATAGGAATGCGACTTCGCTTGAGCTGCTTGGCTTCACGATCCATAATTTCCACCGGCTTCTCAACGAAGTGCATCGTTTCATCAATGCGCACGTCGTCAAGCGGTATATGGAGATTTTCATCGGCGAGACACTTCTTTAGATTAGATACATGAAATGTAGGATGTACATTGCCAAGAGATAGAGGTAACTCGAGCTTGTAAGCCACTTTCCCAATCCTTTCAAGGATTTTGAATGGACCAACATAACGAGGTGCTAACTTGCCTTTCTTTCCAAAATGGACCACACCCTTCCACGGAGACACCTTTAGAAGAACAAGGTCACCGACTTGGAATTCCAAGGGTTTTCGACGTTTGTTGGCATAACTCTTTTGCCGACTCCTCGCTACTCGAATATTGTCACGGATTTGAATGATCTTGTCGGATGTTGCTTGAATTAACTCGGGACCGGTGATTTGTGCTTCACCAATCTCGTTCCAACAGATAGGAGAACGACACTTGCGACCATAGAGAGCTTCAAATGGAGCCATGTTGATACTTGTGTGGTAGCTATTGTTGTAAGAGAACTCAATGAGGGATAGATGTGAATCCCAATTGCCACCAAAATCGATTTCACAAGCTCTAAGCATGTCTTCAAGAGTTTGGATTGTCCGCTCGGTTTGACCATCAGTTTGGGGATGGTAAGCCGTGCTCAAATCTAATCGAGTACCAAGAGCCTTTTGGAGAGATTGCCAAAATCGAGAAGTGAACCGAGCGTCTCTATCGGATATTATGTTCAAGGGAACACCATGACTGCTCACAATTTCATCAATGTAAATCCGGGCTAATTTCTCCACTTTGAAGTCTTCACGTATAGGCAAGAAGTGGGCAGATTTGGTGAGTCGATCAATGATCACCCAAATACTATCATAACCACTCGAGGTGAGGGAGCTTGGTAATGAAATCCATAGCTAGATTCTCCCATTTCCACACGGGAATTTCTGGTTGTTCGAGTAAACCAGACGGACGTTGATGTTCGGCTTTGACTTTGGAACAGGTTAAGCATTTAGCCACATAAAGAGCAATGTCTTTCTTCATACCGGGCCACCAATAAAGTTGGCGAAGATCTTGGTACATTTTATCCGCACCAGAATGAATAGAATAACGAGTCTTATGAGTCTCGTTTATGAGAAATGTACGGAGATCGTCGCGATCGGGAACCCAAATACGGTTCAAGTAATATAGTAAGCCATTGGGTTTTGATTCAAGAAGGAGTTCAACACCACATGACATTTCTTCGTACATATTACCCTCGGTTACCGAGACGTGTTGAGCTTCTAAGATACGGGTTTGACTATCGGTTTGAATACGGGCACAATGAAGCATAACATGGTCCTTTCGACTCAAAGCATCGGCTACAACATTCGCTTTGCCGGGATGGTAACGAATCTCGCAGTCGTAGTCATTAAGGAGTTCAACCCAACGTCGTTGCCTCATATTGAGTTCTTTTTGGTTGAAGATATGTTGAAGACTTTTGTGGTCGGTGTATACCACACATTTTGTGCCATATAGGTAATGTCTCTAAATCTTTAACGCGAATACGACCGCACCCAACTCGAGATCGTGCGTTGTATAATTCTTCTCATGAACTTTGAGTTGCCTTGATGCATAAGCGATTACTTTGCCTCGTTGCATGAGAACACAACCAAGACCTTGGTTAGAAGCATCACAATAGACAACTAAATCATCGATTCCATCGGGGAGAGTCAATATAGGAGCATTGCACAACTTTTGTTTGAGGGTTTGGAAAGCTTCTTCTTGTTTCGGTCCCCATTCATAAGTCTTACCCTTGTGGGTCAAAGCGGTAAGAGGGACAGCAATCTTTGAGAAGTTTAAGATGAAACGACGATAATAACCCGCAAGACCAAGGAATGAACGAACTTCGGTAGGAGTCTTCGGGGCATTCCAATTCTTAATCGTTTCAATCTTAGCAGGATCAACATGAATTCCTTTGTCATTGACAATATGACCAAGAAATTGAACTTCCTTTAGCCAAAATTCACATTTGGAGAATTTGGCATAAAGTTGTTCCTTCTTTAAGAGAACCAAAACCAATCTAAGATGTTCTTCATGGTCGGCTTTAGTCTTGGAATAGATTAAGATATCATCAATGAAGACGATCACGAATTTATCAAGGTACGGTTTGCACACACGATTCATGAGATCCATGAAAACTGCAGGTGCATTGGTTAACCCGAAAGGCATAACCATGAACTCGTAATGCCCATACCTTGTTCGAAAAGCAGTCTTAGGAATGTCATCTTCTTGAACACGAAGCTGATGATAACCGGATCGAAGATCGATCTTCGAGAAGCAAGTAGAACCTTGAAGTTGATCAAATAGATCATCGATTCTAGGCAAAGGATAACGGTTCTTGATAGTAAGTTTGTTGAGTTCGCGGTAGTCAATACACATGCGAAATGATCCATCCTTCTTCTTAACAAATAAGACGTGTGCACCCCACGGTGAATGACTCGGACGGATGAATCCCTTGTCGGAGAGTTCTTAAAGTTGACTTGCAAGCTCTTGCATTTCGGAAGGTGCAAGACGATAAGGAGCTCTAGCAACGGGGTTAGCTCCGGGCACAAGATCAATACGGAACTCTACTTGACGGATGGGAGGAAGACCAGATGAATCCTTAGGAAAAACTTCGGGGAAATCCCGAATGATCGGAATGTCTTGGATACTCTTCTCCTTGACATCCTTTTGAACAATATGAGCTAAGAAAGCAATGTACTTCTTTCGTAAGTACTTTTGAGCGGTAGTACACGACATCAACTTAAGTCCCTTGCAAGGCTTTTCACCAAAAACCCTTAAGGTTTCTCCCGATGGTAGCGGAATTCGGATACACTTTTCAAAGCAAATGACTTCGGCATGATGATTTGATAGCCAATCCATACCTATTATAATATCAAAGCTTCCTAGTGGCATTGGAACAAGGTTGATTGGGAATGAATGATCATTTAGTTCTAAGGAGCAATCATAAATAATAGACTCAATTGTAAGGGAGTCACCATTTTCTATTTCAACGGTGAAGGTTTTCTCTAATTGGGATCGTGTCTTTGCAAGTAAAGGCTCAAAATTAAGTGACACAAAGCTTTTATCGGCACCGGTATCGAACAAAATGGAGGCATATTGACTATTAACAAGGAACGTACCATTAACCACGTCGTTGTTGGCTTGAGTTTTGTTGGCGTCTATGTTGAACGCACGCTCACGAGCTCCACCTTGTCTAGCATTTGCAAGTCTTGGACATTGATTACGAAAATGGTTCGGGTCACTACACTCATAACAAGCACACCCATTAGCAATGGCGGGAGCACCTTGGTTAACCACTTGAGGTACGGTTCGGTTTGGAGGGTTGACTTGGCCCGTAAGAGCTTTGGTCCTACAAACACTAACTGTATGTCCATATCTCCCACAATAAGTACAAAGGCGACATGGGATGTTTTGGGGATGATGATAATTGCAAGTGGCACAAAGAGGGTAGATCCCAACATATGGCTTTTTGGCCGGTGCTTGAACTACGGGTGCAACTTGATTGACGGGAATAGCAGGAGTAACCACAGCAAAATTTCTAACTTTCCTCTTTTTGTTATTACGAGAGGGTTCAGTTGTGGCTTCTTTGTTGTGGGTAGGAGGGGTTACGGTTTCAGAAACTTTCTTAGAACCCTTTTTGGTAAGAGTTCCAGCTTTCACATGATTATCAGTTAAGGTAGCGACTAGACGAATAGCATCCTCCAGAGTAGCAGGATTTCTGCCTAAAACAGTATCTTGGATTTGTCTTGGTAAGCCACCAATATACTTCTCGATACATCGGGACAAAGGAGTGACCATGTGGGGCACTAGAAGACTCAACTCATGGAACCTAGTTGTATATGCTAAGCTTTCCCCACTATCTTGGGCAAGATTCCAAAATTCAGCTTCTAACTTTTTCACTTCATTTCGAGGACAGAACTCCTCGGTCATAAGCCTTTTGACCTCATCCCAAGGTAAGGCCATAGCTACATCAACACCCCTATTCCTTTTCTCCCCATTCCACCAAGTAAGTGCCCGTTTTTGTAGGACACTTGTAGCATGACGAACACGGAGGTTGTCGGGACAGTCACTATTGAGAAAGGTATTCTCAATGCTTTCGAACCATTGAAGGAGTCCAGTAGCTCCTTCGGTTCCATAAAACTTTAGGGGATTGCACGAGTTGAAGTGCTTGAAGGTGCATTGAGGTGGATTGTTACCACCATTTCCACCATTTCCACCATTATTACCACTATTGCTTCCATTTCCACCATTGTTGCCATTGGTGGCACCATTGGCTTGGGTGAGTTGTGTCACCAATTGGGTGAGAATAGCAACAATGTCGGTGTTGGCGTTGGTTGCGGGAGTATGACGAGGAGGCATTCTATAGATTGTCACAAGACAAGATAAAAAATTGTGAGAACTTATGAGATTTGATAGGATTTAATAGAATGAGATAGCAAAATGAAATAGATATTCTTAGTTTGGATTGTACTCAAAAGTGACAAAATCACTTGAATACCAAGGCACATTAAGGTTAATTAAACTTATAAAATTTTCAAGGGGACATGCTTTAGCCTATAAGTAAACACTCATCTCGGGAATTCCCAGGAAAGCATACGGGTCCCTCGGTTGATTGGGATTTATGCGAAATGCTTTCCTAGACAGAAAACCCAAAATATAGGTGTCACCCTTCCAGATTGCACGTGTCCTCAAATAATTTAACAAGTTTAAAAACCTTAACGAAGAAATAAAAATTTTAGAGATTTTTTGCTTCAAGAATTTTCCACATGCTTAGAAAGGATAAAGATAGAGAAGAAAATAGAAATATTATGAGGTTTTAGAATATAGGAAAGGATATTATTTATTTAATTATTTAGAATATCCTAATAAGTCATGGATTTAAAACACATAAGTCATCAAAATGAAATAATAAGTAATCATATTAAGCATGTAACATATAACATGTAGCACCTAGCATGTAACACATAGGACAAAACTCATGAAGCATAGTATAAGTGGGTGTCCTAAAGTTATAGTCTAGGTCAAGGTGTCTAATAACCTAATTCCCTATAACCAAGGCTCTGATACCAATCTGTCACACCCCGACTGATGGCGGAATCGTCGGGGCGGGACATGTAGACTGTTCATAGCACATGGTTGACTAAATTGAAATATATTAAAGTCAAATTTTCATTACAAATAATCCAAGTACAAAACCAATTTCAAACAAGATACATAAAATAACTCATAAAATCCTTAATTTAAATTGCTAAGTCCAAATCCTATGTTGAACACGTCTTGAATCAGTCTCACATATTGGGGCCTGAAACATGAATAAAATAAAATCAACTAAAAAGTTGGTGAGTATAACACAGTTGTATATAGATAGCATATAGATGAAAACAAATCCTTTACATGACATGATAAATAAGGCGTTTATGGTAAGCAGCTATTGTGTAACCAAATGTACAATCAAACCTTGTAACTAGCATGCAAAAGTGGTGTTGTCGGTTTCAATCAGCGCGTACCATGGGTGGGTTTGTCAGACTCAATAGATCTATCATTGAAAACCGTCAGCTTGTATAGTTAATGATTGCACATAAGTGCATACAAAGGTTAGCACACCTAGCACTCGGGCACAAAGCTCAAATTTTGCACACATGTATGTAAATAGGATTTTTGCACTTGTGTTGTTTGTGTAAATGTAAATGTGTAATGTGTAATGCGTATAGAGTTCATGTTCCACCCCAAAAGTGTGAAAGAGTAAAAAGGGGTTATGAATACTCACTTGGTATGGAAGTGTAGCTAACAAAGATTATGGATAGCAAATATGATCCTCGAAATGCACAATTTAACCTAAAGTGTAATGTGTATTGAATCAAATAGATGCATAAAGTTTAAGTCTAAAATGAAAGTTGAATTTGTGTATAAAACTATTGATTTGTATTTAAAAAGTATTGAATAAAATACATAGAGTTTGAAGTAAAATATTTTTGAAACAATTTGATTAGGTTTGAATTGAATAATTGAATAAATATATAATTATAGTTTATGAAATAATGTAAATATTAATTGTAATTAAGTATAAATAAATAAATGATTTTGATTTAAAATGTAAATTAAATAAATAATCATTATCTTATTTATTTATAAATTTTATAACTTAATTATTTAAAATATAATTTAAGTGTAAGATAATAAATATAAATTAAATTTTCATAAACTTTTAAATAAATTATATTTATGCCAAGATTAAACTTTTAATCTATTTTTAAATACAGAAAACATATTTTTATAAAATCTCAAATATTTACTGATTAAAATATAAAAATTTATAATTCTGTTAAAAGGTTCTGAGTCTCACACGACCGTGCTTCGGAAGGGCATGATCGTGCTCAAGCCACGGGCGCGACCGGGTTGATCAACAGGAGCACAATCTAGACAAGTCAACAGGCACGACCGTGCTTTGGCCCGACACGGTCGTGTCTATGATCTTTAAACACAACAGAGACTAGCCCAGCGGGCATGATAAGGCCTGGACAGGAGGACACGCCCGCGCTGCTATTCGGCACGACCGCGTTACATGAGGCACGGCCGCGCTAGATGATTAGCGCGACCGTCTCTTTTCCAAATCAGACACGAATTTACAAATTCTTGTATTTTAAACGTTGGAATTGTTAGGGCTTTTGATTAATGGTTTATTACGAGTCTTTTCATATAATCTAATTGTATGTACATCGCGTTTAAGTAGGGGTTCGATTAAATTATTTTTAATAAAGCATGAGTTCTGATTCGGATCGATTTCTATAATGGAAGCCCAAATTGAATAGGGGCTTTCGATACAGATGCTGAAATGAATGAATTAAAGGATTCAATTACCCTGAACAGCAGCGAATTGATAAAGAACGGTAGGGAGGAAGTTCCGCTGACGGCAAGACTGGTTTCCGGCGACTTCTGCTGCGGTTCCGAATGCTTCAGCGGCTTCGGATGATTCAGAGATGATTTGGGAAACGATTGACTGGATTGCTTGAGATAATTCTGATCGAAAAAGCTTAAGAGAGTTTTTCTTGAATTGAGAGAGTTTTTCTTGAATTGTTGAAATTAAACTGAGGCGTTTTGAGAATTTGAAAAAGTGGTAATACAATTGTTAAAGGAAAACAAACGTATGACTGTTACGGATTCGAACGATCGGGCGATTAAAGTTGCAGTTACGTTTCAGCTGTTACACAGGTTTGACAATGCCTAAATATGGCACGACCGTGCCTTGGCACCGGGCGCGATCGTTCCAAAGGAGGTCGCGCGACCGTGCCAAAGCACTTGGCGCGACCGTGCTAGGACGAAGCACGACCGTGCTATACTAGGGTTTCTTGACATTTTTCAACTTTAGTCCTTGACTTTTCAGATTTGATAAGTTTGAATAAAATAGTTTCTTGTATACTGTTTAAATGTATATAATCGAGCAAAACTTGTAAATTTGTATTGAATCATGGCATTTCGTTTAAGGTAAACAAAATAATAAGGCAGTGCACGAACATTGAATTTGAAATTGCATTACATTAACTTGAAATATGGATACTAAATTTCGAGATGTTACAGAACAAGCTCATCAACATGTTGTTCTTCTTCTTGTACATGAGGCATTTCAACCTCAACCTCAGCAACAACCTCAGGCTCTTGTTGCTTTCCCTGATTCTGTTCTAACTCAACCTCTTCCTCATCAGATGATAACAACTCTTCTTCAATTTGTAGATCAGGGTCAACATCAGGTATAAACTCTTCTTCTTCTTCTTCTTCTTCTTCACCAAGGACATGACCAAATAGAGGGATGTTTGCAATCTCCCCATTGGTTCTTTTGATTCTACTTTTCATGTAACTTAAGGTTTTGGCGGTCATGTGGTTAAAGACAAATACATGCCCATCTTGTTGAAGCCTGGGATGAAGATGGTTGATAATGATCTTGTTGAAGCCCGGGATGAAGGTGTTCAGAATAAGCAGCTTTGTGTCAAGTGCTTTGATATTCTGATGAGCTGCTTCTACTTTTCAGCAAGGAGCTTTAGCCTTTGGCCTTGCCTTGCGTCCGCATTCTTTCTTGTGATATTTCTTTATTTGACGGGAACATGGACTAACCCAGTTAGGTTTTGTTTAATAGTTGTCATTATGACTCCTGACATATCACGTGTTTGAGCCTTATTTTTGTCTCTTTTGATGATAAATGTTTGGAGACAAATGTTAACTTGTATATAGTATATGTGTATGAGGTGCCTCCGTGCTTCTTTTGGGGGCAAACCCTTTTCTTTATTTCCTCGGTGTAAGTCTGGATTTTGCTTGTAAGGAGCTAAAGTCCATTATTAGGACAAAACTCATTTGTCGAGGTAATTAATTGTTGTGGTGTTTTGTCTGAACGCGTTGACGTAGTAAGATGTTACTATCACAACATGCTTCCTTTCCATGTCACCATCAGACTTCCTCATGTAGTGGTTGCTTCATGCGTGTCCCGCTTCTTGCGTTTAGCGACGGTTCACGCTCGTATCCATACCATCAGCCCCCAGTCAGAGATGGTGATTGTGGAGCAATGAGCACATCTGACTATCTCATTGTCAACTGTTATTTGCTTTCTCACATTATCTTCTTTGCTTCGTGTATGAAGCTATTTCTATATACTATCTTGGAATGATATGCACGTGATGAAAGGAGAAAATCTTGAATTGTATTGCCTCCTTAATCCCTGCAAGAGTTAACTTGTGCTGCATGCACGTAGCCATAAATTTGATGCTTTGGAAATTATTTTCGTTTATTGAGTTAGAAGCTCTAATTGAGATAATGCTTCTGTGGTGAATGTGAGAAGAGATTTTATTTGCTAATCTCATGCGTCTTCATGTCTTCTCTTTTTATTATAAGAGGTTATATTGTGATGCTAATTCTCCAAGAATGATCCTTGGTGGAGGTGTACTCGGAGTTTGAGGTTGTAATAACCGTTTTTATGAAGTATATAAAATTTACACCATGGTTTTATAGCATGAGTGTGTTTCAAACCATATGAGACAAAGTTATAATTCTAGCGTTGATTGTGGATTGTTTCTTGTCATCATAGTTAATGTGATCTTGTGATTCGTGCATGGAGGCGTGTTATTTTGATTCGGTTATATTTGCTAGGTCCATATTTCACTCAGAAATCTCATAAAGATCGATTCTCCACACACAAAGGCAGAAACAATGTGTATGGAGGTGAAACAGAGGATAGAAACAGATTTGGTGAAGATAACGGGCTAAACACACTCACAATCAACACAAATATGATATGAAATTGTAAGAACAGTGCACAATACTCAAAATGCAGATTGTATTGATTGATGAACAATGAAATAGAAGGTTCAGGGTTACATCCGCTACTCACACCCTAAACATTCACAAACTAGGCTATTTATAGTAGTAGACAACCATCAAAACTACGCTAACCGAAACAAGTAGTTTCGTTTGAGCATTTACAAGTGATAGAACAAACTGTCGAAACTACTATCTATCGAAACTACTAGTTTCGATTGAACAAATCTCAATCGAAACTAAGTAGTTTCGATGGCCCAGACTTGGCTAAATAAATAGTAAATTACAGAAACTGAAATTACAATAATAAAATAACAGAAAGTAAAACTAAGCTAACATTGTTCAAGCATGCATTAATGATAACAACTTATACAGAAAAAAACATGTCTCTACAATCTCCCCCTAAGCTGTAGCATTACTGTCTTCAGCTCTCCACTAAGCAGTTGGTCCTTCAGTAGTTCTTGGGATGTAAGGTTTGACATGGAGACACACAACCCGTTGATAGGCCTTGGCATCCGCCTCATCTTCATCACTGTAAGCCTGAATGTGATTCTGGAATAGTACCTCCAGATCTCCAGGTTGAAACTTTAATAGCTCCATAGGCTCAAAGATGACAATGTTTTCCTTGCCTTCACACTCGATCACGACACTGCCAATGATTGGATTGTAGTACCATTTTCTGAAAGTTTGTAGTTGGACATGCACGGTCTTGGGAATAGTGATGGTCTTGTGAGTTTGGGCAGGCTTGTGCCTCAAGAAGACATAGGGCTTCATGGTCTTAGGGTGAAACCTAGTCTTTGAAATTTTCTTCTGGGTGTTTCTAGGCTTCATTCCCTTGAAATCATAGTTGACTTGGTTGTGCAAGAAGTGTTCAAAATCAGAGGCCATCATGACATTCCCAGGGTTTTGAAGGGGAAGTTTGGCCAAATCAGGATCAATGGAAGGTTGTGTTGGAGTCTGAGTAGCTTCAGATGCAGTGGTGGTTTGTTCAGGAATAACATGCTTAACAATGTTAACCTGAACATCTTCTTCTGTTTTCTCTTCATCAGACAAAGCTTGAATTTCATCTCCCTCCTCTATGAAGTACCTTGTCTTTTCAGTCTCTCGTTCTTCTGTAGGAAGGATCTCTGGATAGAGTTCGTTATATCCAAAATTTTCAATCTCATGTAGTAAGGCATTGAGCTCATCATCAGACGGTATATCCTCTTCATCCAGAATCACCGTTTCAATCTCAGTCTCAGTTCCATTCCCTCTTTTCCTAGCTTCCCTTCTTTCACTAGCTGAGGGAAGGTCGAACTCTTGTTCTGCAACCTTAACATCAACAGCCTCCTTTGTCTTGGCAGCATGGCCAGTATGGATAGTCATTGCAGACACTAGATCAATGACAAAGGCAGGAGACAAGGGTTCAACACTAGATGTGGTCTCCCCCTGAACTGTTGAAATGGTTGTTTGTTGTTGCACAGGTTTTATTAGAGAGGCTTTTGAGATGAGTCTTTGTTGGGTTTCAAGCTGGGTTTACTGAACCTCAAGCTGGGTATGTAAACCCCCAACTTCCAGCTTCAGGTCTTTAACCTCTTCCTTGCACTCATTCAACTTAGATCTTAAGCCTTCAATAACTTCATCTTTCTTTTGAACATGATCTTGCAACATCTTCATTTCCAGACTTAAGGTTTTGACTCTCGGTACATATGTTGTTGGTTCATGGGATGGTGAGGTAGGTGGAGTTGGGATATGTACTTGTTGTGGAGATGGATGGGGTGTAGGTTGAGGTGTTGGTTGTGGTGAGTCAGCACTTGAGTCAGGGGAGGATGAAACATCCTCAAATCCAATTGTGATTTTCTTGGCCTTAGGCTCTTCAAGTTCATAATCCGAGGCTGTTTCAGCTTGCCTCTTAGAGGATGATGCATGTGGTTCAGCCTGAATATCGGAATCAAACTTGTAGTAGTCTGAACTATAGATTCCCGCATCTAGAGTCCCACTTACTCTTCAACCTCTTTCTCATCTTCTTGTTCACCAACTTCTACACCAATCATGGGCTCAATCGGGATCTGAACTTCCTCAACAAAAATAGCCTCTTGAACATGTCACACCCCGACCGATGGCGGAATCGTCGGGGCGGGACATGTAGACTGTTCATAGCACATGGTTGACTAAATTAAAATATATTAAAGTCAAATTTGCATTACAAATAATCCAAGTACAAAACCAATTTCAAACAAGATAATAAAATAACTCATAAAATCCTTAATTTAAATTGCTAAGTCCAAATCCTATGTTGAACACGTCTTGAATCAATCTCACATATTGGGGCCTGAAACATGAATAAAATAAAGTCAACTAAAAAGTTGGTGAGTATAACACAGTTGTATATAGATAGCATATAGATGAAAACAAATCCTTTACATGACATGATAAATAAGGCGTTTATGGGGAGCAGCTATTGTGTAACCAAATGTACAATCAAACCTTGTAACTAGCATGCAAAAGTTGTGTTGTCGGTTTCAATCACCGCGTACCATGGGTGGGTTTGTCAGACTCAATAGATCTATCATTGAAAACCGTCGGCTTGTATAGTTAATGATTGCACATAAGTGCATACAAAGGTTAGCACACCTAGCACTCGGGCACAAAGCTCAAATTTTGCACACATGTATGTAAATAGGATTTTTGCACTTGTGTTGTTTGTGTAAATGTAAATGTGTAATGTGTAATGCGTATAGAGTTCATGTTCCACCCCAAAAGTGTGAAAGAGTAAAAAGGGGTTGTGAATACTCACTTGGTATGGAAGTGTAGCTAACAAAGATTATGGATAGCAAATATGATCCTCGAAATGCACAATTTAACCTAAATAGTTATGTGTATTGAATCAAATAGATGCATAAAGTTTAAGTCTAAAATGAAAGTTGAATTTGTGTATAAAACTACTGATTTGTATTTAATAAGTATTGAATAAAATACATAGAGTTTGAAGTAAAATATTTTTGAAACAATTTGATTAGGTTTGAATTGAATAATTGAATAAATATATAATTATAGTTTATGAAATAATGTAAATATTAATTGTAATTAAGTATAAATAAATAAATGATTTTGATTTAAAATATAAATTTAATAAATAATCATTATCTCATTTATTTATAAATTTTGTAACTTAATTATTTAAAATATCATTTAAGTGTAAGATAATAAATATAAATTAAATTTTCATAAACTTTTAAATAAATTATATTTATGCCAAGATTAAACTTTTAATCCATTTTTAAATACATAAACCATATTTTTATAAAATCTGAAACATTTACTGATTAAAATATAAAAATTTATAATTCTGTTAAAAGGTTCTGAGTCTCACACGACCGTGCCTCGGAATGGCACGATCGTGCTCAAGCCACGGGCGCGACCGCACTAGTCGGGGCGCGACCGGGTTGATCAACAGGAGCACAATCTAGACAAGTCAACAGGCACGATCGTGCCTTGGCCCGGCATGGTCGTGTCTATGATCTTTAGACACAACAGAGACTAGCCCAGCGGGCATGACAAGGTCTGGACAGGAGGACACGCCCGCGCTGCTATTCGACACGACCGCGTTACATGAGGCACGACCGCGCTAGATGATTAGCGCGACCGTGTCTTTTCCAAATCAGACACGAATTTACAAATTCTTGTATTTTAAACGTTGGAATTGTTAGGGCTTTGATTAATGGTTTATTACGAGTCTTTTCATATAATCTAATTGTATGTACATCGCGTTTAAGTAGGGGTTCGATTAAATTATTTTTAATAAAGCATGAGTTCTAATTCGGATCGATTTCTATAATGGAAGCCCAAATTGAATAGGGGCTTTCGATACAGATACTGAAATGAATGAATTAAAGGATTCAATTACCCTGAACAGCAGCGAATTGATAAAGAACGGTAGGGAGGAAGTTCTGGCGACGGCAAGACTGGTTTCCGGCGACTTCTGCTATGGTTCCGAATGCTTCAGCGGCTTCGCATGATTCAGAGATGATTTGGGAAACGATTGACTGGATTGCTTGAGATAATTCTATTCGAAAAAGCTTGAGAGAGTTTTTCTTGAATTGAGAGAGTTTTTCTTGAATTGTTGAAATGAAACTGAGGCGTTTTGAGAATTTGAAAAAGTGGTAATACAATTGTTAAGGGAAAACAAACGTATGACTGTTACGGATTCGAACGATCGGGCGATTAAAGTTGCAGTTACGTTTCAGCTGTTACACAGGCGCGACCGTGCCTAAATATGGCACGACCGTGCCTAGGCACCGGGCGCGATCGTTCCAAAGCAGGTCGCGCGACCGTGCCAAAGCACTTGGCGCGACCGTGCTAGGACGAAGCACGACCGTGCTATACTAGGGTTTCTTGACATTTTTCAACTTTAGTCCTTGACTTTTCAGATTTGATAAGTTTGAATAAAATAGTTTCTTGTATAGTGTTTAAATGTATATAATCGAGCAAAACTTGTAAATTTGTATTGAATCATGGCATTTCGTTTAAGGTAAACAAAATAATAAGGCAGTGCACGAACATTGAATTTGAAATTGCATTACATTGACTTGAAATATGGATACTAAATTCCGAGATGTTACAGAACAAGCTCATCAACATGTTGTTCTTCTTCTTGTACATGAGGCATTTCAACCTCAACCTCAGCAACAACCTCAGGCTCTTGTTGCTTTCCATGATTCTGTTCTACCTCAACCTCTTCCTCATCAGATGATAACAACTCTTCTTCAATTTGTAGATCAGGGTCAACATCAGGTATAAACTCTTCTTCTTCTTCTTCACCAAGGACATGACCAAATAGAGGGATGTTTGCAATCTCCCCATTGGTTCTTTTGATTCTACTTTTCATGTAACTTAAGGTTTTGGCGGTCATGTGGTTAAAGACAAATACATGCCCATCTTGTTGAAGCCTGGGATGAAGATGGTTGATAATGATCTGTAGAAATCTTGGATACACAAGAAATTTCTCCTTAACAGCTCCAGTCAGATTGTCCTTAAGTTGTCTGAATACCAAGCCAGAAAAGTTGTAATCCCTTCCCTTGATCAGTCCCAATACTGCAGATGCTACCATTGCATTAGCGAAGTCAAATCCACCCTTTCAAATGGACAAGCAGTGGATAAAGACATGCACGAAATATCTCAAGTGTGATGGAAGGGAGTTCCTGATAATCTGACCGCTTTTAAATTCATCTGGATGCCCTAATCTTCTGAAGCATTCTTTGACATAGAAACTTGGAAATTCAATGGGTGCTTCGGGATTATCCTCAAAATGCAGCACTTGTCTGATAGTATTTTCTGAAAACAGAACCTCATGCCCATGAACTGTGGCCCTTATGTGCTCCACATTATCGATAGATACACTCTCAGCTGACTCCCAGAATTGCCTTATGGTTGTTTCAAAGACTGGGATGTTGTGACTTATGGCGAAACTGATGTTTGAATTAACCAGGAAGTTCATGACTGGAATGAACTTGACAACCTTTGGATCGTTAGCATCAAGAAAAGCACAGACATTGTGCCTCTTTACAAATAGAAGATCCATCCCTGCAAACAAACAGAATTCATCAAAGATTGACACTTAGAATAATTTCAACAGAAACCCCTGGTCGAAACTACTCAGTCCAACACTTAGACAAATTTATGAGACAACCCCTATCGAAACAACTAGTTTCGATCGATACTATACTTGGATATTTCAGAAAACTGCCTTATCGAAACTACTAGTTTCGATCGAAACAACAAGTTTCGATCAATACTTAGAAAGTTAGAGAAATCTTATCGAAACAACTAGTTTTGATCACCACTTAGACTTTCAGAGAAGACTTATCGAAACTTCTAGTTTCAATCGAAAAAACTAGTTTCGGGCAAAGTGACTAGGACAAGTTTGGGTGTCGAAACTACTCGTTTCGATTAAAAACATGTTTAAGTTTTCAAAAACATATATCTTTTTATCGAAACTCGTTAGTTTCGATGCCCAAACTCTTGAACATACTTAACACGCTCAGACACTAGACTTTAACTAAGATATACAAACTCATATGAACATGAAACAGATAAAAGAGGGATTATGAGTAGCCTGTGAAAGTCAAAACTTCATCTTACCAATGAATCACGGAAAAACTGCAAATATATACACAAAGATGTTAAAACACAAATAATGTACATGATGTAATTAGTAAAAAGAACCAAAACGACTGTGATTATGAAGATTTAGTCATCAAAGACCTTAGAATTCAAGCCCTACGTCTATGTTCTGATCAGTTATAGATATACGAATCAGAAACGTTACCTGATGAAGACGACGACGGAGGATCAGGTGAAAAAAACTGATTTCGCAGCTTAGACTGAAGGTTTGAGAGCTTTTGTGTGTGAGCATCAAGAAAAGCACAGACATTGTGCCTCTTTACAAATAGAAGATCCATCCCTGCAAACAAACAGAATTCATCAAAGATTGACACTTAGAATAATTTCAGCAGAAACCCCTGGTTGAAACTACTCAGTCCAACACTTAGACAAATTTATGAGACAACCCCTATCGAAACAACTAGTTTCGATCGATACTATACTTGGATATTTCAGAAAACTGCCTTATCGAAACTACTAGTTTCGATCGAAACAACAAGTTTCGATCAATACTTAGAAAGTTAGAGAAATCTTATCGAAACAACTAGTTTTAATCACCACTTAGACTTTCAGAGAAGACTTATCGAAACTTCTAGTTTCAATCGAAAAAACTAGTTTCGGGCAAAGTGACTAGGACAAGTTTGGGTGTCGAAACTACTAGTTTTGATTAAAAACATGTTTAAGTTTTCAAAAAAATGTATCTTTTTATCGAAACTCCTTAGTTTCGATGCCCAAACCCATGAACATACTTAACACGCTCAGACACTAGACTTCAACTAAGATATACAAACTCATATGAACATGAAACAGATAAAAGAGGGATTATGAGTAGCCTGTGAAAGTCGAAACTTCATCTTACCAATGAATCACGGAAAAACTGCAAATATATACACAAAGATGTTAAAACACAGATAATGTACATGATGTAATTAGTAAAAAGAACCAAAACGACCGTGATTATGAATATTTAGTCATCAAAGACCTCAGAATTCAAGCCCTAGGTCTATGTTCTGATCAGTTATACATATACGAATCAAAAACGTTACCTGATGAAGACGACGACGGAGGATCAGGTGAAAAACACTGATTTCGCAACTTAGACTGAAGGTTTGAGAGCTTTTGTGTGTGAGCATCAAGAAAAGCACAGACATTGTGCCTCTTTACAAATAGAAGATCCATCCCTGCAAACAAACAGAATTCATCAAAGATTGACACTTAGAATAATTTCAACAGAAACCCCTGGTCGAAACTACTCAGTCCGACACTTAAACAAATTTATGAGACAACCCCTATCGAAACAACTAGTTTCGATCGATACTATACTTGGATATTTCAGAAAACTGCCTTATCAAAACTACTAGTTTCGATCGAAACAACAAGTTTCGATCAATACTTAGAAAGTTAGAGAAATCTTATCGAAACAACTAGTTTTGATCACCACTTAGACTTTCAGAGAAGACTTATCGAAACTTCTAGTTTCAATCGAAACAACTAGTTTCGGGCAAAGTGACTAGGACAAGTTTGGGTGTCGAAACTACTAGTTTCGATTAAAAACATGTTTAAGTTTTCAAAAAAATGTATCTTTTTATCGAAACTCTTTAGTTTCGTTGCCCAAACCCATGAACATACTTAACACGCTCAGACACTAGACTTCAACTAAGATATACAAACTCATATGAACATGAAACAGATAAAAGAAGGATTATGAGTAGCCTGTGAAAGTCGAAACTTCATCTTACCAATGAATCACGGAAAAACTACAAATATATACACAAAGATGTTAAAACACATATAATGTACATGATGTAATTAGTAAAAAGAACCAAAACGAACGTGATTATGAATATTTAGTCATCAAAGACCTCAGAATTCAAGCCCTAGGTCTATGTTCTGATCAGTTATACATATACGAATCAGAAACGTTACCTGATGAAGACGACGGCGGAGGATCAGGTGAAAAACACTGATTTCGCAACTTAGACTGAAGGTTTGAGAGCTTTTGTGTGTGGGAGAGAAGGTGTAAAATGATTGGAGACGGTAAAGTGAGGCTTGGCGACGAAGAAACTTGATTATGAATACATTTAATTTTCTCATGACGGTAATGACCAAAATGCCATTATCGAAACTTCTAGTTTCAATAGGCAAAAGAGGTTTCGGGTGAGTTGGAGTTTCAATAGGCAAAGGATAGTTTCGGCTGACTTTGTAGTTTTGATAGGCAAAAGATAGTTTCGACTGACTTTGTAGTTTCGATAGACAAAAGATAGTTTCGACTGACTTTGTAGTTTCGATAGGCAAAAGATAGTTTCGGCTGACTTTGGAGTTTCGATAAGCAAAGAACATATAAGAAAAATAAAATAATAATAAAACTTATTCACAACATATTTACACTTATCTTCTTGGAAAAGATCCAACATGAGATCAGATCTGGTCAGTTTCTAGAAACACTTCCTTTTGCAATCAGCTACTGTGAGTCCCTAAATATAACTGATAATTGTGCAAAGTAAACCCGAACATTTACTTGTACATAGATTTCATGTGATTATAAGGTACCATTTAAGCAAGATACAAGTTGTACCCCACATATTGAAATAAAATGGTTTTTTGAAAACCTATCAATCCTTAAGAAATACCCATCTTCATCCTATCATCTCTTTCTGATTAACCAAGGTACGAACATTCTAGATCTTAAAATTAGAAATCCAAGTGGATTATAAGATTTTAAAATTAAAAATATCCAAGTAGATATTAAAAAGGTACGAACATTCTAGATCTTTGCGTAAGCAACACAGAAGAAGTCGTAAAATTATCCAAGCGGATAGAAAAATGTTGAACACCATAGATCTTTGCATAAGCAAAACAGACGTGATCAAATCATCCAAGTGGATGGGAAAAGGATGAACACCCGAGATCTTTGCGTAAGCAAAACATACGGGGTCATCGGTGGTAAATATCGTTACTTTGACGGTCACTTGGCGTATGAATAGGAATCCAACACGTAAGACTGTATCTGATTGAATTTGTTTTCTTAGATTTATAAAATGGGTTTGATGTTTCAATATTGGGTTCAAACACACAAGTATGAGATATATTTTAGGTTTTCACACTACTTACAGGTTTTCACACTACTTACAAGTTTTAACCATATGTCGGACCTACCAGCTATACCTCAGTAAACACCATCGCTTTTGGTCCATTCCATGTCCAAGAGATGAGATCAGACACTATTATTTCTCTAAGGTTAGATTCAATTTTTCATGTAACAAAACCACTTGTAAGACTATATACAAAGCAATTCTTTTCAATTTTTTTGACATATTAAATTCTTATTTCTCCCCCAAAACATTTGCTTGTAACTGAAAGTAACTGTATAGAAAAATAAAATCTTTTTGGAATTTTCTTGACGATTAACCATAAACATGAAACACACTAATAGTCACAAAGATTACTGAAAATTTATCATGCTGAGCATTTCCACCAGTTGGGCAAAAAGCTTTTGTGAAGATGTCTGCGGTTTACTTGTCGGTTTTGACATCAACTATTTGGATGTGTTTCTTTTCAACATAGTCACGGATAAAGTGATGTTTGATTTCAATGTGTTTTGTTTTGGAATGCTGAACGAGGTTTTTAGTGATGTGGGGAACGGCAGTGTTGTCATACAGAATGGGTGTCTCATGGAATGTGATCCCATAGTCAAGCATCTGATGGTGTATCCATCTGACTTGGGAACAACAGAAGGCCGCAACAATGTATTCGGCTTCGGCGGTGGATTGGGAAACGGTAGATTGTTTCTTACATTGCCATGAGACAAGGCGGTTGCCAAGGAACTGACAACCTCCAGAGGTGGATTTTCGGTCTAAGTTACATCCCCCGTAGTCTGAATCTGAATAAGCCACAAGAGCAAACAAATCATTTTTAGGATACCACAGACCTAATTTTGGCTTATACTTTAAATATCTCAAAATACGTTTGACAGCAGATAAATGAGAGAGTTTAGGATTAGCCTGAAAAAGTGCACACAAGCACACTGCATACATGATGTCGGGTCTGCTGGTCGTGAGATACATGAGAGATCCTATCATAGAGCGATAGAGATGCTGATCAACGCTTTCACCATCCACATCAGGAGTCAGACAATGTCGAACTTCTACAGGATTTTTTACTGGATGGTAATCAGCCATTTTGAACTTGGTCAAGATTTCTTTCATGTATTTCTCTTGATGGATGAGGATTCCTGACTCAGACTGAATCAACTTATAGTCCCAAAAAGAACTTCATTTCTCCCATAGAGCTCATTTCAATCTTAGACCGCATCACTTATTCAAATTCTTTGCAAAGACGAGGATTGGTAGATCAAAAAATGATATCATCCACATAAATTTGCACCATGATTGTATCCTTTCTATCCTTCCGTTTGAACAAAGTTTGGTCAATTGCTCCTCGTGTGAAACCATTCTCAAACAGATGCTTTGATAAAGTTTTATACCACGCACGAGGTGCTTGGTGAAGACCGTACAGTGCCTTGTCTAACTTGAATACATGGTCTAGAAAATTAGGATCAATGAAACCCGATGGCTGCTTGACATATACTTCCTCTTGAACTTTTCCATACAAAAATACGCTTTTGACATCCATTTGATGAACAGTGAAGTCCATGTAGGCTGCATAGGCGAGAAACATTCTGATGGCTTCCAAGCGAGCCACTAGTGCAAAGACTTCCTCAAAGTTAATCCCTTCTTCCCGATAAAAACTTGAACCACCAGATGAGCTTTATTTCGAACCACAATTCCTCCTTCATCCTTTTTGTTGCGAAATACCCAACGAGTGTCGATTGGTACTTTGTTCTTGGGAAGATCTACCAGATTCCACACATTCAGCTTTGAGAATTGTTGTAACTCTTCTTGCATTGCTTCCACCCAGCTGTTTTCAAGCAAAGTTGCTTTGATGTTCTTAGGTTCAACTTGAGAAATGAAGCATGAGAACATGCTGTTTTCCAATGCATCACATGCACTCCGGGTACGAACGCCCACATTGAGTGGACTAATGATGTTGTCGGTGGGATGATTCTTGTGAATTCCCAACTAAGGAATCTCATATTCTTCCAAGACTTATTCCAAATTTGTAATATTTTCAGCAGGAAGATTAGCGATATTATCAACAGGATCTACAGTAGGTGATTGTGGTTCAACATCTACTATTGGAATTGTGTTGTCTTCAATCGTTTCACTTGTTGCACCAGAACCGGAGGACTCCATATTGGATTCAGAATGAGCAGGTACATGGATTTAAGTATGAGCGGATGAGGAAGAACCTTGATCATTTATGTTCCCTAGATTGTTCACAGAGAAGTAAGGATTAGCAAGAGTTGATTCATTAGAGAGCTCGGGAAGATTAAATGACTTAAACAATGAATCGACATCAAAGAGCCAATTAGGACTGTCTTCTACGTCCGTATGATTGTTTTCATGCCAATTGATTTCAATGGACTCCAACACTATCCTTTTCTTCTTATGGTAGACACGAAAAACGCGTTGATTGGATGAGTACCCCACAAAATAGCATTCATCATCTTTGACTTCAAACTTATTCAGCTAATCTGAAGTATTCAGCATTGTGCACACACACCTAAATTTTCTGAAGAAATCAATAACTGGCTTGTGCTTGTACATGATCTCATAAGGTGTCTTGTTGCAACTTTTGGTGACGAGAACCCGATTTTGCACAAAACATGCAGTGTTGACCGCCTCAGCCCAGAAAGTCACGGGAAGCTTAGAGTCAACAATCATAGTTCGTGCAACTTCAATTAACATGCGGTTTCTCCTTTCAGCTACACCATTTTGTTGAGGAGTACGAGGTGCACTGAATTGTTGAGAAATTCCTTTGCTTTCAAAGAAGGAATCAAGAGTTGCATTTTTGAATTCTGTTCCATGATCGCTGCGGATAGTCTTCACACTTAGATTGTAGAGGTTCTCAATTTGAAGCAGATAGGTTTTCAAAATCTCCGGCGTCTCATCTTTCTTAGCTAGGAAGAACACCCAAGTAAATCGAGAGAAATCATCGGTTACCACTAAGCAGTATGACTTTCGTCCAAGACTCATGACACTCACATGACTGAAGAGATCCATGTGAAGTAATTGGAGAGGAGAATCAATGGAGTTTGTGGTTTTAGGCTTATGAGAAGATTTGTGTTGTTTTCCCTTGGAACATGAGATGCAGCGTTCCATAGGAGAGAAATATTTAAGAGGTAATCCAGTGACGAGGTTTCCTCGAACCAGTCAGTTCATAGTTTTGAAATTTAAATGTCCCAACCTCTTATGCCACAAAAATGATTCATCTTCGGAAGCTTTTGAAAGAAAGCATGATTCAATGCCCGATGGGTTGTTCATATCCAAGCTGTATGTGTTGTATCTTCTGGGAGCACACATGAGAATAAGTTCTTCTAGAATCACCACTCCAGGCTTCAAGATTAGACATTCTCTTAAGTTGAACAAGGCACAAAAATCCTTGTCACAAATTTGAGAAACACTCATCAGATTGTACTTCAATTGAGGAATAAAGTTGGCAAATTCCAGACTATTTACACCATTTGAAACCGTTCCTTATCCTTCAATCTTTCATCCTCTTGGATTGCCAGCAAAAGCTACATACTCTCCATCAATTGGATGATAATTTTGCAGCAAATTAAAATGACCAGTCATATATCTTGAACATCCACTATCTACATGCCAAATGTTATCGCTGGTTCTTCTTGATTGACCCTACACACAACGAACCATTTAGACATTTTGACCAATACCATTGCTATCAAGAAGTTTCTTGTCAGGATAGGACATTACATTGGAATCATAATCAGAATTCTCCTTAGATGAAGCGTGGTCATAAAATAGAACATTATTTTTAATTTTCCAGGTTCTTTTCAAATAATTTTTAGCTTTTTTAATTCTTTTACGCCTAGATTTTCTACTGTGAGAAGACAAGACAACACATTTGAATTCAAGAAAATTTTGGGAGACGATTCTTCATTACAACCGATGGTTGTCAATTTACAACTTTTTGAAACTTGATTTGAAGCACCACAACTAAAACAAACTCTTTCACAAGATATCTTAGCCTGATAATTGTCATCACGAGATGAAGATTATTGTGATGTTGAGGCATCTGAACATGAGATGGTTCTCTCATCAATAACTTTGTCTTGAAGACGATGTTCTTCCTTTAATCTGAAAAAGTCTATGTTGCTCATGGTTTCACGTGGTACATCATTCACAATAATTCCTGCACTTTTAAACTTGGTAACACATGGCACAACATTCAATGATTTAGGGACAAAAGGCAAAGCATTTTTAAATTTAGAAATATCACATCCCAATCCCGTATGCTCAGCAGGCATAGAATCTAAATACAAGTTTTCAACGTGTTCACAAATATCTGATTTTGACATGGACATATTATAACATTCATCCGACTCAAGTTCATTTAAAACATTTTTAACATTGGTACTCTCATCACAATCGTTTTTGGAAGTTACACAAATTGATTCTGCACATGAAGCAAAACTGCCAGAATCAGAGGACGTAATATAATCATCAGGAGATAAAGTGCACACAAAAGGGGTAGGAACGTGAGCAGCAGGCATGTAAGCAAATCTACCTGATTTGGAATAAGGTGGTGGATGAGAATTATAACCAAGACCCTCTGTGCCTTTTCTGTTAAATTGTTTATCAATTATACCTAACAAAATTTTCTGATCCATATCCATGTGGTCAACTTGTAATTTAGCCTTTTCTGCCTTTTGGACTCTTTCACTCAAAATTTTATTATTAATGGTTTGAATATTAAGTTGCACAATTAAAGAACGATTTTCACCAGAAATATCATGAATTTTCTTTAAGTATAGTTTCTCATTTTTGGCCACAGAGTCATACATCACCTTAATATGATCTCGTTCATCAATCAAAGTTTGATTAATGAATCTGTATTTTTGAATTTCATTTAAGCAAGATCTAGCATTACAAAGTTTAGAAATAACCTCAGCAGGCACAACAGTGAGATCCTCAGCAGGTTCAATCATGACACACTTGCCCTCGTCCTCCACATCAGCCATTAAGGCTTTATCAGCAGCTTCCTCAGCTTGTGCTCCCCAATGATAGTGTCCATCAGCTTGACACACAAGAGATGTGGAACTAGAAGATGTGTTTGTCTTGGGAGGATTAGCAGCTTGTTTTCCAGAGGAAATCTTATTTTCTTACTGATCCTTGGAGGACGGCTCCTTGCAGTTTCTAGCATAGTGACCCAGCTGATCACAATTGTAGCATCTCACCTTCTTGATATCAAACCCAAGTGTCTTCCCGTGCTTGAATCTGTCTAAACCAGTCCTTTTGATGAATCTTTTGGCTCTTAAGGTTAGCATGGCCATACACCAATCAATGTCCATTTTCTCCAAATCATCAGGATTGATCTGCTCCAAGTCATCAGGTTGAAAGCTAACCGGTGTTAGGTTTCCAGAAATCAGTTCATCATAGAACGACATGAAAGCAGTCATGATTGGGACATATTCATCAGGAATCATGGTAATGGACTTCTGAGGAACAGAGGAGCTGGTAGATTGAATTGCAGCAGCAGAAGGAGGAACATCAGTCTGAAAGTATGGGCTACTGGAAGAGCTTGATCCAGCAATAAGAGGTGTGTTTCTAGACTGATTTGTTGGAGTAACTGCTCCTTTCTTGATCTCAATCTCATAAGATTCAAGGATACTGTAGACTTCTTGTTAAGACAAAGCACTCAGATTCTCATTCTTCTTGATCATGATATGATACATATTCCACTCCTCAGGAAGAGCATCTAGGAGTTTCTTGTTTAGCTCCAGAGTAGGGTACATAACACCCAGTGCTTTCAACCTAGATACGATGCTTGAGAAACGGTTGATCAAATCAGACATTGATTCACCTCTGACACTACTAAATATCTCATACTGCTTCTTGATCAGATCTCTCTTACTCTCCCTAACATAAGCACTTCCCTCAAATTTGATACACAAGGCTGCCCATAAGTCTTTGGCAGTGGTGTACTCGGCAAAGATGTTGAAGATATCCATAGGAAGAGCCATAGCAATAGTCCCATAAGCCTTGTTGTCTCGGGCAATCAAGGCAAGATCCTTCTCATCATATTCAGCTACTGTCTTCGGACGCTGAACATCAACAGTAGTAATAACAGGCTTGTGGGGACCATCAGTGATAGAGTTCAGCAATGTATGATCACAAAATTGGAAGAAAAGTTTCATCTTCTTTGTCCGGTCATCAAATTCTCTCGTAGACACAAGAGCAGGTGGTTTGTTCCATCCAGAATACTCAGTTGAGTCTGAAGTTGCCATAATATCAGAAATCAAAACTAAAACAGTAACTAGTTTCGGGTGGACAAACTTGATCGAAACTACTAGTTTCGATAGAGAAACACTGATCGAAACTCCTAGTTTCGATTGAGAAAAAGTTGCCTGAAACTTCTAGTTTCGATTGAAGAAATACAGCCCGAAACAACTAGTTTCGATGGTTAACACTTGGTCAGAAAAAGAAGCAGAACCTCAGTAGAAACTACTAGTTTCAATTGAAACTAGTTTTGATACCTAAAGTTTCGGGTGAAAAAGCTGCACATAGTAGTTTCAATTAGAACAAGACAAAAGGCTAGTTTCGATTATACCTTCTCCAGATAAAAAGTAGACAAGATGTTTCGATGACCAACGAAATTCAGAGAATGTTCCCAGTAATTTCGATGCCTTCTCCTCCAAACTCAGAAATACTCCATTGATGAAAAGCTCCAGAAATAAATATTGCAGAAATGACAATCCAATCCAGCGAAAACCTTCGTCTAACTCTTCTGATCACTAAACCAACCTTCGATCTTGAAATCACGAACAAAAACCCTTGGAAATCGATGAAACAGTAACAACCGCGATGAAACAGTGCTTCCGAGAATTTTATACAGAAAAAATTCGAAATACCGCACAAATCACCTAGAATCGATCACAAAACCTGATAATACTCAAAAACACAAGAGCATAAAGCTCTGATACCAATTGCTAGGTCCAGATTTCACTCAGAAATCTCATAAAGATCGATTCTCCACACACAAAGGCAGAAACAATGTGTATGGAGGTGAAACAGAGGATAGAAACAGATTTGGTGAAGATAACGGGCTAAACACACTCAAAATCAACACAAATATGATATGAAATTGTAAGAACAGTGCACAATACTCAAAATGTAGATTGTATTGATTGATGAACAATGAAAGAGAAGGTTCAAGGTTACAGCCGCTAATCACACCCTAAACATTCTCAAACGTGGCTATTTATATTAGTAGACATCCATCGAAACTATGCTAACCGAAACTAGTAGTTTCGGTTGAGCATTTAGAAGTGATAGAACAAACTGTCGAAACTACTATCTATCGAAACTACTAGTTTCGATTGATTTCGATTGAACCAATCTCAATCGAAACTAAGTAGTTTCAATGGCCCAGACTTTGCTAAATAAACAGTAAATTACAGAAACTGAAATTACAATAATGAAATGACATAAAGTAAAACTACGCTAACATTGTTCAAGCATACAATAATGACAACAACTTATATAGAAAAACATGTCTCTACAACGTTGTATGGGATGTAACCGAGGAGACTAAGTTTTTATGAGCTTTCAACCCTTGCTTGAGTTGTTTTAGCTTCTTATAGTAATGGTTTTAGATCCTACAGTCATACTTTGAGCTTCATGCTTTGGTGAAATTCTTTCACAAGTTCTGTTGCTGTTGCAGCGAGCTTCCTTGGTACTTGCATCGAGCTTCCTTGGTACTTGCAGTGAACTGCTTTGCTTCAGCACTAGATATGTGTACACACTTGTTGGATAAGGGTTGTACCTTCTGTTTTAGATGATGTACATGAATGTGACATGTGTAACATTAAAAATGTTCTCTGGACAAGAAGGTTGTGGACAAAAGATTTGTCATTGTAGACTTGTCAACATCACATTTTTTAATGGAGATGTCCCTTTCCATGTGCAAGGTCATTGTCACCTTTTTTGCAGAAAAAGGACAAAAGTTGGCATCTTCATCTTATCAACATGTCATGATTTGTCGCTTTCTATGTCAATATGTGTTTAGCAAGCTCAATGTTGCTTCTCAAAAAAAAATTTTCGTTAGTCAGTGCTTCTTGCGGGAACTAGTAAATTACTGAATTGATCCCTGCTTGCCACTAGTAAGATGTTTTAATCAAAAGACAAGAAAAAATGAGCAGCTATATGTCTCATAAAGTGTGTAAAATGGCTGGTGCCACATGGAGTGGGCTTATACATGCCTATTTTGTCATAAATATTTTTTTTTAAATGTAATTTGACCAAAAGTTCTTTGTTTCATAAAACTTTTTACAAGTCACTTCCCTTAAAAAAATGCTTCATCGAAAAATATGGTAATATAGTAATGGAGATTTGCGGAATTAAAAGGTAAATAACCCTTCTTTATGATAATGTGAGACTCTTTAAAAAAAAGGTGGTCTGATGCAGAAGTAGACCTGTCATTTTATGAAAAAAGAGGTCTGACACAGAAGCAGACCTGTTGCTTTCTGAAAAAGGAGGTCTGACGCAGAAGCAAACCTGTCGCTTTTTGAAAAAAAGAGGTCCGACGCAGAAGCAGACCTGTCGCTTTCTGAAACAGGAGGTCTGACGCAAAAGCAGACCTTTTACTTTCTAAAGAAGGTGGTCTGGCACAGAAGCAGACCTTTTACTTGAAAAGATAAAAAAGAAGACAAGTGTGTTTAAAAGAATGTTTAGTCAACATAATTTTTTGATATTCAAGTGTCCAAATGCAAGAAGACGTTCTTCAAATTTAAAGACAAGTAAATGTATTCATGCCATTTTTAGAGATCATTAATGTGTTTTATTAACCCAACAAGTGAGGTAAAGAGTTTTAAGAAAACAAGTCACCATAAACTTATTTTACCGTCAAACAACAGGTGAGACCCTTCCCTTTAACACATAATTTTGTATTGCAAGAAACGGTTTAAAGTAGATTATGGTGGAGAAAGCATGAGGTTTTAGAGCTTGGTAACTGAAGTTACGAGCATAGATCCGGATATTGCATAAGGAAATGTGTAGGAGGCGTAGAAGTGACCTCCTAGGAACGTTCTCTCCTAGCTTGAAAAGAACTTAGAAACAGAAGGAGCTCAACTATGAAGATTTTCTGTTCTAAGTAGTCGAGCCCCATGGTGGGCGCCAACTTGTTGCTACAACGAATAGGCTAAGTATACCTGCTGCTGCAACAAATAGACAGGAGGGGGTTTGAACGTTCCTGGGATGCCATCTTCCGAACCTTCTACACCTGGCTGTTAAGATGAAGGAACTCGTTAGAAGGGGTCCGAGACTGGGGTCTCGGGACCACCCTCCGACGCTCAACATTAGAGTTTATCCACAGTTAATAAGTATATATATAACATGTAAATACATATGTAGATATATAAGATTATGTAGAGAGTATAAATGGTGGTGGTAGATATCCGACGGGCTAGCTACAAGCAACTGTAGTGGTACCTCAGCAGCATGAAGCTGCTTCCTTGGCAGTCGGGTGCTGTAGAAGCTCAAGAGCTTCTTACAACAGATTATAGATTAAGTGAGAGAGTAGATGCTCCAGGAAAATGAGATGGTGGTGATGAAGACCAACAGTTAGCTGTAAGTACCTATGGGGATGCCTCAGCAGCTCAAGGCTGCTTCCTTGGCGGTCGATGGCAAAAGGTCAGAGACTTCTTGCCAATGTGGGAGAAAATGGTGGTATGATGTGTATAAGTGTTGGAGAAGATCTATACCTGAAACCTAAGTGTGGTATTTACAGTGGAGCTGGAATTGGAGGTTACGCAGATCCTTACTATAAGCGGGGGTATCTTAGTCTACTTTCTTACTTGCAGCCTGACTATTACCCTTTATGGTATAATGGCTGCCAGCTAGCAACAGAGACAATAACCCATTAGCTGGACTTCAAAGTCAATTATTAACTTTGTGAATATTCCAAAAGGTTCGCTTTCATTTATGCCACGTCACCTCATCGTTTGGGAGACACGGTTTCATGGATCTGCTTGGTACGTGTGCTTCGTGAATGAAGCTATGCTTCATGATCGTACCCACGTCATCATAAGTCGTGGTTAGTTTGAATGGAGCAGATGACACGAATCGTTTTTAGGGTTACGTGGGTTGATTTTTGAGCAGTCAACGTGTGATTTTGAAGATCTGGAAAACTTTCATAAACATTCATTATGTTTATAGGGGAGGTTCAAATAAGAAGTTGTTTTCGGCTAAGAAATCTAAAAGTGACAAAAACATTAAGAAACGATATCAAACGATATCATTATGTATATGAGCTCATTCCAGTGGCGTTGGAACTGTATCATCGAACTCTACCATCTTAGCTTTTAGGGTTTAGATCTTAGCGTTGAATTTTAGGATTTTAGCCTTAGGGTTTAGCTTTTAGGGTTTAGATTTTAGGTTTTAGGTTTTTTTTTAGGGGGTGGGGGTGGGTTTAGGTTTTTGGGGGTAGGTTTTTGGTTTTTGGTTTTTGGGGGGGTGGGGTTTCACACCCCAACCGTCAGCGGAATACGTCGGGGCGGGACATTTAGACTGTTCATGAGCTCAAGGTTGACTAAATTATAATATTTTAATCATTAAATTTCATTTCAAATCAAACAAACACAAACCAAATTCAACCAGTACATAAGTGAAACACAATTCGTTCTTTAATTAAAATTAACTAGGTCCAAACTTACGTGTAGCAAGTCTTGATCAAAATCACACATTAGTACCTGAAACATGAATAAAATAAGATCAACTAAAAAGTTGATGAGTATACACAGGTTTGTACATAGATAGTGTATAGATGTGAATAAACAAATCCTTACATAACATGATAAAATAAGGCATTTATGGGGAACTACTATTGTGTAACCAAAGTACAATCAAACCTTTGTAACTAGCATGCAAATTGTGTTGTCGGTAACAATCACCCCAATCTGGGTGGGCTTGTCAGACTCAATAGATCTATCATTGTTAACTGTCGTCTTGAATAGTTAATGATTGCACGTAAATTGCACAAAAACAGTTAACACACCTAGTACTCAAACATAAAGCTCAAATTTTCACACATGAATGTAAAGAGGATTTTTGTTTGTGTAGTTTGTGTAAATGTAAACAATTGTATGTATAGAGTTCATGTTTCACCCCAAAAAGTGTAAAAGTGTGAAAAGGGGCTATGTAATACTCACTTGAATCAAGGGTGTAGCTAGCACGAGAGACTAGGTAGCAAAATGATCCTTGAAATCTCACAACGTTAACCTAGTGTGTAAAGTATATGGATCTAAATTAATAATGTGTACAATAGTCTATGCCCAAGTCTATGATTGAAATGGATATGTGTATGAAGGGTTGGAGTTGTAGGTGTTAGTGGTTTGTACTTGAAAGGGGTGTTGTATAAAATGAAAGATCGAAATGAATAGTTTTAAAATAATTGAATTAGGGTTTGGGTTTGAATAACTAAATAAATCAAATAATTGTTATTTATTTAGTTAGTTAGAAAAATAGTGTAGAAATTATATTTATAAATTAAATAAACAATTTTTACTTTATTTATTTATTTATTTATAAAGATATGTAAATAATATTGGTTCATAAAATAAACCTTAAATATAATTTAAATTCTAAGTGTCTTTGTAAATGTAATTTATTTAAATAATAAATAAATTTATTTATTTGATTATCATTTGAAATGAATATGCTAAAATAAATTTAGTTAAAGTTTTACATGTATTATTTAAGTATATAAAACTACATATATTTAGGCATAGTTTTATTAGTTTTAAATTTATAACTTAAGTTTTATAAAACCTTGTAAAAGTATTTATAAAATTTTGTCACCAAATTTATACATTAAATGAATAAATTACTCAAAAGTAATAATATAATTCAAATGGAGTAATAGAGATTTTATGCAAAAATTATAAATCTGGTTGAATACTAATAATTATAGGATTTATAAAAATAATTTAAATAAAATTTTCGAAGTCTTAAAACGGGTTTAAAAAAATTAATCATACCGTAGAGACTCGAACCCGGGTCACTTCTGTGAAGGCCGCATGAAACGAACCACTAGACCAAGGGACAGGTCCTGTAATTGAAATGATTCTGAATTGATTTAACATGCGACTGAGTTGGGATCGGGTTTGGGTTTTTAAATGAGGTGCAAAAAGTCCGGCCGGTCGCGCGGGCCGTGGGTTGGAACCCACACCACCTAGTTCAGGTCCGAGTGTTTTAACCGGCTGAACTAGGTGGTTCGTTGGTCTTTTTAGTAAACTGAAAATTAAAATACGAGAAGTAGTCTTAAATCAAAATCCCCAAATCATAACCGTAAGAACCCTAATTTGATTTACAAATTATGTTCTTGCAAATTGACATGGGGCTTTTGACAAGGCCTCAGAAATGAACAAAACGACACAAGACTTACATATTTTGGTGAAGGGAAGTGCGAGAACGACAGGGATGAAGCTCCGACTGATCTTGGTGCTCGACAGGACTCCAGAGGCGTAATGTGGATCGAGTGAATGTTCAGAGGGTTTGAATAGAGTTATACGACAGTGCGTGGGTATATTAATTCGATTATTTCCATCTTAATTACTCGATTCGCTATCAACGGCAAGTGCAAACTGTCGGGACCCGTTTACGCGAAATTGATTTGATTTTGGATGAATTGAGACGCGCTAGAGGTCTGGACTCATGCGGTATTAGTCTAGGCATGAATTACGGGTGTCAATCGTGTCAAAATCCTTGATTGTGAGTTGATTGGAACGCGGTTTGACTTCTGCGAAGTCAAACTGTTAAAAATTCAAATTTTGGCCGCGGTTTTAATCAATTTTGCGCGTTGAATGGGCCAGGGTGAAGTGGATAGCCAATCCCGAACACATAACAGATCCAATACAGTTGGGTTGGATCAATTGATTACATAGATTACAATTTCTTGGTTTGTTTTACTTTTGAAAGTCAAACCGGGTTGTGTAAGAGTCCAAATTTGGGGGGTTTAAGTGTTGAGAGTCAAAGGTTCAAAATTAAAAGGTTCGAATGGTTTTGAGAGGGGGGGGGGGAGGTTTATTTGTGTCAAAAGGTCCAAGAATACTTTATTTTTATTATAAGTATTTTATAAGAGAATAAATTATATATATATATATATAATAAGTTGTATAAAAGGGTTAATCTATATACTTAAATTTTACCTATTTTTTCATATGGAAACTACATTTAATATATTTAAAACTTTATAAGTTTTATTTTGAGTTAAGAAATATATATATATTATATATATGCACATGCTATATTCATTTTTAGTTATTGATACATGATTAGGATAAGGAATTAATGGGAGATCTCGTGTTGCACAAGTACAAGGTTGAAAATAGAATTGTCATTATTGTAAAACAAGAAAAATAAAGTGAAATAATGCTCGGGAAAAAGTATGGATGTTACATGGGGTGGCGGGGTTTAGGTTTTGGGGGGGGGGGTGGTGGTTTTAAACTAGATCAACCGTTTAACCTTTTTTTCAGTTTTAGGATATGCAATTATGTTTATGTATTATATTCGTTAACCTTTATTATTATTTTAAAGTTTTGAGTACAGACTAGGATTTTTTTAAAAAGGATAAAAATATCAAAAGCATTGAACAACCATAATCCGGCCGACCCATCCAACCCAACGAGTTTGTTTTGTCACTTTTTGATATGATAGTTATCTGTTTGAATTAGAATTTTCACAAAACTAACAGAAGCTTACTATAAACATGTAAAAAATAGTAGGAAAAAGATTCTTGCTTCCATTGGAAAGAAAGTAACATTATAAAGATAAATAAATAAAAAAGGTAGAATAATAAAAGCACGTCGAGTCTAGTCGAGTCGGGCAACGCTATATGTGCACCTGCTCCTTAGCGACGGTGTTCGTTTTTGTCGTAGCATGGCCGAGGTTGCATGAAAACAATTTACATAGAAGTAAAACCAAATAGGTGGTGGTTAAAAATGAAAAGAAAACGACTGTTGGCGCGATGACAGCTAGCACCGGTGGCCCCTACGGCAACCAAGAACGCCAGCCCCGGAAGTGATGGTACCAACCATGGAAGATGACTTTGCACCTAAACTTGAAGCCCTGGCATAACTTGATGAGGCTCCAGCGCCAGAGGGGATGAAATAAGCCCCATTAAGAAGTAGATCACCTTATGATATCCAATTCCATCCATGCCATTGGCTCGCAGCTGTATCCACCCTTTATGTCACCTGTCATTTTCCATATTAGTTGACTTTAAATATGGGTGATAATCCTGTCAAGTTAATGGGTTAACGTGTTTTGGGTTAGTGGCTTGATTTATTGAATCCTAACAAGACTCGTATATTTATTCGTGTCAAATATATCAAACCTAACACAAACACATTTAAATTGTGTAGCCGAATACAACTGAATTATCTAAAAACAGGTTGACAAGTGGTAACAGATTGACAAGTTATAAATAAGTTGTAATTAAATTGTTGTCATAAATAGGTTGAGAGGTTGTAATAAATGGGTTAAATGGGTTGATCCCTATTTTAAATCATGAGGTTCAAAAAAAAAAGATATCAATTAACTGCAGGTACGTAAATTGGTACCTCCTTGGCGAAAGGATTGACAGGGTTAAGGTATCTATTGCCTTAGCTGCTGATGGTGGGATTTGTACTTTCACCAATGGCATACATCTCCCAGTGGGTGTAGTCATTGTTCAGCACATGGAAATATCCATGTCTACACCTTGGCATTCTTTGAATAAGACCTTCTCCAACATGGTTATAGGTTATAGTTACATGCATTTGTTTGTCCCTCGTGTACGAGTCGCTATGGCCCAACAACATCAGCTCGTTTTGGTGAGTGAAGTAATTATTGGAAATCGTAATGGTGGTTGAGCCCATGACCGCATCAAACAGCCCATCAGCACAGTTAGATAGAAAATTAGGATCAACCCATATGTGGCTTGAGCCAAAGATGGATATAGCATCACCATCAGCCATAGTCCTCCAACCATAATGGGAAGGCGAGCTTCTGAGTAACGCGTTCCCAGTGGGTTTACAATCATGGATGTGTAAGCCGTAAATAATGACATTGGTGATGAACTGGATGGTAATGCACGCGCCATTAGCGATGTGCACATTGACTCCACGAGCATCAATTGTCTTAAAACTGTTCATGATGAGTTCTTGCTTAAATTTGATTGCCATGTCACTTTTGAACACAATCCAAAGAGGTTCGTCTTGGATGACAGCATGGCGTAATGTGCCAGGTCGTGGGTTGACTGGATCGTCATCTCCAGAATCTGTTACCATGTAAAACTGACCATCACGTACTCCAATGGCATTCCGCCCAAAACCAATGCCACAATCTACAAGACGCTTGCGGTTCTTTTTCCAGTTTGAGTCACACCTCCAGCAATCATCAATGGGATTCCCAGTTCCACATGAGAAGTATCCTAACTTCCTTCTTTCAGTGCTGTTTCTCATGCTCCTGTTCATCATCACAGAACCTTACTTTTACAAATTTTTTAAATTGCTTTCATTATATTAAGTTAATAATGTTGAATGTATGATCCAACATATCAATGTTCCTGAATTTGAAGATTTAGAGATGATTTTGGACATTAGGTCTAACAAACTAACAAACTCACTAATAGCGAAGATAATTTGTAGGGTCTAGGAGGATAGGATGGGAGCAAGTCTTGCCTCTATCTTGAGAGACATCCTGTTGCGACCCTACATTAGGTTTCTTGAAACTTTGACAGGGATTTCTTTAATTTCTTGATTATTATGTATCTATATATAAGTGAAGAAAGAGATTCTTACATTTCTACCATGGATACCACCTCTTCAGGATCTTGAACTGCATTCTCATTCAAAGCTTCAGACTCCTTTGCTCTGCAGTATTAGAAAAGTTGCGCTCAAATTAGGAAATCAACTCAAAAGAATCTGTTAATTCGGTTACGATTCGATATAGAAATTTCAATATCATTCAAGCTTCCATATTATTTAAAATACACACAGACATACATAATTTGGGAATGTGGTGACTTGCACCATATACCAACAGATAAATACCATTGAAGTGAGCTTAGCAAAAGTATAACAAGGTGCAAGAAGTGTAGGTCCTGATTTCAGCTGGAATTCACACAACAGATCGATTACACACACACACAGGCGGAATCTATGTGTATGGTGGTGAAACAGAGAGAAGAAACAGATTTGGTGAAGATAACAGGCTAACCACACTCAGAATCAATACAAAACAGGTATGAAAGTGTAAGAACAGTGCAAAAAACAAATGCAAATTGTATTGATTCAAAAACACTATGAAAGAGTGAATTTCAGGGTTACAGCCGCTACTCACACCCTAAACATTCTCAAACTAGGCTATTTATAGTAAGTTGACAGCCATCGAAACTATGATCATCGAAACTACTAGTTTCGGTTGAGCTTTTACAAGTGATAGAACAAATTGTTGAAACTTACTATCTATCGAAACTACTAGTTTCGATTGAACAAATCTCAATCGAAACTAAGTAGTTTCGATTGAACAAATCTCAATCGAAACTAAGTAGTTTCGATGGCCTAAAATTAAACTATTTAAAGCAGTAAATTACATAAACTAAAATTACAAATAAAGAAACTAAATCTAACATGTTCAAAGTACAATGATGCTATCAGCTTACAAAATACATGAATCCATAATCTCCCCCTAAGCTGTTGAATCATCGTCTTCAGCTCTTCTCAAGCAGCTGGTCCTTCAGTTGGCTTCTGGATGAAAGGCTTCACATGTAAGGTCATAACCCTTTGATATGCCTTTGCATCTGCTTCATCATCATCACTGTAAGCCTGGATATGATTCTTGAATTAGACCTCCAGATCTTTATGTTGAAACTTCAACAACTCCATAGGCTCAAAAATCACCACGTCTTCTTTGCATTCACACTCTATCACAGCACTACCAATGTTTGGATTGTAGTACCATCTTTTGAAAGATTGGAGTTGAACAGGCACAGACATGGGTAATGTGAGTGTTTTTTGAGTTTGAGTTGGCTGGTACCTCAGAAAGACATAAGGCTTCTTAGTCTTGGGATGAAACCTTGTCTTTGAAATCTTCTTCTTTGTTTTTCTGGGCTTAAACCCTTTAAAGTCATTGTTGACTTGGGTGTGCAGGTAGTGTTCAAAGTCAAAAGCCATCATCACATTTCCTGGATTCCGAATTGGAAGCTTTGCAAGATCTCTAAGATCATAGAAAGGGAGAGTTTGAAAATCTGTCATGTTTTTAAAGTGTTGAACTCCTTGTTGGTCCAGATTTCACTTCGAAATGTCACAAATGATCGATTCTCCACACACAAAGGCGGAAACAGTGTGTATGGAGGTGAAACGGAGGATAGAAACAGAACTGGTGAAGCTAACAGGCTAACCACGCTCAGAATCAACACAAATATGATATGAAATCGTAAGAACAGTGCACAAAACCCAAAATGCAGATTGTATTGATTGAAGAACAATGAAAGAGAAGGTTCAGGGTTACAGCCGCTACTCACACCCTAAACATTCTCAAACTAGGATATTTATAGTAGTTTGATAGGTATCGAAACTATGTCAACCGAAACTACTAGTTTTGGTTGAACATTTACAAGTGATACACAGACCTGTCGAAACTACTATGTATCGAAACTACTAGTTTCGATTGAACAAACCTCAATCGAAACATAGTAGTTTCGATGGCCCAGACTTGAACTATTAAAGCAGATATTACAGCAAAATGAAATTACAATACTGAAATGACAAATAAGTAAACTACTGTAACATCCCAAAAATAAAACAACCGTTATAATAACGGAATAAACGAACAAGGCATGTCGGGTCAGGCCGGATGGGCTAGAAGGGGAGCCTCCCCTATAAATAGCCAAGGATCATCACCATTTTCTCTCATTTGCAACATCTAGAGAGAGAAACCGTAGAGAGAGAAAGTTGGCGGATCGACCCGAGATTTTAGCAAAGTGTTACTCCATAGCTCGTGAGAAGAACCTCCGAACCAGAAGCTCAATTCAGGTAACGATCCGACCTAAATCTAAGTTTTAGTTCGTTTTTGGGTTTTTCGGCTTTTGGGTGAAAATGTAACATTTTAACGGATGAAACTAAAGGATAAACATAGATTTGAGTTCCTTAATGGAAAACGAACGTTTTGAATGCAAACAGGTTCGGGATCTTGACGTGATCAGACCCGAATGAGAAAGTTTGGGTTTTTGCGAAGAACAGGTCGTGCGCACTTATCAAGTACGCACGGAGCAGGTCCTGCGTAGTTATCAAGTATGCAGGAAGAGAGCACTGCGTACTTATCAAGTACGCAGGAAGAGGAACCTGCGTACTTATCAAGTACGCAGGAAGCAGGGTCTGCGCACTTGCTAAGTGCATAGACATCAGATTGTCTATGTAAAGTTAGTATGTTTAGAATGGTTAAACCGTTAGAGTCGGGATTTGGTCTGATGTGTATTTAACTAATCAATTCAGATCGGAAGTAACATAGTGGGACCTTTGTTTAGGGCAACCCGGATTAGCTTATCAGGTGAGTTCTAGAAGCCCTCTTTTAAATGTTTTATATAATGTTTTCGGGTTGGTGTGCATACATATGAAATGATGTTTTTATGAAACGATGTTTATGAAACTATGTTTATAAAATGATGCTTATGAAACTATATTTACGAAATGAAATGATTTGGAATGAACGGTTTATGGAAAGAAAGTTTATGAACGGAAGGTTTACGAACGAAATGTTTATAAAGAAATGGTTTAAACTAAAGGTAAAAGGGTTTCAAAAATGAATGAAAAGGTTTTATAAAAATAAAAGAAAAAGGGCAAAGGTTTTAAAGAAGTCATTACAAATATAATCTGTCGAATGAATGGAATTGACGAATGAAGTCTGGGAATGTAATTCCCAGCCTTGTGGTAGATTATGGACAGCGAGCCATAGTTGCCATAAGAGCAACAGGGGCAGTGTCTTGGTGGCCTGCCAATGGTTTGATGTTGTACAACTAGTAAGGGAGTAACGACGGTTACTCGGGTGATGACGATCATCCTAAGAGAATGAGGTAAGGGGAAATCGATGACGGCGATACGTAACGGTTGATTTCCAAAGGAAAGATGCGTGTTGGGCAATGACAGCGATACGTAACGGTTGACCCCACATATTGAATGGTTGTGGCAATGACGGCGATACGTAACGGTTGCCCATAACATCAAAGGTTCCTTCGGGGACACAGAGACACTTAAAGAAAGATACAGATTGTAGATAGTAATGTATGACTTAAATGAATGTTTAATGTTTTAAACAAATGATCCGTTCAATGTGTTTATGACGAGGACAAATGTTTGAAGGTTATCAATGATGAATGAAAGGCCTTGTTTTCTTATACGTGATGTTAAACCCTAATGAATGTTTTGAATGATGAACCATTTCTTAAATCGAATGAAAACTAGAACTCACCAGCGTAGCTGACTTTTTAGTATGCACATTCAGGTTAAGGCAGGTATGGATGATGGACGGTGATGCTTGGCAAGCGAGAAGAGTTACCCCGTTGATCATGAAGACTGGCATCCCGTTATGATTAGATTATGATATGTTTATGTAATAGAATATGTTACGCTTCCGTTGTTAAACAATGTAATGGTTATGTTTATTTGAAGTATTTTTCGCTGCGTTATTTCATAATCAAGTTTAAGAACTGTTTGTGAATGAGTAAATCCAACAAGTGAGGCCTCCCAGGTTTGGGGCCTTACAAGTTGGTATCTGAGCCAGGTTTCGATCCTGGGACCTGTGAGTTATGGGCCCAACAAGTGAGGCCTCCCAGGTTTGGGGCCTTACAAGTTGGTATCAGAGCAATAGTTTGAGAGATTCGGACACTCCCAGTGTCTGAACTTAAACTGTGAATGGGACAAAAAGCGGATGCCAGTACGGGTAACTCGAGCTACAGCATCATGTATGAAGGTAGTATATATTTACACGTGTAGTATGGCTTAGAAAGGGTTAGGTAAGTGTTGGATCGGGATCTACCTTGATCCAATGATTCAACACATTAACCGAACCAAATCGTGCGGAATCCGATTTGATTTGCAATCCAATCTATGACACGGATCGGGTCGTGAGAAACGAGCGGATTAGATGTCGAAACGAAGGTTTCTATCGACCCTTTGGTGTAGAGAAGTTGGATACAAGACCTGGAAACTCTCAACGGATAGAGATTTGACAATGCAGGTGCAAAGAGTTTGTGTGTGTTCTGTTGCTTAGTCTGGTTCTGCTCTAGTTAGCCTTTTTCTGCTTTGGTTAGTCTCTTTTTTTTTTGAAGTGAAAGTTCTATATATAGTGCAGAGGCCATTCGTACGAATGAGCCATGTGAATGGACTCATTCGTGCGAATGAATCAGCAGAATGGTTCATTCGTAAGAATGAATCATCAGAATGGTTCATTCGTACGAATGAATCATTCTCATGACTTATTCTAGCGAATGAATCATTCTCATGATCTATTCGCGCGAATGGATCATTCTCATGATCCAATCATGCGAATGGGCCTTTCAATAGCACGATTGATCAACGTTATCGATATTTATCAGATCGTTTAATACACAGTCGTTATATATGAGTAAACATTAAGGATAAACATGTAATTTCATTAATATATCAAATAGTTACATTAAACATAGATGAAATACATATTACAAGGGATTAGGGACATATCATGCATCTACATACTCCCCCTTGGACCTAGATCCCTTCAAAATGACCTAACTAAAATTAGTTGGTCTTCAACATCTCTTTTGTACGAGTTTTCCAGTTGACCCCGGCGTGTATGTCAAAAGCAAAGCATATACGTATCACCTTCACATACTGCAACGCCTGGTCTATATCTGCAACATCAAAAAACGGCTGACACTTGTATAAAGTTTAACATTTTGTTCAGACTAGTTGGTTAGCCACAAGGGATCAAAGACCCTGATGGTCTCCCATGACCCTTCTTTACAAAGCACTATAACAGCTTCACCAGTACGCCCATCATAGTACCACCATTTGAACTGATCTGAGAAGTCCTGGATCATTTTCCTTAAAGGAATCTTCTTCATGATCGTTGGAGGTTTCCACTTTAAGACAATTAGGGGCTTCTTGGTGATTGGATGAACCTTTTCCTTGTGAATGTAACGTGTAGGCATTTTTGGCTTGAAGTTCACCCACTTCTTCCGGTATTCGTACTGTAATTGACGTTCAAACTATTCGGATAGACTGAAAGATTCGCTGTATAGAAGCTTTAGACGCGCCAATTGATTTACTTCAAATGCGGGCAGCGTCTTGAAGTCATGAGGGTACCTGAAATATTGTATGCCCTTCTCTCTTTTTATAGCATAGCATCTTAAGTCGTTGAAGTATGCCCAACTGATTATACGACTATCAGACTTGTGTCCTTTGAGTCGATAAACTTTAGTGTACTTGGTTGGAGGAGAGGGCTTTGAGTTCTTCTTTAATTCGGCCATGTATTCCATCCACTAACTTTTACGTTCGTTCAGCGTCAACATTGGTAGTGGAGGAACCGGCTTCATCACCTTTGTCTTCTATTATTCGGTTGACCTCCTCGTCGGACTGCTGATTGAATAAGTCCGCGAAGGAGGGAAGATCATCACCGTCGACAGATGTGTACTTTGGGTATTCCTGATCGGTGATGTCTTCAATCTCAACCTCATCAACATCTTCCAGTTCATCAAAAGTGGGATACTCGGGAGCAGAAACAGATGCCTCGTCGGTGATAACTTCATCAGGATTCATCTGAAATAATTCGACAATCTGTTCTTTAGATAAGCAATGCACGATTTCCCCCTCTTCTTTGTCATAGATGACCGAGTGCTGGATGATCCCTTGCATGTCAAGCACATATGTCAGCTTGGAGGGTTGTTGCTTGAGTGGCATCACATCCAGAACTATTCACATAAACAAACAAAGAATAAACATGTGAGAATTTGAAATTTCATTGATTTAATCAAAATAAAACTGAAATTATTTACATAATAATCTAATATTTACAATAAGACAACTTTTAAACAGACTATCAACCTTCAGTCCCCTTTTGTTTATCTGATGACGAGCCTTCTGATTTATCTGATTTTTGCTTTGTTCGCGCCTCTGCTTCTGCTGTCTTTTCAGCACTTGATGCAGCACCAGCATTGGCACCATCGTTCTTATCTTTGTCATTATTGTCATCATCATCATCACTATCATCATCATCGTCGTCACCATCATCATCATCGTCGTCACCATCATCATCCTCATCGTCATCATCATCATCATCGTCACCATCATCACCATCATTGCGAGCACCCTCAATTCTGGGTGTCGGGTCCCTTCTGCTTTCTAAGTTTTCCAACAGCCTTTTGTTTTCCTCCTCTAGCCTTTGTATCCTATGAGCATGTGCATCAACAGTTGTAGATAACTGTTGATTCTGGTTTGTAGCAGTAAGAAGGAGGACTTGTTGATCATTACACCTGTTGGTGAGACTTGTGATGGCTTGAGATTGTTTAGAGTTTTGCAGAGTTAGATGACCAATCTGCGAGCCCTGTTGGTCAATCAGCAAACCCTGTTGATCAAGACGCTTTGATTGCTCTTCATTCTGAGCCAGTAAACGAAGTACCAAACTGTTTAAAGTACTGATCTGGTCATGTAGAGAGACAGTCGGCAGTGACATTGAAGATTCAGCTCGAATAGTTGATGGCTGTGATGTAGGAGCAGTCGTGTAGATGGGAGGAGGCACAGTTTGTGTCTGAGGCATAGATGTTGACATTGGAGCCTCAGACATGGTGGCAGTTTCTGTAGTAGCAGAGGTGCTCTCCGTCCTTCTAACAAGCTTAAACTTTTGGCGTTTGGCCATTCTTTTCTTTCCTCTTCCCTTCTTGACCGGGGTAGATTGGGAAGAAGGAGCAGCAGATACTTGTAGACAGCCAGGGACAAAGTCAGCATCCCTGACGTCATCATCAACCCTTGAGCTTCCTTGATCTGCTCCCCTTTTTCTTTTTGTTGCGACCAATCTTGCCCCTTGTTGACTGATTTCAAATTCATCTTCAGTTTCCTCAGAATCAGTAAACAGGACGGTGTCCAGGTTAACGTCTTCTGGGTTAGTTGGAAGGGAAGGATCGATAGCAGTAACAGTGGGAGTGGTGGCAGCGGTAGATGAAACAGGAGGAGTATTGCCACCATCTCCCTAACCATATTGGTCGTCATCATCTTGGTTGTCAGCTGGAGGTACAACAATATCCTCCCTGTCCGAATCACTGTTATCGTGACGCCATTTTCTGTTTACTGGTGCCACATACTCTGGATTTCCCAGATGTCCAATGAGTCGTTTGTGAGGTGGCTTTGTTGGTCTGCCCCTGTAGGTCTGTACCCTGTTTAGAGTGACGTCCGTCATGTGTTCTAACTTGATTATGTCGACGTCTGACCTTGGTAGAAGAGGAAATTGGTCATCTATTATCATTTGTAAGAATCTGGGGTACATAAGATACGCATTGTCCCCTTTAAGATAGATGTTTTCCTTAAGGTGCGTGAACACCATCTCGGAAAATTTGAACGGAATGTTCAACACCAGTGCAACGAATGCGCTCTGTATTGTTTCGCGCATATCATCAAATCCGCCATGACGGGAACCGAGGCAATGCAGAAGAACATGTCCTAGATACTTGTACTGCGGACAGAGGTTCGCTTTGTTTAAAACTCCCTCGGCGACATTCCCGTCGTACTTTATCCTCATGAAGCATCCTCGGACCAGATATTTATCCAGTGTCACTGGATCTTCAGGATGATCACCAAATTGACACAATCGGCGAATGTGAGCTGCCGATACAACCACATCTTGACCTGCGATCTTCCCTCGTATGACCGGTGGAGATACCTCGCAGTCAATCTCGGCGGAGGCCCAGAACTCCCTTTGGTGCGACGTATATGGAGTGCGGAGATGGGATATAGCATGAGAAATCCTGGATCTGGATAGAAACTCGATCATGCCGACAAACGGACGTGCATTCTTTGATGTCAGAATCATGTACGCACATATGTTGCTTTTTATGGAAGCCTTAAGAACAACTGGAGCTCTGTGCGCCATAACGATCAGTCTGCAAACACAAAAACATGAAGCACCTCAGATCAATACATGCAAGATTTTGGAAATATGAACTTTTGGACCATTTTTCCCTTGGTACGAATGAATCATTCTGCCTATTCATTCGTGCGAATGAGTGTTCATTCGTGTGAATGAGTTCTCATTCGTATGAATGAACATGAAGAGTGTGTCCATTCGTATGACAGACGGGTCGTGATCCAACTTGTCCAAAATTCGATCAAGACACGAAAAATTTTGTCGAACAAGACCCCAAGCCACTCGACTAATGTTATCGACCAAGACTCGACATTTTAACTTGTTTATTATTGCAGATTTAAATATCTAGATCCGGTTTCTGATTTCTAGCCCTAGATCTAGTCGAGTCATCCAGGAATCGAGTATACAAACGATTAATCTTGAGAAGGTATACCTGTAAACAGAAATCAAGTGTTAGATCGGTGATTGGACGAAGATTTGGGTAACTTTCAGATTACACAGAACAGATATGCGAATGAGATTTCAAATGTGCGAATGAGACTGAAAATGCGAATGAATGGCCCTTTTATAGGATGGCCTGGTTCATTCGTGCGAGTGGACTCTCATTCGTGCGAGTGACCCAGACTTGATTCATTCTGCCACTCATTCATACGAGTGGACCATTCTGGTCAATCCATTCGTGTGAATGAGCTATTCTCCTCATCCATGCATACGAGTGAGCCATTCTGCTCATCCATTCGTACGAATGGATAACCTCTTTTAGTAAATTAAACTTTTCAGGTTAAATGGGGTATCCGACCACATCGTTCTTGACAACAATTTGATTATGAAGTAATTTACATTTAATTATGAAGTGAGGGATCAATTATGAAGTTTTGGAATAGTTTATGAAGTAAAGGAACGATTTGATCAATCAGGAAGTCAAGCGGTTTTCAAATTTTGATTTTCTGACAGTCGTTCGAGTCTTATCAGATAATCTAAAATTCAGGAAAAGTAAAATCTTTTTGGATTTTTGAATATGTAATGCTGAAAATAATATCAACAAGATATATACACGCATGTCTTAGTAAGAATGATCCTTATGAGAAATCATACAGACTTAGTGACCAATGATCTGAGACATTTTGAATTTTGTAGATACAACTATACAATGGTATTTACACATCTTTTTGTGAGAAAGATCCGAACATGGGATCAGTACTAAACTCATAATAATCAGCAACATTGCAAATTATCTGAGCTTTAAGTACACTTAGTCAAAATGCGATCATTGATATGTTTGTCCATCTTAAACCTATGCAGACCTCTTCTCAACACTTACAAGATAATCTTGAAGGATTGAGTCCATTGTCTGTGTGTCCCACACTAGTTAAGAATTGACTTGATATACTTTTCAAAACATGTTAATGTTTCAAATCAGCACAACTTACTTAACCAGCCATCATAAGTTCATGAGATCTCAGTTATTCCCTGTTACTTCTTTACTACACCAATATTTTTTTTATTTAGTATTCACACTGATAGCCATCAGCTCATGGACGGCTTCAGCCAGGTATTTACAAGGCAATATGACACGTATGCAGCTAACGGTGTTTGTGTTCATCCTATCCCATGGATGGCTTCAACCAGGCTGCAACCCGGTAATATGGCACATATACGGATTCGGATTCATACTTTTATTTTATTCTTAATCGCATGGACGGCTTCAGCCAGGTATTTACAAGGCAATATGGCACGTATACGACTTCGGAATCTAATTTTTAATTTTATAACTACTTTCTGATATCTCATTAAACCGATGATAACTGGTGTGCACAGAATGAGAAACACCTTCAGTTTCTAATGTTGGTTTTCGTCAATCCTTTCACCATTATGTGACTCACAAGACAATATCTAATATGGTATAGATTGATCATCAATGGTCGAGATTCAGTAAGATAAGCCTATCAATGCATCACATGTCGACTTAGTGTGACTATTCACTATGACATTAAATGCAATGTGCTTCATACATATGGTTAGTGTGCCATCACTTCCCAAAGGTTGGATACAATTTCTCATTTTTGAGTTTTTCAGATGTTTTTTGGGTTTTAGACTGTACAAAAATGGAAAATCTTTTTGAAATTTTTTATTTTTTTTTAACAAATTGTACACAAATAGAAAATCTTTTTGGAGTCTCAGATAACTAGCGTCTGTGTACTATCATTTTTCTCAGCGAGAGATCATTTTCTTACTGACATTTTCTCCCCCTAAAATTTTAAAATGAAAAATCTTTTTGAGTTTTTGAGATTTTTGATAAACGCAAGAAAGAAAATATATAGAGGAACGTAATTGATAAAAATGATTATTGACTCGACTCTTGGTCTGGAACAACGTCATCCTTCTTTTTCATGCCGTTTACCTCTAACAAGAATAAAAATCTTGGTTTGTCAAAGGCTTTTGTATAGAGGTCGGCCTTTTGGAAATCAGTGTTAATTTGAACCACATCAATAAGTTTCTTTTCAAAACAATCACGAATGAAGTGATATTTTATACCGATGTGTTTGGTTTTTGAATGCTGAACCGGATTCTTAGTGATAGCTATGGCAGCAAAATTATCTACATAAATAGGAGTGTTAGAGAATTGCAAACCGTAGTCCCGAAGTTGCTGTTGAATCCAGATAATCTGAGAACAACAACTGGCAGCAGCGATGTATTCAGCTTCACATGTAGATGTAGCCACTGAAGTCTGCTTTTTGCATTGCCATGTCACGAGACGGTTTCCAAAGAACTGACACCCTGCAGATGTAGACTTGAAGTCTGTTTTGCAACCACCATAATCAGAATCACTATATGCAGTAAGCTCAAATTTATCATCATTAGAGTACCATAATCCAAGATCAGGAGTACCCTTCAGATAACGAAAAATCCTTTTGACATCAATTAAGTGGGAGACTTTTGGTTTTGACTGATATCGGGCACAGAGACACGTGGCGAACATGATGTCTGGTTGAGATGCCATGAGATACATGAGAGATCCGATCATGGCTCGATAGAGAGTAGCATCAATATACTCCCCCTTGTCATCAGGCGAAATCCTGTGATTGATCGCCAATGGAGTACCAGTAGGTTTGGCATCAGTCATACTGAATCGGCTCAGTATGTCTCCAACATAATTGGTTTGATGAAGGAAAATCCCTGTCTCAGATTGATCTACTTGTAGCCCTAGAAAGAACTTCATCTCTCCCATGGAACTCATCTCGAACTTGTCCTGCATAACTTTTTCAAATTCTTTGCACAGAACATCATTCGTCGATCCGAAAATAATGTCATCCACGTATACCTGTACCATTAAAAGTTCTCCACCCTTTTCTCGAATAAACAACGTGTAGTCGATGACACCTCTTCTAAATCCATTGTTCAGAAGATGAGTGGAAAGTGTCTCGTACCACGCTCGCGGAGCTTGGTGCAATCCGTACAGTGCCTTGTCTAATTTATAGACACGGTCACGATGCATAGGATCTTCAAACCCGGGAGGTTGACTGACGTATACGACTTCACTGATTTCTCCATGAAGGAATGCACTCTTTACATCCATTTGATAGACTTTGAACCTTTTCTAGGATGCATAAGCAAGAAAAATTCGAATTGCTTCCAGATGAGCAACCGGTGCAAACACTTCATTGTAATCTATACCTTCAATTTGCCTAAATCCCTGAACGACCAAACGAGCCTTATTTCTTATGACTATTCCTTGATCATCCCTTTTGCAATGAAGAACCCATCGAGTACCAATCTTCTTAGCTCCTTTTGGTAAATCAGCTAACTTCCAAACTCTAAGCTTCTGAAATTGGAGCAGTTCTTCCTGCATTGCATTTACCCAAGATTCTTCTTTTAAAGCATCTGTTATAGACCGTGGTTTGATTTGCGAGACGAAACATGAATGCGCACAATCGTTGACCACACCAGATTCCATGATTTCTGAGTAGACTCCAGAGTTGATCTGACCCCTAGTTTTGACACCAGATGTGGTATCACCAATAATGTTCTGTTGAGGATGAATTCTATCAATCCTACCCATAGGATGAACAGGAACCTCAACAGTTTGATCAAGGTTTGTGATACTCTGTTCAATTGCCACAGAATGTGAAACATCATCACTCAATTGTACAACATCATGGGAAGGATCTTCAATCAGCTGGTCTATTTCTTGTCGAGAATCCTCATACTCTGAAGAAGAAGAAGAGTCATCATCTTGTTTGACTTGTGTGTTATTGGACGACTCAGGAATGTCAGATGATGAGGGAGTAGGTTGCACATGTTCAACAGGTGCGTTTTGAGCATCATACATCATTTGAACAGCAACCTCCTCATCTGAACATTCTGGAGGAAGATTAAACAAGGCAAAAAGTTCTTCATAATCAAACATCCAAGGAAGACCTTTTCCAGCAGCAGGAGAGTTATACTTTTGAACATCAACATGGTACCATTCTTCTACATTCCCAGAAGCTTTGTTGTAAACTCTTTTATTAGGAGTGCTGTACCCTAAGAAGTAACCTTCCTCTACTTTCTCGTTAAACTTGCCATGGGCATATTTTTTCAACATGGTACATGGAGCGCCGAACGGTTCAAGATACTGTAAGTTCGGTTTCCGTCGATGCAACAATTCAAAGCAAGTTTTATCATGACGCTTGACAACTAGAACCCGGTTGAGCGTGTAACACGCATTAGCAATAGCTTCATTCCAGAACTGCACGGGTAAGTTTGAGTCAGCGAGCATAGTCCTTGCCGCTTCTATCAAGGTCCGATTCTTCCTCTCAGCAACACCGTTCATTTGTGGAACGTATGGCGCACTGAATTGATGGTGAATACCAAGTTTTTGACAGAAAGTTTCCATAAGGTGATTTTTAAATTCAGTACCATTGTCCGAACGGATCCTCCTAACCTTTAACTTATACAGAGACTCCAATTTGGTAATCAGAATCTCCACATATTCAAAAGTCTCAGATTTTTCTTTCAAGAACATCACCCAAGAATATCTCGAATACTCATCCGTCACAACCAAACAATATAAGTCTCCAGCAATGCTCTTCTGGTTGATAGGACCAAACAAGTCCATGTATAAGAGCTCTAGTGGTATAGTGATGGAATGTTGAGATTTGGGTTTATGAGATTTCTTGGTTTGTTTGCCTTTCTTGCATGAAACACACAAGTCAGGAAGATGAAAACTTTTCACAGTGACTCCTTCAACAAGATTTTTTGTGCACCAAATGATTCATTTTTCTGAGACTGAGATGTCCCATTCTTTTGTGCCATAAAATAGAATCCTTCTCAGTGGCTTTTGAAACAAAACATGATGTTGTGGACACTGAGGATGATGCTTGTGACATGTCAAGAATATAAAGATCATTCACTCTTGGAGCAGACATAATCACCATGTCTTCTGGAATCATAAACTCGTTTTTCAAGATTTAACAGTGCTTGTCATCAAAAAGAACCTTGAACTCCTTATCACAGATTTGAGAAACAGAAAGCAAGTTGTTATCCAACTGTTTAACAAAGTTGACCTTCTCAAAGCTGACAGCTCCATTAGACAGTGTTCCTTGAGCTGAGATAAAACCACCTTTATCGCCTGCAAATGAAACATAGCCCCCTTTGATATTTCTGACGTCGAAAAGGAGAGCTAAGTTCCCAGTCATGTGCCTGGATGCCCCACTATCAATAATCCAATTATTGCTAATAGGATTGTAAAGGACAACCTGCACACGAAGGAAAGTAATTAGTTTAGGTTAGGAACCCAAGCCTTTACGGTCTTGGGTTTCCCAGTCTCATCTACAACAGTACAATCCATCCACTGTCCTTGTGGACTTTTGGAACAACCACTTGACTTTGAAGTACAGTCGTCAGAAGCATCATCTGATTTTGCTTCCACACATGTTGTTTGTGCAACGACTGTTTGTGGTAAACAGTGGATTGCTTAACGATTTGTACAGGTGTGGAACTCGAATCAGAGACCAACAAGTCATGCATCTTTTGTTTAACTTTCTTTTGATGCACTTGTTGTTGGGTAAAAGAGTTATATTTTGACTTTAAAAACTTTTGTTTATTTTCTGGAAAATGGTTAACTCTTTTACTTGGCTTCTGAAGATAAGGACAGTTGACAACAACGTGTCCTTTTGTACCACACTCAAAACAGTATCTCCGCTCAACCAACCTCGGAGATCTGTATTGATTTTCACTTTGGTGAGTTTTTGAACCACCAGCCTTAGCTTCTTTTTGTTCAGCTGAAGAGAGTGACTTGTTTGATTGAACAGACTCTCCAGCTTTAACAAAAATAACCTTTTTGATTGAGGCTTTGGTTACTTGACTCTTCTGATCAGAAGTAGTGGGATAAGATGGACGGCGATTGGTCTGTTTAATTTTAAAAACATTTTTAGAAGCAGATTTTGAAATACCAATGCTGTCATTCTGTGGAGCAGACGAGTTTTTGTGTCCCAAACCACGAGTAGGGCACTCATCGTCGTCTTCATCCCACTCTTCTACCATTCCATCAACATACTGGGACTCCGAGGTCGAAGCACCATTATCGTTAACCTTTGGTTGAGAAATTTTGTTTTCGGTTGGATCAACGACAAGTGGCGTTTTGACCTTAAAGTCAGTGATTGGGTTATCATCTGGTGTGTTTACCATAGTATTCAACACAGGTGGAGGACAATTGTTATACCCAAACCCAACATTTTTCTTTCCTGGACGCTGTGAAATCATGTAATCAAGAATGTAAGAAGCATTTGAATAACTTTTCAGCTTTTGATTTAAAGTTTCATAATCACATTCGACAAGCGCCAGCTTTTTCTTTGTTTCATCAATCGTGTTTAAATAAAAGGTGATGGCATTTTGTTTGTTGAGAACACAGATTTCTAATTCATGAACTTGCCTGTTTAAAAGATCAATTTTGTTTTTGAAGGCAAGTTCGTTTCCCTTTAAAACACGGTTTGCTTCAAGACAATCAGTTAAATCAGCAATTAAGTCTGTGTTGTGACTTTTAAGTGCCTCAACTTTCTTTTCAAGTTCATCACAAATTAAACACGGTTGAGATTCAGACTCACTTTCAAAACTTTCAGAATTTACCTGAATGCCTGTGGATGTTTTTACCATAAAAGCACAGCTACAGGTAGATTCAGAAGAGGAATTGTTATCATCCACATCAGCTGTCGATTGACTTGAAGAGACGACAGATGATTTATCTTCATTCTCAGCTGTGAAGCCAGAACTGTTTGAAGATGTGTCGTCTTCAGCTGATGAACTTTCTAAAGCAATCTCACTCTCAGCATCAGAATCTGATTCTTCATTGATTTCTACAGCCTTTGCCATGTAAGCTCTATCCCCTGAACTGCCATCAGCTCCAAATTTAAAAGACCAATCAACAGTCTCATCTGTTTGAACAACCATAGCTTTTGTTCCACTTGAAGTGCCCTTATCTTGTGCAAGAGTAACTGGAACAAGGTTTGTTTCTGTATTTTGAGTTTGTGGCTTCGGTTGGCTTTGACGGTTGTTGAAAGGGTTGCGGTTTCCAGTCTGTTTAGGCTTTTCACATTGCCTAGCAAAATGCCCTTTCTCACCACAGTTAAAACAAACAACAGCAGACAGATCAAAACCATACGTAGTGTCTTTGCTCCCTTCGAGAGTTTTTCCTGTCCTTTTTACATAATCTCTCGCTCTTCTGACTGCACTTGCAAGAGCCCACATTATATCAATTCGATCCATTTCATCCTTATCAATCTGAGCATAGTCTTCTGCTGTCAGATGACTGTTTCCAACCTGTCCAGCAACAAGACTGTCATATGAATTGATAACGGTAGACAACAGTGCCATGTGTTCCTTGGCCACTTCGATAGTAACCTTGTCGAAGTTGTCTGTTTGCAATTTAATGGGGCTTGGTGGAGGAGTACTAGCAGTATTTCCCTGCTGTGGAACCGAGCTTGATGAAACTGAAGCATGAGCTGTTGAAGACTGGTTGGCTGAAACATTTGACATGTTTGATACAAACGCAGTCTGCAAAGGAACATTTTGTTGAGTTGATGTAGAATAGTACAATGAAGGATCCTGAGATTGTACGCCTCTCTTTTACTTCCACTTATTCAACACCTCTTGTTCTCTCAATATCTGAAGAAATTCATTGATGTCAATGGTTCCAAGAGTATTGTTCTGTTTGAGAACCATCAAGAATGAATCCCTTTTTGGTAGTAGCGCATCTGCCATGCATTGAACCTTTTCTTCTTTCGTTGTTTTGATCTCATGGGCATGCAATTCACTAATCAAGTGATAGAATCTCTCAATTAGATCATCTAAGGACTCATTCCCAATATACATGAAATTATCAAATTCCTTCTTAATGGCCTTAGCATTGATAGCTTTCAACGAAGCATTTCCTTCGTGACGTTGTTCTAAGGCATCCCACAGAGATTTTGAAGATGTAAACTGCCTGAATTGATGAAATATTTCTCTTGATATGGCCTGAGATAGGATAGCATATGCCTTATTTTCTAAGTCATAATCTTTTCTTTGTTGTTCGCTTAAAAGGGAAGGCAAAACAGGATTTCCATCCTCACTCAACACTTTGTGATATCCATTCTCTATCATCATCCATAAGTTTGTATCAACTCCATTAATGTGTATCTCAAACCTGTTTTTCCAGTGATGATATTCGTCCATTGTCATGAGTTTTGGAGCCTTGTTAGCATTTCCAGCTTCATTATCGATTAACAACAAGTTTTGGATTTTGCTGTTCTGACTGGCAACAAAGGCTAAGTCCGACATGGTAAAAAACGAAGTTTTTCGACACTAAAAAATTCAGAAGAGATTTGTGCGAATGGGTCTATTCGCGCGAATGGAATTTTCTATTCGTGCGATTGGAAGCTTGAACGAATGAGCAGGAGACTTGATCTATTCGTGCGAATGGTAGGAGCCATTCGTGCGAATGAAGTTCATCATAGTTGCCATTCGTACGTTTGACTTTTTTGCACCAAAAAGCACCAATGATTGAGCCTTTTATCAGATCTGGAAACTGAAACGATCAGATCACTCAGAAGCAATAATCACAAGTTTTGAACGTGGCTAAACAGCGATCAAGTGATCTTTATAACATTCAAGAAGCTAGAAAAAGCAAGATTAGATTTTCTATGTTGAATCTAGAGCACGATGTCTCTGATACCACTTTGTTGGATCGGGATCTACCTTGATCCAATGATTCAACACATTAACCGAACCAAATCGTGCGGAATCCGATTTGATTTGCAATCCAATCTATGACACGGATCGGGTCGTGAGAAACGAGCGGATTAGATGTCGAAACGAAGGTTTCTATCGACCCTTTGGTGTAGAGAAGTTGGATACAAGACCTGGAAACTCTCAACGGACAGAGATTCGACAATGCAGGTGCAAAGAGTTTGTGTGTGTTCTGTTGCTTAGTCTGGTTCTGCTCTAGTTAGCCTTTTTCTGCTCTGGTTAGTCTCTTTTTTTTTTTGAAGTGAAAGTTCTATATATAGTGCAGAGGCCATTCGTACGAATGAGCCATGTGAATGGACTCATTCGTGCGAATGAATCAGCAGAATGGTTCATTCGTAAGAATGAATCATCAGAATGATTCATTCGTACGAATGAATCATTCTCATGACTTATTCTAGCGAATGAATCATTCTCATGATCTATTCGCGCGAATGGATCATTCTCATGATCCATTCGTGCGAATGGGCCTTTCAATAGCACGATTGATCAACGTTATCGATATTTATCAGATCGTTTAATACACAGTCGTTATATATGAGTAAACATTAAGGATAAACATGTAACTTCATTAATATATCAAATAGTTACATTAAACATAGATGAAATACATATTACAAGGGATTAGGGACATATCATGCATCTACAGTAAGGACTTGTGTTCTGATGGAATCGCAAAGGTGGTCAAATAGAAATCGAAAGGTAGTGTAATGGTTAATTGCAGATGGCCAGTGTATATTAACATCTTACAGTACTTATTGAATTTTATTTGTTAACTATCGTGATGACATTGGATTCTTGTCTTATAGAACAAAATGGCAAGAAGAGGAAACGGAAGGCGTGGTGGGGGCCGTACCGGTGGTCGTAACGGCGGTCACGGTAGGACCCCTGCGCACCAAGAGTATAGTGAAGAAGGAAGTGTTCACACTGAACCGGTGGTTGGTGTGCATGGAACCGAGCAGACACAGGTTGAAGAACAACCTTTCACTTTTGAACCAGAAGTGAGAGCAGCCATAGCTCGAGAGTTCACATACTTGATGAAAGTTTCTTTGCCAGGACTGTTGGCAAAAGCATTAAAGAAGGTTAATGAGACCGGTGGGTCTAACACGGCGGTTGATACCCCGAACACTGAGGCAATCAACGCACCGCTTAACCATGGTTGCGACTATAAGTCCTTCAAGGAATGTGACCCACCAGTCCTGACTGGAAAGAAAGACGCGGTAGCTTCGTTTGACTGGATAATCCGTATGGAGGCTGCCATCCATCTCAGCGAATGCCGGGCGGATCAAGTGGTGAAATTTGCTGCTAACTCCTTGAGAGAAGAAGCGTCCCATTGGTGGGAAGGTGTACATCAGGAAAAAGGGAGCGAGGTTGTGGATGCGATGATGTGGGCTGAATTGAAAACCTTGGTGATTAAGTATTTCTGCCCTAGGAACGAGATTGAGAAGGTAGAGAGGGAATTTCTGGTTTTGAAGGCCGGGAGCATGACGCACCGGCAATACACAACCCGATTCAATAAACTGGCACGTCTGGTGCCGCACCTTATCACGACTGAGGAAAGAAAGATTTCCTGTTACATTCAAGGACTGCCGGACCAGGTCCGCACCTATGTTAAGGCAAACGCCCCTACTATCTATGATTCGGTAGTAGAACTGAGCGGCGTGGTATTTGATGATCTGGCGCTGAATGTCGTCGCCATTGAGGAACCGAAGAAGAGAACGAGCTTCTCAAACAAGCGAACTGGTGGAAAGATGTTTGGGACTCATGATAAGAGGGCTCGGGTAGATGAGCCGACTGTTTGTAAGAAGTGTGGAAGGGAGCATACTGGTGAATGTAGACTGGGATCTAACTTGTTCTTCAAGTGTGGCAAGACCGGGCACTACTCCCATGAGTGCCCACGACACTTCAAGTGCTATAATTGTGGGGATGCCGGTCATCTGAGTAGGGAATGCCCGAAACCGAGAATGGGTGAAGCCGGGAAAAGGGAAAGGCCCGGAAAGGAAAGAAGAGAGGCCCCGAGCAAAGACTCGTGCGTACGCACTGACGCAAGACCAAGCCAGGGCAGACCCCGATGTGGTGTCAGGTACGTTCATCCTTGACAACACGTTTGTTTCTGTGTTATTTGATTCGGGTGCAAGTAAGAGTTTTATATCTGTGACTTTTTGTAAACGAGTAAAGTACACTGTCAGTAAGCTAGAAAGGGCCTTTAGCATAGAAACCGTTGAGGGAAGAACTGCGAGAGTGACCGATGTAGTTGACAACTCCACGATAAAAATAGAAGGTCATAGGTTCCCTGTCAGGTTGTTTGTCATGGTTTTGGGTGGGTTCGATGTCGTGTTAGGTATGGATTGGCTAACTGCCAATGAAGCACAAATTATATGCAAACGAAAGATAATCCGACTCAAGGCTCCGGACGGTAGCAAAGTCGAGGTTCTTGGAGATCGTGATGCCCCGATGCCAAACGTCATCTCAATGATTAAGGCAGCAGATTATTTGAGGCGCGGATGCGAGGCTTATCTGGTGTACATAATTGACGAGTGTAAGGAAGTGAAGGAGCTAGACGATGTACCCGTGGTACGCGAGTACCCGGAGGTGTTTCCAGAGGACTTACCTGGGATTCCACCCGACAGAGAGATCGAATTTTGAATCGACTTAGTACCAGATGCCCAGCCCATGGCTAAGGCTCCATATCGACTAGCACCAGTGGAGATGAAATAGTTAATGGCACAACTAGACGAGTTACTTGAGAAAGGATTTATCCAACCGAGCATCTCGCCGTGGGGTGCTCCGGTGTTGTTTGTGAAGAAGAAGGATGGTTCGATGAGAATGTGTATTGATTATCGCGAGTTGAACAAACGTACGGTGAAGAACAAGTACCCTTTACCAAGGATCGACGACCTGTTCGATCAATTACAGGGCGCAAGTTGGTTCTCAAAAATCGACCTTCGATCCGGGTACCATCAGTTGAAGGTGAGGGAAGAAGACATACCGAAAACCACATTTCGCACGCGTTATGGACATTTCGAGTTCCGCGTGATGTCTTTTGGATTGACGAACGCCCCGCAGCGTTCATGGATTTGATGAATAAAGTTTGTCGACCAATGCTGGATTGATCGGTAATCGTGTTCATCGATGATATCCTCATCTACTCCAAGAATGAGGGTGATCACGCGTGTCACTTGAAGGAAGTAATGGAAGCTCTGAAGAAGGAAAAGTTGTATGCTAAGTTCTCCAAATGCGCGTTCTGGCTTAGGGAAGTCCAATTCCTAGGTCACGTCATTAACCCAAACGGCATTATGGTTGACCCAGCAAAGATAGTGACGGTAAGAGAATGGAATATTCCTAAGACACCAACTGAAATCCGTAGTTTCTTGGGATTGGCAGGCTACTATCGGAGATTCATCCAGGATTTCTCGAAAGTAGCTTCGTTGTTGACAAAGTTGACTCGGAAAGAGGTTAAGTATGAATGGGGTTTGACCCAAGATGAGGTGTTTAAGGAATTGAAGAAGAGGTTAACCTAAGCTCCAGTCTTGGCCCTTCCCGAGGGCAATGAAGACTTAGTGGTATACTCTGACGCTTCGGGTCAGGGATTGGGATGCGTGTTGATGCAACACGGAAGAGTGATCGCGTATGCGTCACGATAGTTGAAGATTCACGAAGCTAATTATCTAACCCACGATTTGGAACTTGCTGCTGTCGTATTCGCATTGAAAATCTGGAGGCACTACCTTTATGGGGTGAAGTTTACTATTTACTCCGACCACAAATGTTTGAAGTACTTCTTCGAACAAAAGGAACTTAATATGAGGCAGAGGCGATGGTTGGAACTGTTGAAAGACTATGACTGTGAAATAATATACCATCCTGGAAAGGCAAACGTGGTGGCTGACGCTCTAAGCCGAAAGGATGTGCCTGCTCCTATTAGAGTGAAAGCTTGCCAGTTAGTGGTAACATCATATGTGATGAGAGAAATCGAAAAGGCTCAAGATGAGGCACTTAAAGAAGAAAACATAAAGAAGGAAAGGATGGTTGGCCAACAGGACAAGTTGGAATATAACACCCTTGGTGTTAAGACACGTTTTGGACGGGTATGGATACCTATGGGTGGCGAGCTTAGAACCAAAATCTTGGATGAGGCTCATAAGTCTCGGTACTCTATCCATCCTGGTACCAATAAAATGTACCAAGATCTAAGGAAGGAATACTGGTGGCCTGGAATGAAGCATGAAGTGACAAGGTATGTAAGCAAGTGCTTGACTTGCTCACAAGTAAAGGCCGAACACCAGAAACCGTATGGAAAGATTCAACCACTTGATATACCGGAATGGAAGTGGGAACACATTACCATGGACTTCATAACCAAGCTACCTCGCACAGCTAAAGGTCATGACACCATTTGGGTAATTGTGGACCGATTAACGAAGAGTGCTCATTTCCTACCTATTCGCGAGACGTTCTCGTCGGAAAGGTTAGCGGAAGTATTTATTAACTAAGTAGTAGCACGGCATGGGATGCCTTTGACGATCGTATCTGACCGGGACACACGATTCACATCGAGGTTCTGGAAAAGATTTCACGAGGCGATGGGCACGAGGCTTAATATCAGCACGGCATACCACCCACAAACGGATGGTCAGTCCGAAAGGACTATTCAGACATTGGAGGATATGCTTCATGCTTGTCTTATCGATTTTGGCGGCAGTTGGGACAGTCATCTGCCGTTAGCCGAATTTTCATACAACAATAGTCATCACACGACTATAGGCATGCTGCCATACGAAATGTTGTATGGGAGGAGATGCAGGACCCCGATTTGTTGGGGTGAGATTGGACAAAAGGAATAAGGGATTCTGGAAGTAGTAAGGGAAACGTCAGAAAGGTTTGATCAAATCAAAGCACGAATGAAGGAAGCACAAGATCGTCAGAAATCCTATGCGGATAAACGACGAAGGCCTATTGAGTTTGACGTTGGGGACAGAGTAATGTTGAAAGTGTCACCCTGGAAGGGAATAATACGATTCAGGAAGAGAGGAAAGTTAAGTCCGAGGTTCGTCGGACCATTCAGGGTAACGGCGCGGGTTGGTGAGGTCGCTTATCGGTTAGAATTGCCTGATGAGTTGAGTGAGATTCATCCTACCTTCCATGTATCACACTTACGAAAGTGTTTGGCGGATGAATCAGCTCACGTACCACTTACTGACATCGAGGTCGACAACAGCCTTAATTACATCAAAGAACCCGTGGCCATCTTAGACAAGAAGGAGAAGCGTTTGTGGAATAAGATTATCCAATTGGTTAAAGTCCAATAGAAACATCGAAAGGGATTGGAAGCCACTTGGGAAACGGAGAAGGAAATGAGGGAGTCGTACCCTCATCTATTTGTCTTATGATGGGTTTCGGGGACGAAACCTATTGCAAGGAGGGTAGACTTGTAACATCCCAAAAATAAAACGACCGTTATAATAACGGAATAAACAAACGAGGCATGTCGGGTCAGGAGGATGGGTTAGAAGGGGAGCCTCCCCTATAAATAACCAAGGATCATCACCATTTTCTCTCATTTGCAACATCTAGAGAGAGAAACCGTAGAGAGAGAAAGTTGGCGGATCGACCCGAGATTTTAGCAAAGTGTTACTCCAGAGCTCGTGAGAAGAACCTCCGGACCAGAAGCTCGATTCAGGTAACGATCCGACCTAAATCTGAGTTTTAGTTCGTTTTTTGGTTTTTCGGGTTTTGGGTGAAAATGTAACATTTTAATGGATGAAACTGAAGGATAAACATAGATTTGAGTTCCTTAATGGAAAATGAACGTTTTGAATGCAAACAGGTTCAGGATCTTGACGTGATCAGACCCGAATGAGAAAGTTAGGGTTTTTGCGAAGAACAGGTCGTGCACACTTATCAAGTACGCACGGAGCAGGTCCTGCGTACTTATCAAGTACGCAGGGTACTTATCAAGTACGCAGGAAGAGAGCACTACGAACTTATCAAGTACACAGGAAGAGGAACATGCGTACTTATCAAGTACGCAGGAAGCAGGGTCTGCGCACTTGCTAAGTGCGCAGGCATCAGATTGTCTAAGTAAAGTTAGTATGTTTAGAATGGTTAAACCGTTAGAGTCAGGATTTGGTCTGATGTGTATTTAACTAATCAATTCAGATCAGAAGTAACATAGTGGGACCTTTGTTTAGGGCAACCCGGATTAGCTTATCAGGTGAGTTCTAGAAGCCCTCTTTTAAATGTTTTATATAATGTTTTCGGGCTGGTGTGCATACATATGAAATGATGTTTTTACGAAACGATGTTTATGAAACTATGTTTATAAAATGATGCTTATGAAACTATGTTTACGAAATGAAATGATTTGGAATGAACGGTTTATGGAAAGAAAGTTTATGAACGGAAGGTTTACGAACGAAATGTTTATAAAGAAATGGTTTAAGCTAAAGGTAAAAGGGTTTCGAAAATGAATGAAAAGGTTTTATGAAAAGAAAAGAAAAAGGGCAAAGGTTTTAAAGAAGTCATTACAAACCTAATCTGTCGAATGAATGGAATTGACGAATGAAGTCTGGGAATGTAATTCCCAGCCTTGTGGTAGATTATGGACAGCGAGCCATAGTTGCCATAAGAGCAACAGGGGCAGTGTCTTTGTGGACTGCCAATGGTTTGATGTTGTACAACTGGTAAGGGAGTAACGGTTTTAAAGAAGTCATTACAAACCTAATCTGTAGAATGAATGGAATTGACGAATGAAGTCTGGGAATGTAATTCCCAGCCTTGTGGTAGATTATGGACAGCGAGCCATAGTTGCCATAAGAGCAACAGGGGCAGTGTCTTTGTGGACTGCCAATGGTTTGATGTTGTACAACTGGTAAGGGAGTAACGACGGTTACTCGGGTGTTGACGATCATCCTAAGAGAATGAGGTAAGGGGAAATCGATGACGGCGATACGTAACGGTTGATTTCCAAAGGAAAGATGCGTGATGGGCAATGACAGCGATACGTAACGGTTGACCCCACGTATTGAATGGTTGTGGCAATGACGGCGATACATAGCGGTTACCCACAACATCAAAGGTTCCTTCGGGGACACAGAGACGCTTAAAGAAAGATACAGATTGTAGATAGTAATGTATGACTTAAATGAATGTCTAATGTTTTAAACAAATGATCCGTTCAATGTGTTTATGACGAGGATAAATGTTTGAAGGTTATCAATGATGAATGAAATGCCCTGTTTTCTTATACGTGATGTTAAACCCTAATGAATGTTTTGAATGATGAACCATTTCTTAAATCGAATGAAAACTAGAACTCACCAGTGTAGCTGACTTTTTAGTATGCACATTCAGGTTAAAGCAGGTATGGATGATGGACGGTGATGCTTGGCAAGCGAGAAGAGTTACCCGGTTGATCATGAAGACTGGCATCCCGTTATGATTAGATTATCATATGTTTATGTAATAGAATATGTTACGCTTCCGTTGTTAAACAATGTAATGGTTATGTTTATTTGAAGTATTTTCCGCTGCGTTATTTCATAATCAAGTTTAAGAAATGTTTGTGAATGAGTAAATCCAACAAGTGAGGCCTCCCAGGTTTGGGGCCTTACAACTACACTAACATTGTTCAAAAGTACAACGACGCGAACAACTTGGCTATGGTGATGGTGGAGGTGTAGGAAGTGGTGTATCAATACTTGAATCAGAAGAAGATTATATATCTTCAAACCCAGTCTTAATCTTTTTCGCCTTGGGCTCTTCAAGCTCATAATCAAAATCTGTGTCAGCTGGTCTTTTGGAGGATGATGCAGGGGGTTCAGTTTGAGCATCCGAGTCAGACTTGTAGTAGTCTGACCTGTAGATTCCTGCATCGGAGTCCCACTAGACTCTGCAATCTCCTCCTCACCTTTTTGTGCACCAACTTTTACATTAACTACTGTCTCAACAGGAATCTGAACTTCCTCAACAAAGGCAGCCTCTTGCACAGGATCATCAACAAGTTGTTCTTCTTCTTGTAGATGAGGCATTTCAACCTCAGCATTAGCCTCAGCCTCTTGCTGGTTTCTCTGATCTTGTTCTATCTCAACCTCTTCCTCCTCAAATGATAACAACTCTTCTTCAACTGGTATATCAGGGTCAACATCAGGTACAAATTCTTCTTCTTCCCCAATTACATGTCCAAATAATGGAATATCAGCAATGACTCTATTTGTTCTCTTTTTTTTTTGCTCTTCATGTAGCTCAAAGTCTTTGCTCCCATATGATAAAATACAAGTACATGCCCACCTTGTTGAAGCTCGGGAAAAAGGTGGTTGATAATGATCTGCAAGAACCTTGGATATACAAAAAATTTCTCCTTAACAGCTCCAGTCAGATTATCCTTAAGTTTTCTGAATACCAAGCTAGAAAAGAAGTAATCCCTTCCCTTGATCAGTCCCAAGACTACAGATACCACCACTGCATTAGCTGAGTCAAATCCACCCTTTCGAATGCACATGCAGTGGATAAAGACATGCTTGAAATATCTCCAGTGTGATGGAAGGGAGTTCTTGATAATCTGACCGCTTTTAAATTCATCTAGGTGCCCCAATCTTCTGAAGCATTCTTTGACATAGAAACTTGAAAATTCAATGGGTGCTTCGGGATTATCATCAAAATGCAGCACTTGTTTGATAGTATTTTCTGAAAACAAAACTTCTTGCCCATGAACTGTGGCCCTTATGTGCTCCACATTATCGATAGATACAATCTCAGCTGACTCCCAAAATTGCCTTATGGTTGCTTCAAAGACTGGGATGTTGTGCTTATGGCAAAACTAATGTTTGAATTAGTCAGGAAGTTCATCACTGGAACGAACTTGACACTTTTTGGATCCTTAGCACAGACATTGTGCCTCTTAACAAATAGTAGATCCATATATGCAAATATACAAGATCAATCAAGCTTGATACTTAGAGAAATTTAAGAGAAGAACCTGATCGAAACTATTTAAACCAACACTTAGACAATTTCTGGAACACACTCTATCGAAATTACTAGTTTCGATCGAAACAGCACTTAGAAAATTTTAGAAAATGCCTTATCTTGTGGATCATCACCCAACAAAGGATCAGTAGAAGAATCTTGAAAAATAGCATTGTCTTCCTCACTCTCTGAATCTTGTGGTCCCGAACAAGAAGCAACATTAGGATTGGGAGCAGCAGTAGATGGAACCGATGAATGTGGAATTACATTTGGTAGAAAGCCATTGTGCTGTGCATCCTGACATGAATCATAGAGAACAACAGCTTCATCAGGAGAAATATCAGAAGGTAAATGAAAAGACTTGAATAAATTTTCATAATCAAATGCCCAATCTGGTCCAATCGCCATTTGAGGTAAGGACCAATTTGAACAGTCAATATGGAACCATTCTTCAACTTGGTGCGTCTCTTTGTTATAAACCCTCTTGGTAGTAGAATTAGCAACATACCCTAGAAAAATCCCTTCAATAGCCTTAGCACTGAATTTTGTTGGGACATCTCGAACTTTCAACAGGGTGCACGGATTACCAAAAGGTAGTAAATAATCCAGATTCGGCTTTCGATTATTCAGCAAGTCGTAGCAAGTCTTGTTGTGTCGCTTGACGGTCAAGACCCTGTTCAAAACGTGACACGCAGTATTCACAGCTTCAGCCCAAAAAGTAATCGGAAGCTTAGAATCTGCAAGCATCGTGCGTGTCGTTTCAACCAATGTCCTGTTCTTTCGTTCAGCAACACCGTTTTGTTGAGGAACATATGGCGCACTGAATTCATGATGAATTCCCTTTTGTGGACAGAATAAGCCCATCTTGCTATTCTTAAACTCGCTGCCATTGTCACTCCTAATTCTTTTGACCTTCAGATTGAACAAATTCTCCAAACCCAGAATTCAACTCAGTGGTTTCAGCTTTAGAAGAAACAAACTTAACCCACGAAAATCTAGAGAAATCATCCGTTACTACCAAACAGTACGATTTTCCACCAATGCTCCTGATACTAATCGGACCGAACAAATCCATATGTAGCAACTCCAAAGGAGTTACGATAGAATTCTTCGATTTAGATTTGTGTTATTTCTTTCGTTGTTTCCCCTTCTTGCAAGGAATACAATCATCAGGAACGGAGAATTTCATCTTCGGAATACCAAGAACCAGATCATTCTTAACAATATAGTTCATCTTTCGATCGTTGATGTGAGCTAGCTTCTTGTGCCACAAAATAGAATCTGATTCCGACGCATTGGAGAGTAAACATGTAGGAATTGAATCCGTCGTAGTAGCGACACTCATGTCAAGGACATACGTGTCATTTCTCCTCGGGGCCTTCATGAGAATCCATTCGTCAGGAATAACAAAACCAGGTTTCAAGATATAACACTCAGCATCATTGAAATGGAACGAAAACTTCTTGTCACAAACTTGTGATACACTCAAAAGATTGCGTTCAAGATGCTCCACATAATTCACCTTCTCAAATTTGACTTTATCAATCTTTAAAGTACACTGTCTAGTTATGTACCCGCCTTTATTCCCCGCAAAAGCGACTTAACCTCCATCAATATTTTTAACATCTTCAAGCAATCTAATATTCCCTGTCATATGTCGAGAGCAACCACTATCCACATACCATGTATTGTTGATAGTCCTCCTTGGTTGTCCCTACATAAACAATGAAAATCAGTTAGAAATAGGAACCCAAGCCATTGTGGTCTTGGGTCCTCCAGATTGATCAAAATAAATAACTTCTAGTAATTCACAATCAAGGTTATCATTAACCTTTGGAATAGAAGTTTTACCAACAGACTTTTTCAAAGGAGACATATTTTGATTATTTTGAAAAACATTATTTGAAATATTATTATCAGATTCAGATGTTTTCAAAATTTTCTTTAATTTTCTGTTTCATCTTCTCCTTTGTGGTCTAGACAATTTAACTTAGATTGAGAATCTTTTGAAATTCTAACATGAGGAATCTCAAGTTTCTCTTGACACACAAATGATTTAGAATTCAATTTATCCTACTGTTTAAATCCAGAGGATTTAACAAAAGATCGACAGGACATATTTTTTTCCAAACTAAATGATGACTTTCCCTCATCTGTTCTTTTCAGAATTTTCACCACTTTTGGTTGTGAAGGAACAGTCTTCAATTTGCCCTGGTTCTTATAAGGACAATTGACCAGAATGTGACCAGCTTCGTTGCAATGAAAACAAACCCTTCTCTATTTATAAGTTCTAAAGTAAGAAGAATTCTTTGAGTTTGAGGAGCCATCAGAGGAATAAGCTTTAGAAGATTTTCCAGAACAGTTTACTGATTTCTTTGGAACATAAACCTTGTAGGCACCTTTGATGAATGCACCTTTTGATGACCAGCAGCGACAAAACCACTTGACTGTAAAATTGGGGAAAGCTTAGGTGTAACAACTTTCACCTCAGCAGGTTCAGTCAGAATACATCTATCACATGTAACAGTTTTTACAACTGTTGGTTCATCAAGTTTCACCTCTTTTGGAATACCTTCGACCTTCTTCTCATCAAATACCTCATCCTCCGAAGCAGATTCAGAAACCATATCCTCACCAGTTACCGGGTTCACTTTCAATACTGTTTTTGGATCTATTTCCTCTTCATGTATGATTTCAGGTTCAACCACATAATTTGCATTAAATGGTGGAGGAACAAATCCAATCCCAACAACTCGTTTAGTAGGATCAGCATTTGAATTAAAATAATCCAAAACAATCGAAGAATTTGTAAAGTTTTCCAACTTTCTATGAAGTTTGATCACCTCAGACTCTTTGTCAGAAATTTCTTTATTCTTTTGAGCAACAACTTCATTTCCTTTTTCTATCTCAGCATAAGCCATATCCAGATGATAAGCTTGTTCTTTATATTTCAACCCCAGAGAATTTAAGTCTCTTTTCAAAGACTCAATTCTATCGATGCACAATTTATCATTATATTTCAGTTTCTGATTAACTGAATGCATCGATTTCATATCACAAATCAAGTTTGTATTATCATCCATAACCCTTTGCAATTTATCTTTAACAGTAATGCAGTTAGAACAGTAAATATGACAAACAGAGTCTTTTACCTTTGACGGATCAGACATGTCTGCCATGAAAACTTTGGCAATGGGAATATTCTCTGAATCAGCACCATCTGAAGCATTTTGTGTTAGAACAATATCATCTTCAGCAACACCTGATGCAACATCAGAATCAATATTCTGCACTTGTTCTATCTCTTCATCAACAATCTACACACTTTCACCATCACTAGAACCATCACTGGAACCATCACTTGAACCATCACTTGAACCATCACTCGAACCGTCATCATCAGTCATCTCTCTGATTTTTCAGAATGAATTTCTGCTACAAAGGCTTGACTTACAGCACCCACTAAATCTTCCAGATGAATACCCCAGTCATAGTTCTCATCGTTTGTGCAACCAAGGCCGATGATGCAGATGCATGATTTGAATTTCTAGATGAACCATGTGATTGATTACGATTATTCTGAAAATTATTCTGCTTCTTATGAGAATCAAACTCAACCTTTTGCTTCACACACTCTTTAGCAAAGTGACCATACTCTTGACAGTTATAACAACACACTTTGGATTTATCAAATCCCATGCATGATCGACTATTAGATCCAATATACTTTCTGCCAGTTTTATTCAAGAAATCCTTTGTTTGACGCTCAACATGGCCATATTCCATTGGATGTTCATTTCTTCCATATCAACAGGGTCAATCTGTCTGAAATCTTCTTCAATAACCTCAGGATCATGAATTTTCCCTCCAATAAAATTCTCATACGAAGTCATGAATGAGGAAAACATAGCTAGATAATCATCAGCAACCTTTTGATTTATATGTGATCCAGAAGATGTAGAAGCTGTTGTCGCAGAAAATCCAGAATGACTAGAATGACCAGAATGAATAGGAACTCTAGAACACTGATCATTAAAAGAATCTTGAGCATCGCCAGAAAAGAATGCAACTCCTGTACCAGTTTTACCAGAAGTCTTGGTAAAATACATTGAAGGATCCTGGATATGCTCCATATTAGTCTCCTTCTTCTTCATATTCAGGTCATACGATTGAATCTTTCCAAGAACTTCTTCAAGAGACATGGTTTTGTACTTGATATTTTCTTTTATCAAAACTGTATACACATCAAATTTTGATGGTAATGCCTCCAAGAATTTATCATTAATTTCTTCAGTTTCATACACCACAGAAGCACTCGACAGTTCACTAAGCAGGTGATAGAATCTGGTAGCAAGATCATCCAAGGATTCATTTTGAAAATGTTTGAAGACCAAGAATTGCTTCTCCAGTAGCTCTTTTCTACTCTTCTTTACATCCAAACTGCCTTCACATCTTTTCTGTAATGCTTCCCATAGTTGTTGAGAAGACTTGAATTGTTTGAAACTGTGATATATTTCCTTCGGAAGAGACATCGAAATACTTGCCATCGCTTTCTTTTCCCTATCAAACAGCAACTTTTCTTCAGTCGTTAACGCTGATACCGGCTTTGGAACATTATCCTGTCCCATCCACGAATAAGTCGGATGCGTATGACCTTCTAAAATAGGAATCCAGAGACTGGTATTGGTAAAAGATACGAACTGATCAAACCTATCTTTCCAATTAGAATAATCAGCAAGATTCAATAACTTCGATGGTTTCTGAGATGTACCAATCTCATTATCATAATTGAACATATTCGTTACTTGTACCATATTTGCCATTTTCCTGAAAAATTTCCAAGTGTTGAACACTCACTACCCTTAGGCGAAGATAATAAGTTCGCTTCTGTGATACCCAAGCGAACTTAATATGAAGCGAACTTAATAAGTTCGCTTAAACCAGAAATCAGAAAATCTGATTAAGTTCACCTAAAAATAAGTTCGCTTAATTTGTAAGAAGCGAACTTGACAAGTTTGCCTGCTAAGTTCGCCTGCACACCAAATCAACAAGTTCGCTTGCTTCAGCAGATTCAAAATAAAGAACAGTTCAACCAGAAACCGCGAACCAAGAATCATCAAAAAACTTCATAATTCACCGATTTGAAGGAATTAGTCAAAATCAAACCGTAGGATTGTGTAATTTCTCAATTAGAATCTTTCTATCGGATTAATTTCTTCAAAATCCTCTTCAAAAACACCAAATCAGAACCAAATTAAGCTTGAAAACTCCATGGAAATGAAAATATCAAAGATGATGAAATTCTTGTCAATTTGCATACAAAACCGTCTAGAATCGCCAAGAATCACGAGCAAAAGCTCTGATACCACTTGTAGGTCCTCATGGCACTTCTACAGATCGTTCTCGTGATAAGACGTGTCGTTAACTCGAAGTGCGGAATCCAACGAATCAATGATTGCACACACAAAAGACAATATAGACAATTAAGTAAATAACATTCACACTTGTATTCCAATTCACAATAGAGTTTACAGACTCAATCGTTCAACTCTGTTCTAGTTCTGATCGATCTCTTGCAAACTGACTCTGTAAACATCTATATATAGATATCTGACCTGCATTAGGCGAACTTAACAAGTTCCCCTCTAACAGACTAAGCGAACTTAACAAGTTCGCCTCAAACAAACTTAAGAGAACTTAACAAGTTCACCTCTGTTAGACTCTAGCATAACTTGCATAAAACACTTAGAGCATTATACATAACAAAAACATAAAGACAGTAGATCTAAACTATTACAAAGCTTTTGTAATTACAAACTATGTCCTAACATGACAGACACTCTGGATAGTGTCTTAGTTTTTGTACTTGTCTTGTATGTATTAGTCTTTATGTGTTAGTGTCTGTATGTATTAGTTATCGAGTTGTAATTTCTAATGCATGTTATTGTTGTATAATTTCTCTAAATGTTTTGCGCACTTAGCATGTGCGCAGGAATTACTTCCTGCGTACTTAGCAAGTACGCAAGAATACTCTGCGTACTTGCTAAGTACGCATGAACAATTTGCCCTGCGCACTTGTTAAATGTGCAGAGATCAGGTCTAGTATAAATAGAATAGGTTGACAGAATTTATGTACGCAAACATTTGCACTCAATAGTATTCTCTCTGTAACCTTCAAGTTTATAATAGACGGAGTTTGAAAGTGATTTCGTTGTCGGGTTTACTTTGTGTTGCTTGATTCTCCACCTAGTCACGGGCATTCCGCACCCGGTCCGACTAGTCACACACCCACACGTAACGATCCGAGACACCCGGGGACCTACAAGTGGTATCAGAGCTTAGCAAGTACGCAAGAATACTCTGCGTACTTGCTAAGTACGCATGAACAATTTGCCCTGCGCACTTGTTAAGTGCGCAAAGATCAGGTCTAGTATAAATAGAATAGGTTGACAGAATTTATGTACGCAGACATTTGCACTCAGTAGTATTCTCTCTGTAACCTTCAAGTTTATAATAGACGGAGTTTGAAAGTGATTTCGTTGTCGGTTTACTTTGTGTTGCTTGATTCTCCACCTAGTCACGGTGTCACACCCCCAATTTCAACTAACGGAGTTTTACCGTTTGGGAAGTGACGAACCAGGATCTCAGACATTAGTTACTTTGAACGACTCTACATGGGACTCAAATGAAAATATCATAATAAACAGAGTTCAAATGCGGAAGCGTAAAGAAAAAAATGCGCAAAACACACGTGCCCAAAACGAAAGTCCAAAACGTCCAACCAAACCAAGTACAATACAAAATAATCCAAACAAGCATAAATACGCCATAATCAAAATAGTTGAATCCCATGCATGCCCTAATGTGCACCTGTGTCTTATCTTAGCGACCTGAGAAAACATGTAAGAAAATATGTCAATACGAGGTTGGTGAGTTCACAGGTTTCAATATATGTAAATAAGCGTTTACCAGATTTATGTTCATTCAGTATGTATCTATAGATAGCTAACCTATGTTCATGTTTAACTCAAGCGCTCGCAACCGAAGCTGACTGTTTATTTATTTGCCTCCTGCCAGGTATATCAACACTGCAGTGTGAGTAGGCTAACATTTCACCCGTTCGATCTCTAATCGAGTTAGCGCGACTAACGCGGGTGGGATTTGTCAAACCCATTAGTACTACTAAAAATTACCTTGCTAAGATCCATATTAACGGTTCGATATAAGATGAGGACTTTCTGTGATAGCGTGTTACGCTTAGCTCTAACATTGATAACATACGAATTTACAAAATCTCAAAAATAGTTAATCATGTTTTCTCCCCCAAGTTAAAACAATAAAAAGAGGCCGTGAAAACTCACCTGCGTTGCGTTGAAGGTAGTTTCACACTAGAGGAAAGTTGAAACCACGAGTGTAAGTCTCAAATGACTTACGAATGCCCTAAATTTATAAACACATAAATTAGGGATAAAAATGGGAATTGTGACAGCGACACGGAATGAGAAACGTCCTAAAGAAATGCTCTAATATTCAAGAGTGGACGAACGTGTCCACGGAGTTAGGAATTGCTTTACGTGACGAATGAAAAAAATAATAATAAATATAACCAGGTGTTTTGTCATTCATAAAAATTGAGAAAATAATAATATATATTATTAATTAGTCTCAATCGATATACGATGTTATAAAATGATTCAAAATAATACAAATATATATTATTTAATAATACGGGTCACGGTTTGAAAATAATATAAACATATTATTTTTTTACGAAGTTACGGTTTGAAAATAATATAAACATATTATTCTTTTTTTTATTTGATAATAATATAAATAACTTATTTTTAAAAGTGAGAATAATATTAAAATAGGTTAATAATTCAAACCCGAGCCTACGGGTTGTTTCCCGAGTTAAAACACATTTATATAATTTTATAAAGTTTGATTTTTATTAATTAAATATAACAGAAAACTGTTCAAAAACTAGTTATGGGAGCCCGGGTCTCTCCCACACACGCACAATGAACCAACCAGTCCCGCCCGCTAGGGTATCGCGATGGATACCTGGATTAAATTCTTTTAACATCCAGGCTCAAGTGATTTTCCTCCCAAATCCACTCGCGATCGAAACCCGGCCCTGATCCATCGTTTCCGGTGTTAATCGATCGAAACAGTAGAGGGGTTTTGATAATCGAGTTGAGGTGGTCCTGTGGTTAAGTTTAATTGCAAGGTTTTCATGTTTAAGTTTGTTTAATTTCAGAAAGAAAAGCTGTAACCCTAGATTATGAACACTGAATCGATTTGAGATATTCTGATAATAAAAGTTGATAGAATCATAGGGCTTTTAACAAAAACGACATTGCGAATATGATGATGTGGTTTAATTGTATTTCTTTTGAGTTTAAGATTGAAAAGCCCAGATCGTTTCCAGGATGAACCCTAATTACTGGATCAAAATCAATTCGATGATGGAAGCCCGATATTTCATAGGGCTTTCACTCTACAGGCGATTACGAGTCTAATGGTATGATTGAATTTGATTTAAATACGGTTTCGGGTTGACTTCGACAATCTGGTTTCATAAGAACCCTAGATTACGGGTTATAACAATTTGTATAATAAAACATCGAATTGACAGAGGGCTTTCAAGGAAAATGGTATTGCGAATCAAACTGTATAGGTTAATTGTATTTTGATTGGGTCTAGACTAGGGTTCGATTAAACAGGTCAGTGATGAACCCTAGATTACAGATTTCGATCGAATTGATAATGTAAGCCCCGGTAATGATAGGGCTTTCATTCTATGGATAAAAACGACAGTGTGAGTGCAAGCAATTACCAGAAATGTTGTCGGATTGATGGTGATCGATTGAAACTGATGCCAACAGCGACTGAGTTGGTCTCCGACAACTTCGGGCTTGAATCCGGTTGAATTAGAATGTGCAACAGGTTCTTTGGAATTCGATTGGAGTATGCAGAGTTCTAATTCGTGAGGGTAATACAAGGTTTTGCCGAATTCGATGAATGTTTGATGTGGGTCGGCGGTTACGGTTTTAATAACCATAATTGGGATTTATTCGTGAATAATGCAGATGTTAATTACTTCAATGATGATCGAAACTGATGTAAATTAACCATTTCTGTTACAATTTCGAACGAATTTTGGATATAGGTACGAATTTGAATTTGGATGAATTTAGTTTGACTTTTGAAAGTCAACATGGTCGATTTTGGGTTGATTTTGACCTTAGGAGTCAATAATTTGAGTATTAGGACTTGGCATGATCAATCCCCGACGTTGGAGATTATGAAAAGGCAGAATTTGTCTTTTGGATTTGATATTGAGTTAACTGGGTTAGGTTTTAACAGGAAACTTAACGGAATTTCTAACAGATTTAACTAAAAAGTCCGGATTGTCACATCATCCCATAGTTGAAAGAATTTTCGTCCCGAAAATTAAATAATAATAATAATAATAAATTTCTCGGGATATCATATCATCCCCTAGCTGAAAGAATTTTTATCTCGAAAATTAAATAGTATCTTAAGAATTTGACGCGGAGTGCTTGAACAGATTAGGATATTTTCCCATCATCTGATCCTCGCGTTCCCACGTGAATTCCGGTCAGCGTTTCGAGTTCCAACGAAGTCTAACAATAGAGATTTTACTGTGCTTTAACGTTTTGACCTCCCTATCCATAATTTCTACGGGTTCTTCGATGAAATGTAGCTGTTCATCAATGTGTAGTTCCTCAAGAGGAACCGCGAGAGACTCGTCTGCTAGACATTTCTTCAAATTTGAGATGTGAAAGACATCGTGTACACCACTAAGTCCTTCCGGCAGGTCCAGTTGATAAGCGACTGGGCCAATTCTCTTTACTATCTTGAAAGGTCCAACATAACGAGGGTTTAGTTTACCTCGTTTCCCGAAGCAAATGACTCCTTTCCAAGGTGAAACTTTTAACAAGTTCATATCCCCTACTTGAAATTGTAACAGTTTACGACGCCTATCGGCATAGCTCTTTTGACGATCACGAGCTGCTGCCATACGGTTTCTAATTTGAACGATTTTCTCAGATGTTTCAAGTACGAGCTCAGGACCTGTAAGTTGACTATCCCCAACCTCGGCCCAACAAATAGGAGAACGGCATTTCCGTCCATAAAGTGCTTCAAATGGAGCTGCCTTGATGCTAGTGTGATAACTGTTGTTGTAGGAAAACTCCACCAATGGTAGGTGAGACTCCCAAGTGTTACCGAAATCAATCACACAGGCTCGTAGCTTGTCCTCCAGAGTTTGAATAGTACGTTCCGTCAGGCCATCAGTCTGCGGATGATATGTTGTGCTCATATCTAGACGCGTGCCTAAAGCTTTATGTAATGACTGCCAGAAACGAGAAGTGAATCATGCATCATGATCCGAAATGATAGAGATTGGCACCCAGTGCCGAGAGACTATTTCTTTCAAGTAAGTACGAGTAAGCTTATCCATTTTGTCGGTTTCCTTGATTGCTAAGAAGTGGGCGGACTTTGTTAAACGGTCAACAATTACCCAAATGGTATCACATCCGGTAGGAGTTCATGGCAATTTTGTGATAAATTCCATGGAGATTTGTTCCCATTTCCACATGGGAATTTCTGGTTGTTGGAGAAGACCGGATGGCTTTTGATATTCAACTTTGACCTTTGCGCAAGTCAGACACTTACACACATAGGTGGCTATATCGGCCTTCATCTTCGGCCACCAATATAGCACCTTTAGATCATGGTACATCTTGTGTGGAACCTGGATGTATAGAGTAACGAGATTTATGAGCCTTATCCATGACTAGTTCTCTTAAATTTCTGAATACTGGAATCCATATTCGCTCGACGAAGTAGCGATTACCGTCATATTTGACTTCAAGTTGTGCTTCCATACCGCGTGTACCTTCCAGCGGTAGGTTTTCTCTTTTAGGGCTTCGAGTTGAGCACTACGGATTTTGTCAGGTAATCCGGGATGAATAGTAAGCTGTAATGCTCGAACTCGTTTGGGTTTCGTTTCCTTTCGACTTAGGGCATCAGCTACAACATTAGCTTTACCCGGGTGGTACCGGATCGCACAGTCATAATCATTTAAGAGCTCGACCCAACGACGCTGTCGCATGTTCAACCCTTTCTGTTCGAAGATGTGCTGAAGACTCTTGTGATCGGTGTAGATGGTGCATTTGGTACCGTACAAGTAATGTCTCCATATCTTAAGTGCGAAAACTACAGCTCCCAACTCTAAGTCATGAGTGGTGTAGTTTTTCTCGTGAACCTTTAGTTGACGCGAAGCATACGCGATCACCTTTTCTCGTTCCATTAACACACAACCTAGACCCTGAATAAACGTGTCACAATACACCAAAAAATCATCCGTTCCTTCCTGAAGAGCTAGAATAGGTGCACTGCAAAGTTTCTGTTTAAGATGTTGGAATGCTGACTCTTGGTTATCGCCCCAGTTATAGGCTTTACCCTTTTGAGTTAAGGCAGTGAGAGGTTGTGCAATTTTTGAAAATCCCTCAATGAATCGACGGTAATAACCGGCCAATCCCAGAAATTGTCGCACCTCAGTCAGAGTCGTCGGTGCTGCCCAATTCTTGATGGCTTCTATCTTTGATGGGTCAACATGTATTCCTTTCTCGTTAACCACATGCCCTAGAAACTGAACTTCCCGGATCCAGAATTCACACTTGGAAAACTTAGCATACAGTTGCTCTCGCTTAAGTAATTCCAAAATTAGGCGTAGATGTTCCTCATGTTCTTCCTTGTTCTTGGAATAAATGAGGATGTCTTCTATGAACACGATGACGAATTGGTCAAGATATGGTTTACACACACGGTTCATGAGGTCCATGAATACCGCAGGTGCATTGATTAATCCGAAAGGCATGACCATAAATTCATAGTGGCCGTACCTTGTCCTGAAAGCAGACTTAGAGATATCTTCATCTCGGACTCTCAATTGATGGTAGCCGGACCTGAGATCTATCTTGGAATAGAAACTTGATCCTTGGAGTTGGTCAAATAGGTCATCTATACGAGGCAAAGGATAACGATTCTTGATTGTGACCTTATTCAGTTCACGGTAGTCGATACACATACGGAAGGTTCCGTCCTTCTTCTTGACAAATAGTACCGGAGCTCCCCACGACGACGAACTAGGTCGGATGAAACCTTTATCCAACAAATCTTGCAATTGAGTGGACAACTCTTGTAATTCACTAGGTGCTAACCTATAAGGTGCCCGAGCGATTGGTGCCGCTCCGGGTGCTAGATCGATTTGGAATTCAACTTGACGGTGCGGTGGCAGACCAGGCAGATCCTCGGGAAATACTTCCAAAAATTCACGAACGATGGGAATATCATCAATCTTCTTCTCTTCTGATGGCTGCTCGGCAACGAGAGCCAAAATAGCCGTATGCCCCTTTCGAAGGCACTTATGTGCTTTCATAAAAGATATGATGCCCATGACTGCACCAACTTTTTCACCCTGAACGGAAAGGGTTTCTCCACTCGGGAGAGGAATACGAACAATTTTCTCATGAAAGATAATTTCAGCTTGGTTCTTTGATAACCAATCCATGCCGACAATTACATCAAAACTACCAAGTGTGACAGGCATATGGTCGATATCAAGTATATGTCTTACATCCCTTAAGAATGTGAGTTGCTTCAATTATTTGGCCATCAACTATCTCTATTATATACTTAGCTTCTAACAGAGTTGGAGTTCCTTTTATCATATCACTAAGTTTCTTAGATATAAAACTTCTATCAGCACCAGTCTCAAAAAGGACAGAAGCAAAGTAATTACTTAAGAGAAACTCACCGATGACCACACTATGATCATAACGAGCTTCTCCAGATCCTAGCACGAAGGCTCGTCCCTTCGCACCATTTCCTCCACCATTTTCGTTGTTTCCCCCATTGCTGTTATTCTGGTTAGGGTTGTGGTTTCCATTACCCCCTTTCTTCAATTGAGGACAATTCTTCCGGATATGTCCCTCCTTTCCACACTTAAAACAACCCCTTGTGGATCCAGATTGTTGAAAAGGTTGTTTAGCTTGCAACTCACCCCTACAATCTTTGGCAGCATGACCTATTTTGCCACACCGCTGACAACGATTGCAAAACCCGAAGTGATGGAAGTTGCACTTGTTACACTTAGGGGACTTTCCCGCGTAACCACCCTGGTTTTGACCTGAAGAGGTCGACTGGTTGAAGTTCTTAGCAGGCTCAAACTTATGCTGCTGCTGATTAAACTGGGTTGATTGGGCTGGGGTCCTTTAGAATTGGAGTGGGTGTGGGTGTTGGAATGGTGATCAAACTTGCGTTTATGATTGTCGGTGGGTTTAGAGACCGAACCTCTCGGAGGTAGAGTCCCTTGAGTCACCGCCTGATCGGTTAACTTATGGGCAAGTCGGATAATTTGTTGGATAGTAGCAGGATTGGATGAAGTAACCATGCTTTGTATTTGAGGCACTAGACCTCCAATGTAAAGCTCAATTCTCTTGTAATCAGGGGTTACCATATGCGGGCACATAGTAGCAAGTTCATGTGAACGTGTGGTGTAGAGTTCAATTTCAGAACCCTCCATCTTTAGGTTCCAGAACTGTCCCTCTAACTTCTGGATTTCATCGCGAGGACAGTATTCCTCCTTCATCATTAATTTAAAGTCCTCCCATGGGAGTCCATTTTTCGTGGCCAGACCCAACATCTGGACCTGGGCGTTCCACCATGTGAGAGTCGGGCCCTCCAAAGTTCCAGCGGCGAACTTGACCTGATTTGCCACTGGGCAGTTGCACATGGCGATAACTGATTCTACTTTCTCGAACCAACGAAGTAGTCCAATGGCTCCTTCAGCTTCACTAAAGGCGTGGGGCTTACAATCCATGAATGCCTTGAAGGTGCAGGCTGGTTGCGGGTTTTGTGGACCTGGAGTTAGAAACAATATAGGATTGGAATTATAGGGTTTAGGAAGATGTTTTTAGAAGATGAATTGGCATTATTAGTCAATAGCCAAAGTGTTACCTGCAGCATTTTGTGCTGCCAGAGCCTCCGCCACACTATTGTTTGTTAGTGCCGCTAGCTCTGCTGCCGTCATGTTAATGGTACCTCGACCACCGGCACGACCTCCGCGTCCTCTCCCTGACATGATTCTTCACAATCACAAATGAAAAACAATGAGAAATATATCGCATATTAAACATTATTCAGGTATAAGTAAGAAAATACAACATATAATATTTTGAAAATTAAATAAATTGTAAGGCTACAAAATAAATAACTCAAACATTAAACTTCTCATGCTTTTATTGAATGGGAACAACCTTACTCATCTAGGTTTGAAAAGAGAAATAACATAAGCAAAAACAGGCATGAAAAGGAAGATAGAATAGGAAGATCATCAAACATCTTCGTCTTCGGAAGAAACATACGATTGTGCATCGTCCATCTCCACCGGTTCCTCTTCGGGTGGCTCCTCCTCGAAGGGCTCCTCCTCGAAGGGCTCTTCCTCAAAGGGCTCTTCTTCAAAGGGCTCATCCTAGCCATCAGAAAGTGGAATCTCCTCAGGAAACAGAGCTGCTTGTAGTTGGGCTTCCAAGTGAGTCACCCTCTCTTGAAGACCTTCAGCAGTATGGTTTGCTACATGTAGCTGAGCTTCCAAAGCAGCCACTCTTTCCAGAACTCCTCCCATATCATCGTCCAAGGTGTCCACCCTCGTCTCCAAATGTGTCACACGATCCACCAAAAGGTTATGGACCTGGTCCGTTACTGCTAGTTCAGCAGTTAAAAGTTCTATCCCTACCTTATTCTCCTCTATTTGAGGGTCTCTCTTCAGAATATCAGGTATTTCATCAGTAGCATCTTTCACAATGCTTAACTCCCTAGACATGTAAAATACAAAGGTTGCAAAAGCATGTTCCATAGTGCATGGCAAGCTAGGTAATGTAGATGATGAGGAAGTAGAACCAAAGTAAGGTGATGGGACATTTCCCATTTCGATCCATCTTTGGATCATTTTCAGGTATGCGTTCCAATTGCGAGCAGGATTCATTGCTTGTGCGCTGCTCGTTCCCCATGGTCAACTGAATAGTCACTAGAACTAGTCCGGCTCCTTTTGGGCTCCTGGGATGATAGGATAGGTGCCTTATGTCCTGGTGCCTTAGGTGATGGAGGTGGAGTTGACGACATGTTCCTGTAACAATATGTATAAGTGCCAAACATCCAAATGACATGTAACTAATGTGTGAGGCTATAGTCTAGTACGCAATCCTAGTTCTCTATAACCAATGGCTCTAATACCAATCTGTCACACCCCCAATTTCAACTAACGGAGTTTTATCGTTTGGGAAGTGACGAACCAGGATCTCAGACATTAGTTACTTTGAACAACTCTACATGGGACTCAAAGGAAAATATCATAATAAATAGAGTTCAAATGCGGAAGCGTAAAGAAAAGAAAATGTGCAAAACACACGCGCCCAAAATGAAAGTCCAAAACGTCCAACCAAACCAAGTACAATACAAAATAATCCAAACAAGCATAAATACGCCATAATCAAAATAGTTGAATCCCATGCATGCCCTAATGTGCACCTGTATCTTATCTTAGCGACCTGAGAAAACATGTAAGAAAATATGTCAACCCGAGGTTGGTGAGTTCACAGGCTTCAATATATGTAAATAAGCGTTTACCAGATTTATGTTTATTCAGTATGTATCTATAGGTAGCTAAACTATGTTCATGTTTAACTCAAGCGCTCGCAACCGAAGCTGACCGTTTGTTTATTTGCCTCCTGCCAGGTATATCAACACTGGCGGTCTGAGTAGGCTAACATTTCACCCGTTCGATCTCTAATCGAGTTAGCGCGACTAACGCGGGTGGGATTTGTCAAACCCAGTAGTACTACTAAATATTACCTTGCTAAGATCCATATTAACGGTTCGATATAAGATGAGGACTTTCTGTGACAGCGTGTTACGCTTAGCTTTAACATTGATAACGTACGAAATTGCAAAATCTCAAAAATAGTTAATCATGTTTTCTCTCCCAAGTTAAAACAATAAAAAGGGGCCGTGAAAACTCACCTGCGTTGCGTTGAAGGTAGTTTCACACTAGAGGTAAGTTGAAACCATGAGTGTAAGTCTCAAATGACTTACGAATGCCCTAAAATTATAAACACATAAATTAGGGATAAAATGGGAATTGTGACAGCGACACGGAATGAGAAACGTCCTAAAGAAATGCTCTAATATTCAAGAGTGGACGAACGTGTCCACGAAGTTAGGAATTGTTTTACGCGACGAATGACAAAAATAATAATAAATATAACCGGGTGTTTTGTCATTCATAAAAATTGAGAAAATAATAATATATATACGAGTAAATAATACAACCAGTTATATTATTAATTAGTCTCAATCGATATACGATGTTATAAAATGATTCGAAATAATATAAATATATATTATTTAATAATACGGGTCACGGTTTGAAAATAATATAAACATATTATTTTTTTACGAAGTTACGGTTTGAAAATAATATAAACATATTATTCTTTTTTTATTTGATAATAATATAAATAACTTATTTTTAAAAGTGAGAATAATATAAAAATAGGTTAATAATTCAAACCCGAGCCTACGGGTTGTTTCCCGAGTTAAAACACATTTATATAATTTTATAAAGTTTGATTTTTATTAATTAAATATAACAGAAAACTGTTCAAAAACTAGTTATGGGAGCCCGGGTCTCTCCCACACACGCACAATGAACCAACCAGTCCCGCCCGCTAGGTTATCGCGATGGATACCTGGATTAAATTCTTTTAACATCCAGGCTCAAGTGATTTTCCTCCCAAATCCACTCGCGATCGAAACCCGGCCCTGATCCATCGATTCCGGTGTTAATCGATCGAAACAGTAGAGGGGTTTTGATAATCGAGTTGAGGCGGTCCTGTGGTTAAGTTTAATTGCAAGGTTTTCATGTTTAAGTTTGTTTAATTTCAGAAAGAAAAGCCGTAACCCTAGATTATGAACCCTGAATCGATTTGAGATATTCTGATAATAAAAGTTGATAGAATCATAGGGATTTTAACAAAAATGACATTGCGAATCTGATGATGTGGTTTAACTGTATTTCTTTTGAGTTTAAGATTGAAAAGCCCAGATCGTTTCCAGGATGAACCCTAATTACTGGATCAAAATCAATTCGATGATGGAAGCCCGATATTTCATAGGGCTTTCACTCTACAGGCGATTACGAGTCTAATGGTATGATTGAATTTGATTTAAATACGGTTTAGAGTTGACTTCGACAATCTTGTTTCATAAGAACCCTAGATTACGAGTTATAACTATTTGTATAATAAAACATCGAATTGACAGAGGGCTTTCAAGGAAAATGGTATTGCGAATCAAACTATATAGGTTAATTGTATTTTGATTGGGTCTAGACTAGGGTTCGATTAAACCGATCAGTGATGAACCCTAGATTACAGATTTCGATCGAATTGATAATGTAAGCCCTGGTAATGATAGGGCTTTCATCCTATGGATAAAAACGATAGTGTGAGTGCAAGAAATTACCATAAATGTTGTCGGATTGATGGTGATCGACTTAAACTGATGCCGACAGCGACTGAGTTGGTCTCCAACAACTTCGGGCTTGAATCCGGTTGAATTGGTTTGGGATTCGATTGGAGTATACAGAGTTCTAATTCGTGAGGGTAATACAAGGTTTTGCCGAATTCGATGAATATTTGGGATTTATTCGTGAATAATGGAGATGTTAATTACTTCAATGATGATCGAAACTGATGTAAATTAACCGTTTCAGTTACAATTTCGAACGAATTTTGGATATAGGTACGAATTTGAATTTAGATGAATTGAGTTTGACTTTTGAAAGTCAACAGGGTCGATTTTGGGTTGATTTTGACCTTAGGAGTCAATAATTTGAGTATTAGGACTTGGCATGATCAGTCCCCGACGTTGGAGATTAGGAAAAGGCAGAATTTGTCCTTTGGATTTGATATTGAATTAACTGGGTTAGGTTTTAACTGGAAACTTAATGGAATTTCTAACAGAATTAACTGAAAAGTCCGGATTGTCACACACGGGCATTCCGCATCCGGTCCGACTAGTCACACACCCACACGTAACGATCTGAGACACCCGGGGACCTACAAGTGGTATCAGATCTTAGCTCTTGATTTCGAGTGTTGTGAGTGTGTTAGGAGCATCTTTTACACTTCCTACAGAGACTTTGCAAGCAAAAGTGGGTGTTTTTGTTGATTTTTGTGATAAAATAGGGGTAGCTCTTGAGCACTATTTTAGAAGCAAAAATCACTCAAAAACCGACTTTTGTTGTGTATTTTGAGTGTTTTGAGCATCAAAGGTTGGTTAGAAACGAGTTTCTGACCCTTTGGCTCATTTTGTTTGGTCATATCTTCAATTTTTTATGTCTCCGGTGAGATTCCAGTGACCGGAAAAAGTTGGTGAGAGTTGGTGAAAAAGTGATATGCGTACTTACCATATTTGGCAACAAGTACAGTCTTCCTGCGTACTTACCAAGTACGCAAGACCATATTTGTTGTGTACTTAATTGATCTCCTGCGTACTTGTCAAGTACGCAAGAGCAAATTCTAAATACGCAAGACCAGGTCTTTAAGTGCGCAAGGCAAGATTCAAGTGCGCAAGTTGTTTTGATTTTTCTGAAATTTAACTAAGTGTTTCACCATAGCAAATCTTCAGAACCTTGGTAACCTTCTTAATTATGACAATGAGATTGGAACCCCACAGAAACCACCAAAGCTGCTTCATGTGAATGATTATTCAAACTGGAAAGCACGCTTTGAGCACTATATCTCATATACCGATTCTTCACTTTGGATACCCATTCTAGAAGGTTATAAGCATCCCACATATACTATGAGGAAGTTCCCAAGCCTATCTCCAAACTTAATGAAGAAGAAAAGAAAGTTTATGACAGAGAGAAGAAGGCACACGGATCTATTACTATGGCCTTGACCAGGGAGTTATTCCACAACTTTAGAGGATATGATAACTCCAATAATCTCTGGAAGGCTTTGCAGAAGAGATTCGAGGGAAACAGCGACATCAAGAAGAGTAAGAGGGATCTTCTTAGGAAGCAGTATGAGTGCTTCAGATGTCTGGAGAATGAATCTAGATATGAGCTTATCTCTAGATTCTATCATCTGCAAACTGAGCTGAAAGCTTATGACCTGATCTATCCGAATGAGGAGCTGGTTGAAAATTTTCTGGATGCCCTACCACCAAAATTTGAGATGTACACCACTTTGATGTGAGAGAACTCAAAGTTTTATGAGATGACTATTGATGAAGCAATTGGAAAGGTTCAAGCACATGATATAAACCTAAAACGAAAGGATAGCTCAGGAAGACCTAAAATACAAGACCCTTCTATGTATTTTGGGACGTCTTCCACAGCCAAGTCATCGGGTTCTGGAATTGCCCTTTTCTCAGGGAACTCTCATGAGGAGGATAACTCAAATGTCTGTGGTGGTCATGCTTGCTATGCTGCATCTGGATCTGGTTCTGGATCTCATCACCAATCAGGGTTTGGATCTGGTTCTGGAATTGCCCTTTTCTCAGGGAACTCTCATGAGGAGGATAACTCAAATTCCTTAAGAAACCCTTCTCCCACATCTTCAGCTAACCAATCAGCAATAGCCAAGATAGCTGAAGATCATGTGGATTTATTCTCATCATGCATGCTTGCCTATGAGAACTTCATTGGCGGTAAGCTCACGGATCCTGAAACCATAGAAAAATACTTCAATCAGGCGGATCCGGGTGATATGGAGGACATGGATATTCAATGGAATATGGCCATGATCTTGAGAAGGGCGAAGCGCTTCCTGAATAGAACTGGCAGGAAGTTTATTGGTGGACATTCAAATGCCAAGGTGGAAATTGATAAATCCAAGGCCAAGTGCTACAAATGCAATAACTTTGGGAATTTTGCAAGAGAATGTCAAAAGGACAAATCACTGGCCTCGGGGTTCACCAGACCTAGCCAAGGAAACAATCAAGGGTACAATAACTCCAACAACCGCAATCAAAGTCAAGGTGGAACGTCCAATGCTTTGGTAGCACAACAGGACGACAACTTTGATTGGGGTGTTCATCTGGAGGATGCCCTTATTGCTCAAACACAGGTTGGTCTCATGGCTGAGATTATGGAGATGATGGAAGCAGAGGAACGGGAAGTTTCTGTGGCTGACCAAGAAGAGTCTACAACTGTAGTTGCCCTCATGGCTATTGGAGAGGCATCATGTTCATCTAAAGAGGTAGATTCTAACTCTTTTGCTGTCATTTCTTGTTCCAAATGTCTAAGCTTAAAGGTTGAAAATTCTAAGCTTCAAGACAAAGTAGAACCCCTTCGTATTGCAGCTTTAAGCTACAAAGAAAACGAAAAACGATACAAAGATTCAATTGAAACGTTGAAGAAAGAAAAACGTGATTATTCACGTAAAATCAGCGATCAACAGTTTCATTTGGATGTTGCGTACAAGGGATTAGAGAAAAGGAACAATGAGATCAACAAGCTGCAAAATGAGATCTTGCAGTTGAAAGGTAATATTGAGAATTTGAAGAATTCTCGTTTTGTGGTGGAACACTACGAGTCTGTAGTGAGACAAGTGAGTGGCTTAGGGCTAGGTACTAATGCCATTCCTCCACCAGTAAGCGGGAAGTTTGTCAACAGCTTAATTGAAATTGATTTGTCTTGCCTTAATGAGTCCTCGAGTCAGGATGATTCCTCTAACAAGGATGATTCCTCAGGTAAGGCTGACTGTGCGTCTGATGAAGAGTTCCTCACTGCTTCTGATAATGGGTCTGAGAACACCTGCCCTGAAGGAGTAGTCTTTGAGGAGTTGCTCGGTGAACAGAAGTTAAGAAAAACATTATCAATGATTGTGATAATTATATTTTGATTGAACCCGATATTGTTGAATCAAATGAAAAATTAAAAGTGATGCTTTATGGGGGATATAAAAATATTAATCAAGTTAAAAAGGAAGCTTTTTAAGCTCATTTTGGGCTTGGCTATCAAGAAAATTTGCAAAAATATTATATTCCCAAGAACCATTCATCATCGGGTCAAACTACTGTTCACCAAACAACTTCTCCTACTCTTCATGCTGAGTCATCTAATGCCAGATCTAATGAGCCTTACAGGAGGACTTACAAAGAAAAGAGGACATGCTTTCACTGTGGTATGGTTGGTCACATCTTTGTGAACTACCCCGCGAAGAACCAATGGAAACGGCCAATTGTTTCACAACCGGCTGTTTTCTCTAAGTCACCACCAGTGAAGCATTCCAAGAGTCCAAAAGAAAATGTGGTGAAACAACCAGTAAAACTTATGGTGAAGCCAAAGATCACATCTAAGGCTAAACCATATGCTCCAAAAAGGGAAAAGCTATCTGCTAAACCTTGTGCTTCTACCTCTGGTAGTGCACCTACTGGTGAGAAACATGTGGTTAAGCTTTCTAAGCCATAGAGAAGAAGAAGGAATAAGAGATTGAGAAAGCTGGAACAACTGGCTGGAATTCAATCAGGTGAAGCTTCCATTAGTTCACCTGTTGCTGTTGAATCTAAGTCTATTATTCCAGTTAAGAAAAAGAAGAGGTCCTGGAACAACAAATCTAAAAGTTCTCAATATCCTGGTACCAAGTCTTCTAAAGATTCATCCATTTTTGATAGTCACGACTGTGAATTAATTGAGGTTGTTTATTTTGAGAAAGACGGACGACCCAAGACCACTATGGCTTGGGTCTCCAAATCTAATTAATTTCTTGTGACTCGTGCAGGGACATCCGAAGGGTACTATCTCTAATCGTTGGTATGTAGATAGTGGATGCTCCCGACACATGACTGGTAACATGGCCCTGCTTCAAGATGTAAAATCATTCAGAGGTGGCTATGTGGCCTTTGCTGGAGAGAAAGGCGGTAGTATCACTTATCAAGGAATTTGATCGAACCCGCTTTGAACATCTTGTCAAATTGATAGGAATGTTCAATCCAGAGTGAAAACTTGTTTTTCTTAAATCAATTCAATTCATGAAAGTTAAAGTTTATATCTTTTAATTTTTCTATATAGTTCTTTTAATTTTCAAATATTTTACAAAATCCAAACAAAATAGAAAATGGAGAAAATTTCAAAGTTATTTGAAGAAAAGAGGAAATGATAGTACATCAAAAATGATCTAAACGCCATAGACTGCATGTATGGGAAATGATTACGTCATGCTTACTTTATTGTTTAAATTGTTGTGTTTTTAATCTGCTTATTTACAAATTATTTGAATTGTCAGTAGGCTGTAGGCATCTTTGAATCATTAGTAGTGTGGAAACTAAATCTAGACTACAACTATGATTTTAACCCATGTATGCATGTATATCTTTAGCACAATTAATGCGGTTCATCTCACTGCCCATACCCACAAGTATGCAATGAGATATTGAATCAAGACATGTCTTTACATCAACCGTTGAGCATGTATTCACCCTTGAATCATACCTGATTCATTGAATTCAAATCCAGATAAAATTTGGATCACCTTACCTAAATCCTCAGACTCCATATCTATTAACCTGAATCATCATATGATATTCATAGAAGAAAATCCAATCAAACCAAGACATCTGAATCACTCGATTCTGAATCTTATGATTCTTGATAATCCTTATGGATTCTGCTTGATTTTTTCTGTGCTAAACGATGTAACTTCATTCTGGAGATTTGAAAATCTTTGGGAAAATCTTAGATGCCTTGAGATAGTGCAATTTACATTTCTGTAGCATATCAGTGGGGTATATATATCTTAAAATTAATACCTTAACACACAAGAACGTGATACAAAGATGCTTATGGTTTCAAATCTTATAATATTGTCAACTTAAATTACTTATTTATGTGCTTATTACGTATGAATAAATTGTAATCCATGACATGATCCCATATTCTTTGACGTTTATCTTGTATCGTTTTTGCTATAGTTTAGCCTGATATGATCCTCTTCTCGTGTCTTTGAACAAAAATAGTGTGTGTGTATATACTTCTATATTTCTATCTAGAAAAGATAAAAAAGATTCTAAGTTTGTGTACAGTACAATTTTAATCAGAAAAGCCAAAAATATTTGTGTTTAACCTTCTTGAATTGACTTTGAATCCTCTTGATTGAATGTGTTTATCTTGTTCGTTATTTGACTTGAAATCTTCATAATTTGAGTTGAAAGTTTGAGCACACAAGGGTCTCTGCGTACTTATTAAGTGCGCATGAGGTAAACGCTACGTACTTAACAAGTACGCAAGACTTAAGTCATGCGTACTTAGTAAGTACGCAGGAGTTAAGTCATGCGCACTTAACAAGTACGCACGACCAGTTTGTGTTGGGTTTAATCTCAAACGTTTAATCTCATTTCAAACGTTTCTCACTGTTGAATACCTCTGCTCATTTTTTACTCGAAATTTGGTGTGTTCCAAAGAGATTTTTCGTCCTGATTCTAGTTTCATCATCATCCATCTAACTTTTGGTGAGAATCTCAGAGCATTTCATCCACAAAATCGAAAAATGTGGACCGATTATTGAACTTGAACTAGGGTTTTGTTTTTCGGATTTGTGACCGTTTTAGGTTGTAGTTAACCTAAATTATGACCTAAAATTTGTTTTAAATCTTTAATCAAAGATCTATGATCTCGTAATCGCCCTTATCATGTATTGATTTTGGTTTTGACCCATTGGGGTGCCGAGACTAAGCTTCGAACCTGTTCGAGGTCAAGACTGACCGGGTGTAGCATGTCATTGCTATTGGTGTTGGTTCCATAGGTTATAATCTAGCATTTTGACCTTGTCGTGACCTTAATCCATGGCAAAGACTCACGTCGAATGAATTTTTGGAATTTGAAATGGTTATAAGTGTCAGTACTTGCGCACTTAGCAACTACGCAAGGTTTTCCTCCTGCGTACTTGCTAAGTACGCAAGAACAACTTCCTGCGTACTTGCTAAGTACGCAGGAAGGACATTTTGGAAAAATTCCTAAGTCTGGAAACTCAGTCTATGTGCATGTGTTATACCCTGTTCAGTTCTTTCAATTCCAATGAATCTTTTTGTTCTTATTGTGTTCGTTGTGTGTTTTTGCGGTGATGGCTCGTGCTTTTACCAATGAGTTCAATCTACTGGCACTTACTGAACCGGAATGGAAGGGTGTTGCACTTAAATACAGGGAGATAGTTGAGTTCATAAACCGTTCAAAGATCAGCTATGCTATCTTGGCAGATCCGATAGTTTCAAGACCGTATCTGGAGCTGTTTTGGGACACAGCGGATCATCATTGCACGGTAAGCCCTAACGTCATTCGGGCTACCGTTGCGGGTCATGACATTGCTTTTTCTGAGGATACAATTTGAAGGGTCTTACAGTTCCGGGATCTCGCCACCGACCCAGCTGACTATCCTGATTACTTTGTGGATAGGTGTTGGAGGCAGTGTATGGGATACGTCGGTGTACGGGATTATTCATCGTACAAGAATATGTGGAGGTACTTTGCCCACGTTATGATCATGTGCATCTCTTCTAGGAAGGCGGGGAAGGATGCCATGGGACATGATCTTGCAGCAGCCATGATTGGTTTGTCTCTCAACAAGGGTTTCAACTTCTCAAGATACATCTACAAAGCCTTAACTGATCAGATCATTACGGCAGAGAAATTTAGATTCTTGTTATACCCAAGATTTGTGCAACTATTGATCAATGATGCATTGCCAAATCTACCTGCTATTGGGGAGAGCCTGCAAGTGAAGCGGGTGGCAAAGAGAGTCTTCTCACAGTTCTTAATGCCAGGCAGTGTAGAACCTACCCCTGAGCATACTCCACTCTTTGGCCACCTGATCAATGAAGCATATGTGGCCCCTGCTGACTTTAGATGGTATAGTGCCGAGTCTGAGCAAGAACTCAGTCAACACAGTGATGAACAACAGGAAGAAGAGGAAGTTGAATCTGAAGATGAAATGTCTGAAGAAGAAGGAGATGAAGAACAGGAAGTTGGAGGTGCTGAAGATTCCGACTCTGAATCGACCGAGTCAGATTCCTCTGAGTCTGATGATGCTGTTGGAGCATATTCTGGTGAAAACGAGCTTGAAGATTTTATGTCTTAGTCTTAGAGTCTTTGACTTGTAAATGATAGATATGTTAGCAACAGTTAAAGAGGAGTCTGTTAGGACATGTTTTGTAACTGTTGATAAAATTATGTGTAAGTTCATAGAGAGGCAAACTTAACAAGTTCGTCTAAGCATATTTAGGAGCGAACTTGTTAAGTTCGCCTAAGGAATATTGTACAAGTTCATAGAGAGGCGAACTTGCATCTTTATAAGCGAACTTGTTAAGTTCGCCTATTGCAGAGCTTGTGTCTATAAAAAGAAGAAGAGAGGAGAGAGTAGAAGGGGCTTGAACGATTGTATTTTGTAAACTCTGTGTTTTTGTGGAATCCAAAGAGAAGTTTATTTACCTGCTATTTTTATAGTCAATTCGTATACAAACGTTAACACGAAGGATTCCGCACTCCGTGTTATCGAGACGTCATGTCACGAGATCGATCTGTTAGATGACTCATGTGGACCTACAAGTGGTATCAGAGCTTTTGCTCATGATTTGTGTTTGATTCTTGATGGTTAGAGACGATTTTGTGTACAATTTGACAAGAAATTGATCATTTATTTCAAGTTTTTGTATCCATGGGGTTTTCAAGTTCTTGAACTTGATTTTGCTGCTGAATTCGTGGATTTGAAGTGGATTTTGGTGAAATTAATCTGATAGAAGTGTTCTAATTCATAAAATACTAAATCCTAAGGTCCAATTTCTTCAAATTGCTTCTAATCTGTGAGAAATGATGATTTTTGGTGCTGATTAGTTCGTGTTTGGGTTGAAGTTCTTCCTGACTTTGTTACAGCTGATACAAGCGAACTTGCTGAGATTTTGTTGCAGGCGAACTTACTTAGCAAGCGAACTTATCCAGTTCGCTTCTCTCAGTTTAAGCGAACTTATTCAGTAGGTAAACTTATTGATTAGGCGAACTGCTTGTGGTCTTGTTCGCTCAGTGAATTTTAGGCAAACTTATTAAGTTCGCTCAGGCAGTATCAGGCGAACTAATTTTAGGCGAACTTATCTAGTTCGCTAGAGTTTTTTTTTTTAAAAAGAGTATTTTGGCGGGAAATTTTGTCTTGTCCAAATTTTTTAGGGAAAGCTTATATGGTTGGTTTATATCATTTTTGAAATTTTTAATTTTTGAAATTTTTAAAGAGTATTTTGGCGGAAAATTTTTTCTTGTCCAAATTTTTTAGGGAAAGCTTATATGGTTGGTTTATATCATTTTTGAAATTTTTAAAAAGAGTATTTTGGCGGGAAATTTTATTCCCGGATATTTTCGCAAAAAATTCAAAATGTCAATTTCTTGTGATGATAATGAGATTGGAACTATGCTACCGAGGCTTTTGTGCATATCAGATTACCGTAGCTGGAAAGTCCGGTTCGAATAGTTCGTATTAGAAACTGATGAAAATTTTTGGATACCCATATTTGAAGGATATGTGCATCCTACTTGTGACTTCATAGGATATTATAATGTTCCTAAACCAGTGACAGCTCTTAGTAAGTGGAAAAGCAGAAATTTGATCATGAGATGAAAACGTGTGAAACTTTAACGATGTCTTTACCAAAAGAAATCATTCATAGTCTCGGTAAGTGTCCAAATTCAAGAGATCTATGGGAAGCATTGAAGAAAAAGGGTGAAGCAACTTCTAAAGCGTTTGTGGTCTTGATCAAAGAAGTATTGGAGAAGCAGGGTGATTCTCAAAGTGATTCTTCTGCAGATTTAACTGATAGTGAGAGTATTAGTTATGGTGAAAGTACTCAATCTACTGAGACTGATGTGATGACTGAAGAAAGCTTTCAGACAGTTGAAGATGATCTGAGTGAATCAGAAATTGATACAGAGCCTGTCATTGTTGCTCAAAAGGGTGAAGCTGATGATGTATTCATGGCTCCTGGTACATCTTCTTTAGAAGAAAAGGATACGGTAGTTTCTAACTCTGAAACGTTTTTTCTAACTGTATTTCAGTGAAGGATAAAATGATGAGGGTTATGGATGACAACGTAAGCCTCATTTGTGATATGAAATCGATGCACACGGTAAACCATAAATTAAAGGATAATGAGAATGTATGTTTTGAGAGTATAGAATCACTGAAGAGGGATATAAGTTCTCTGACTTTGAAGATCAAAGAGCAGGCATTTCACCTGGATATGTCCTTTGCAGAAATTGAGAAATGAAATAATGATCTTGCTAAGAAAGATAAGGAACTAGCTGAATCTAAAGCAGAGGTGATCAGATTGCATAGAAAGTTAGAAAGCTTTGGAAATTCATCATTCTTACTGGGATATTTTAATAATACATAAGAGGGGAAGGGAACTAGTGGTATTGGTTATGTTCCTCCACCATTCAACAAAAATTATCCTATTAGACCTGAGATTATAAAAGATGAGGATTTAGATCCTAAGACTGTGTTGAAAGTGAATCCAGTCACAGGTGAAGATATGGTGTATTCTGATGAGAGTGATGATGAATATTTTAATGAAGCTAAGGTAGAGGGGATACCGAAAGAGAATAAGAAAGAAGACTCAAAGGTTAATTCTAATTCATCTGGAAATAATACATTTGGACGTTCTTCAAACATAAGGAGAATTCCATATGTCAGAGATTATAAAGACAGGCGTACATGTTTTCATTGTAATGAGATGGGACACATTGTGGTGCACTGTCCTTACAAAAATAAAGGGGAGAAGCATGTATTTCCTGAGAAGATGAAGCCTGAATCAAAACCTGTTGCAAAATCTGGAGTTTTAGAGAAAATAAAGCCAAAAGAAGTTCATGTAGGAGAATCTTCTTCAAGTGCATCTTATCGTGTGAAGATTCCTTATATGAGAGAATATAGTGAGAAGAGATCTTGCTTTTATTGTGGTCTTATGGGTCATATTCGGATTGCTTGTCCTCACAACGCCAAAGGTTACCGACATGTTACTCTAGGAAAGGTAAGAACTCATGGTAAGCCTTATGTTAACCTAAATGTGGTTAAACCTCGTGATACACAAAAGGGTAATTCAAAATCTGAGGTTAGGCTTTCTAGACCTCAAAGACGGAGGAGAAACAGAAGATTAAGAAAACTTTTAGAACAACAAGAGTTTTCACAATCTAAACATTTTTCAAATGAACAAGATTGTTCAAACACTTCACATTTTAAGCAAAAAGAACTTAATGAACAGAAGTATGTTTAGAAATCTAAAGTTTCCGTTTCTGACTCGTCGGAACAATCTCCAAAAATCGATGAGAGATTCGATTGTGAATGGAGTGCGGTTTATTATTTTGTACAGATGGACGACCCTTGAATACCATGGCTTGGGTCCCAATTTCAAATTAATGTTTCTTGTTAGTTGTGCAGGATTTACCAAGAGGGACTATTAATACCATTTTGGTTGTGGATAGTGCTGGTTCTAAGCACATGACAGGGAATGACATCTGCAAGAGTAAAAAGTTGTTGATAACTGAGAAATCTATTTGATTCAACGACTTGATGCTCAAGGGGGAGAATATGTCACACACAATGTTTTGGAAAGAGTTTTACAAAGTCCAAATGATAACCTGAAACTTAGGATAACAATGGTGAGCATAAAGTCGTTGAAGCAACCATTTGACTAGTTGAGGGGGAGTCTATAGGACAAGGGGAGTACAGATTTGTGTTGGTAAGGCATTCAATTACATTCGATTACATCAGTTTGAGTTTTTATTTGATTGAATTGCTTAATTCCAAATAACCATGTAAAATGTTTTTCTTAAAATGTTTTCATGGAAGATTTTATTTTCTTTTGTTTTACTTTCTTTGAAAAAGATTTTGAAAAAGCCAAACAAAGTGAAAAAGTTAAAATCGACATTACTTGAAGTTAAAGAAGAGATGATAGTACATCAGTAGATGTTCAGTCACACATGACCTTAGTTGGACATTATGATGCTTATCTAATATATCTGTGATAAATGTTTTGATCAGAACTTCTTAGACTGCACAGTATGGGAAATAATAGCTTCATAACTGCTTATGCTTAACAAAAATTGATGCTTGGTGCTTATATTTTTAATTTGGATACTAGTATGTAGTCTGAATTGTCAGTAGCTTCATAACTGCTTATGCTTAACGTAATGATCTTTTTGACAACTATGATTTTAACCCATGGTATGCCGGGTGTGTGTGTAAAAGATCATTATCAGATAAAGAATATAAGATCTAAAGTACTTCATGTGACCAGTATCGGTTATGTCGCTAAACACAATTTTTCAGTTCACTTCACTGCCCATGCCACGAAAAACATGCAACGTGAAGTTGGACTAAGATATGTTTCTGACAACATCTATTGGAACATATACTAGCCCTTGGATCACTATCCTGATTCCATTGAATATATCCAGATAACAGTTGGATCACGCTACCCTATGTCATTGAATCAATCGATTCCTTGATCAATCTTATGTTGAATAATTCTATTGGTACAATCTTTCTGTTACTATGAATCATGATACTTCATCCAAACCAAGACATTTGAATCATTCTGATTCTCTGCTTGATATTTTCCTGTATTTATCGGTATAATTCATCCTGGAGATTGAATATTATCTTGCAATGATCTTTTATGTCTTGAATATAGTGCACATTTAAATTTCTGTTGGCATATTTGTGGGGTACACGTTGTATTAAAAAATAAATGGTACCTTAATTCACAAGAACATGGGACAAAGATACTAATTGTTTCAATTCTTATAATATTGACAACTTAGATTGGCATGTTATGTATTGCAAATTCGTATGTAATTTATATTACAAGCATGTTATGATCTGATCCCATCTTCTTTGGAGTTCTTCGCGTATCATTACATGATTTCGTTAAAGCTTAAAAGATTTGATCTTATATTATTCAAAAGATGTTACTTCATATAATTGTTTGGAAATTCAAAAGAAAGAAATGACAGAATGAATCTGGATAGGATACCCATAGAATGTTTTGCGATGTTTATCCAAAATGTGTGATTGATGCATTGCTTTTACTGATATGATCTTCTTACTCATGATGTTCGACCAAAAAGATGTGATTTTTTATTTTACATTTTAGTTTGTAGAAAGAAAAGCCAAAAAGATTTTGTGAGTCTTATGTTTGAAAAACCAAAAAGATTTTATTTTTCCAGCTTCCATGGAAATCTTAATTGTTGTTTATTCTCCTTTGCAAAAAATGAATATTGCAGACATAAGTTGACAAGGGGTCCTATTCCTAAGTTTTTTCTAGATAGAAAGAGAAAGTGCAGATGAACAAGACGAAGACTACAGTGTGTTTGATGATATATGAAGACAGATGACAATCTTCTAAAGCTGTTTTCAAGGGGGAGTCTGTTGGAGCATATTCTTGTGACAACGAGCTTGAATATTTTATGTCTTAGTCTTAGAGTCTTTGACTTGTAATTGATAGAATTGTTAGCAACAGTTAAAGGGGAGTCTGCTGGGACATGTTTTGTAACTGTTGATAAAATTCTGTGTAAGTTCATAGAGAGGCGAACTTAACAAGTTCGCCTAAGCATCTTTAGGACCGAACTTGTTAAGTTCGCCTAAGGAATATTGTACAAGTTCAAAGAGAGGTGAACTTAACAAGTTCGCCTAAGCATCTTTAGAAGCGAACTTGTTAAGTTCGCCTATTGCATAGCTTGTGTCTATAAAAAGAAGAAGAGAGGAGAGAGCAGAAAGGGCTTGAACAATTGTATTTTGTAAACTCTGTGTTTTTGAGGAATACAAAGAGAAGTTTATTTACCTGCTGTTTCTATTGTCAATTCGTATACAAACGTTAACACGAAGGATTCCACACTCCGTGTTATCGAGACGTCCTGTCACGAGATCGATCTGTTAGATGAGTCATGTGGACCTACAGATGCACTGTCCCAGGCACACCCAAGAAGACTGACGAAGGTGACCCTTCCCGAGTCATCTTCCAAGAGAAAGCGACAAGAGACTAGTAGTGAATACGAGCCCGATTCTGATTCTGACGCTGCTATACAGAGACGCATAAGAGAAAGTATAAATAAGCAATGGGGGGATAGGCCGCAAAAAGCTATCCTTCGTGAGGTAGAAGTCAGTGTTCAGAGGCAAGCACATGTAACGGCTGCGAGTACTGATTCCACTTCTACCTCACCTTCACAACAGCTTTACAGGCAACAACGGAGGAGGCCACGTGTAACACCTGTTGTGGCTATCACTGCTATCACAGAGGAGGTTCCTGTGTTAGTGTCCCTCCCTGTGCAATCTGTCCAAATGACGGTGACAACTCCTATTCTAACCGAGTCTGTCACCAACACCCCTACCACCATCCAATCAACCACCATCCCTACCTCAATCCCCACAACCACTCTTCAACACATCAGTGAACCATTTCATGAGTTAGATTTTACTCATGGATTTGATTTTGATGAAGTCTTCACCTTCCCAACTCATCAAGCCTAAGCATCGTCTTCCAGGGAACCTGATCCTCGTGATACATGGATCACTACCCTAGAAACTCAAGTCACGAGTCTTCTTGAAACGGTACGGAAATCAAGAGAAGAATATGACAAGCAACAGGGCCAGATCAACTCTTTTATTGATGAAGTAGCCACGTTGAAGAAACAGCGGGCGGCTGATGAAAAGCAGCGGTTAGAGCATGACACTATGGTCAAACTGGTCTGTGATATGGCTAAGACGCTTGCTGCTTAGGGGGAGAAGTTGAAGGAGCTGTTGGAGAAGCAACCACCTAAGCCTAGCAGTGAAGAGGCTTGTCACTTAGTTGATCTGACTAAGGGTGATGATCAGGACAAGGATCCTGAAGCCGGACCGAGCGGAAGTTAGCAGCAATCGTCGGCTTGGGAGATTGTTCCCATTTTTGCAGTGCCTATGGCTGGGGGGAGTCCACTCATAGTGAAGGTGGAGGTGATGATAAAGGAAAGTCGGTAGCTGACGTTCTGAAAGATCTATATGACGACATGTCGGATGATGTGATCTTATTCTTAGAGCCAGACTATTCCAAAGAAGCATAGATCGAGGCTCTCTGCAATCTTGAAGAGGGAGAGATCGACTCTGGTGACGACTGGGATGAGGAAGATGATGATGTGGTAATCGAAGTTCCCAAGTGCGACGGGAAGGAGAGTATGATTTTGAAGATGGAGCGATCTTTGAAGTTCCATCCTTTGAATCTCATCTTGACACAGGATCAATCGAGACTGCTAGTATTGTTGAGGCGTCGACTGAAGCCTCCCCTGCCGACCCTACACCTGTGGATCCAGAGGCACAAAAAGACAAACATATGCCTGCAAGTTCATCGAAGGATCCGCCTCCTGTCTGGCAAAAGACTTCAATCATAGACAAACACGGAGCGACAGGGATGATCTTAGCTGTGAAGTTCGAGGAGGATAAGAAGTTGTTTGCAATCAAGCGAGCTGGGGGGTTCAATACTTGAAACCAACCAGCGAAGCTTTCAACTCCTTGTCATGATACGACCTCGTGAACCTAGTAAACCGAGAGCTGCTGGGTCACTTAAATCACGCAGTAGCGATGGGTTTGTGGCAGGTTCTACAGCGAGAGGTAAGATATGGGAAATTCAAAATGTTTAAGCCTCAAGTGCCCAAGCGAGTCAGGGACAAGAATGCTAGCCATCCTGTGACTAATATAAGCTTAAAGAAACTGGTATATAAGCCAGTGCTGTGTGAAACCAAGATTCCCCTAACCAAGTTATCTCAGGATATCCTCAGTAACATATGGTACTGGTACGTAGATCCTAAATCGGTCAAGGCAGTGGTGATTGGAAAGGTGTGGTCCGATAGTGGAAGCTTAGTACCAAGGGAACTGATTAGAGTGTTTGATGAAGTCTGCTTAATAAACTTCTCTGTGAAAGATCTTGAGGCGCTAGCTGACAAGTACTGCATGTACACGGACGAGTGGACAAAGTTCTTTGCTTATAAATACGACAAGGTGATCAAGTTCTGCCTTGACTACAAGAAGAAGATGGAAGCTAAAGCTGGGGAGCAGTGAAGACCGAAGACAATCCAGAGTTGTTGTCAAGCGAGAGTTTGTTGAAGCACTTTTGTGTGACAGACACTCTGGATAGTGTCTTAGCTTTTTTACTTGTTTTGTATGTATTAGTCTTTGTTTGTTAGTGTCTGTACGTATTAGTTATCGAGTTGTAATTTCTAATGCATGTTATTGTTGTATAATTTCTCTAAGTATTTAGCGCACTTAGCTTGTGTGCATGAATTACTTCCTGCGTACTTAGCAAGTACACAAGAATACTCTGCGTACTTGCTAAGTACACATGAACAATTTGCCCTGCTCACTTGTTAAGTGCGCAGAGATCAGGTCTAGTATAAATATAATAGGTTGACAGAATTTACGTACGCAGACATTTGCAATCAGTAGTATTCTCTCTGTAACCTTCAAGTTTATAATAGACGGAGTTTGAAAGTGATTTCGTTGTCGGTTTACTTTGTGTTGCTTGATTCTCCAACTAGTCACGGGCATTCCGCACCCGGTCCGACTAGTCACACACCCACACATAATGATCCGAGACACCCGGGGACCTACATCACCCACCCCCCAAAAACCTAAACCCCCCACCCACCCCCCAAAAACCTAAACCCCCACCCCACCCCTCCAAAAACCTAAACTAAACCAAAAAGCCTAACCCACCCCCAAACCAAATAGTTCTTTGGTTTTCTCATTAACATTGAGTTTTCTTATGATACTTCCCATATATATATATATATATATATATATATATATATATATATATATATATATATGTGGAGAGAGACAGAGAGGAAGCTACAACTACAAAGTTTCTTTTACCTAAAAAGTGCAGAAAGTAATGTAGTCCTTTGATCAAACTTATTTAATGGCTAAAATTGATTTACATGTTAATTAATGACTAGAGGGGTAAAATAGAATTTTTACATTTTTGTTGACTTTCCCTTTGCATTTAATAATAGTTCCACCATCATTTTAAACTAATATAACCTTTTTTTACATTATCGATTTTTTTTAAAAATTACACCATAAATTCAAGTATTTTTTTATCTTTAATTTGAGTATAGTATTGTTATATTTTTTTATTTTAAAAAAATGACGTTTTTTAGAAAAATATAACCATGCTCGAAATGTGTGCTGATTTCCATTATCAGCACAGTTATATGATATAACAGTACAGTTGTAAATGCTAAACCAGCACAGGTTATAATCATATAACTGTGTTGTTTTCTGCACGCATAATTGATGCAAATACCCTCGGTCAAGAAATCAGTATCGTACACCTGGCGCAATCTCCTTACTTCCTATCCTTTTTAGGCAAAAACCACTTTGTAGTGGAACCTTCCTATATATATATATATATATATATATATATATATATATATATATATATGTATGTATATATATATAGGGGATGTATCAAGTGAAAAATCTGAGTTGTTATGAAAACCTTTAAATTCTATATGAGCCACACATTCAATTTATATATATTTGAACTTGTGGTCAATATTAATTCTAGATTTTTTTTTAAACAAATTGTGTGTGTAAGGCCTCAAACCCGGGAACCCGTGACGTTCGCATACATGTAAGGACATTAGTAAATGACATCAAATCAACTCAATTTAGTGCAGCGGAATTCAAACAATTAACAGTGGTGAGCGACCCAAATCTCAAACACAATTCATACTAGTACTAATATTTAAATAGTTCAACATCATAACGGAAAATAAATGTCATCACAATGATCACGGTAACCAAACGCCATCCAGAAGCCGCCAGCTCACACTTTCTCTTTACCTGAAATACATGCTAAAAGTCAGCTACATTGAGTGAGTTCTATAGTAATTCGTTCGGGGTATTAAGTCCCGAACCCAAATTTTTTAGTCGAGATCTTGAAACCAAATATTGAGCCGAGATCATGAAACCAGCTTTTGAACCCAAATATTTTCATACGAGCATACTAACAAATCTGAGTAACAAATTCAAGAAAAAAGATCATCAAACAATAGAAACATGTTCAAAGATTAAACTAATAAAAAGAATATGTTTATATATAAACCTTTTATAAATATATTATAAGTCAAACTAAAAGAACAATATCAAACCTTTACTTGTGTAAAAACAAAATACACTTGTGTAATATCAATTTACACTTGTGTAAATTCAATTTACACTTGTGTAAAATCAATTTACACTTGTGTAAATTCAAATTACCAATTCATTAGTAAATCAAAAACAAAATCATGCAGAAGTCAAGGTTGACAACAAATATATGTATTAAACAAAATGCAAAGTTATAATCAGTTTGGCTTCTTTTTTGTTTGTTTCTTTCAGCTACTGATTTCTTAGATACATACAAATAAACTGTAGGTCCACATGACACATATACAGATCTATCTCGTGACAGGATGTCTCGATAACACGGAGTGCGGAATCCTACCATGTTAACGTTTGTATACGAATTGACAATAGAAATATCAGGTAAATAAACTTCTCTTTGTATTCCACAAAACACAGAGTTTACAAGATTCACAGAATACACTCGTTCAAAGCCCTCTGCTGCTCTCTCTCTCTCTCTCTTTAAAACAGAATCTGTAAACACCTATTTATAGACACAAACCTGCTATAGGCGAACTTAACAAGTTCGCCTCAAAGATGCTTAGGCGAACTTGTTAAGATCGCCTCTCTATGAACTTGTACAATATTCCTTAGGCGAACTTAACAAGTTCGCTCCTAAAGATGCTTAGGCGAACTAGTTAAGTTCGCCTCTCTATGAACTTATACAGAATTTTATCAACAGTTACAAAACATGTCCTAACAGACTCCCCTTTAAGTGTTGCTAACAATTCTATCAATTACAAGTCAAAGACTCTAAGACTAAGACATAATATCTTCAAGCTCGTTGTCACCAGAATATGCTCCAACAGACTCCCCCTTGACAACAGCTTTAGAAGATTGTCATCCGTCTTCATATATCATCAAACACACTGTAGTCTTCATCTAGTTCATCTACACTTTCTCTTTCTATCTAGAAGAAAACTTGGGAAAAGGACCCCTTGTCAACTTATGTCTGCAATATTCAGTTTTTGCAAAGGAGAACAACCAAGAATAACCAACAATTAAGATTTCCATGGAAGCTAGAAAAATAAAATCTTTTTGGTTTTTCAAACATAAGAAAGACAAAATCTTTTTGGTTTTTCTTTGTACAAACTAAAATGTAAAATACAAAATCGCATCTTTTTGGTCGAACATTACGAGTAAGAAGATCATATTAGTATAAACAATGAATCAATCACACATTTTGGATAAACATCCATAAACATTCTATGGGTATCCTATCCAAATTCATTCTTTCATTTATATCAGATAAGATCAAATCTTTTAATCTTCAATCAAAACATGTAATGATATGCGAAGAACTCCAAAGAAGATGGGATCAGATCATAATATGCTTATAATATAAATTATATACGAATTTGCAACACATAGCATGTCAATCTAAGTTGTCAATATTATAAGAATTTAAACCATTAGTATCTTTGTCCCATGTTTTTGTGAATTAAAGTACCATTTATTTTGTAATACAACGTGTACCCCACAAATATGCCACCAGAAATTTAAATGTGCACTATCTTCAAGACATATAAGATCATTGCAAGATAATATTCAATCTCCAGGATGAATTATACTGGTAAACACAGGAAAATATCAAGCAGGGAATCAGAATGATTCAGAATCGAATGATTCAAATGTCTTGGTTTGGATGAAGTATCATGATTCATAGTAACAGAAAGATTGTACCAATAGAATTCTTCAACATAAGATTGATCAAGGAATCGTTTAATTCAATGACATAGGATAGCGTAATACAACTGTTATCTGCGTATATTCATTGGAATCAGGATAATGATCCAAGGGCTAGTATATGTTCCAATAATGCTGTCAGAAACATATCTTAGTCCAACTTCACGTTGCATGTTTTCGGGGCATGGGCAGTGAAGTGAACTGAAAATTTGTGTTTAACGACATAACCAATATTGTTCTCATGAAGTACTTTAGATCTTATATTCTTTATCTGATAATGATCTTTTACCCTCACACCCGGCATACCATGGGTTAAAATCATAGTTGTCAAAAAGATCATTACGTTATCAAGGAATCGTTTAATTCAATGACATAGGATAGCGTAATACAACTCTTTCCAAAACATTGTGTGTGACATATTCTCCCCCTTGAGCATCAAGTCGTTGAATCAAATAGATTTCTCAGTTATCAACAACTTTTTACTCTTGCAGATGTCATTCCCTGTCATGTGCTTAGAACCAGCACTATCCACAACCAAAATGGTATTAATAGTCCCTCTTGGTAAATCCTGCACAACTAACAAGAAACATTAATTTGAAATTGGGACCCAAGCCATGGTATTCATGGGTCGTCCATCTGTATCAAAATAATAAACCGCACTCCATTCACAATCGAATCTCTCATCGATTTTTGGAGATTGTTCCGACGAGTCAGAAACGGAAACTTTAGATTTCTAAACATACTTCTGTTCATTAAGTTGTTTTTGCTTAAAATGTGAAGTGTTTGAACAATCTTGTTCATTTGAAAAATGTTTAGATTGTGAAAACTCTTGTTGTTCTAAAAGTTTTCTTAATCTTTTGTTTCTCCTCCGTCTTTGAGGTCTAGAAAGCCTAACCTTAGATTTTGAATTACCCTTTGGTGTATCACGAGGTTTAACCACATTTAGGTTAACATAAGGCTTACCATGAGTTCTTACCTTTCCTAGAGTAACATGTCGGTAACCTTTGGCGTTGTGAGGACAAGCAATCCGAATATGACCCACAAGACCACAATAAAAGCAAGATCTATTCTCACTATATTCTCTCATATTCTCTCATATAAGGAATTTTCACACGATAAGATGCACTTGAAGAAGATTCTCCTACATGAACTTCTTTTGGCTTTATTTTCTCTGAAACTCCAGATTTTGCAACAGGTTTTGATTCAGGCTTCATCTTCTCAGGAAATACATGCTTCTCCCCTTTATTTTTGTATGGATAGTGCACCACAATGTGTCCCATCTCATTACAATGAAAACATGTACGCATGTCTTTATAATCTCTGGCATATGGAATTCTCCTTGAGTTTGAAGAACGTCCAAATGTATTATTTCCAGATGAATTAGAATCAACCTTTGAGTCTTCTTTCTTAATCTCTTTCGGTATCCCCTCTACCTTAGCTTCATTAAAATATTCATCATCACTCTCATCAGAATACACCATATCTTCACCTGTGACTGGATTCACTTTCAACACAGTCTTAGGATCTAAATCCTCATCTTTTATAATCTCAGGTGCAATAGAATAATTTCCGTTGAATGGTGGAGGAACATAACAAATACCACTAGTTCCCTTCCCCTCTTCTGTATTATTAAAATATCCCAGTAAGAATGATGAATTTCCAAAGCTTTCTAACTTTCTATGCAATCTGATCACCTCTACTTTAGATTCAGCTAGTTCCTTATCTTTCTCAGCAAGATCATTATTTCATTTCTCAATTTCTGCAAAGGACATATCCAGGTGATATACCTGCTCTTTGATCTTCAAAGTCAGAGAACTTATATCCCTCTTCAGTGATTTTATTCTCTTAAAACACACATTCTCATTATCCTGTAATTTCTGGTTTACCGTTTGCATCGATTTCATATCACAAATGAGGCTTACGTTGTCATGCATAACCATCATCATTTTATCCTTCACTAAAATACAGTTAGAACAAAACGTTTCAGAGTTAGAAATTACCGTATCCTTTTCTTCTAAAGAAGATGTACCAAGAGCCATGAATACATCATCAGCTTCACCCTTTTGAGCAACAATGACAGGCTCTGTATCAATTTGTGATTCACTCAGATCATCTTCAACTGTCAGAAAGCTTTCTTCTGTCATCACATCAGTCTCAGTAGATTGAGTACTTTCACCAGAACGAATACTCTCACTATCAGTTAAATCTGCAGAAGAATAACTTTGAGAATCACCATGCTTCTCCAATACTTCTTTGATCAAGACCACAAACGCTTGTGTAACATCCCGAAAATAGTAAATAAGTAAATAATAATACGATGGAGATTTATACGACATAAAATGAAATAAGAATGGATGGACTTGGGCTCGACTCCAACGGGCCGAGGGAAGCCCAGGTATAAAAGGGGCAAGACAGCCCATTTGACCATTTCACCTCCATTTCACCAATTCTAGAGAGAGAAAGGGAGCCCGAGTCTAGAGAGAGAAAGTCGACGGATCGTCACGAGATTTGAGGAGCACGTTACTACTGAGATCGTGAGCAAAACCTCTGGATCATAATTCCAATCCAGGTAATGATTCGATCATAATATGAGTTTTTGTTCATTTTGGGGTTTCTCGGGTTTTAGCTAAATAGGTGATGTTTTTACGGATGAAACTTGAAAAATAAGCTTAGAAATAGAATCTAGAATGAAAACCGCACGTTTTGATCAAAGAAAATTGTAAGATTAGCATGATCGGATTAACATGCAAGAATTCCGAAACTTTGGTCCAAGAACCAGGTACTGCGTACTTACCAAGTGCGCAGGAAGGAATCCCTGCGTACTTACTAAGTGCGCAGGCAGCAGTCCCTGCGTACTTACCAAGTACGCAGGAGGAAGACTCCTGCGCACTTACCAAGTGCGCATGAGCAAGTCCCTGCGCACTTACTAAGTGCGCAGGAAGCAGACAGCAGGCCACAGGTTGGTTAAGTAAAGTCAGTAAGTTTAGAATGATTAAACCATTAGAGTCGGGGTTGGGTCTAATGTGTATTTAACTACCTAATCCAGATCGGAGGTGACGCTGTTGGGCCTTTGTTTAGGACAACCTAGAGTAGCTCATCAGGTGAGTTCTATGTGCCCCCTTCTATGTATGTGCAAATGATTTATAAATGTTTTGGGGCTGAAGTGTATACACTAAATGGATAAATGCTATAAGTGACAATGTGATCATACGTACATATATGAATATATAAATACTTATATATGTGAAAATGAATTATGAATAAAGAATGAAGCGTATGATATAAAGAAAGAATGAAAGAAGGATATAACATAAAAGAATGAAATCTTGCTTTATATTATATATATTGCATGTTATGAATGAATGTAAACGTTATAAACCCTTCTGTGACAACGGCTACTTCGGTAGACGGACGACCACGTGACTATTTTGCAACCGGGACGAAAACGTTCCTACGTAAGATAGGACGTATGAAAAGGTAAAAATGGACGGTCGAAGCAATTGCCTTAACTAATGTAGAACGGTTGCATACATAATGGTCGCGTGGGAAACGGATGCCCTAGGGCAGACGGATTTAATGTTATGACGGACTACGACGGTAGGACGTTTAAGAGCGGACGGACAAAAGTTGCCGGACGGATTTAATGTTATGACGGACGGTTTTCTAGAGCCGGACGGTTATGAGAAGGGCTACGACGGTAGCTCTGACTGCGATGTCTTTGTGACATTCGCGACAAGTATGATGGGTTGATCTCCCTTAAGATTATGGCCAATATGTGTTCTCCCAAAGAAAGTATGTATGTACATATGTATATACCCTCAATGAATGTTATGTGAGAACAGTAAAGTAAAGAATATTTAAAAGTATGAATATACATGTATACATTATATTCAGGATAAGATAAATATTATGTATGATTGTCTTTAAACTAGAACTCACCAGCGTTAGCTGACTTTTAGTATACATTTCAGGTAAGAAAGGAAAGGGTCGTGCGAAGGCGTGAAGGTTACCTGGCACAAGACTGACATCCCACTTTTGTTTGTTAAGAATATGTTATGCTTTTATTTGTAAAGACTTCCGCTGTTTTGATTATGTAATTGAATGACGAATGTTTTAATATTTATGACTATGTTTATGAGTAAATCCAACAAGTGAGGTCACCCGGTTTAGGGGCCTTACAAGTTGGTATCAGAGCAATAGTTTGAGAGATTTAGACATCCCTAAATGTCTAGACTCAAACTGATTATGGGACCAACGCACGGATGTCAGTATGGGTAACCAACGCCAACGCTAGCACGTTAAGTAAGTCGTAAAGTTAATGCTCTTACATAGGAATAGATACCTTAACTTAGAACAAATAGATGTTAATGCCACGACTGATTTGAAGAGTTTCGAACCCGAAAAGCAATGTAAATTAGTAATCACAAACCGGTCACTGTAATTAAGAATTTACCTTGCTCGTACTGTTCCAAACTATGATCTGAAGAAATGACATTGATGTATTCCCTTTTTAACTATCAGGAAATTAAGAACTATGGCTGGGGGAGGAAGGACAGGACCTCGAGGCGGTCGCACTGGCCGGCGAGGTAGACCTCCGTTGAACCCAAGATTTGAAGAAGAAGAGAGTGTGCACGCAGAGCACACCGAAAGTGTGCGCGAAACAGAAGTGACCCCAATTAGAGACAACAGTCCAGGGCCTATACAGTTGGAACCTGAAGTCAGGGATGCTATTGCCCGTGAAGTTGTGCTCACTTTGCAGAAGGTATTGCCGGATCTACTATCCGAGGCAATAAAGAAAAGTAAAGAGGGGGATGAAGGAAACCACGAAGAAACGGTATATGACAGCGACGGGGATGAGATAAAAGTGGGGCCAAGCACTAAAGGGTGCACTTATAAAGGTTTCAAAGATGGAGACCCACCCAAGTTTGATGGTAGCAAGGATTCGGTGGCTACTTTGGAATGGATTGAGAGAATGAACGCTGTAATCAACATCAGCGAGTGCCGACCAGACCAGGCGGTTAAATATGTTGCTCATTCTTTCACCAATGAAGCACTAGGTTGGTGGAGAAATATTCAAAGAACAAAGTCGCCACATGCTCTTGCCCGAATGACATGGGAGGACTTGAAAAAGCTCGTAATCCAAAAGTTCTGCCCACAGAATGAGATTGATCGTGTGGAGAACGAGTTCCTAAACTTCAAAGCTGGCGACAAGACTCATCGCCAATATACTTCAAGGTTCAACGAGCTGGCCCAACTGGTACCACACTTGGTGGAAACCGAAGAACGTATGATCAAATACTATGTGAAGGGTCTGCCGCAAAGGGTCCGTGTCCACGTAAAAGCCAACCTACCCTCGACTTTCGAGTCGGTAGTCAACCTGGCTGGAATCGTTTACGACGATTATGCCAATGAGGACCCGACACCTGTGACACAAAAGAGGAAATGGGAGAATCCGTCTAGAGGCATCGGAAGAGGGAATGAAACAACTGAAATTAAGAAACCGAGGTTGGACGGACATGAAACGTGCAAGAAATGTGGAAAACAACATAGTGGCGAGTGTCGAATCGGCACCACCGTGTGTTAAAAGTGCAGGAGGCCGGGGCACTACTCCCGAGATTGTTGGAAGGACGCCAAATGTCAAGTATGTGGATTGGTTGGGCATCTGACAAAGAATTGCAGGAAGGCCGGCCAATCTGGTTCGGGAAAGGAGAAGGAACAGGAACAACAAAAGGCTAGGACCCGAGCCTATGCCTTAACTGAGGAAGAAGCAAGGGGAAACCCTGATGTCGTGTCAGGTACGTTTCTAGTTAATGATGAACGTGCTGCGATTTTATTTGATTCTGGTGCTAGTAAAAGCTTTATATCAAATGCATTTAGTCATAAACTAGATTGCACTATCAACACCATAATAAAGGCCTTTAGCGTACAAACTGCCGTTGGTAAAAATTCGGCAGTATTCCAAGTAACAGAGGATTGCATCATAGAAATAGAAGGTCATAAGTTCCCTTCTAGATTATTCCTTCTCACCTTAGGAGGATTCGATATAGTATTGGGTATGGATTGGCTAGCTGCCAATGAAGCTCAAATCATATGTAAACGTAAGAGGATACACCTCAAAGCTCCAAGCGGCAGTCCAATTACGGTTTATGGGGATTGGAATTGCACGATGCCGAACGTCATCTCGATGATTAAGGCCGAAAGTTATATGAGGCGCGGTTGCGAAGCTTATCTGGCGTATGTTATTGACGATAGAATGAAAACGAAAGAACTCAAGAATGTACCCGTGGTGTGCAACTTTCCGGAAGTGTTCCCTGAGGATCTACCTGGGTTGCCACCCGATCGGGAAATAGAATTTCAGATTGATTTACTGCCAGGAGCTAAGCCCGTTGCCAAAGCCCCCTACCGATTGGCTCCGTCAGAAATGAAAGAATTGATGTCTCAACTAGAGGAACTAACAGAAAAAGGATTTGTTAGACCGAGCATCTCACCATGGGGCGCTCCGGTATTATTTGTAAAGAAAAAGGACGGCAGCATGCGCATGTGCATTGATTACCGCGAATTGAACAAGAGAACAGTAAAGAACAAATACCCGCTACCTAGAATAGACGATCTTTTTGATCAACTGCAAGGTGCGAGTTGGTTCTCAAAGATCGATCTTAGGTCGGGTTACCATCAGTTGAAAGTAAGAGAAGAAGACGTACCAAAGACCGCGTTTCGCACGCGTTATGGACATTACGAATTCCTCGTGATGTCCTTCGGATTGACTAACGCTCCAGCAGCGTTCATGGATTTGATGAATAGAGTATGTCGACCAATGTTGGATCGATCAGTGATAGTTTTCATAGACGACATACTGATATATTCGAAAAACAAGGGTGATCACCACTGTCACCTAAGAGAAGTTCTGGAAGTGTTAAAGCAGGAGAAGTTGTACGCGAAATTCTCCAAATGCGCGTTCTGGCTTAGGGAAGTCCAATTCCTAGGTCATGTGATAAACCCAAACGGCATCATGGTAGATCCTGCAAAGATAGAAACAGTAAAGGAATAGAACATCCCAAGGACACCAACAGAGATACGAAGTTTTCTTGGATTGGCAGGCTACTATCGAAGGTTCATTCAAGATTTCTCAAGGATAGCCTCGCCACTAACTAAACTGACACGGAAAGAAGTGAAATATGAATGGAGTCAAACCCAAAATAACGCGTTTGAGGAACTTAAGACACGATTAACCCAAGCTCCAGTCTTGACTCTACCTGAGGGAAATGAAGACTTGGTAGTCTACTCTGACGCTTCGGGGCAGGGTTTAGGTTGCGTAGTTATGCAACGAGGAAAGGTAATTGCTTATGCCTCACGACAACTAAAGATTCACGAGGTTAACTACCCAACGCACGATCTCGAGTTAGCAGCAGTAGTTTTCGCATTGAAAATATGGAGGCACTATTTGTATGGAGTTAAATGCACCATCTACTCCGATCATAAAAGCTTGAAGTACTTTTTCGAGCAAAAAGAATTAAACATGAGGCAAAGGAGGTGGTTAGAGCTACTGAAAGACTATGACTGTGAAATATTGTACCATCCAGGCAAGGCAAATGTTGTGGCTGACGCTTTAAGTAGAAAGGAAGAATCGGCACCCATCCGGATCAAAGCGTGTCAGCTGATTATAACACCAGATTTGATGGGCGAAATAACAAAGGCATAAGATGAAGCACTGTTAGAAAGAAATGTGAAACGGGAAAGAATAGTAGGACAACAAGGGAACTTAAGTGCAAATACATACGGTGTACGAACTAGGTTTGGCCGGATGTGGATACCTAAGATTGGCGAGCTTAGAGCCAAAATACTCGATAAGGCCCATAAGTCTCGTTATTCTATCCACCCCGGGACAAACAAAATGTATCAAGACTTGAAGAAAGAGTACTGGTGGCCTGGCATGAAGAATGATGTGACTGAATACGTGAGCAAGTGCTTAACGTGTTCACTAGTTAAAGCCGAGCACCAGAAACCATGCGGTAAAATGCAACCTTTACCTATATCAGAATGGAAGTGGGAAGAGATCACAATGGACTTCATTACCAAGCTACCGCGAACAGCTAAAGGCAATGATACCATTTGGGTGATCGTCGACCGATTGACGAAAAGTGCTCACTTCTTGCCAATACGTGAGGCTTCTTCGTCGGAAAGACTAGCAGAAGTATTTATAAAGGAAATTGTGAGTAGACATGGTATGCCACTGTCGATTGTGTCCGACAGGGATACTAGATTCACCTCAAGGTTTTGGAAGAAATTCAATGAAGCGATGGGAACCAGACTGAACATCAGCACCGCTTACCACCCTCAAACCGATGGTCAATCTGAAAGGACCATTCAGACCTTGGAGGACATGCTCCGGGCCTGTATCATTGACTTCGGTGGGAGCTGGGACAGCCATCTACCATTGGCAGAATTTTCATATAACAACAGCTATCACTCAACTATTGACATGCCGCCATTTGAAATGTTGTATGGGAGGAAATGTAGGACCCCGGTTTGTTGGGGGGAAATTGGACAAAAGGATTTTGCAAGTCTCGAAGTGGTCAAAGCTACTTCCGAGAAATTTGACCAAATCAAGGCTCGAATGAAAGCCGCAAAGGACAGACAGAAATCATACGCGGACAAGAGAAGAAGGGATTTAGAGTTTCAAGTAGGGGACATGGTACTGTTAAAGGTATCACCGTGGAAAGGAATCATCCGATTCAGGAAGCGTGGCAAACTGAGTCCAAGGTTTGTCGGACCTTTCAAGATTTTAGCAAGAGTGGGTCAAGTTGCTTACAGACTCGACCTACCCGTTGAGCTTCATGGAATTAAAGTACCATTTATTTTGTAATACAACGTGTACCCCACAAACATGCCACCAGAAATTTAAATGTGCACTATATTCAAGACATATAAGATCATTGCAAGATAATATTCAATCGCTAGGATGAATTATACCAGTAAACACTTGAAAATATCAAGCAGAGAATCAGAATGATTCAGAATCAAATGATTCAAATATCTTGGTTTGGATGAAGTATCATGATTCATAGTAACAGAAAGATTGTACCAATAGAATTCTTCAACATAAGATTGATCAAGGAATCAATTGATTCAATGACATAGGGTAGCGTGATCCAACTGTTATCTGGATATATTCAATGGAATCAGGATAATGATCTAAGGGCTAGTATATGTTCCAACAGATGTTGTCAGAAACATATCTTTGTCCAACTTCACATTGCATGTTTTTCGTGGCATGGGCAGTGAATTGAATTGAAAAAATTGTGTTTAACGATATAACCGATACTGGTCTCATGAAGTACTTTAGATCTTATATTCTTTGTCTGATAATTATCTTTTACACACACACCCGGCATACCATGGGTTCAAATCACAGTTGTCACAAAGATCATTATGTTATCACACTACTAATGGACCAAAGATACTCATAGCCTATTGACAATTCAGACTACATACTAGTATCCAAATTAAAAATATAAGCACCAAGCATCAATTTTTGTTAAGCATAAGCAGTTATGAAGCTATCATTTCCCATACTGTGCAGTCTAAAAAGTTCTGATCAAAACATTTATCACAGATATATTAGATAAGCATCATAATTTCCAACTAAGGTCATGTGTGACTGAACATCTACTGATGTACTATCATCTCTTCTTTAACTTCATGTAATGTCGATTTTAACCTTTTCACTTTGTTTGGCTTTTTCAAAATCTTTTTCAAAGAAAGTAAAACAAAAGAAAATAAAATCTTCCATGAAAACATTTTAAGAAAAACATTTTACTTGGTTATTTGGAATTAAGCAATTCAATCAAATAAAAACTCAAACCGATGTAATCGAATGTAATGTCAATTTTAACCTTTTCACTTTGTTTGGCTTTTTCAAAGAAAGTAAAACAAAAGAAAATAAAATCTTCCATGAAAACATTTTAAGAAAAACATTTTACTTGGTTATTTGGAATTAAGCAATTCAATCAAATAAAAACTCAAACCGATGTAATCGAATGTAATTGAATGCCTTTGCCTTTGTCACCAACACAAATCTGTACTCCCCTTGTCCTGTAGACTCCCCCTCAACTAGTCAAATGGTTGCATCAACGACTTTATGCTCACCATCGTCATCCTAAGTTTCAGGTTGTCATTTGGACTTTGTAAAACTCTTTCCAAAACATTGTGTGTGACATATTAAGTTCAAAATTTCAATCTCATATCATTTGGCTCTGATACCACTTGTAGGTCCACATGACTCATCTGTAGATCTATCTCGTGACAGGACGTCTCAATAACACGGAGTGCGGAATCCTACCGTGTTAACGTTTGTATATTGACAATAGAAATAGCAGGTAAATAAACTTCTCTTTGTATTCCACAAAACACAGAGTTTACAAATTCACAGAATACAATCGTTCAAGCCCTCTCTGCTCTCTTTTTTTTATTTTTTAATTTTTTTAAGAACATAAGCGAACTAGATAAGTTCGCCTGAAATTAGTTCGCCTGATACTGCCTGAGCGAACTTAATAAGTTCGCCTTAACCTCACTGAGCGAACAAGTCCACAAGCGAATAAGTCCACAAGCGAACAAGTCCACAAGCGAACTTGATACCTAGCGAACTTGTTAAGTTCGCCTAAACAACAAAATCAGGTAAGTTCGCCTACTGAATAAGTTCGCTTAAACTGAAGTGAAGTTGTTCGCCTACTGAATAAGTTCGCTTAAACTGAGAGAAGCGAACTTATAAGTTCGCCTGCAACAAAATCTCAGCAAGTTCTCTTGCTTCAACTGTAACAAACTCATGAAGAACTTCAACCCAAATACGAACAAACATCACCGAAAATCATCATTTCTCACAGATTAGAAGGAATTTGAAGAAATTGGACCGTAGGATTTAGTATTTTATGAATTAGAACATTTCTATCGGATTAATTTCACCAAAATTTACTTCCAATCCACGAATTCAGCAGCAAAATCAACTTCAAGAAACTTGAAAACTCCATGGATACAAAAACTTGAAAAAATGATCAATTTCTTGTCAAATTGTACACAAAATAGTCTCTAATCAACAAGAATCATACACAAATCATGAGCAAAAGCTCTGATACCACTTGTAGGTCCACATGACTCATCTACAGATCTATCTCGTGACAGGACGTCTTGATAACACGGAGTGCGGAATCCTACCGTGTTAACGTTTGTATACGAATTGACAATAGAAACATTAGGTAAATAAACTTCTCTTTGTATTCCACAAAACACAGAGTTTACAAGATTCACATAATACACTCGTTCAAAGCCCTCTGCTGCTCTCTCTCTCTTTAGAACAGAATCTGTAAACATCTATTTATAGACACAAACCTGCTATAGGCGAACATAACAAGTTCGCCTCAAAGATGCTTAGGCGAACTGTTAAGTTCGCCTCTCTATGAACTTGTACAATATTCCTTAGGCGAACTTAACAAGTTCGCTCCTAAAGATGCTTAGGCGAACTCTATGAACTTATACAGAATTTTATCAACAGTTACAAAACATGTCCTAACATAAACAAGTTGTTATAAAAATTTAAGAAATATAATCCCTCTGAACATTATTTTTCTGCAAAATAACAACTTTTGAATTATGAACGTACCGGGGATAATGGCCACAAGTTAATTTCTAGTAAGAGAGTTCAGGCATTGCAACAAGTCAATTTCAATTTCTTTAAAAACTTTACTTTAAAATTAAAACTAAGAAAACTTATAATATTATTATTATTAAAATTAATGAACCCAAAGAAAACTTTAAAATTAAGAAAACTTCATTTCTTGTGAACACAACTTATTTCTATTTACTACAATAACAGTAGAATGATATTAAAATTCAAATACATTGAAAAAAAAACTACAATTTTTAAGCCATAAGTACTAACTAACTAGTTTGAATAATCACTTTGTCCATCGTTTGAATGAACCAGATCTGAAAATTAACAAATGAAATGGCGTAAACGAAATACTTACATTTTTTGGCTTACTCGAGCGAACGAAATACTTAAGTGCGCACCCGATTTCAATCCGTCCTTAAACAACTGAAGACTGACGGCGGCGCGTGGGCTGCAGCCGGTGCCTCGACGTCGTTTGGTGGTGAATGGCGGTGGTCTCCACACTTACCTGCAATAGGAATCAAACCACACAAAAACTGCCCAGAAAACTGGTGGTCGGAAACCTAAGAGTAGAAAAAGGACGGGGGGTTGAGTTAGGTTAATCGGTGGTGGCGGCGGTGGTCGAAAACCTACGAGTAGAAAAAGGACGGGAGCAATCGTCGCTATTGCAGTCAGATAAGCCTCTCAACGGTGGTTGGTCTAGTCTGTGTGGCGACGAGGTGGTTGCCTTCATGGTTGAGGAAGGCGGCGGCGGTGAAGTGCGCTGTCCTCTTCCGATCTTTGGTTTCACTTTCTTGAGTTGGATCTTCAACGACATTCTTCTTATTCTTAAGATCTGATTTTATATCGATGTGGGGTGAAGGTGGGTGAAGAGAGAGAGACGTGAGATCTGTGTTTGAAGAGACAGACATGAGAGAAGATAAGAGAAATGATAAACATGTAGGGTTTCAAAAGAGGGACAAATGACAAATATGCCCTTTCAAATAAAAATAATCTTAAAGTCAAGAAACTAAATGTGTGACTTATATTGAGTTTAAGGGTTTTCACAACAACTTAGAGTTTTCATTTGATACGTCCCACACACACACACACACATATATATATATATGTATATATATATATAAATGATCAAATGTAAACCATGTCTAAATATGTAAACTAAAAAACCAAATCTTGACCACATATTTATTATAGTTAATAGAATGTTTGACTTTTGGGGAATAAATTAAAATAAGATGAAAACTAATGTGTGGTCAGAATTTAGTTTTTTAATTTATGAGTTAACAATTGATCATATATATATATATATATATATATATATATATATATATATATATATATATATATATATAATGGTTATAATGCAAACCCAGTTTTTTCTAATTTTTTTTAATAAAAATCTGACGTTTTTTACTTATTTAATTGCTGACGTATGCATACGTAAGAAAAAAAAAACGCTGATTTTTGTTATTTTTTATCTTTATTTTTATTCGGCACTTTTTTAATTTTTTTTGCGACCGAGGCTTTTTTTATATAAATAATCAATCCCAATTTTTTAAATAACTTTTTCGGATTTTTTTCAAAGACTTTAGTGGGTTTCTTCATCTTCAGATGGTTTCTTTTCTACCATTTCCCATATATATATATATATATATATATATATATATATATATATATATAGGGTTAGGATCATTTGAGAACTCTAAATATCTTGAGAATTTCTAGAACTCCTATCAATGGTTTATATTTTTTGAATTTTGTAAATTTTATATATTGTCATGTGTGTTTATGTACATAAAAACAATCAAATTAATTTTTACATCTGTTTTTACATTTTTAAATTTTTACCTATACATGTGTAGGAAGTAAAAGCTACAAATGACTTCACATGTGTAGGTAAAATTTAAAAATATAAAAACATATGTAAAAATTAGTTTGATTATTTTTTATTTACATAAACATACACGACAATATATAAAAATTATAAAATTTAAAAAATATAAACCATTGATATGAGTTCTCAGAGTTTTCAAGATATTTAAGAGTTTTTAATTGATCCATTCCATATATATATATATATATAGGGGATGGTTCCTCTAAGAATTCTAATTTGGCTAAGAACCTTAAGAAGCAATCTCATCCATTTAATTGGATGATCAATGGTAGAGATTTAAGTGTAGGGAAAATAAAGGGTGGAGGGGCATTCTTGGAAAACCCACAATTGTTGACTTTTTTCAACTTCCCCCACTTTTTTTAAACGTACATAACTTTTTCATACGACCTTATTTTAAAAAAAAAATTACACCATAAAATCGAACATTTTTTAACATTAATTCGAGTATAGTATTGCTATATTTTTTGTAAAAACAAAATCAACACTTAATGAAATTGTGCTGCTTTACGTAAATGTGCTGGTTTTTTGTAAAAGAGCACAATTAACTGTGTTGTATTTTAAAACATCGTAATTAACTGTGCTGGTTTATCATAAAACAACACCAAATATAACAACTATTTGTGTTGTTTTACTATAAAACAACACCAAAATAACAAGGTTAATTGTGTAACATGCTCTTCTTAGTTAACCAAGCACAAACAAAACCAGCATAAAAAAAACCAGCACAACAAAACTAGTACATCAAACCAGCATAAAACAAACCAGCACAAAACACAATTTTTATGCATAAGCTTTTTGTTGCCTTCCACTGAACCGTTTTGTTGGTGTACGGATGCTTTAAATTTTTATTTTTAAACAATGATACCAAATTAGGCATATAATAATTGAAAAAAAGTAGCACAAGTTAAAGAAACTCACACATTTACGTAAAGTGTGTTGTTTTAACAGAAATCAGCACATTTACGTAAAGTGCTAATTTGTGCTTTTTTACTAGAAACCAGCACATTTACGTAAATTAGCACAATTTCATTAAGTGTCGATTTTGTTTTATAAAAAAATATAGCAATACTATACTCAAATTAAAAATAAAAAAATGCTCGATTTTATGGTGTAATTTAAAAAAAAAACAATGTCTTATTAAAAAGTTATGAACGTTTAAAAAAAGTGAGGGAAGTTAAAAAAAGTCAACAAAAGTGGCTATTACTTAAATACCTTTCCACTCTTATTTTTCTACACTTAAATCTCTACTCTTGATTATTCAATTGAATGTATTAGATTGCTTATTAGGCTTCTTAGCCAAATTGAATTTCTTATTTTAACCTCCCCGTATATATATATATATATATATATATATAGTAGGTTAAAATCTCGTGTATAACACAAGATTGTATATTAAAAAAGATAAAATTTATAAATTTGTAAATACGCCACCAAGTGAAAATGTGTGTATATATAACAAATTAGTATTTTTTCTTTAATTAGTTATATTTTGATTTCCTATTGTCTATTGTTATTTAATATAATTAGTATTCTTCTTTAATAATATATTTATAATATCATTACTATTTAATAAGATAGATGCACATTTATTAGGAGAGAGATGCGGGAAAAATCATTTTGAGTAAGCATGAGAAAGTGACACGTGTTCTGTCAAAACCTTTATTTATTAATATATATATATATATATATAAGGTGTTGTTCAAATGCTAACCAAATTTTACATGAAAACCAAAACTCATCCATTGATTAAGTTTAATCAATGCTTAATATTCTAGAGTGACAAAACTGTAAATATAAATATATCAATATCAATTAATTTTAATTATAAAGAGTATTATGGGTAAATCTAATTAACTTAATTTTGGTAATGTTATTCATTAATAACAAAATTCCTAAAAACTCTCAATCAATTTCTCACTCCTACTATATCTAAATAAAAAAAAAATATCAATAGTGGAAATGGGCTAAACAAATCAAACTATGGCTATTTCATCCAAAAAAAATATAATAACACCATAATTATCAATTTGATACATATATGTATAAGGATACGTATGTATAAGGATACGTAATAAGAAGTATAACAATTATATCCAAACAACCAAACTTAGAAATTGATATAAAATACTGAGTTACATATACGTATCAGACCATAACTTTGATAACACATGTGTTACGTATATGTATTAACCGTGTTACATATACGTACCAACTGTATTACATATACGTATCAACCGTGTTACCTATACGTATCCAACAATCTAGACCATGCACCTGTAGCAAAGGGATAATGTAATGAACAAGATGGACTTCAAATGGAATAGATGGATTTCATATATCATTTTACTACTTTGACTTTTGTTGTTCCCATTTAGGGGGTGTTTGGGATTACTTTTTAAAACTACTTATTAACTTTTGCAAAAAGTTAATAAGTAGTTTTGAAAAGTAAGTGGGACTTACTTTTCAAAAACTACTTATTTCTTCTATATTTTCATCTCATTTTGATTTATCCAAACAAACTTTTAACTTATTAACTTTTAAAAAAAGTTAATAAGTTAATAAGTAGCTTAATAAGTAATCCCAAACACCCCTTAGCCTTTCACGCAAGCATACAAACCTCAAAAAAAAAGTTTGTCTTTTTCCTTCTTCACTACTTTTTCACGCAAGCAGACATACCCCAATTTTTTTTTCTTTTGTTCTTCACTATTTTGATGCAGACAACAACAAAAAATAAGAACCCTAATGAACAAGGTGCTTGTTCACGGGGGACGACCCACGCTCAACCGAAGCCGCATCACAATTCTAGGAGATTGTTGATCTCTAGGAGTTTGTTGAAGACGGACTGATCTGGTTCACCGTGAAGTGCAGCTGCTGCCGGAAAGACGCGAAAGAGAGGGAGGCACCGTGAAACGCAGCTGCTGTTAGAAAGTAGCGAAAGAGAGGGTGGACTCCGTGAAGTCCAGATGCTGCCGGAAAGACGCGAAAGAGAGGGAGATGAGCCCTCTGTGTTCCGATCGGCGATCTAGGGTTTTTCAAAAAGGATATGAGCCTGATCGTTACATATAGAGAGATAAAATGATATAATTTGAAATTAAAAAGGACCAAAAATAGGGGTAGTTTTTACTAAAATGCCCTTTAAATAAAATAAATAAAAAGAATGAGAAAATTATGTGATATCATGGTTTTCGTATAAAAAATGGGTTAGCATTTGAACCCTTTGCTATATGTATATATGAGGAGAATCAAATAACAAATATGTTTTCGCTAATAACTCTAAAAAATGATCAAAACGCTTTGATACTATATCAAACGAACTCCGATTGAGCTCATTTTAGCGGCGTTGGAACCATCTCGTCGAACTCTATCATCTTACCTTTTAGGGTTTAGCTTTTAAGGTTTAGATTTTACCTTTGAATTTTAGGGTTTTAACCTTAAGGTTTAGCTTTTAGGGTTAGCTTTTATGATTTAGGTTTTTTTGGGGGGTGGGGTGGGGTTTAGGTTTTTGGGGGGTGGGGTGGGGGGGTTTAGGTTTTTTAGGGGTGGGGTGGTGGTTTTAGGCTTTTTGGGGTGAGGTTGGAGGGGGGGTTTAGGTTTTTGGGGGTGCGGGTGGAGGGGGTTTAGGTATTTGGGTCCGTATTAGATTTCGATGAGACGGTTCCAACGCCGCTGGAATGAGCTCAATCGGAGTTCGTTTGACCCACTTATTAGCGTTTCTTAGCGAAAAAACCATTTTTTAGTGGAACTTTCCCCTATATATATAGGGTTGAGTTCATGAGATCACTAAATTTTATGAGAGAAATAGAGAACTCCTCATTAAAAGAAAAAAAAATAATAACTCAAAATATAAATAAAAAACTAAACAAAATTGTTCGGAGACCATGTTTCCCACGTCGTTCTCGTTAAAAAAAACGTATTACTGCATATGTGCAGTACCACCCCAAAAACCTAACCCACCCCTAAAAACCTAAACCCCCACCCCACCATATAAAAAACCTAAACCCCCACACCCACCCCCAAAAACCTAAATCCCCCACACCCACCCTATAGAGTCTCATTTTGTTATAAGTTGTCGTCATCTTCATTTGTTAAACATTGTTAGAATAGTTTCTTTATTGTAATTTTAGCATTGTAATTTCTTGTTTTTATTTAGTTAAGTCTAGGCCATCAAAACTAGTTAGTTTCGATTGAGGCTTTTTCAATCGAAACTAGTAGTTTCGATAGATAGTATAGTTTCGACAGTTTTTTCTGTCACTTGTAAATGTTTAGCCGAAACTACTAGTTTCGGTGAGCATAGTTTCGATGATTGTTAACTTACTATAAATTGCATAGTTTGAGAATGTTTAGGGTGTGACTAGCGGCTGTAACCCTGGAATTATCTCTTTCACATTGTTCTTGAAGCAATACAATTTACACTTGTTTATTGCATTGTTCTTACATTTTCACATCTTCTTTGTGTTGATTCTGAGTGTGGTTAGCTGTTATCTTCACCATTTATGTTTCTCTCCTCTGTTTCACCAACATATACACAGATTCCGCCTGTGTGTGTAATCGATCTTTGGGTGATTTCCGATTGAAATCTGGACCTACAATTGGTATCAGAGCTTTATGCTCTTGTTTTCTGAGTATATTCAGGTTTTAGTGATCAATTCAAGGTGATTCTCTGTGTATTTTTGGGTTTTTCTGCATTTGGGTTTTTCGAAGCACTGTTCCATTGACATTGTTACTGTTTCATTGATTTCCGACTGTCTATGTTCGTGTTTTCAAGACTAAAGGCTATTTTCGTGATTAGGAGTATTATTAGAAGCTTTTCGCTAGAATGGATTGTTGTTTCTTTGACATTGATTTTTGAAGCTGCAATGGAGGTTTTTTGAGTTTGGGAAGAAGACATCGAAACTACTTGGGGGACATTCTCTGCACTTCCGTTGGTCATCGAAACTTCTTGTCTATACTTTTTTCTAGAGAAGGTATCATCGAAACTAGTTTTTTGTCCTGTTATATCGAAACTAATGATGTGTTGCAAAGCACACATATGTTTCCGCCTTATTTCATGTCGTTTTAATTAGTTTTATATTTGTTTTGAGTCGTTATTAGATCGTTTTGAGTCTAGGTTATGTTCTCAGTTGCCTATGATGAATACAAGTGAAAACCCGAAGAAACCGAGCCTGAGAACGAAGTCCAAGAATTGAAAGTCAAATATGTGAAATCTTATCCTTCGCGGTACGCGAAGATCAGAAGCTCATCCCTCGCGGTACGCGAGGGAAAGGAAATCCAGACCAGATTATTTTGGCCCTCGTGGTACGCGAGGGACTTGCCACACTCTCTCGCGGCACAAGAGAGAGTTGTAATCTGAGAAAAAACCTAAATTTCAAATTAAATAGATTTTGAATGCCATAATCAAGGGAGTTCGATTCCAGCCGTGTAGAGAGTTGCCAGAGGTGATTTCAGGAGCTTCGAAGGTGAATCAACGCAAAAGTTGAAGATTTTGCTTCCGGGTTCGTTAGTTATAACGTTTTCGGTTTCAAGATTTGATTTTTATTTGTGTTTGCTTTGTTTGAAACCTTGATAATGTTTAATTCTTCTGTTATGGATGTTATGAACATGATTCTAGGCTAAAACCGTGATACTGCTTAGGTCATTCGATGATTACTTGTTAAAGTTACAATCTTTTATCGGTTTTAGATTTAATTGATGATTTGATGACATTGTAAGCGATCTTGGTATAATTAATATGATGTTAGTGCATGTTTAATTCTTGTTTTGAGTTGATTAGTGTTCTTCATGTTATCTTGTTGAATGTCTTTCATAAATAGATGCATGTTTAGGTTGTTTGCTTGTTGTTGATGACCTGAGTGGTTTGCTAGACGTAGTGATCCATAAGAACGTTAGTTAAACCCTGATTAAAAGTGAATGTGTGTCCTAGTTCAATACCCGAGAGGTGAGAATTAGTTGGTTAGTGTTCGTCATTAGGAATCCGAGTGTCGACTGTCTGAGAGGAAGTTGGTCTAGGTGTCTATTGATTGTTGCTAGTCAAGTCATAGTAGTTATCCTGAGATTACCCCGTACATTCCTTTAATGTATTATGAACGATGAGTCTGAGAGGTAATCCATCCATTAGGGTAAAATATCATAGTTAGAAATATATGAGAAGTGATCTAACAATCTGGTGAGTTTAGTACACTTCAGGTTCCTTAGTTGGTAACACCTTAAGAGTGATTAGGGATCCACTAGGTTATCTCTAGTTGTTATTCTTAGAAACCCAGATTCATCATTGTTCCAGAATCGGTAGAAGTTGTTCTTTGCAAGTAGGATTTCGACCTAGGTAGTATTCTTCCCGTATCCTGATATTCTCCTTAGTTCTTCCTCTTGATAGTTTGAGTCGACCTCAGTTTATTGCATGTATAGTTATAATCTTTAGTGTAGTAAACCCCCAAACCAATTCAATCTTAGTCCGAGTCTGAGTCTAGTTTTGTTTCATAGTGTCTCTAGGGTTTGATAACTCAGTTTACCATTAAGCTGTGCTACACTCGATTGGTATACTTGCCTGTCAGTGCGGTTTAGTTCATAGGTTTTCCATTTATTACTTAGTAGTGTAGGTTAGGTTTAGTAGTTATTTTTATAGACCGTCTAGACAACATCTCTTTTTTGGCGCCGTTGCCGGGGAAACTTGGCGATAACAATATTAGCTTTGACTAGTTCTTTGTTTGATTTTTGGTTTATTTTGTTTTCTTTGAGTCTGTATTGTGTGCTTGTCTTCTGTGTTTACTTGCGTGTCAGTCCTTCTGTCTTTGAGTCTATGTTTCCTTTTCCTATTGAGTCTTTCTTTGTATGCACCATACTCGCTCGCAGGGATCACCACCTTATTCTGCTTTCTTAGAGCCCGAGCAAGAGCTTTACGAGCGCACCCACGACTTTTGGGAGCGTTTGAAGTAGTTATGAAACAACCATGTACGTCCTATTAGCCTTATTCCATTTCCTACCATGGGCGACGCTGATTCTCCAACGCGACGTACGGTACACCAGAGGGCCAGTGATGGGGTCACGGGCGTGAGATCTTCGATCACACGCCCCGCCATTCCTAATGTCAATTCTTGGCAGATCCCATCACAAGTTATGAGTACGATCACTCATGCGACTCAGTTCAATAACCTTGAGGATGAGGATGCACCCGGACATGCGTCTCGCTTTGGGCGCATATGTGATACTTTCAATATCATGGGTGTCTCTAACGAAGCAAACTACTTGTGTCTCTTCCCATTCTCCCTCTCTGGGCATGCTTCTACTTGGCTCGACACCCTTCCATATAACTCGATCACCACTTGGGAGGATCTCGAAGCCAAGTTCTTCAAAAAGTACTATTCACCTTCCAGGGCCGCTCGCCTTAGGGAAAAAATTCACTCCGTCCGGATGGATCCCGAAGAGCCCTATCACATGGCCTGAGAGCGTTTCAACGCGTTGTTGAGCCGATGTCCCCAGCGTGGTCTTTCTGACTAGGCAATAGTGGAGAAGTTCTATAATGGCCTTACCTTGGAGAAGCAACAAATGTTTAACAGAGCTGCGGTAGGCCACATCATGGAAAAGTTTGAGCCTGCTGAGTGTGAGGAGATGTTCGAGAGCTTCGCTCAAGCCGAACAGTAGTATCCATCTTCTAGGACTTCTATTCTAAGTGCTAGATCATCCACCACATCTCCTAAAGGTGTGCATCAGGTCACTCCTGATTCTAGCGTGGCTGCTGCCCTCGCCACTATGGCTAATGAAATTAAGGAGCTGAAGCTCAGTGCTCAGCGGTGTCAAGTGTGTAGGGGAAGCCACGACACCCGTGATTGCCCAGTGAATAATAAAGAGCAGGTGAGTTACGCTGGCAACCAACACCAGAACCGAGGGTTCAACAACTATAATTCATTTGGCTCGGGATGAAGATCTGGAAATAACCCACCGGGGTTTAATGGTCGTCAACAGTTTCAGTAGAATGGAGGAGGAGAGACAGGACCTAGCACAGGAAGTAGTGTTGAAACGATTTCGATCAAAGAGATGCTTGAGACTCAGACACAGTTGCTTGCCCACCTAGTCCAGCAGGACAGGGATTCTAGGCAGAGATTGGATAGCCACGACGCTTTACTTAAGAATCAACAGTCGGCATTCCATGATCTGAAACACACGGTTGAGGACATCGCTAATAGTTTGAAAGATCGACAGGGAGGTCCATTTTCAATCTCCAACGCTTCAGTTATGGCCGTGTCGGTAGGGAGTGTAGGGGAGAAAGAGGTTGTTGAGGATGACCCCCACTCCAGCAAGTACAACATTCCGTCTCCTGAGGAGGTCAAGAAGATTGACTAGAGGGCTCGATTCGCTGAGATCGATGCCAAGATGGCCGAGGAGCAGGTGGAGGAGGAGAGAGTAGTTGTGATGCCTGCCACAAAGGCAGAGGAGAAGAAGAAGGGGGCAGAGATGAAGGCCCCCGAGATTGACCTAACTAGTGTTCCCTACCCAGCACGTTTGTTACCATTTCAACAAGCTAGGGAACGCGGTAAATTCCTTGACATGTTTAAACAACTGAAGGTCAATCTTTCGATGATAGAGACCCTCCAGCGCATGCCAAAGTATGGAAAATTCCTAAAAGATCTTCTTTCCAACAAGAAGAAGCTCGAGGAGGTCTCTAAAGTCTCACTTAGTGAGCAATGCTCTGGTGCAGAACAAACTGCCCGAGAAATTAGGAGATTCTAGTGGTTTCACAATCCTGTGTCTCCTAGGCAGTTTGCCTGTACACCACGCGTTGGCTGATCTAGGTGCTAGCATCAATATGATGCCATATTCCTTATATAAGTAGATAGACCTAGGCGAACCTTAGCCGGCACGCATGAGCATAGCCTTGGATGACCGTTCAGACAAGTATCCACGGGGAATTGTGGAAAATAAATTTGTCTTCCACGTGGATTTTTTCATTCTAGATATGGAAGTGGATGATGGAGTCCCACTCATCTTAGGGCGCCCATTCTTGCGCCACCGCCAATGCAGTAATCGATGTCTTTGACGGGAAACTGACACTTCGTGTGGGGGATGAGTCAGTTTATTTTTTATGCTACACAGTTCATGGAGGATGTTGGTGAACATAGCCACTCCATGTGCATGCTTGATGCCTTCATGGACTACCATCAGGACTCTGATCCAGATATAGAAGTTGGTGAACCCGCCCCTAATTTTGAAGAACCATCTGAGTGGGCGGTTGAGTTGGAGAGATTTCTAGAAGAGCCGGATGAATACGGTGGTGATGTGCCCGATGATCTGCTGAAGATGATGGCAGAATTAGATGAGATCATAGGCACAACCCCAAGTGTGAGGAAGTTAGTGGAAATTGTAAAGGACCCGGATGATCCGGGTGGAGTTTTAGAGGTCACATCCATAGGTAAGCCCATACCCGACCCCTTATCCATCATTGTTGTCCATTCTGAGGGGAGAGCTGTTGAGCCGACCCCTAGTTTCAGTGCTCCTAGGTCTAGGCCACCCCGTATGTCACACCCCAACCGACGGCGAAAACGTCGGTGTGGGACATGTAGACTGTTCATAAGCTTATGGTTTACTAAAGTTTAAATAACTAAACAATCAATTTCATTTCATAGTTCAAGTAATCAAGTACATCATTTACAAGAATCAAAAATACATGAATATATTTATTAAGTTTAAAACTATGTCCTCAATCCTAAGTGAAGCAACTTGAAATCTTAACTCAAACATCCGTACCTGAAACATGATAATGTAACATCCCAAAATAAATGAGGATTTTAAATAACGGGTTGAACCGGGACGAACGGGATAAAAGAACGAGGCGTAACGGGCCGGGCCGGTTGGGCCGGCAAACTTGAAGGAAGGGGGGGTTTCCTCCCTTTAAATAGCCAACACACACACCATTTCTCTCATTTGCAAGAATCTAGAGAGAGAAACCGTAGAGAGAGAAAGTTGGCGGATCGACCCGAGATTGAAGGAGCTTGTTGCTACTGAACTCGTGAGCAAAACCTCCGGATCAGAATCTCGAAATCAGGTAACACCCGAACCAAATCTGAGTTTTTGTTCGTTTTTGGGTTTTCGGGTATTTTCGGGAAAATGACGGGTTTTTATAAACCAAATGAGGAAAGGGTTATAAATCTGGAATCACGAAAGGAAAATACACGTTTTGAATACAAAAGTCCGGATCTTGACAAGATCGGACCTGCATGCGAAAGTTAGGGTTTTTTGGAGAAGATAGCTGAGTTCTGCAGGTATCGAAACTAGAGTTTCGAGTGGCCTGCAGTTGTCGAAACTAGAAGTTTCGAGTGACCTGCAGTTGTCGAAACTAGAAGTTTCGAGTGACCTGCAGTTGTCGTCGAAACTAGAAGTTTCGAGTGACCTGCAGTTGTCGAAACTAGAAGTTTCGATGGGCCTGCACCTGTCGAAACTAAGTAGTTTCGATTGGTCTGCATCAGTAGGTGAAGTCAGTGTATTCACCTGTAACAGAACGAGTAAACCGTTAGAGTCGGGATTTAGGTCTGATGTGTATTTAATTAATCAATTCAGATCGGAAGTGACGTTGTTGGACCTTTGTTTAGGACAACCCAAGAGTAACTTATAAGGTGAGTTCTAGAAGCCCTTCTTTTAATGTTTTAATTAAATGTTTTGGGCTGGTGTGCATACATACGAAACGAGGTTTATGAAACGAGGTTTACGAAACGAGGTTTATGAAACGAGGTTTACGAAACGAGGTTTATGAACGATGCTTCCGAAAGGAGAAGACGAAACGAGTTAATGAGATGTTTACGAAACGAGGTTTACGAGATGAGGTTTATAAAATATTTTGCCAAACGAAGTTGTGAAAGGTTTACGAATGAAGTGTTATTTAATAAAACGTACGAATGCTTTAACTAAAACGAGGTAAAGGTTTTTATGAAAGTCACGAATGAACGAATCTGCCACGAGTTCCTACGGGAGCTAGAGTATGTATGTATGTATGTATTGGCCTTACCTTACGGGGGGCCTTTGTGGCTGGCTAACGGTTGTACAACTGGTTGAGGATGGGGTGACGACGGTCGCCCATGGGATTACCGGGATCCCGATGGAAGGTACTATTCCTTGCGGGGAAATATTGCCTATGGTATGTTTAGTCTTCCGAGAGGTAACGAGCCTTAGGAGACGTGTGTATGGTCTACCTAGAGGTAACGAGCCTTAGGAGACGTATGTTTGGTCCACCTAGAGGTAACGAGCCTTAGGAGACCTGGATGACGGATGACTTAGAGGTAGCGAGCCTTAAGTTCATCCGCTGGTATGCGATGTATGGATTTGACGGTTACGAGAAGGCGCAGATTCGGTTCATATTGACTATTGTTACGATGTTATGCTACGATGTTTTGATGATGTTAAGTTATTGCATGTTTTATGTACGCTTTTATTAAATGAAGTATGATGTTATGTTTTTGGCAAATATTTGATGTTAATGTTTTACGTTAAAACTAGAACTCACCAGCGTAGCTGACCTTTTTAGTATGCACATTCAGGTTAAGGAAGTTATGATGATGGACGGTGATGCTGGGCGGCTTGAGGAGTTACCCGGATGATATGAAGACTGGCATCCCGTTACGAGTTGTTTTTGTTATGTACATGTATTTGAAAATGTTACGCTTCCGCATGTTAAACGATGTAATGTTATGTTTGAAATGAAATTTTCCGCTGCGTTATTTGATATTCTAGTTTGAGAACTGTTTGTGAATGAGTAAATCCAACGCGTGGGGCCTCCCGGGTTTGGGGCCTCACAAGTTGGTATCAGAGCAATAGTTTGAGAGATTTGGACACTCCCTGTGTCTGAACTTAAACTGAGAATGGGACCGAAAGCGGATGCCAGTACGGGTAACTCGAGCCACAGCATCAGGTATGAAGGTAGTGTATATATATTTACATATATAGTATGCCTTAGGAAGTGTTAAGGTTAGGACTTGGGTTCTGATGGAAATCACAAAGGTGGTCAAATCGAAATCAAGAGGTAGTGTAATGGTTAATTGCAGATGGCCAGTGTATATTAACATCTTACAATGCTTGTTGAATTCTATTTGTTAACTAGCGTGATGACATTGGATTTCCTTGTCTTGTAGAACGGAATGGCAAGAAGAGGGAACGGAAAGCGTGGTGGGGGCCGTACCGGTGGTCGTACCGGTGGTGGCCGAGGTAGAACTCCTATTCACCAGGAGTACAGTGAAGAAGGAAGTGTTCACACTGAGCCAGAAGCTAGTGTGCACGGGACTGAGCCGACTCATGCTGAAGAACAACAATTCACTTTTGAACCGGAAGTAAGAGCGGCTCTGGCACGTGAGTTCACCGAATTGATGAAGGCTTCTTTGCCAGGACTACTGGCAGAAGCACTAAAGAAGGCTAATGAGGAGGGCGGATCTAAACTGACAACTGATATTCCAAACATTGAGGCCGTTAACGCACCGCCTGCTCGCGGCTGCGACTATAAGTCATTCAAGGTATGTGACCCGCCGGTTCTGACTGGAAAGAAGGACGCGGTGGCTACTTTTGACTGGGTAATTCGTATGGAAGCCGCCATTCGTCTGAGTGAATGTCGACCGAATCAGGTCGTGAAGTTTGCTGCTAACTCCTTGAGGGAGGAAGCATCTCACTGGTGGGAAGGTGTACGCCAGGCTAAGGGGAACGAGGTGGTTGATTCGATGATGTGGGATGATTTGAAAACTTTGGTGATCAAGAATTTCTGTCCAAGGAATGAGATCGAAAAGGTAGAAAGGGAATTTTTGGGTTTGAAGGCCGGGAGCATGACGCACCGGCAGTACACCACACGGTTCAATGAACTGGCACGTCTGGTGCCACACCTTGTCACGACAGAGGAAAGAAAGATCGCTTGTTATATTCAAGGGTTGCCGGACAAGGTCCGCACATATGTTAAGGCAAACGCCCCTACTACCTACGATTCGGTAGTAGAACTGAGCGGCGTGGTATTTGATGATCTGGCACTGAATGTCGTTGCCATTGAAGAGCCTAAGAAGAAGCTGAGTTTTCCCGCTAAGCGATCGGGTGGGAAGTTGTTTGGGGCTCAGGACAAACGGGCCAGGGTAAATGAATTAGCAGTCTGTGGGAAGTGTGGGGGAAGGCATGCCGGTGAATGCCGGTTGGGATCAAATTTGTGCTACAAATGTGGCAAGACCGGGCACTACTCCCGAGAATGCCCGAACGGTATCAAATGCTACAACTGTGGGGAGAGTGGCCACATGAGCCGGGAATGCACTAAGCCCAGGATGGGCGAGACCGGGAAAGGGAAAGGCCCAGAGAAGAGGGAGGAAAGGCCCCGAGCGAAGACTCGAGCGTATGCACTAACGCAAGAACAGGCCAGGAATGACCCCGATGTGGCGTCAGGTACGTTCATCCTTGACAACACTTTTGTTTCAGTGTTATTCGATTCGGGTGCCAGTAAGAGTTTTATATCTGCAACTTTCTGTAAACGAGTAAAGTACACGGTTAGTAAAGTAGAACGAGCCTTTAATGTAGAAACCGCTGAGGGTAGAACCGTAATGGTAACCGAAGTAGTTGACGATTCCACGATAAAGATAGAAGGCCATAGATTTCCCGTCAGATTATTTGTTATGGTTTTGGGAGGGTTTGATGTCGTGTTAGGTATGGATTGGTTAACTGCCAACGAGGCTCAAATTATATGCAAACGAAAGATAATCCGACTCAAGGCTCCGGACGGTAGCGAAGTGGAAGTACTTGGGGATCGCGATGCCCCGATGCCCAACGTCATCTCGATGATTAAGGCAGCAGATTACTTGAGGCGCGGATGCGAGGCTTATCTGGTATACGTAATTGACAAGTGTAAGGAAGTGAAAGAACTGGACGATGTACCCGTGGTACGCGAGTACCCGGAGGTGTTTCCAGAGGAGTTGCCTGGGATACCACCCGATAGAGAGATTGAATTTCGAATCGACTTAGTACCAGATGCCCAGCCCGTGGCTAAGGCTCCATATCGACTAGCACCAGTGGAAATGAAAGAATTAATGGCACAACTAGACGAGTTACTTGAGAAAGGATTTATCCAACCAAGCATCTCGCCGTGGGGTGCTCCGGTGTTGTTTGTGAAAAAGAAAGACGGTTCGATGAGAATGTGTATCGATTATCGCGAGTTGAACAAACGAACGGTAAAGAACAAGTACCCTTTACCAAGGATCGATGACCTGTTTGATCAATTGCAAGGCGCAAGTTGGTTCTCGAAAATCGACCTTCGGTCCGGGTACCATCAGTTGAAGGTGAGGGAAGAAGACATACCGAAAACTGCATTTCGCACGCGTTATGGACATTTCGAGTTCCGCGTAATGTCTTTCGGATTGACGAACGCCCCCACAGCGTTCATGGATTTGATGAATAGGGTGTGTCGACCGATGCTGGACCGATCGGTAATTGTGTTCATTGATGATATCCTCGTCTACTCCAAGAATGAGGGTGATCACGCTTGTCATTTGAAGGAAGTGTTGGAAGCTCTAAAGAAGGAGAAGTTGTATGCTAAGTTCTCCAAATGCGCGTTCTGGCTTAGGGAAGTCCAATTCCTAGGTCACGTCATTAACCCGAACGGCATTATGGTAGACCCAGCAAAGATAACGACGGTAAGGGACTGGGATATTCCTAAGACGCCAACGGAGATCCGCAGTTTCTTAGGGTTGGCAGGCTACTATCGGAGATTCATTCAGGATTTCTCGAAAATAGCTTCGCCATTGACAAAGTTGACACGAAAGGAAGAAAAGTACGAATGGGGTCCGAAGCAGGATGAGGCATTTAAGGAGTTAAAAGAAAAGCTGACCCAAGCTCCAGTCTTGGCCCTTCCCGAGGGCAATGAAGACCTGGTGGTATACTCTGACGCTTCGGGTCAGGGGTTGGGGTGTGTGCTGATGCAACGTGGAAGAGTGATCGCATACGCATCACGACAGCTGAAGGTTCATGAAGTCAACTATCCGACTCACGATTTGGAACTTGCTGCTGTTGTGTTTGCATTAAAAATTTGGAGGCACTACCTCTATGGGGTAAAGTTTACCATATACTCCGATCACAAAAGTCTGAAGTACTTCTTCGAGCAAAAGGAGTTAAATATGAGGCAGAGGCGATGGTTGGAACTTTTGAAAGACTATGACTGTGAAATCATGTACCATCCTGGAAAAGCAAACGTGGTGGCTGACGCTCTAAGCCGGAAGGATGTGCCTGCTTCTATTAGAGTGAAAGCTTGCCAAATGGTGGTAACGTCGGATGTGATGAGGGAAATTGAAAAGGCTCAAGAAGAGGCACTAAAGGGGGAAAACATAAAGAAGGAAAGGATGGTTGGCCAACAGGATAAGTTAGAATATAACACCCTTGGTGTTAGGACACGTTTTGGTCGAGTATGGATACCTATGGGTGGCGAGCTTAGGACCAAAATCTTGGATGAGGCTCATAAGTCTCGTTACTCTATCCATCCCGGTACCAACAAAATGTACCAAGATCTGAAGAAGGAATACTGGTGGCCTGGGATGAAACACGAAGTGATGAAATACGTAAGCAAGTGCTTGACTTGCTCACAAGTGAAGGCCGAACACCAGAAACCGTATGGAAAAATTCAACCACTTGAGATACCGGAATGGAAGTGGGAACACATTACTATGGACTTCATAACCAAGCTACCTCGCACAGCTAAAGGTCATGACACCATTTGGGTAATTGTGGACCGTTTAACGAAGAGTGCTCATTTTCTACCTATTCGCGAGACGTTCTCGTCGGAAAGGTTAGCGGAAGTATTTATTAACGAAGTAGTGGCGCGGCATGGGATGCCTCTGACGATTGTATCTGATCGGGACACACGATTCACATCGAGGTTCTGGAAGAGGTTTCACGAGGCAATGGGCACGAGACTCAATATTAGTACGGCATACCACCCACAAACGGATGGTCAGTCCGAAAGGACCATTCAAACATTGGAGGATATGCTTCGTGCTTGTATTATCGACTTCGGTGGCAGTTGGGACAGTCATCTGCCGTTAGCCGAATTCTCCTACAACAACAGTCATCACACGACGATAGGCATGCCGCCTTATGAAATGTTGTATGGGAGAAGATGCAGGACCCCGGTTTGTTGGGGTGAGATTGGACAGAAGGAATTGGGAAGTCTTGAAGTTGTAAAAGAAACGTCGGAAAGGTTTGATCAGATCAAAGCACGAATGAAGGCCGCCCAAGATCGTCAGAAATCCTACGCGGATAGACGACGAAGGCCTATTGAATTTAATGTTGGGGACAGAGTAATGTTGAAAGTGTCGCCCTGGAAGGGAATCATACGATTCAGGAAGAGAGGAAAGTTAAGTCCGAGGTTTATCGGACCATTCAGGATTATGGCACGGGTTGGTGAAGTCGCTTATCGGTTGGAATTGCCTGATGAGTTAAGTGGGATTCATCCTACCTTCCATGTATCACACTTGCGAAAGTGTTTGGCGGATGAAACGGCTCACGTACCACTTACGGACATCGAGGTCGACAACAGCCTTAACTACATCGAAGAACCTGTGGCCATCCTAGACAGGAAAGAGAAACGTTTACGTAACAAAGTTATCCAGTTGGTTAAAGTCCAGTGGAAGCACCGGAAGGGATCGGAAGCTACATGGGAAACGGAAACGGAAATGAAGGAGTCGTACCCTCAACTGTTTGACTTATGATAGGTTTCGGGGACGAAACCTATTGTAAGGGGGGTAGACTTGTAACATCCCAAAATAAATGAGGATTTTAAATAACGGGTTGAACCGGGACGAACGGGATAAAAGAACGAGGCGTAACGGGCCGGGCCGGTTGGGCCGGCAAACTTGAAGGAAGGGGGGGTTTCCTCCCTTTAAATAGCCAACACACACACCATTTCTCTCATTTGCAAGAATCTAGAGAGAGAAACCGTAAAGAGAGAAAGTTGGCGGATCGACCCGAGATTGAAGGAGCTTGTTGCTACTGAACTCGTGAGCAAAACCTCCGGATCAGAATCTCGAAATCAGGTAACACCCGAACCAAATCTGAGTTTTTGTTCGTTTTTGGGTTTTCGGGTATTTTCGGGAAAATGACGGGTTTTTATAAACCAAATGAGGAAAGGGTTATAAATCTGGAATCACGAAAGGAAAATACACGTTTTGAATACAAAAGTCCGGATCTTGACAAGATCGGACCTGCATGCGAAAGTTAGGGTTTTTTGGAGAAGATAGCTGAGTTCTGCAGGTATCGAAACTAGAGTTTCGAGTGGCCTGCAGTTGTCGAAACTAGAAGTTTCGAGTGACCTGCAGTTGTCGAAACTAGAAGTTTCGAGTGACCTGCAGTTGTCGTCGAAACTAGAAGTTTCGAGTGACCTGCAGTTGTCGAAACTAGAAGTTTCGATGGGCCTGCACCTGTCGAAACTAAGTAGTTTCGATTGGTCTGCATCAGTAGGGGAAGTCAGTGTATTCACCTGTAACAGAACGAGTAAACCGTTAGAGTCGGGATTTAGGTCTGATGTGTATTTAATTAATCAATTCAGATCGGAAGTGACGTTGTTGGACCTTTGTTTAGGACAACCCAAGAGTAACTTATAAGGTGAGTTCTAGAAGCCCTTCTTTTAATGTTTTAATTAAATGTTTTGGGCTGGTGTGCATACATACGAAACGAGGTTTATGAAACGAGGTTTACGAAACGAGGTTTATGAAACGAGGTTTACGAAACGAGGTTTATGAACGATGCTTCCGAAAGGGGAAGACGAAACGAGTTAATGAGATGTTTACGAAACGAGGTTTACGAGATGAGGTTTATAAAATATTTTGCCAAACGAAGTTGTGAAAGGTTTACGAATGAAGTGTTATTTAATAAAACGTACGAATGCTTTAACTAAAACGAGGTAAAGGTTTTTATGAAAGTCACGAATGAACGAATCTGCCACGAGTTCCTACGGGAGCTAGAGTATGTATGTATGTATGTATTGGCCTTACCTTACGGGGGGCCTTTGTGGCTGGCTAACGGTTGTACAACTGGTTGAGGATGGGGTGACGACGGTCGCCCATGGGATTACCGGGATCCCGATGGAAGGTACTATTCCTTGCGGGGAAATATTGCCTATGGTATGTTTAGTCTTCCTAGAGGTAACGAGCCTTAGGAGACGTGTGTATGGTCTACCTAGAGGTAACGAGCCTTAGGAGACGTATGTTTGGTCCACCTAGAGGTAACGACCCTTAGGAGACCTGGATGACGGATGACTTAGAGGTAGCGAGCCTTAAGTTCATCCGCTGGTATGCGATGTATGGATTTGACGGTTACGAGAAGGCGCAGATTCGGTTCATATTGACTATTGTTACGATGTTATGCTACGATGTTTTGATGATGTTAAGTTATTGCATGTTTTATGTACGCTTTTATTAAATGAAGTATGATGTTATGTTTTTGGCAAATATTTGATGTTAATGTTTTACGTTAAAACTAGAACTCACCAGCGTAGCTGACCTTTTTAGTATGCACATTCAGGTTAAGGAAGTTATGATGATGGACGGTGATGCTGGGCGGCTTGAGGAGTTACCCGGATGATATGAAGACTGGCATCCCGTTACGAGTTGTTTTTGTTATGTACATGTATTTGAAAATGTTACGCTTCCGCATGTTAAACGATGTAATGTTATGTTTGAAATGAAATTTTCCGCTGCGTTATTTGATATTCTAGTTTGAGAACTGTTTGTGAATGAGTAAATCCAACGCGTGGGGCCTCCCGGGTTTGGGGCCTCACAGATAAAATGAGAGGGTCAACTATAAATAGTTGGTGAGCATACATAGGTTTTAACACCACAAGTAAAGTTCAAATGTTTTGTGTATAATTCATATGATACATGGTTTATAAAACATTTATGGAGAATCTAAGTTAAGCTAGTTGCACAAATGAAACCTTATAACTGAAGAGCATAACAACACATGTTATCCTGATGTAAATGTAGGGCATGACAACACATGTCATCCTGATGTAAATGCAGGGCATAACAACAAATGTTATCCTGATGTATTATAGGGCATAACAACAAATGTTATCCTGGTGTAAATGTAGGGAATAACAACAAATGTTATCCTGATGTAAATATGTTAATGATTGCACGAGTATGTCATGTATATGTAGTCTTAATAAATAGCATTCAAGCATAAAGCATAAATAAACACATATGATCATATTGTAGAATTGTACGTGTGTAGTTGCAAATAGTGTTTGTTGTGTAATCATGTTTCACCCCAAAAATGTACAAAAGGAAAAGGGGCTATGTAAACTCACATTGATATTGTGACTTGACTTGAACTAGATCATTAGGACAAGTGAACCGGATCAACGATGCCCTAATTAAATAATTACACGTATTTAATATACATGAGTGATTAATAGGAAAAAGGACGGAACGATTTGGGACATAGGAATTGGAGCGAACGAACGAAATAATATTAAATATTCGAGTTATGACGATAACAAGCTAAATATATAAATTAAGTTACAAGAAATAATATTTTATACATTTTTATTTATAAAAGAAAACTTGATGTTAAGTATCAAATATATTAACTATAGTTTAATACTATATTTGTAATATTATAAGATAATAACATAAAGATATAATTTGAAATAATCAAATAAATTAGTTATGCATCATTACTATTTATGAAAAATCCAATTCAGTAGGAATAATTATTTAAGTAGAAATCATAAATTTTACTACTAATATTATGTTAACTGTGATAGTATTAATAATATGATAATTATGTAAATAAAATGATTATAATTTTAGTAACACTAATAAAATCATATTTTTACTAATATGTTATAGATTAAGTCATTTTAAATGTTTAAGTAAAATATATATAAGTTTAACAAAAGTCACAAGGTTACTACATGATCATTTTATAACTTTTAAAAAGTTGTATAAAATAATAGCGTTTTAAATACGATAACATTTGACACGTTCTTGAAATATAAATAATGATAACGAAGTAATATATACTTAACCATAATAACGCTCGTAAAATGTTTCTAAAAAATAATTAGACATATATTATGTATACCTTTATGTAAAATAATTATAAACACTTGAAAGTTTATAAAGAATTGATTTGCAAGAGTTTTGGTAGTGTGTATGTATATGTATGTGTGTGTGTGGAAATAAATCAGAAAAACAAAAAAAAAATAAGCATGGGCCGGGTCTAGAACCCGTGACCTGTGCTTTGTGTTCAATGCCTGCTAACCAGTAGGATGCCGCCATATTTTGTTTAAAGTATCATAATTAGAATTTGTAATATGAAGTTCCTTGCGCTCTTCTTCTCCCCCCTAAACATAACAGACACAACTTGTGGCTCCCCCCAAAACCCTAATTCTGAAATCGTGAATGACAGAAGAATGAGATGCGAATAACAGAGAAAAGGAGAATACCTGGAGTCGACCAAAGCAAAACTCAATTCGTCGGGGCTTCAAATGGCGATCGCAAACCGAGAGAAAAAGAAGAAAACGAATTTGAGGTGATTTTGATTGTAGGATGATAGGGATTATATATAGGGTGGTTATAACGCGTTTACAGCTTTAAATCGACGAGATTTGCGGGATTAAGGGGCTTGATTTCGGTGATTGTGCAAGCTTATACCCATTCACACGACTTACCAAAATGGGTTCAAATCTCACGCATTCGGTCCCAATATTAGAATTAGATGACGGATACATTAACTCCACTTGATTGTGAACGCTTTGGGAGTGAAACGGAAGGTTTTGATCGCGGAATTGAGGGGATTTGGAAGGGTTTACGCGTGTTTGACTTTTTGAAGTCAAAATCGGCTTGAAAGTGGTTTCCAGGGTTTAAATCAATGGGAGGGGTCCAACTGGATGGGTTCAAAGGCTAAGTGAACAAACATGATGTGGGTTCAAGGCTAAAAGAGAGGGTTCAAGATCCAATTCTTTGATAATTAAACATTTAATATAATATAGTTACATTTATTTATAAAAACTAAAAAGAACTTGAAATATATAAATTATTTATTTCATTATTCTGAAATTAAATTTAATTTTATAAAACCTAAAAGTTTCATAATTTGTTTAATATAACCAAATTAATATACATACGCATTTAAAAAAAATGTATACATGATTTAGACTCAAATGTTTTGTATTTGATTTATTTATTAAAACAAAGTATATATATACATACATACATACGATATATGTATAACTGAAAATTTAATATGCATACGAGATTGAACTTATTGAAATAAAAATTGACGTGGCACATTTTAGTATCCAAGTATGGGATGGAAGTAAAATGATATTATGGTATAAAATGAAATAATATATGCAAAAATCATGGATGTTACAGTATTCCCATGTTGAGGGAATTTTGTCCCGAAATTTAACTAGCAAAGGCTACTGAATCAGGAAAGAGGTGAGCAATGAGCTTTGATTATCGGTTTAAGGAGTATAACTGATAACGAGGTTAAGATTTTTTTATATTTTTTTTCACACTCAAGGTCATATCAGGTCATTATGTTAGGCATAGATGGTGGTAGTGAATTTATTAAGGAGAAAACCGTTGAATATTTTGGACCTCAGAGATGAAATGCATTACTTGAAATGGATTTGATGGGAATTCGATGATTAGAGTTTGTTTAAGATGTAGTCTAATATGTTCAGGAATTGTTAGTGGATGAGAGATTTCACAAACATTGACCGCCAAACAACATAAAACCTTACATGACACAAATAACGATAATTCTGATAATATGACTAGAACATTTATATATAGGAAGTACCAGCGGCGTATCCACCATGCCCTTTGTCATATCACATTATTTTTCGTTATTATATATCATGATAGGTTTCATGTCATAACACACGACAGAATTTGCTATATTTTGCATGCGTTGATTTTTATAATTACGTGTGCACCCGTAATTTTCCAAATCACACGTAATTATCCAAATCGTTGCATGGTCTGTATAGTTCATCCCATTGTGTGTGTGGGTCAAGGGGGTAAGTCAAAATCACTTAATTCGTAACTATTGTTTTCACGAATGTGTTGCTAACAAATAACTATGTCCGTAGATAGTAGAGTCATCCAGGTACTAAAGAGTAATAACGTGGCATAATTTAGGGTTCCATAGCTTCCTCGTGTTTGAACAAGAATACGTCAAACCCCGAGTAGCTTTCATGGATATGGCGAATAATCATGCCTTGCGTATGATGTACTTAATCAATTGCAACAATTTAAACAATCTAATTCAGTGTATAATGTAAGCACTCAAGTTTCCATGTGTGGTCTAGTGTTATGTACATTGTAAGCAAATAGGTTTCATGTATACTATGAATAGTTTAGTACCATGTATATAGTAAACAAATGAGTTTTACGTATAAGGTGAACAATTTAGTATTTATGTATTTTGTACACGAACAAGCTTCATGTATAATGCAAACAATGTACTATCATGTATATTGCATAGGGTGAACAATTTAGTATTATATATTTTGTAAGCAAATAAGTTTCAGGTATAATGTGAGTAATGTAGCATCATGTATATTGTATAGTGTGAACAGTTTAGTATCATGTATTTTGTACACAAATAAGTTTCATGTATTATGTGATCAATCTAGTATAATGTATATTGCAAACATACAAGTTTCATGTATTATGTGATCAGTGTAATATTATGTATATTGCAAACAACTAACTTTCATGCATTATGTGGTCGTATAATGTGCTCAATCTTGCATCAGACAAACAAGTTTCATGTATCATGTGATTATCCTAGTATCATGCATATTGTAATCAGCTAAGTTTTATGTATCATGTGAGTGTTCATTTGTAAGTTGTTGGATCTCATGAGTAATGTAAATTTTCGAATTTTACAGTTAGTCGAGTGTTGTAGACAAGCGTGTTGTTTGGCGTTCATGTATAAGGTGGTTAGTTGAAATTTAACTTTTAAATGTTGTTGAGGTTTATAAGGATGGCTAATGCCTACGCGAAATGATTCATCTCATTGTAGTGCCTAGTACATTCATACATTTCTGGAGAAGTAATATAACGAGAAGTTTGTGTAGATATTCCGAGTAGTGTGCTTACGAATAATTGATTTGTGCTTATTGTTTGTAAATAAATAAGTAGCTGTAATTTATTCTTATTTGTAAAATGATGGAAAACAGTTGAATAATTAACTACATGGATAACTAAATGAAAACCTTTTTATTTTATGTCAAATTATTATAAGATAACTATTTTTAAGAGAAATTAATTGCTAAATTATTTAATTACTAAGCCAAGGTTTAATAATAATTAATTTAACGAGAAAAGACATAATTTAATTATTAATTAAAAATAATGCTTTTATAAAACAAGTTGTGTTAAATTTTCTTACAAAGTGAAAATGTTTATAGAAAATTTATATTTCAGATACTATCTAAAGCTTTGATAAATGTTTTGTTTGAACAAAATAAAGATGTTGTTTAATTTAGATAACAAAATTGTAGTTACAAAGAAGGCTTACGTACATGTATTAAATTGTAATAAACGAAACGATGATGTTTAGATTGTACTCATTTGATAATATAATCAAATGGATACTTTGACAAATCAAAGTGATTCAAATTCCTATACTTTCAAGAAGACATGCTTTAGCCTATAAGTGAACACTCACTTCGGGAATTCCCAGGAAAGCATATGGATCCTTCGGTTGATTTGGATTTATATGAAATGCTTTCCTAGAAAGAAGACCCAAAGTATATGAAATGCTTTCCTACTGCCTAGGTCATTCGATGATTACTTGTTAAAGTTTCAATATTTTATCGGTTTTAGATTTAGTTGATGTTTTGATGATATTGTAAACGATCTTGTTATAATTAATATGATGTTAGTGCATGATTAATTCTGGTTTTGAGTTGATTAGTGTTCTTCATGTTATCTTGTTGAATGTCTTTCATAAATAGATGCATGTTTAGGTTGTTTGCTTGTTGTTGATGACCTGAGTGGTTTGCTTGACGTAGTGATCGATAAGAACGTTAGTTAAACCCTGATTAGAAGTGAATGTGTGTCCTAGTTCAATGCCCGAGAGGTGAGAATTAGTTGGTTAGTCTTCGTCATTAGGAATCCGAATGTCGACTGTTTGAGTGGAAGTTGGTCCAGGTGTCCATTAATTGTTGCTAGTCAAGTCATAGTAGTTATCCTGAGATCACCCCGTGTATTCCTTGAATGTATTGTGGACGGTGAGACTGAGAGGTAATCCATCCATTAGGGTACAATATCATAGTTGGAAATACCTGAGAAGTGATCCAAAAATCTGGTGAGTTTCGTACACTTTAGGTTCCTTAGTTGGTGACACCCTAAGAGTGATTAGGGATGTAACATCCTAAAAATAGTAAATAATTAAATAATAATACGATAGAGATTTAAACGTCATAAAACGAAATAAGAACGGATGGGCTTGGGCTCGGCTCCAACGGGCCGATGGAAGCCCATGTATATAAGGGGCAAGGCAGCCCACTTTCTCCACTTCACCTTCATTTCACCATCCTAGAGAGAGAAAGGTCGACGGATCGACACGAGATGGAAGGAGCACGTTACAGCTGAGCTCGTGAGCAAAACCTCCGAATCAGAGTTCCAATCCAGGTAACGATTCAACCATAATCTGAGTTTTTGTTCGTTTTTGGGTTTCTCTGGTTTTATCTAAATAGGAGACGTTTTTATGGATGAAACCTGATAATAAGCCTAGAACTAGTATCTAGAATGAAAACCACATATTTTCATCAAAGAAAATTGTAAGATTGGCATGATCGGGTTAGCATGCAAGAATTTCGGATTTTTGGTCCAGGAACCAGGTATTGCGTACTTACCAAGTGCGCAAGAAGGATTCTTGCGTACTTACCAAGTACGTTGGAGGAAGATCTTGCGTACTTACCAAGTGCGCAAGAAGGACTTCCTGCGTACTTACCAAGTACGCAGGAGGAAGATCCTGCGTACTTACCAAGTGCGCAAGAAGTATTCTCTGCGCACTTGTCAAGTGCGCATGAGTATGGTCCTGCGCACTTAGCAAGTGCGCAGGCAGCAGACAGCAGGCAGCAGGCTGGTTAAGTAAAGTCAGTAAGTTTAGAATGATTTAACCATTAGAGTCGGGGTTGGGTCTAATGTGTATTTAACTACCTAATCCAGATCGGAAGTGACGTTGTTGGAACCTAGAGAAGCTTATCAGGTGAGTTCTATGTGCCCCCTTCTATGTTATGTACAAACCTTATTAAATGTTTTGGGGCTGAAATGTATACACTAACTGAATAAATGATTTGAATGCTAATGTGATCATACGTGATGTACTAATATATATTTTATATATATATATGAGAATGAATTATAAACAAAGAATGAAACGTATGTTTACAAAGAATGAAGGAAAGAATGGCATAACGTAAATAAATGAAATCTTGCTTTATAATTATTTATATTGCATGTTATGAATGTATGTATACGTTATGGACGGAAACGAAGCTAACGGCTACTTCTGTAGACGGACGACCACGTGACTATTTTGCAACCGGGAAAGATATGTTCCTTCGCAAGCTAGGACGTACAAAAAGCATAAAAGGGCGGTCCAAGTAAATGCTAAAATAGTATAACGGTTGCATAAACAATAGTTCGCGTGGGAAACGGATGCCTTAGGGCAGACGGGCGAATTTGACGGACTACGACGGTAGGACGGATAAGACGGACGGCCGAAGGTTGGCCGGACCAAAGTTAAGGCGGACGGTTTCTAGGACCGGACGAGTAAAAGGGCTACGACGGTAGCTCAAGGGCGTATGTCTTTGTGATATACGCACCGTAAGATGGGTTGATCACCCTTATGTGTATGACCAATGAATGTTAAGGAAAGAAAAGGTGAATACATATCTATGTAATCACATAAGAATGAAGAAAGAAAAGGTGAATACATATCTATGTAATCACATAAGAATGAAGAAAGAAAAGTAAAAGCTATGAAAACGTATTTGTAGAAATGTATGTATATAATTATGTATACTTATAAAGAAAAGAATGATCATACTTAATAGTTTTAAACTAGAACTCACCAGCGTTAGCTGGCTTTTAGTATACATTTCAGGTACAGGAAGAAAAGGTCGTGCGATGGCGTGAAGGTTACCCGACACAAGACTGACATCCCACTTTAATATATGTGTTAAGACTTCCGCTGTCAAGTTATGTTATGTTATGTAATTGAATGACGAATGATATGTAATTGAATGATGAATGTTTTTAATCTAAGTTCGGTATTTATGACTATGTTTATGAGTAAATCCAACAAGTGAGGTTACCCGGGAAAGGGGCCTTACAAGTTGGTATCAGAGCAATAGTTTGAGAGATTCAGACATCCCTAAATGTCTGGACTCAAGCTGATTATGGGACCAACGCACGGATGTCAGCCATGGGTAACCAACGCCAACGCCAGCACGATAAGTAAGTACTAGAGTTAACACACTTGGATAAGGATAGATACCTTAACTTAGAACAAATAGATGTCAATGTCACCACCGATTTGAAGAGTTTTGAACCCGAAAAGCAATGTAAATTAGTAATCACAAACCGGTCAATGTAATTAAAAATTTACCTTGCTTGTACTGTTCTAAACTATGATCTGAAGGAATGTCATTGATGTATTCCCTTTATGACCATCAGGAAACTAAGAACTATGGCTGGAGGAGGAAGAACAAGACGCTGAGGCGTCGCACTGGCCGAGTAGGTAGACCCCCATTGAATCAAAGACTAGAAGAAGAAGAAGAGAGTGTGCACGTAGAACACACCGAGAGTGTGCACGAAACAGAAGTGACCCCAACTGGAGACGACAATCCAGGGCCGATATAGTTGGAACCCGAAGTCATGGATGCTATTGCCTGTGAAGTTGTGCTCACTCTGAAGAAAGTATTGCCCGATCTACTATCCGAGGCACTAAAGAAAAGTAAAGAGGATGATGAAGGAGGCCATGAAGAGAAAGTGTATGATAGTGATGGGGATGAAGTGAAAATGGGATCAAGCAATCGTGGGTGCACTTACAAAGGATTCAAAGACGGAGACCCACCCAAGTTCGATGGGAGCAAGGATTCAGTGGCAACGCTCGAATGGATTGAGAGGATGAACGCTGTAATTAACATCAGCGAGTGTCGACCGGACCAGGCGGTTAAATATGTTGCTCATTCTTTCACCAACGAAGCACTAGGTTGGTGGAGAAACATTCAGAGAACAAAGTCGACAAACGCTATCGCCAGAATGACATGGGAAGACCTGAAGAAGTTTATAATTCAAAAGTTCTGTCCCCAGAACAAAATTGATCGAGTGGAAAATGAATTCCTAAAGTTTAAGGCGGGCAACAAGACGCACCGCTAGTGTACCTCTAGATTCAATGAGCTAGCTCAACTGGTACCCCACCTGGTGGAGACAGAAGAGCGAATGATCAAGTATTATGTGAAGGGCCTACCTCAAAGGGTTCGTGTCCACGTGAAAGGCAACCTACCCTCGACCTTCGAGTCGGTAGTGAATCTGAGCGGAATCGTCTACGACGATTATGCCAATGAGGACCCACCAACAGAGACCCAAAAGAGAAAGTGGGAGAACCCGTCTAGAGGCACCAAAAGAGGGAACGTAACAACTGAAACTAAGAAGCCAAGGTCGGATGAATATGAAACATGCAAGAAATGTGGAAGGCAACATCTTGGCGAATGTAAAATCGGCACCACCACATGCTATAAATGCGGGAAGTCGGGGCACTTCTCTCAAGAATGTGTAAGAAACGTCAAGTGCCAAGAATGTGGATTGTTTGGAAATCTGACAAAGAACTGCCGGAAGGCCGGCCAATCTGGTTCGAGAAAAGAGAGGGAAAAGGAACAGCCACAGGCTAGGACTCGAGCCTACGCCCTGACTGAAGAGGAAGCAAGGGGAAACCCTGATGTTGTGTCAGGTACATTCCTAGTTAATAACGAACATGCTGCTATTTTATTTGACTCTGGTGCTAGTAAAAGTTTTATATCCAATGCATTTAGTTGTAAACTAGGATGCACTATCAACACCATAGTAAAGGCTTTTATCGTACAAACTGTCGTTGGTAAAAATTCGGCAGTATTTCAAGTAACAGAGGATTGCATCATAGAAATAGAGGGTCAAAAGTTCCCTTCTAGATTATTCCTTCTTACCTTAGGAGGATTCGATATAGTATAGGGTATGGATTGGCTAGCTGCCAACGAAGCTCAAATCATATGTAAACGTAAGAGGATACCCCTCAAAGCTCCTAGCGGCAGTCCAATTATGGTTTATAGGGATTGGAATTGCACTATGCCGAACATCATCTCGATGATCAAGGTCGAAAGTTACATGAGGCGCGGTTGCGAAGCTTATTTGACATATGTTATTGATGAAAGAATGAAAATGAATGAACTCAAGAAAATACCCGTGGTTTGCAACTTTTCGGAAGTATTCCCTAAGGATCTACCTGGGTTACCACCCGATCAGGAAATAGAATTTCAGATTGACTTATTGCCAGGAGCTGAGCCAGTTGCCAAAGCCCCCTACCGATTGGCGCCGTCAGAAATGAAAGAATTAATGTCTCAACTAGAGGAACTAACAGAAAAAGGATTTATTAGGCCGACCATCTCACCGTGGGGCGCTCCGGTACTATTTGTAAAGAAGAAGAACGGCAGCATGCGCATGTGCATTGACTACCGTGAGTTGAACAAGAGGACAGTAAAGAACAAATACCCACTACCTAGAATAGACGACCTTTTTGATCAACTGCAAGGTGCGAGTTGGTTCTCAAAGATCGATCTTAGGTCGGGTTACCATCAGTTGAAAGTAAGAGAAGAAGACGTACCAAAGACCGCGTTTCGCACGCGTTATGGGCATTATGAGTTTCTCGTGATGTCCTTCGGATTGACCAACGCACCAGCAGCGTTCATGGATTTGATGAATAGAGTATGTCGACCAATGTTGGATCGATCGGTGATAGTTTTTATAGACGACATACTGGCATATTCGAAAAGCAAGGGTGATCATCACTGTCACCTAAGAGAGGTTCTGGAGGTGCTAAAGCAGGAAAAGTTGTACGCAAAATTCTCTAAATGCGCGTTCTGGCTTAGGGAAGTCCAATTCCTAGGTCATGTAATAAACCCAAATGGCATTATGGTGGATCCTGAAAAGATCGAGACAATAAAGGAATGGAATATCCCAAAGACACCAACAGAGATACGAAGTTTTCTCGGATTGGCAGGCTACTATCGAAGGTTCATTCAAGATTTTTCAAAAATAGCCTTGCCACTAACTAAGTTGACACGGATGGAAGTGAAATATGAATGGGGTCCAACCCAAAACAACGCATTTGAGGAACTTAAGGCACGATTAACCCAAGCTCCAGTCTTGGCACTACCTGAGGGAAATGAAGACTTAGTAGTCTACTCTGACGCTTCGGGTCAGGGTTTAGGTTGCGTACTTATGCAACGAGGAAAGGTAATTGCCTACGCCTCGCGACAACTAAAGATTCACGAGGTTAACTACCCAACACACGATCTAGAGTAGTAGTTTTCGCATTGAAAATATGGAGGCACTATCTGTATGGAGTTAAATACGAAAGAGAGGGGGGACTCCGTGAAGTCCAGCTGCTGCCGGAAAGACGCGAAAGAGAGGGAGATGAGCCCTCTGTGTTCCGATCGGCGATCTAGGGTTTTTCAAAAAGGATATGAGCCTGATCGTTACATATAGAGAGATAAAATGATATAATTTGAAATTAAAAAGGACCAAAAATAGGGGTAGTTTTTACTAAAATGCCCTTTAAATAAAATAAATAAAAAAGAATGAGAAAATTATGTGATATCATGGTTTTCGTATAAAAAAATGGGTTAGCATTTGAACCCTTTGCTATATGTATATATGAGGAGAATCAAATAACAAATATGTTTTCGCTAATAACTCTAAAAAATGATCAAAACGCTTTGAAACTATATCAAACGAACTCCGATTGAGCTCATTTCAGCGGCGTTGGAACCGTCTCGTCGAACTCTATCATCTTACCTTTTAGGGTTTAGCTTTTAAGGTTTAGATTTTACCTTTGAATTTTAGGGTTTTAACCTTAAGGTTTAGCTTTTAGGGTTATCTTTTATGGTTTAGGTTTTTTTGGGGGTGGGGGTGGGGTTTAGGTTTTTGGGGGTGGGTTTAGGTTTTTGGGGGGTGGGGCGGGGGGTTTAGGTTTTTTGGGGGTGGGGTGGTGGTTTTAGGCTTTTTGGGGTGAGGTTGGAGGGGGGGTTTAGGTTTTTGGGGGTGCGGGTGGAGGGGGTTTAGGTATTTGGGTCCGTATTAGATTTTGATAAGACGGTTCCAACGCCGCTGGAATGAGCTCAATCGGAGTTCGTTTGACCCACTTATTAGCGTTTCTTAGCGAAAAACCATTTTTTAGTGGAACTTTCCCCTATATATATAGGGTTGAGTTCATGAGATCACTAACTTTTATGAGAGAAATAGAGAACTCCTCATTAAAAGGAAAAAAAATAATAACTCAAAATATAAATAAAAAACTAAACAAAATGGTTCGGAGACCATGTTTCCCACGTCGTTCTCGTTAAAAAAAAAACGTATTACTGCATATGTGTAGTACCACCCCAAAAACCTAACCCACCCCTAAAAACCTAAACCCCCACCCCACCATATAAAAAACCTAAACCCCCACACCCACCCTATAGAGTCTCATTTTGTTATAAGTTTTCGTCATCTTCATTTGTTAAACATTGTTAGAATAGTTTCTTTATTGTAATTTTAGCATTGTAATTTCCTGTTTTTATTAGTTAAGTCTAGGCCATCGAAACTAGTTAGTTTCGATTGAGGCTTTTTCAATCGAAACTAGTAGTTTCGATAGATAGTATAGTTTCGACTGTTTTTTCTTTCACTTGTAATTGTTTAGCCGAAACTACTAGTTTTGGTAAGCATAGTTTCGATGATTGTCAAGTTACTATAAATAGCATAGTTTGAGAATGTTTAGGGTGTGACTAGCGGCTGTAACCCTGGAATTCTCTCTTTCACATTGTTCTTGAAGCAATACAATTTACACTTGTTTATTGCATTGTTCTTACATTTTCACATCTTCTTTGTGTTGATTCCGAGTGTGGTTAGCTGTTATCTTCACCATTTATGTTTCTCTCCTCTGTTTCTCTCCCCTGTTTCACCAACATATACACAGATTCCGCCTGTGTGTGTAATCGATCTTTGGGTGATTTCCGATTGAAATCTGGACCTACAATTGGTATTAGAGCTTTATTCTCTTGTTTTCTGAGTATATTCAGGTTTTAGTGATCAATTCAAGGTGATTCTCTGTGTATTTTTGGGTTTTTCTGCATTTGGGTTTTTCGAAGCACTGTTCCATTGACATTGTTACTGTTTCATCGATTTCCGACTGTCTCTGTTCGTGTTTTCAAGACTAAAGGCTATTTTCGTGATTAGGAGTATTATTAGAAGCTTTTCGCTAGAATGGATTGTTGTTTCTTTGACATTGATTTTTGAAGCTGCAATGGAGGTTGTTTGAGTTTGGGAAGAAGACATCGAAACTACTTGGGGGAGATTCTCTGCACTTCCGTTGGTCATCGAAACTTCTTGTCTGTACTTTTTTCTAGAGAAGGTATCATCGAAACTAGTTTTTTGTCCTGTTATATCGAAACTAATGATGTGTTGCAAAGCACACATATGTTTCCGCCTTATTTCATGTCGTTTTAATTAGTTTTATATTTGTTTTGAGTCGTTATTAGATCGTTTTGAGTCTAGGTTATGTTCTCAGGTGCCTATGATGAATACAAGTGAAAACCCGAAGAAACCGAGCCTGAGAACGAAGTCCAAGAATTGAAAGTCAAATATCTGAAATCTTATCCTTCGCGGTACGCGAAGATCAGAAGCTCATCCCTCGCGGTACGCGAGGGAAAGGAAATCCGGACCAGATTATTTTGGCCCTCGTGGTACGCGAGGGACTTGCCACATTCTCTCGCGGCACAAGAGAGAGTTGTAATTTGAGAAAAAACCTAAATTTCAAATTAAATAGATTTTGAATGCCAAAATCAAGGGAGTTCAATTCCAGCCGTGTAGAGAGTTGCCAGAGGTGATTTCAGGAGCTTCGAAGGTGAATCAACGCAAAAGTTGAAGATTTTGCTTCCGAGTTCGTTAGTTATAACGTTTTCGGTTTCATGATTTGATTTTTATTTGTGTTTGCTTTGTTTGAAACCTTGATAATGTTTAATTCTTCTGTTATGGATGTTATGAACATGATTCTAGGCTAAAACCTTGATACTGCTTAGGTCATTCGATGATTACTTGTTAAAGTTTCAATCTTTTATCGGTTTTAGATTTAATTGATGATTTGATGACATTGTAAGCGATCTTGGTATAATTAATATGATGTTAGTGCATGTTTAATTCTTGTTTTGAGTTGATTAGTGTTCTTCATGTTATCTTGTTGAATGTCTTTCATAAATAGTTGCATGTTTAGGTTGTTTGCTTGTTGTTGATGACCTGAGTGGTTTGCTAGACGTAGTGATCCATAAGAACGTTAGTTAAACCCTGATTAGAAGTGAATGTGTGTCCTAGTTCAATACCCGAGAGGTGAGAATTAGTTGGTTAGTGTTCGTCATTAGGAATCCGAGTGTCGACTGTCTGAGAGGAAGTTGGTCTAGGTGTCTATTGATTGTTGCTAGTCAAGTCATAGTAGTTATCCTGAGATTACCCCGTACATTCCTTTAATGTATTATGAACGATGAGTCTGAGAGATAATCCATCCATTAGGGTACAATATCATAGTTAGAAATATCTGAGAAGTGATCCAACAATCTGGTGAGTTTAGTACACTTCAGGTTCCTTAGTTGGTAACACCCTAAGAGTGATTAGGGATCCACTAGGTTATCTATAGTTGTTATTCTTAGAAACCCAGATTCATCATCGTTCCAGAATCGGTAGAAGTTGTTCTTTGCAAGTAGGATTTCGACCTAGGTAGTATTCTTCCCGTATCCTGATATTCTCCTTAGTTCTTCCTCTTGATAGTTTGAGTCGACCTTAGTTTATTGCATGTATAGTTATAATCTTTAGTGTAGTAAACCCCCAAACCAATTCAATCTTAGTCCGAGTCAGAGTCTAGTTTTGTTTCATAGTGTCTCTAGGGTTCGATAACTCGGTTTACCATTAAGCTGTGCTACACTCGATTGGTATACTTGCCTGTCAGTGCGGTTTAGTTCATAGGTTTTCCATTTATTACTTAGTAGTGTAGGTTAGGTTTAGTGGTTATTTTTATAGACCGTCTAGACAACATCTCTTTTTTGGCGCCGTTGCCGGGGAAACTTGGCGATAACAATATTAGCTTTGACTAGTTCTTTGTTTGATTTTTGGTTTATTTTGTTTTCTTTGAGTCTGTATTGTGTGCTTGTCCTCTGTGTTTACTTGCGTGTCAGTCCTTCTGTCTTTGAGTCTATGTTTCCTTTTCCTATTGAGTCTTTCTTTGTATGCACCATACTCGCTCGCAGGGATCACCACCTTATTCTGCTTTCTTAGAGCCCGAGCAAGAGCTTTACGAGCACACCCGCGACTTTCGGGAGCATTTGAAGTAGTTGTGAGACAACCACGTATGTCCTATTAGCCTTATTCCATTTCCTACCATGGGCGACGCTGATTCTCCAACGCGACGTACAGTACACCAGAGGGCCAGTGATGGGGTCACGGGCGCGAGATCTTCGATCACACGCCCCGCCATTCCTAATGTCAATTCTTGGCAGATCCCATCACAAGTTATGAGTACGATCACTCATGCGACTCAGTTCAATAACCTTGAGGATGAGGATGCACCTGGACATGCGTCTCGCTTTGGGCGCATATGTGATACTTTCAATATCACGGGTGTCTCTAACGAAGCAAACTACTTGCGTCTCTTCCCATTATCCCTCTCTGGGCATGCTTCTACTTGGCTCGACACCCTTCCATATAACTCGATCACCACTTGGGAGGATCTCAAAGCCAAGTTCTTCAAAAAGTACTATCCACCTTCCAGGGCCGCTCGCCTTAGGGATAAAATCCACTCTTTCCGGACGGATCCCGAAGAGCCCTATCACATGGCCTGAGAGCGTTTCAACGCGTTGTTAAGCCGATGTCCCCAGCGTGGTCTTTCTGACTAGGCAATAGTGGAGAAGTTCTATAATCGCCTTACCTTGGAGAAGCAACAAATGTTTAACACAGCTGCGGTAGGCCACATCATGGAAAAGTTTGAGCCTGCTGAGTGTGAGGAGATGTTCGAGAGCTTCGCTCAAGCTGAACAGTAGTATCCATCTTCTAGGACTTCTATTCCAAGTGCTAGATCATCCACCACATCTCCTAGAGGTGTGCATCAGGTCACTCCTGATTCTAGCGTGACTGCTGCCCTCGCCTCTATGGCTAATGAAATTAAGGAGCTGAAGCTCAGTGCTCAGCGGTGTCAAGTGTGTAGGGGAAGCCAAGACACCCGTGATTGCCCAGTGAATAATAAAGAGCAGGTGAGCTACGCTGGCAACCAACACCAGAACCGAGGGTACAACAACTATAATTCATTTGGCTCGGGATGGAGATCTGGAAATAACCCACCGGGGTTTAATGGTCGTCAGCAGTTTCAACAGAATGGAGGAGGAGAGACAGGACCTAGCACGGGAAGTAGTGTTGACACGACTTCGATCAAAGAGATGCTTGAGACTCAGACACAGTTGATTGCCCACCTAGTCCAGCAGGACAGGGATTCTAGGCAGAGATTGGATAGCCACGACGCTTTACTTAAGAATCAACAGTCGGCATTCCATGATCTGAAACACACGGTTGAGGACATAACTAATAGTTTAAAAGATCGACAGGGAGGTCCATTTTCAAGCTCCAACACTTCAGTTATGGCCGTGTTGGTAGGGAGTGTGGGGGAGAAAGAGGTTGTTGAGGATGACCCCCACTCCAGCAAGTACAACATTCCGTCACCTGAGGAGGTCAAGAAGATTGACTAGAGGGCTCGATTCGCTGAGATCGATGCCTAGATGGCCGAGGAACAGGTGGACGAGGAAAGAGTAGTTGTCATGCCTGCCACAAAGGCAGAGGAGAAGAAGAAGGGGGCAGAGATGAAGGCCCCTGAGATTGACCTAACTAGTGTTCCCTACCCAGCACGTTTGTTACCATTTCAACAAGCTAGGGAACGCGGTAAATTCCTTGACATGTTTAAACAACTCAAGGTCAATCTTTCGATGATAGAGACCCTCCAGCGCATGCCAAAGTATGGAAAATTCCTAAAAGATCTTCTTTCCAACAAGAAGAATCTCGAGGAGGTCTCTAAAGTCTCACTTAGTGAGCAATGCTCCACGGTGGTGCAGAACAAACTGCCCGAGAAATTGGGAGATTCTAGTGGTTTCACAATCCTGTGTCTCCTAGGCAGTTTGACTGTACACCACGCGTTAGCTGATCTAGGTGCTAGCATCAATCTGATGCCATATTCCTTATATAAGCATCTAGACCTAGGCGAACCTTAGCCGGCGCGCATGAGCATAGCCTTGGATGACCGTTCAGACAAGTATCCACGGGGAATTGTGGAAAATAAATTTGTCTTCCCCGTGGATTTTTTCATTCTAGATATGGAAGTGGATGATGGAGTCCCTCTCATCTTAGGGCGCCCATTCTTGCGCCACCGCCAATGCAGTAATCAATGTCTTTGACGGGAAACTCACACTTCGTGTGGGGGATGAGTCAGTTTATTTTTTATGCTACACCGTTAATGGAGGATGTTGGTGAGCATAGCCACTCCATGTGCATGCTTGATGCCTTCATGGACTACCATCAGGACTCTGATCCAAATATAGAAGTTGGTGAACCCGCCCCTAATTTAGAAGAACCATCTGAGTGGGCGGGTGAGTTAGAGAGATTTCTAGAAGAGCCGGATGAATACGGTGGTGATGTGCCCAATGATCTGCTGAAGATGATGGCAGAATTAGATGAGATCATAGGCACAACCCTAAGTGTGAGGAAGTTAGTGGAAATTATAGAGGACCCGGATGATCCGGGTGGAGTTTTAGAGGTCACATCCATAGGTAAGCCCATACCCGACCCCTTATCCATCATTGTTGTACATTCTGAGGGGAGAGCTGTTGAGCCGACCCCTAGTTTCAGTGCTCCTAGGTCTAGGCCACCCCGTATGTCACACCCCAACCGACGGCGGAAACGTCGGTGTGGGACATGTAGACTGTTCATAAGCTCATGGTTTACTAAAGTTTAAATAACTAAACAATCAATTTCATTTCATAGTTCAAGTAATCAAGTACATCATTTACAAGAATCAAAAATACATGAATATCTTTATTAAGTTTAAAACTATGTCCTCAATCCTAAGTGAAGCAACTTGAAATCTTAACTCAAACATCCGTACCTGAAACATGATAAAATGAGAGGGTCAACTATAAATAGTTGGTGAGCATACATAGGTTTTGACACCACAAGTAAAGTTCAAATGTTTTGTGTATAATTCATATGATACATGGTTTATAAAACATTTATGGAGAATCTAAGTTAAGCTAGTTGCACAAATGAAACCTTATAACTGAAGAGCATAACAACACATGTTATCCTGATGTAAATGTAGGGCATGACAACACATGTCATCCTGATGTAAATGCAGGGCATAACAACAAATGTTATCCTGATGTATTATAGGGTATAACAACAAATGTTATCCTGATGTAAATGTAGAGAATAACAACAAATGTTATCCTGATGTAAATGTGTTAATGATTGCACGAGTATGTCATGTATATGTAGCCTTAACAACTAGCATTCAAGCATAAAGCATAAATAAACACATATGATCATATTGTAGAATTGTACGTGTGTAGTTGCAAATAGTGTTTGTTGTGTAATCATGTTTCACCCCAAAAATGTACAAAAGGAAAAGGGGCTATGTAAACTCACCTTGATATTGTGACTTGACTTGAACTAGATCATTAGGACAAGTGAACCGGATCATCGATGCCCTAATTAAATAAGTACACATATTTAATACACATGAGTGATTAATAGGAATAAGGACGGAATGATTTGGAACATAGGAATTGGAGCGAACGAACGAACGAAATAATATTAAATATTCGAGTTATGACGATAACAAGCTAAATATATAAATTAAGTTACAAGAAATAATATTTTATACATTTTTATTTATAAAAGAAAACTTGATGTTAAGTATCAAATATATTAACTATAGTTTAATACTATATTTGTAATATTATAAGATAATAACATAAAGATATAATTTGAAATAATCAAATAAATTAGTTATGCATCATTACTATTTATGAAAAATCCAATTCAGTAGGAAGAATTATTTAAGTAGAAATCATAAATTTTACTACTAATATTATGTTAACTGTGATAGTATTAATAATATGATAATTATGTAAATAAAATGATTATAATTTTAGTAACACTAATAAAATCATATTTTTACTAATATGTTATAGATTAAGTCATTTTAAATGTTTAAGTAAAATATATATAAGTTTAACAAAAGTCACAAGGTTACTACATGATCATTTTATAACTTTTAAAAAGTTGTATAAAATAATAGCGTTTTAAATACGATAACATTTGACACGTTCTTGAAATATAAATAATGATAACGAAGTAATATATACTTAACCATAATAATGCTCGTAAAATGTTTCTAAAAAATAATTAGACATATATTATGTATACCTTTATGTAAAATAATTATAAACACTTGAAAGTTTATAAAGAATTGATTTGCAAGAGTTTTGGTAGTGTGTATGTATATGTATGTGTGTGTGTGGAAATAAATCAGAGAAACAAAAAAAAAATAAGCATGGGCCGGGTCTAGAACCCGTGACCTGTGCTTTGTGTTCAATGCCTGCTAACCAGTAGTATGCCGCCATATTTTGTTTAAAGTATCATAATTAGAATTTGTAATATGAAGTTCCTTGCGCTCTTCTTCTCCCCCCCAAACATAACAGACACAACTTGTGGCTCCCCCCAAAACCCTAATTTTGAAATCGTGAATGACAGAAGAATGAGATGCGAATAACAGAGAAAAGGAGAATACCTGGAGTCGACCAAAGCAAAACTCAATTCGTCGGCGCTTCAAATGGCGATCGCAAACCGAGAGAAAAAGAAGAAAACGAATTTGAGGTGATTTTGATTGTAGGATGATAGGGATTATATATAGGGTGGTTATAACGCGTTTACAGCTTTAAATCGACGAGATTTGCGGGATTAAGGGGCTTGATTTCGGTGATTGTGCAAGCTTATACCCATTCACATGACTTACCAAAATGGGTTCAAATCTCACGCATTCGGTCCCAATATTAGAATTAGATGACGGATACATTAACTCCACTTGATTGTGAACGCTTTGGGAGTGAAATGGAAGGTTTTAATCGCGGAATTGAGGGGATTTGGAAGGGTTTACACGTGTTTGACTTTTTGAAGTCAAAATCGGCTTGAAAGTGGTTTCCAGGGTTCAAATCAATGGGAGGGGTCCAACTGGATGGGTTCAAAGGCTAAGTGAACAAACATGATGTGGGTTCAAGGCTAAAAGAGAGGGTTCAAGATCCAATTCTTTGATAATTAAACATTTAATATAATATAGTTACATTTATTTGTAAAAACTAAAAAGAACTTGAAATATATAAATTATTTATTTCATTATTCTGAAATTAAATTTAATTTTATAAAACCTAAAAGTTTCATAATTTGTTTAATATAACCAAATTAATATACATACGCATTTAAAAAAAATGTATACATGATTTAGACTCAAATGTTTTGTATTTGATTTATTTATTAAAACAAAGTATATATATACATACATACATACGATATATGTATAACTGAAAATTTAATATGCATACGAGATTGAACTTATTGAAATAAAAATTGATGTGGCACATTTTAGTGTCCAAGTATGGGATGGAAATAAAATGATATTATTGTATAAAATGAAATAATATATGCAAAAATCATGGATGTTACAGTATTCCCATGTTGAGGGAATTTCGTCCCGAAATTTAACTAGCAAAGGCTACTGAATCAGGAAAGAGGTGAGCAATGAGCTTTGATTATCGGTTTAAGGAGTATAACTGATAACGAGGTTAAGATTTTTTTATATTTTTTTTCACACTCAAGGTCATATCAGGTCATTATGTTAGGCATAGATGGTGGTAGTGAATTTATTAAGGAGAAAACCGTTGAATATTTTGGACCTTAGAGATGAAATGCATTACTTGAAATCGATTTGATGGGAATTCGATGATTAGAGTTTGTTTAGGATGTAGTCTAATATGTTCAGGAATTGTTAGTGGATGAGAGATTTCACAAACATTGACCGCCAAACAACATAAAACCTTACATGACACAAATAACGATAATTCTGATAATATGACTAGAACATTTATATATAGGAAGTACCAGCGGCGTATCCACCATGCCCTTTGTCATATCACATTATTTTTCGTTATTATATATCATGATAGGTTTCATGTCATAACACATGACAGAATTTGCTATATTTTGCATGCGTTGATTTTTTTAATTACGTGTGCACCCGTAATTTTCCAAATCACACGTAATTATCCAAATCGTCGCATGGTCCGTATAGTTCATCCCATTGTGTGTGTGGGTCAAGGGGGTAAGACAAACTCACTTAATTCGTAACTATTGTTTTCACGAATGTGTTGCTAACAAATAACTATGTCCGTAGATAGTAGAGTCATCCAGGTACTAAAGAGTAATAACGTGGCATAATTTAGGGTTCCATAGCTTCCTCGTGTTTGAACAAGAATACGTCAAACCCCGAGTAGCTTTCATGGATATGGCGAATAATCATGCCTTGCGTATGATGTACTTAATCAATTCCAACAATTTAAACAATCTAATTCAGTGTATAATGTAAGCACTCAAGTTTCCATGTGTGGTCTAGTGTTATGTACATTGTAAGCAAATAGGTTTCATGTATACTATGAATAGTTTAGTACCATGTATATAGTAAACAAATGAGTTTTACGTATAAGGTGAACAATTTAGTATTTATGTATTTTGTACACGAACAAGCTTCATGTATAATGCAAACAATGTACTATCATGTATATTTCCTAGGGTGAACAATTTAGTATTATATATTTTGTAAGCAAATAAGTTTCAGGTATAATGTGAGTAATGTTGCATCATGTATATTGTACAGTGTGAACAGTTTAGTATCATGTATTTTGTACACAAATAAGTTTCATGTATTATGTGATCAATCCAGTATAATGTATATTGCAAACAAACAAGTTTCATGTATTATGTGATCAGTGTAATATTATGTATATTGCAAACAACTAACTTTCATGCATTATGTGGTCGCATAATGTGCTCAATATTGCATCAGACAAACAAGTTTCATGTATCATATGATTATCCTAGTATCATGCATATTGTAAACAACTAAGTTTTATGTATCATGTGAGTGTTCATTTGTAAGTTGTTGGATCTCATGAGTAATGTAATTTATCGAATTTTACAGTTAGTCGAGTGTTGTAGACAAGCGTGTTGTTTGGCGTTCATGTATAAGGTGGTTAGTTGAAATTTAACTTTTAAATGTTGTTGAGGTTTATAAGGATGGCTAATGCCTACGCGAAATGATTCATCTCATTGCAGTGCCTAGTACATTCATACATTTCTGGAGAAGTAATATAACGAGAAGTTTGTGTAGATATTCCGAGTAGTGTGCATACGAATAATTGATTTGTGCTCTTTGTTTGTAAATAAATAAGTAGCTGTAATTTATTCTTATTTGTAAAATGATGAAAAACAGTTGAATAATTAACTACATGGATAACTAAATGAAAACCTTTTTATTTTATGTCAAATTATTATAAGATAACTATTTTTAAGAGAAATTAATTGCTAAATTATTTAATTACTAAGCCAAGGTTTAATAATAATTAATTTAACGAGAAAAGTCATAATTTAATTATTAATTAAAAATAATGCTTTTATAAAACAAGTTGTGTTAAATTTTCTTACAAGGTGAAAATGTTTATAGAAAATTTATATTTCAGATACTATCTAAAGCTTTGATAAATGTTTTGTTTGAACAAAATAAAGATGTTGTTTAATTTAGATAACAAAATTGTAGTTACAAAGATGGCTTAGGTACATGTATTAAATTGTAATAAACGAAACGATGATGTTTAGATTGTACTCATTTGATAATATAATCAAATGGATACTTTGACAAATCAAAGTGACTCAAATTCCTATACTTTCAAGAAGACATGCTTTAGCCTATAAGTGAACACTCACTTCGGGAATTCCCAGGAAAGCATACGGATCCTTCGGTTGATTTGGATTTATATGAAATGCTTTCCTAGAAAGAAGACCCAAAGTATAGGCATTCACCCTTCCGGATTTCACATGTTATTTACTAATTTTCAGAACTCAAAACTTTGACGGGATTTAAAAATCTTAATAGGCTTTAGGCCTAAGAGTTTAAATATTTGTTCATAAATGATGATGGTGACATGTGTGTGAGATTAAGGGTGCATGAAGAATTAGATGTGTATAAGTGTGTGTTGAAATTTAGGATAGCACTTAATGAATCAAATAGGCAGCATGTAGATATCAATGAATATAAGCACAAGAGTTATCAAGTAGTGTGACACATAGACTATTAAGTATTGTATCATGCAGTGTAATTACTTAGAATGGCATGTAAACATATTTACACAAAGTACTAATAATGTAGCATATCATATAATCATAGAGCATGTCATAAATGGGTGTCCTAAGGTTATAGTCTAGGTCAAATGTATCTAATAACCTAATTCCCTATAACCAAGGCTCTGATACCAATATGTCACACCCCAACCGACGGCGGAATCGTCGGGGTGGGACATGTAGACTATTCATAAGCTCATGGTTTACTAAAGTTGAAATAACTAAACAATCAATTTCATTTCATAGTTCAAGTAATCAAGTACATCATTTACAAGAATAAAAAATACATGAATATCTTTATTAATTTTAAAACTATGTCCTCAATCCTAAGTGAAGCAACTTGAAATCTTAACTCAAACATCCGTACCTAAAACATGTTAAAATAAGAGGGTCAAGTATAAATAGTTGGTGAGCATACATAGGTTTTGACACCACAAAAAAAGTTTAAATGTTTTGTGTACAATTCATATGATACATGGTTTGTAAAGCATTTATGGAGAATCTAAGTTAAGCTAGTTGCACAAATGAAACCTTGTAACTGAAGGGCATAACAACACATGTTATCCTGATGTAAATGTAGGGCATGACAACACATGTCATCCTGATGTAAATGCAGGGCATAACAACGAATGTTATCCTGATGTAATTGTAGGGCATAACAACAAATGTTATCCTGATGTAAATGTAGGGCATAACAACACATGTTATCCTGATGTAAATGTGTTATTGATTGCACGAAGATGTCATGTATATGTAGCCTTAACAAATAGCATTCAAGCATAAAGCATAAATAAACACATATGATCATATTGTAAAATTGTACGTGTGTAGATGCAAATAGTGTTTGTTGTGTAATCATGTTTCACCCCAAAAATGTACAAAAGGAAAAGGGGCTATGTAAACTCACCTTGATATTGTGACTTGACTTGAACTAGATCATTAGGACAAGTGAGCCGGATCAACGATGCCCTAATTAAATAATTACACGTATTTATTATACAAGAGTGATTAATAAGAATAAGGAAGAAACGATTTGGGACATAGGAATTGGAGCGAGCGAACGAACGAAATAATATTAAAGATTCGAGTTATTACGATAACAAGCTAAATATATAAATTAAGTTACAAGATATAATATTTTATACATTTTTATTTATAAAAGAAAACTTGATGTTAAGTATCGAATATATTAACTATAGTTTAATACTATATTTGTAATATTATAAGATAATAACATAAAGATATAATTTGAAATAAATAAATAAATTAGTTATGCATCATTACTATTTATGAAAAATCCAATTCAGTAGGAATAATTATTTAAGTAGAAATCATAAATTTTACTACTAATATTATGTTAACTGTGATAGTATTAATAATATGATAATTATGTAAATAAAATGATTATAATTTTAGTAACACTAATAAATTCATATTTTTACTAATATGTTATAGATTAAGTCATTTTAAATGTTTAAGTAAAATATATATAAGTTTAACAAAAGTCACAAGGTTACTACATGATCATTTTATAACTTTTAAAAAGTTGTATAAAATAATAGCGTTTTAAATACGATAACATTTGACACGTTCTTGAAATATAAATAATGATAACGAAGTAATATATACTTAATCATAATAATGCTCGTAAAATGTTTCTAAAAAATAATTAGACATATATTATGTATACCTTTATGTAAAATAATTATAAACACTTGAAAGTTTATAAAGAATTGATTTGCAAGAGTTTTGGTAGTGTGTATGTATATGCATGTGTGTGTGTGGAAATAAATCAAAAAAACAAAAAAAAAAAAGCATGGGTCGGGTCTAGAACCCGTGACCTGTGCTTTGTGTTCAATGCCTGCTAACCAGTAGGATGCCGACATATTTTGTTTAAAGTATGTAAGGCCCCTAAACCGGGTGACCTCACTTGTTGGATTTACTCATAAACATAGTCATAAATACTGAACTTATATTAAAAATATTCATCATTCAATTACAAATCATTCGTCGTGTCGGGTAACCTTCACGCCTTCGCACGACCCTTTCCTTTGTTACCTGAAATGTATACTAAAAGTCTGCTAACGCTGGTGAGTTCTAGTTTAAAGACAATCATACATAAAATTTATCTTATCATGAATATAATGTATAGATGTATATTCGTACTTTTAAATATTATTTACTTTGCTGTTCTCACATAACATTCATTGAGGGTATATACATATGTACATACATACTTTCTTTGAGAGAACACTTATTGGCCATAATCTTAAGGTAGATCAACCCATCATACTTGTCGCGAATGTCACGAAGACATCGCAGTCAGAACTACCGTCGTAGTTCGTTTCATTACCGTCCGGCTCTAGAAAACCATCCGTCATATCATTAAATCCGTCCGGCAACCTTTGTCCGTCCGCTCTTTACCGTCCTACCGTCGTAGTCCGTCATTTTTGTCCGTCTGCCCTAGGGCATCCGTTTCCCACGTGACCATTATGTATACAACCGTTCTACATTAGTTAAGGCTTGCTTCGACCGTCCATTAATACCTTTTCATACGTCCTAGCTTGCGAAGGAACGTTTTTGTCCCGGTTGCAAAATAGTCACGTGGTCGTCCGTCTACCGAAGTAGCCGTTGTCACAGAAGGGTTTATAACGTTTAAATTCATTCATAACATGCAATACATATGTAATATAAAGCAAGATTTCATTCTTTTACGTTATGTCCTTCTTTCATTCATTCTTTATAGTCATACGCTTCATTCTTTATTCATAATTCATTTCATATATAAATATTTATATATATATATATATACGTATGATCACATTGACATTTATAACATTTATTCATTTAGTGTATACACTTCAGCCCCAAAACATTTATAAATCATTTGCACATAACATAGAAGGGGGCACATAGAACTCACCTGATGAGTAGTTTCCGAAGTACACTTAGCTGGCTACTGAGCGTCACTAATGTTACTCACGATCTGTGTAATAAAGTCATACTCGTAAGGTAGTGCTCCTAGATGGCATTAGATATTACTATACTTGATCTTAGTAGTTTCGATGGGTTTACTTATATCGAAACTTGATAGTTTCGATAGATTGCCTCTGTCGAAACTTGTAGTTTCGATAGGTTGTTTCTGTCGAAACTTGTAGTTTCGATAGGTAACTTAGGTGTAAACTTAGCTTCGGATCGTGGCTCATATCGAAACTATGGTAGTTTCGATAGGTATGCATATATCGAAACTACTGCACATATCGAAACTATGTAGTTTCGATGGATCTGCACATATCGAAACTAAGTAGTTTCGATGGGTCTGCACATTGTCTTCCCCAAAATTGCAGTTTCTTTTGCATGCGAGTCTGATCGAGCCAAAATTTATATTTTTCTTAGATCAAAACGTTTGGTTTTCATTCTAGATGCTATACCTAAGCTCACTTTCAAGTTTCATCCGCAAAATCGTTATCTTTTTAGCCAAAACCCGAAAACTCCCAAAACGAACAAAAACTCATAATGTGATCGAATCGTTACCTGGATTGGATTTCTGATTCAGAGGATATGATCACGAGAACAGCAGCAACGTTCTCCTGAATCCCCGAGTTGATCCGTCACTTTCTCTCTCTAGACCCGAGCTCTCCTTTCTCTCTCTAAAAGCTGCGTGAGTTGGGGAAATGAGCAGGGAAGAGGGCTGCCTTGCCTCTTATGTGCATGGGCTTCCCTCGGCCAATTGAAGCCGGGCCCAGGCCCGCTCCCTTTTTGTTTAAATATTCCAACTAAATCATCGGTCTCGCTATATTTATTCGTTTTATTATTTTTGGGATGTTACAAAGTATCATAATTAGAATTTGTAATATGAAGTTCCTTGCGCTCTTCTTCTCCCCCCCAAACATAACAGACACAACTTGTGGCTCCCCCCAAAACCCTAATTCTGAAATCGTGAATGACAGAAGAATAAGATGCGATTAACAAAGAAAAGGAGAATACCTGGAGTCGACCAATGCAAAACTCAATTCGTCGGGGCTTCAAATGGCGATCGCAAACCGAGAGAAAAAGAAGAAAACGAATTTGAGGTGATTTTGATTGTAGGATGATAGGGATTATATATAGGGTGGTTATAACGCGTTTACACCTTTAAATCAGCTAGATTTACGGGATTAAGGGGCTTGATTTCGGTGATTGTGCAAGCTTATACCCATTCACACGACTTACCAAAATGGGTTCAAATCTCACGCATTCGGTCCCAATATTAGAATTAGATGACGGATACATTAACTCCACTTGATTGTGAACGCTTTGGGAGTGAAATGGAAGGTTTTAATCGCGGAATTGAGGGGATTTGGAAGGGTTTACGCGTGTTTGACTTTTTGAAGTCAAAATCGGCTTGAAAGTGGTTTCCAGGGTTCAAATCAATGGGAGGGGTCCAACTGGATGGGTTCAAAGGCTAAGTGAACAAACATGATGTGGGTTCAAGGCTAAAAGAGAGGGTTCAAGATCCAATTCTTTGATAATTAAACATTTAATATAATATAGTTACATTTATTTATAAAAACTAAAAAGAACTTGAAATATATAAATTATTTATTTCGTTATTCTGAAATTGAATTAAATTTTATAAAACCTAAAAGTTTCATAATTTGTTTAATATAACCAAATTAATATACATACGCATTTAAAAAAAATGTATACATGATTTAGACTCAAATGTTTAGTATTTGATTTATTTATTAAAACAAAGTATATATATACATACATACATACGATATATGTATAACTGAAAATTTAATATGCATACGAGATTGAACTTATTGAAATAATAATTGATGTGGCACATTGTAATGTCCAAGTATGGGATGGAAATAAAATGATTTTATTGTATAAAATGAAATAATATATGCAAAAATCATGGATGTTACACCGTAAGAGGACCCGTGCGTTAATAGATACATCTAGTGCGAGGTTAGTGAAAACCCCAAGGGTGGGGATGTTTAAGGGTGACAACTTTCTAAGATATTTGAACAGTGTTATCTTCGGACCTGGTAGGTTTAAGCTAAGGTGGAAAGACCTAATTGTTACATGTGATGGAGTTTCTATGCTCGTGGATTGTATTTGGATGTTGCTAATGTGGAGGACCAGAAATCCGCATAGGATGAAGGCGGGTACCGGTTAGGATAAAGGAGAAGCCTCCTGATAGGCTTATTTGATTCTCGAGCAAGTGCCCGGGATGTAGAGTTTGTATGCATTACTTGGTTGAGTCTGTGTCTTTTATGTGTTTTTCGGTTTTGTATGTTTGTGTGTGTCGTGATTACAAGGGATTTGCGCTTGATTTCGTGAGGAAAATCATCGGGAACGAAATTCCAGGTATGCTTTACATTGGTTTTTATCATTGGAACGAGTTTTGGGAAAATCGGGTGAAAAAGTTTTTAGGAGGTCAAAAATATTCTAAGTACAAAACTAGAAAATTTTCTTAACTTTTTGTGAATGTCCCTCCTTCGCGGTACGCGAGAAACCGCGGGGGACAAATATATTGGCCTACTTGTTGTTCATTCCCTCGCGGTACGTGTCACACCCCAACCGACGGCGAAAACGTCGGGGCGGGACATGTAGACTGTTCATAAGCTCATAGTTTACTAAAGTTGTGATAATTAAACAATAACTTTCATTTCATAGCTCAAGTAATCAAGTACAACTCTTACAAGAATAAAAATACATGAATAACTTTATTCAATTTAAAACTAGGTCCTCGATCCTAAGTGAAGCGACTTGAAATCTTAACTCAAACACTGTACATGAAACATGATAAGATGAGAGGGTCAACTATAAATAGTTGGTGACCATACATAGGTTTTGACACCACAAGTAAAGTTCATATGTTTTGTGTACAATTCATATGATGCTGGTTTATAAAGCATTTATGGAGAATCTAAGTTAAGCTAGATGCACAAATGAAACTTTGTAATTGAAGGGCATAACAACACATGTCATCCTAATGTAGGGCATAACAACACATGTTATTCTAATGTAGGGCATAACAACACATGCTATCCTAATGTAGGGCCTAACAACACATGTTAGCCTGAAGTAATGTATTTGTGTTTGCACGTGTATATCATGTATATGTAGCCTTAACAATTAGCATTCAAGCATAAAGCACAAATAAACACATATGATCATATTGTAGAATTGTACGTGTGTAATTGCAAATAGTATTTGAATGTAATCATGTTTCACCCCAAATATGTAAATACGGAAAATGGGCTATGTAAAACTCACCCGTAATGAAGCTAGTAATGATATGAATTGTTAGGGATGGATATGCCTCGTGAGGGTTCCTCACAATCAACCTACACAGATAAATTTTGTATCCTAGGCTCAATGAAAATAAACAATTCTACAACTACTTGAGTTTCTAGGGATTTGGGAGTTTTGGGGTTGGATGAAGGGTTTGTACAAGTTTTTGAAATACGTACACGTGTATCACAAATATTGAACTAATAATGATAAAATAGTTTATAAAAATAATCAGAATTAATTAGGATTTCTAATTACTTATATAGTGTATAGTGTACAGTACTTATAATGTGTTTATAATTATTCTAAAATTAACTAATAAATAAGTTATGAACTAGAAAGGGTTCAAGTGTTTGCTTTATGTAAATTAGTTAAACCATTTGAATAATTTTCCCAAGAATAATAAATAAATGGTGAATTAGCAAAAGATTTAAATAGTTGTTTTATGTGAATAAAATAATTTCTTAAACTATTTAAATGATTTCTGTTGCTTAAATGGAGGGAAAAAAAGGGGTATTAAATAGTTATAAGCTTTAAATGAATTAATTGAATTTTGCATACTCATTCATCTAAAATAATTATCTAAGTATTTCTATAAAGTTTAAAACACTTTAAATGGTTATCCTTGTCAAAATAATCATTTATGTTTAAAATGGGACTTAACAATGTTTAAACAAATAATTAAAATTTGTTTTATAACATTACCATTTTATTGTTAAAACAATCATTCTTTTAAATAAACCATTTATATTGTTTATTTAGGGATTCATAACATTTTTAATGAATAAACACTATTTGCTATTTCCTGATTTTTTTTTAAAGTTAAAAAATATATTTATAAGATTTATAAAAGTTAAATCAGATGTTTAAATAGTTAAATAAGTGGTAAAATGTTTAGAAATGTTCAAACATAATAAAAGGGGGCACAGCAAGGTTCGAACCTGTGACCATGCGTCTAGGAGAGGAGAGTCTTAAGCAAGTGATCTGGGCACTAAGCCTTATTAATGCATCAAATTTCTTTTAATTTACCAAACAAACCCGTTGATCCTTCTTCCCCAAAACGTGAAACTAGCAAACCCTAGCCCCCAATTCGCACAAATTCGCATCCGATTCAAAGGGCTTTTGCCATGGAAGGTTAAATTGAGTATTATGGTTAGTGTATTACCTGCATACGACTCTTGATTTATGAACACAGATGTGTTCTGGCTACCCTGCTGATCGTGACCGAGAGGAAGGTGGGAGGCGGTTTTTCTATTGATTTTGAGCGAAGAAATCAGTAGCAATGATTTGTGTTGGTTAGGAGAGTGTTCTAGAGTGTGGTGTGTTCGTAGACAAGAGGATTCGTTTGAATTTAAAGGTTAAACACCGCGTTTTACATTTTTGGAAACTCCAAGATTTGGGGTCGGGATTACTCATTCATTGACTGAGATATACAGCGTGAAAACGCGTATTTGTGATTCCCGTTATTCTCGGATTGATTGGAGACGAGTAAACGACTCATTTGACTAGCGAAATTTGTAGTTTTAACACTTCGCCGGAGAAACGAGATGTGGCCGGAATAGTTCGCCGGAAAAAACGAGTTGGGGGAGGGGCAGCAGGAAAGGAAAGAGTAAGTTTTGAAATGTGCATCTCCTCCCCCTTGCACTTTAATAAAAACCCACTCAAGTCCTTTAATTAAAAGAATGCAAATTTAACCTTTACATCCCTAAATTTATACAATTTATATAATTCTAATTATTATTTGTCTATCTATGAAAATTTTATAAAGAAGTAAATTTTCATTTCTACTTAAATTACAAATAGTTTAAATGTTTATATATAATTACATTTATTTATAGATAAATATATGCCTATATATATAGATATGTAAAAAGATGTAATTACATTATTGAGGTTCATAAGTTTTGGTTTAATTAATATACAAAGTATTTAAGTATATAAAATACACACAAATGTTATATAAAATAATAATAATAATAATAATAATAATATAATGCAAATGTAATGTTGAAACTTTGAATTTATACACGTTAAATAATAAATAATGTGTCATATTGTTTTGGATAAATACGAGTTTGAAGTGGAGTGTCATTCTTTAACAACATAAAAATATTACTAGAAAACCATGGATGTTACAATTTCCCCATGTTATGGAAATTTTGTCCCGAAATTTAACTGGTGGGGGTTTCTGAATCAGAAAAGATGAGGGCTTGGATTCTAAACGAGCCTTGACTGTCAGTTTGAGGAGTACAATCGATAACGAGATTCAGGTCTGTTTTCTCAAGGTCAGGCACGCATGATGATAGTGGATTTAGTTTAAGAGATTTAAGGAGAAAATTGTCGTAGAATATTTTAGACTCTAAAGGTGATATGCATTACTTGGAATGGATTTGATGGTAACTGGATGATCAAGGTTTGTTTAAGATGTAATCTAACATGTTCATGAATTGTTAGCGGGAAAGAGATTTCACAAACATTGGCCCGTCAAACAACATAAAACTTTACGTGGCAAGAATAACGCTACTTCTGATTTTATGACAGGAACACTTATATATAGGAAGTACCAGCGGCGTATCCACCATGTCCTTATCATATCACATTAGTATTGTTACTATATTCCACGATAGGTTTCACGTCATAACACACGACAGATTTCACTATGTCTTCCCTGCGCTGATTTTTATAATTACGTGTGCACCCGTAATATTCTAAATCGTTGCATGTTCCACATAGTTCATCCCATTGTGTGTGGGGTCCAAGTGGTAACACAAAAACACTTAATTCGTAACAATTGCTTTCACGTATGTGTTGCTAACAATAACTATGTCCTTAGATAGTAGAGCCAATCAGGTACTAAAGAGTAATAACGTGGCATAATTTAGGGTTCCATAGCTTCCTCGTGTTTGAACAAGAATACGTCAAACCCCGAGTAGCTTTCATGGATAGGGTGAATAGTCATGCCTTGTGTATGGTGTACTTAGTCAATTGCAATAATGTAAACAATCTAATTCCGTGTATAATGTAAACGCTCATGTTTCATATATGATCTAGTGTCAGGCATGTTGTAAGCAAATAGGTTTCATGTATAGTGTGAACAATTTGATATCATGTATAAGCAAATATGTATAATGTGATCACTCTAGTATTATGTATTTTATGAATGTGTATTGAGTCTTATGCGTATCAGAAACTATCGGATTTTGTAGGCGATCGGGTGTGTTACTTGGCGTTCATGCACAATGTAGGTAGATGAGTTTTAACTTTTAAATTCGTTAGTGCTTATATGGACGGTTAATGGCGAAATGATTCACTTTCTGAAGTTGGATAGCAAGCTCAAGTTTATAATGACAAACCGTAGTAGGTGTAAATAGTTTCGACAATGACAAAAATAACATAAAGGATTACAATGCATAATTTATTCCAGACTAGATCCCTATTCGACTCCATCTTGCACTAGCTTCAATTGGTTTCATTTATTGCCTCGGCATTGACTTGAGTTTCATTAGTGTTTATGTTGAAGGCACGCCCACGAGCACCACCTTGGTTTGCATTGGCTATCCTTGGGCATTGGTTTTTGAAGTGGTTTGGATTACCACATTCATAACAAGCACGCCCATTAGTAATGGCTGGTACGACTTGATTGGCAACTTGGTGATTGGCTCGGTTCCCTTGGTGGGTTTGACTAACATGTGATCTGGATTGACAAGTGTTCGCTACATGACCATACCTTCCACAATTGGCACATATACGGCATGTCATGTTTGGGAAGTGGTGATAGTTGCACAGAGGGTTGTTGCCCGCATATGGTTTCTTATTATGGTTTTGGGCTAGGGGAGCTACTTGGTTGATTGGTAGAGCAGGGGTAATGACAACAAAGTTACGTTTCTTATTGGAGTGAGGGGGTTTGGGTTTGTCTTTCTGAGAGGGTTCAGAAGAGGTTGTTGGGTCAGTGACTTTCTTTGCGCCTTTCCTTGTTAGTGTACCCGCCTTCACATGGTTATCAGTTAATGTGGCAGCTAAGCGGATAGCGTCTTCAAGAGTAGCTGGATTTCTTCCTAGGATTGTATCTTGGATTTTCATGGGTAGACCACCGATGTACTTCTCAATACCCCGAGTCCGTGGGGTGACCATGTGGGGTACCAGAAGGCTTAACTCGTGGAAACGAGTTGTGTAGGCTAAACATTCACCACTGTCTTGGATAAGATCCCAAAACTCAGCCTCCAACTTCTTCATTTCACTACGAGGACAGAATTCCTCGGTCATGAGCCTCTTAACTTCATCCCATGGCAAGGCCATGGTCACATCCACACCCCGGTTTCTCTTCTCACCGTTCCACCAAGTGAGCGCCCATTTCTGAAAGACGCTGGTGGCATAGCGAACCCGGAGATGGTCAGGGCAATCACTGTTGAGAAAAGTGCTTTCAATGCTTTCAAACCATTGAAGGAGGCCCGTAGCCCCTTCGGTACCATAGAACTTGACGGGGTTGCATGAGTTAAAGTGTTTGAAAGTGCATTGGGGTGGGTTGGCACCACCACCACCACCATTATTAGCACTACTGTTAGTGCCGCCATTGTTGTTATTGGCCTGAGTGAGTTGGTTCACAAGTTGAGTGAGAAGGGCAGCAAGGTCATTGTTGTTGTTGTTGGTCTCGTTGGCACGACGGGGAGGCATACTATAGATTTTAACAAAACAAGAGGAAAAATATAAGAGGTTGTGAGGATTTCTTGGATATAAACCAAAGAATAATAAGTATTCATAGTTGGATTGCACTCAAACGGGGATAGTACCATTTGAATGTTATGACATATTAGGGTTAATAAACTTATATAACTTTCAAGGAGACATGCTTTATCTTATAAGTAAACACTCATCCCGGTAATTCCCAGGAAAGCATACGGATCCCTCGGTTGATTGGGATTTATATGAAATGCTTTCCTAGACAGAATACCCAGAATACAGGTGTCACCCTTCCAGATTGCATGTGTCCTCTACTAGTTAACAAAGTTTAAAACCCTAACGAGGTGTGAAAAGAAATTTAATAGACTTATGACGTTCCACATGAAATGATGGTAATGACATAGTAGAAAGATTGAGGCTTAGGATAAGGGTAAGGATATTATTGTTTTTAATTTATTATTTAGGTGAAACCTAATAAGACATATAATATATTAAACATGTAGCACATAGCATGTAGTATATCATATATTCATAGAGCATGGAATAAATGGGTGTCCTAAGGTTATAGTCTAGGTTAAAAGTGTCTAATAACCTAATTCCCTATAACCAAGGCTCTGATACCAATCTGTCACACCCCAACCGACGGCGAAAACGTTGGGGCGGGACATGTAGACTGTTCATAAGCTCATGGTTTACTAAACTTGTGATAATTAAACAATAACTTTCATTTCATAGCTCAAGTAATCAAGTACAACTCTTACAAGAATAAAAATACATGAATAACTTTATTCAATTTAAAACTAGGTCCTCGATCCTAAGTGAAGCGACTTGAAATCTTAACTCAAACACTATACCTGAAACATGATAAGATGAGAGGGTCAACTATAAATAGTTGGTGAGCATACATAGGAGAATCTAAGTTAAGCTAGATGCATAAATGAAACTTAGTAATTGAAGGGCATAACAACACATGTTATCCTAATGTAGGGCATAACAACACATGTTATCCTAATGTAGGGCATAACAACACATGTTATCCTAATGTAGGGCCTAACAACACATGTTAGCCTGAAGTAATGTATTTGTGTTTGCACGTGAATATCATGTATATGTAGCCTTAACAATTAGCATTCAAGTATAAAGCACAAATAAACACATATGATCATATTGTAGAATTGTACGTGTGTAATTGCAAATAGTATTTGAATGTAATCAAGTTTCACCCCAAATATGTAAATACTAAAAAGGGGCAATGTAAAACTCACCCGTAATGAAGCTAGTAATGATATGAATTGTTAGGAATGGATATGCCTCATGAGGGTTCCTCACAATCAACCTACACAGATAAATTTTGTATCCTAGGCTCAATGAAAATAAACAATTCTAAAACTATTTGAGTTTCTATGGAATTGGGAGTTTTGGGGTTGGATGAAAGGTTTGTACAAGTTTTTGAAATATGTACACGTGTATCACAAATATTGAACTAATAATGATAAAATAGTTTATAAAAATAATTAGAATTAATTAGGATTTCTAATTACTTATATAGTGTATAGTGTACAGTACTTATAATGTGTTTATAATTATTCTAAAATTAACTAATAAATAAGTTATGAACTAGAAAGGGTTCAAGTGTTTGCTCTATGTAAATTAGTTAAACCATTTTAATAATTTTCCCAAGAATAATAAATAAATGGTGAATTAGCAAAAGATTTAAATAGTTGTTTTATGTGAATAAAATAATTTCTTAAACTATTTAAATGATTTATGTTACTTAAATGGAGGAAAAAAAAAGGGTATTAAATAGTTATAAGCTTTAAATGAATTAATTGAATTTTGCATACTCATTCATCTAAAATAATTATCTAAGTATTTCTATAAATTTTAAAATACTTTAAATGGTTATCCTTGTCAAAATAATCATTTATGTTTAAAATGGGACTTAACAATGTTTAAACAAATAATTAAAATTTGTTTTATAACATTACCATTTTATTGTTAAAACGGCATAATCATTCTTTTAAATAAACCATTTATATTGTTTATTTAGGGATTCATAACATTTTTAATGAATAAACACTATTTGCTATTTCCTGATTTTTTTTAAGTTAAAAAATATATTTATAAGATTTATAAAAGTTAAATCAGATTTTTAAATAGTTAAATAAGTGGTAAAATGTTAAGAAAGGTTCAAACAGAATAAAAGGGGGCATAGCAAGGTTCGAACCCGTGACCATGTGTCTGGGAGAGGAGAGTCTTAAGCAAGTGATCTGGGCACTAAGCCTTATTAATGCATCGAATTTCTTTTAATTTACCAAACAAACCCATTGATCCTTCTTCCCCAAAACGTGAAACTAGCAAACCCTAGCCCCCAATTCGCACGAATTCGCATCCGATTCAAAGGGCTTTTGCCATGGAAGGTTAAATTGAGTATTAGGGTTAATGTATTACCTGCATACGACTCTTGATTTATGAACACAGATGTGTTCTGGCTCCCCTGCTGATCGCGACCGAGAGGAAGGTGGGAGGCGGTTTTTCTAGTGATTTTGAGCGATGAAATCAGTAGCAATGATTTGTGTTGGTTAGGATAGTCTTCTAGAGTGTGGTGTGTTCGTAGACAAGAGGATTCGTTTGAATTTAAAGGTTAAACAGCGCGTTTTACATTTTTGAAACTCCAAGATTTGGGGTCGGGATTACTCATTCATTGACTGAGATTTACAGCGTGAAAACGCGTATTCGTGATTCCCGTTATTCTTGGATTGATTGGAGACAAGTAAACGACTCATTTGACTAGCGAAATTTGGAGTTTTAAAACTTCACCGGAGAAACGAGAGGTGGCCGGAATAGTTCGCCGAAAAAACGAGTGGGGGGGGGGGGGGGCAGCAGGAAAGGAAAGAGTAAGTTTTGAAATGTGCATCTCCTCCCCCTTGCACTTTGATAAAAACCCATTCTAGTCCTTTAATTAAAAGAATGCAAATTTAACGTTTACATCTCTAAATTTATACAATTTATATAATTCTAATTATTATTTGTCTATCTATGAAAATTTACTTTTATAAAGAAGTAAATTTTCATTTCTACTTAAATTACAAATAGTTTAAATGTTTATATATAATTACATTTATTTATAGACAAATATATGCATATATATAGATATGTAAAAGATGTAATTACATTATTGAGGTTCATAAGTTTTGGTTTAATTAATATACAAAGTATTTAAGTATATAAAATACACACAAATGTTATATAAAATAATAATAATAATAGTATGCAAATGTAATGTTGAAACTTTGAATTTATACACATTAAATAATAATTAATGTGTCATATTGTTTTGGATAAATACGAGTTTGAAGTGGAGTGTCATTCTTTAACAACATAAAAATATTACTAGAAAACCATGTATTTTACAGTACGCGAGGGGTGGAGCTTGCCTTCTCGCATAGCGGTACGCGAGGGGCTCCCGACTTGCCCTTTTCTCCTTTTGTTTCCCGTGGTTTCCCATACCCATCACCAACACTATCATCCACCATCCATCCATACTACCATCATCCATTATCATCAAATTCATCATCATCATCATCCTAATATTCACCACTCATCACCGACCATGGGAAACGAGAAACGTTTTGATCCGATGATTCACCTTGCTGTGGCTTTCATGTCTATGTGTTTGCCACACATCAGGTATGTGTCCTTGTATATCTATCCAGAGTCAGTTTGAGTCTTTTATTTGAGTCAGTTTAATGCTGCGGGTTTGTTGTGAGGTTTATTTTACATAAGGGGCAAGGCAGCCCACTTTCTCCACTTCACCTTCATTTCACCATCCTAGAGAGAGAAAGGAGAGCTCGGGTCTAGAGAGAGAAAGTCAACGGATCGACACGAGATTGAAGTAGCACATTACAGCTGAGCTCGTGAGCAAAACCTCCGAATCAGAATTCCAATCCAGGTAACGATTCAACCATCATCTGAGTTTTTGTTCGTTTTTAGGTTTCTCGGGTTTTAGCTAAATAGGAGACGTTTTTATGGATGAAACATGATAATAAGCCTAGAACTAGTATCTAGAATGAAAACCGCACGTTTTCATCAAAGAAAATTGTCAGATTGGCATGATCGGGTTAGCATGCAAGAATTTCAGATTTTTGGTCCAGGAACCAGGTATTGCGTACTTACCAAGTGTGCAAGAAGGATTCCTGCGTACTTACCAAGTACGCAGGAGGAAGATCTTGCGTACTTACCAAGTGCGCAAGAAGGACTTCCTGCGTACTTACCAAGTACGCAGGAGGAAGATCCTGCGTACTTACCAAGTGCGCAAGAAGTATTCTCTGCGCACTTGTCAAGTGCGCATGAGTATGGTCCTGCGCACTTAGCAAGTGCGCAGGCAGCAGATAGCAGGCAGCAGGCTGGTTAAGTAAAGTCAGTAAGTTTAGAATGATTTAACCATTCGAGTCGGGGTTGGGTCTAATGTGTATTTAACTACCTAATCCAGATCGGAAGTGACGTTGTTGGAACCTAGAGAAGCTTATCAGGTGAGTTCAATGTGCCCCCTTCTATGTTATGTACAAACCTTATTAAATGTTTTGGGGCTGAAATGTATACACTAAATGAATAAATGATATGAATGCTAATGTGATCATACGTGATGTACTAATATATATTTTATATATATATATGAGAATGAATTATAAACAAAGAATGAAACGTATGTTTACAAAGAATGAAGGAAAGAATGGCATAACGTAAATAAATGAAATCTTGCTTTATAATTATTTATATTGCATGTTATGAATGTATGTATACGTTATGGACGGAAACGAAGCTAACGGCTACTTCTGTAGACGGACGACCACGTGACTATTTTGCAACCGGGAAAGATACGTTCCTTCGCAAGCTAGGACGTACAAAAAGCATAAAAGGGCGGTCGAAGTAAATGCTAAATTAGTATAACGGTTGCATAAACAATAGTTCGCGTGGGAAACGGATGCCTTAGGGCAGACGGGCGAATATGACGGACTACGACGGTAGGACGGATAAGACGGACGGCCGAAGGTTGGCCGGACCAAAGTTAAGGCGGACGGTTTCTAGGACTGGACGAGTAAAAGGGCTACGACGGTAGCTCAAGGGCGTATGTCTTTGTGATATACGCACCGTAAGATGGGTTGATCACCCTTATGTGTATGACCAATGAATGTTAAGGAAAGAAAAGGTGAATACATATCTATGTAATCACATAAGAATGAAGAAAGAAAAGGTGAATACATATCTATGTAATCACATAAGAATGAAGAAAGAAAAGTAAAAGCTATGAATACGTATTTGTAGAAATGTATGTATATAATTATGTATACTTATAAAGAAAAGAATGATTATACTTAATAGTTTTAAACTAGAACTCACCAGCGTTAGCTGACTTTTAGTATACATTTCAGGTACAGGAAGAAAAGGTCGTGCGATGGCGTGAAGGTTACCCGACACAAGACTGACATGTGACACCCAGCATTTCAGGTCAATATCCACATTTCATAAACGCACGTTCATAATTATTATTTCCTGATATTTATTTTGACCAAGTAAAGTCAAGAAGTCTAGCAAAGGAGTTTATTCCAAATCTAGTAAATCTTAAAGAATTACTAGAAAAAGTAAGCAGAATAACCAGACTAAATACGAACGTAAATGGTTAAATAAAATAACCAGAAAAATATATATATGTATATATATATATATATATATATATATATATATATATCTTACACAAAATTTACGTTGAACCAAGATTTTAATAATTTCTTCAACGAGCCATAAAATGGTTAAAAATTATAATACCGTGAAGAATCGAAACCGAATTAAATTACCATTTGGAACTCTAATTAATACTAATACCATTAATAAATTAATACTAAAAAAAATTGGTTATCATTAACCCCAAACCACTTCCTTGACTTTCTCGGCCGAGAGTCAGGGGAGCCATCCTCCCACTTGGTATTTCACTCAATCTCAGATTAAAAACCATACCTCCTCAGTCGAAATCTCACAATCTCTTTTAAGCTTTCTCACTTTCTTACGGCAAATTCCCCATTTTTCTTCAAGATCGAATTCAAGTTTTAAAGCGAAATCCACCATAATTCGGTGTATAAGGAGAATTTCAAGTGTTCTTGAAGAAAGCTTAGTAAAAGAAATCAAGACTATCTTCTCTGTTTATCTCAGAAATCACCATTCTCTGTTTGAGGTAAAAACTCAATATTATTCATTTCATTTTCTTTCAAAACCGTAGCTGAACATGCAAATCGTTCAAACGAAAGTAAGATAACAATAAAAGTGTGTCAAATTCAATATTTGAACATAAAAATATACAGGACGAATTCTGTCAATCAAAGTGCAATAATCGAAACTATAGTTTCGATACCTGTTATTCAATCGAAACTAGGAGTTTCGATACCTGTCAATCGAAACTAGGAGTTTCGATACCAGTTGTTCAATCGAAACTAGGAGTTTCGATACCAGTTGTTCAATCGAAACTAGGAGTTTCGATACTTATTTACTCAATCGAAACTAGGAGTTTCGATACCTATTTACAATCGAAACTAAGTAGTTTCGATACCGATTGCCCAATCGAAACTAGGTAGTTTCGATACTATTCTTGCCAATTGAAACTAGGTAGTTTCGATACCTAATTTACTCAATCGAAACTAAGTAGTTTCGACATCTATTCTATTCAATCGAAACTAAGAAAGTTTCAATACCTGTTCGTCAGCCCCATGGAGCAGTAACTCAGAACTCTTTTTATAACAAAACAAAGGTTGGAAAAACTAAAAAGATATTTAAACAAAAGTAATCAGATCTGCTAAGTCGAGTGAACAAATTGCGTTTAAGACGGGTAGTCTTAACGTGTATGTTATCCTTGTGTAATTAGGATACGGATAGGCAAGTCTGCTGTTATTCAAATATTTGCTAGCATTCGTACTGTCGAGGTGAGTTTCACTAATTCCCCTTTTTCTAAAGTTTTGAAATGATTTGGGGTGGAAACATACTTGTAAAAGACTTTTGTGTATAAATGAATTGAACTAATGATCTGACCATATGTGTGTATTGTGGGAAAAGTAAAGCGCTTAAAGTCCTATGAATAAATTAGTAACCATTAGCTATGGATTTAGCCCGGGATTATATGAATAGTACTATTGGGGGTGACGCCTACGGTCATGGTTAGTCGCGCTAACCAGGGGTCAAAATGGCCGAATGACTGCATATTGTCTTACTCGCAGAAAGGCGAGGGGAGGCATAGAATGTTGGGGTTTGGTTACGGTCTCGTACATTACATATTATTTTGTATTCCTTGCAAGCTTACAAATGGGGTCAATAGATCAGATTAGTATTCATATTAATTGGTAATACAAATAATAGAGTTCTGATCAGGCTAAAGTGATCAGGTTTTACACAAAAGAGTTCTGATCAGGCTAAAGTGATCAGGTTTTAAACAAAAGAGTTCTGATCAGGTTAAAGTGATCAGGTTTTAAAGAAAAGAGTTCTGATCAGGTTAAAGTGATCAGGTTTAAACAAAAGAGTTCTGATCAGGTTAAAGTGATCAGGTTTAACAAGGAGTTTTGATCGGAAAATGATCAGATTTAAACATTGGGTTTATGATAACTCTTTATAATAACTTGTGAACTCACCAACCTCGTGTTGACAGTTTTAAGTATGTTTTCAGGAAATTGAACGTGGCCATCAGGTTAGCAATGTAGGATGCATGCATGCACGTGGATACGACTTTTGAGAGGATTTCTCTTGTATAACTCATGGTCTTGAGTCATATTTGTGAAATCTTAAACTTTTGTAAACTCAAGTTGATATTTTGTGATGTAAATATTTTAAACTCGATTATGTATCCAATTACATGTATGTGTTTGCGATAATCATATGCTTTGGAAATAAGTGAACGTCGCGCCTCGCGTTTCCGCCTTGGCGGGGTGTGACAGAACTTGGTATCAGAGCCATTGATTATAGCGAACTAGGTGTCTAAAACGGAACCTAGTCTATAATTTGAATGACTCACTAAAACGTTTTCATTGCATAAGCATTGCATAACCAGTCATCATGTCATGTGGATATTGTAGTCACAAGCATGTCGTCACATTCACACACTGACCCAGTCTCTGACCCTGAATCCAACGAGGAACTTTCCGCCACACGTCCCAAAAATCGAGTACAAGTACGCAGCTCCACACCACCTAATGTTGCAATGGGAGAACCGTCTATCTTCTACCGAAAGAAAAGCGAAGGACCAGTTAAGGTACAAAGTGCTAGGAAGAAGGTTCGACTTCCACGCAAGAGAAACCTGGCAGCCCGTGACTCGAAAGACTTGGAGACCGATGAGGAACCATCTAGGAAACGACCCTGTTACCACCCTACCGTGGGGACTATCCGTTGGATGCCCCGTACCCTGGCACGATGGAGGGAGATGGAGAGCATCCCTTCTACCTTTGAGCTCGGGAAGTCCTCCAACTCTCCAACACCCCTACCTCACACTGGGGAAGCCATGGAGCTCACAGTGCCTACATTGGTAGCACGCGTTCATACGCACGAAGAGCGTCTTGATGATCTCCTAGATGATATTCGGGCACATGGGGATGCAGCCATGCGCTTACGTCAAAGGCTCGGATCTCGAGTACAGACTTTGGAGGATAGCACTCGAGACATACAGGGTGCCACTGACTATCTAGAGTTGAGAGCTGACATGGACTGGCAGTTCACTCTCACAGTCCGAGACATGGTGGAGGCGCTGGAAGAAAGGATTTTAGCTGCAGAGTTTGTGGCTAAGACTAGCTTTGTCATGGCAGGACTTGCCATGATGATTGGGTTGTACTCCCACTTCTTCTTTTAAACCTATTATGGGCGGGTTGTGCCCATAGCACATTATGTAGTTTAAAACTTTGGTACTGATGTGGTCATAAGAACCCATCCCTTTTGTATCCTTGTCTTTTGGAACAATGTACTATATATGTTTTAACTATGTATGTGATGGTTTATGTTGTAATGATGGTTGTTCACGTTTTATGTTGTTGTATCCTTATGTCATGATCTATCATTATTATTATATAATGTTGTTTCTTTTTAATTGATATGTTTGAAAGAACGTCATGGCACCTAAGCGAAGGACGCCCCGTAACACTACTAGTGGCAACAACGAGACAATTTCCCCAAACATAGAACAACTCATAGCACAACGAGTAGCTGCCGCCATGGAGCAGTATGAAGCAAATCGAAATAGTGGCGGAGGGAACGACAGCGGTACCGGTGGAGGAGGTGCAGGAGGCAGTGGTACAGTAGGAGGTTCCGGTGGTTCCGGAGGTAATAAAAATAAATAAGCCATAACACATCGTCATGATCTGAATTAATAATGTTATGACTTATGAATTCTATAGATGCTCCAAATAGGAAGTGCACTTACAAGGCCTTCCTATCCTGCAAACCCTGCAGTTTCAATGGCACCGAGGGTGCAGTAGGTCTAATGAGATGGATAGAAAGGATAGAGTCGGTGATTGATATTAGTGAATGCATCGCTGACTGCATGGTGAAGTATTCTACATGTACGCTCACTGATAAAGCTTTAACTTGGTGGAATACTCAAATGAAGACTTTGGGGAGAGAGATAGCGTACCAATTATCTTGGGAAGATTTGAAAAACATGATGATTGAGGAATACTGTCCTCGGAACGAATTGCAAAAGATTGAAACTGAGATGTGGAACCTACAGATGATAGGAGATGATGTAGCAGGATACACCGACCGTTTCAATGAATTGGCGATTCTAGTACCGCATATGGTCACACCAGAATATAAGCGTGTTGAGAGGTATCTGTGGGGCCTTGCGCCTCAAATTCGTAGCATGGTAACATCATCTAATCCAATAGATGCCAGGAGTGCTATAACATTAGCATTCAAACTAAAGGATGATGCAGTACGTAATGAATTGTTTGTGAGGAAGGAGAACGAGGAAGGTAGATCTGGGGAGAAAAGGAAATGGATGGGAAATTCAAGTAACAAATTTGGAAAACAAGAGTTTAAGAAACAAGGAACTATGAAGGCTTTTGCAGCCAACACAGTGGAAAGAAAGGAGTATGATAGGGGCCTACCGAGATGTAAGAGGTGTGGAAATCATCATGCCGGTGTTTGCATCAAGTGTGGAAAATGCGACAAGTTTGGTCACACCACACAAGCTTGTCGAACTAACAACCGAATGGGAAGAATTAAACCGGGATGCTTCGTATGTGGTGACCTGAAACACTTCAAGAAGGATTGTCCCAAGTGGAAGAATCAGAACAACGCTCAGGCACCAGGGAGGGCATTTGTGATGGGTGCAAGGGACGCACGCCAGGACCCGAACATCGTCACCGGTACGTTCCCGATAAATAATCACTATGCCTCTGTACTTTTTGATTCGGGTGCGGATATGAGTTTTGTGTCGAATGATTTTAAATCCTTACTCGGTATTAAGGCCAGCAAACTAGATCAAAGTTATACAATTGAATTAGCAAATGGGAAATTAATAGAAACCGGAGAGGTCATTAAGGGTTGTACTTTATATTTAGAAAACCATACGTTCAGTATAGACCTTCTACCTGTCGAACTAGGGAGTTTTGATATTGTTATTGGCATGGATTGGTTATCAAAGAATCGTGCCAAAATCGTATGCTTCGAAAAGATTGTACGTATCCCACTACCAAGTGGAGAAATTCTTTCAATTCAAGGCGAAAAGTGTAGAATGATGTTGAAGACGATAAACTGCATGAAAGCTCATAAGTATCTACGTAAGGGTTATTGTGCATTCCTGGCTCACATCGTCGAGAAGAAACCCGAAGAACGTCGACTTGAGGACATACCAATCGTTAGAGATTACTCAAAAATATTTCCCGAGGACTTACCAGGAATACCACCATCAAGACAAGTCGAATTTCGGATCGACCTAGTACCAGGGGCCGCACCAGTTGCACGATCGCCGTATCGTCTAGCCCCGTCCGAGATGCAGGAACTGTCGAGTCAACTACAAAATTACTTGACAAAGGTTTCATAAGACCGAGTTTCTCACCATGGGGAGCTCCGGTCCTATTTGTAAAGAAAAATGATGGAACCTTTAGAATGTGCATTGATTACCGGGAATTGAACAAGCTGATAATAAAAAACCGGTATCCTCTTCCTCGAATAGACGATTTGTTTGATCAACTTCAAGGTTCCAGTTTCTATTCTAAAATTGATCTACGATCAGGGTATCATCAACTGAAAATTCAGGAAGAAGATATACCAAAAACGTCTTTTAGGACTCGTTACGGTCACTACGAGTTCCTAGTTATGCCATTTGGCTTGACTAATGCACCGGCCGTCTTCATGGATCTCATGAACCGTGTGTGCAAGCCGTACTTGGATAAATTCGTGATTGTGTTTATCGATGACATATTGATATATTCACGAACCAAGGAGGAACATGAACATCATTTGAAATTAATCTTGGAACTACTCAGGAATGAGAAGCTTTATGCTAAATTCTCTAAGTGTGAGTTTTGGATCCGAGAGGTTCACTTTCTCGGACACGTTATCAATAAGAATGGTATCCATGTGGATCCATCCAAGATTGAAGCCATCAAAAACTGCGAAGCACCAAGAACTCCGACTGAGGTGCGTCAATTTCTGGGTTTGGCAGGATATTACAGGCGATTTATCGAGAATTTTTCAAAGATAGCCTTGCCTTTGACCACGTTAACTCAGAAGGACAAAAAGTTTGATTGGACTGATAAACAAGAATCAACTTTTCAATTGCTAAAGCAAAAACTTTGCAGTGCACCAATCCTATCCCTTCCCGAAGGAACTGACAATTTCATCGTGTACTGCGACGCATCACATCAAGGCCTGGGATGTGTATTGATGCAGAGAGAAAAAGTCATAGCGTATGCATCCAGACAACTAAAAGTACATGAGAAAAGTTATACGACTAATGATCTGGAATTGGGTGCTGTCGTGTTTGCATTCAAGATTTGGAGACATTACTTATACGGTACAAAATGTACTATTTTTACAGATCACAAGAGTCTCCAGCACATCTTTAATCAGAAAGAACTCAATATGAGGCAACGTCGTTGGGTGGAACTACTGAATGATTACGACTGTGATATCAAGTATCACCTTGGTAAGGCAAATGTCGTAGCAGATGCCTTGAGTCGTAAAGAACGGGTTAAAACACTCCGTGTTCGTGCCCTAGAATTGACAATTCATACGAGTCTCACGACTCAAATCCGGATGGCACAACAAGAGGCAATTAAGGAAGAAAACATTCAGAGTGAAGCTTTACGAGGAATGATAAAGCAGTTAGAACCAAAATCAGATGATACTTTATACTTCATGAATAGAATTTGGGTGCCATGTTTTGGTAACATACGGGAGTTGGTTATGGACGAAGCCCACAAGTCCAAGTACTCCATTCACCCAGGTTCGGATAAAATGTATAAGGATCTGAAAGAACTCTACTGGTGGCCAAACATGAAAGGAGAAATTGCTATTTATGTCGGTAAATGCCTGACATGTTTAAAAGTAAAGGCAGAACATCAGAAACCGTCGGGATTGTTACAACAACCCGAGATACCTCAATGGAAATGGGAACAAATTTCCATTGATTTCATTACAAAGTTACCCAAGACCTCGAGCGGGTATGACACTATATGGGTAATTGTCGATCGTTTGACGAAATCAGCTCATTTTCTACCCATCAAAGAGACGGATAAAACCGAGAAACTTGCAAGGCTTTATATTAAGGAAATTGTGGCTAGGCATGGAGTGCCAATTTCTATTATCTCTGATAGAGACAGCAGATTCGTGTCTAGAATCTGGAAATCATTACAAGAAGCCATGGGCACATGTCTTGACATGAGCACGGCATATCACCCACAAACAGATGGTCAAAGTGAAAGAACCATTCAAACTTTAGAGGATATGCTCCGTGCGTGTGAAATTGACTTCGGTGGAAATTGGGATACTCATTTGCCACTAGCTGAATTTTCATACAACAATAGTTACCACACCAGCATCAAAGCTGCTCCGTTTGAGGCTTTGTATGGTCGAAAATGTCGTTCACCACTATGTTGGGCAGAAGTTGGTGACAAGCGTTTAACCTGTCCTGAAGTTATTCAAGAGACCACAGACAAAATTTTCAAAATCAAGGATCGTCTGAAGGCCGCCCGTGACAGACAAAAGAGTTACGCGGATAACAGACGAAGACCTTTAGAATTCCAAGTGGGAGACAAAGTCATGTTAAAGGTCTCACCTTGGAAAGGAGTTGCAAGATTTGGCAACCGTGGCAAGCTAAACCCTAGGTACGTTGGACCGTTTGAAATTTTGGCTAGGGTTGGTCCTGTAGCTTACAAGCTCAAGTTGCCACAAGAACTAAGCAATATAAATGATACGTTTCATGTGTCAAATCTCAAGAAGTGTTTATCAGACGAGACATTAATTATACCGCCTGATGAGATTCACATAGACGACAAGTTGCACTTCATTGAGGAACCCATGGAAGTCACAGATTGGAAGGTTGAGAGAACAAGGAGCCGTGTTAAGCTGGTCAAGGTACGTTGGAATTCAAAGCGCGGCCCTGAGTATACATGGGAGCGGGAAGATAAAATGAAATCCAAGTACCCGTCCTTGTTTACAAAAACTCCAAGTCAGAGTGACAAGAACTGAATTTCGGGACGAAATTCTCTGTAACATGGGGAGAATGTGACACCCAGCATTTCAGGTCAATATCCACATTTCATAAACGCACGTTCATAATTATTATTTCCTGATATTTATTTTGACTAAGTAAAGTCAAGAAGTCTAGCAAAGGAGTTTATTCCAAGTCTAGTAAATCTTAAAGAATTACTAGAAAAAGTAAGCAGAATAACCCGACTAAATACGAACGTAAATGGTTAAATAAAATAACCAGAAATATATATATATATATATATATATATATATATATATATCTTACACAAAATTTACGTTGAACCAAGATTTTAATAATTTCTTCAACGAGCCATAAAATGGTTAAAAATTATAATACCGTGAAGAATCGAAACCGAATTAAATTACCATTTGGAACTCTAATTAATACTAATACCATTAATAAATTAATACTTAAAAAAATTGGTTATCATTAACCCCAAACAACTTCCTTGACTTTCTCGGCCGAGAGCCAGGGGAGCCATCCTCCCACTTGGTATTTCACTCAATCTCAGATTAAAAACCATACCTCCTCAGTCGAAATCTCACAATCTCTTTTAAGCTTTCTCACTTTCTTACGGCAAATTCCCCATTTTTCTTCAAGATCGAATTCAAGTTTTAAAGCGAAATCCACCATAATTCGGTGTATAAGGAGAATTTCAAGTGTTCTTGAAGAAAGCTTAGTAAAAGAAATCAAGACTATCTTCTCTGTTTATCTCAGAAATCACCATTCTCTGTTTGAGGTAAAAACTCAATATTATTCATTTCATTTTCTTTCAAAACCGTAGCTGAACATGCAAATAGTTCAAACGAAAGTAAAATAACAATAAAAGTGTGTCAAATTCAATATTTGAACATAAAAATATACAGGACGAATTCTGTCAATCAAAGTGCAGTAATCGAAACTATAGTTTCGATACCTGTTATTCAATCAAAACTAGGAGTTTCGATACCTGTCAATCGAAAACTAGGAGTTTAGATACCAGTTGTTCAATCGAAACTAGGAGTTTCGATACTTATTTACTCAATCGAGAGTTTCGATACCTATTTACAATCGAAACTAAGTAGTTTCGATACCGATTGCCCAATCGAAACTAGGTAGTTTCGATACTATTCTTGCCAATCGAAACTAGGTAGTTTCGATACCTAATTTACTCAATCGAAACTAAGTAGTTTCGACATCTATTCTATTCAATCGAAACTAAGAAAGTTTCGATACCTGTTCGTCAGCCCCATGGAGCAGTAACTCAGAACTATTTTTATAACAAAACAAAGGTTGGAAAAACTAAAAAGATATTTAAACAAAAGTAACCAGATCTGCTAAGTCGAGTGAACAACTTGCGTTTAAGACGGGTAGTCTTAACGTGTATGTTATCCTTGTACAATTAGGATACGGATAGGCAAGTCTGCTGTTATTCAAATATTTGCTAGCATTCGTACTGTCGAGGTGAGTTTCCCTAATTCCCCTTTTTCTAAAGTTTTGAAATGATTTGGGGTGGAAACATACTTGTAAAAGACTTTTGTGTATAAATGAATTGAACTAATGATCTGACCATATGTGTGTATTGAGGGAAAAGTAAAGCGCTTAAAGTCCTCTGAATAAATTAGTAACCATTAGCTATGGATTTAGCCCGGGATTATATGAATAGTACTATTAGCGGGTGACACCTCCGGTCATGGTTAGTCGCGCTAACCAGGGGTCAAAATGGCCGAATGACCGCATATTGTCTTACTCGCAGAAAGGCGAAGGGAGGCATAGAATGTTGGGGTTTGGTTACGGTCTCGTACATTACATATTATTTTGTATTCCTTGCAAGCTTACAGATGGGGTCAATAGATCAGATTAGTATTCATATTCATTGGTAATACATATAAAAGAGTTCTGATCAGGCTAAAGTGATCAGGTTTTACACAAAAGAGTTCTGATCAGGCTAAAGTGATCAGGTTTTAAACAAAAGAGTTCTGATCAGGTTAAAGTGATCATGTTTTAAAGAAAAGAGTTCTGATCAGGTTAAAGTGATCAGGTTTAAACAAAAGAGTTCTGATCAGGTTAAAGTGATCAGGTTTAACAAGGAGTTTTGATCGAAAAATGATCAGATTTAAACATTGGGTTTATGATAACTCTTTATAATAACTTGTGAACTCACCAACCTCGTGTTGACAGTTTTAAGTATGTTTTCATGAAATTGAACGTGGCCGTCAGGTTAGCAACGTAGGATGCATGCATGCACATGGATACGGCTTTTGAGAGGATTTCTCTTGTATAATTCATGGTCTTGAGTCATATTTGCGAAATCTTAAACTTTTGTAAACTCAAGTTGATATTTTGTGATGTAAATATTTTAAACTCGATTATGTATCCAATTACATGTATGTGTTTGCGATAATCATATGCTTTGGAAACAAGTGAACGTCGCGCCTCGCGTTTCCACCTTGACGAGGTGTTAAGACTTCCGCTGTCAAGTTATGTTATGTTATGTTATGTAATTGAATGACGAATGATATGTAATTGAATGATGAATGTTTTTAATCTATGTTCAGTATTTATGACTATGTTTATGAGTAAATCCAACAAGTGAGGTTACCCGGGAAAGGGGCCTTACAAGTTGGTATCAGAGCAATAGTTTGAGAGATTCAGACATCCCTAAATGTCTGGACTCAAGCTGATTATGGGACCAACGAACGGATGTCAGCCATGGGTAACCAACGCCAACGCCAGCACGATAAGTAAGTACTAGAGTTAACACACTTGGATAAGGATAGATACCTTAACTTAGAACAAATAGATGTCAATGTCACCATCGATTTGAAGAGTTTTGAACCCGAAAAGCAATGTAAACTAGTAATCACAAACCGGTCAATGTAATTAAAAATTTACCTTGCTTGTACTGTTCTAAACTATGATCTGAAGGAATGTCATTGATGTATTCCCTTTATGACCGTCAGGAAACTAAGAACTATGGCTGGAGGAGGAAGAACAGGACGCCGAGGCGGTCGCACTGGCCGAGTAGGTAGACCCCCATTGAATCAAAGACTAGAAGAAGAAGAGAGTGTGCACGAAACATAAGTGATCCCAACTGGAGACGACAATCCAGGGCCGATACAGTTGGAACCCGAAGTCAGGGATGCTATTGCCCGTGAAGTTGTGCTCACTCTGAAGAAAGTATTGCCTGATCTACTATCCGAGGCACTAAAGAAAAGTAAAGAGGATGATGAAGGAGGCCATGAAGAGAAAGTGTCTGATAGTGATGAGGATGAAGTGAAAATGGGATCAAGCAATCGTGGGTGCACTTACAAAGGATTCAAAGACGGAGACCCACACAAGTTCGATTGGAGCAAGGATTTAGTGGCAACGCTCGAATGGATTGAGAGGATGAACGCTGTAATTAACATCAACGAGTGTCGACCGGACCAGGCGGTTAAATATGTTGCTCATTATTTCACCAACGAAGCACTAGGTTGGTGGAGAAACATTCAGAGAACAAAGTCGACAAACGCTATCACCAGAATGACATGGGAAGACCTGAAGAAGCTTATAATTCAAAAGTTCTGTCCCCAGAAGGAAATTGATCGAGTGGAAAACGAATTCCTAAACTTTAAGGCGGGCAACAAGACGCACCGCCAGTATACCTCTAGATTCAATGAGCTAGCTCAACTGGTACCCCACCTGGTGGAGACAGAAGAGCGAATGATCAAGTATTATGTGAAGGGCCTACCTCAAAGGGTCCGTGTCCAAGTGAAAGGCAACCTACCCTCGACCTTCGAGTCGGTAGTGAATCTGAGCGGAATCGTCTACGACGATTATGCCAATGAGGACCCACCAACAGAGACCCAAAAGAGAAAGTGGGAGAACCCGTCTAGAGGCACCAAAAGAGGGAACGTAACAACTGAAACTAAGAAGCCAAGGTCGGATGAATATGAAACATGCAAGAAATGTGGAAGGCAACATCTTGGCGAATGTAAAATCGGCACCACCACATGCTATAAATGCGGGAAGCCGGGGCACTTCTCTCGAGAATGTGTAAGAAACGTCAAGTGCCAAGTATGTGGATTGTTTGGAAATCTGAGAAAGAACTGCCGGAAGGCCGGCCAATCTGGTTCGGGAAAAGAGAGGGAAAAGGAACAGCCACATGCTAGGACTCGAGCCTACGCCCTGACTGAAGAGGAAGCAAGGGGAAACCCTGATATTGTGTCAGGTACATTCCTAGTTAATAACGAACATGCTGCTATTTTATTTGACTTTGGTGCTAGTAAAAGTTTTATATCCAATGCATTTAGTTGTAAACTAGGATGCACTATCAACACCATAGTAAAGGCTTTTATCGTACAAACTGTCGTTGGTAAAAATTCGGCAGTATTTCAAGTAACAGAGGATTGCATCATAGAAATAGAGGGTCATAAGTTCCCTTCTAGATTATTCCTTCTTACCTTAGGAGGATTCGATATAGTATTGGGTATGGATTGGCTAGCTACCAACGAAGCTCAAATCATATGTAAACGTAAGAGGATACCCCTCAAAGCTCCTAGCGGCAGTCCAATTATGGTTTATGGGGATTGGAATTGCACGATGCCGAACATCATCTCGATGATCAAGGTCGAAAGTTACATGAGGCGCGGTTGCGAAGCTTATTTGGCATATGTTATTGATGAAAGAATGAAAATGAATGAACTCAAGAAAGTACCCGTGGTTTGAAACTTTCCGGAAGTATTCCCTGAGGATCTACCTGGGTTACCACCCGATCGGGAAATAGAATTTCAGATTGACTTATTGCCAGTAGCTGAGCCAGTTGCCAAAGCCCCCTACCGATTGGCGCCGTCAGAAATGAAAGAATTAATGTCTCAACTAGAGGAACTAACAGAAAAAGGATTTATTAGGCCGATAATCTCACCGTGGGGCGCTCCGGTACTATTTGTAAAGAAGAAGGACGGCAGCATGCGCATGTGCATTGACTACCACGAGTTGAACAAGAGGACAGTAAAGAACAAATACCCACTACCTAGAATAGATGACCTTTTTGATCAACTGGAAGTTGCGAGTTGGTTCTCAAAGATCGATCTTAGGTCGGGTTACCATCAGTTGAAAGTAAGAGAAGAAGACGTACCAAAGACCGCGTTTCGCACGCGTTATGGGCATTATGAGTTTCTCGTGATGTCCTTCGGATTGACCAACGCACCAGCAGCGTTCATGGATTTGATGAATAGAGTATGTCGACCAATGTTGGATCGATCGGTGATAGTTTTTATAGACGACATACTGGCATATTCGAAAAGCAAGGGTGATCATCACTGTCACCTAAGAGAGGTTCTGGAGGTGCTAAAGCAGGAAAAGTTGTACGCAAAATTCTCCAAATGCGCGTTCTGACTTAGGGAAGTCCAATTCCTAGGTCATGTAATAAACCCAAACGGCATGGTGGATCCTGAAAAGATCGAGACAGTAAAGGAATGGAATATCCCAAAGACACCAACAGAGATACGAAGCTTTCTCGGATTGGCAGGCTACTATCGAAGGTTCATTCAAGATTTTTCAAAAATAGCCTTGCCACTAACTAAGTTGACACGGAAGGAAGTGAAATATGAATGGGGTCCAACCCAAAATAACGCGTTTGAGGAACTTAAGGCACGATTAACCCAAGCTCCAGTCTTGGCACTACCTGAGGGAAATGAAGACTTAGTAGTCTACTCTGACGCTTCGGGTCAGGGTTTAGGTTGCGTACTTATGCAACGAGGAAAGGTAATTGCCTACGCCTCGCGACAACTAAAGATTCACGAGGTTAAGTACCCAACACACGATCTAGAGTTAGCGGCAGTAGTTTTTGCATTGAAAATATGGAGGCACTATCTGTATGGAATTAAATGCACCATTTACTCCGATCACAAAAGCCTGAAGTACTTTTTCAGGCAAAAGGAATTAAACACGAGGCAAAGGAGGTGGTTAGAGCTACTGAAGGACTATGACTGTGAGATATTGTACCATCCAGGCAAAGCAAACGTGGTGGCTGACGCTTTAAGCAGAAAGGAAGAATCGGAACCTATACAAATCAAAGCGTGTCAACTGATTATAACACCAGATTTGATGAGTGAAATATCAAAGGCACAAGACGAAGCACTATTAGAAGGAAATATAAAACGGGAAAGAATAGTAGGACAACAAGGGAATTTGGATGCGAATGCATACGGTGTACGAACTAGGTTTGGCCGAATGTGGATACCTAAGATTGGCAAGCTTAGAACCAAAATACTCGATGAGGCCCATAAGTCTCGCTATTCTATCCACCCCGGGACAAACAAAATGTATCAAGACTTGAAGAAGGAGTACTGGTGGCCTGGCATGAAGAATGATGTGACAGAGTACCTGAGCGAGTGCCTAACGTGTTCTCTAGTTAAGGCCGAGCACCAGAAACCATGCGGTAAAATGCAACCTCTACCAATACCGGAACGGAAGTGGGAGGAGATCACGATGGACTTCATTACCAAACTACCGCGAACAGCTAAAGGCAATGATACCATTTGGGTGATCGTCGACCGCTTGACGAAAAGTGCTCACTTCTTTCCAATACGTGAGACTTCTTCGTCAGAAAGACTAGCAGAAGTATTTATTAAGGAAATTGTAAGCAGACATGGTATGCCGCTGTCGATTGTGTCCGACAGGGATACTAGATTTACATCGAGGTTTTGGAAGAAATTCAATGAAGCGATGGGCACTAGATTGAACATCGGCACCGCTTACCACCCTCAAACCGATGGTCAATCTGAAAGGACCATTCAGACCTTGGAGGACATGCTCCGGGCTTGTATCATTGACTTCGGTGGGAGCTGGGACAGCCATCTACCATTGGTAGAATTTTCATATAACAACAGCTATCACACAACTATTGGCATGCCGCCATTTGAAATGTTATATGGGAGGAAATGTAGGACCCCGGTTTGTTGGGGGGAATTGGACAGAAGGATTTTGCAAGTCTCGAAGTGGTCAAAGCTACTTCCGAGAAATTTGATCAAATCAAGGCTCGAATGAAAGCCACAAAAGACAGACAGAAATCATACGCGGATAAGAGAAGAAGGGATTTAGAGTTTCAAGTAGGGGACATGGTACTGTTAAAGGTATCACCATGGAAAGGAATCATCCGATTAAGAAAGCGTGGCAAACTAAGTCCAAGGTTTGTCGGACCTTTCCAGATTATAGCGAGAGTGGGTTAAGTTGCTTACAGACTCGACCTACCCGTTGAGCTTAGTGGAATACACCCTACGTTCCACGTGTCACACTTACGCAAGTGCCTAGCTAACGACACAGCTCACATACCTTACGACGAGATCGAAGTGGATAACAGTCTAAATTATATAGAGGAACCGGTAGCCGATATTGACCGAGCTGAGAAATGACTACGCAATAAGTCGATTCAGTTAGTTAAAGTACAATGGAAGCACAGAAAAGGGTCAGAAGCTACGTGGGAAAAAGAAGACGAGATGAGGGGACTATACCCTCAATTGTTTAACGTATAAGCAGTTTCGAGGACGAAACCTCTTTAAGGAGAGTAGACTTGTAACATCCTAAAAATAGTAAATAAGTAAATAATAATATGATAGAGATTTAAATGTCATAAAACGAAATGAGAACGGATGGGCTTGGGCTCGGCTCCAACGGGCCGATGGAAGCCCAGGTATATAAGGGGCAAGGCAGCCCACTTTCTCCACTTCACCTTCATTTCACCATCCTAGAGAGAGAAAGGAGAGCTCGGGTCTAGAGAGAGAAATTCGACGGATCGACACGAGATTGAAGGAGCACATTACAGCTGAGCTCGTGAGCAAAACCTCCAAATCAGAGTTCCAATCCAGGTAACGATTCAACCATAATCTGAGTTTTTGTTCGTTTTAGGGTTTCTCGGGTTTTAGCTAAATAGGAGACGTTTTTATGGATGAAACATGATAATAAGCCTAGAACTAGTATCTAGAATGAAAACCGCACGTTTTCATCAAAGGAAATTGTAAGATTGGCATGATCGAGTTAGCATGCAAGAATTTTGGATTTTTGGTCCAGGAACCAGGTATTGCGTACTTACCAAGTGCGCAAAAAGGATTCATGCGTACTTACCAAGTACGCATGAGGAAGATCTTGCGTACTTACCAAGTGCGCAAGAAGGACTTCCTGCGTACTTACCAAGTACGCAGGAGGAAGATCCTGCGTAATTACCAAGTGCGCAAGAAGTATTCTCTGCGCACTTGTCAAGTGCGCATGAGTATGGTCCTGCGCACTTAGCAAGTGCGCAGGCAGCAGACAGTAGGCAGCAGGCTGGTTAAGTAAAGTCAGTAAGTTTACAATGATTTAACCATTAGAGTCGGGGTTGGGTCTAATGTGTATTTAACTTCCTAATCCAGATTGGAAGTGACGTTGTTGGACCTTTTTTTAGGACAACCTAGAGAAGCTTATCAGGTGGGTTCTATGTGCCCCCTTCTATGTTATGTACAAACCTTATTAAATGTTTTGGGGCTGAAATGTATACACTAAATGAATAAATGATATGAATGCTAATGTGATCATACGTGATGTACTAATATATATTTTATATATATATATGAGAATGAATTATAAACAAAGAATGAAACGTATGTTTACAAAGAATGAAGGAAAGAATTGCATAACGTAAATAAATGAAATCTTGCTTTATAATTATTTATATTGCATGTTATGAATGTATGTATACGTTATGGACGGAAACGAAGCTAACGGCTACTTCTGTAGACGGACGACCACGTGACTATTTTGCAACCGGGAAAGATACGTTCCTTCGCAAGCTAGGACGTACAAAAAGCATAAAAGGGCGGTCGAAGTAAATGCTAAAATAGTATAACAGTTGCATAAACAATAGTTCGCGTGGGAAACGGATGCCTTAGGGCAGACGGGCGAATATGACGGACTACGACGGTAGGACGGGTAAGACGGATGACCGAAGGTTGGCCGGACCAAAGTTAAGGCAGACGGTTTCTAGGACCGGACGAGTAAAAGGGCTACGACGGTAGCTCAAGGGCGTATGTCTTTGTGATATACGCACCGTAAGATGGGTTGATCTGTAACCTTTCTGATTTTCATGTTTTTCCTATTTATTTTATGCCGCGCAATAAAAGACGATTCCGATTCCAACCTTACATTCATTGTTCATGTGCAATAACAAGCATACACGTGTCTATTATATTACAATATTAACTAAAACCATCTTACAAACCTCGAGGACCCAAACTTGACCAAAACTCAAAACAACATAAAGACTACGAAACTACAGGGGCCATTCTTGTAAATATCAAAAAGTGCACAAGCACGGTTGCTTAGTCCTAAGCACGGTCGCGCTTTAACCAACGACCACGGTCGTGCTTAACATTAAGCACGGTCGCGCCTCTTTTACAGTTTGACTCTGAAAAGGTCAAACCGACTCAAATCTTGTCCAAAAATAGAATTCAAACGAGTTTTAGAAACCGCGGGACTTGTAGAAGAAGTTACTCGACCAGTTGTGACGTATACCCGACTAAATACACATGCAATCGTCCGAATACTCGCAAATTCTAAACCGACTTCCTTTTTAAACCGAATCAAGTAATTGGGGCAAGAATCAAACGAATTAAGTTAATCCAATACCTACCCGCGACTTATATAAGCCTCCTTAAACCCTAAATCCATCATTACATCGTCCCTATCTCGTCTGTCGATCAAGAAAAGCCGTGAAGTCTCACTGTAGCCGTCTGCACTGGTTGCCCATTCAACACAGGTTAGTAATAGGTCATTAGGATCGTCTCTCCAAGCTAATCGAAAGCCCCAACTTAATTCGTAACAGCATTACACGATTTTACCGAATTGAATCTGAGTTTTTATAAATAAATGGTTTTAATCAAACTACACGCTAGACGTGTTATAAATCCAATTAAATAGTATGGTTGGATTCGCAAACACTCTCTCAATGAAAACCCTAAGTTTCTAATCAGTTGTATTACAAGAACTAGATTAATTGCTTCTGAAATTGACCAGACACGGTCGCGCTAACATATGAGCGCGGTCGTGCCTGACCAAGCAGCAGTCGTGCCCGAGAAAGGCCCGGTCGTGTTTATCGAACAAACCAAGTCCGGACCTAGTCAAACCCTAGACGCGGTCGTGCCGGGTACGAGCACGGTCGTGTCTTATGAACAGACTCTTGTTGTGACTTCTAACCAACCACGGGCGCGTTGCCGACCAAGCGCGGTCGCGTACGAGCTGAGCACGGTCGTGCCGTATACGAGCACGGTCGTGTTCATCCTTTAACAGAGTCTTTTATTTAATATATTTTATATTTTAATCAGTTTTAATGTTATAAAAATTATTTTATAAAATATTCAGAACCAAGTATTGTTTATTAAAGATCGATTACTTAATCTTTCTTTAAATTAAAATCAATAAAATACTACAAGTTTATATAATTATTTTTATGAACAACAATATATTCCATACGTTTTGTCTTTAACAAATATTATTTATTTAAACTTATATTTTAAATAAATGTATATTCTATTACTATTGATTAAATAAATAGTATATTTAAACAAACCTTAAACTTAAACAAATCCGCTTCTGACATCGAATAACGCAACTCAATAATACGTAATCATATTCTGTTCAATAGGTCGAACCTAGCAATCCACAATACACCGCCGTTTCCCATTTGCTTGTGCAATCTATACGCTACATAACACGTGAGTTACATAGCCCCTCTTTTACTCTATTTTACAAACTTTTGGGGTGGAACATGCGTTCTATTTACATGTTTTCAATTATACACATATACAGTTCCGTCCTATGCATGTATACAATTTTGCGCTTTGTGCTTGAGTACTAGGGGTAGGCCAATTATTATGCTCTTCATGTACAATCATTAACTATCAGCCGACAGTAAACAGTGGTAGATCTATTGAGTCTGACAAACCCACCCAGGTAGGGTGTCTGTTACTGACAACACAATTTTGCGTGCAAGTTACAAAGGTTTGATTGTATAGGTCACACGATGGTTTCTCTCCATAATTGCCTTAATTGTCATGTTGTTATGAACTGTATGCACACAACACGTATTTTGCGATCACACAATAAAACCTATGTATTCTCACCAACTTTTTAGTTGACTCTGTTTTAACCATGTTTCAGGTACCAATGTTTGAAGTAATCAAGATATGCTACACATAGGATTTATGGACCTAGAATTCAATTAAACCAGTTTATTCTATGTATTTTACATTTTTGTTTTGTGGATTGGTTGTGTTTTGATTAAACTTATTGATTGCAATGAAAACAATTATTTAATATTCAAACTTTAGCAAACCATGAGCAATGAACAGTCTGCACGCTTCACGCCCCGACGTTTCCGCCGTCGGTTGGGGTGTGACAGATTGGTATCAGAGCCTTGATTATAGGGAATTAGGTTATTAGACACCTTTGACCTAGATTATAACTTTAGGATACCCACTTATGCCATGCTTCATGATTTATGTGCTACATGCTATGTGCTACATGCTATGTGATATATGCCAAATGTTTTATATGTATATATAAATAACAACTTAAATAAACAATATCCCTACCCATATCCTAAACCACATATCCTTCATGCCTGCTTCCGTGTCATCATTAACATAGTTGGTGGAACGTCAAATTTCTTTTTTACACCCGTTAAGGTTTTTAGACTTTGTTTAATTGTTAAAGGACACGTGCAATCTGGAAGGGTGACACCTGTATTCTGGGCTTTCTGTCTAGGAAAGTATTTCATATAAATCCCAATCAACCGAGGGATCCGTATGCTTTCCTGGGAATTCCCGAGATGAGTGTTTACTTATAGGCTAAAGCACGTCTCCTTGATAATTATCTGAGTTTAAATTAACCTTAATATGTCATAGTACTCGAGTGATTATGTCACTATTTGAGTACAATCCGAACTATGAATTACTTATCTATTTATCCTTCTATTTAATCGAAGAAATTCTCACAACTCTTATTGTGTCTAAATCTGTAGAATGCCTCCCCTTCGTGACAACAGCAACAACAGCAATAACACTGACCTGGCTGCTCTACTCACACAGCTGGTGAATCAAATTACCCAAGCCAACAACAACACTAATGGCCATGCCAGTGGGAGTGCTAATACTGGAGGTGGTGGTGGTGCCAACCCGCCACAATGCACCTTCAAACACTTCAACTCCTGCAATCCCCTCAAATTCTATGGCAACGAAGGAGCCACGGGCCTCCTTCAATGGTTTGAAAGCATTGAGAGCACTTTCCTCAATAGCGATTGTCCCGACAACCTCCGTGTTAGTCATGCTACTAGTGTCTTTCAAAAAAGGGCGCTTACTTGGTGGAATGGTGAGAAAAGGACTAGGGGAATGGATGTAGCAATGGCACTACCGTGGGATGAGTTGAAGAGGATCATGACTGAGGAATTCTGTCCTCGAAATGAGATGAAAAAGCTGGAAGCGGAATTTTGGGATCTTGCTCAAGATAGTGGTGAAAGCTTAGCATACACCACCCGTTTCCACGAGCTGAGTCTACTTGTGCCACACATGGTTACACCTCTGTCTAGGTGTATTGAAAAGTACATTGGTGGTCTACCTAGACAAATTCAAGATACTGTGGTAGGAGGAAATCTTGCTACTCTGGAGGATGCTATTCGCTTGTCAGCCACACTTACTGACAACCATGTTAAAGCGGGTACACTTACAAGAAAGGGTGCCAAGAAAGTTCCTGACACAACAACACCTCCCGCTCATGTCAAAGAAGTCTAAACTGAACCATACCGCAACACTAGGAAGAGAAAGGTCAAGAACTGTGCTGTAATCACTCCGGCTGCTCCAGTAAATCAAGTTGCACCCATGGCTCAAAACCCAGTAAAGAAACCCTATGGGGGCAGCCACCCACTTTGCAACACCTGCAACTATCATCACCCTCCAAGCATACCTTGTCGCCTTTGCAACCACTGTGGGAAACATGGCCACACAGCCAATATTTGTCGAGCCAAGGCACTTGCCAACCAAACCAACCCAGCAAATCAAGCCAATCAACAAGCAACTAACCAAGCCATCCCAGCCATTGCAAATGGACGTGCTTGCTTCGAATGTGGCGACCCGAACCACTTCCGTAACCAGTGCCCAAGACTGGTCAATGTTAACCAAGGCGGAGCTCGTGGGCGTGCTTTCAACATCAACGCCAATGAGGCTCAGGCCAACACTGATGTGGTTAACGGTACGTTCCTTATGAATAATCATTATGCTTCTATACTATTTGATACCGGAGCCGATAAAAGTTTTGTGTCACTAGACTTCGAACTGTTACTTGCAAAAACCCGGTCTAAACTAGAGAAAACCTTTACCGTTGAAGTAGCCGATGGTAACACCGTTACAATTGACACCATCATTTATGATTGCTCCCTAGAGCTAAATAAACACACTTTTCCGATCAACCTCGTACCAATGCCATTAGGGAGTTTTGACGTCATCATAGGTATGGACTGGTTGTCGAAGCACCATGCCGAAGTCATGTGCTTTGAAAAATGCATCCGTCTACCACTCCCATCCGGTGAAACGTTGAAGGTCTTTGGTGAGAAACCTTGCAAAGGACTCAAACTAATGTCATGCATTGCCGTCCAAAAGTATATACGAAAGAAGTGCATGGTTTTCCTACCCCATGTTATCCAAAAAGAAGACAAGAAGAAGAGTGTACAAGACATCCCCATCGTTCGGGATTTTCCTGAAGTTTTTCCTGATGACTTACCAGGTCTTCCACCTGTTCGGCAAGTGGAATTTCGCATCGATCTTGTACCTGGAGCAAACCCGGTGGCTAAAGCTCCATACCGGCTTGCACCTTCCGAGATGCAAGAACTTGCAAGCCAACTTCAAGAACTCCCCGACAAAGGTTTCATACGGCCGAGTCATTCACCGTTGGGTGCACCAGTCTTGTTTGTTAAAAAGAAGGATGGTTCATTCCGCATGTGTATTGACTATCGAGAACTCAACAAACTTACAAAAAAAAACCGCTACCCTTTACCTAGGATTGACGATCTCTTCGATCAACTCCAAGGTTCTACCTACTTCTCGAAGATTGATCTTCGATCTGGTTATCATCAACTCCGTGTGCAAGAGGAGGATATTCCCAAGACCGCCTTCCGGACGAGATATGGTCACTACGAGTTCATGGTTATGCCTTTTGGGCTAACCAATGCACCTGCTGTTTTCATGGACCTCATGAATCGCATGTGCAAACCATATCTTGACAAATTTGTGATCGTGTTCATCGACGACATCTTGATCTATTCCAAGACCAAGGAAGATCATGAGCAACATCTTAGGTTGATTTTGGACCTCTTGAAAAACGAACAGCTATATGCCAAGTTCTCCAAGTGTGATTTTTGGCTAAAGGAAGTGCAATTTTTGGGTCACGTTGTCAATAAAAAGGGAATTCATGTTGACCCCGCCAAAATTGAAGCTGTTAAGAATTGGAAAGCTCCTAAAACCCCTACCGAAGTTCGTTCGTTTCTTGGTTTAGCTGGTTATTACCGAAGGTTTATTTCTAACTTCTCCAAGATCGCTGTTCCCCTCACTACCTTAACCCAAAAAGGTAAACCTTATGAGTGGGGACCGAAGCAAGAAGAAGCCTTTCAAATTCTCAAGCAAAAGTTGTGCAATGCTCCTATCCTCACCCTTCCTGAAGGTGAAGATGATCTAGTTGTTTACTGTGATGCTTCAAACCAAGGTCTTGGTTGCGTTCTCATGCAACGAGGCAAGGTGATCGCTTATGCATCAAGACAACTCAAAATCCATGAGAAGAATTATACGACGCATGATCTGGAGTTGGGTGCTGTCGTATTTGCGTTGAAGATTTGGAGACATTATCTCTATGGGACGAAATGTGTGGTGTTCATCGACCACAAAATCCTCCAACATATCTTCAACCAAAAGTAACTCAACATGAGACAACGACGTTGGGTTGAACTCCTCAACGATTACGATTGCGAGATTCGTTATCATCCCGGCAAGGCTAATGTTGTAGCCGATGCACTAAGCCGCAAGGAACATGTCCTGCTTCAAAGTGTCAAGATCCATTCCGACATTCAAGTTCGTATTCTAGCAGCTCAACATGTCTTAGTTACTGAGGGTAATATGTATGAGAAAATGTCTTGTGGTGCTGAATTCCAATTAGAGACTAAAACAAACGGCTTGCTTTATTTTCTAGATCGTATTTGGGTTCCCGATCGTGACGATCTCCGAGCATTCATCATGACCGAAGCACACAAGTCTCGATATTCTATTCATCTCGGTGCAGATAAAATGTACCAAAATCTTCGTCCACAATATTGGTGGCCCGGCATGAAGAAAGACATTGCCTTGTTCGTAGCAAAATATCTCACATGTTCTAAAGTCAAAGATGAGCATCAACGTCCTTCTGGTTTACTTGAACAACCGGAAATCCCCGTGTGGAAATGGGAGAATCTAGCTATGGATTTCATCACTAAACTCCCTCACACTTCAAGCGGTTATGATAGCATTTGGGTGATCATTGACCGTCTCACTAAGTCCGCACACTTCTTGCCTATCCGTGAAGACTATAAGGTTGAGAAATTGGCCCGAATTTACATTGACGAGATCGTGAGTCGTCACGGTGTTCCTTTGAACATAATCTCCGGTAGAGATGCTCGTTTCACTTATCGGTTTTGGCAATCTCTCCAAAAGGCACTTGGTACACGGTTGGATTTGAGCACGGCCTACCATCCCCAAACTGATGGTCATACCGAGCGAACAATCCAAACCCTGGAAGACATGCAGAGAGCCTGTGTCGTCGACTTTGGTGGCAATTGGGATTCACATTTGACACTAATCGAATTTTCCTACAACAATAGTTACCACACCAGCATCGACATGGCTCCGTTTGAAGCTCTCTACGGTCGTAAGTGTCGTTCTCCCATCTGTTGGAACGAGATTGGTGAAGCACAAATCACCGGTCCCAAGTTAATTCAAGAAACCTCCGACAAGATTATTCAAATCCGTGACAACATTCGAGTTGCGAGGAGTCGGCAAAAGAGCTATGCCGACAAACGACGCAAACCCTTGGAATTCCAAGTTGGTGATCTTGTACTTCTAAAGGTGTCTCCTTGGAAGGGGGTGATCCGTTTTGGGAAGAAAGGCAAGCTAGCACCTCGCTATGTGGGTCCATTCAAGATCCTTGAAAGGATTGGGAAAGTGGCTTACAAGCTCGAGTTACCTCCATCACTTGGCAACGTACATCCTACATTTCATGTATCCAACCTCAAGAAGTGTCTTGCTGATGAGAACCTTCATATACCTCTTGACGATGTGCGCATTGATGAGACGATGCACTTCGTTGAAAAACCAGTCGAGATTATGGATCGTGAGATAAAACAACTCAAGCGCAGCCGTATTCCTATTGTCAAGGTTCGTTGGGAATCTAAACGAGGACCCGAGTTTACTTGGGAGCGAGAAGACCAAATGAAGCTCAAGTACCCGCATCTTTTTGCTGAAGCAGTAGCCTCAACCAGTTGAATTTCGGGACGAAATTCCCTCAACATGGGGATACTGTAACCTTTCTGATTTCTTGTTTTTCCTATTTATTTTATGCCGCGCAATAAAAGACGATTCCGATTCCAACCTTACATTCATTGTTCATGTGCAATAACAAGCATACACGCGTCTATTATATTACAATATTAACTAAAACCATCTTACAAACCTCGAGGACCCAAACTTGACCAAAACTCAAAACAACATAAAGACTACGAAACTACAGGGGCCATTCTTGTAAATATCAAAAAATGCACAAGCACGGTCGTGCTTAGTCCTAAGCACGGTCGCGCTTTAACCAACGACCACGGTCGTGCTTAACATTAAGCACGGTCGCGCCTCTTTTACAGTTTGACTCTGAAAAGGTCAAACCGACTCAAATCTTGTCCAAAAATAGAATTCAAACGAGTTTTAGAAACCGCGGGACTTGTAGAAGAAGTTACTCGACCAGTTGTGACGTATACCCGACTAAATACACATGCAATCGTCCGAATACTCGCAAATTCTAAACCGACTTCCTTTTTAAACCGAATCAAGTAATTGGGGCAAGAATCAAACGAATTAAGTTAATCCAATACCTACCCGCGAATTATATAAGCCTCCTTAAACCCTAAATCCATCATTACATCGTCCCTATCTCGTCTGTCGATCAAGAAAAGCCGCGAAGTCTCACCGTAGCCGTCTGCACTGGTTGCCCATTCAACACAGGTTAGTAATAGGTCATTAGGATCGTCTCTCCAAGCTAATCGAAAGCCCCAACTTAATTCGTAACCGCATTACACGATTTTACCGAATTGAATCTGAGTTTTTATAAATAAATGGTTTTAATCAAACTACACGCTAGACGTGTTATAAATCCAATTAAATAGTATGGTTGGATTCGCAAACACTCTCTCAATGAAAACCCTAAGTTTCTAATCAGTTGTATTACAAGAACTAGATTAATTGCTTCTGAAATTGACCAGACACGGTCGCGCTAACATATGAGCGCGGTCGTGCCTGACCAAGCAGCAGTCGTGCCCGAGAAAGGCCCGGTCGTGTTTATTGAACAAACCAAGTCCGGACCTAGTCAAACCCTAGACGCGGTCGTGCTGGGTACGAGCACGGTCGTGTCTTATGAACAGACTCTTGTTGTGACTTCTGACCAACCACGGGCGCGTTGCCGACCAAGCGCGGTCGCGTACGAGCTGAGCACGGTCGTGCCGTATACGAGCACGGTCGTGTTCATCCTTTAACAGAGTCTTTTATTTAATATATTTTATATTTTAATCAGTTTTAATGTTATAAAAATTATTTTATAAAATATTCAGAACCAAGTATTGTTTATTAAAGATCGATTACTTAATCTTTCTTTAAATTAAAATCAATAAAATACTACAAGTTTATATAATTATTTTTATGAACAACAATATATTCCATACGTTTTGTCTTTAACAAATATTATTTATTTAAACTTATATTTTAAATAAATGTATATTCTATTACTATTGATTAAATAAATAGTATATTTAAACAAACCTTAAACTTAAACAAATTCGCTTCCGACATCGAATAACGCAACTCAATAATACGTAATCATATATTGTTCAATAGGTCGAACCTAGCAATCCACAATACACCGCCGTTTTCCATTTGCTTGTGCAATCTATACGCTACATAACACGTGAGTTACATAGCCCCTCTTTTACTCTATTTTACAAACTTTTGGGGTGGAACATGCGTTCTATTTACATGTTTTCAATTATACACATATACAGTTTCGTCCTATGCATGTATACAATTTTGCGCTTTGTGCTTGAGTACTAGGTGTAGGCCAATTATTATGCACTTCATGTACAATCATTAACTATCAGTCGACAGTAAACAGTGGTAGATCTATTGAGTCTGACAAACCCACCCAGGTAGGGTGTCTGTTACTGACAACACAATTTTGCGTGCAAGTTACAAAGGTTTGATTGTATAGGTCACACGATGGTTTCTCTCCATAATTGCCTTAATTGTCATGTTGTATTGAACTGTATGCACACAACACGTATTTTGCGATCACACAATAAAACCTATGTATTCTCACCAACTTTTTAGTTGACTCTGTTTTAACCATGTTTCAGGTACCAATGTTTGAAGTAATCAAGATATGCTACACATAGGATTTTTGGACCTAGAATTCAATTAAACCAGTTTATTCTATGTAATTTACATTTTTGTTTTGTGGATTGGTTGTGTTTTGATTAAACTTATTGATTGCAATGAAAACAATTATTTAATATTCAAACTTTAGCAAACCATGAGCAATGAACAGTCTGCACGCTTCACGCCCCGACGTTTCCGCCGTCGGTTGGGGTGTGACATGATCACCCTTATGTGTATGACCAATGAATGTTAAGGAAAGAAAAGGTGAATGCATATCTATGTAATCACATAAGAATGAAGAAAGAAAAGGTGAATACATATCTATGTAATCACATAAGAATGAAGAAAGAAAAGTAAAAGCTATGAATACGTATTTGTAGAAATGTATGTATATAATTATGTACACTTATAAAGAAAATAATGATCATACTTAATAGTTTTAAACTAGAATTCACCAGCGTTAGCTGACTTTTAGTATACATTTCAGGTACAGGAAGAAAAGGTCGTGCGATGGCGTGAAGGTTACCCGACACAAGACTTACATCCCACTTTAATATATGTGTTAAGACATCCGCTGTCAAGTTATGTTATGTTATGTAATTGAATGACGAATGATATGTAATTGAATGATGAATGTTTTTAATCTAAGTTCAGTATTTATGACTATGTTTATGAGTAAATCCAACAAGTTAGGTTACCCGGGAAAGGGGCCTTACAAGGGATCCACTAGGTTATCTCTAGTTGTTATCCTCAGAAACCCAGATTCATCATCGTTCCAGAACCGGTAGAAGTTACCTAGGTAGTATTTGATGTGTTTGTTTCAATATATAAAAATATAAATAAATATATTTTTAGGATGATCTCATAAGATCAGGTTTAAAATTTATAAAATGATAATTACATTAACTTAAAACACACACAATAGAGTAATATAGTTTAGGTAAGAACCAAGTATCGAACCATGGACACGGATCCCGTACTCAACCCTCGTTATTGTCTGACTAGGATAATAAGTTGGAAAATGGGTTTTGTTTAAAAGGAAAACTAAAAAGTTAAGAAATGTAATTAGAAATATTATTCTGTTTAAGGTGTTACTCTAGTTGTTATCGCTTGTTAATTAATATTGTATTTAAAGTAAGGTTGGTCATAGTTACTAGTACTAACCTTTTCGATAGGGGTGTTAGTATGTCGTAATGGAACAGTGGATACGGTTGGCCTACTGTTCCTTAATGAATATAACGGACCCTAAACGGGGTGTCAAGTTCGTCGGTATCATCACAATTCAATATTCGGACTTATTATCCTTGTGACTCACGTACTTCTGGTCTTACTCACGTACTTCTGGTCTTGTAACTTCTTCCGGTAAGTCGGAATGCACGACTTTCTCAAAAGGTACTTTATGAAAGCTCGGACCTAACTAATTATGTTCTTAAATAGTTGTCTATACTTATAATATTATTTCAAATAAATAAGACTTTCATTCTCAAGATCAAACCCCATGGCTCACGCTAGAAGTCCTCTGCAAGCCGATACGAGAGAAGTAGAGAATTACCACACAAGCCGCCCGATCTGGTTAGGATTCAAACGGCCTGGTGAATACCCAAACCTCCAATCAACCCATAATATTAAATCTATACTAACTGGCCGGACTAGCACCAAGATTTGTATATAGACCGTACAAACTTCGAATAAGCTTCCCGAACAAGAAGTCTTCCTTGAGTATCTCACAAGATAAATGTCACACCCCAACCGACGACGAAAATGTCAGGGCGGGACATGTAGACTGTTCATAACTCATGGTTTAGTAAAGTTGTGATAATTAAGCAAATAATTTCATTTCATAGCTCAAATAATCAATTACAACATTTACAAGGGTCATAAATACATGAATATCTTTATTAAGTTTAAAACTAGGTCCTCAATCATAAGTGAAGCAACTTGAATGTTAACTCAAACATCCGTACCTGAAACATGATAAAATGAGAGGGTCAACTATAAATAGTTGGTGAGCATACATAGGTTTTGACACCACAAATAAAGTTTAAATGTTTTGTGTATAATTCATATGATTCATGGTTTATAAAGTATTTACGGAGAATCTAAGTTAACCTAGTTGCACAAATGAAACCTTGTAACTGAAGGGCATAACAACACATGTTATTCTAATGTAGCGCATAACAACACATGTTATCCTGATGTAAATTTAGGCATAATAACACATGTTATCCTGATGTAAATGTAGGGTATAACAACACATGTTATCCTCATGTAAGTGTAGGGCATAACAACACATGTTATCCTGATATAAATGTAGGGCATAACAACACATGTTATCCTGATGTAGGGTATAACAACAAATGTTATCCTGATGTAGTGTGTTAATGATTGCATGAGTGTATTATGTATATGTAGCCTTAACAAATAGCATTCAAGCATAAAGCACAAATAAACACATATGATCATATTGTATAATTGTAAGTGTGTAATTACAAATAGTGTTTGTTGAGTAATCATGTTTCACCCCAAAAATGTAAAAAAGGAAAAAGGGGCTATGTAAACTCACATGTATTAAGTAGTTTGGAGATCACACGAACAAGAGGTTGCACAAGTGCATAGTTAATCCATGAGGTTAACCTATGATTGAATTGTATACATGTATCAATGGTGTGCTCAAAAGACTAGAGGGAATTCTAACGTATAAAGGAATTGAGTGTGGGCTTGGCTAGGTATGAATGTGTACTTGTTTAAGTCTCAAATGATGATTATGCAATTCCATGTAAAAGTATGTGTGCATGAACATATGTTTTCATTTGTTTGTAAGCAATTGAGTAGGTGTAAATATGGATAAAAAAATTATGTACTTTTGTTTAAAATGAGTAAATAAATAAATAATTAGTTTGCTCTTGGTATTTAAATAACTGCATAAATAAATAAATAAAAAAATAACAAGTTTGAATAAATTGATAGTTTGATACATAACTAAATAAAGGTATTTTAAATGAATGAAATGATTTAAATAATTAGTAATTAAACCACGATTTAAAGTATTCAAGTAGTGTTCTACATAATTAGTTTGCTTTATAATTTAAAATTATTTAAAACCATTGTTAATTAAACCAAATTTGAAAGTATATAAGTATTGTTTCAAATAAATTAGTACTTAAATAAAATCAATTATTAGTTAAGGGTATAGCAGTATGTTTCAAATGTCAAAAATAGATTATGTAGAAGATGTATAATCTTACAAATTTAAAAGAGTTTTCATAAGTATAATAGAAAAAAAAGATCATGATTATGGTCTACTCATAATTTATGAATTAAAGATTTGAAGTAATCTGAAAACATTAGATTTTATTTAAGATAATATAGTTAAAACGCTCAGAACAAAATAAGGATTTGTCATAATAGATATTGTATTACTCAACAAATATATATGTATGTATTTGCATAATCATAACGTTGATAAAGTATTGACGCAAATATTTATTTGTTTGATTTTGATGAGAACATAAATATTTTACTATTTAGTCTATATAAGAGTACGTGTGAATATATATGAATATGTATATAATTATATATATGTATGTATGTATATATGTGTGTATGAGAGTTTAAAACATGGATTGCAACAAAATTGAAAAAGAAAGCAAAAGTCTTGGTCTGCCGGGTTCGAACCTGAGACATGGCTCTAGGAGTGCAAGAGCATAACCACTAGACCCCATCCCGCTTTTGTTTAATATTGCAGAAAGAAAATGTTAAAACCCAAACAGTCAGTTCATCATCATCTTCTCTAAACAACAAACCCAAACCCTAGGCCTAAATTGCCCATGTTAGACCACCGGCTCGCAAACAAAGTTATGGGGCTTTTGTTCAGAGGATCAAAATGAGTAGAGGGATGTGTTTATTACCTGAAATGGTTGCGAAAATATGGAGGTCATGTTCTACCTGCTGTCGCGTACCGAAAGGGAACAAGATGAGAGGAAAAGTGGACTCGATGATGAATTTGAGTTGTAAATCGGTAGGGGTTAATCCGAATGATAAGAAAATGCGTGTAACAGCTCGTACCCGACGAGATTGACGGGATTTTGAATGGTTTCCATGGCTTGAGGGGTGGGTTTCGAAACCCACAACCGAAAATCTTAAATGATTTAAAAAAACGCGATTTCTAATCAATCAATGAGTTTTAGCTTCCTTTTTTTTATTTCAAATTAGTTTCAAAGAATTAGAATCCCGGATTTGAAGGAATTTGAGAGTTTTAACGCGTATTTGCCTTTCCAAAGTCAAAATTGAGTGGTTCTTGTTTCAGGGTTCAAGATGAGAAGTGAGAGGGTTCAAATAAGGGTCCAATAGGTTTGAGGGGGTTCAAAACTTGATTTATTTGTTTAAAATCAAATCTAATTGTTTTAATTTATTCATAAGTCTTATTTTATGAATTTAAACATAAATTCTTTTATAAAAAAATAGTTTTTCTAATAAATCTAACCTATTCAATTAGATTTAAATATTTTATAAATACATAACTTCCATTTTTATAAACATGTAAATTGTATAAATGGTTTGTTTAATATAATCAAATATACATATGTTTATATTTAAAAATAAATATATGTATATATATAAAAGATGTAGCTACGTAATTAAAAGTCAAAGGTTTTATTTTTGGACATATTTATGACAAAAAAATGTATATATTTAGTAGGAGAATAAATTATATGTATTTGCAAGGATTGAAATTTTGAATTTTGATACTCGTTGAAATAATTAAGGTGGTAGGTATGGGATCGAAGTGAAGTGTCATTATTGTTTAAAAAAAAATAATAAGGCCGAAAAATCATGGATGTTACAATATCCCCATGTTGAGGGAATTTTGTCCCGAAATTTAGCTAGTGGAGACTACCGAATCAGGAAAGAGGTGAGGGTTTTGGGCTCTCAATGTGTTATGACGGTTGGTTTAAGGAGTATAACTTGTGACAAGACACATATTTTGATATTCAAGGTCGGATATGAATGATGATAATGAATTTAGGTTTTAAAATGAATTAAGGAGAAAACTATCGAATAATATTTTGGATTCTAAGAATGAAATACCTTACTTGAAATGGAATTTATTGGAACTGGATGATTAAGGTTTGTTTAAGATGTACTCTAATATGTTCAGGAATTGTCAGTGGTTAAGAGACTACACAAACATTGGCCCCGTCAAACAACATAAAACTTTACATGACAGGAATAACGCTACTTCTGATAATATGACAGGAACACTTATATATAGCAAGTACCAGCGGCGTATCCACCATGCCCTTGCCATATCACATTAGTTTCGTTATTATATATCATGATAGGTTTCATGTCATAACACACGATAGAATTAGCTATGTTTTCCATGCGCCGATTTTTATAATTACGTGTGCACCCGTAATTATCCAAATCATCACATGGTTTGTATAGATCCTTCCATTTTGTGTGGGTCAAGAGGGGATAACACAAAATCACTTAATTCGTAACTATTATTTTCACGTATGTGTTGCTAACAAATAACTATGTTCGTAGATAATAGAGTCAATCAGGTACTAAAGAATAATAACGTGGCATAATTTAGGTTTCCATTTGTAACATTTCTGATTTTTAGTATCCGTATTTTAATTCAATGTAACGTATTTTAAACCTAATTCTAGTGCACTATCTTATTCTATCTTGTGCCATAAATTAAATACAATGATTCAATACAAATCCTCAAATCTTACTCGGTTATATACTATCAAGTGATACACAAGTAATCATTTTATACAATTTGTCGAAAACTAAAGTTACAAAAGCTAATGTTGAAAGATAACAAGAAACCCTAATTAAGCACGGTCGCGCCTCGTCCTGGCACGGTCGCGCCAAGTGCTTCGGCACGGTCGCGCGACTTGCTTTGGAACTATCGCGCCCGGTGCCTAGGCACGGTCGCGCCTAGTTTGGGCACGGTCGCGCCTAGTACCAGTTGAAACGTAAATGCAGTTTTAATCGCTCGATCGTTGAGTTCCGTAACCGTTCCTCACTTCATTTCCATTTACGAGAGTAATAACATTTTCAATTACACAAACGTCCCAGTTTAATTCCTTCGGACTCGAAAAATCATTCAAACATTTCAAAGAAAACATAAGCCTTTCCTTCGATCCGAATTCTCTCAACCAAACAGAAGATTCACGATATACGATCCTCCCAGAAGCCACTGACCCTTTGAAGTAGCCGGAATTTGTAGCAGAAGACGCCGGAGGCCGTTCGGATCGTCGCCGAAACTCTTTTCTACTGAACTCTATTCATCCATCGTCCTCCCAGGTAATTGAAACCTTTTCCTCGTTCATTTCAGTCCATAGATCAAAAGCCCCATATTAATTTGGGCTTCCATTATAGAAATCATCCCGAATCAGAATCTATGTTTTATTCAAAATGGTTTAATCGATTTCGACCCTGAACATGTTGTTAATACAATTAAAACATCCCATCATACTCATAATAATACTATAAATAAAATCTCAATGATTTACATCACTAACAATATAAGAATCAGTCAATTCGTGTCTGATTTGGAAGAGACACGGTCGCGCTAATCATCTAGCGCGGTCGTGCCTCATGAGACGCGGTCGTGCTAGTTACCAGCGCGGTCGTGTCCTCCTGTTCAGACCCAGTCATGCCCTTTGGCTAATCTCAGTCGTGTCTCAGAATCATAGACACGATCGTGCCTAGTGATTTGTCTAGTTATGTCTCCGTTTGATCAACCCGGTCGCGTCCTGACTAGCACGGCCACGCCCGTGGTTCGAGCATGATCGTGCCCTTCCCAGGAACGGGCGTGTGTGAGTTAAATTTTTGACAGAATTATAATTTTTATATATTTTTCAAACAATAAATATTTTTGATTAAATTTCAAAATAAAAATAGTTGATTTTTATAAAAATGCATTAATTCTATTTAGAAAGATCAAATAGTTAATCTTGGAATAAATAGAAAATTATTTATTTAAAGTTTATAAAAAAATTAAATTTACAATTATTGTTAAACCTTTCATTTAAAAAGTATCTTAATGGCTAAGTTACATATTTTATAAATAAATAAATAAGGAAATGATTATTATTTTAATTTATATTTAAACAAAAACAATTATTTATTTATACTTAGTTACATCAAATACTTACACTATTTTCATAAACAATAATTATTTAACCTACTTATTTAGCTATTCAATTTCAAACCTTAATCAAAATGTTTCAAAAATATTTATTTCAAACTTTATATCGTATTCAATATTTTCAAATACAAATCAATGGCTTTATACACAAATCCAAGTTCAACATTTGACTCAAACTTTGTGCACGCTAATGATACAATATACATTACACTTTAGCTTAACTTGTGCTTTTCAAGGATCCTTATTACTATCTAGTACCTTTTGTTAGCTACGCCTTCAAATCATGTGAGTATTACATAGCCCCTTTTACTCTTTTACACTCTTTGGGGTGGAACATGAACACTATACAACACTATTACTTACACTAACACAAACTATACAAGTACAAATCCTCTTTACATTCATGTGTGCAATTTGAGCTTTATGCCCGAGTGCTAGTTGTGCTAACTTTTGTATGCGATTATGTGCAATCATTAACTATTCAAGCTGACGGTAAACAATGATAGATCTATTGAGTCTGACAAACCCACCCAGTTAGGGTGATTGTTACCGACAACACAATTTTTGCATGCTAGTTACAAAGGTTTGATTGTACTTAGTTACACAATAGCTGCTCCCCATAAATGCCTTATTTTGTCATGACATGTAAGGATTTGTTTATTTACAAACTATATGCTATCTATATACAAACCTGTGTATGTTCACCAACTTTTTAGTTGACTTTATTTTATTCATGTTTCAGGTACTAATGTGTGAGTGTGATCAAGATGTGCTACACATAGGCTTGGACCTAGTTAAATTAAATAAAGAACTTATGTATTTCAATTATGTTGTTTTTCTTGGATTGTTTTGTCATGAATGTTGCAATGAAATTTGATAATTAATATATTTCAATATAGTCAACCTCGTGCTTTTGAACAGTCTACATGTCCCGCCCCGATGATTCCGCCATCGGTCGGGGTGTGACAGATTGGTATCAGAGCCTTGGTTATAGGGAATTAGGTTATTAGACACCTTGACCTAGACTATAACTTTAGGACACCCTTTATGATTATATGTTATGTGCTATATGCTATGTGCTACATGCTTACTATGACTAGTTATTATTTCATTTTTGATGAATTACTTGTTAAAAATTCTTGACTTATTAGGATCTCCTTAAATAATAATTAAATAAATAATATCCCTTCTCATATCCTAAAACCTCATAATATTCTTATCTCCTTCTGTATCTATATCTTTCTTAGCATGTGGAAACTTCATGAAGCTAAATCTATAAAATTTCTTTATTTCCTCGTTAAGGTTTTTAAACTTTGCAAATTATTCGAGGACACGTGCAATCTGAAAGAGTGACACCTGTATTCTGGGTTTTCTGTCTAGGAAAGCATTTCGCATAAATCCCAATCAACCGAGGGACACGTATGCTTTCCTAGGATGAGTGTTTACTTATAGGCTAAAGCATGTCTACTTGAAAATTATATGAGTTTAATTAACCTTAATGTGTCATAGTATTCAAGTGATTATATCACTATTTGAGTACAATCCCAACTATGAATTATTATTTTATTTGTTATCTTATTCTTATAAACCCAAACAACATTCATAAATTCTTACATATTTTATTGTCTTGTGAAAATCTGTAGAATGCCTCCTCGTCGTGCTCCCGTGGCCAACACCAACACCGACATCGCTACTATCCTTGCACAACTCGTAACTCAACTCACTCAAGCTAATGGTGCCACAAATGGTAACCATGGGGCTAATGGTGGTAATAGTGGAAATGGTGGTGCCAACCCATCTCAATGCACCTTCAAACACTTCAACTCGTGCCATCCCCTCAAGTTTTATGGTACCGAAGGAGCTACGGGACTTCTTCAATGGTTTAAAAGTATTGAGAATACCTTTCTCAATAGTGACTGTCTCGACAACCTTCGTGTTCGTCATGCCATAAGTGTCTTTCAAAAACGGGCACTCACGTTGTGGAATGGGGAGAAAAGAAATAGAGGTGTGGATGTAGCAATGGCCTTACCTTCGGATGAGGTTAAAAGGCTAATGATCGAGGAATTCTGTCCTCGAAATGAAGTGAAGAAACTCGAAGCCGAATTTTGGCATCTTGCCCAAGATAGTGGTGAAAACTTGGCATATACAACTCGGTTCCACGAGTTGAGTCTCCTCGTACCCCACATGGTCACACCTTTGTCCCGATGCATTGAAAAGTATATTGGGGGACTACCTAGGCAAATTCAAGATACTGTCCTAGGAAGGAATCCCACAACACTTGAGGATGCTATCCGTTTGTCCGCTACCTTAACCGATAACCATGTGAAGGCGGGGACTCTTACTAAAAAGGAGACAAAGAAAGTTTCCGACATTGCAACTTCTTCCACCCACAACAAGGAAACCACAACTGAACCCTCCCGACATAATAAGAAAAGAAAGGCTAGAAACTATGCTATGGTCACTCCTGCTATGCCTGTTCACCAAGTTGATCCTATGGTTCAAGCACCAGCCAAAAAGCCATATGTTGGAATCTACCCACTTTGTGCCACATGCAACTACCATCACCCTCAAAACATCCCATGTCGCCTTTGCATTTATTGTGGGAAATATGGCCATACGGTCAATGTGTGTAGGGCCAAAGCTCTTGCGGGCCAAGTCAACCCACCAACCCGAACCAATCAACAAGTGGCTAATCAAGGTGTTCCTGCTAAAGCAAATGCATGTTTTGAATGTGGTGACCCAAATCACTTCCGTGATCAGTGCCCAAGGTTGATTAATGCTAGACAAGGCGGAGCTCGTGGGCGTGCTTTCAATATAAACGCCAATGAAGCTCAAGCTAACAATGATGTGGTCAACGGTACGTTCCTTGTTAATAGTCAATATGCCTCCATTTTATTTGATACCGGTGCCGATAAAAGTTTTGTGTCACTTAGTTTTGAACCCTTACTTGCAAAGACACGATCCCAATTACAGAAAACCTTTACCGTCGAAATAGCAAATGGTGACTCTCTTACAATTGACTCCATTATCTATGATTGCTCCCTAGAACTTAATGATCATACGTTTCCAATCAACCTCGTACCAATGCCACTAGGGAGTTTTGATATCATCATTGGCATGGATTGACTATCAAATCATCATGACGAAGTCATCTGTTTCGAGAAGTGCATCCAAATACCTCTATCATCGGGAGAAACGTTAAGAGTCTTTGGTGAAAAACCTTGCAAAGGACTAAAGTTAATGCCATGCACTACCGCCCAAAAGTACTTACGAAAGAAGTACATATCCTTCTTAGCTCACATTATCCAAAAAGATTTCAAAAAGAAGAGTATACAAGACATTCCCATCATTCGGGATTTTCCTGAAGTATTTCCCAAAGATCTATCCGGTCTTCCACCCGTTCGACAAGTAGAATTTCGCATTGATCTTGTGCCCGAAGCTAACACCATGGCTAGAGCTCCTTACCGTATTGCACCTTCTGAAATGCAAGAAATTGCAAGTCAACTTCAAGAGCTCTCCGACAAGGGATTCATTCGTCTAAGTCATTCACCGTGGGGTGCACCCGTCTTGTTTGTCAAAAAGAAAGATGGATCATTCCGCATGTGTATTGATTACCGCGAACTCAACAAGCTTACTTGTAACATCCCAAAAATAAAACGACAGTTATAGTAACGGAATAAACGAACGAGGCATGACGGGTCGGGTCGGATGGGTCAGTGGGCTATAAATAGCCTATGCCACCCTTTTCTCTCATTTGCAACTTTTAGAGAGAGAAACCGTAGAGAGAGAAAGTTGGCGGATCGACCCGAGACTTCAGCAAAGTGTTACTCCATAACTTGTGAGAAGAACCTCCCGATCAGAAACTCGATTCAGGTAACAATCCGACCTAAATCTGAGTTTTAGTTCGTTTTAGGGTTTTTCGGGTTTTGGGTGAAAAGGTAAGGTTTGAACGGATGAAACTGAAAGATAATCATGGATTTGAGTTCCTTAATGGAAAACGAACATTTTGAATGCAAACAGGTTCGGGATCTTGACATGATCAGACCCGAATGCGAAAGTTAGGGTTTTCCACGAAGAACAGGTCGTGCGCACTTGCTAAGTGCGCACGGAGCAGGTCCTGTGCATTTGATAAGTGCGCAGGAGGAGGGACCTGTGCACTTGCTAAGTGCGCAGGCAGCAGGGTCTGCGCACTTGTTAAGTGCGCAGGCAACAGGGTCTGCGCACTTGCTAAGTGCGCAGGCAGCAGGGTCTGCGCACTTGCCAAGTGCGCAGACATCAGAACTGGTTAAGTGAAGTCAGTATGTTAGAATGGTTAAACCGTTAGAGTCGGGATTGGTCTGATGTGTATTTAACTAATCAATTCAGATCGGAAGTGACGTTGTTGGACCTTCATTTAGGACAACCCATATTAGCGTATCAGGTGAGTTCTAGAGCCCTCTTTTAAATGTTTTGTTAAATGTATTGGGCTGGTGTGCATACTTACGAAATGATGTTTTAACGAAATGATGTTTTAACGAAACAATGTTTGCGAAAGGAAAGGTTATGAAGTGTTTTTTCCAAAAAGGTTTACGAATGTTTATGAACGGTCTAAATGAGGAAATGTTTAATGAAAAGGGAAAGAGGTAGAGGTTTAAAGAAGTCATTACAAATCTAATCTGTCGAATGAATGGAATTGACGAATGAAGTCTGGGAATGTGATTCCCAGCCTTGTGGTAGATTATGGACAGCGAGCCATAGTTACCATAAGAACAACAGGGCAGTGTCTTGGTGGCCTGTCGATGGTTTTGATGTTGTACAACTGGGGGTGATGACGATCATCCTAAGTGAATAAGGTAAGGGAAATCAATGACGGCGATACGTAACGGTTGATTCCCAAAGGAAAGATGCGCGTTGGGCAATGACGGCGATACGTAACGGTTGTCCCCACGTAGTGAATGGTTGGGCAATGACGGCGATACGTAACGGTTGACCCCACGTAGTGAATGGTTGGGCAATGACGGCGATACGTAACGGTTGACCTCACGTAGTGAATGGTTGGGCAATGACGGGGATACGTAACGGTTGACCCCACGTAGTGTATCGTTGTGGCAATGATGGCGATACGTAGCGGTTGCCTACAACACCAAAGGTTCCTTCGGGGACACTGTGACGCGTAAAGTAAGATACAGAATTAGATAACGATAATGTTTGACTTAAATGAATGTTAAAAGTTTTAACGAACGATCCGTTCAACGTTGTTTATGATAATGATGTTGATGATGATATAGGTACGAAACCTTTTTAAAGATGTTAGATTATTACATGCTTTTGTGAAAGGTTTTACTAAATGAATGAATGATATGTTTTTGGCAAATGTTGATGTTAAAGTTTTTATGAAATGCTAGAACTCACCAGCGTAGCTGACTTTTTAGTGTGCACATTCAGGTTAAGGCAGGTTATGAGGATGGACGGTGATGCTTGGCTAGCGAGTGGAGTTACCCGGCTAACTATGAAGACGCCATCCCGTTATGTTTTAGTTATGATGTATTTATGTTTTAAACAATGTTTACGCTTCCGCATGTATGAACAATGATGGCGTTATGTTTAAATGAAATTTTCCGCTGCGTTATTTGATATTCATGTTTAAGAACTGTTTGTGAATGAGTAAATCCAACAAGTGAGGCCTCCTAGGTTTGGGGCCTTACAAGTTGGTATCAGAGCAATAGTTTGAGAGATTCGGACACTCCCAGTGTCTGAACTTAAACTTTGAATGGGACCGAAAGCGGATGCCAGTACGGGTAACTCGAGCCACAGCATCAGGTATGAAAAGTAGAGTATGTGTATGTAGTATGCCTTATGAAGGGTTAGGAAAGGACTTGTGTTCTGATGGAATCACAAAGGTGGTCAAATAGAAATCGAAAGGTAGTGTAATGGTTAATTGCAGATGGCAAGTGTATATTAACATCTTACAGTGCTTATTGAATTCTATTTGTTAACTAGCGTGATAACATTAGATTTCTTATCTTATAGAACAAAATGGCGAGGAGAGGGAACAGAAGGCGTGGTGGCCGTACCGGCAGTCGAAATGGTGGGCGTGGCAGGATTCCTGCGCGCCAAGAGCACAGTGAAGAAGGAAGTGTTCACACTGAACCGGAGGTTAGTGTGCATGGAACTGAGCAGACACAAGTAGCAGAACAGCCTTTCACTTTTGAACCAGAAGTGAGAGCAGCCATAGCTCGAGAGTTCTCCGAGTTGATGAAGAATTCTCTGCCAAGTCTATTGGCTGTAGCATTAAAGAAAGTTAGTGGGGAAGGCAGATCTAGTGCGGCAACTGGTGCCCAGAACAACGAGACCGACAACGCACCGCCTGCTCGCGGTTGCGACTATAAGTCATTTAAGGCATGTGACCCGCCGGTCCTGACTGGGAAGAAGGACGCGGTGGCTACTTTTGATTGGGTGATACGTATGGAAGCCGCCATCCGTCTGAGCGAGTGTGGAGCAAATCAAGTAGTGAAGTTTGCTGCTAACTCCTTGAGGGAGGAAGCATCCCACTGGTGGGAAGGTGTACGTCAGGCTAAGGGGGATGAGGTTGTTGACTCGATGATGTGGAATGACTTGAAAACTCTGGTAATCAAGAACTTCTGTCCAAGGAATGAGATTGAGAAGGTAGAGAGGGAATTTATGGGTTTGAAGGCCGGGAGCATGACGCACCGGCAGTACACAACCCGATTCAATGAACTGGCACGTCTGGTGCTACATCTTGTTACGACGGACGAAAGAAAAATTTCCTGCTACATTCAAGGGTTGCCGGACCAGGTCCGCACCTATGTTAAGGAAAACGCCCCTACTACCTATGATTCGGTAGTAGAACTGAGCGGCGTGGTATTTGATGATCTGGCGCTGAATGTCGTTGCCATTGAGGAACCGAAGAAGAGACCGAGATTCTCAAACAAGCGAACTGGTGGAAAGATGTTTGGGACTCGTGATAAGAGGGCTCGGGTGGATGAGCCGACCGTTTCTAAGAAGTGTGGAAGGGAGCATACATGTGAATGTAGACTGGGATCTAACTTGTGCTTCAAGTGTGGCAAGACCGGGCACTACTCCCGTGAGTGTCCACAACACTTCAAGTGCTATAATTGTGGGGATGCCGGTTATCTGAGTAGGGAATGCCCGAAACCGAAAATGGGCGAATCTAGGAAAGGGAAGAGTGCAGAGAAAAGAGAAGAGAGGCCCCGAGCGAAGACTCGTGCGTACGCACTGACGTAAGACCAGGCCAGAATGGACCCCGACGTGGCGTCAGGTACGTTCGTCCTTGACAACACTCTTGTTTCTGTGTTATTTGATTCGGGTGCCAATAAGAGTTTTATATCTGCGACTTTCTGTAAACGAGTGAAGTACACTGTCAGTAAACTAGAAAGGGCTTTTAGCGTAGAAACCGCTGAGGGTAGAACTACGAGAGTGACCGATGTAGTAGACAACTCGACGATAAAAATAGAAGGTCATAGGTTCCCTGTCAGATTGTTTGTTATGGTTTAGGGTGGGTTTGATGTCGTGTTAGGAATGGATTGGCTAACTACCAATGAAGCACAAATTATATGTAAAGAAAGATAATCCGACTCAAGGCTCCGGACGGTAGAAAAGTCGAGGTTCTTGGGGATCGTGACGCCCCGATGCCATACGTCATCTCGATGATTAAGGCAGCAGATTACTTGAGGCGCGGATGCGAGGCTTATCTGGTGTACGTAATTGACGAGTGTAAGGAAGTGAAGGAGCTAGACGATGTACCCGTGGTACGCGAGTACCCGGAGGTGTTTCCAGAGGATTTTCCTGGGATACCACCCGACAGAGAGATTGAATTTCGAATCGACTTAGTACCAAATGCCCAGCCCGTGGCTAAAGCTCCATATCGACTAGCACCAGTGGAGATGAAAGAATTAATGGTACAATTAGACGAACTACTTGAGAAGGGATTTATCCAACCGAATATCTCGCCTTGGGGTGCTTCGGTGTTGTTTGTGAAGAAGAAAGACGGTTCGATGAGAATGTGTATTGATTATCGCGAGTTGAACAAACGTACGGTGAAGAACAAGTACCCTTTACCAAGGATCGATGACATGTTCGATCAATTACACGGCGCAAGTTGGTTCTCGAAAATCGACCTTCGATCCGGGTACCATCAGTTGAAGGTGAGGGAAGAAGACATACAGAAAACCGCATTTCGCACGCGTTATGGACATTTCGAGTTCCGCGTGATGTCTTTTGGATTGACGAACGCCCCCGCAGCGTTCATGGATTTGATGAATAGGGTTTGTCGACCGATGCTGGACCGATCGGTAATCGTGTTCATCGATGATATCCTCATCTACTCCAAGAATGAGGGTGATCACGCGTGTCACTTGAACGAAGTATTAGAAGCTCTGAAGAAGGAAAAGTTGTATGCTAAGTTCTCCAAATACGCGTTCTGGCTTAGGGAAGTCCAATTCCTAGGTCACGTCATTAACCCGAAAGGCATTATGGTTGACCCAGCAAAGATAGTGACGGTAAAGGAATGGAATATTCCTAAGACGCCAACTGAAATCCGCAGTTTCTTGGGATTGGCAGGCTACTATCGGAGATTCATCCAGGATTTCTCGAAAATAGCTTCGCCGTTGACAAAGTTGACTCGGAAAAAGGTTAAGTATGAATGGGGTTCAACCCAAGATGAGGCGTTTAAGGAATTGAAGAAGAGGCTAACCCAAGCTCCAGTCTTGGCCCTCCCCGAGGGCAATGAAGACCTAGTGGTGTACTCTGACGCTTCGGGTCAGGGATTGGGATGCGTGTTGATGCAACGCGGGAGAGTGATCGCGTATGCGTCACGACAGTTGAAGATTCACGAAGCTAATTATCCAACCCACGATTTGGAACTTGCTGCTGTCCTATTCGAATTAAAAATCTGGAGGCACTACCTGTACGGGGTGAAGTTTACTATTTACTCCGACCACAAAAGTTTGAAGTACTTCTTCGAACAAAAGGAACTTAATATGAGGCAAAGGCGATGGTTGGAACTGTTGAAAGACTATGATTGTGAAATAATATACCATCCTGGAAAGGCAAACGTGGTGGCTGACGCTCTAAGCCGAAAGGATGTGCCTGCTCCTATTAGAGTGAAAGCTTGCCAGTTAGTGGTAACAACAAATGTGATGAGAGAAATCGAAAAGGCTCAAGATGAGGCACTTAAGGAAGAAAACATAAAGAAGGAAAGGATGGTTGGCCAACAGGACAAGTTGGAATATAACACCCTTGGTGTTAGGACACGTTTTGGACGGGTATGGATACCTATGGGTGGTGATCTTAGAACCAAAATCTTGGATGAGGCTCATAAGTCTCGGTACTCTATCCATCCTGGTACCAATAAAATGTACCAAGATCTAAGGAAGGAATACTGGTGGCCTGGAATGAAGCATGAAGTGACAAAGTATGTAAGCAAGTGCTTGACTTGCTCACAAGTAAAGGCCAAACACCAGAAACCGTATGGAAAGATTCAACCACTTGATATACTGGAATGGAAGTGGGAACACATTACCATGGACTTCATAACCAAGCTACCTCACACAGCTAAAGGTCATGACACCATTTGGGTAATTGTGGACCGTTTAACGAAGAGTGCTCATTTCCTACCTATTCGCGAGACGTTCTCGTCGGAAAGGTTAGCGGAAGTATTTATTAACGAAGTAGTAGCACGGCATGGGATGCCTTTGACGATTGTATCTGACCGGGACACACGATTCACATCGAGGTTCTGGAAAAGATTTCACGAGGCGATGGGTACGAGGCTTAATATCAGCACAGCATACCACCCACAAACGGATGGTCAGTCCGAAAGGACCATTCAGACATTGGAAGATATGCTCCATGCTTGTATTGTCGACTTCGGTGGCAGTTGGGACAGCCATCTGCTGTTAGGCGAATTCTCCTATAACAATAGTCATCACACGACGATAGGCATGCCGCCTTACGAAATGTTGTATGGAAGAAGATGTAGGACCCCGGTTTGTTGGGGTGAGATTGGGCAGAAGGAGTTAGGAAGTCTGGAAGTCGTAAGAGAAACGTCAGAAAGGTTTGATCAAATCAAGGCACGAATGAAGGCCGCACAAGATCGTCAGAAATCCTATGCGGATAAACGACGAAGGCCTATTGAGTTTGATATTGGTGACAGAGTAATGCTGAAAGTGTCACCATGGAAGGGAATCATACGATTCAGAAAGAGAGGAAAGTTAAGTCCGAGGTTTGTCGGACCGTTCAGGATAATGGCACTGGTTGGTGAAGTCGCTTATCGGTTAGAGTTGCCTGATGAGTTAAGTGGGATTCACCCTACCTTCCATGTATCACACTTGCGAAAGTGTTTGGCGGATAAATCGGCTCACGTAATACTTACTGACATCGAGGTCGACAACAACCTTAATTACATCGAAGAACCCGTGGCCATCCTTGATCGGAAGGAGAAACGTTTACGTAATAAAGTTATCCAATTGGTTAAAGTCCAATGGAAGCATCGAAAGGGATCGGAAGCCACTTGGGAAACGGAGAAGGAAATGAGGGATTCGTACCCTCATCTATTTGACTTATGATAAGGTTTCGGGGACGAAACCTATTGTAAGGGGAGTAGACTTGTAACATCCCAAAAATAAAACGACAGTTATAGTAACGGAATAAACGAACGAGGCATGACGGGTCGGGTCGGATGGGTCAACGGGCTATAAATAGCCTATGCCACCCCTTTTCTCTCATTTGCAACTTTTAGAGAGAGAAACCGTAGAGAGAGAAAGTTGGCGGATCGACCCGAGACTTCAGCAAAGTGTTACTCCATAACTCGTGAGAAGAACCTCCGGATCAGAAACTCGATTCAGGTAACAATCTGACCTAAATCTGAGTTTTAGTTTGTTTTTTGGTTTTTCGGGTTTTGGGTGAAAAGGTAAGGTTTGAACGGATGAAACTGAAATATAATCATGGATTTGAGTTCCTTAATGGAAAACGAACGTTTTGAATGCAAACAGGTTCAGGATCTTGACATGATCAGACCCAAATGCGAAAGTTAGGGTTTTCCGCGAAGAACAGGTCGTGCGCACTTGCTAAGTGCGCACGGAGCAGGTCCTGCGCATTTGATAAGTGCGCAGGAGGAGGGACCTGCGCACTTGCTAAGTGCGCAGGCAGCAGGGTCTGCGCACTTGCTAAGTGCGCAGGCAGCGGGGTCTGCGCACTTGCAAAGTGCGCAGGCAGCGGGGTCTGCGCACTTGCCAAGTGCGCAGACATCAGAACTGGTTAAGTGAAGTCAGTATGGTAGAATGGTTAAACCGTTAAAATCGGGATTGGTCTGATGTGTATTTAACTAATCAATTCAGTTCGGAAGTGACGTTGTTGGACCTTCGTTTAGAACAACCCATATTAGCGTATCAGGTGAGTTCTAGAGCCCTCTTTTAAATGTTTTGTTAAATGTTTTGGACTGGTGTGCATACTTACGAAATGATGTTTTAACGAAATGATGTTTTAACGAAACGATGTTTACGAAAGGAAAGGTTATGAAGTGTTTTTGCCAAAAAGGTTTACGAATGTTTATGAACGGTCTAAATGAGGAAATGTTTAATGAAAAGGGAAAGAGGTAAAGGTTTAAAGAAGTCATTACAAATCTAATCTGTCGAATGAATGGAATTGACGAATGAAGTCTGGGAATGTGATTCCCAGCCTTGTGGTAGATTATGGACAGCGATCCATAGTTACCATAAGAACAACAGGGCAGTGTCTTGGTGGCCTGTCGATGGTTTTGATGTTGTACAACTGATAAGGGAGTAACGACGGTTACTCGGGTGATGACGATCATCCTAAGTGAATAAGGTAAGTGAAATCAATGACGGCGATACGTAACGGTTGATTCCCAAAGGAAAGATGCATGTTGGGCAATGACGGCAATACGTAACGGTTGACCCCACGTAGTGAATGGTTGGGCAATGACGGCGATACGTAACGGTTGACCCCACGTAGTGAATGGTTGGGCAATGACGGCGATACGTAACGATTGACCCCACGTAGTGAATGGTTGGGCAATGACGGCGATACGTAACGGTTGACCCCACGTAGTGAATGGTTGGGCAATGACGGCGATACGTAACGGTTGACCCCACGTAGTGTATGGTTGTGGCAATGACGGCGATACGTAGCGGTTTCCCACAACACCAAAGGTTCCTTCGGGGACACTGTGACGCGTAAAGTAAGATACAGAATTAGATAACGATAATGTATGACTTAAATGAATGTTAAAAGTTTTAACGAACGATCCGTTCAACGGTGTTTATGATAATGATGTTGATGATGATATGGGTACGAAACCTTTTTAAAGATGTTAGATTATTACATGCTTTTGTGAAAGGTTTTACTAAATGAATGAATGATATGTTTTTGGCAAATGTTGATGTTAAAGTTTTTATGAAATGCTAGAACTCACCAGCGTAGCTGACTTTTTAGTGTGCACATTCAGGTTAAGGCAGGTTATGAGGATGGACGGTGATGCTTGGCTAGCGAGAGGAGTTACCCGGCTGACTATGAAGACTGGCATCCCGTTATGTTTTAGTTATGATGTATTTATGTTTTAAACAATGTTTACGCTTCCGCATGTATGAGCAATGATGACGTTATGTTTAAATGAAATTTTCCGCTGCGTTATTTGATATTCATGTTTAAGAACTGTTTGTGAATGAGTAAATCCAACAAGTGAGGCATCCCGGGTTTGGAGCCTTACATTACTATCAAAAACCGTTATCCTTTACCTAGAATTGATGACCTCTTTGATCAACTTCAAGGTTCTACTTGCTTCTCGAAGATTGACCTTCGATCTGGTTATCACCAACTCCGTGTACAAGAGGAAGATATTCCAAAGACTGCCTTCCGAACAAGGTATGGTCACTATGAGTTCATGGTCATGCCTTTTGGACTAACCAATGCACCTGCAGTTTTCATGGACCTCATGAATCGTGTGTGCAAACCATACCTTGATAAGTTCGTGATCGTTTTCATCGATGACATCTTAATCTACTCCAAGAATAAAGCTGACCATGAGCAACATCTTAGACTGATTTTGGATCTCTTGAGGAAGGAACAACTATATGCCAAATTCTCCAAATGTGAATTTTGGCTAAAGGAAGTTCAATTTCTTGGTCACATCATCAACAACAAGGGAATTCATGTTGACCCTGCTAAGATCGAAACGGTTAAGAATTGGAATGCCCCGAAGACTCCCACTGAAGTTCGTTCATTTCTTGGTCTTGCGGGATATTACCGTCGTTTCATCTCAAACTTCTCTAAGATTGCTGTCCCTCTTACCGCCTTGACCCACAAGGGTAAAACTTATGAATGGGGACCAAAACAAGAAGAAGCGTTGCAAACTCTCAAGCAAAAGTTGTGCAATGCTCCTATCTTGACTCTCCCTGATGGGAATGATGATCTAGTTGTCTACTGTGATGCTTCCAACCAAGGTCTCGGTTGTGTCCTCATGCAACGAGGCAAAGTAATAGCCTACGCATCAAGACAACTCAAAATTCACGAGAAGAATTATACGACGCACGATCTCGAGTTGGGTGCAGTCGTATTCGCATTGAAGATTTGGAGACATTACCTCTATGCACAAAATGTGTGGTGTTCACCGACCACAAAAGTCTCCAACACATCTTCAACCAAAAAGAACTCAATATGAGACAACGACGTTGGGTTGAACTCCTTAACGACTATGACTGCGAGATTCGTTATCATCCTGGCAAAGCGAATGTAGTAGCCGACGCTTTGAGTCGAAAGGACCATGTCATGCTTCAATGTGTTCGAATTCAAACCGACATTCAAAATCGCATCTTAAAAGCTCAACACGTCTCAGTCACCGAGGATAACATGTACGAGGAAATGTCGTGTGGTGTTGAACTTCAACTTGAATCAAAACCTAATGGCTTACTTTATTACTTGAACTGCATTTGGGTTCCCGGACGCGATGATCTCCGTACATTTCTTATGAACGAGGCTCACAAGACTCGTTATTCTATTCATCCTGGTGCGGATAAAATGTACCAAGATCTTCGCCAACAATATTGGTGGCTCGGTATGAAAAAGGACATTACTCACTATGTTGCCAAATGTCTAACGTGTTCCAAAGTCAAAGCCGAACACCAACGTCCTTCCGGATTACTTGAACAACCGGAAATTCTCGTGTGGAAATGGGAGAACTTAGCCATGGATTTTATTACCAAACTCCCTCGCACCTCGAGTGGTTATGATAGCATTTGGGTGATCATTGATCGTCTAACCAAATCTGCTCATTTCTTGCCTATCCGTGAAGACTATCGGGTTGAGAAACTAGCCCGAATTTACATTGATGAAATTGTGAGCCGTCATGACGTTCCCTTAAACATAATCTCCGATAGAGATGCTCGGTTCACATCTCATTTTTGGCAATCTCTTCAATCTGCTCTTGGCACACGATTGGATTTGAGCACGGCTTACCATCCCCAAACCGATGGTCAAACCGAGCGAACAATCCAAACTCTTGAAGACATGCTTAGAGCTTGTGTAATTGATTTTGGTGGCAATTGGGATTCACATTTATCCATAATTGAGTTCTCATACAACAATAGCTATCACACAAGTATCAACATGGCTCCATTTGAAGCTCTTTATGGTCGCAAATGTCGTTCTCCTATCTGTTGGAATGAGATTGGTGAAGCACAAATCACCGGTCCCGAACTAATTCAAGAAACATCCGATAAGATCATTCAAATCCGTGACAACATTCAATTAGCGAGGAGTCGGCAAAAGAGTTATGCCGACAAACGTCGAAAACCCTTGGAATTCCAAGTCGGTGACCTTGTTCTTCTTAAGGTGTCTCCGTGGAAGGGTGTGATCTGTTTTGGAAAGAAAGGCAAGTTAGCACCTCGCTATGTTGGCCCATTCAAGATCCTTGAAAGGATTGGGAAAGTGGCTTACAAGCTCGACTTACCTCCATCTCTTGGCCATGTGCATCCTACATTTCATGTATCTAATCTGAAGAAGTGTCTCATTGATGAGAATCTCCATATACCGCTTGATGACGTGCGCATTGATGAATCAATGCACTTCGTTAAGAAACCGGTAGAAATCATGGATCGTGAAGTCAAACAACTCAAGCGAAGTCGTATTCCTATTGTCAAAGTCCGTTGGGAATCTAAGCGTGGTCCTGAATTCACTTGGGAACGAGAGGACCAAAAGAAACTCAAGTACCCCCATCTTTTTACTGATGACGTTGTTTCCTCTAGCTAAATTTCGGGACGAAATTCTCTCAACATGGGGAGAATGTAACATTTCTGATTTTTAGTATCCGTATTTCATTTCAATGTAACGTATTTTAAACCTAATTCTAGTGCACTGTCTTATTCTATCTTGTGCCATAAATTAAATACAATGATTCAATACAAATCCTCAAATATTACTCGGTTATATACTATCAAGCGCTACACAAGTAATCATTTTATACAATTTGTCAAAAACTAAAGTTACAAAAGCTAATGTTGAAAGATAACAAGAAACACTAATTAAGCACTTGGCGCGACCGTGAGCACGGTCGCGCCTCGTCCTGGCACGGTCGCGCCAAGTGCTTCGGCAGAATTATAATTTTTATATATTTTTCAAACAATAAATATTTCTGATTAAATTTCAAAATAAAAATAGTTGATTTTTATAAAAATGCATTAATTCTATTTAGAAAGATCAAATAGTTAATCTTGGAATAAATAGAAAATTATTTATTTAAAGTTTATAAAAAAATTAAATTTACAATTATTGTTAAACCTTTCATTTAAAAAGTATCTTAATGGCTAAGTTACATATTATATAAATAAATAAATAAGGAAATGATTAATTATTTAATTTATATTTAAACAAAAACAATTATTTATTTATACTTAGTTATATCAAATACTTACACTATTTTCATAAACAATAATTATTTAACCTACTTATTTAGCTATTCAATTTCAAACCTTAATCAAAATATTCCAAAAATATTTATTTCAAACTTTATATCGTATTCAATACTTTCAAATACAAATCAATGGCTTTATACACAAATCCAAGTTCAACATTTGACTCAAACTTTGTGCACGCTAATGATACAATATACATTACACTTTAGGTTAATTTGTGCCTTTCAAGGATCCTTATTACTATCTAGTACCTTTGGTTAGCTACGCCTTCAAACCATGTGAGTATTACATAGCCCCTTTTACTCTTTTACACTTTTTGGGGTGGAACATTAACACTATACAACACTATTACTTACAATTACACAAACTACACAAGTACAAATCCTCTTTACATTCATGTGTGCAATTTGAGCTTTATGCCCGAGTGCTAGTTGTGCTAACTTTTGTATGCGATTATGTGCAATCATTAACTATTCAAGCCGACGGTAAACAATGATAGATCTATTGAGTCTGACAAACCCACCCAGGTAGGGTGATTGTTACCGACAACACAATTTTTCCATGCTAGTTACAAAGGTTTGATTGTACTTGGTTACACAATAGCTGCTCCCCATAAATGCCTTATTTTATCATGACATGTAAGGATTTGTTTATTTACAAACTATATGCTATCTATATACAAACCTGTGTATGCTCACCAACTTTTTAGTTGACTTTATTTTATTCATGTTTTAGGTACTAATGTGTGAGTGTGATCAAGATGTGCTACACATAGGCTTGGACCTAATTAAATTAAATAAAGAACTTATGTATTTCAATTATGTTGTTTTTCTTGGATTGTTTTGTCATGAATGTTGCAATGAAATTTGATAATTAATATATTTCAATATAGTCAACCTCGTGCTTTTGAACAGTCTACATGTCCCGCCCCGATGATTCCGCCATCGGTCGGGGTGTGACACCATTGTTTCCTCGTGTTTGAACAAAAATACATCAAACCCCAAGTAGCTTTCATGGATAAGGTGAATAACTATGCCTTGTGTACTATGTGATCGATCAATTGCAGCAATTGTAAACAATTTAGTTCCGTGTATAATGTAAACACATAAGTTCTATGTATGATCTAGTGTCATGTACATTGTAAACAAAAAGGTTTCATGTAGGATGTGAACAATTTAGTATCAAATAAGTTTTCATGTATGATGTAAACTATTTAGTATAATGTATTTTGTAAATGTAAACAATTTAGTGTCATGCATTTTGTAAACAATGAAGTTTCATGTATAATGTGAGCAACGTAATATCATGTATATTGTATACTGTGAACAATTTGATATCATGTATTTTGCAAACAAGTTTCGTGTATTATGTGATCAGTGTATCATTATGTATATTGCAACTACTAAGTTTCATGTATCATATGATCGTGTATAATGTGCTAAATCTAGTATCATGTATCAAACCAACAAGTTTCACGTATCATGTGATTAACCTAGTATCATGCATATTGTAATAACTAAGTTTCATGTATGATGTGAATGTTCATATGTAAGTTATTGGATCTCATGAGTAATGTAAACTATCGAATTTTTCAGGTAGTCGAGTGTTGCATACAAGCGTGTTGTTTGGCGTTCATATATAACGTGGGTAGTTGGATTTTTTATTTTAAAATCTTGTTAAGATTTATAGGGATGGCTAATGCCTACGCGAAATGGTTCATCTCATTGAAGTGCCTAGTACAATCATACATTTATGAAGGTGTAAGATAACGAGAAGGTTGTGTAGATATTCAGAGCAGTGTGCTTACGAATAACTGATTTGTGCTCTTTGTTTGTAAATAAGTAAGTTGTTGTTAATTTATTCCTGTTTGTAAATAAAACGGTGAAAAATAGTTAAATAACATATGAATAATTAAATGAAAACCTTTTTATTAAATTTTAAATTATTATAAAGAGAATATTTCAAGAGAAAATAATGGCTAAATAATTAAGTCAAGGTTTAATAATAATTAATTTAACGAGAAAAAGTCATAATTAATTATTAATAAAAAATAATGCTTTTATAAAACAAAATGTATTAAGTTTTCTTACAAGGTGAAAAGGTTTATAGAAATTTATACTTCAGACACTATTTATAAACTAAAGGTTTGATAATCGCTTTGTTTGAATGAAATAACGATATTGTTTTAAATCAAATAATAAAATGATTAGTTTGCAAATAAGGCTTATGTACGTGTACCAAATTGTAATAAACAAAGCGATGGTGTTTAAATTGTACTCATTTGATAACATAATCAAATGGATATTTTGTCAAATCAAAGTGATTTAAATTTCTTTCACTTTCAAGAAGACATGCTTTAGCCTATAGGTGAACACTCACTTCGGAAATTCCCAGGAAAGCATACGGATCCTTTGGTTGATTTGGATTTATATGAAATACTTTCCTAGACAGAAGACCCAAGGTACAGGCATTCACCCTTCTAGATTGCATGTGTTTTTTACTAATGTTCAGAACTCAAAACTTTGACGGGATTTTAAAATCTTAATAGGCTTTAGGCCTAAGAGTTTAACCTTTATTCACAAATGATGATGGTAACATAAATATAAATGTGTAAGGGTGAAGGTGTATAAAGACTTAGATATGAATAAGTGTGTGGTAAGACTTAAGATAGCATTTAATGCCCTCAAATAAGTAGCATGAAATCAAACAGTGGTAAAGAAGGTATTATATAGGTAGCAATGTTTTTAAGCATGTGAGTTATCAGGTAGTGTAGCATATAAACTATCATGTATTTTATCATGTAATGTAACACTTAGAATAACATGTAAGAAGATCACACATAGTGGTGAACATGTAGCATGTAGCACTGTGGCAAAGATCATATAATCATAGAGCATGACATTTGATGGGTGTCCTAAGGTTATAGTCTAGGTCAAAAGTATATAATAACCTAATTCCCTATAACCAAGGCTCTGATACCAATCTCTCACACCCCAACCGACGGCGGAAACGTCGGGGCGGGACATGTAAATTGTTCATAAGCTCATGGTTTACTAAAATTGTGATAATTAAACAATAAATTTCATTTCATAGCTCAAATAATTAATTGCAACATTTACAAGGGTCATAAATACATGAATATCTTTATTAAGTTTAAAACTAGGTCCTCAATCTTAAGTGAAGCAACTTGAATCTTAACTCAAACATCCGTACTTGAAACATGATAAAATGAGAGGGTCAACTATAAATAGTTGGTGAGTATACATAGGTGTTGACACCACAAATAAAGTTCAAATGTTTTGTGTACAATTCATATTATACATGGTTTATAAAGCATTTATGGAGAATCTAAGTTAGCTAGTTACCCAAATGAAACCTTGTAACTGAAGGGCATAACAACACATGTTATTCTAATGTAGGCCATAACAACACATGTTATCCTGATGTAAAAGTAGGGCATAACAACACATGTTATCCTAATGTAAATGTGGGGCATAACAACACATGTTATCCTAATGTAAGTGCAGGGCATAACAACATATGTTATCCTGATGTAAATGTAGGGCATAACCACACATGTTATCCTGATGTAAATGTAGGACATAACAACACATGTTATCCTGATGTAAAGCATAATAACAAATGTTATCCTGATGTAGTGTGTTAATGATTGCACGAGTGTATTATGTATATGTAACCTTAACAAATAGCATTCAAGCATAAAGCATAAATAAACACATATGATCATATTGTAGAATTGTAAGTGTGTAATTACAAATAGTGTTTATTGAGTAATCATGTTTCACCCCAAAAATGTAAAAAAGGAAAAAGGGGCTATGTAAACTCACATGTATTAAGTAGTTTGGATATCACATGAACAAGAGGTTGCATAAGTGATTAGTTAATCCACGGGGTTAACCTATGATTGAATTGTATACGTATATCAATGGTGTGCTCAAAAGACTAGAGGGAATTCTAATGTATAAAGGAATTTGGTGTGGGATTGGCTAGGTATGAGTGTGTACTTGTTTAAGTCTCAAATGATGATTATGCAATTCCATGTAAAATTATGTGTGCATGAACACATGTTTTTATTTGTTTGTATGCAATTGCGTAGGTGTAAATATGGATAAACAAATTATGTACTTTTGTTTAAAATGATTAAATAAATAAGTACTTAGTTTGATCTTGGTATTTAAATAACTGCATAAATAAATAAATAAAAAAATAACAAGTTTGAATAAATTGATAGTTTGATACATAAATAAATAAACCTTTCTATTTATTTACCTTGAACAAAAGGTATTTTAAATGAAGGAAATGATTTAATTAATTAGTAATTAAACCATGATTTAAAGTATTCAACTAATGTTCTAAATAATTAGTTTGATTTATAATTTAAAATTATTTAAAACCATTGTTAATTAAACCAATTTTTGAAAGTATAAAAGTATTGTTTCAAATAAATTAGTACTTAAACAAAATCAATTATTAGTTAAGGGTATAACAGTGTGTTTCAAATGTTAAAAATAGATTATGTAGAAGATGTATAATCTTACAAATTTAAAAGAGTTTTCATAAGTATAATTGAAAAAAAATGATCATGATTATGGTCTACTCATAATCTATGAATTAAAGATTTGATATAATTTGAAAAGATTAGATTTTATTTAAGATAATATAGTTAAAATGCTCAGAACAAAATAAGGATTTGTCATAATAGAAATTGTATTACTCAACAAATATATATATATATATATATATATATATTTGCATAATCATAACGTTGATAAAGTATCGATGCAAATATTTATTTGTTTGGTTATGATGAGAACATAAATATTTTACAATTTAGTCTCTATAAGAGTACGTGTGAATATATATGAATATGTAGATAATTATATATATGTATGTATATATGTGTGTATGAGAGTTTAAAACAAGGATTGCAACAAAATTGAAAAAGAAAGCAATCGAAACCGGGACCTGGCTCTAGGAGTGCAAGAACATTACCACTAGACCCCATCCCGCTTTTGTTTAATATTGCAGAAAGAAAATGTTAAAACCCAAACAGTTATTTGATCATCATCTTCTCTAAACAACAAACCCAAACCCTAGCCCTAAATGTAACATCCTTAAAACAAAATAACTAATGGGTCGGGTTAAGAAGTAATCTGAACTTCTAGTTAATGACATAGTTGGTTGGGATCGACGCGTAAAGCTTGGTTTAGCAAAACTAAGGGGACTCAGTTAACCGTTAATACCAGGGTTTGTGAGATGAATGTGTTAAAGGATTTACGAAGGACCCGAAACGAAACATAGAAAAGGTTTAAAAGCCAACTTATGGCAAACCCTAAGCCACGATCGGCTTAGGGGCATGCGACGGCGGGAAGTTAAAGCGAAAAGGGAAAGGGCCGGAACGATGGTCTCACGGCGATGCTATGGCGGCAACGAGCGGGGGAAAGGCTTCATCTCACGTAAGGTAAACCTTAAACCTTGTTCTTTGTTTCATGTTCTCGATTTGCATGAAAACCCGATTAGGGTTGATCTTTGTTACACTTACTCATCGGAGAAGAAAGCATGGAGGAGCGACATGGTTATGGCAGCGGCGCTCGGTGGCTGTTGTCGTAGCCGGGATGGTGTTATTAGGCGAGCATGGTGGCTGTTGTGGCCAAAAACTTGATGGGTGTAAACTATATATATATATTTATAAGTATTTTTCACACAATTTGAGTTTTAAAATGGGTTTTCACCAAAGAATAATCACACACACGTCGGGCAAGTGTACCCGTCGGATAGCAATATAGTTAAGGTAAGAACCGGATATCAATCCATGGACATGGTGGGAAGCAATAATAGACCGAAACTAAGATTCAATAAAGTGATGGTATAAAGATATTTTGAAGAGTTTGTTTTAATTAACTAAGTTAAGATCACAAGTCAAACAATTAAGGATAAGATATCACTTCGGTGTCGAATCCATCTAGAATACATTCAATACACTCATAGAAACATGGCAAATACACGAAACATAAATTGACTAAATTCTCGTCAAAGATATCTAATCAAATGACCATTCGGAAAGCGAGCATGAATTACACAAACCAACCACCTAAAGTCATACAATGAAGCTCACGTGTTTAACAATCATGTCAATGTTTATAAAGATTGAACTGGCTTCCGATTAAGGTACACTAATCCAAGAACTAGTTGGAAAGATAATATGAACAACACACTACTCACCTCAAGTTGATTAAATTAGACAACAATATGCATTTCTTCAACATACAATGTTCATAGAAAGGTTATATAAATTAGGAGAATGTGTCTACAATTCCTAGATAAACATAAAACTAAGCATGAAACATCATAACAAACACTTTGTCTTTCCAAACATAAGCATAAGGATACACATACAAATATAATGGTTCATAAACAAGACTTCATTCACCATTCCTAGTCAAATGCCATAAGTTAGTATAAATACATACACCAATCCATAAATATAAACATAAACCACAAGTTTTTCAACATAATATGGCATACACAAATACAAGTCTTGTAAACAACTCAAAATACTTGAATACATAATTTCATCGAAGAATAATCATACGGTTGTCATAACATTAACACAATAATTTCCAATAATCCATGAATGTTGTCAAATGTATCTAAAATTCATCTAAACCAAAGTGAACAAGATTTTTAGTTCATCATGAGCACAAAAATTACAAATAAGCCGGGAAAAAAAGTGAGAAACATGATATGAAAACAAGAATCAAACCACTCCTCCAAACCTAGATGTTGTTGTTGATGTATGGTGATCCTCTTGATGTTGTATCCTCTCCAAGAAGCTTGAAATGTGCCTGGAACAAGGATAATACGAGCTGAAACAGTGGGTTTTTCTCCCTGGTTGCTGAATAATTGAATTAGAGTTTAAGTTCTGTTTATATAGAAAAGGGGAGGCACGACCGTGCCTGGTACAAAGGTACGGTCGTGTCTAGGTCTTAACAGGACTGTGTGACAGAGGGTTGACCGATCCGAAGCTTCCATTGGGTCTCGCTGATCGAGGAAGTATGGCTGTTCAGACTCACGAGATGACACGCGACCGTGGGGAGTCAAGGCACGGTTGTGCCTTGAATTTTGGCTTGGCGCGGTCGTGCATGATGTGGGCGCGGCCGTGCCTAGGGTTTGCAAGCTTGGCATGACCGTGCAAAGTAGGGGGCACGACCGTGCCTCCATCACAGAAACCCTAAACCTTCAATTTTTTATCCTGGAATCCTCTTGTTTATTCACCAAGCTTCACAAAAACCTACAAAACAGGAAATGAAGCAAATAAGTGTCTAAACGTTGAATATAACCAAGAATTGATCGTTAAATGAGTGAAGTTTTGTGCCAAATAAATGTGTAAATCTTAACACATCAGCGTGCATGGAGGGGAGCGAAGGAGAAGGAAAGCGGAGACGAGCCGGCATGTATTACGACTTCGGTTTAGTCCGGGAGATCGATAGCGGCAAGGAAAGGAAATGGTGACGCAAGCGTGTGACTGTAGTGGAAAATGGTAGTAGCGGCGAATGAAGCCGGTGAGGGGAGAGAGACGCAGCAGTGGCACTCGGCATGGCGTTGACAGCCGTGGTGGTGGCGTTGGGTTGGCAAAGGTGTAGTGTAAGAGTACGATCACAATGGTGGTGAGTGGTGGTGTCGGGCTAGGGCCGCATGGAGAAAGAGGGTGGTGTTCCTTGGCGAGTCGTGGATGACGAGAGTGTCCGGATGGCTGCGGATGTCAGGGAAGATGGAGCATGGGCAAAGTCGCGCAGCAAAAAGCGGTGAACCCGGCAAGGGTTTTCACCTTGTGAATGGCTTGCATGCGGCAGGTAAACCAACTTGTACATGTGCGCGTTCAAAGAGTTAAAACTTGCGTGGTCTCGGACGTACATGTATGTATGTTTAGGAACCGGTTCAGGTACTCGGTTTTCGAATGGGACAAGGACGGACCGAGGTGTGAGCTATGGATATAAGAGTTCGATAACCAGAAGGGCGAGTAGTAAATACCGAGTATTAGGGTTTATTAATTATACATTATGTAACGCACGTTTAGAACGTGTTTTGATCACGTGATCACGCGTTTGCCAGGATTTGGATTCAAGCGTGGACGGACGAGTTGCAGAGCAACGGTTTGGATTGCCTTGTAACCTGTGAGTTTGTAATCCCCCTATTTTAAATGTTTTAACGTTTTGGGGCTTGCGTACATAATTATGAAATAAGTTTACTCTATTAAATATGTTAAGGAGTTCGGGTTCTAACCCGATGCGTTTTGAATATAAAATAATTGTTAAGTGATCGTAGCGTCTATGGTGGGATCATGGGAATGTTTGAGTTAAGGGTATGGGTTATTAAAGTGTGTCGTATTAAGGGCCGCACGAAAAGAGTCGTGTCGTACATTAAATGTTTATGATATATTGTATGAGAAATATGTTGTTCTAGGGTTATGCGTGAGGAGCAAGTATAGTTAACGAGTCATGTAATTGGTAGTATGTAGTTTGTGTTGTGTGTTCGTAGTTGTATATTTGCATCATCTCATTATGGCAAAGCAAATAGGATTGCGAAGGACGAGGTCCTTCGGGAAGTCACTAACGGTGACGTTTATTTAACAGGTTAATGATGAGCTTGGGGTGTGTTGAACGCACTGACGAGGGTGGAGTGATGAGGTGTGTGTTTAAAAGTATATTTATGTGGTTGAAATGCATGCAAACGTAGAGTTATATTTATTATGCATGTGATGATATTAATGTGATATGTTTGTGTGACGTATGGACGATATTATGTGGGGTATGTAGAGTAGATTGACTGTTGTGCCAGGATTGTGACGTGACGTATATGACTGTTGTGTCAATTAATTGTGGGAGCCTTGGTTAAGGCCGGATGTATTAATGTCTAAAGTGTGTTGTGTTAATCAAGTGTCGAGATGTACTTGTTCTTGGGTAGGAGTGGTTAGTATAGTAAGTTAAGTCTATAGCGACGAGATGGTAATGTTATTTTTATTGTGAATAATAGTAGTACGGGCTGAGTCCCGGGTGATGAACGGGTATGGGGTGCTGTGAAATGTCAGGGGGTTAACTATTGGTTAATAAATCATAAAAATATTTGCAAGGACCATGTTAGCCACCGGCTCGCAAACTTAGCTATGGGGCTTTTGTTTAGAGGATCAAAACGAGTAGAGGGATGTGTGTTATTACCTGAAATGGTTGCGGAAAGATGAAGGTCGTGTTCTCCCTGCTTCCGCGAACCGAGAGGGAACAAGATGAGAGGAAAAGTGGACTCGACGATGGATTTGAGTTGTAAATCGGTAGGGGTTAATCCAAATGATAAGAAAATGCATGTAACGGCTCGTAGCCGACGAGATTGACGGGATTTTGAACGGTTTCCATGGCTTGAGGGGTGGGTTTTGAAACCCACAACCGAAAATCTTAAATGGATTAAAAAAAAACGCGATTTCTAATCAATCAATGAGTTTTACCTTCCTTTTTTTGATTTCAAATTAGTTTCAAAGAATTAGAATCCCGGATTTGAAGGAATTTGAGAGTTTAAATGCGTATTTGACTTTCGAAAGTCAAAATTGAGTGGTTCTTGTTCCATGGTTCAAGATGAGAAGGGAGAGGATTCAAATAAGGGTCCAGTAGGTTTGAGGGGGTTTAAAACTTGATTTATTTGTTTAAAATCAAATCTAATTGTTTTAATTTATTCATAAGTCTTATTTTATTAATTTAAACATAAATTCTTTTATAAAAAAATAGTTTTTTTTAATAAATCTAACCTATTCAATTAGATTTAAATATTTTATAAATAGATAACTTCCATTTTTATAAACTTGTAAATTGTATAAATGATTTGTTTAATATGATCAAATATACATATGTTTATATTTAAAAATAAATATATGTATATATATAAAAGATGTAGCTACATAATTAAAACTCAAAGGTTTTATTTTTGGACATATTTACGACAAAAAAAATGTATATATTTAGTAGGAGAATAAATGATATGTATTTGCAAGGATTGAAATTTTGAATTTTGATACTCGTTGAAATAATTAAGATGGTAGGTACGGGATCGAAGTGAAGTGTCATTATTGTTTTAAAAAAAAAAATAAGGCCGGAAAATAATGAATGTTACAATAAAAGATTATTATATTGTGTAGGATCGGTGAATATAAGATGGTTCTATTCTAGTTGAGATTGGCGAAAACAATCACAACTAAGCAATGTAAACAAGTAAACACAAGAAGTACTGATAAATGCAATTTGTATTAAGCTTCAATGGTTACAAGATTACATAGAAAACTCTAAGAAAAGCACACTTGTACAATGAACCGATACACTACTTATATAGTAACTTAGAATCAAGACAGACCCTTGATTCTAAGGATCAGATCGAACACAAGCCGTTGATCTTGTTTACTAGAAGCTGAACTACACGTTAAGACAATAAATACTACAAAGGATAACTTTACTCAAACGTCTTCTTAGGCATCATTGCTTGGATACTTGGAAGGAGAGCGTTGTTGTCTTTTATTGTCTACACCAGTGACATTCTTTCTGCATGAGATGTGTAAGAGTTGCAGCAGAAAGTTGTCAGTGGAAAAGTTGCTTTTGCTTTGCCAATCAGCAGCAACTCTGGTCTTCAGCAGATAAGGCTGTCCGCAGCAGAATTGTCCATCAGCAGGAGAACAACTATCCACAACAAACAAGCTTATTCGTAGCAGCTTGTTGGTCAGCAGCAAAACTGTGGAGTCCGCAGCAGTTGTTCTTAGAGAATTTTGTAGCCCTCAGTCTTTATATCTACAAACTCCCCCTAGACTGATGCTACCAAAACTCTCTTACTGCTTTTGTTGCTGAAGCTTTTGAATGTTGGAAACTATCCTTGCAACCTCATAGCCTCTAGGGTCCTTGCTGAGATTGTCAAGAGGAAGCTCAGACAGAGTCTTGATGTCTTTGCTTGGCATACTGAAGATGGCCTTGCTTGAACATCTTATCTTCTGTCGTCTGACATCTATCAAAGTGTACTCATCCTGAGCAGCATTGTAGGACCAACTGATGAATGGAGAGTGGGATTAGAGAAGTTTAGCATCAAAGATTATATCTTTGCTAGGATTGAAGTGATGTTTGATCACTAGAAACAGATGCCTCCCACCTTCATTCTCAGGCTCATGAGTTTCACCTAGCTCCATCATTCTTTGTAGATCAAAATCTGGAAGCTGCATTACCTTATCAACATATGTATAAATTGATTTTTTTACTTCTGTCCTTCCTCTGAAGACTTCAAACCATTGGTCTAGATTGCTGCAGAACCAGATAACAATTCCTCTTGAATCTTCTGGTGTGGTAGTAGGTTTGGTTTTCTTCTTGGAAGGCTGTTGATGAGAAGGAGCTGGGTGTGAGTATTTGGACTCTTTGGGTGGAGAGGAGGGAGGTCTAGCAGGGAGAGTGGAAGGTTGTTGGATAGAGGAAGGAGTGGATGAGGGAGTAGGCTTGGGTTTCTTTTGTTGTCTGTCATCTGTTTGAGTGTTTACCCTTTTCTTTGAGCCTGTCTTCCCCAATCTTTCTTCCTCTTCCTTCTTGACTTTGACATATAAGACTTGTAGGTTCATGAAGCTCATGGGACCTAGCCTCTTTCCACTCTCTCCTCTAGCCTTCAGGAAGTCCATCATGACCTTCCTTTCTTTGTGGGTCGTAATGTTAAAAGCAATGGTCTTCTTGGTTTTCTGTTTGGCTTTTTCTTCTTCTTCAGCCCTTTTTCTTATTTGCCAGTTGACCTTGCTGGCCCATGAAAGCTCTGTAGATTTCTTTATTTGATAATTTCTCAAGGTAGTCTGCATCCTCACCTTGAGAAATCAGAGCTTCTATCCACTCCTCTCTCATTTCTTTGGCTAGTTCAAAGGTTATCATGAACTTAGCCTCTTCTTTTCTTTTCTTTTCTTTTCTCTTTCTTCTTCTTCTTCTTCTTTATTGAGTTTTTCTTGCAGCTGAAGAGCTAGAGCTTCATCTTCTTGTAATTGTGTAGCTGCAAGAAATTTTAACTTTCAGATCATCCAGTTGCCTAGCATGCAACTGGATCTGTTGTTCTCTGAGGAGAATGACAGCTTTTCTTTCTTGAATCTTTCTAAACTCTGTCATCTCCTCTTCTTCTCTTTCCCTTCTTCTCCTCTCTATTTCTCTTTTCTATTTCTTTAATCTTTCTTCTTCTTCTTCTGTCATGATGCCCTTCCCCTTGTCTTTGTTGGATGCCTCTGCTTCAGCTTCATGGATCACAACAGCAGATGTAAGAGATGCTGTTGGGATCTCAGCTTCATCTTCATTGGCAGGTTGAGGAATAGAAATAGAGGAAGGGACTGCTTCATTCTCTTCCTTTTCCCATTCATTCCCATATATAGATTTAAAGGCCTCTTTGACATTCTGAGCAGCCACTTTTGTTGACCCTATCTGCTGCATTTAGTATGACAATTGGTGAGGAGGGAAGGGATAGATCTGAGTCAGAGTCATCCATTACAGGCCATCCCTCCTTTTCAAGAAAAGCTTTGATAATCTTGATCATTGCTTGACTTTTGAAGGAGTTGATGTTGAAGATGTGTGTCCTGAGCTCAAAGACCTTGTGCAGGAAGTCAGGATTGAGGAGTAGGATCGCTTGGATGTTGTTGTATGTGAAAGATGATCCATCACTTAAGAAGAACTGAAAGCCAGAGGACCCAGTGCTTGACCATCCTTGCACTTCCAGGCTCCTGACCACTTCATTGTAGAAAAATCTTCTCCAACATAGAACTTCTTCTTCTGTTAAAGTACAGTCAAATCTTAGAGCCAGTCCTTGTTCTGATGTTGTTGAGGATTCTGCATGGTGTTCAGTATGGACCACCCTGTTTGCTTCTTCTAGGAGCCTTTCAAACCAGGGTAGATTATCCTCCATCAAGACGTAGAACCTGTCGATTGCAAGTTCTGCTGAGAGATCTGTAGAAGTGTTGATGCAACTTGATAGGTACAATTCAAGAACCTGAAGTGGATTCAGTGCATTCCAATTCAGCTGTTCTATTCCACCAAACTCCCGTCCAATCCAGAATCTCTCAGAGAGACCATCATACCCTCAAGCTAGAATAGAATCAAACTCTAGCTTATGTGCAGTCGGTGTGAATTGAGGGGCAATGGTCTATCTTGATATGTTTGCAGCAGCAGGAAGTATGCTGAATGACAAAGGTGCATCTTTATTTTGACTTTCATTCTTCAAAACCTCATCCACAGCTCGGACAACTAACTTCCAATCCCTAGTGATATCTTCCTCTTCATCTACTGAGTCTGACAAGTCATGGATTTGAACAAAAGCAGGTTTGAAGAGAAAACTTTGAAAAGCAGCCTACTCTTGTATCCATTCATCGAGGCTGTCAGCATCATCTTCCATAGTAACTATCTCCCCCTTTTTGGTTGCATCAGTGCATAGAGTTTCATGTGTTTGAGTGCCCACTGATACAAGGGAGAGAGTAGTCACTGGAGGGCATTGATGGGCTTCATGCATAGAGACTTGGTGCCGTAGTTTAGACACTTTAGCCTCTAGCATTGCCACCCTGGCCGTTAATTCCAAATTTTGAAGTTTCAGTCTGTCCTCATCCACATTTATGGAATCCTTGGAACTAGATGGGGCCTTAGGCCTAGCCTCTGCATCCCCATCACTCTGGTTTTCTTGGCACCTGGGATTCCTCTCAGTGAAGAATGTTTCAAGAGAAACATCCTCACTGTGAGTTGCCGTGGTTAGGGTCTTAGTGATGTTATCATTGTCCTCCTTGTCAATTGATGTACCAGAGGTAGTGATAGCCCTTTCCACATTCACTCTATCATCACTCTCATAGTGAACCATCTTAGGTGATGAACTTGGGGTGGGTACATTAGCAGCCAAGTCAATCAATACCTCCGAGATAGGGGTAGTTGGGGAAGGTATATCATCTTGACTAGGTGCCTCTACACTTAAGTTCAGAGAAGAAAAATAATGAAATGGCTCAGCAGGTTGTTCTATGGATCCGGGATGTGATCATGATCCTAATAGAGAAACTTCCAAGGAAGTCTCTCTACTGGTTTAGCTATCCCTTTTGATATTCTCATCAGAATGTTAGGATTCTGAATGAGGGCTTTTAGGTTGGGATTGGGCCTGTGAGACAAGAATAGAAGGAGTCTTCTTGCTCCCTTTTCTGGTATATTTTTCCGCAACTGGGGCCCTGTGTTCCAGTTAGGCTGTGATAACATCCAAAACAAGTGTAAGTAGTTTTTGTGCCTGTGCATCCTTAGTAGTATGCACAGGGGTTCGAACAGTGGAAGCAGTTTGTTGTTCAGGTTTTGAAGTGGAGGATGTGGGATCAATATCAGCTGGGATTGCTGAACTATCACCCTGGGTACTTTATATGTTCATCATTGTAGATAACAATGGAACAATGGCCCTGCGAACTTTTTGGAAACAGTTCTCATGCTTTGAAAAATATTATTTTTATGACCCAGCATAAGATAGATTCTTGCAGGTTTTGAAAGATCTTTTAGTTTATTGTTAAAAACATCCTGCAAGAACCTTGGGTACATATAAAATGCCTGCTTTGCACCTTCTTGAAGGTATATCTCAAACCTTCAAAGATGAGATGTGCAAAGTTGAAGCCTAGGCCAGTGACCATATCGTGAATAGCAGAGGCAAGTGCAGAGCTCACTTGGTGCCATCCACTTCTCTTCTGAGATATGCATTGTAGAAGAGTGTGGCATAGAAACTTCCATGGAGGGCCCATCAGCGCCTTTTCGATGGTATATTCTTTCTGATTTTCAGTGTACCCTATGGATACAAAGATCCTCATATACTCTTCCCTTGAGTATGAAAAGGCGGCCCCTCGTCCTGAAGCTTGAGATGTTTTCTAAGGGTAGCTTCAGTGACGATGATGTCTTTGCCGTCTACCTTAGCTTGGATTTAGGGAATCCCCTGTTCGGTAGAGTCTCCAAAATTTCTTCCATATGAGGGATGTATATGGTGGGGTTGACGTTTAATGCAAAGTATATCTTTGATCGACAGAGAAAATCGATCATGTTATTGAACCCCTCGGACTTCTTTCCTTTTACTAGTTTATATCGGCCTCTGCCATTGTTGTTGGGTTTGGAGGGAAGGAGGAAGGTTTTTTAAAGGTGGTTAAGTATGGAAGGCTTTGTATGCTGTGAATGCTTGAGAGAAAATGGTGAGAGTTAGGTTGGAATTGAATGTGAAGAGGTTAAGGTGAAATTTGATTTGTGTTATAACGACAGAGTAGGGAAAAATCAAAGTTACTTGTACAGTACAACCTTATTCACTTTTCACTGTTACAAATGTAATACATTATAACAGTCATGGTAAAGACTGACAAGACTTTTTACAGCAGGTAAAAGTTAATTTGGACTTATCTTTACCCATCAGCAGCAAACTTGGTTGCTGCGGATGGTTAAGTCTATCCGCTGCAAACTTGGTTGCTGCGGATGGTTAAGTCAGTCAGCAGTAAACTCAATTGCTGCTGATGGATACAATGGTCAGCAGTAAAAATGTTGTTGCTGAGTGCCTTAAAGTTATATGCAGGAAACTTGTGAGTTTTTGGAGCACTGTATTGTCTTTCTATTCCCTTGCTCTGTCACACCCTGACCGATGGCGGAATCATCGGGGCGGGACATGTAATACTGTTCATAGCACATGGTTGACTAAATTGAAATATATTAAAGTCAAATTTGCATTTCAAATAATCCAAGTACAAAACCAAATTCAAACAAGATACATAAAATAACTCATAAAATTCTTGATTTAAATTGCTAAGTCCAAATCCTATGTTGAACACGTCTTGAATCAATCTCACATATTGGGGCCTGAAACATGAATAAAATAAAGTCAACTAAAAAGTTGGTGAGTATAACACAGTTGTATGTAGATAGCATATAATTGAAAACAAATCCTTTACATGACATGATAAATAAGGCGTTTATGGGGAGCAGCTATTGTGTAACCAAATGTACAATCAAACCTTGTAACTAGCATGCAAAAATTGTGTTGTCGGTTTCAATCACCGCGTACCATGGGTGGGTTTGTCAGACTCAATAGATCTATCATTGAAAACCGTCGGCTTGTATAGTTAATGATTACACATAAGAGCATACAAAGGTTAGCACACCTAGCACTCGGGCACAAAGCTCAAATTTTGCACACATGTATGTAAATAGGATTTTTGCACTGGTGTTGTTTGTGTAAATGTAAATGTGTAATGTGTAATGCGTATAGAGTTCATGTTCCACCCCGAAAGTGTGAAAGAGTAAAAAGGGGTTGTGAATACTCACTTGGTATGGAAGTGTAGCTAACAAAGATTATAGATAGCAAATATGATCCTCGAAATGCACAATTTAACCTAAAGAGTAATGTGTATTGAATCAAATAGATGCATAAGGTTTAGGTCTAAAATGAAAGTTGAATTTGTGTATAAAACTATTCATTTGTATTTAAAAAGTATTGAATAAAATATATAGAGTTTGAAGTAAAATATTTTTGAAACAATTTGATTATGTTTAAATTGAATAATTGAATAAATATATAATTATAGTTTATGAAATAATGTAAATATTAATTGTAATTAAGTATAAATAATAAATGAGTTTGATTTAAAATGTAAATTAAATAAATAATTATTATCTTATTTATTTATAAATTTTGTAACTTAATTATTTAAAATATCATTTAAGTGTAAGATAGTAAATATAAATTTAATTTTTCATAAACTTTTAAATATATTATATTTATGCCAAGATTAAACTTCTAATCCATTTTTAAATACAGAAAACCCATTTTTTTTAAAATCTGAAACATTTACTGATTAAAATATATAAAATTATAAATCTGATAAAAGTTCTGAATCTCACACGACCGCGCCTCGGAAGGGCACGATCGTGCTCAAGCCACGGGCGCGACCGCGCTAGTCGGGGCGCGACCGGGTTGATCAACAGGAGCACAATCTAGACAAGTCAACAGGCACGACCGTGCCTTGGCCCGGCACGGTCGTGTCTATGATCTTTAGACACAACAGAGACTAGCCCAGCGGGCATGACAAGGTCTGGACAGGAGGACACGACCGCGCTGCTAGTCGGCACGACCGCGCTCTATGAGGCACGGCCGCGCTAGATGATTAGCGCGACCGTGTCTTTTCCAAATCAGACACGAATTTACAAATTCTTGTATTTTAAACGTTGGAATTGTTAGGGCTTATGATTAATGGTTTATTACGAGTCTTTTCATATAATCTAATTGTATGTACATCGCGTTTAAGTAGGGGTTCGATTAAATCATTTTTAATAAAGCATGAGTTCTGATTCGGATCGATTTCTATAATGGAAGCCCAAATTGATTAGGGGCTTTCGATACAGATACTGAAATGAATGAATGAAAGGATTCAATTACCCTGAACAACAGCGAATTGATAAAGAACGGTAGGGACGAAGTTCCGGCGACGGCAAGACTGGTTTCCGGCGACTTCTGCTGTGGTTCCGAATGCTTCAGCGGCTTCAGATGATTCAGAGATGATTTGGGAAACGATTGACTGGATTGCTTGAGATAATTCTGATCGAAAAAGCTTGAGAGTGTTTTTTTTTCTTGAATTGAGAGAGTTTTTCTTGAATTGTTGAAATGAAACTGAGGCGTTTTGAGAATTTGAAAAAGTGGTAATACAATTGTTAAGGGAAAACAAACGTATGACTGTTACGGATTCGAACGATCGGGCGATCAAAGTTGCAGTTACGTTTCAGCTGTTACACAGGCGTGACCGTGCCTAAATATGGCACGACCGTACCTAGGCACCGGGCGCGATCGTTCCAAAGTAGGTCGCGCGACTGTGCCAAAGCACTTGGCGCGACCGTGCTAGGACGAAGCACGACCATGCTAGACTAGGGTTTCTTGACATTTTCAACTTTAGTCCTTGACTTTTCAGATTTGATAAGTTTGAATAAAATAGTTTTTTGTATAGTGTTTAAATGTATATAATCGAGCAAAACTTGTAAATTTGTATTGAATCATGGCATTTCGTTTAAGGTAAACAAAATAATAAGGCATTGAATTGAAATATGGATACTAAATTCTGAGATGTTACATGCTCTCACAGAAACAGTTCAGAGTGTGGTTCTTGAACTCTATACCTTGATCACACCTTATGATTTTCACCTTTTGATTGCTTTGATTCTCAACTCAAAGAATGTATGATTTAAGAATCTCAACAGTTTCATCTTTTGTTCTCAAGAAGTATACCCATGAAAATCTGGTATAGTCATCAGTAATCACCAGACAGTATGATTTCTTGCCCATTGACATGACATTTGTAGGACCAAAGAGATCCATATGCAGCAGCTGTAGTGGAGTGTCATTTGAATTCAATGTCTTGGGCTTGTGAGAACTTTTATGTTGCTTCCCCTTCAAGCATGCAATGTAGTGATCCTCAAGTTGGAATTCTTTGTCAGGAAGCACTCTGACAAGATTTTCCTTCACCAACTAGTTAATGGTTTTTATGTTAACATGACTTAATCTTCTGTGCCAGAGAGCTGATTCATCAACTGATGTCTTTGATAAAAAACAAGATACACTACAAGATGGAGTGACCTCATTCATGTCAAGCACATATAGGTTATCTTTTGTCTGAGCAGTCAACAATATCTTTTCTGGAGGAGGTTTGCTTAAGCCAAGGGATAGTACAAAATATTTTTTATCTTTGAAAAGCATCCAATGCTTTTGATCACAGACCTGGGACACACTCAAGAGATTAAAGTCTAATTCTTTGACATAGTTTACTTTCAATAGTCATCCTTTCATTGGACACAGTTCCTTGTCTAGTGATTGATCCTCCTTTTGAATCACTCCCAAAGGCAACATATCCTCCATTGAAGTGTCTGAAGTTGGAGAGGATGGATCTATTTCCGATCATGTGCCTGGAACAACCACTGTCTACAACCCATGTTTTATCCTTGTGATCTGGTTGTCCCTGCACATGAGAGAGATCTAGTTAGAGGGAGGAACTCAAGAACTTGCAAACTTGGGTAACCTTGTTGTTGGATCATCAGCATCATCATGCTTGCATTCAATTGAACTAATGATGATGCTTGGAAGGATAGGAGCTAGGATCTTGACTTTCTATTGCTGAGGAGGTGGTTTTCCAGATCTCTTTGGTTTGTCAGCAGCTGATGTTGCTTTGGCTGCTGACAGATTTGCTTGATCAGCAGCAGATTTTGCTGCTGACGACTTTGGCTTATCAGCAGCAAATTTTGTTGCTGATGATGGTTTAACAACAGATGTATGCCTATCCTTGTTTCCAGATGGTTTCTTTGTTGAAGTTCTTTTGTTGATAGGCTTTTGGTTAGGAGGAACTTGGTTTCTCTTTAGAAGTTCTTTTGTTGATAGGATTTTGGTTAGGAGGAACTTGATGAAGAATCTGGTTGAATGGATTAAATTCACAATTTGCAGTAAAGTGGTCTGATTCACCACAGATGATGCAAGATTGTTGAGGTTTTGGCAGCTGCTTCCTTGATGGGGATAGAGATTTTCTTAAATGAGTTGCCTTGGCTTCAAAGCTTCTTACCTTTTTGTTCTTGTTTGTCTTCTCAAAAGCATGTTGCTTGAGGTTTCTTTGTTGCTGAAGGTAGTAGAAGCAGGTACTGGCAGTATGGTTGTATATGCCACAGACAAAACATGATTTTGCCAGTTTGTGCCATTGGAAGTACACATAATCTTTTCTCTTGAACAAGTCTTTGAAATTCCAGGGGTGAGCTTTGTTGTGCTCAAAAGTGGCTTCCTCCAATGTCTTTTGAACATATGGAACTCTCTCTCCAGGTGCATGACATATGTCTAACACCTTTTTTGGTTGGGTTGATTTGGATTGAGGATTTGGGTTGGTGGAGGTTGAAGAGTGTCCCTTTTCAACAGTTAGCTTTCTTCCTTCCGGAGGATAGTTGATTTTGATTTGCTTGGTGAGTTGAGATACTGGTACTGTTTTTGAAGGATGAAGGGGCTTGGGTTGTTGGGTTGAGTAGCTTCAAAGGCAGGTGGTGATGGAGCTTTATTGGTTTTAGTGGAGTCTGAGCATGTGGACTCAGACTCGGATGAAGTAGTGCATTCTTGCTTAGAGGTTTCTTGGACAGCAGGGTCAAGATTTCGGTTGGCCAGATCAAGGTTGGAAAGATTGAAACTTGGTTCATGAGAGACATAGTCAGCAGGTGGAGGAACAACATTGTAGGGTTTTTCAGCTTGAAACCCAAGTCCAGCAGTTACCCTTTCATGAATTTGAGCATCAAAAAGTTTTTGCAGCTTTTTGGATGCAAACTCCTATTTTTCCACATGGACCTTTTAGTTTGCTAATTCAGCTCTTGTAGCCTTTAACTTAACCAGAAGATCATCAATATGAGTTTCAAGGTTTTTTTGTTCATGTTTTAATGATGAAATCTCTTTATTTAAACAGTTAATCTTTTCTTTGTAACTGTTTTCAACCTTTTTAAATTCAGATTTCATTTGGTGAAACTCTTCATTTTGATCGATGAGATTCTGGTTATGTTTTCTATATCCACGAACCTTATCAATACAAGCCTGAGTACAAATATTTTCATATACCTGAGGTGGTATCTCTAATGTGTCTGCCATGAGAGCTTGATTGTTGGCAGGAAGATCCTCATACTGGAAGCTCCAGTCAAAGTCAGCAGTTCCAACTGCTGCATAAGTGTAGTTTGAGCAGGAGGAGTGGCCTATTGCTGTTGTTGTTGTCTTGGTTGAGCTTGGTGAGCTTGTCTTGTCTAAGCATCAGCTGGCTTTTCCTTTGGTGCCTTGCATTCTCTAGCAAAATGACCAAGTTGGTTACAGTTGTAACACCTTATATTGCTTTTGTCCAAGCCAACTCTGGTATTGGAGTTATTGCTTGGAATGGGTCTTCCCGTTCTAGAGTAGAACCTTTTTGCTCTTAGAGAGAGCATGGCATAGGAGTGCTATACATCCATTTCTTCTAGATCATCTGGATGAAAACATTCCAGATCTTCCTTGATAAAGGACATATTGCTTGAGTTTTCAGAGACAAAAGCAAAAGAGGTTGATGTCTGAGGTGGGCTTCAAGAAGAAATGATGAGTTGTTTGATTGAGAGGTTAGAGTCTTGCGATGAGTGACAATGGGAGGGTATTAGTTGCTAGAACTGGGAACTGAGTGATCAGAGTGAAGTGCCGAGGAAATGGTGGTGGATGATGAGGCTGTTGAGTAACTTGAGCTTCTCTCATTGGCTTGAATCATTTCTAATTCATAGGTCTTCAGCATGCCAAACAGCTCAGTCATCTGCAGAGTCTTCAAATTTTTAGTTCTTCTGATTGACACTGTGTAAAGTGTCCAGCTGCTAGGTAGAGACCTGATAAACTTCTTGAGAATGTTTTCATTCTCCAGCTTCACTTTTGAGCACTGTAGATATCCCATAAGGTAATTGTACCTATTATACAACACAGTTAGAGACTCACCTTCCTTCTAGAAAAAGTTCTCATATTGTTGCTTCAGAATGTCTCTTCTATTTTCTTTCACTTCTTCTAAACCAGCAAACATATTTTCAAGAGCCTCCCATAGCTCCTTGGCAGTCTTGTATCTTCTGAAGTTGTGAAATACTCATTTGGCAAGCACATCTGGATGGCTCCCAAGGCTTTGAAGTCTACCTCCATCTTCGTGATGTCTTTATCTGAATAATTTGAGGGTTCTTTGGGGATTGATGGACCTCTGGAATCGGCAGAGGCCACCATGGGTACATATGGTCCATCTTTAATGGATCTTCACATCCCATACTCTTGATAGCAGAAGAAACTTTCCATCCAGTTCTTCCACATATCATAGTCTTCTCCAGACACCAGTCTTGGTGGTCTGTTGATGCTTCCAATATCTTCAAAACCATTATTTTGTGCCATTTTGTATTTGTGATATAGGGTGTCTTAGAAAAGAGATAGTATAGAATAGAACCAGAGAATGATTAAACAAGTGTGAGTTTGGTTAATCTGAGAGCCAAAGCTCTGATACCACTTGTAGGATCGGTGAATACAAGATGGTTCTATTCTAGTTGAGATTGGTAGAAACAATCACAACTAAGCAATATAAACAAGTAAACACAAGAAGTACTGATAAATGCAATTTGTATTAAGCTTCAATGGTTACAAGATTACAGGGAAAACTCTAAGAAAAGCACACTTGTATAATGAACGGATACACTACTTATATAGTAACTTAGAATCAAGACAGACCCTTGATTCTAAGGATCAGATCGAACATAAGTCGTTGATGTTGTTTACTAGAAGTTGAACTACACGTTAAGACAATAAATACTACAAAGGATAACTTTACTCAAACGTCTTCTTAGGCATCATTGCTTGGATACTTGGAAGGAGAGCGTTGTTGTCTTTTATTGTCTGCACTAGTGACATTCTTTTTGCATGAGATGTGTCAGAGTTGCAGCAGAAAGTTGTCAGTGGAAAAGTTGCTTTTGCTTTGCCAATCAGCAGCAACTCTGGTCTTCAGCAGATAAGGCTGTCCGCAGCAGAGTTGTCCATCAGCAGGAGAACAACTATCCGCAGCAAACAAGCTTATTCGCAACAACTTGTTGATCAGCAGCAAAACTGTGGAGTCCGCAGCAGTTGTACTTAGAGAATTTTATAGCCATCAGTCTTTATATCTACAGATTGATTTAAAGATCACTTATTCTGGTCTTTTTTAGATAACTTATAGTAAAGACTTTAAAAACATAACTTACTAAAAATACTTCATTAAATAATTAAAGTTCAACCAACTCGAGCAACACAAGAGAACTAGCCATGAATGACCATACAAGTGACTCCACTAACCCTTTGATAATGTGTGGAAGTATTCCAACGCCAAGGGAGAGTGGGTATAGGTTGCCTCTTGTTTCACTCGAACGAGAAGAATAAGTTCATCTTACAAGACATAGAAACGAAAATAGAAAGATAAAGCTAAATAGACCAAAACCGAGAGAGTTCGGGCTCTTAGTAGAGCTCTAAGGCCTTCCCTACCCTTGATCTTGGACACCTAAAACACTATAATGAGCTTGTGATTTATAGACTCCTAATTTGGTAATGCACGGGCGTGCATTGGGATGCACGGCCGTGCATTGGGATGCACGATCGTGCAAAGCACACATTTCTTGCACGTGAGGGAATTTGGCAGAGTAGGAAAGGACGGGGGCACGTTGCACCATTTGCACGACCGTGCAATGGGATACACGACCGTGCAAAGCCCAATTTTGTATCTTTGCTTTATTTTGACTTTTGGGATGGCTCCATGCATCCGGTTTCGTTCAATTGGCTTCCGAACGCTGAGTTAGCCTTGTTTTTGGTTTCCTTCATGTTTTTGTATGCGAGGTTTAATTATCCTGTTGTAATACAAATAAATGGATTAAGTATCATATCTTATCATATTCTCTATAATTTTTGCTATTTATGGGGATAATTATGCTATTTAAGAAATTGGTCCTTAAAAGACCAATTCTTGAAGAAAGAAATTTGTTTACACAAATAAATGGATCGTTTACACAAATAAATGAGTGCTTCAAAATAAGAAGAAGTTTGCATTCTTGAAGAAAGAAATTGGTCTTGACGATCTGACCTTAAAGGAGTCATTAGATTAATCCATTTATTTGTGTTATGGTCAGATCGTCAACACCAATTTCTTTCTTCAAGAATGCAAACTTCTTCTTATTTTGAAGCATTCACTACTATCAACCCCCCCATAGATTTTTTGGTTGTTTCTTCCTAATACATCCATATTCTTGATTTGCTTTGCATACTCCAAATTTTTGAGTAAGTTTGTTTTTCTTTTTGATGAAATTTCTTCAATAATTTGGGCGAGTATAACTTTCTTTTTGTTGCCCCTCTTTTTTTTCTTTTCTTTTCATTTCCATATTCATCCTTCTCTTCTTGCTAATTTTCATTTGTTGATCATAAGATGATTGTATGATCCTTTTTGAAGATAGAACTCCTCATATGTTGGAGCATGTTATGTGACAACAAGACTTGTAATAGATTAGTTTTTATGTTATATGTTTTGTATTGTATCTTGTTAAGTTTGCACAGGCGAATTAAGTTCGCCTGAACTAAAGTTGGCGTACATGATAAGTTCGCCTGATCCAGTTGTATTGTCTATAAATAGTGCAGTAGTTGTTCTCATTTGTAACTTTGTATTTTCTGGAACTACTATGTGTGTGCTGTTTACAGATTGACTACAAGAAGTTTTTTATGATATCTTGTCTTGTGTGTGATTGTATTGCGTGTGTGAGTATTCGAGACATACGTATGCGTTAGGATTCCACACTTTGTATACGTATCACGTGTTTTACAGTAGAGATTGATCGGTAGACCCGCTGGGACATACAAGTGGTATCAGAGCCATTGCTCTTGATTAGCTACTGTTGTTTAACATTGTTTCGATTGATTTTACACAACAAGATGAAGAGTTTTTGAAGTTTCCATGTTCTTAAAGTTTGTAGCGATTTTGGAAGTGAATTTTGATTGAATTCTTCATTTTTGGTGTTGTTTTACCAAAATTGATCCGATAGAAGTGTTCTAAATCATCATTTGAAGAATCCTACAAAAAGAATTTCTCTAATTCCTTCAAAAAACAAGAGATATGGAAATTTTTGAATCTGTTCGTGTGTTTGGGTGATAGAACTCTTCTCCTTGTTCTTCAGCTGAAGCAGGCGAACTTGTTTGATCAGTTACGGGCGAACTTGTCAAGCGAACTTGTTAAGTTCGCTATACTTCACTTAGGCGAACTTGTTAAGTTCGCTATAGGAAAAAACTTGTCAAAATTTTCTAAGTGTTGAATTGTTCCAAAGATGAGTACTCCTACTCATGTGAGTGTGAATAAGATGACTCATCTGTTGAATCATGATAATGAGATTTGTACTCCAACCAAGCCACCGAGGCTTATGAATCTCAAAGATTATTCTAATTGGAAAAGTCGGTATGAGAGTTATGTTAATATCAATGACACAAGTTTATGGATTCCTATTAGTCAGGTATATGAGCATCTTGTTCATCGTCATGTGGGTGTGTCAGATACACCAAAGCCAGTGTTAACTCTTAGTGATGAGGAAAAGAAATTATATGATCGTAAAAAGAAAGCTCTTGCAGCTTTATCCATGTGTTTACCATTGGACATCTATCATACGTTCAAGAAGTTTAAGACTTCTCGTGAACTTTGGGAAGGTTTAGCTAAGAGATGTGAGGGTAGCACTGACATCAAGAAGAGTAGAAGGGAATTGTTAAAGAAACAGTTTAGTGTTTTTAAACATTTTGATGGTGAATCTGTGGATGAACTTATGTCAAGATATTATCATCTTCTAAGTGAAATGGTCAACAATGACATTACTTACAAAAACAAGAAGATTCTTGAGAAGTTTCTAGATGCACTACGTGGACATTCTGAGATGTACACTATTGTGATCAAAGAACAAACTGGATTTGATGATCTGAGTCTTGAAGATTTAATGGGAAAGATTCAATCTTATGATTTGAACAAATAGAAGAAAGATACAGTCTATCAAGATCCAAGCATTTATTTTGGTAAAGGTACATCTGCATAGAAATCTGGTGGTGTTGCATTATTTTCTGGTGAATCTTCTGAAAGCTCTAAAGAAAGTTCGTGTCAAGATGGTGCATGCTTTGTTGCTTCTAATTCTGGATGTTCTAAGAATAATAAGAATGAAAGTCATTCATGTTCTACAAAGATGTCTTCTTCAACAGCTGATGATATGATGGCTATGATTGCATCATTCTTAACTTCATATGAAAACTTTATTGGTGGCAAGATCACTGATCCAGATATGATTGAGGAGGATTTTAAGCAGTTGGATAAAGATGCTTTGGAAGAAATGAATATTCAGTGGCATATGGCTTTATGGATGAGACAAGGTAAAGATCACTTGAAGAGAACTGGAAAGAAGTTCATTGGAGCATCAAGTAAGACTAAGATGGGGATGGATAAATCTAAAGTCAAGTGTTATAATTGTCAAGAGTTTGGTCATTTTGCTCGGGAATGTACAAAACCAAGAACTCAGAATGAAGGATCATCAAACACTCAAGGCAATAAAAAAAAGCAGAATACTTCCACAGCCTTAATCTCTTAACAAGATAAAAATTATGATTGGGGTATTCATTTGGAGGATATTGTTGCTCATGTTAGTCAAGCTTTTCTAGCTGAAGTTCATACTGAAGATGGAAATGAAAGCAGTTCTTCTGATGGTGACTTTACAGATTCTGGGAGTTTAAATGAAAGTGAAGAGTCAGTTCCTCAGAAAAGTGAACTGATATTTTCAAATGAAGATTTGCTTAGTGATGGAGCTGCTGGAAAAGTTACGGAAAAAATTGTTGAGATGTTAGTTGAGGGGAATGCATTCATGGAAGATACTAAACAGGTACAACAGGTTAGTTCTTGTTTAAAATGTATTGATTCTGAATTCAAAATTACGAGAGTGTGTGATGACAACACGAATCTCATATGTGACATGAAAGCAATGTACACATCGAACCAAACTTTGAAGGAAAACGAAACAATTTTGAAAGATAAAATTGAATCTTTAAAACTTGATATTAAAGTTTTGCAAATCAAAGTTAATGAACAAGCATTTCACCTTGATGTGTCATACTCTGAGTATGAAATGAAAATTAATGAACTTGCTGTGTCACAGACAGAAGTAACAAAATTGTTACGAAAGCTTGCGAGTTATAAGAATTCCAGTTTTTTGTAGGAATATTATAATGAAAAAGCTTCAGGTGCAAAGGTTATTGGAGGTGTTGGTTCTTGTCCTTCTTTTGATGACACATATATTGGGGGAGATATTGGGTATTATCAACCTTTCAATGAGAATTATACCTCGTGTCTAACTGAGGATGTTTCGGATGAAGATATGGAACCGAAAACTGTATTGAATATCAATCCTGTTACTGGTGAGGATATGATATATGATGATTCATCTGATGATGATGTTTTTGATTCAAACAAAGTTGAAGGTATAGTGAAAGAATGTAAGTATGTTGAACCAGTTGAAGTGAAGAAGGTTGCACAACCATAGCCTAAATCTTCTTATCAACCAGCAAGACCTTTTGTAAGTGGTGGTTTAGATTCTCATGAAACAAACCAGATTGAGAAAGTTTCCACTCTTGCCATTTATAAAGAGAAAGTGTAACATCCTGAAACCGACAAACTATTAGTTCGGGTTAATGGATAGCTCGAATCTCTGGCAAACCAAAATGGTTAGCTAGGTTTTCAAGTAAAACCCTATTCGTAGTATTAAAAGGACACGGTTAATCAAAAGAGGAACAATTTAAGATCTAAACGCGCAAGATTGGGACTAGAGGGGTCTGGGTGGAACTCTTTAGACTTTAAATGCAACATATTGGAAAAACCCTAAGTATTTTTGGTGACTTAGGGGTGCGACGGCAGGAACAAGCCGCGAGAGAGAGGAAGCCGGAGGGGAGAAAGGCGGTGGTTTCGAGTGGTGTTCACACGACGAAGACCAAGAGTGCGATCAGGTAATTTTGAGTTCTATTTGTTTGCGTGTTTGCGGCATTTTTGAGTGAGATTATGATTAGGATTGATTAATTTCAGTGATAAGACTACTAGGAGGTGACTCGGAGGCAATCAGTGAAAGAACGGAGCGAAACCGAGGAATCCGGCGAGGATTCCGGCCACTGTTCGCGTTTCCGGCGGCGGCTCTGACAACGACAGGCGGTGGTGATGGGTGGAGGTAGAAGAATTTGGCGAAACGGTCGTGTGGATATATAATTTGTCCAATTCCGAGTTTGTTTGATAGGGATACGAGCAGTGCGAAGACAGACGCGCGAAGAGGCGTATTCAAGCAACCGTTCAGTTTTCCAGCGACGAAGGCGACGGTTTCCGGCGATGGAGACTGGTTCCTCGGAAAGGGCTCGGCGATACAGATGCGTGGACATATTATTCGCCTAAAACGGAGGTCATTTGGGTTGGTTTTAAGCCACTCGTATTTTGACGAGCAAAACCGAACGAGATGAAAGACAAACTCGTGTTCTGGAAGCAGCGGTAGCAGTGATGGCCGACACCAATAATTTTATGAGGTCGGGCATTTTGAGACGAACGCGTGGATAGGTGGTTCGCGTGAAACAGAGCTTGTATGGTTGAGATATGAGAAAAACAAGTTTTCCTCTCGCGTGGTGCTCAGCAGTTTCGTACAAAACTGCTTAGAACGGCTTGTACGTAAAGGTATGAACCCATAGGACTTTATATTCATTTTTGGGGAGTATTTTGGGATATGAGAAAAATGTCGGGAACGACTTTTGGGAACTTTAATTTTAGGGTTTTTGTACGCGAGCGAGAGCGTCGGTTGTACGGTTTGGGACGACTTAGACCGAGCTTATAGCTGCTGGTCCATAATAGATGCGTTAGTGTTGCTGCGGTAATAGGATTGATCTGGGTAGTTCATTTGACGACAGGATCGCGTTGGACTACGAGTTATGGTTATGCGACTTCAGAAGGAAAGCTTCCCAACCGGTGAGTTTCTAATCCCCCTCTTTTAAACGTTTTATTGTTTTGGGGCTATCGTACACACATTCACATGGTATTAATGTAATTAATCATGTTAAGGGTCACGGGTTCTAAACAATGTGCTTTGAGCATAAAATGCTTAATTGAGAGTCGTAGAGTTTATGGCGTGTTCATAGAAAATGGGTGAGTTATAGAGACGAGATATTAATGTGTGACATATTAAGGGTTGGACCGGGAGAGTCGGGCTTAAAGTTAAATGGTCATCATTGTATGTGGTATATGTTGTGTTAGGGTCGTGTGTAAAGGGCAGTTGTTAATGAGTCCTGTACATGATGTCTGTTATGATATGGTTATATTTGTGTTGTATGTTTGGTGTCATTGTCCTTGTAGCATGGCGGGTATTGTGTTTGTATCGTTTTCATCACGACATGACAAATGGGATCATGGAGGACAAGGTCCTTCGGGAAGTCACCAATGGTGACATTTATTTAGCATGGTAATGATGAGCTCGGGGTGCGTCGAATGCCCTGAAGAGGGTAACCCTGACGAGGGTGCAGTGATAAGGTATGTGTTTGCATGCGTATATATGTGTTAATTTGCATGCTAGTAATGAGTTATGTTTATTGTGTGTGAGATAGCGTTAATGTGATGTGTTGATGATGGTAATTTGATATGTGGAGTTAGAATGACCGTTGAGTCAGGACTTGTGATGTGACGTGTATAAGAGTCGTGTCAGTTAATAGTGGGTGCCTTGGTTAAGGTCGGATGTGTTAATGTCTAAGGTAGGTTGTGTTAACCCAGTGTTGAGTTAATGCGTATTCTGGTGTACGATTTGTTAACATAGTATGTTGAGTCTGTGTCGATGTGACTGTAAGGTTATTATTATTATTGGTAGTACGGGATGAGTCCCGGGTGATGAACGATTAAGGGATGTCGTGGGATGTCAGGGGGTTAACTATTCGTTAATAAACCATAAAACTATTTTGTAAGGACCGAAGGGTCCGGAGTGGATTAAGCTAATGAATGTAACATGATGGTTTTCGTTCAAACAAAACTATTAGAACTCACTCAGCGTAGCTGAGTTTGTGTGTACGTTATGTATCTTGGCTTGGAGGCGGTGTTACTCAGATCAGTGTGGAGGCCTTCGTGAGGTAAACTGAATAACATTATATAGCAATAACTGTTCTTAGAAAGACTTCCGTTGTAATTTGAATTGTAATAAATGCGCTTTTAATGAAAATTACCCGTTATGAGAACCAATTGTAGGATGCCCGGGTTGGGGTCTTACAAGTTGGTATCAGAGCCGTGGTTTAAGAGAAAATAGGTGTTTTTACTAAAAAAAAATACCATAACTTAAACTGAAAATGTGACGAGGGTGAAACTAATGCCAACACGAGTAACTGCGAGCCAAGAGGTACGTCTTTTGAGTTATGCATAAATTGTTAATGTGTTAATTGTGTAGTTTAACACTATGTGAAGTTGTGTGGTGTGATTTGGTGAAATCATGTTTTGGGAATTAGTTAATGTGAATTAGTATTAATTGCGCCGTGTGAGATGATTTGGTGTGTTAGCATGGTTAGTGATTTTGTGTGTAACCATGTGTGGGGTGCATTTGTGATGAATATGATAATCTATTATATTATTGCTATGTGCTACGTGAGTTGTGTGGGATGCATGTGCATTCGGTGTGCGTGAAGGTAGAAAGTTAGTGTGAGTATGATGGGAAAGGTTTAGAATCCAAGCAGTGATGTGGACCACCAAATTGCGTTTGATCACCGCGATTTGGCAGTCTATGATTACTCTCATATTCTGAATTTGTGCCTATAGTAATCACTCTAGCATTCTATCTTGAGTATGATTAGGTGGTTAAGACGAAGCATACGACATCGGTCAGGCGTGATGCTCTTGCTAAGGGGAATGAAGAACAACCAGTCAAGACGACGACTGCTGCAGGTGAAACTGCTAGTAAAATGGGAGTAGTGTTGGCGCTTCTCGTGCCAAGTGTGATTAGAACTTCGGTCGGCGACATACCGCGTGGAGCTATGGTTGGAGAGACGGGATGGAAAAGGAGAGTAGTGCTAGCTATACGTGATTTGCCTCCAAGTAGTGGACCTGGATGGTTGAGAGATCGACCACTTGCATCATTTATGAGGGTTCTATTTAAGGAGGACATAGTGGATGACGCGGGATATGACGAGGAGAAACCAGAGGATGACACATCATATGCACTTGATGTGGTCTAGTAGTGATTTTGCTCGATTGCATGAGGAGTAGTTTGCGCGGTAATTTTCATAAGAGATTTCAAGGTGATTTGACGTTGTGACTGATTAGATATTTATGTGGAGTGATGCTCAATTCAAGTAGTGATTATCTGATTTAGGCAATTATTGTGAGTCTTACCACATGATGATTCGAACATAATTAATGCTAATTGCGTTATGATGGCGTATGATTGTGTTTACAATAAGGGAATATGTGCGGTGTAATGTGATTGTGTGATTGCATTATGAATAATGTGAATTAGCATTAAATGTGATTTTTGTTATGATACTAGAGCATGGTTTATTAGATGGTGTGAGTAGACTTGTATAGACATGAACTTTGAATTTTTCTGTGTTAACGGTCGTATGATAGTATCACCTATGTGTTATGGGTGCTTGTTTGAAGTGTAATGGGTGCGTTGCATCTTACGTGAATATGCAGGGCGGGGTCCTGTGGAGAGATTATGCTTATAAATATTATAAGTGTGAATGTGTAAGGTGTTGACTTGTGTCTAGATTGAGTAGTCTGCTGCCTTAAATCATTAATACTACCCGTAGGGGTGATACCGTGTGATTTACGTGTGAATATGTGGTGACGTGTGGCAGGAGCTACTGTGATAATGAATAGAAGGTAGAGTTCAAGAGTTTGTGTGTTTATAAATAGTGAGGTCGTATTGTATGGATGAAAATTTACTCAGGTCTAGCTAGTGGTGTGCACTTTGAGCTAGTTAGAAGGTTGGGTTATTAGTACATATGTAGAATATTGTATGTTTTACAGTTATGTTGTGTCGGTGTGTCCTCGTAGTACACACTTAGCCTTTCATAGGACGGATGGTCAGGGTGCTCAAGCATAGTGATTCTATCTTTATGATTTTCTCAACGATGATACATCGAGGCGATACGAGGAGTATTGGAGTCATTCGAGACGATCAACAAGGTGCTCTTATGAGATACCTACACTTATATCTCGGGAATGTGGAGCATATAGAGAAGGAGTACCGCGGTGGGAGATTACGATGAAAGCGTTACGTGGACGTTTGATCAGAACTAGTTACGACATGATCGAGGTGACGACGCTAGAGATTTCAGCGAGGAGTGGACAAGCGATAGGGTCTCCATGGGATACGCTCCATAAGAGGAGTAGTTATGTTCTCTATGAATGAGACGGTGGATAGCTGAGGCGCATGCTAGGGCGGAGTTCCCGTTCGTACTTGAAGAATGAGACGTGATCGGTGGTAGTGTGGCAATGAAAGAGCATCGACAAGAGAAGTGGAACTGGAGAAGGGTAAATGTAGGATTGCACATAAGTGACTGAGAAGGAAGGGTCTATGCTGACTAACTTATGACTGGCTTAAAGGGAGCTCCGATGGAGCTTTTAACTAAAGCAATTATCGGCTATTAAAACATACATGACGGTGGTAGGTGGACTTTTGTAGAAAACATCGAAAGTCGATGATAATGACTTAGTAGAGTAGTATGTGCTTATTGATGAGGTGCGTTGAACGCATGATAACGATGTAAGAGAGTATTGTGGGAGGGACACGTTGAGACTATGGAATCGAGAAGAGATTTACACAAGCTCCTAGAGATTATCAAAGGAGCACAAAATAGTACCTTTAGGAGCAAGGCAGCGGTGCCTGAGTGTTGAAGAGACATCGCTGGATAGTGATTAGAGTATAAGGTGAGAAGGTCGACAAAAGATCCTGACCATGAGAAGTTATGAGCCGTATTTGGTGGTGACCAAAGGAATGAGGAGACCATCATGGTTATAAAAAGGAAAGACGACATAAGTGCAGTGAGCGGATCCGGAGATATAGGATAAGTAATCAGGGAATGGACGGTGTCACATCGTTTGAGTAAGGGTTGGAGGAATGAGACATGAAGGGACGCGTAGGCAAGAATTACAAGTCCTAGAGTTGAAAGCGGGCAATGGACACCAAGGGTGGTGGTCGAGTTGCAGAGCAAAGTAATAGGTTCAATACGTATGAAGGAGAATGCCTGACACTAAATGGATGGATCGGAAAATTAACTCGTATTGGACTGTGTCAATGCAGGATTCGAGGACGAATCCTCTTTTAAGGAGGGTAAACTTGTAACATCCCGAAAACCGACAAACCATTAGTTCGGGTTAATGGATAGCCCGAATATCTGGCAAACCAAAATGGTTAGCTAGGTTTTCAAGTAAAACACTATTCGTAGTATTAGAAGGACCCGGTTAATCAAAAGAGGAACGGTTTAAGATCGAAACGCGTAAGATTGGAACTAGAGGGGCCCAGGTGGAACTCTTTAGAGTTTAAATGCAACATATTGGAAAAACCCTAAGTCTTTTTGGTGACTTAGGGGTGCGATGGAAGGAACAAGCCGCGAGAGAGAGGAAGCCGGAGGGGAGAAAGGCGGTGGTTCCAAGTGGTGTTCGCACGACGAAGACCAAGAACGAGATCAGGTAATTACGAGTTCTATTTGTTTGTGTGTTTGCGGCGGTTTTGATTGAGATTATGATTAGGATTGATTAATTTAAGTGATAAGACTACTAGGAGGTGACTCGGAGGCAATCGGTGAAAGAATGGAGTGAAACCGAGGAATCTGGCGAGGAATCCGGCGATGATTTCGGCCATTGTTTGCGTTTCCGGCAGTGGCTCAGGAGGCGGCATTGGGTGGAGGTAGAATAGTTTGGCGACACGGTCGAGTGGATATATTATTTGTCCAATTCCGAGTTCGTTTGATAGGGATAAGAGCAGTGCAAAGACAGACGCGCGAAGAGGCGTATTCCGACAACCGTTCGGTTTTCCGGCGATGGTTTCCTGCGACGGCGACTGGTTCATCTGAAAGGGTTCGGCGATACGGACGTGTGGACATATTATTCGCCTAAAACGGAGTTCATTTGGGTCGGTTTTAAGCCACTCGTATTTTGATGAGCAAAACCGAACGAGCTGAAAGACAAAATCGCGTTCTGGCAGCAACGGTGGTTACGATGGCCGACACCAATAATTTTCTGAGGTTGGGCATGTTGAGACCAACACGTGGATAGGTGGTTCGCGCGAAACGGAGCTTGTATGGTCGAGATATGAGTAAAACAAGTTTTCTTCTCGTGTGGTGCTCAGTAGTTTCGTACAAAACAATGTAGAACAGCTTGTACGCAAAGGTATGAACCCATAGGACTTTATATTCAATGTTGGGGAGTATTTTGGGATATGGGAAAAATGTCGGGAACGAATTTCGGGAACGTTTTTCGGTAACGTTAATTTAAGGGTTTGTGTATGCGAGCGAGCGCGTCGGTTGTACGGTTTGGGATGACTTAGACTGAGCTTATAGTTGCTGGTCCATAATAGATGCGTTAGTGTTACTGCGGTAATAGGAATGATCTGGGTAATTCATTTGACGACAGGTTCGCGTTGGACTACGAGTTACGGGTATACGACTTCGGAAGGAAAGCTTCCCGACCGGTGAGTTTATAATCCCCCCTCTTTTAAACGTTTTACTGTTTTGGAGCTATCGTACACACATTCACATGGTATTAATGTAATTAATCATTTTAAGGGTCACAGGTTCTAAACCAATGTGTTTTGAGCATAAAATGCTTAATTGAGAGTCGTAGAGTTTATGGCGTGTTCCCAGAAATGGGTGAGTCATAGAGATGAGATATTAATGTGCGACATGTTAAGGGTTGGACCGGGAGAGTCGGGCTTAAAGTTAAATGGTCATGATTGTATGTGGTATATGTTGTGTTAGGGTTGTGTGTAAGGTGCAGGTGTAGTTAATGAGTCCTGTACATGATGTGTGTTATGATATGGTTGTAATTGTGTTGTATGTTTGGTGTCATTGTCCTTGTGGCATGGCGGGTATTGTGTTTGTATCGTTGTCATCTCGACATGACAAACGGGATCGTGGAGGACGAGATCCTTCGGGAAGTCACCAATGGTGACATTTATTTAGCAGGGTAGTGCGTCGCCCTGACGACGGTAACCCTAACGAGGGTGCAGTGATAAGGTATGTGTTTGCATGCATATATATGTGTTAATTTGCATGCTAGTAATGAGTTATATTTATTGTGTGTGAGATAGCGTTAATGTGATGTGTTGATGATGGTAATGTGATATGTGGAGTTAGACAGACCATTGAGTCAGGACTTGTGACGTGACGTGTATAAGAGTCGTGTCAGTTAATTGTTGGAGCCTTGGTTAAAGTCGGATGTGTTAATGTCTAGGGTAGGTTGTGTTAACCCAGTGTCGAGTTAATGCGTATTCTAGGGTACGGGTTTTTTGCATAGTATGTTGAGTCTATGTCGACCTGACTGTAAGGTTATTATTATTATTATTATTGGTAGTGCGGGATGAGTCCCGAGCGATGAATGGTTAAGGGATGCCGTGGGATGTCAGGGGGTTAACTATTTGTTAATAAATCATATAACTATTTTGTAAGGACCGAAGGGTCCGGAGTGGATTAAGCTAATGAATGTAACGTGATGGTTTTCGTTCAAACTAAACTATTAGAACTCACTTGGTGTAGCCGACTTTGTGTGTACGTTAGATTGTTTTGCAGGTGAGCGTAAGATTAACGTGTCTTGGCTTGGAGGTGGTGTTACTCGGATTGGTGTGTAGGCATTCGTGAGGTAAACTGAATAACATTAAATAAATGTTCTTAGAAATACTTCTGTTGTAATTTGAATTGCAATAAATTCGCTTTTAATGAAAATGACCCGTTATGAGAACCAACTGTAGGATGCCCGGGTTAGGTTCTTACAGAAAGTTAAGAATGAAACTCAAAAGGTTGTTCAAATTTCAAACACTACTTCACAGTGTTCCTCATCCAGCACAACCAAGGTTCAAAGGAGAAGTATGTGAGAGTATACAAAGAAAGACATTCTTGCTTTCATGGTGGTGTTGTTGGTCATATTCTGAAAGATCGTCCAAACCAGAATTTGGGGAAACGTCTTGAGAATCCAAAATTGGCTAGACCATTTGTGAATCCACCTGTGAAAACAGTTGTAAAATCTGTTGATGTGAATCCTAATGTGGATAGAGGTTGTAAGAAGCCAATTGTCCAAGTTACTTATGATTCAGTGACGACAGTTGAGAAGGTTGGTTCTTCTGGTGAACTTACACAACCAAAGGTGAAATTGTCAAGACCACAACGTCGACGACGAAATAGACGGTTAAAAAAGCTTTTGGAACAACCTGTGGTTAATGAAGCTGTTGAAATTGATAAGTCATCAACGGAGAATGAAATGGTTAAGGTTCAATCAAAATGGATACCAAAGTCTCAGGTTTTTGTTTCTAAGAAACAATCTCCTAAAGTAGAGGAGAAATCTGATTGTGTTTTGAGAGAAATTGTTTATTTTGATGAATCTGGCCAACCCAAGACCACAATGGCTTGGGTCTCTATTACTAACTAATCATTTCTGTTTGTGTGCAGGGAACTCCAAGGAGGACTGTCGGCAATCATTGATATGTTAATAGTGGATACTCTCGGCACATGATAGGAAATATTAACTTATTGGAGAATGTTAAAGAAATCCAAGGAGGATATGTTGCTTTTGCAGGCAAGAAAGGAGGTAATATTTCTGGCCAACGCACAGTGTCCAATGGGAGATTGAGCTTTGAGAAAGTCAACTATGTGGAGTAGCTAGAACACATTCTGTTATCTGTTTCACAAGTTTGTGATAAAGATTTCTCATTTCACTTTAATAAGTCAGAGTGTTTGGTGTTGAAGCCGGAATTTGAGATACCTGAAGATTGGATACTTATGAGAGCTCCGCAAAAGAATGATACATATATGCTCGACACGAGCACTGCGACGACAACTTCGTCTATTCCAACTTGTCTTCTTTAGAAAGCTTCTGAATACAAATCAACTTTATGGCACCGGAAAACGGCTCATATACATTTTAGAAAAATGAAATCTCTTGTCAAGAATGGGTTGGTTTCTGGTGTCCCTGCAATGAGGTTTCATGTGAATGAAGACTGTATTCTGTGCAACAAGGCGAAGCAGCACATTAAATCTCATGTCTCAAAGTTGATTAGTTCTATTGTGACTCCTTTAGAGTTGTTGCATATGGATTTGTTTGGACCTATTAGTGTCAAAAGTGAAGGCGGCAAATCTTATTGTCTGGTGGTGATAGATGATTACTCAAGGTTTTCTTGGGTCAAGTTTCTTGCTTCTAAGGATGAAACAGCCGAAATTCTTAAGTTCCTGATTGTGTGGCTTGAGACTTTATTCAAACTGCAAGTCAGGAGGATTCGGAGTGATAATGGCACATAGTTCAAGAATGGAAATATGGGTTTATTCTGTTTACAGAAGGGCATATATCTGTTAGGACATAGTTGTGTGACAAAAGCTTGTAATAGTTTAGATCTGTATGTCTTTATGTTTTTTAATGTTTGTTTTTAGTCTAAGTGTTGTAAGTTCTGCTAGAGGCGAACTTAACAAGTTCGCCTAGTCTTAGTAGAGGCGAACTTACTAAGTTCTCCTACAGCAGAACAAAGTCTATAAATAGAGTTTACATGTTCAGTTTTTGTAATGCTTTTGAATGTTCAAGTCTTAGTTCTGTAAACTCTTTGATTAAGTGAAATAAAAGAGAAGATTATTTACATTGTTGTGATTGTTACTGTTTCTGTCATATCGTATACACAATCATGATACGGTTGGATTCCGCACTCCATGTTATTGATGCGTCACATCTCGAGTACGATCTATAGGAGAGCCATGTGGACCTACAAATGGTATCAGAGCCTATGCTCGTGATTTGTGATGATTCGTGTAAGAGTTGACAAGAAATTGGTAGACTTTTGCAAATTTTCATGTTCATGGAGTTTTCAAGTTCTTGAGAGTAATTTAGGGCTGGATTCATCAAATTGGAGGTGTTTTTGGAGAAACTGATCCATTGGAAGTGTTCTAAATCATAATATACTCAATCCTACGGTTCAATTTCATCAAATTCCATCAATTGAGTAAGTTATGATCATTTTTGGAATTTTTTATTCGTGTTTTGGTTGAAGAACTCATCTTCCTGAGTTGTTGCTGCTGAACTAGGCGAACATATTTTCCAAATTCTGTTAGGGGCGAACTTATTAGGCGAACTTATCTGGAATTCTTGATTAGGCGAACTTAACAAGTTCGCTTCGGGTCTTGTTTGCTTGTTGAGGATTGGAGCGAACATACCAAGTTCTCTTGAGTGTGTTCTTGGTTATACTTGTTATTTTTGAGAGATTGTTGATTATAGCAAACATGGTGCAAGTTACTAATATGTTCAACTATGATAATGAGATTGGTACTTCTTAGAAACCACCAAAGTTGTTAAGTCTTGCTGATTATCCAAACTGGAAAGATCGTTTTGATCAGTTTGTGTCGTTTACTGATACAAGTTTATGGATTCCTATTTTGGAAGGATATACACATCCGACATACTCATGGATGGGTAATGATAATGTTCCTAAGCCGGTATCTGCACTGACTGCTGAAGAAAAATAGTTGTTTGATCGTGAAAAGAAAGCAATGGCGAGCATTTCTATGTCACTCCCAAAGGAGATTTATCACAGTTTCAAACAATTTAAATCCTCTCAACAATTGTGGGAGGCTCTGTAGAAACGGTGTGAATGTAGTCAAGATGTGAAGAAAAGTCGGAAATAGTTATTGAAAAAGCAATTTCTGGTTTTCAAACATTTTAAGAATGAATCCCTAGATGATCTTGCAACAAGATTTTATCACTTGCTGAGTAAGTTATCAAATGCATCGGTCGTTTATGAAACTGAGGAGATCAATGATAAGTTTTTGGAGTCTTTAACATCAAAATTTGATGTGTATTCTGTTTTGATGAAAAAGAATGTCAAGTACAAATCCATGTCTTTTGAATATATTCTTGGCAAAATTCAATCTCATGATTTGAATATGAAGAAGAAGGAAAAAAATATGGAGCATATTCAACATCCTGGTATGTATTTTGCAAAGACTTCTGGCAAAACTGGATCTGGTGTTGCATTATTCTCTGGTGATGGTCAAGATAATTCTAGTCAAGATAATTCTAGTGAACACATATCTGGAACTTCAAGTGAACCTGGATTTTCTACAAGTACATCAAATTCAACTTTTGGATCACATAATACAAATTCATATCATATGAATCAAAGGGGTGATAATGATTATTTGGCAATGTTTTCTCCTTTCATGACATCGTATGAAAACTTTATTGGAGGAAAGATTCATGATCCTGATGTTCTGAAAAAGAATCAGAGGTGATCAATTTTGTTGGATTATTTTCACGAGAGAAATGATATTGTTGCTGAGAAAAACAAAGAGATTTCTGACAAAGAATCAGAGGTGATCAAATTACATCGAAAGCTGGAGAGTTTTGGAAATACATCAATTTTGTTGGATTATTTTCATGACGATGCTGATCCTGCAAAGAGAGTAGCTGGAGTTGGGTTTGTTCCTCCACCATTTAATGGAAACTATGCTAATGAACCAGAAATCATAAATGAAGAGGAGATTGATCCAAAGACAGTTCTGAAGGTTAATCCAGTGACAGGAGAAGAAATTGTTTATGATTCTGACAATGATGATGCAGTGTTTGATGAAAACAAGGTTGAAGGTGTTCCTAAAGAAGTGAAACTTGATGAACTAAAAGTGGTGAAACAAGTTACAAGTGTAGGTCCCTCGGGTGTGGTGGATCGTCACATGCAAGTGGTCTACTAGTCGGACCGGGTGCGGAATACCCGTGACTAGGTGGAGAGTCTAACTGAACAAAGTAAACCGAACACGAGAGTCACAATAATCGTTCTTTGTATTATAAACACTCGACGGTTACAGAGAGAATACAAGCTGCGTACTTAGCAAAACTGAGTTCGTCTGAACAAATGGTTCTGCGTACTTAGCTTCTGTGAACCTATCCTATTTATACTGACCTGATGCCTGCGCACTTAGCAAGTGCGCAGGACCAATTACTCCTGCGTACTTAACAAGTACGCATAGGTATTCCTGCGTACTTACTAAGTACGCAGGAGCATTCTCCTGCGCACATACAAGTGCGCAAAATACTTAGAAGAAATCAACAAAACATTAAGTAAAAGTAAATACAACTCGATAAACTTTTACATAATGACTCTTACATACAAAGACAAAATACAGACATTAGACATACAAACCTAGACTCTATCCAGAGTGTTGTCACAGGAAAGTGCATCAACAAACTCCCCCTTAACAACAGCTCGGGATCTTCATCGTCTTCAGTCTTCAATCTTCAGTCTTCACAGCACTGCTTCCTTAGCTTCCATCTTCTTTTTGTAATCAAGACAGAACTTGATTAACTTGTCGTATTTGGCCGAGAGAAGCTTTGTCCATTCGTCAGTGTGGATGCAGAATTTGTCTGCTAGTACCTCCAGATCGTTCACAGAGAAATTGATGAAGCATACTTCATCAAAAACCCTGATCACTTCCTTTGGCACTGTGTTTCCACTATCTGACTTACCTTTACCCATGATCACAGCCTCGCCCGTTTTTGGATCAACGTACCAGTACCACATGTCACCAAGAATATCCTGAGGTAACTTGCTCAGGGGAATCTTAGTTTCACATTGCACTGGCTTGTATACCAATCTCTTTAACGGCCTCTTAGTCACAGGATGCACAGCGTGCTTATCCTTGACTCTTCTCGGCACCTGAGGCTTGAGATACTCATACTTTCCCGATCTTGCTTCACGCTGTAGTATACTCCATAAACCCATTGCTACTGCATGATTCGAATGATTCAGCAGGTCGCGGTTTGCAAGGTTAACTAGGTCGTACCTGGGCAAAGAGTTGAACGCCTCACTGGTTGGTTTCAAGTATTGAACCCCTCCAGATCTTTTGATGGCGAACAACTGCTTGTCCTCCTCAAACCTGACAGCTAAGATCATACCTGTCGCTCCATACTTGTCTTTGATAGACGTCTTTTGCCACACTGGAGCTGGACCCTTTGTAGATGCAGAAGGCATGTCTTTTTCTTTTTGTGCCTCGGGGTCCACAGGTATAGGGTCGACCGGGGGGCATCAGTTGTAGCTTCAACATTACTTGCTGTATCAACTGAGCCTGTGCCTGTTTTGAGCAGAGATTCGAGCGATGGTATTTCAAAGATCTCACCATCCTCTAACTCATACTCTAGATCTCCGTCGCCCTTGGGAATCTCGATTATCACATCATCATCATCATCGTTCCAATCATCACCAGAGTCAATCTCTCCTTCTTCCAGATTAAGGAGAGCATCGATCTGTGCTTCTTTAGAATAGTCAGGCTCGAGACATAGAATCTTGTCAGTCACTGACTTCCCTTTATCACCGCCACCACCACCTCCTGAGGTATCACCACCCTCTTGCGTAGTAGACTCCCCCTCAGCCATTGACGTAGTAGAGATGGGCACAATTGCCGAAGCTTGGTGCTCACCTCCACTAGGACCGACTTCAGGATCCTTGTCTTTGTCATCATCCTTAGTCAAATCGACTGGATGACAAACCTCTGCACCGGTGGATTTTTCTTTTTCCTTCTCCCCCTGAGCACCTAGCTTCTCGGTCAGTTCTGCAATCAATTTGACCATAGTAGCGTGCTCCTGCCTTTGAGCATCCAGCCTTAGCTCAATTGAAGTTCTGTGGGCCAGAATCATTTCATTCGTCTTCATTAATAGTTCATTCTGCGCCATCACATTCTTTAGCCGTTCATCAGTCCCCGTTCTCTGACTACGCAGAATCCTAACTTCATCTGCCAGAGAGTTTATCTGTGCTTGTTGAGCATCAGAATCCTCTTTTGACTTTTGAATAGTCTTCAACAAGCCAGCAACTTGGGTTTCTAGCACATCGATCCTAGCTTCATTTGGATCCAGATGCCTAGATGATGAGGCTTCGGCGTTGTGGATGGGGGAAGAGAAGATTGTGTCAAAGTCGAACCCCTGTGAGATGTCACCATAATTAAAGGGTTGACCTGACGGCTCTTTGGTGGGTGTTGGGGTTGGGGATGGTATGATGTGAGTGGGTGTTATGGTTGGGGTGACTGTGACTGACTCCGTGAGAAGTGGAGCAGTCACCATCACCTGGACGGTTGGAATAGGGAGGGTCACCGTCACAGGAATCACCTCTGTGACCGCCGTGACCGCCACATCTGCTTGTACCAGTGGCCTTCTCCCCCTACTAAACAGTTGTCGTGCTGGTTGGGTAGATTCTGGAATGGCAACTTCAACTTGTACTGGTTGCACAGTTGGAATCTCTTCAACCCTGGGGATGGCAACCTCTTGCCTATCGCCCCTTTTCTTGTTGGTGCTCTCTTGTCTCTGTCTTTGTAGAGCAGCGTCAGAGTCGGAATCCGGCTCATATTCGCTGCTGGAGCTTTGTCTCTTTCTTTTTGAAGACGACGCAGGCTGGGTTACCTGTGTCAGTCTCCTCGGATGTGCCTGGGATGGTGCATCATCGGAATCAGAAGAATCTGATTCTGTAGTCTCCGAATAGGATTCCTCAGCACCACCAACACCACCTTCATCATCACCCTCATCATTACCTTCATCATTATCATCATCTTCTTCATCTTGTTCTTCATCAGAGTGATCACTCATCTCTGGTCCCGAGTTGGGACTATACCAGTTCCAGTCCTCCGGAGCGACGTATGCTTCATTCAATAGGTGGCCAAAGAGTTCAGTGTGCTCAGGGGTAGGATCTACACTGCCTGGCTTTAGAAACTGTGCAAAGACTCTCTTGGCCACTCTCTTCACTTGCAGTCTCTCCCCGATCGCACGTAGGTTTGGCAACGCATCATCGATCAAAAGTTGCACAAACCTCGGGTATAAAAGGAACCTAAACCTCTCCGCCGTATTTATCTGGTCATTGATTGCTTTGGAAATAAAGCGGGAGAAGTTGTAGCCCCGATTGAGAGACAAGCCCACCATGGCTGCGGCAAGGTCATGACCCATCGCATCCTTCCCTGCTTTCCTTGATGAGATGCACATGATCATGATGTGGGCAAAGTAACGCCATTGATCTAGAACCCACATTTTCTTGTATGAAGCATAGTCCCTTTCCCCGACATATCCCATTCTCTGCCTCCAAGACCCATCCACGTAGTAATCTGGATAGGATGTCGGGTCGGTGGGAAGGTCTCCAAACTGCAGTACTCTCCTTATTGTATCCTCAGAGATGGCAATAGCCCGACCGTCAACGGTAGCCCTTATGACATTTGGAGATACCGTGCAATCGTGCTCTGCTGTCTCCCAGAATTGCTCTAAGTAAGGTCTTGAGACTGTTGGATTAGCCGAGATTGCATAACTTATTTTAGATCTGTTCAGGAAGTCCACAATCTCTCTATATTGTAAGGCCGCCCCTTTCCATTCTGGTTCAGTGTGCGCCAACAGATTGAATTCGTCAGTGAATGCACGAGCCATTATCTGCAAACACACACAGAAAACATAATTAGATCAATTAATAACAATGGAAGTAGACTCACATGACATAGAATAGTAGTTACACTTTGTAAAAAAATTTCAGACTTTGAAAAATTTTCTAAGTGTTGGTCCTGCGCACTTAGCAAGTGCGCAGGATTTTACTCTTGCGTACTTAACAAGTACGCAGGAATTACTTCTTGCGTACTTGCTAAGTGCGCAAGAACAACCCTTAGCAAAAATTTCAAAGATTTAAATTCGTTCAAAAAGCGGGTTGATTAGGTAGCCACTAGGTCGGAATCAGGGATTCAAACCTATGGTACCATGATCAACACCATTAACCACTACGACACGATCAAATTTTGACCTAGGTCAGTGATCAACCCACTGACGGTTCGACTTCAACCCGTCGGATCAATCGATGACCAAAGGGAAAATGTATGATCGATTAGGCAATCTAATAGCTTGTTAGTGACATTAGTTACCCAAACAACCCCAAATTACCCCAAAATTTGTCGACATTAACCAAAAATATTCTAGGTCAAATCGGTCCAAAATTTCACGAATTTACGGATGAAATCGGTCTAAAATCTCACCAAGGAGATGAAATACGAAGATGATAATGTGGAAGGGATGAAAAACGGGTTTGAACACACTCGATTTTGAGAGAAAATTGCAGGGGGGGAAATTTCGGTTTGAAAGCTTAACCTGAAAATTTTTCTAAGTGTTGAACTTATACCCCACTGATAATGTTCGTGCGTACTTGCTAAGTGCGCACGAATTAACTCTTGCGTACTTAACAAGTACGCAGGAATTAACTCTTGCGTACTTGCTAAGTGCTCAAGTCTTACTTCGTGCGTACTTGACAAGTTCGCAGAAACCTTAAGTGCGCAATTTTCAACTCAGAATTATGAAGGTTTTCAAGTCAAATAACGAACAAGATAAAAATATTCAATCGGGAGGATTCAAATACAATTCATGAAGGTTAAACATAAAATATTTTTGGTCTTTTTCTGATTTAAACTTGAAATATGCATAAACTTAAAAACTGAAAAATCTTTTTGTTCTTTTCAAAATAGATATGTACATGTATTCACACAAGCTATTTTTGATCAAAGACACGAGCAGAGGATCATATCAGGCTAACTTATAGCAAAAACGATACAATATAAACATCAAAGAATATGGGATCATGTCATGTATTACTCTTTATTCTTACGTAATAAGCAAATAAACAAGTAATTCAAGTTGACAATATTATAAGATTTGAAACTATATGCATCTTTGTATCATGTTCTTGTGTATTAAGTTATTAATTATAAAATATACAACGTGTACCCCACTTAAATGCTATGATATTTTGCACTATCTCAAGGCATCTAAGATTTTTCCAATGATATTCTTAATTTTCAGAATGAAGTTACATCAATTAGCACAGAAAAATCAAGCAGAATCCATGAGGATTATCAAGAATCATAAGATTCAGAATCGAGTGATTCAATTGTCTTGGTTTCATGTGATTTTCTTCTTTGAATATCGGTATGATGATTCGGGATAAGGAACATGGTGTTTGATTATAAGGTAACGGGATCTAACTTTTATCTGGATTTGATTTCAATGAACCAGGAATGATTCAAGGGTGAATACATGCTCAACGGTTGATGTAGAGACATGTCTTGATTCAATCTCTCCTTGCATACTTGTGAGTATGGGCAGTGAGATGAACCACATTAATTGTGCTAACAACATAACCCGAAACTGATCTCAAAAGAAAATTATTGTCAAAATCTAACATCCTTTATCTGATAATGATCTTTTCTATTCTTTTACACACACACACTAGCAAACATGGGTTCAAATCACAGTTGTAATTTAGATTTAGTTTCCACAATACTAGTGATTCAAAGACGCATAAAGCCTACTGACAATTCAAATTACTTGTAAATAAACAGATTAAAAACATAATAATTTAAAACAATTAAGTAAACATGACGCAATCATTTCCCATATGAGCAATCTATGATGGTTAGATCATTTCAGATGTACTATCATTTCCTCGTTTCTCAAGTGAACTTTTTTTTTTTTTTTTTTTTTTTTTGAACTAACAGAACTATAAAAAAAATTTAAAAGAAATAAAATTTAACTTCCATGAATTGAATTGATTTAAGAAAATTAATTTTTCACTCAGGATTGAACATTCCTATCAAGTTGACAAGATGCTCAAAACGGGACCGATCAAATGCCTTTGTGAAAAGGTCAGCAAGATTGTCATCCGTGTGAACCTTTACAAGTTCAATTAAATGCTTTTCAGCACAATCACGGATGAAATGATGGCGAATTTCAATATGCTTAGTTTTGGAATGTTTCACCGGGTTATTTATGATGGACATGGTGGCATTGTTGTCAATGAATAAAGGAGTTCCAGTGAAGTTCAAGCCGTAGTCTCGCAATTGCTGCTGAATCCTCAATACCTGAGAACAACCGCTAGCTGCTACAATGTATTCTGCTTCACAAGTTGAGACAGAAACCGTTGACTGCTTCTTGCACTGCCAGGAGACCAGTCTGTCTCCCAAGAATTAACATCCGCCAGAAGTTGACTTTCTGTCAAGGTTACAACCGCCATAATCTGAATCAGTGTAGGCTTTGAAGTCGAATGACTGCTGCTTAGAGTACCAAAGGCCCAATCGGGGTTTCCCTTTCAGGTATCTGAAAATCCTCTTCACGGCTATCATATGTGACTCCTTCGGTTGAGACTGAAACCTTGAGCACAAGCATACAGCAAACATAATATCGGGTCTTGAAGCTGTGAGATACATAAGTGATCCGATCATCCCACGGTACAACCTGCTGTCTACATCCTTCCCATCTTTGTCAGGATGCAAACCATGATTGACTGGGATTGGTGTGCCATAACTAGTGCTATCACTCATCTTGTATTTTGACAGGATGTCTTGCACGTACTTAGTTTGATGTAGATAAATGTCATCCTCTCTTTGACTGACTTGCAGACCTAGGAAGAACGACAGTTCACCCATATTGCTCATTTCAAACTTGGACTTCATCACCTTCTCGAATTCCCTACACATCCCTTCATTGGTCGACCCAAAGATGATGTCGTCGACATATACTTGCACAATTAGAATGTCACCTCCTGCTTTCCTTATGAAGAGAGTCGAGTCAATCTGTCCACGGTCGAAACCATTAGACAGTAAATGCTTTGATAGTGTCTCATACCATGCCTGTGGTGCTTGATGAAGACCATAAAGTGCTTTGTCGAGCTTGTACACTTTATTGATATTATGCGGATCTTCAAAACCGGGAGGTTGAGTGACATAGACTTCTTCATGAACTTTACCATAAAGGAAAGCACTCTTCACATCAAGTTGGTAGACCTTGAAGCCGACATATGTGGCATAAGCCAAGAACAGTCTAATGGCCTCAATTCTAGCAACTGGGGCATATACTTCCGTGTAATCCAAGCCCTCTTGTTGATAAAAACCCTGAACAACCAATCTTGCCTTGTTCTTCACAACTACATGATGATCATCCGTCTTGCATTTGAACACCCATCTGGTTCCAATTGGCTGAAAGCCTTTTGGCAAGTCAACCAAATCCCACACGTGCAACTTTTGGAATTGTGACAATTCATCTTGCATGCCTCAATCCAGCAGTTGTCAGTGAGAGCCTCCTTCACATTCTTCGGCTCTATCTGGGACACGAATGCAGCATGCAGACATGTTTCCATGACACCAGTGTCAAATATCTCTGTGTAAAGACTGGTGTTCTCTGTGATGGTTCTATGACGAGTCTGAACACCGGCATAAGGATCACCAATAATGTTGTCGATTGGATGATTCCTATGCACTCTCGTCTCCGGTACAATCGGTTCTTGAATTTCTGGATCTAGATTTGTGCTTAACTCCCCCATTTCCTGTGTTTCAGCAGAGGAAGATTCAATGTTAATTGGATTAGCTGGAGCTTCATTTCCTACAGTTGTGTTAGGATTGGTTTCAGCGTCATCTCCAACAACATGAACACTTTCACTGTTAACACTGTCATGAGTTCTAGATGCAGATGCAGCATTGGAATCCGGAGTTATAATTGGTACAGTAGCACGAGTCGAAAAACTGCCGCCATTCAGTAGATTATAAACATTTGTGGCGTCTTCTGCAATAAATCAGGAAGATTGAATGACTTGAATAGCGCATCATAATCAAAACCCCAAGCTGGACCTTTTGGTTCTGGTGGAATGTTGTGTTTACTACAATCCACTTTGAACCATTCCTCGACAGTACGAGTTCCTATGTTGTACACTCTCTTGCAGGGCGAATTGGCAACATATCATAAGAATATGCCTTCCACCGCTTTCGCATGAAATTTAGATTGACGATCTTTATAATGTAGCAACAAAGAACAAGGACTACCAAAAGGAACTAGGTAATCAAGATTGGGAAGTCGATTGTTGATCAACTCATAACAAGTCTTGTTGTGTCTTTTCACCACCAAAACTCTGTTTAAGACGTGACAAGCTGTATTTACTGCTTCTGCCCAGAAAGTGATAGGAAGCTTTGCATCTGACAGCATAGTCCTTGCAGTCTCAATCAGTGTTCTGTTCTTCCGTTCAGCAACTCCATTCTGCTGAGGCGTGTACGGCGCGCTGAATTCGTGACGGATCCCTTTCTTGAGACAGAAAAGTTCCATCAAATTATTCTTGAACTCAGTTCCGTTGTCACTCCTTATTCTTCTAACTTTCAGCTTGCAAAGAGATTCCAAGCTCAGGATCAAGTATTGAAGAATATCAGCAGTCTCATCTTTTGTACCTAAAAAATGCACCCAAGAAAAACGTGAGAAATCATCAGTTACAACTAGACAGAATGACTTACCTCCAATACTCCTGATACTTATGGGGCCAAACAGATCCATGTGTAATAGCTCCAAAGGGGTATCGATAGAGTTTTGGAGCTTGGGCTTGTGAGACTTTCGTTGCTGTTTGCCCTTTTTACAAGGCATACAGTCATCTGCAACGGTAAATCTCAGCTTAGGAACCCCGGTTACCAAACCGTTTCGGACAAGATGATTCATTTTACGATAAGATATATGCCCGAGTTTCCTATGCCACAAGATGGAGTCATGCTCTGTCGCTTTTGTAAGCAAACAAGTAGCAACTGATGAGGTGGTTTTTGCCACGCTCATATCAATCTGATAAGTGTCGTTTGTTCTTGGTGCTCTCATCAGAATCCAGTCATCAGGAACTTTGAAACCGGGTTTGAGAATCAGACATTCTGACTTATCAAACATCACTGAGTACTCCTTGTCACACATTTGTGAGACACTCAACAGGTTATGCTTCAGCTGCTCGCAGAAGTTGACATTGTCAAAGCTAACACAACCGTTCGAAACCACGCCTTGACACGTGATACTGCCGCCTTTTTCTCCGGCAAAGGCCACATAGCCGCCTCTAAATGGTTTAACGTCTTGAAGCAAGGCCATGTTTCCTGTCATGTGCCGGGAGCATCCACTATCTACATACCAGCGGTTAGAGATAGTACCCTTCGGACGTCCCTGCACGAGTAACAAAAGAATTAGTTAGATTTGGAGACCCAAGCCATTGTGGTCTTGGGTCGTCCATCCTTCTCAAAATAAACTAATTCTTTCAACTCACAGTCATGATGACTGTCCAAAATTGGTGAATCTTTGGAGGAATTGGGAACAGGAGATTGAGAATCTTTAACTTTCTTGTTCCAGGATCTCTTTTGAATCTTAACCAGAACAGGAGACTTTGGTTCAATCACAGCCGGTGAACTTGTGGAAGCTTCACCTGATTGAGCTTTAGTCAGCTGTTCCAGCTTTCTCAACCTCTTATTCCTTCTTCTTCTCTGTGGCTTAGAGAGTCTAGCCACAGGTTTCTCACCAGTGCATGTACTACCAAATGTAGACACACGAGGTACAGCAGGTTGCTTTACCTTTCTTACAACAGATGGCTTGGCCTCAGATTTGATCTTTGGTTTAGCTATCGGTTGCACTGGTGGTTACACCACATTTAGCTTTGGTCTGATAGGAGCTTTCACTACTGGCAACTTAGGGATAACAGCTGGTCGTGAAACAACATGCCGTTTCCCTGGGTTCTTAGAAGGACAGTTCATAACAATGTGACCAACCAAGCCACAGTGAAAGCAATTCCTCTTGTCAACATAAGTTCTCATGTAAGGCTCTTTTGTTCTGGCCTTAGAAAACTCACCATTGTGAGAAGGAAGAGTTGGTTTATGAACAGAAGTTTGAACTTTTACAGTTTGATGTTTGGGGGTATAATACTTTTGCAAATTTTCTTTGTAACCCAGCCCATAATGAGATGAAAAAGCCTCTTTCTTAGCTTGGTTAACATTTTTAAAACCCCCGTAAAGCATTCCCTTAAGTTTATCATTTGTTTCAATGATATCAGGTTCAGTTAAAATGCAATTATCACCATTAGTGATAATGTTTTTCTGGACTTTCTGTTCAGTCAACAACTCCTCAGATACTACTCCTTCAGGGCAAGTGGTAACCGACCCATCCTCAGAAGCAGTAACATACTCCTCACTAGATGTGGAGTTAGCCTTACTTGAGGATTCATCCTTTTTAGGGGAATCATCCTTATCAAAGGGCTCATCTAGACAAGTGAGATCAATGTCTATCAAGCTATTGACAAACTGCCCACTTATTGGTGGAGGGATGGCATTGGTACCAAGTCCTAGGCCATTCATTTTTCTCACCACGGATTCATAGTGTTCCACCACGAAGCGAGAGTTTTTCAATTTCTCGTTAGTGCATTTGAGCTGCAAGATCTCATTTTGCAGTTTGTTAATTTCATTGTTCTTCTTTTCCAAAGCCCTATACGCAATGTCCAAATGAACCTGTTGGTCGCTTATTTTTAAAGAATAGTCTTGTTTTTCGTTCTGTAGCATTTCAACTGATTCTTTAAAACGTGATTCATTCATTTTGTAATTTTTAGCTGCCAACTTTAGGGGTCCGATTATGTCTTGGAGATCAGAAATTTCATTTTTTAGCCCTAGACATTTAGAACAAGAAACAACAGAGAAAGGGTTAGAATCTACGTCAGATGATGAACTTTGTCCTTCTCCAATTGCCATGAGAGCGACAGCAGTGGTAGACTCCTTTTCATCAGCTACAGAAGCTTCCTCTTCTTCAGATTCAGAAGATTCCTCTTCTTCAGCTTCCTTCCTCTCGGCCTCCTTCCTCTCGGCCTCCATCAGCTCCATGATTTCTGCCATGAGACCAACCTGTGCTTGAGCAATGATGGCGTCTTCTAGATGCACACCCCAATCAAAATTTTCGTCATTCTGTGTGACCAGTGCATTGGACTGATTACTTTGGGTATGATTGTGGTGGCTTTGGTTGTTTTGGCCATGGCTGTTTCCCTGGCTAGGTCTGGTAAAACCAGAGGCCGGTGCTCTGTCCTTTTGACATTCACGAGCAAAGTGTCCATAGTTTTGACACTTGTAGCACTTGGCCTTGGATTTGTCAAATCCAACCTTGGCATTAGAATGCCCGCCAATATACTTTCTTCCTGTTCTGTTCAGGAAACACTTGGCCCTCCTCAGTAACATGGCCATATTCCACTGAATATCCATGTCTTCAATATCATCAGGATCCACTTGATTGAAGTCCTCTTCAATAGTCTCAGGATCCGTTAGCTTTCCACCAATAAAATTCTCATATGCCAGCATGCAAGATGAGAATAGTGCTACATGATCTTCAGCTATCTTGGCAATAGCTGACTGGTTGGCTAAGCACGTATTCTGAGGAGTCTTTGAGTTTTGTTGATGAGATCCAAACCCTGATCCTGATGCATAACATGCATGACCACCACAACCATTAGAGTGGTCTTCTTCAATGGATTTCCCAGTATAGAGTGCAATCCCAGAGCCAGAAGACATTGAAGTGGAAGTCGTCTCGTGATACATGGAAGGGTCCTGTATCTGAGGTCTTCCAGAATTCTCCCTTTTTATAAGATTCATGTTATGAGCCTGAATCTTACCGACTGCCTCATCTACTGTCATCTCGTAGAACTTTGAACTTTCCCTCATCAGGGTTGTATACATCTCATATCTCGGTGGCAGAGCATCCAAAAACTTTTCCACCATTTCCTCTTCTGGATATTTAAGCTCAAACGATTTCAACTCCGTTTGTAGGTGATAGAATCTAGAGATAAGATCATCTAAAGATTCATTTTCTATAAATCTGAAGCACTCGTATTGCTTCCGGAGCAGATCCCTCTTGCTTTTCTTGATGTCACTATTTCCTTCGAATCTTTTCTGTAAAGCTTTCCAAAGGTCCTTAGAAGATTCATATCCTCGGAAACTGTGGAACAAATCCCGAGTTAATGACATAGTGATTGAACCCAATGCCTTATTCTCTCGATCATAATTTTTCTTTTCTTCTGCATCCAGCTTAGAGATAGGCTTAGGTACGTTTTCATCAAGATACAAGTGGGTGGGATGCTTATATCCCTCAAGAATAGGTATCCATAACGATGAATCGTTGTATGAAATATATTGCTCAAAACGGGCTTTCCAATTGGAATAATCGTTTACATTGAGCAACTTGGGAGGTTTCTGTGGAGTACCGATTTCATTATCATAATTTAACATACTACTAAGATTCTGAAGATTTGACATGGTGAACACTTGGTCAAAAATCAGAAAAGTCAGTAGCTATTGCGCACTTAGTATTGGCCTTGCGCACTTATGAATGGTCTTGCGTATTTAATATTTGCCCTTGCGTACTTGTAAGTACGCAGGAGTAAATTGTTAAGTACGCAGGATAAGTCTTAAGTTCGCAGTTCAGTCTTGCGCACTTGTAAGTACGCATGAGATAACTCTTGCGTATTTAACAAGTTCGCAGAAAACTGTACTTTTTGCCAAAAATGGTAAGTACGCGGGACACCTTTTCAGCAACTCTCACCAAACTTTTCCGGTGACCTGAAACTCACCGGAGTTGGTAAAAAAATGGTCTGATGATCAATGAAATTGAGTCAAAGGGTCAGAAACAAGTTTCTAACCAACCTATGATGCTCAAAACACACAAATACACAACAAAAATCGGTTTTTGAGAGATTTTTGCTTCTAAAAAAGTGCTCAAGAGCTACCCCTTTTTTATCACAAAAATCAACAAAATAACCTCTCTTTGCTTGTAAAACTCAGTAAAAACGTCTCCACACTCACTTACAATACTCGAATTCAAGAGCAATGCTCTGATACCACTTGTAGGTCCCTCGGGTGTGGTGGATCGTCACATGCAAGTGGTCTACTAGTCGGACCGGGTGCGGAATACCCGTGACTAGGTGGAGAGTCTAACTGAACAAAGTAAACCGAACACAAGAGTCACAATAATCGTTCTTTGTATTATAAACACTCGACGGTTACAGAGAGAATACAAGCTGCGTACTTAGCAAAACTGAGTTCGTCTGAACAAATGGTTCTGCGTACTTAGCTTCTGTGAACCTATCCTATTTATACTGACCTGATGCCAGCGCACTTAGCAAGTGCGCAGGACCAATTACTCCTGCGTACTTAACAAGTACGCATAGGTATTCCTGCGTACTTACTAAGTACGCAGGAGCATTCTCCTGCGCACATACAAGTGCGCAAAACACTTAGAAGAAATCAACAAAACATTAAGTAAAAGTAAATACAACTCGATAAATTTTTACATAATGACTCTTACATACAAAGACAAAATACAGACATTAGACATACAAACCTAGACTCTATCCAGAGTGTTGTCACAGGAAAGTGCATCAACAACAAGGGATAGATGTATTCTAACAGAACCTAATGACGTTGTTCAATCTACTATTTCCAAAGTTTTATCTACAAGTGGTTTTGTTTGTGCTGGTCAAGGTCAGAAGAAATCCTCAAAGGTGACTAGACAAGTCTTTGTTCCAAAGAGGAAAGTTGAAACTGAAGTTAAATTTTCTGAAGGATATTCATCTGGGTGTTCTTCGACTTCAAGAAAAAGTTTGTATGTCAGAGATCATTGGGATAAAAGAGTGTGTTTTCATTGTAATGAAGTCGGACATATTCTGATTAATTGTCCTTCGTATGTCAAAGATCATCGGGATAAAAAAGTGTGTTTTCATTGTAATGAAGTCGGACATATTCTGATTAATTGTCCTTACAAAAACCAAGAAAAGAAGCCTATGATTCTAGAAAAAGTCAAACACTTCTGGTGAAGATGATGATCAAAGAAAAGATTGGCTTTTGCACATTATCTTGGAGTTTCAGTTTGTTTCAAATTGGGATTCTTGTCTTTGTGAAAGTTGATTAGTTTCATGCTGATTGTTGGAAATTTGCAATCTCTATCTTATGCCGGTTGGTTTATTGATGTCTAAGCAATGTGGGCTATATTCTTGAATCAATGCGGAGGTGGTTAACGTTGAGAGGATGATTACTACCGAATGTTTGTGTGAGACTTAGTCAAGTACGTTTGAAATGAAGCTGGTTATCTATTGTTAACTAGTTGAAGATGGAACCTTTATTATATGCCGGTTAAATAAGAAACGTCCTTCTGTTTCTGGTTTAATGCGGAGATGCTTGTGTCATGAACGGGAGATTGGATATGAAAGATTTCGGGTAATTGGTTAAGTGGAAAAGGTACGAGACAAAGTCAAATCAAAATTTGTTACCACACAACCAAAAGTTGTGAAGATTCTGAAAAGGCCTAATGTGGGAAAGCCTACATCAAATTTTGTGAAAAGTGTTCCAATGAGGCAATTTATGCCTAAACAGTCATTTGCTAAATCCAAGGAATTTAAGCAAAATGAAAACCAGTGTTTGTTAATACTTGTAGTAGATATCATGCTGATTTTAAACATCATTTTGAGAATCCACATGTTGGAATCACAAAGTATTCTCAACCTGAGGTCAAACTTTCTCGACCACAACGGCGGAGACGTAACAGAAAATTGAAGAAACTTTTGGAAACATCTGATTCTTAAAATAATAATTCTAAAAATGTTTTTCAAAACAATCAACATGTGTCTCCATCGAGAAGTTCTGGTTATGTTGGACTTTATGTACCAAAGGTTGATGATAAAGTTGTTTGTGAACTCATTGAAGTCGTTTATTTTGATACTTCTGGAAGACCCAAGACCACTATGGCTTGGGTTCCCATTTCTAACTGATTTCTTTTGTTTATGTAGGGGCAACCAAGGAGGATTATAAACAATACTTGGTATGTGGATAGTGATTGTTCTCGACATATGACAGGAAATATTCGATTGCTAGAAGATGTTATTAAAATCGATGGCGGTTAAGTCACTTTTGCTGGTAATAAAGGCGGGTACATAACAGGTCAAGGAACTTTGAAAAATGACAAGGTTAAATTTGAGAAGGTTAACTATGTTGAGCAACATGAACACAATCTTCTGAGTGTATCTCAAGTATGTGACAAGAAGTTTTCATTCCATTTCAATGATACTGAATGTTATATCTTGAAGCCGGGATTTATCATTCCTGAAGAATGGATTCTTATGAAGACCCCAAGGAGAAATTACACATATGTTTTAGACATGAGTGTTGCAACGATAACGGATTCTATTCGGACATGTTTACTCTCGAAGGCGTCTGAATCAAATTCTATTATGTGGCACAGGAAGCTTGCTCACATGAATTACCGAAAAATGAATTACTTGGTGAAGAATGAGTTGGTTACTGGTGTTCCTAAATTGAAATTTTCTTTTCCTGATGATTGTATTCCTTGCAAGAAGGGGAAACAACACAAGAAGTCCCACAAATCCAAGACAAAGAATTCTATTGTGACTCCATTGGAGTTTCTTCATATAGATTTGTTTGGCCCGATCAGTATTAGAAGTACTGGAGGAAAATCTTACTGTTTTGTGGTTACAGATGATTTCTCTGGATTTTGTTGGGTTAAGTTCCTAGCTTCAAAAGCTGAAACAACAGATATGGTACAATTCTTAATCCCGGGTTTAGAGAATTTATGCAAATAGAAAGTCAGAAGAATTAGGAGTGACAATGGCAGTGAGTTCAAGAATAGCAAGATGGGTTTATTTTGTTTACAAAAGGGAATTCATCATGAATTTAGTGCGCCATATGTTCCTCAACAAAATGGATTTGCTGAGCAAAAGAACAGAACTTTAGTTGAAACGGCACGTACGATGCTTGCAGATTCTAAGCTCCGTGTTACTTTTTGGGCTGAAGCTGTGAATACTGACTGTCATGTTCTGAATAGAGTTCTGAAGTGATACAATAAGACATGTTATGAGCTGCTTAATAATCGGAAGCCTAATTTGGAGTATTTACTTCCTTTCGGAAATCCATGTACTCTTTTGAAGGTTAGAGATGTTCCAACCAAATTCCGTGCTAAGTCTATTGAAGGAATATTTTTGGGTTATGTTGCAAATTCTACTACCAAGAGAGTTTATAACAAAGAAACTCGTTAGGTTGACGAATGGTTTCATATAGACTGTTCAAATCGTTCGTTACCTCAAATGGCGATTTGTTCAGATTAGGCTTTTGATTATGACAGCTTATTCAAGTCTTTTCATTTACCATCTGATATTTCTCCTGAACAAGCTGCTGTGTTGTATGAGTCTTGTCAGGATGCACAAGATGGACTTTGGTTCCTAATTCATCTGTTCCATCAACCTCTAATCCTGATCCGCTTATTACTTCTTGTTCCGGACCACAAGATTCTGATAGTGACGAAGAAGATGTTGTTTTTCAAGATTCTTCAGCTGATCCGTTATTTGTTGATGATCCTTATACTTTGGCACATGTTCAGGGGGAGATTCCTACGAATATGGATTCGGAGATACCAGTTAATCAGAATATTCTTTCTCAATCTGAAACGACTCAAGTTGATGTGTTGCTGGTTCATGAAGTTGCTTCAATTAAAGAACTCAAAGATCATCCGGTGATAAATATAATTGGGAATTTGATAGATGGAGTGAAGACGCGCTCTTTAATCGAGAATTCTTGTTTGTATACGTTTATTAAGTATTCTAGTGTTCTTGATGTTTGCTCACAATCATGTTTTATTTCTCAGGTCGAACTAAAGAATGTGGAAATGGCTTTGCGTGATAACAATTGGATAGAAGCAATGCAGGAAGAGCTTGCTCAATTTGTTAAGCTAAAGATGTGGAATCTTGAAGATCTTCCAAAGGCCATGTATCCAATTGGCACTAAATGGGTTTTTAAATGTAAGAAAAATGATCGTAGTGTCGTGGAGAGGAATAAGGCAAGATTAGTTGTACAGGGGTTCAATCAACAAGAAGGAATTGATTACACCGAGGTGTATACACCTTTGGAAAGGCTTGAGGCTATTTGTTTGTTTCTTGCTTTTGTGTCTTATAAAGGGTTTAAAGTGTTTCAATTAGATGTGAAGAGTGCTTTCTTATATGGTAAGGTCAAAGAAGATATCTATGTGGGTCCGCCGCCGAGGTTTGAAGATCCAGTTCATCCTTCTAGTGTATTTAAGCTTGATAAAGCACTTTATGTCTTACATCAAGCTCCCCGAGCGTGGTACAAAACTTAGTCTAAACATCTCATTGACAATGGATTCGTCTATAGCCAAATTGATTCGACCTTATTCATTAAGAAAGCAGGGGGATATTATATACTGGTTCAGAAACCAGGGAAGTTTGAAATGTCAGCTATGGGAGAGTTATCATTCTTTCTTGGACTTCAAGTAAATCAGAAGGAATATGGTTTCTTTATTCATCAGTCTAAGTATGTCAAAGACATCTTGAGCCGGTTCAAGATGGAAGACTGTACCCCATATGATATTCTAATTCCGGTGAATCATAAGTTGAATCCTGATCCGGATGGAAAAGACATTGATTGCCGTCTCTAGCGGGCAATGATCGGCTCTCTCATGTACTTAATCGCTTCAAGGCTAGATATAACGTTTGTTGTATGTCTCTGCTCTAGATTCCAAGCAAAACCAAAGGAGTCTCATTTGATAGCAGTCAAAAGGATCTTTCGTTATCTAAAAGGAAAACAAAGATTGGGATTATAGTTTCCACATGGTTTTAACTTTGAATGTAATGCATATATTGGCTCTGATTTTGGTGGTTGTTGTTTGGACAGAAAATTTACAACAAGTGGTTGCCAATTTTTGGGTAATCGTCTCGTTTCTTGGCAGTGCAAAAAGTAAACTATAGTCTCTATTTCGATATGTGAAGCAGAATACATCGTTGCTGCAAGTTGTTGTTGTAAGTCCTAAATCTCCATTGATCTTTAACGTCTTCTTCACTAAACTTTGACAAATCAAAAGGATCCAGAACTCGATACTCTGCATGATCAGTAACTATCAGGGCTTCTGTTGTAATTGGATCATATGTCTAGTATTGAAAATCTCTAAGAGTATTCACCTGAATCTTCTTATGAACTGGAACAATTTTAGTTGTCTTGGGAGCTGGCCAGATAACATTATACCAAGGCTTGCCAGTATGAGGATCTCTGACGCCTTTGGACCTCTTTAATTTGGACTCGGCTGTCTTCATTTTAGCGAAGTTTGTCAGGCATTGCTCATTTAGAAATGTGTGAAACATCTCAGCTGGTCCATTTATCCCTATGTTCTCAAAATATGCTTCATTTATTTGATGAAGATGAATTTTAGTTAACGAGCTAAAATCATGAGCACTCTTGTAATATTCCATATGTCCACTCTTTCTTTTTACCACATACATCTTTTTCTCTGAATCATAACCCCAAGATGCAACACCTGATCTGTCTCCTCTCTTAGAGTAGTAATTCTCTATGTTGACAATGACATGGGTTTCAGAAGGAGGACCAGGTGGAAACTTCCATGCAGGTCTCTCTTTCTTAGAGGGTTTGCTTGCATTAACATCTTCATACATATCTGTAGTTGAGCTTGCAATGTTGACTTCATCATCAATATCTTGATTCAGTCTTTCCATATCTGAATCTGATGAACTCTCAACTCTGGCATATTGAATGTCTTTGGCTTGATCCGAATCCAAGTGTTGAGAGAAGTCATTTTCCTTTGGATCGGTAAGGTCTCCCTCAAACTCAAAGTTGAGGGAATCATTCCCTTGAGATTCATCTTGATAACCCCTTGATCATTTCCTCCATTATCTCCACCTCCTTGATCATTCTTATCATTGCTTGTACCAGTAGTGGTTTGTTCATCCTGCTTTCCCTTCAGATCATCAATATGCTTCTTCAGCTCATATACCAGGGTAATAAGGTAACCCTGATTCGCTTCCAGAGTCAGAATCTTTGAGTTTTGTGTGGCTACATATTGTTCCAATTCAAATACCCTCTCTTGCAGAACATGTGGATTTACAGGAGTAGGTGTAGAAGAATCTATAGGACTTTTTCCACTGGCTTTCTCAGCTCTATAAGCTTCACTTGAGGAGAATAAGAATAGATCATAATCAAAATCCTCAGAAGTCGGATTGAGAGTATCATGAGGTGAGGATTGAGGTTTGGATGATGTGGTTGAAGATGATTGTGGTACATGAGTTGGTAAGAAAGTTGTTGGAGTGGAAGTTTGTGTAGGTGTTGGTGTTGGTGTGAGAAGTGGCATTCTCACATTTGTTGGATCTCTTCGCTTCCGTGGTTTGGAAGGTAAATCCTGATCTGGTGTGTAATCAGCGTCGGTGTCATCTTGATTAGACGAAGAAGTGAGAGGAGGATTCTCAATTCTACGCCTTTTGCTATCCATCTCTCTGACATACCGATTTATTGGTACTTGTGGTCTTTCAGGAGTGTCTTCATCGTCAAAAGAAGATATCACTTCAGCATCTTCTAACTCGGGCACAATTGGATCTTGTGGTTCCGGTTCAAGTTGCTGTTCAATTTGTGGTTGAACTGGTAGCAGTTGTTCTTCAGCAACCTCGTCTTGTACTTGCATAGCCGGTTCATCAATTTCTTCATCGGGTAGCGCAGCAAATCTACCAATTTTTTCAAGGGGACGCAAACCCTTTATGTCCAATGTTTGAACATTCATGAACTTGAAAAGTTGTATTCCAATGTTTGAACATTCATGAAGCAAATCTACCAATTTTTTCAAGGGGACGCATACCCTTTTTCCATGCTTGTTGACATTCATGAACTTGAAAATCATAGGACCCATACCCTTTATGTCCAATGTTTGAACAGTAGGTTCCAGATCATAATGATTTCTTTTTAGAATGATCTGTAAGAACCTAGGATACACGAGGAATATCTCCTTCTTTCCTTCTTTCAAATTGCTTTTAAATTCTTCAAACACTATCTTCGAGAAGTTGTATTCTAAGCTCATGGTCAATGCAACCATAGCTGAAGCAATGGTGGTGTTTAGCTCATCAAATCCTCCTTTTCTTCAAGATAAGCAGTTCATGCACACGTGTGCAAGATATCTCCAATAGGGATGAAGTAGCTTCTTGTAAAGGGTAGGATAAGGACCTTCATAGCCCATCCTTGTAAGAATTGGAGTAACAATCAGCTTGGTTGGATGAGCCGGTAGATCACCAAACTGTAGATCAGTTCTTATTACGGCTTCTGAAACTCTAACTCTTTTAGCTTGAACTGTTACAATTATGCATTCTTCTCCATTGTCGTTTGGGTGTATCGTTGCAGTGGACCAGAAATCCTGAATGTGTGTTCTATAGATGATATGATTCTCCATAACAACAAAGTTGATAGGGGAAAGTGTCAACCCTACAACCATTGCTCTGAAGTACTCAAACTCTTCTGGCGGGTCCAGAGTGAATGCACAAGCATTGTGATCAGCAACAAATTTCATTTGTGCCATATCTGCACAAAACTAATTAAGTTAATGTCTAAACAAAATAGATCAGTTTAATAGGGTTTTCGACATATCAGGGGTTTACGGTCCCATCATGGTTCTCGGCATATCAGGAGTTTACGGCCACAAATGTTTACGGCTCACTTATGCAAGGAACACAAGGTTTACGGCTTAATAGGGATTCACGGTTAAAGAGTTTATGGCTCACAGCACAATTTCAAAGATATATGTTTACGGCTTAGTGGGGGTTCACGGTTAGCAAACCGTATACGAGGAATACCAAAGGTTCATGGTAGTTTGAATTTACACCGTGAACCCCTGTTTACGGGGATTGCCGAAAAGAGTTTCCACATCAAACTGAATGATTAAAACCTCAAATTCAGGTTTCATTGGTGAATCAATGCTCACCGACTCATCCTAAACCTAATTGGCCAACTAATTGCAGTTTCAAATCATCATCCCGATCCCTTCGATCATAGGTACCCATTCGAGTGGGTTTACCTTTACCCACACCGTTGAACAGTTCAATATAACATTCAAAGATTCAAAAAATGTACCTGTAATCTGTCAAGTAAACTTGCAACAAGGATCAATGAGTAGCCGTAATCGATTCAAATCACCAAAGGGGATGAGAGGAAATTCTTTTGTGATAACCGTGAACATAAAACCCACACCAGGGTTTGTTTCAATCCTTTTAAGGATCCCGGTTTCAAATTGAAGAATGGGGCCCACCATGAAGCTTGGTGGGCCAACATTTTAGCCCGTAAACATAGATGAAGTCCCTTAGATAATTTATTCAAAGGATTTAAACTCGGTCCTTTAATTACTAAGACTCTATTTCAAACAAAATTTAAAATAACCAGAAAGAACACATCAATCAGCGAGCCTTTGTGAAACTTGCAATGGGATCATATCTTTCTATAGGCAGACCAAGGAACATTTTTTAGCACGTATTTTTAGTCAGACAGGTCAAGTAGATTGCTAATATTTAGATCCTTCTAAACTAATTCTTTAGTTTTAAACCAAAGTTTTTCACTGTGATTTCGGCTATCATGTTTTTGGATAAAATTAATTATGACTTAATGTGTCCCATACTCATATCTCATAAACCTGTATTTAAATGAATATGAATTAAGTGAATTCTTGATAAATTTTAATGGACCCCACAACTTATCAGGTAAACCTTCCCTTCCTCATCATCTTTTGAGCGCCTAAATAATAACTAAATGAGCATAACTAGCACAGGTTATGCAACCTTTCAGGGATCTCTGACAAAATTTGATCAAAACATAGCTCTACAGGCTTACATGTTCAGAATCATCAAAAGTTCATGGTCACAGCACTATGGACGTACATGCCTTGACAAGAGATCCCTTCCTAGTCACATATTCCCAAAAATAAAAATATCTACAATTATAATATGTACGTCTGTAGACATATCTTTTTTATGTATGGCATTGCATATCTTTTGAATTTATTCCTATAGCACGACATTAACATTGCGTGTCTTTTTGCTCAAGAATCTGCTTTGTGGATCAGCTTTGCACTTTAATTGAGTGTCTTTTAACCTATTGCATGTCAATGCATGCCTTTTAACTATATAGATATATAATATTTACAGACTTGTATCGCAACCCCTTTGTGAAGGGTCCCGGTTAGTGCAATCCTAATAGAACAAAGGTTATCCACAGTTCATCAACATTTATGTTTAAGTTCTCGATTATTAACAGGAATAGAAACTTACACTAATCTATGAGATGTTCCCCACTAAGGCCATAATATTATATTGTTCAATTGTATCACATGCAGAGTCTATCAACATATCCAACATTAATCCTAGCCTTTTCAATTTAATGTCTTACATGTGTTGATCCTAGCCTTAAGAAACGAAAATTCATACCACTTCCCATTTAATTGCAAACTCCCGACTCAAACACAAACAATATATATATATATATATGTATATATATATATATATTGTTAGATAACCTCAAAAACAAATTCTTTTTGAATTTTTCTTGACTCTAGAAATTTAAAGCTGACTCTTTTTGTATTTTTCTTTATTCTTCCCCTAAATTTTGTGTATAAAAATAAACTATACAAATTTAACTATGAAGAAAAATGTTTTTGGTGACCGATTTAATCTTTGAAACCAATCATTTTCAGGGACTCTACAAGCACATTGAATCGAGATGTATCAAATGCTTTAGTGAATATATCTGCAACATTGTTTTCATAATCAACCCTTTCAAGACATATGAGATATCTCTCAAAGCGGTCGCGAATGAAATGCACCTTGATAATCACCTTGATTTTAGAATGTTGAACCGGATTTTTCACAATTAGCACAGCAACCTCATAATCACAGAAAATGGGAGTATTAAGAAAGGTCAAACCGTAATCCATCAATTGATGTTCCATCCAGATGACATGGGAGCAGCAAGCCGATGCAGTAACATATTCAGCCTCAGCAGTAGAAGTAGAGACCGTGTGTTATTTCTTGCATTGCCAAGAGATTAGCCTATCACCCAGAAATTAACAGCCCCCATTTGTAGATTTTCTGTCAAGTTGACACCCTCCATAATCACTGTCACAAAAGGCATACAAGTCAAAACTAGATTCTTTGTGATACCAAAGGCCATGCCAAGGCTTGCCCTTAGATACTGAAAGATACGTTTAACAACAGTTAAGTGGGACATTTTAGGATTTGCTTGATAACGAGCACACTGACACACAACAAACATGATATCTGGACGACTAGCTGTCAAGTACATTAAGGATCCAATCATGGATCGATATTGTTTCTGATCAACAGCAGCTCCGTTTGTGTCAACATCCAGAATTGGACGTGCAGCCATAGGAGTAGATGCTGTCAGACCATCGGTGAATTTGAACTTGGCAATGATGTCATCCACATACTTGCCTTGATGAATTAGGATTCCGTCTCATGATTGCTTGACCTGTAACCCGAGAAAGAATGTCATTTCACCCAAAGCACTCATCTCAAACTTCTTTTCCATAACATTTCTGAACTCTGTGCACAACTCCTCATTTGTGGATCCAAAGATGATATCGTCCACATAAATTTGCACAAGAATTACATCTGCATCCACCTTTCAAACAAACAGAGTCTGATCAATTGCATCACGGGTGTATCCATGGGCTAGCAGATGATCAGTAATAGTGGCATACCAAGCCCGCTGTGCTTGATGTAACCCATATAAAGCCTTATCAAGCTTGTAGACATAATCAAGATGATCACTATCTTCAAAACCAGGTGGTTGACACACATAAATATCCTCTTTCACCTTTCCATACAAAAATGTTGTCTTTACATCAATTTGATAAACCATGAAGTTCATATAAGATGCATACGCCAAAAATATTTGAATATCTTCCAGACGAGCAACGGGAGCGAACACTTCCTCATAATCTATCCCCTCATGTTGATAAAACCCCTGTACAACCAATCAAGCTTTGTTTCTGATGATTATATTTCTTTCATCTTGTTTATTTCTAAAAACCCAGTTGATGCCAATAGCTTTCTTGCCCGGTGGTAAAGGCACCAAATCCCGTACTTGCAGTTTAGCAAACTGATTCAGCTCTTCGTGCATTTCATCAACCCAACTAGGTTCGAGGAGAGCCATCTTTATGTCACACCCCGACCGATGGCGGAATCATCGGGGGCGGGACATGTAAGACTGTTCATAGCACATGGTTGACTAAATTGAAATATATTAAAGTTAAATTTCCATTACAAATAATCCAAGTACAAACCAAATTCAAACAAGAAACATAAAACAATTCATAAAGTTCTTGATTTAAATTGCTAAGTCCAAATCCTATGTTGAACACGTCTTGAATCAATCTCACATATTGGGGCCTGAAACATGAATAAAATAAAGTCAACTAAAAAGTTGGTGAGTATAACACAGTTGTATGTAGATAGCATATAGTTGAAAACAAATCCTTTACAAAACATGATAAAATAAGGCATTTATGGGGAGCAGCTATTGTGTAACCATGTACAAACAAACCTTGTAACTAGCATGCAAAAATTGTGTTGTCGGTTTCAATCACCGCGCACTATGGGTGGGTTTGTCAGACTCAATAGATCTATCATTGAAAACCGTCGGCTTGTATAGTTAATGATTGCACATAAGAGCATACAAAGGTTAGCACACCTAGCACTCGGGCACAAAGCTCAAATTTTGCACACATGTATGTAAATAGGATTTTTGCACTTGTGTTGTTTGTGTAAATGTAAATGTGTAATGTGTAATTCGTATAGAGTTCATGTTCCACCCCAAAAGTGTAAAAGAGTAAAAAGGGGTTGTGAATACTCACTTGGTATGGAAGTGTAGCTAACAAAGATTATAGATAGCAAATATGATCCTCGAAATGCACAATTTAACCTAAAGAGTAATGTGTATTGAATCAAATAGATGCATAAGGTTTTAGTCTAAAATGAAAGTTGAATTTGTGTATAAAACTATTGATTTGTATTTAAAAAGTATTGAATAAAATATATAGAGTTTGAAGTAAAATATTTTTGAAACAATTTGATTAGGTTTGAATTGAATAATTGAATAAATATATAATTATAGTTTATGAAATAATGTAAATATTAATTGTAATTAAGTATAAATAATAAAGGAGTTTGATTTAAAATGTAAATTAAATAAATAATCATTATCTTATTTATTTATAAATTTTGTAACTTAATTATTTAAAATATCATTTAAGTGTAAGATAGTAAATATAAATTTAATTTTTCATAAACTTTTAAATAAATTATATTTATGCCAAGATTAAACTTCTAATCCATTTCTAAATACAGAAAACATATTTTTTTATAAAATCTGAAACATTTACTGATTAAAATATATAAAATTATAATTCTGATAAAAGTTCTGAATCTCACACGACCGCGCCTCGGAAGGGCACGATCGTGCTCAAGCCACGGGCGCGACCGCGCTAGTCGGGGCGCGACCGGGTTGATCAACAGGAGCACAATCTAGACAAGTCAACAGGCACGACCGTGCCTTGGCCTGGCACGGTCGTGTCTATGATCTTTAGACACAACAGAGACTAGCCCAGAGGGCATGACAAGGTCTGGACAGGAGGACACGACCGCGCTGCTAGTCGGCATGACCGCGCTCTATGAGTCATGGCCGCGCTAGACGATTAGCGCGACCGTGTCTCTTCCAAATCAGACACGAATTGACAAATGCTTGTATTTTAAACGCTGGAATTGTTAGGGCTTTTGATTAACGGATTATTACGAGTCTTTTAGGATATTTTAATTGTATTAACAACATTTTTAACAGTGGATTCGATTAAATTATTTTAAATAAAACATCGATTCTGATTCGGGGTAAATTCTATGATGGAAGCCTAAATTATTATGGGGCTTTCGATATAGAGACTAAATAACTGAAATAAATGATTTCAATTACCCGAAACAGCAGAGGATTGATAGAGATCGGCAAGAAAGAGTTTCGGCGTCGACGGCTTGAGCTCCGGCGATCTTTACTTCAACTCCGGCCAATCCAAATAGCCTGGGAACTTCAGGGATGATTGAGTATCGAGTCTCTGCTGCTGGATTGAGAGGATTCGGATCAAACAGCGGATTCTAGTTTCTTGGAAAGCTTGAGAGAGTTTTTCGAAATTGGTAATATGAAACTGAGACGTTTGAGGAATTCGATAATTGTGATTCATTCGTTAAGGGGAAAAGAAACGGACGACTGTTACGGATTTCCAATGATCGGGTGATTAAACTGCATTTACGTTTCAACTGTTACGCAGGCGCGACCGTGCCCAAGAGAGGCGCGACCGTGCCTAGGCACCGGGCGCGATCGTTTCAGGACCAGTCGCGCGATCGTGCCGAGGCACTTGGCGCGACCGTGCCAGGACGAAGCACAATCGTGCTAAACTAGGGTTTCTTGACATTTTTCAACTTTAGTCCTTGACTTTTCAGGTTTAATGTGTTTGAATTAAATAGTTTCTTGCATAGTGTTTAAATGTATATAATCGAGCAAAACTTGTAAATTTGTATTGAATCATTGCATTTCATTTAAGGTAAGCAAAATAATAAGGCAGTGCACGAACATTGAATTTGAAATTGCATTACATTGCATTGAAATATGAATACTAAATTCCGAGATGTTACACTTTATGTTCTTGGGTTCAATTTAAGAAATAAAACAAGAGTACAGACATCTGTTTATGTCTCCAGTAGTGCTTCTGGTTCTAACCCGATCTGTTAATGACCCAATTATTGTGTCAACTAGATGATCTTTGTTGATTCTGTGAGATGAAACATCAGGAACATGCCCTATGATAGGCAAATTTTTCTGATTTGCTGGGGTCTCTTCGCCATACTTTCATTAGGTGTAGATCTACTGTCATTGACAGCTAATGTGGAATTCTCAGCAGTTGCTGGTGAATCCTCAGAGACATTTGTTGAAATAGGGACATTCTCAGATCTTTCATCACTTTGTTGTCTGATAACTTCTGGAGGATCAACAACAAGCAGTGGTCCTACATAAGAGTCTTCCTCATCATTACTCTCATCAAACGGTTCATTAGGTGACCTTGCGATTTCATCAGTATGGAGATTAAATGATTTAAACAAGGAATGATAATCAAATAACCATGATAGACCGCACTCAGCACCAGTGGGATTTTGCTCTTTCCAATCAACATAAGTCAATTTTCTGATCTCTTTGGTGACCTTGTTGTAGACTCTATAAGCAGTAGTGTTAGATCCATAACCCATAAAATAACACTCATATGCCTTTTCATTGAACTTTGGTGTGGATTCTGTATGCAATACAGTACACAGACACCCAAAGGCTGTGAACTATCCAACCCGTGGTTAGTCATTTGAATTTTCTTGTTAAGAAGAACCCAGTTGAGCATGTAGCACGTTATGTTTATAGCTTCTTCCCAGAAGAACTAGGGAAACTTTGATTCAGAAAGCATTGTTCTTGCAGCTTCAATGAGAGTTATGTTCTTTCTTTTAGCAACACCATTTTGCTGAGGTGTACAAGCTGCACTGAATTGTCTTGCTATCCCTTTTTCAGCACAAAACTGATTCAACACTGCTTTTTTGAATTTAGTTCCATTATCACACCTGATTGCTTTCACCTTCATATCTCTTTGACTTTCAACCAACACAATGAAGTTCTTTATCAATTCTGCAGTCTCACTCTTATTAGCCAAAAAGAAAAACCAAGAAAAACGTGAGTAATCATCAGTTATTACCAAGCAATAAGATTTTTGCCCAATACTCATCACATTCACAAGACCAAATAAGTCCATATGAAGAAGATGAAGAATGCAGTCGATAGAATTAAACATTTTTAACTTATGGGGCTTTCGCTGTTGTTTCCCTTTAGCACATGCAACACATTTCCCAATTGAAAAGAACTCAGAAATAGTAGATCACGAACATGATTACCTTTGGCAATACAGTTGAAGTTTTTCAGATTAACATGACCAAGACGACGATGCCACAACATAGCATCAAATTCAGCTGATTTTGATAAAAGACAAGTATTTTCATAAATAGATTTACTATTCATGTCAATAACATAAGAGTTTCCCTTACGGGGTGTCCTTAACAAAATCCATTCCTCAGGAACCACATATCCTGGTTTTAAAATTACACATTCTTTATTTATGAAATGTGTTGAAAATTCCTTATCACAAATTTGAGAGACACTCAGTAAGCTATGATTGAGCTCACTAACGTAACACACGTCATGAAAACGTAATGACCCATTAATCACATTACCTTTCTTTCTGATTTTACCACCTTTACCTCCTGCAAATGAGACATAGCCTCCATTAAAGTTTTGCACATCATGTAGTAGAGACATGTCTCCTGTCATGTGCCTGGAACATCTACTATCAACAAACCATAGATTATTGATAGTCATCCTTGGGTGTTCCTGCACAATGAGCGGGATCAATTAGTAATTGGTACCCAGGCCATAGTAGATTTGGGTATTCCATTGGCATAAATATATGACACTTCTTGCAAGCACTTGTCATTATTTGACTTAACTTTGTTACTTAGGACATCAACATTTTTAGCTTTTCAAACAGGCTTAGATGGAACAGATATTTTAATTGCTTTACTCGACTTAGTTTTAATCTTATCATTTTGTTTGAGATTATTTTTCTTTTGCCTTTCAAAATAAGCTGTCTGTTTTGCTTGGCTACATTCCAATCTCCATCAGAAGGTTTGTCATAGTATGAGTGATTCTTCATTGCCTCAGACTTGACAGTCTTCACTGGCTTAGAAACCATCGACCTATGTGACGCCTTCTGATTTTGAGCATAATATGGAACATAAGGATGATGAACACAATGTTTTGCTTGATGTCCAGGCTTTCCACAAGTATAACAACATTGTTTCTTGAGATAAGGTGCAGGTCTAAACTTGTCAGATTTGTGATAGTAAGAATTATACTACTTGTAGACCTGTTTAGGTTTATACTGCTGATGAGCATGTCTCTGCTGAAACCTCAAATGATGATGATCATATTTTCCGTAAAATTGATCTTTTGTGAAATGCTTAGGTAAGGCATTTGAGGTTTGACTGTTTACTTTTTGCTTAGTCACAAGTTTGGGTTTCTGAAAAACATGCTTTTCAGTGTTTCCGTTTGCTAAATTTTTAAGAAACACAGTGTATTTGTGAATATGAGCATTTTTAGAAACAGTAGATTTAGAACTAGAAGCATTCAACTCAATCAAATAACACACATAAGGTTTAGAGTTTTTCAAAACAGAAGTAACAGAAACATTGTTTTCAATTTTTTTATGATTTAACTTAAGACTGCAAAGTTGTGACTTATCATCTTCATTATCCTCACTTGTCCAATCCTATATTTCTATTTGTTCTCCACATGAGGTAGAGGAATTAGAATTGTTCACACATTTAGAAGTTAGGGATGATGATTGTGAATCATCAGCACATGTTTTGCTCCTAGTAGTAAACATGAAAAACTCCTTAACTTGTTCCTCAACAAAGGGAGGAACATTAGTACAATTTACATTAAACGGAGGAGTCACATTATTATACCCAAGACCCTTGCTACCATTACCCGGTTTGTGTAGTTGAGTTTCAAGCATGTCAACTACTTTACTCGATTGACCAAAAAAATCTACTTTAAATTTGGCCTCTACAAAATTTGATTTTGCCTTTTCCAATTTAGTAGTTAATCTGACAATTTCTTGCTTAGCATAAGTATGCAAACAACATTTATTGCTGAGTTGAGATTTAAGTAATGAGATATCCTTTTTACCAGCATCTATTGCTTCTTTATAATCCTTTTCAGTTTTAAGAAAATTATTTTTATGATATTTTAAATTCTCCATCTCAAAAATCAGATCAGCATTATGTTTTCTGTAAAGGTCTACTTTATCAATGCATGATTAAGAGCATAAGTTTGCAATTACCTCAGGTTGAGTAGTAGAAGATGAGGTGGCAGAAGACTCTCTAATAATGTCTGCCATAAAAGCATGATTCAGATTAAGCTCTTTGATTTGATCTCCTTAGTCATATCCTCCAGTTTGATGGCTGATTAAGGCCTTGGAGTTAGCAGCGTTATTCCCTCCAAAAGATGATCCAGCTTCACTTCCTCTTTGTTCCTTTGGTGTAGTACATTCTCTTGCAAAGTGACCTGGTTCATGACAATTGTAGCAGCGAAGATTTGACTTGTTGAAACCAATCTTTTTCCCTGTGTCTTCACTCCATCTGAACTTTCCAGTCTTGTTGATGAAGTTCTTGGCCCTGAAGACTGCCATTGCTAGTTTCCAAGATATATCCAGTTCCTCCACATCCTCTGGATGAATTTGATTAGCAGTAAGAACCTCTGAAGGTGAGAAGTTTCCTGAGACAAATGCTTCATAACAGTTCATGATTCCTGTGTATAGAGAAGTATTTACTTCAATGAGCTTAAGTTATTGAGCAGAATAGGCCTGCTGCTCAGGAGCAGATGTCTTAGCTATAGCAGCAACACCTGGGCTCACATCTCCAGATCCAGAACCTCCCTGTGAAACACTGGAAAGAAAAGCACTATTACTGTTTTGTGCACCTGCAGAGTTTATTGTATTAACATGATTGACTTTCCTCTGCTGGTCATCTAGATCATATGACTTGATAATAGAAATCAGATCATTCAGAGTGATCTTATTCAAATCTTTGGTTCGTTTCAGCAAAGAAACGTTCCAATCCCAGCTTTATGGCAAGCCATTTAACAACTTCCTATTCAGATCACCATTACTCATTACAATCTGAGCACCCCTCGTCTGTGAGACTAGTTTTGTAAACCTCTACAATTGTGCTTCTAGTGTTTCACCCAAAACATGATTAAACTGCTGTAGAATCATTTCCTTTCTACTTGCCTTCATATCATCATTCCCTTCAAAGGCCTGAGCCAAGGACTCCCAAAGTTGCTTAGCAGAGGTGCATTCTTTAAAATTATAAGCTATATCAGGTGATAATGCCATAGTCAAAGATGCTAAAGCTTTTAAGTCTCTTTCAACAAGATAAAAGTCTTCATCAGTATAATTTTCCATCTGCTTTGGTGCCTTAGTACCATCCTCCTTATCAAACATAGGGATTTGAGGTCCATTGATTATACTTCTCCACATCTTAGCTTCAAACAGCAAAACATAATTCATAAACCTAAATTTCCAGTCCACATAATCTTCAGCACAAGTTAGTCTTGGAGGTTTGGTGCTTGTACCAATTTGTAGGTCGAGCAGACGGTTTAAGTTCACGGTGACTTGTTGAGAATTCATTTTATCAGAGTACTAGGTCCTTGATCAAACTTGTAAATTAGTTCAAAAATGAACCCGTGTACTTGTTGGAATTCGTGAAACTACTTCAATACCGGGAACTTATACTGGGTCGTGAAACCAATTGTATCATGAACCAGTTCTGATTAGTAAACCAGAATTGAAACCGTGAAACAGAATTAACACCGTAACCTGCTCTAAGCCGTGAACTTCTTCTTACCTGTGAACCTAACCACTGCCCGTGAACTTCAGAATTCATGAACTCATATACCCTGTGAACTTTAACCTGAGAACCTGAAACCCATGAACTTTCCCGGGATGTAATCAAGCCGTGAATCCTTACCGTGTTCCTAGCCGTGAATGCAGACCCGTGAACTCTGAAAAGCATGGAATTCTCCTGAATCAAGCGTGGAATTGATTTCAATTCCAAAAATAACTCCTACAATTAAGGAATTCAATCTTTGAACCTTAATGTAAATCCCGATTAACACGTTGAATTTTCTAAATCAAATTCAACCCAGAATTCGTCTTCTTAGCAGCAAAATAACTGAGAATTCACGAGAAAGACTCGATTCTCAGCATAAAACTATGACAATCCTTCACAAAGAAAACTGATTAGAACTGAAACTCATCTGAATACAGTAGACAGTACCTCAAAAAGCGATGATTCTTGAATCGTTGATATCAAAACCGAGCCTTGAACGACTTCAATGGCTCTAATACCAATTGTAAGTCCCAAATCTCTATGAATCTTCGATTAACACACAATAACAACTATGATAACAAGTCTCACAATCAATAGGTGGAAACTATAGATTGTGGTGATTCAAGAACACAAGGAATCAATGTAATAACTTGTTAGATTACATGAGAGAATTACACAGAAAAACACTAAGAACCGCTAACCTTACTTGGTTAGGGTTTACATGTATATATACCTAGTCTAATTAACTAGGCCCCTATACATATACTCGGCCTCCAAGGCCGGCCCAAAACACCCAAATCGTGAACCCTTGGTTCCCAGTTACAACCTACACAACATCAAAACTTAGCTTAATCATACTTAACAATTTGGGTCTAACAGTTGCTCCCAAATCTTGTGGATCCAACAACAATTAAGAGATTATGGTTTGAAATTTACAGGAACCCCCATGTTCATTTATAATACTACAACAATGTCCATCACTAATAATCCTATTAAGCACAGTAAAATAAAGCACATTGAAATTATATATCATTTTATTCGTGATTGTGCATATAAAATGTTGATTGAGCTGGTGAAGGTACATGCTGATGATAATTTTACTGATCTCATTACCAAGGCATTTGATTGTAGCAGGTTTGAATTTCTGATCAAAATGATCAATCCCGAATAAAAGTTTTTAAAAAAAAATTTCATGGGAGATTTTCTTTTATTTCTTTTATTGCTTTATTACTTTTCTGCATTCTTAATTTCAGTCAAATATTGTTATTTATTAAAATTCAAAAAAAAAGTTGACATCGTTTGAAGTTAGAGAAGAAATGATAGTACATCAGTGAATAGTGTATCACACATGACCTTACTAGACCATTGATATGATAATATATGTGTGCTTATAGTGGTTTGATTTGATCTAAATTTCAAAGTCTGCATGAAAAAGAAATGACTGTGTTATAAATACTCTACTCCTGATAATTCGTTTGATTTTAATTTGAATATGAGTTTGGAACTTAGATTGTCAGTAGACTAGAAGCGTTTTGGACCATTAGTAGTGTGAAAATTAAATAAGATATGATTACATCTGTGATTTGAACCCATTATATGCTTGGGTGTGTGTGTAAAAGATCGTTATCAGATAAAGAATATATGGTTTTAAGAATTTCAAGAGACCAATATCGGGTTATATCTTTAGCATAAATTCTTTCAGTTCACTTCACTGCCCATGCCCCGAAAAACATGCAATATGTTGTTGAACTAAGATATGTTTTCTGACAACATCTGTTGGAACATATGCTAGCCCTTGGATCATATTGATACATCATCTATACTGATTCCATTGAAATTTATTTAGATAATAGTTGGATCCTCATACCTGAATCTTTTGATTCTCATTCTAAAGCCAATTCGTTAGAATATTTTGATTCTGAATCTTCATGATTCTTATATCCTTTGGGATCTACTATTCTTCTCTTGTTCTAATAGAGATAATCTCATCTTGGAGATTGATCTAATCTTGCAGTAAATCATATATGTCTTGAAGATAATGTAATTTTAATTTTTGTTGGGCATATATGTGGAGTACATGATGTTTTTCATCTAAATAGTACTAACTCACATGAATCTCGGAGAAAAACTTTTGTAGTTTCAAATCTTATAATATTAACAACTTAAGTGTTCATGCTTTGTATTGCAAATTCGGTATGAATAATTGAGCATATTATAACCTGATCTTGTTTACTTTGAAATTAATCACGTATCATTTCAAATGGTGTTTATAAGATTGAAAAGTTTGAAAAGATTGAAAAGGTTGAAAAGATTGAAAAGAATGAAAATGATATGATTTGAATAGTATGATATTGGTTCTTAAGTATCAAATTAGGATGAATAAAATTGTAATCTTGATCATTTGTTTGAAGAGAATAAGTGAATTAAATTCACAAGAGTATCAAATTTCATTTCATGAAGTGTATTATGATGTATCATAGGTTACCCATAGTTTGTGATAGAATGTGTGATGAATTGCTCAGATACTGATATGATCTTTTTACTCATGATGTTCAAGCAAAAATATGTGTTTGTATTTTTTTTAGAAAAATCAAAAATATGTGTGTTTCAGTTTGTTCAGATAAAAACCAAAAATATGTGATTCTGTTTGTACAGATAAAATCCAAAAAGATATTCTTTCCGTCTTCCATGCAAATCCTATCTTTTTAATTTTTATAAATTGTTCGGGATTGGATAGGATACATGTTTCAGATGGAAGGTAACAAGGTTTGGAAAGTGAAAGGTTGGATCTTGAACAAGTTGGAATTTCATAAAAGTTTCAAGTGGTTTGTGTTTGTTTGAGAAGCGAACTTAGGAAGTTCGCCTAACTAAGCCAACTTATCAGAGGGTATATATACATTTTTCAGGCGAACATGCTCATTACCCTTTGAATTTTTTTTCAAGCAAACTTTGTCACAATTTTTTGCGAACTTGATCTGGTGAAATTTGAACTGATTGATCGGTTTTTTCATGGATAGATTTTTGTTTACTTTGTTATTGTGCTTTGATTGAAGGTAGTTACAAGGATTATTACCCGTTAAATCGATCAGAAATAGCTTCTTTGAATCTTATTTTTATCAATTGACTGTCAGACTGATTCTAGGTTCATAGAGGGTGTGTCTGTGGTTAAAAGTTAAAATTGTTGCTTGATTTTGCTCAATCGGTGTTGAATGTTACTTGTGATATGTTTGATTTCAGAGATTTCATTCGTTTTTGGACTTGGTCGATTACTGATATGGATCTGTATCGACAGCCGAACTTGTCTAGGCGAACTTATTATGTTCGCCTCTTGCAACTCTAAGCGAAGTTAGTAAGTTCTCCTAGGGGCACATAACTGATTTTGGACTTGTGATTTTTTTTTGTGTTTAATTTTTTTTAATTTTTTATTTGTTTTTGTGTTGATTTGTGTATATATTTCATATATATTTGTGTTACTCGTTTATATTGTGTGCATATATACAAATAGTTTTCATGTCCAAATTCATGTATAGATGGATCATCGTGTTGAGTACAAGCATAATCAAGTAGCATTATTAGATCCTGAAATGTCTGAAGCTGTAAACTATCAAGGAATAATAAATTTTCTGAATAGGTCCAGGTTACATGTGGCTTTGTCAAGAAATCCTTACATCAGCTTACCGTATATTCAACAATTCTAGGCTACAGTTCATCAAGATACCAATGTTGATCCACATGTCTTACGAGCGAAAGTGAACAATACTGAGGTGGTGATCTCTTTAGATACTATTAGAGCTACTCTTGCTCTAGGAGGAGGCATGATGATCCTATTAGTCTGCCTGGAACATTGATTATGGGATGCTTTTAGAGGATGGGTTACCGAGGAAGACAAAATGATACCCAAGCTAGAAAAGGAGGTCTAGTGTGTAAGGCCTCGAACCCGGGAGGCCTCACTTGTTGGATTTACTCATTCACAAACAGTTCTTAAACATGAATATCAAATAACGCAGCGGAAAATTTCATTCAAACATAACGTCATCATTGTTCATACATGCGGAAGCGTAAACATTGTTTAAAACGTAAATACATCATAACTAAAAACATAACAGGATGCCAGTTTTCATAGTCAGCCGGGTAACTCCTCTCGCTAGCCAAGCATCACAATCCATCCTCTTAACATGCCTTAACCTGAATGTGCACACTAAAAAGTCAGCTACGCTGGTGAGTTCTAGTTTTCGTTCGATTTAAGAAATGGTTCATCATTCAAAACATTCATTAGAGTTTAACATCACGCATAAGAAAACAGGGCCTTTCATTCATAAACCTTCACACATTTAAACACATTGAACGGATCATTTGTTTAAAACATTTAACATTCATTTAAGTCATACATTACTATCTAAAATCTGTATCGTTACGCGTCTCTGTGTCCCCGAAGGAACCCTGCATGTCGTGGTCAACCGTTACGTATCACCGTCATTGCCACAACATTCCGTCAATTCCCTTTTTGGTATTGCCCCCAAGGCTAACTGCACGAGGACCGACAATACCCATTCAGTTGCCCCCCTATGGCTCTCAGCCATAGGCCGACAACCTCCATTGAAGGCTATGGCTCTCAGCCAGTGACCGACAACTTCCATCGACGGTTATGACTCTCAGCCATAACATCGTCGGATCATAATTTAACCTCACGTAGGGTCACGTTAACCCCTGAGTAACCGTCGTTACTCCATACCAGTTGTACAACATCAAACCATTGGCAGGCCACTAAGACACTGCCCCTGTTGTTCTTATGGTAACTATGGCTCGCTGTCCATAATCTACCACAAGGCTGGGAATCTCATTCCCAGACTTCATTCGTCAATTCCATTCATTCGACAGATTAGATTTGTAATGACTTCTTTAAAACCTTTGCCCTTTTTCTTTTCTTTTCACAAAACCTTTCCTTCACTTTCAAAACCCTTTACCTTTGCTTTAAACCATTTATTTATAAACATTAGTTCGTAAACATTCCGTTCATAAAACATTCTTTCCATAAACCGTTCATTCCAAATCATTTCATTTCGTAAACATAGTTTCATAAACATCATTTTATAAAAGAACATTTCATATGTATGCACACCAGCCCGAAAACATTATATAAAACATTTAAAAGATGGCTTCTAGAACTCACCTGATAAGCAGTTTCTGAAATACTCTTAGCTAGCTACTGAGCGTCACTAATTTCACTCACGATCTGTTATAATAAAGCCATACTTGTAAGGTAGTGCTCCTAGATGACACTTGACATCCCTATGCTTAAACGTAGTAGTTTCGATACATTTGCTTATATCGAAACTTGATAGTTTCGATAGGTTGTTTATGTCAAAACTTGATAGTTTCGATGGGTCTGCACATATCGAAACATGTAGTTTCGATGGACCTGCACATATCGAAACTAGGTAGTTTCGATGGGGTCTACACATATCGAAACTAGTAGTTTCGATGGACCTGCACATATCGGAACTAGGTAGTTTCGATGGGGTCTACACATATCGAAACTAGTAGTTTCGATGGACCTGCACATATCGAAACTAGTAGTTTCGAGGGACCTGCACATATCGAAACTAGTAGTTTCGATGGGCCTGCATAGATCGTCTTCCCAAAAATCTGAAGTTTTTGCATGCGAGTCTGATCGAGTCAATATCTCAATTTTTCTTAGATCAAAACGTTCGAATTTTCATTCTAGATGCTATACCTAAGCTCATTTTCAAGTTCCATCCGCAAAATCGTTATCTTTTTAACCAAAACCCGAAAATCCCAAAAACGAACAAAAACTCAGATTTAGGCAAGATCATTACCTGTATCGAGATTCTGATCCGGAGGTTCTTCTCATGAGCTTAGCAGTAACGTGCTCCCTAAATTCCAGGATGATCCATCAACTTTCTCTCTCTAGACCCGAGCTCTCCTTTCTCTCTCTAGAAGTTGCGTGAGTGGGGAATGAGCAGAGAAGAGGGCTGCCCTGCCTCTTATATACCTGGGCTTCCCTCGGCCCATTGAAGCCGAGCCCAAGCCCGCTCCCTTTTGTTTAAATATTTCGACTAAATCACCGGTCTCGCTATATTTATTCGTTTTATTATTTTTGGGATGTTACAAGTCTACCCCCCTTACAATAGGTTTCGTCCCCGAAACCTATCATAAGTCAAATAGTTGAGGGTACGACTCCCTCATTTCTGTCTCCGTTTCCCAAGTGGCTTTCGATCCCTTTCGATGTTTCCATTGGACTTTAACCAATTGGATAACTTTATTACGTAAACGTCTCTCCTTTTGATCTAGGATGGCCACGGGCTCTTCGATGTAGTTAAGGCTATTGTCTACCTCGATGTCAGTAAGTGGTACGTGAGCCGATTCATCCGCCAAACACTTTCGGAAGTGTGATACATGGAAGGTAGGATGAATCCCACTTAACTCATCAGGCAACTCTAACCGATAAGCGACTTCACCAACCCGTGCCATTATCCTGAATGGTCCGACAAACCTCGGACTTAACTTTCCTCTCTTCCTGAATCGTATGATCCCTTTCCAGGGTGACACTTTCAACATTACTATGTCCCCAACATCAAACTCAATAGGCCTTCGTTGTTTATCCGCATAGGATTTCTGACGATCTTGTGCGGCCTTCATTCGTGCTTTGATTTGATCAAATCTTTCCGACGTTTCTTTTACAACTTCAAGACTTCCTAATTCTTTCTGTCCAATCTCACCCCAACAAACCAGGGTCTGGCATCTTCTCCCATACAACATTTCGTATGGCGGCATGCCTATAGTCGTGTGATGACTATTGTTGTATGAAAATTCGGCTAACGGCAGATGACTGTCCCAACTGCCGCCAAAATCGATAATACAAGCACGAAGCATATCCTCCAAGGTCTGAATGGTCCTTTCGGACTGACCATCCGTTTGTGGGTGGTATGCCGTGCTGATATTAAGCCTCGTGCCCATCGCCTCGTGAAATCTCTTCCAGAACCTTGATGTGAATCGTGTGTCCCGGTCAGATACGATCGTCAAAGGCATCCCATGCCGTGCTACTACTTCGTTAATAAACACTTCTGCTAACCTTTCCGACGAGAACGTCTCGCGAATAGGTAGGAAATGAGCACTCTTCGTTAAACGGTCCACAATTACCCAAATGGTGTCATGACCTTTAGCTGTGCGAGGTAGCTTAGTTATGAAGTCCATGGTAATGTGTTCCCACTTCCATTCCGGTATATCAAGTGGTTGAATCTTTCCATACGGTTTCTGGTGCTCGGCCTTTACTTGCGAGCAAGTCAAACACTTGCTTACATACTTCGTCACATCACGTTTCATTCCAGGCCACCAGTATTCCTTTCTCAGATCTTTGTACATTTTATTGGTACCGGGATGGATATAGTAACGAGACTTATGAGCCTCATCCAAGATTTTGGTCCTAAGTTCGCCACCCATAGGTATCCATATCCGTCCAAAACGTGTCCTAACACCAAGGGTGTTATATTCCAACTTGTCCTGTTGGCCAACCATCCTTTCCTTCTTTATGTTTTCTTCCTTAAGTGCCTCATTTTGAGCCTTTTCAATTTCTCTCATCACGTCCGATGTTACCACCAACTGGCAAGCTTTCACTCTAATAGGAGTAGGCACATCCTTTCGGCTTAGAGCGTCAGCCACCACGTTTGCCTTTCCAGGATGGTATATTATTTCACAGTCATAGTCTTTCAACAGTTCCAACCATCGCCTCTGCCTCATATTAAGTTCTTTTTGTTCGAAGAAGTACTTCAAACTTTTGTGGTCGGAGTAAATAGTAAACTTCACCCCGTAAAGGTAGTGCCTCCATATTTTCAATGCAAATACAACAGCAGCAAGTTCCAAATCATGGGTCGGATAATTGGCTTCGTGAACCTACAACTGCCGCGACGCATATGCAATCACTCTACCGCGTTGCATCAACACACACCCTAATCCCTGACCCGACGCGTCAGAGTATACCACCAGGTCTTCACAGCCCTCAGGAAGGGCCAAGACTGGAGCTTGGGTTAGTTTCTCTTTCAATTCCTTAAACGCCTCATCCTGGGCCGAACCCCATTCATACTTTACCTCTTTCCGAGTCAACTTTGTCAACGGCGAAGCTATTTTCGAGAAATCCTGGATGAATCTCCGATAGTAGCCTGCCAATCCCAAGAAACTGCGGATTTCAGTTGGCGTCTTAGGAATATCCCATTCCCTTACCGTTACTATCTTTGCTGGGTCAACCATAATGCCGTTCGGGCCAACGACGTGACCTAGGAATTGGACTTCCCTAAGCCAGAACGCGCATTTGGAGAACTTAGCATACAACTTTTCCTTCTTTAGAGCTTCCAATACTTCCTTCAAGTGACAAGCATGATCACCCTCATTCTTGGAGTAGATGAGGATATCATCGATGAACACGATTACCGAATGATCCAGCATTGGTCGACAAACTCTATTCATCAAATCCATGAACGTTGCGGGGGCGTTCGTCAATCCAAAAGACATTACGCGGAACTCAAAATGTCCATAACGCGTGCGAAATGCAGTTTTTGGTATGTCTTCTTCCCTCACCTTCAATTGATGGTACCCGGACCGAAGGTCGATTTTCGAAAACCAACTTGCGCCTTGCAATTGATCGAACAGGTCGTCGATCCTTGGTAACGGGTACTTGTTCTTCACGGTACGTTTGTTCAACTCGCGATAATCAATACACATTCTCATCGAACCGTCTTTCTTCTTCACAAACAACACCGGAGCACCCCACGGCGAGATGCTCGGTTGGATAAATCCTTTCTCAAGTACTCGTCTAGTTGGACCATAAGTTTCTTCATCTCCACTGGTGCTAGTCGATATGGAGCCTTAGCCACGGGTTGGGCATCTGGTACTAAGTCCATTCAAAATTCAATCTCTCTGTCGGGTGGTATCCCAGGCAATTCCTCTGGAAACACCTCCGGGTACTCTAGTACCACGGGTACATCGTCTAGTTCCTTCACTTCCTTACACTTGTCAATTACGTACACTAGATAAGCCTCGCATCCGCGCCTCAAGTAATTTGTTGCCTTAATCATTGAGATGACGTTTGGCATCGGGGCGTCACGATCTACAAAAACCTCGACTTTGCTACCATCCGGAGCCTTGAGTTGGATTATCTTTCGCTTACAAATGATTTGTGCTTCGTTGGCAGTTAACCAATCCATACCCAACACAACATCAAACCCTCCCAAAACCATAACAAACAATCTGACAGGGAATCTATGACCTTCTATCTTTATCGTGGAGTTGTCAACTACATCGGTTACTCTTGCAGTTCTACCCTCAGCGGTTTCTACGCTAAAGGCCCTTTCTAACTTACTGACAGTGTACTTCACGCGTTTACAAAAATTCACAGATATAAAACTCTTACTGGCACCCGAATCAAATAACATAGAAACAAAAGTGTTGTCAAGGATGAACGTACCTGACGCCACATCGGGATCCTTCCTAGCCTGATCCTGCGTCAGTGCGTACGCCCGCATCTTCGCACGAGATACCTCTCCCTTCTTTTCCGGGCCCTTTCCCTTCCCGGTTTCCCCCATCCTGGGTTTCGGGCAGTCCCTACTCAGATGACCGAAATCTCCACAGTTGTAGCACTTGTAGTGTTGTGTGCACTCACGGGCGTAGTGCCCGGTCTTGCCACATTTGAAACACAAGTTAGAACCCAGTCTACATTCACCTACATGTCTTACCCCACATTTCTTACAAACGGTAGGCTCATCCACCCGAGCCCTCTTATCACGAGCCCCAAACATCTTTCCCCAGTTCGCTTATTTGAGAAGCTCGGTCTCTTCTTTTGCTCTTCAACGGCAACAATATTCAGTGCCAGATCGTCAAATACCACGCCACTTAGCTCTACTGCCGAATCATAGGTAGTAGGGGCGTTTGCCTTAACATAGGTGCGGACCTGGTCCGGCAACCCATGAATATAGCAGGCAATCTTTCTCTCTTCAGTAGTGACAAGGTGTGGCACCAGACGTGCCAGTTCATTGAATCGGGTTGTATATTGCCGGTGCGTCATGTTCCCGGCCTTCAAACCCAGAAATTCCCTCTCTACCTTCTCAATCTCGTTCCTTGGGCAGAAATTCTTGATCACCAAAGTTTTCAAGTCAGCCCACATCATCGCATCCACAATCTCGCTCCCTTTTGCCTGACGTACACCTTCCCACCAATGGGATGCTTCCTCCCTCAAGGAGTTAGCAGTAAATTTCACAACTTGATCCGCTCGGCATTCGCTGAGACGGATGGCAGCCTCCATACGGATTATCCAGTCAAACGTAGCTACCACGTCTTTCTTTCCTGTCAGGACTGGCAGGTCACATGCCTTGAAGGACTTATAGTCGCATCCGCGAGCAGGCAGTGCGTTGATTGCCTCAGTGTTCGGGGTATCAACCGTCGGGTTAGACCCACCTTCCCCATTGACCTGCTTCAATGCTTCTGCCAACAGACCTGGCAGAGAAGTCTTCATCAATTCTGTGAACTCTCGAGCTATAGCTGCTCTCACTTCTGGTTGAAAAGTGAAAGGTTGTTCTTCTACCAGTGTCTGTTCAGTTCCATGCACACTGACCGCCGGTTCAGTGTGAAAACTTCCTTCTTCACTATTCTCTTGGCGCGCAGGGATCCTACCACGCCCACCATTCCGACCGCCGGTACGACCACCGGTACGGCCACCACGCCTTCCGTTTCCTCTCCTCGCCATTTCGTTCTATAAGACAAGAAATCCAATGTCATCACGCTACTTAACAAATAAAATTCAATAAGTACTGTAAGTTGTTAATATACACTGGCCATCTGCAATTAACCATTACACTACCTTTCGATTTCTATTTGACCACCTTTGTGATTCCATCAGAACACAAGTCCTTTCCTAACCCTTACTAAGGCATACTACATACACATACTCTACTTTTCATACCTGATGCTGTGGCTCGAGTTACCCGTACTGGCATCCGCTTTCGGTCCCATTCACAGTTTAAGTTCAGATACTAGGAGTGTCCGAATCTCTCAAACTATTGCTCCGATACCAACTTGTAAGGCCCCGAACCCGGGAGGTCTCACTTGTTGGATTTACTCATTCACAAACAGTTCTTAAACATGAATATCAAATAACGCAGCGGAAAATTTCATTCAAACATAACGTCATCATTGTTCATACATGAGGAAGCGTAAACATTGTTTAAAACGTAAATACATCATAAATAAAAACATAACAGGATGCCAGTTTTCATAGTCAGCCGGGTAACTCCTCTCGCTAGCCAAGCATCACAATCCATCCTCTTAACCTGCCTTAACCTGAATGTGCACACTAAAAACTCAGCTGCGCTGGTGAGTTCTAGTTTTCGTTCGATTTAAGAAATGGTTCATCATTCAAAACATTCATTAGGGTTTAACATCACGTATAAGAAAATAGGGCCTTTTATTCATAAACCTTCACACATTTAAACACATTGATCGGATCATTTGTTTAAAACATTTAACATTCATTTAAGTCATACATTACTATCTAAAATCTGTATCATTACGCGTCTCTGTGTCCCCGAACGAACCCTACATGTCGTGGTCAACCGTTACGTATCACCGTCGTTTCCACAACATTCCATCAATTCCCTTTTTGGTATTGCCCCCAAGGCTAACTGCACGAGGACCGACAATACCCATTCAGTTGCCCCCCTATGGCTCTCAGCCATAGGCCGACAACCTCCATTGAAGGCTATGGCTCTCAGCCATTGATCGACAACTTCCATCGACGGTTATGACTATCAGCCATAACATCGTCGGATCATAATTTAACCTCACGTAGGGTCACATTAACCCCTGAGTAACCGTCGTTACTCCATACCAGTTGTACAACATCAAACCATTGGCAGGCCACTAAGACACTGCCCCTGTTGTTCTTATGGTAACTATGGCTCGCTGTCCATAATCTACCACAAGGCTGGGAATCTCATTCCCAGACTTCATTCGTCAATTCCATTCATTCGACAGATTAGATTTGTAATGACTTCTTTAAAACCTTTGCCCTTTTTCTTTTCTTTTCACAAAACCTTTCCTTCACTTTCAAAACCCTTTACCTTTGCTTTAAACCATTTATTTATAAACATTAGTTCGTAAACATTCCGTTCATAAAACATTCTTTCCATAAACCGTTCATTCCAAATCATTTCATTTCGTAAACATAGTTTCATAAACATCATTTTATAAAAGAACATTTCATATGTATGCACACCAGCCCGAAAACATTATATAAAACATTTAAAAGAGGGCTTCTAGAACTCACCTGATAAGCAGTTTCTGAAATACTCTTAGCTAGCTACTGAGCGTCACTAATTTCACTCACGATCTGTTATAATAAAGCCATACTTGTAAGGTAGTGCTCCTAGATGACACTTGACATCCCTATGCTTAAACGTAGTAGTTTCGATACATTTGCTTATATCGAAACTTGATATTTTCGATAGGTTGTTTATGTCGAAACTTGATAGTTTCGATGGATCTGCACATATCGAAACATGTAGTTTCGATGGACCTGCACATATCGAAACTAGGTAGTTTCGATGGGGTCTACACATATCAAACCTAGTAGTTTCGATGGACCTGCACATATCGAAACTAGGTAGTTTCGATGGGGTCTACACATATCGAAACTAGTAGTTTCGATGGACCTGCACATACAGAAACTAGTAGTTTCGATGGGCCTGCACAGATCGTCTTCCCAAAAATCTAAAGTTTTTGCATGCGAGTCTGATCGAGTCAGTATCTCAATTTTTCTTAGATCAAAACGTTCGGTTTTCATTCTAGATGCTATACCTAAGCTCATTTTCAAGTTTCATCAGCAAAATCGTTACCTTTTTATCCAAAACCCGAAAATCCCAAAAACGAACAAAAACTCAGATTTAGGCAAGATCATTACCTGCATCGAGATTCTTATCCGGAGGTTCTTCTCACGAGCTTAGTAGTAACGTGCTCCCTAAATTCCGGGATGATCCGTCAACTTTCTCTCTCTAGACCCGAGCTCTCCTTTCTCACTCTAGAAGTTGCGTGAGTGGGGAATAAGCAGAGAAGAGGGTGAGTGGAGATATTCTGACTAAATCACCGGTCTAGCTTTATTTATTCGTTTTATTATTTTTGAGATGTTACATAGTGGGTGAGTGGAGATACTTTATGCACGTCATTATCCAGTGCTTGTCACCAAGAAAGGCTGGTACTGATGGTTTGAAATCTTCGTTACAAGCTGCAATGGTTGCATTAACTCGGAATAAGCGCTTCAATTTTGCTTTATACATCTATAGAGAGCTTGAAATGCAGATAACTCCTCCAGAAGGTCAAGGTTTCTTGATGTATCATCGGTTTATCCAAATGATTTTGAATCATCTGATTCCTAATCTCCCATAGTATCCACTGTTGGGACTGAATATGTGAGGCTGACGCTTATCAAATAAACATAATTGTTGGTGTTACCGAATATATGGGTATTCGGGATTTGTGACCATGAAATGGGTTCACGGGATGGGTCTTGGGCCGGCCATTGGGCCGAGATACCTTGTATTTGTGCATGGGCTTTTCTATCATGTATAAATAGATAAATGCACATCATTATTATGTTAGACGTGAGGTTAGACAAGTTGATAGCATCTAGAGACTAAGCGGTTGTCAGTGATTTTCTGTGTAATTCTCTCAAGAAATCTAACGAGTTATTACATTGAATTCTTGTGTTCTTGAATCACCACAATCAATAGTTTCCGCCTATAGATTGTGAGACTTGATATCATAGTTGTTATTGTGTGTTAATCGAAGATCCATAGACATTTGGGACTTACAATTGGTATCAGAGCCATTGAAGTCATTCAAGACTCGGTTTTGGATATCAAAGATTCAAGATTTAAGGTATCGTTTACGTGTTTTTATTAGTTTTTATAACTAATAAATTTGTTGCAAGTGTTTGAAGGTGTTCTGTATAATTTTGGAGCGTTTAGTCCAAGTTTCGAGCAAGTTCGGAAATGTATTTTGGATCAAACAAGTGTTTTTGGTGAAGTTTTGATCAAGAACACGAAGAACATTTGAATAAATCTGTTTCGCGTTCCTAGGGATCATTTAAATTTCGAATCACTATTTTTGGGGAGCTTCCAAAATTATAGGGCTTCAAGTTTGAAAAGAATATATAAAAGATTTTGGTGAATTAATGGTATAGTTCACGGTTATTTATAATTGATGATTCTTTTTTTAAGTTCACGGGTCATTTTGGAGTAATTGACGGAAGCACCTCAACATTTATTGAAGCACCTCAAAAAGGTTGTTGGCTTTTTGCTATTTTGAATTTCTCGGCAGTTAAGTTCACGCCAAATTGGCGTTCACGGCTAATTGAAAAAATTGAAATTTTGAAAGCAGGCACACACGTGGAAATTAATTAAAGCTAGCAGGCAGGTTGATTAATTTAAGCTAGCATTTAGTTGATTTTATTTAAGCTAGCATTTAGTTGATTTTATTTAACAGGTGAATTAAATTGAGTTAACGAACTAGTTAACGAGCTAGTTCACGACTAAGTAGTACACGGTTTTTGGTCAAGTTCACGGTTTGACAAAAGTATACGGGTTCAAGGCTTGAATTCACGGAAATAGCTTCTCGGGTTACAGTTTACGGGTGTACTTCACGGCTTAAATCTACTTCACGGGTTTGGTTCTAGGGTAGACTTCTCGGCTGGGGTTCACGGTCTAAGTTCACTACACAAGTTCACCGGATGTTAAAAGGTTCAAGGGTTCTTGATAGTTTACGGCTTCAGAATGATTTCTATATTTGGAGCAGCAGGAACAACTTTATCATCTTCAGCTTCAATTCCCGCAGAGGTGTCACACCCCCAAATTCCACTAATGGAGTTTTACCGTTTGGTGCGTGACAAACCAGGATCTTAGTCATTAGTTACATTGAATGACACTATGTGGGACTCAAATGAAATATTATAAAAAGTTTAGAGTTAATGCAGAAGCTTTTAAACAACAGAGAAAATCCGTAAAACAACGCGGCCAAGTCTAAAAATAACATAAACATAATAAATGTTCAATAGCTTGACAATTATTGAATATATCAAGTTGCACCATGCATGCCCTAACATGCACCTGTTTAACATCCTGAGAAACACATGTAAAAAAACGTGTGTCAACACTAGGTTGGTAGTTCACAGGTTTCAATATCGTAATGAAAGCGTTTACCAGATTATGTACATTCAATATGTGTATCTATAGGTAGCTAGCCTATGTTCATGCTTACTAAAGCGCTCGCAACCGAAGCTGACTGTTTGTTTATTTGCCTCCTGCCAAGTCTATCAACTCTGGCGATTTGAGTAGGCTAACATTTCACTCGTTCAACCTCCAATCGAGTTAGCGCGACTAACGCGGGTGGGATTTGTCAAACCCGGTAGCACTACTAACTATTACCTCGCTAAGATCCATATTAACGGTTCGATGTGTGTTGAGGACTTTCAGTGATAGCGTGTTACGCTTAGCTTTAACATTGATAACATATGAATACAATAATCCAAAATCGTTGTAACATGTTTTCTCTCCCAAGTTAAAACAGTAAAAAAAAGGCCATGAAAACTCACTTGCGTTGCGTAGTAGGTAGTATCACACAAGTGTGAGATTTGAATCTCAAGCGTTAGCCAACACGGCTCACGAATGCCCTAGAATTACATCATTATTATTAGGGATAAAATAGGATATATTGGGATACGTGACGACGACACGGAATGTTGAACGTCCTAAAAGGAACGCTTTAAAGACCAAAGAGTAGACGAACTTGTCCACGGGAATTAGGGTTTTACTTAATGTATCAATTAGGATAGGTGCGTTTCGAATCGAGAGTTTTCTAATTACGAATAATATTTATGATGTAAATATTCATGTGCTTGCACCTTTAAATAATAGTTTAAGAAAATAATATAACTCTTTATATTATTTTTAAGTTTGAAGTAATAACACGACAATCATTTATGTGGCAAAAATGATAAACATATTATTTTTATTCGATAATATAAACGTAGGTAATAATATAAACAATTATATCATTTTAAAACATGAGAATAATAATTAATATAAGTTATAAAATCCAAAGCCGAATATAAATATAAAATCATTATTGGCGTGTTTTTATGAATTTTAATAATAGTTTAGGGAACAATAAATTATATTATTTAGAATGTGTAAATAATATCTAAAATGTTTTATAAACTTAATACCGAGCATGCGGGTATTTTCGGGTGTCAAAACATTTTAATATAATGTTATAATACCATAGAAATTTATTTTGTAAAGATTAATCAAGCAAAAAGTCCCAAAACAAATATCACATGAGACCGGATTCGAACCCGGGTGAGCAAGCCACACGACTTAACCAACTCAGCCAGATAAGGAATCGCAACTAAGATCGGATCAAATTGGTTTTACCAATAAGGTTTAATGGATTCCTCCCCCACAAACAAACCCGGTCGAATTCAGTCCCAAATCCACCAAACCGGGTCGTGATCGACTGTAAAATTATAGGGGTTTTGTTAATTGAGTATAGGCGATTCTGTAGGTAGGTTTAATTGGAAAATCATCATGTTTTATGTGGGTTAATTTTTGTTTGAAATTGCTGAAAGCCTAGATTATAAACATGGATTTAATTTGATCGATTCTGATAACAAAAGCGTTTGGATTCATATGGCTTTTCATAGACGAGGGGTTTGCGAATCTGCTCGTGAAGTTTAATTAGATTGATATTGAGTTTTAGATCAAAACCCCCAAAACGTTTTATGAACGAACCCTAGATTCTAGATCTTGAACAATTCGATGTTACAAGATCAAATTAGCTTAGGGCTTTCAATGAGTGACTGATTTCGAATCTGATCATACAATTTAATTGAATTGAGATCGTGTTTAGAGTAGGGTTCGATTAAACCCAAATGTACATGAACCCTAGAATTGGTTCGTGTTTAAATCGATTTTGTAAGCCCAAATTTGCTTAGGGCTTTTGATTTATACATGGAAACGAAAGTGTTGGAGTTTTTGATTACCAGAAAGGGTGTCGAATTGACAGTGTTCGACTAAATCGAGTTTCGACATCGACGGGCTCGTCCTCCGACGAGTCCGGTTCCATTTCCGATTGAATTGACTCTTGAAGAAGCTTCACAGGGTTTCGTTTGAGGTGTAAAGAGTTCCAATTCGTGAGGATAATATGAGGATTTGTCGAATTTGATGGTTAAATGATAATGGTCGACGGTTATGAGGTTAATGCCCATAATTGGGTTTAGTTTGCGATTGATGGGGTTGTTAATTGGTCTCATAATGGCCGTAAATGTTATTAACTTGGATAACGGTTATTGAATCAAACAGAATTTGATCATGGAATTTGAATTCGGATCAAAACTGCTAGTTTGACTTCTAAAAGTCAACAAAATTGACTTTGGGTAAATACAGAAACAGTCCCCATAGTTTCATGTATTCAGGTTTAGAAATTTGGCAGAAATGGTCCCTAGGGTTTGAACTGAGTTAACTTGGTTAAGGACTTGTTAGTTTGACTTATCAAAAGTCAACAGGAACAGAATTCTTCAATTTTGACTTTCAAAGTCAATCAAAAATAGGTTTTGCCTAATTACACAATTAGTCCCTGTAGTTATGGATAGGTTAACTAAGTTAACATTTAACTGGACTTAGTTAACGGAGTTAGTCTAAAATGTCCGGATTATCACATCATCCCCTAGTTGAAAAAATTTTCGTCCCGAAAATTAAAATAAAAAATAAAAAATTTCCCGGGGTGTCACATCATCCCCTAGTTGAAAGAATTTTCATCCGAAAAATTAAATGGTACCTTAAGTGTTTGACATGGAGTGCTTGAACAGATGAGGATACTTGCGCTTCATCTGATCCTCGCGCTTCCATGTGAATTCCGGTTCGCGTTTCGAGTTCCAAAGAACTATGACAATAGGGATTTTACCATTTTTGCGTGTTTTGATTTCCCTATCCATGATTTCTACTGGTTCCTCGATGAAACGCAACTGTTCATCGATGTTTAGTTCTTCACGAGGAACCGCGAGTGTCTCTTCTGCTAGACATTTCTTCAGGTTCGAGACATGAAAGACGTTGTGTACACCACTAAGTCCTTCCGATAGGTCCAGTTGATACGCTACTGGGCCAATTCTCTTTAAAATCTTGAACGGTCCAACATAACCAGGGTTTAGTTTGCCTCATTTCCCGAAACGAATTACACCTTTCCAAGTTGAGACTTTTAATAAGACCATGTTGCCTACTTTAAAGTCTAACGGTTTACGACGCTTTTCGGCATAGCTCTTTTGACGATCACGAGCTGCTGCCATACGATTTCGAATTTGAACGATTTTCTTAGAAGTTTCAAGCACAAGTTCAGGACCCGTAAGTTGGCTATCCCCAACTTCAGCCCAACAGATAGGTGATACGCATTTCCGCCCACATAATGCCTCGAATAGGGCTGCCTTGATGCTAGTGTGATAACTATTGTTGTAGGAGAACTCTACAAATGGCAAGTGAGTTTCCCAACTATTACCGAAATCGATCACACTAGCGTGTAGCATATCCGCTAGGGTTTGAATAATATCCTTAGTCTGTCCATATGCTTGAGGATGGTGTGATGTGCTCATATCCAGGCGTGTGTCTAGAGCTTTTTGTAAGGATTGCTAGAAACTTGAGGTGAATCGAGTGTCACGATCCGAAATGATTGGGATTGGCACCCCGTGCCGAGAGAAGGCCTCCTTAAAATAAATACGAGTGGGCTTTTCCATCTTATCAGTCTCTCTTATTGCTAGAAAGTGGGCGAATTTAGTCAAACGATCTACGATCACCTAGATGTTGTTGCACCCGGTAGGAGTTCGGGGTAATATAGTGATAAAGTTCATGGAAATCTACTCTCATTTCCACATCGGGATTTCCGGTTGCTGAAGCAAACCAGAAGTATTTTGGTACTCGGCTTTGACCTTCGAGCAAGTCAAGCACTTGTTAATATAGGTGGCTATATCAGCTTTCATGTTCGGCCACCAATAAAGAACTTTTAGGTCATGATACATCTTATCGGTACCAGGATGAATAGAATAGCGAGATTTGTGAGATTCATCCATTACAAGTTTCCTTATGATCCCGTACTTTGGAACTCATATTCGCTCCGCGAAGTAGCGAATGCCGTCCATTTTAACCTCTAGTTGATTCTCCATACCACGTGTGGATTCCGACTGTAGGTTTTCCCTTTTTCAAGGCTTCGAGTTGAGCACTACGGATAGGATCATGTAATCCAGGGTCGTTAGTGAGTTGTAATGTTGGAACTCGTCTGGCTTTAGTTTCTTTCCGACTCAAGGCATCGGCCACCACATTAGCCTTATCCGGATGATACTTGATAGCATAATCATAATCATTCATGAGTTCGATCCAACAACACTGTCGCATGTTCAACTCTTTCTGTTCAACAATGTGCTAAACACTCTTGTGATCGGTTTAAATGGTGCACTTGGTACCGTACAAGTAATGTCTCCAGATTTTCAAAGCAAACACTACAGCTCCTAATTCTAATGGGTAGTGTAGTTTTTCCCATAGACTTTCAATTGACGGGAAACGCATGCGATAACTTTTTCACGTTGTATCAACACACAACCAAGACCTTGAATAGAGGTATCGCAATACTCTTCAAAGTCATTCGTTCCCTCAGGAAGAAATAAGATATGTGCAGTACAGAGTTTCTGTTCAGCTGTTGGAATGCTGATTCCTAAGTATTGCTGCAGGTATAGGGTTTACCCTTTTGAGTTAAGTTAGTGAGAAGTTGGATAATCTTGGAGAATCCCTCGATGAATCGACGGTAATAGTCAGCCAATCACAGAATCCCTCCAGGTATAGGGTTCGATCCAACGACGCTGTCGCATGTTCAACCCTTTCTGTTAAAAAATGTGCTGAAGACTCTTGTGATCGGTTTAAATTGTGCATTTGGTACCATACAAGTAATGTCTCCAGATTTTCAAAGCAAACATTATAGCTTCCAATTCTAAGTCATGGGTAGTGTAGTTTTTCCCATTGACTTTCAAGTGACAGGAAGCGCATGCGATAACTTTTTCGCGTTGTATCAACACACAACTAAGACCTTGAATAGAGGCATCGCAATACTCTTCAAAGTCATCCGTTCCCTCGGAATGAAATAAGATATGTTCACTACAGAGTTTCTTTTTGTAGAAGCATGTTTTAGTAACTATAGATAAAATTCTATGTATTGGTGTACGTGGCTAGTACGCAGTAGGGTGTTCCTGAGTACTTAGCCTGCACACAAGTTTGGTCCTGCGTACTTAGACAAGTATGCAGGTAGTGTTCCTTCCCTTTTAAATAGAAGACTTGTCCTCATTTGTAGGTGGAACTTCTGGAAGAAGGTTGAGAGGTGTCCGGGTCGGGACGAGCTCTCCCGACCCCTAGACAGTGAGCTTAGATGAGAGATGTGTGATCCTTTGGTATGTAGTCTGTAATACGAGATTACTTCTATGTTATGGATTACGTATCATTTCATTATCTTTTATTTATGTTCGTGTTTTCAGTGTTCTTCTTGGTTCCCACACAAATCACAGAACAGATCCGTGTATTTCCGCCGCACGACGAGGCTTCCGGGACTTTCACTTTTTCAGCAGTTGGAATGCTGATTCCTGATTATTGCTCCAGGTATAGGGTTTACCCTTTTGAGTTAAGTCAGTGAGAGGTTGGGTAATATTGGAGAATCCCTCGATGAATCGACGGTAATAGTCAGCCAATCCCAGAAATTGTCGCACCTCTAACAGAGTCGTCATTGCCGCCCAATTCTTATGGCTTCTATTTTAGATGGATCGACATGTATTACGTTCTCATTGACTAAATTTCCTAAGAATTGCACTTCACGAATCCAGAATTGGCACTTGGAAAGTTTGGCATACAATTGTACTTGTTTCAGCAATTCCAGAATCAAACGTAGGTGTTCCTCATGTTCTTTCTTGTTCTTAGAATAGATCTGATGTCATCAATGAAGATGAAGATGAACTGATCAAGGTAAGGCTTACACACACGGTTCATGAGGTCCATGAATACCGCGGGTGCGTTGGTTAGTCCGAAAGGCATGATCATAAACTCATAGTGGTCGTACCTAGTTCTGAAAGCAGTCTTAGAGATATCCTCGTCTCAGATTCTCGGTTGATGGTAACCGGATCAAAGATCTATCTTGAAATAAAAGCTTGATCCTTGGAGTTGATCAAATAGATCATCAATGCGGGGTAGAGGATAACGATTCTTGATAGTCACTTTGTTCAGCTCACGATAATAGATGCACATACGAAAAGTTCCATCTTCCTTCATGACGAACAAGATTGGAACTCTCCATGGCGATGAGCTAGGTCTGATAAATCCCTTATCTAACAACTCTGACAGTTGTGTAGATAACTGTTTTAATTCACTAGGTGCAAGTCTGTACGGTGCCCGAGCAATAGGCGCTGCTCCGGGTGCTAAATAAATTTGGAAATTGACTTGACGATGAGGCGAAAGATCAGGTAAGTCTTCGGGAAATACTTTAGGAAAGTCACGTACGATCGGAATATCGACAATCTTCTTCTCTTTGGATGGTTGTTCAACGACAAAAACCCAAAATAAATTATGACCCTTACACAAACACTTTAGTGCTTTTATGAAGGATATGACGACCATGACCGCACCACTCTTTTCGCCTTAGACGGAAAGAATTTCTCCACTAGGGAGAGGGAGGCAAACATTTTTTTTCCATGACGAATGATTTCGGCTCGGTTCTTAGATAACCAATCCATATCGACAATTATGTCAAAACTGCAGAGTGTGATTGGCACGAGGTCTATGTCAGGCTTATGACTAACCAATCCTAGCTTACATCCTCTAAGAATGTGTGTTGCTTCGATTAATTACCGTCCACTATTTCTATAGTGTACTAAGTTCCTAATAGAGTTGGAGTACGACTGCACCAACTTGAAATTTATGAAGTCATGCTGAGACTTCTAATGAGACCCGTGCTTATAAGGTAAGCGTCGGTAAATGCAAAGGTCAAGGGAAGAGGTGCACATACAGGAAAGGAAAATCTAATGAGATATAGATTCCAGTAATACAAGGAATAGGTTGTCTGTTTAAGTAATCGCGTTCAAGTGATAGTTTGTTAGATTAAATCCCCGTTTTCTAATTTCATCGGAACAACGTGATCATTTTACGAAGAAGGAACTCCGTTTACAGAGTTAGATATCCTAGGGCATAAATCAAATTAGGCTGAGGATTAGTCAAAGGATAAGGTAATAGTGTCACACCCCCAAATTCCACTAACGGAGTTTTACAGTTTTGGAAGGTGACAAACCAGGATCTCAGACATCAGTTACTTCAAACGACACTATATGGGACTTGAAATGTAATAACATAAAAGATCAAGGTTCAGAGTGTATATGCGGAAGCGTTAAACGAAAGTAAATGCGCAAAACAACACGCCCAAGTCCAATTACAAGAAAAACATAAATATTATTCAATAGATAATTATTTCAATTGAAGTCCAAGACACATGCATGACTTAACGTGATCCTGAGTGCCAACCTGAGAAAACATGTAAGAAAACGAGTCAACACTAGGTTGGTGAGTTCACAAGTTTCAATCATTTAAAGTAAAGAGTTTACGGATTATGTACATTCAATATATATATCAATAGGTTGCATGCCTATATTCATGTTTTGCTAAAGCGCTCGTAACGGAAACTGACAGCGTGTTTGTTTGTTTGCCTCCAGCAAGGTCTATCAACTCTGACTAATGTGTTAAGGTCAATATAACACCCGTTCGACCTCCAATCGAGTTAGCGCGACTAACGCGGGTGGGGTTTGTCAAACCCAGTAGTACTACCAAAATTAGCTCGTTCATACCATATTATCGGTCTGATGTGTGTGAGGACTTTTCATGATAGTGTGTTACGCTTAGCCTCAACAGTGATATCATATGAATTACAATAACCCAAAAAGGGTTGTGACATGTTTTCTCCCCCAAATAAAAACAGTAAAAGGGGCCGTGAAACTCACCTACATTGCGTAGCAGGTAGTATCACACAAATACAAGATTTGGAATCTCGAGCGTTAGCCTGCACGGCTTACGTATGCCCTAAAGTTATAAACACATAAATTAGGAACAAGTTGGGATTTGTAACGACGACACGGAAGATTGAACTTCTTAACGCATTCTAAGAATTAAAGAGTAGACAAACGTGTCTACGGAAATATGTATATATTTCTTTAACATACTAATTAAGGATCAAAGTGTTACGAGTCGAACGTTATTAACGAATAATATTAAATAAATAAATAATTTCGTACGCTAAAGTTGTTTACAAAAGTTAGGAAAATAATATAATTTAACATTTTATTTTTAGGCTCGTCGGATTAACTAAATAATCATTTGCGCGGAGAAATAATAAATATAATATTTTAATCGATATAATAAACGCCAGTAAATAATATAACAATTATATTATTAAATAGTTTAAAACGTCACACGAGGTATAAAACGATACGAAATAATATAAATATATATTATTTAATAACATTAGTCACGGGTTGAAAATAATATAAACATATTATTTTATACGAAGTTACGGTTTATAAATAATATAAACATATAATTTTTATATGATAATAACATAAATATTTTATTTATAAAAGTGGAAATAATATAAAAATAGGTTAATAATTCAAACCCGAGCCTACGGGTTGTTTCCTGGGCTAAAACACATTTATATAATAATATAATATTATAGGGTTTGATTTTTATATTAAAATAATACAAGAAAAATGTTTAAAAATAAAACAGTGTGGAGAGACTCGAACCCGGGTCTCTCCCACACAAGCACACACACTTAATCAGTCCCGCCCGCTAGGGTCATCGCATTAGGATCCGGATTCAAATGGTTTTATCAATCAGTTCAACAGGTTCCCCCCCCTACACACCATCGATCGATCCCAGCCCCAAACACAAAAATCTGATAACGACCGATCCGATTGACATAGGGGTTTTGTTACTTACAGAATTCCAAACCTTGGATGAGTTTTAATCTGAAAAACATCAATCCTATATCGTTTTAATTTGAGATTGAAGGGCCGAAACCCTAGATTTGAAACACAAATCGAATTGATCAATTTGTATGTTATGAGTGACTGGAATCATAGGGCTATCAATGATTATATGATTGCGAGTCTAATCCAGTAGTTTAATTTCATTTAAATCGAATGTAGGTAGAGATTTGATTAAACAGAAATCGTATGAACCCTAGGTTCTGGATCTTGAAGAACTTGGTGTTAAGGAATCAAATTAACATGGGGTTTTTACTGAGTACATGTTTGCGAATCTATCCATATAGTTTAATTTGATTTTGAATGTGTTTAAGATCAAAAACCCTAAATTCGATTATGAAGGAACCCTAGTTTCCGGATCATGAACCATTCGATGATACGAGATTAAATTAGCATAGGGTTATCAATATACAGGGTATTGTGAAACTAATGGCGTCGGTTAATTGAATTTAAACAGAGTTTGATGTAGAGTTCGATCAAACCGGTTTCACATGAACCCTAGGATCTGGTTCATGTGAAATTCGATATTGTAAGCCTCAATCGTCATAGGGCTTTTATTCTAAATATGGAAACAAAACTCTAGATGTGATTTGTTACCTCAATTAGATTCGAATTGACAGAGATCGACTAGGTGGGTTTCCGAGTTCGAGGGGTTAGTTCTCCGGCGACCTTGACTGCTTCTTCGGCGCAATTGGTGTAGGCAAAAGCTTCTGGGGGATTCGAACAAGGTTTGCAGTGTGTTTGCTTTCGAGAATGATAGAACAAATGATCGAATTGATCGATTTTTGTTATAGGTTCGACGGTTATAACTCGCATGGCCATAATGAGGTTTAATTCAAATCAATGCCAGGTTTATTGAGTTAATAATGGCCGTAAATGATCATGATCGTTCAGTTTCAGTTACAACTCCAACGGAATTTGATTTAGGCATGCGAATTGAACTCAAGAACAACTAGGTTGACTTTCAAAAGTCAACAGAATCGTAAATGGTCTAATTACAGATCTAGTCCCTGAGATTTTCATGTAATTGAGTTTAGGATTTAGCAGAACCAGTCCTTGTGGATTGGGTTGGGTTAAGACTTGTTAGTTTGACTATCCAAAAGTCAACAAGATTTAAATCATGGATTTTGACTTTACAAAGTCAAACATAATTAGGTTTAGACTAATTACATATTTAGTCCTTGTAATTAGAGTTTGAAGGAATGACAGAAACAGTCCCTGTAGTTTGAGATAAGTTAGTTAGGTTAACTTTAACTGGATTTAAATAACGAAGTTAAACTAAAAAGTACGGATTGTCACATCATCCCCTAGTTGAAAGAATTTTCATCCCGAAAATTAAAATAATAAAATAAAAAAAATTCAGAGGTGTCACATCATCCCCTAGTTGAAAGAATTTTCATCCTGAAAATTAGGATAGTACTTTAAGAGTTTGAAGTGGATTGCTTGAACAGATGCGGATACTTGCGTATCATCTGATCCTCGCACTCCACGTGAATTCCGGTCCGCGTTTCGAGTTCCAACGAATTCTGACAATAGTGATTTTACGGTGTTTTAACGTTTTGATTTCCCTATCCATGATTTCTACCAGTTTTTCAATGAACCGCAGTTGTTCATCGATGTGTAGTTCCTCAAGAGGAACTGCGAGTGTTTCGTCGGTTAGACATTCTTCAAGTTCGAGGCATGAAAGACATCGTGTACACCACTAAGTCCTTCAGGTAGGTCCAGCTGATATGCTACTGGGCCAATTCTCTTCACTATCTTGAACGGTCCAACATAACGAGAATTCAGTTTGCCTCGTTTCCTGAAGCGAATTACACCCTTCCAAGGTGAGACTTTGAGTAGAACCATGTCGCCTACTTGAAATTCTAACGGTTTACGACGCTTATCGGTGTAGCTCTTTTAACGATCACGAGCTGCCTCCATACGGTTTCAGATTTGAACGATCTTTTCAGAGGTTTCGAATACAAGTTCGGGACCTGCAAGTTGGCTATCCCCAACTTCAGCCCAACAGATAGGAGATCGGCATTTACGTCCATACAATGCCTCGAATGGTGCCGCCTTGATGATAGTGTGATAACTATTAATGTAGGAGAACCCTACTAGAGGTAAGTGAGACTATTATTTATGCATTCATAAAGGGTATGATGCCCATAATAGCACCACTCCTTTCGCCTTGGACGGAGAGGGTTTCTCCATTAGGAAGAGGAAGGCGAACGATTTTCTCGCGACAGATAATCTCAGCTTGGTTCTTAGATAATCAGCCTATTCCGACAATTACGTCGAAACTACCGAGTGTGACCGGCATGAGATCAAAGTCAAATTTATGACTACTCAGTTCAAGTTTACAACCCTTAAGATCATGGGTTGCTTCTATTATTTGTCCGTTGGTTATTTCTATGGTGTATTTGTCTTCTAACAGGGTTGGTTTTTTTTTTTATAGTAGGTTGCTAAGTTTATTAGTCATGGAATTCCTATCAGCACCAGAGTCAAATAGTATAGAGGCAAAATAGTTGTTTAGAAGGAACTTACCAGTAACCACGTTGTGGTCATAACGAGCTTTTCCGGATCCTAGCACAAAGGCTCGCCCCTTTGCACCATTCCCTGCATTATTGCCCTGGTTGTTATTATTGCTTTGGTGGTTGTTGTTGTTGTCGATGTCACCCTTCTTTAATTGTGGACAATCCTTCCTGAAGTGTCCCTCTTTTCCACATTCAAAACAACCCTTGGTAAAACCCGGTTGTTGGAAGGGCTGCTTGGCTTGTAATTCCCCTCTGCAGTCTTTGGTAGCATGCCCCACCTTGCCACACCGCTGGCAACGGTTTTTGTCACAAGAACCGAGGTGGTGGTAATTACATTTGTTACACCTAGGGTGTCTCCCAATATAACCACTCTGATGCTGACTCGAAGAGGTCGACTGGTTGAAGTTCTTCGTAGGTTCAAACCTACGATGTTGTTGTTGCTGTGGCTGATTTGGATGAAATCCCATGTTGTTATTGCTACTATCAAACTTCCTCTTGTTGTTGTCAGTAGACTTGGATGCTGACTTCCTAGGATGTAGTGTCCCTTGGTTAACGGCTTGGTCCGTCAGATTGTGAGCAAGACGGATGGTTTGTTGGATGGTAGTGGGGTTGGATGAAGTAACCATGCTCTGGATTTGTGGTACTAATCCACTGATGAACATTTCTATCCACTTGTAGGATGGCGTAACCATGTGAGGACACATCCCCGCTAGCACGTGCGAGCGAGTAGTGTACAGTTCTATTTCAAACCATCGGAGTAATCCGACAGCTCCCTCAGCTCCACTGAACGTGTGGGGCTTGCAGTCCATAAATGTCTTGAAGGTACATACATGTTGATTGTTCCGTGGATGGTTCGCTTGCCCTGGATTGGAAAGAGTAGGTTGGGTTTAGGAAAGAGTGGAATAAATGCGTACAATTGGTTGTCTAGAGTTAACGGTTAACAGGTTTACCTGCAATGTGTGATGCTAAGGCTTCAGCAACACTGTCATTAATTAACGCAGCCAGTTCGGCTGGTGTCAGGTTTATATTTCCACGACCATCGTTGCGACTGCCACGTCCACGTCCGGCCATGATTCTTCATATTCACAAACACAAGAAATGAGTAAATACATCGCATATTGACATCACTCAAGTGTAAGCAAACAGAAAGAGATGTGTAGAGACATACATGTTTATGATTTTTATACCAGGCTAACTTAAATCATAAGGTCATAGAATAAATAGCTCAACGCAAACAGATCACTAAGATTTTATTGTAATAGGAACATCCTTACCCATTTAGGCTTTTATTTAAAATATAAAGAAATGACAAAATAAGATAAGATAGAATAGAATGGAATATCAAGTTCCACTGCCGGCGGATGAGATGACTGACTCAGCATCATCCTCCTCTACTTCCTCGGGCTCTTCTTCAGGCTCAAAATCGGGTACTTCAGGTGGCTCTAAAGCAGCTGCAAGTTGTATCTCTAACTCACCAATTCTTTCCTGAGATTCTACCTCAGTCTCCTCGAGTGCATTCACTCTAGCCTGTAATGCCCTTACTTCGTCCACTAATGCATTATGCAAGCGGTCGGTGCCTACCAGTTCTGCTACTAGCAGATCTATCCTATGATCCATTTGTTTCTCTCCTCTTAACAGACCTGTGATCGCTCCTGCTGTGTCTCTCATATTCTGGATCTCTCGATCCATAGTCGCTACAAATGCTGCAAAGGCTTGCTCCAAGTGACAAGGTAGCAATGGTAAATGTCACACCCCGCCAAGGCGGAAACGCGAGGCGCGACGTTCACTTGTTTCCAAAGCATATGATTACCGCAAACACATACACGTAATTGGATACATAATTGAGTTTAAAATATTTACATCATAAAATAATAACTTGAGTTTACAAAAGTTTAAGATTTCGCAAATATGACTCAAGACCATGAGTTATACAAGAGAAATCCTCCCAAAAGCCGTATTCACGTGCATGAATGTATCCTACATTGCTAACTTGATGGCCACGTTCAATTTCCTGAAAACATACTTAAAAACGTCAACACGAGGTTGGTGAGTTCACAAGTTATTATAAAGAGTTATCATAAACCCAATGTTTAAATCTGATCATTTTCCGATCAAAACTCCTTATTAAACCTGATCACTTTAACCTGATCAGAACTCTTTTGTTTAAACTTGATCACTTTAACCTGATCAGAACTCTTTTCTTTAAAACCTGATCACTTTAGCCTGATCAGAACTCTTTTGTTTAAAACCTGATCACTTTAGCCTGATCAGAACTCTTTTGTGTAAAACCTGATCACTTTAGCCTGATCAGAACTCTTTTGTTTAAAACCTAATCACCTTAGCCTGATCAGAACTCTTTTGTGTAAAACCTGATCACCTTAGCCTGATCAGAACTCTTTTGTTTAAAACCTGATCACTTTAGCCTGATCAGAACACTTCTGTGTAAAACCTGATCACTTTAGCCTAATCAGAACTCTTTTGTGTAAAACCTTATCACTTTAGCCTGATCAGAACTCTTTTATATGTATTACCAATGAATATGAATACTAATCCGATCTATTGACCCCATTTGTAAGCTTGCAAGGAATACAAAATAGTATGTAATGTACGAGACCGTAACCAAACCCCAACATTCTGTGCCTCCCCTCGCCTTTCTGCGAGTAAGACAATATGCGGTCATTCGGCCATTTGGACCCCTGGTTAGCGCGACTAACACCGGAGGCGTCACCCCCAATAGTACTATTCATATAATCCCGGGCTAAATCCATAGCTAATGGTTACTAATTTATTCAGAGGACTTTAAGCGCTTTACTTTTCCCTCAATACACACATACGGTCAGATCATTAGTTCAATTCATTTACACACAAAAGTCTTTTACAAGTATGTTTCCACCCCAAATCATTTCAAAACTTTAGAAAAAGGGGATTAGTGAAACTCACCTCGACAGTATGAATGCTTAGCAAATATTTGAATAATAGCAGTCTTGCCTATCCGTATCCTAATTACACAAGGATAACATACACGTTAAGACTACCCGTCTTAAACGTAAGTTGTTCACCCGACTTAGCAGATCTGATTACTTTTGTTTAAATATCTTTTTAGTTTTTCAACACTTGTTTCGTTATAAAATAGTTCTAAGTTACTGCTCCATGGGGCTGATGAATAGGTATCGAAACTTTCTTAGTTTCGATTGAACAGAACAGATGTTGAAACTTATTAGTTTCGATTGAGTAAATTGGGTATCGAAACTACCTAGTTTTGATTGGCAGAAATAGTATCGAAACTACCTAGTTTCGATTGGGCAATAGGTATCGAAACTCCTAGTTTCGATTGAACACTGGTATCGAAACTCCTAGTTTCGATTGTACACAGGTATCGAAACTCCTAGTTTCGATTGAACACAGGTATCGAAACTCCCAGTTTCGATAGTTTCGATTGAACACAGGTATCGAAACTACTCCTAGTTTCGATTACTGAAATTTTGATTGGCAGAATCAGTCCTGTATATTTTTATGTTTTAATCTTGAATTTGACACACTTTTCTTGTTATCTTACTTGCGTTTGAACGATTTGTGTGTTTAGCTACGGTTTTATAGCAATAATATGGAAGGTATCGAGTTTTTACCTCTGAACAGAGATGGTGATTTTTGAGAGAAACAGAGAATGATCTTGAGCTCCTTAGCTTGATTCTTGAGAAAAATACTTGGAACTCTTCTTATAACACCGAAATATGTGGATTTCGCTTTAAAATTTGAATTCAACTTGAAGAGAAATGGGAAGATTGTCGTAAGAAAATGAGAGTGATGAAATGAATTGTGAGAAAAGTGATTGAAGAGGTATGGTTTATATCAATATTCTCACGATTTGGGTATGGTTTCTCTCTGAATTTGGGTTAAGAAAGTCAAGGAGTTGGGGGGAAAAGACCCACTGTCTCGCCGATTGATTTATTTGGGTTTAGAGTTAATTAAATCAAATAATCAGATTTAAGTGTTAATTTATTAATGGTGTTAGTATCAATTAGAGTTTTAAAGGGGTAATTTAATTCAGTTTAGATTCTTCACGGTATTATAATTTTAACTAGTTTATGGCTTGTTGAAGAGAATATTAAAATCTTAGTTCAACGTAAATTTTGTGTAATATAAATATATATATATATTTTTTTTTTCTGGTTATTTTATTTAACCATTAACGTTCGTATTTAGTCGGGTTATACTGCTTACTTTTTCTAGTAATTCTTTAAGATTTACTAGACTTGGAATAAACTCCTTTGCTAGACTTCTTGACTTTACTTGGTCAAAATAAAATATCAGGAAATAATAAGTATGAACGTGCATTTATGTAATATGGATATTGACCTGAAATGCTGGGTGTCACATTCTCCCCATGTTACAGAGAATTTCGTCCCGAAATTCAGTTCTTGTTATTCTGACTTGGAGTGTTTGTAAACAAGGACGGGTACTTGGATTTCATTTTATCTTCCCGCTCCCACGTATACTCGGGACCGCGCTTTGAATTCCAACGTACCTTGACCAGCTTAACACGGCTGCGCCTTGTTCTTTGAACCTTCCAATCTGTGACTTCCATAGGTTCCTCAATGAAGTGCAACTTGTCGTCTATGTGAATCTCATCAGGCGGTATAATTAATGTCTCGTCTGATAAACACTTCTTGAGATTTGACACATGAAACGTATCATTTACATTGCTTAGTTATTGTGGCAACTTGAGCTTGTAAGCTACAGGGCCAACCCTAGCCAATATTTCAAACAGTCCAACGTACCTAGGGTTAAGCTTGCCACGGTTGCCAAATCTTGCAACTCCTTTCCAAGGTGAGACCTTTAACATGACTTTGTCTCCCACTTGGAATTCTAAAGGTCTTCGTCTGTTATCCGCGTAACTCTTTTGTCTGTCACGGGCGGCTTTCAGACGATCCTTGATTTTGAAAATCTTATCCGTGGTCTCTTGAATAACCTCAGGACCGGTTAAATGCTTGTCACCAACTTCTGCCTAACAGAGCGGTGAATGACATTTTCGACCGTACAAAGCCTCAAACGGAGCGGCTTTGATGCTGGTGTGGTAACTATTATTGTATGAAAACTCAGCTAGCGGCAAATGAGTATCCCAATTTCCACCGAAATCAATTGCACACGCACGTAGCATATCCTCTAAAGTTTGAATGGTCCTTTCACTTTGACCATCTGTTTGTGGGTGATATGCCGTGCTCATTTCAAGACGTGTGCCCATGGCTTCTTGTAATGATTTCCAGATTCTAGACACGAATCTGCTGTCTCTATCAGAGATAATAGAAATTGGCACTCCATGTCTAACCACAATTTCCTTGATATAAAGCCTTGCAAGTTTCTCGGTTTTATCCATCTCTTTGATGGGTAGAAAATGAGCTGATTTCGTCAAACGATCGATGATTACCCATATAGTGTCATACCCGCTCGACGTCTTGGGTAACTTTGTAATGAAATCCATGGAAATTTGTTCCCATTTCCATTGAGGTATCTCGGGTTGTTGTAATAATCCCGACGGTTTCTGATGTTCTGCCTTTACTTTTGAACATGTCAGGCATTTACCGACATAAATAGCAATTTCTCCTTTCATGTTCGGCCACCAGTAGAGTTCTTTCAGATCCTTATACATTTTATCCGAACCTGGGTGAATGGAGTACCTGGACTTGTGGGCTTCGTCCATAACCAACTCCCGTATGTTACCAAAACATGGCACCCAAATTTTATTCATGAAGTATAAAGTGTCATCTGACTTTGGTTCCAACTGCTTTATCATTCCTCGTAAAGCTTCACTCTGAATGTTTTCTTCTTTAATTGCCTCTTGTTGTGCCATCCGGATTTGAGTCGTGAGACTCGTATGAATTGTCAATTCTAGGGCACGAACACGGAGTGTTTTAACTTGTTCCTTACGACTCAAGGCATCTGCTACGACGTTTTCCTTACCAGGGTGATACTTGATATCACAGTCATAATCATTCAGTAGTTCTACCCAACGACGTTGCCTCATGTTGAGTTCTTTCTGATTAAAGATGTGCTGGAGACTCTTGTGTTCTGTAAAGAGAGTACATTTTATACCGTATAAGTAATGTCTCCAAATCTTGAGTGCAAACACGACAGCACCCAATTCCAGATCGTGAGTCGTATAATTTTTCTCATGTACTTTTAGCTGTCTGGATGCATACGCTATGACTTTTTCTCTTTGCATCAATACACATCCCAGACCTTGGTGTGATGCGTCGCAGTACACGATGAAATTGTCAGTTCCTTCGGGAAGGGATAGGATTGGTTCACTGCAAAGTTTTTGCTTCAGCATTTGAAAAGCTGATTCTTGTTTATCAGTCAATCAAACTTTTTGTCCTTCTGAGTTAACGTGGTCAAAGGCAAGGCTATCTTTGAAAAATTCTCGATGAATCGCCTGTAATAGCCTGCCAAACCCAGAAATTGACGCACCTCAGTCGGAGTCCTTGGTGCTTCCCAGTTTTTGATAGCTTCAATCTTCGATGGATCCACATGGATACCATTCTTATTGATGACGTGTCCGAGAAAGTAAACCTCTCGGATCCAAAACTCGCACTTAGAGAATTTAACATAAAGCTTCTCAATACTGAGTAGTTCCAAGATTAATTTCAAATGATGTTCATGTTCCTCCTTGGTTCGTGAATATATCAATATGTCATCAATAAACACAATCATGAATTTATCCAAGTACGGCTTGCACACGCGGTTCATGAGATCCATGAAGACGGCCGGTGCATTCGTCAAGCCAAATGGCATAACTAGGAACTCGTAGTGACCGTAACGAGTCCTAAAAGCCGTTTTTGGTATATCTTCTTCCTGAATTTTCAGTTGATGATACCCTGATCGTAGATCAATTTTAGAATAGAAACTGGAACCTTGAAGTTGGTCAAACAAATCGTCTATTCGAGGAAGAGGATACCGGTTTTTGATTGTCAGCTTGTTCAATTCTCGGTAATCAATGCACATTCTAAAGGTTCCATCCTTTTTCTTTACAAACAGGACCGGGGCTCCCCATGGTGAGAAACTCGGTCTTATGAAACCTTTGTCAAGTAATTCTTGTAGTTGGCTTGATAGTTCCTGCATCTCGGAAGGGGCTAGACGATACGGCGATCGTGCAACTGGTGCGGCTCCTGGTACTAGGTCGATCCGAAACTCGACTTGTCTTGGTGGTGGTATTCCTTGTAAGTCCTCGGGAAATACCTCCGAGTAATCTCTGACGATTGGTATGTCCTCAAGTCGACGTTCTTCGGGTTTCTTCTCGACGATGTGAGCCAGGAATGCACAATAACCCTTGCGTAGATACTTATGATCTTTCATGCAGTTTATCGTCTTCAACATCATTCTACACTTTTCGGCTTGAATTGAAAGAATTTCTCCGCTTGGTAGTGGGATACGTACAATCTTTTCGAAGCATACGATTTCGGCACGATTCTTTGATAACCAATCCTTGCCAATAACAATATCAAAACTCCCTAGTTCAACGGGTAGAAGGTCTATACTGAATGTATGGCTTTCTAAACATAAAGTACAACCCCTAATGACCTCTCCGGTTTCTATTAATTTCCCATTTGTTAATTCAATTGTATAACTTTGATCTAGTTTGCTGGCCTTAATACCGAGTAAGAATTTAAAATCATTCGACACAAAACTCATATCCCCACCCGAATCAAAAAGTATAGAGGCATAGTGATTATTTATCGGGAACGTACCAGTGACGATATTCGGGTCCTGGCGTGCGTCCCTTGCACCCATCACAAATGCCCTCCCTGGTGCCTGAGCGTTGTTCTGATTCTTCCACTTGGGACAATCCCTCTTGAAGTGCTTCAGATCACCACATATGAAACATCCCGGTTTAATTTTCCCCATTCGGTTGTTAGTTCGACAAGCTTGTGTGGTGTGACCAAACTTGTCACATTTTCCACACTTGATGCACACACCGGCATGATGATTTCCACACTTCTTACATCTCGGTAGGCCCCTATCATACTCCTTTCTTTCCCCTGTATTGACTGCAAAAGCTTTCATAGTTCCTTGTTTCTTAAACCCTTGCTTCTCAAACTTGTTACTTGAATTTCCCATCCAGTTTCTTTTCTCCCCAGATTTACCTTCCTCGTTCTCCTTCCTCACAAACAATTCATTACGTACCGCATCATCCCTTAGCTTGAATGCTAAAGTTGTAGCACTCTTGGCATCTACTGGATTAGATGATGTTACCATGCTACGAATTTGAGGCGCAAGGCCCCACAGATACCTCTCAATGCGCTTATGTTCTGGTGTGACCATATGCGATGCTAGAATCGCCAATTCATTGAAACGGTCGGTGTATCCCGCCACATCATCTCCTATCATCTGTAGGTTCCACATCTCAGTTTCAATCTTTTGCAATTCATTTCGAGGACAATATTCCTCAATCATCATGTTTTTCAAGTCTTCCCAAGACAATTGATACGCGGTCTCTCTCCCCAAAGTCTTCATTTGAGTATTCCACCAAGTTAAAGCTTTATCAGTGAGCATACATGTAGAATACTTCACCATGCAGTCAGCGGTGCATTCACTAATATCAATCACCGACTCCATCCTTTCTATCCATCTCATTAGACCTACTGCACCCTCGGTGCCATTGAAACTGCGGGGATTGCAGGATAGGAAGGCCTTGTAGGTGCACTTCCTATTTGGAGCATCTGTAGAATCACAAGTCATAACGTCATTAATTCGGATCATGACTATGTGTTATGGCTTATTTATTTTTATTACCTCCGGAACCTCCTGCTGTACCGCTACCTCCTGCACCTCCTCCGCCGGTACCGCTGCCGTTTCCTCCGCCACTATTTCGATTTGCTTCATACTGATCTATGGCGGCAGCTACTCACTGTGCTATGAGTTGTTCTATGTTTGGGGAAATTGTCTCGTTGTTGTCACCAGTAGTGTTACGGGGTGTCCCACGCTTAGGTGCCATGACGTTCTTTCTAACATATCAATTAAAAAGAAACAACATTATATAACAATAATGATAGATCATGACATAGGGATACAACAACATCAAACGTAAACAACCATCATTACAACATAAACCATCACATACATAGTTAAAACATACATAGTACATTGTTCCCAAAAGACAAGGATACAAAAAGAGATGGGTTCTCATGACCACATCAGTACTAAAGTTTTAAACTACATAATGTGCTATGGGCACAACCCGCCCATAATAGGTTTAAAAGAAGAAGTGGGAGTAAAACCCAAACATCATGGCAAGTCCCGCCATGACAAAGCTAGCTCTCACCACAAATTCTGCAGCTAAAGTCCTTTCTTCCAGCGCCTCCACCATGTCTCGGACCGTAACAGTGAACTGCCAGTCCATGTCAGCTCTCAACTCTAGGTAGTCAGTGGCACCCTGTATGTCTCGGGTGCTGTTCTCCAGAGTCTGTACTAGAGATCCGAGCCCTTGACGAAGTCGCGTGGCTGCATCCCCATGTGCCCGGATGTCATCTAGGAGATCATCAAGACGCTCCTCATGTGTACGAACGCGAGCTACCAAGGTAGGCACTGGCTTCCCCAGTGTGGGGTAGAGGTGTTGGGGAGTTAGAGGACTCTCCGAGCTCAAAAGTAGATGGGATGCTCTCCATCACCCTCCATCGTGCCAGAGTACGAGGCATCCAACGGATAGTTCCCACAGTAGGGTGGTAGCAGGGTCTTTGCTTAGGTGGTTCTTCACCAGTCTCTAAGTCTTCCGGGTCACGGGCTGCTAGATTCCTCTTGCGTGGAAATCAAACCTTTTTCCTAGCACTTTGCACCTTAATTGGTCCTCCGCTTTTCTTTCAGTAGACGATAGGCGGTTCTCCCAAGGCAACATTGGGTGGTGTGGAACTGCGAACTTGTATTTGATTTTTTGGGCGTGCGGCGGAAAGTTCCTCGGTTGATTCAGAGTCAGAGACGGGGTCAGAGTGTGAATGTGACGACATGCTTGTGACTACAATATTCATATGACATGTTGATTGGTTATGCAATACTTATACAATGAAAACGCTTTAGTGAGTCATTTAGATTATAGACTAGGTTCCATTTTAGACTCCTAGTTCGCTATAATCAATGGCTCTGATACCAAGTTCTGTCACACCCCGCCAAGGCAAAAACGCGAGGCGCGACGTTCACTTGTTTCCAAAGCATATGATTACCGCAAACACATACACGTAATTGGATACATAATCGAGTTTAAAATATTTACATCATAAAATATTAACTTGAGTTTACAAAAGTTTAAGATTTCGCAAATATGACTCAAGACCATGAGTTATACAAGAGAAATCCTCCCAAAAGCCGTATCCACGTGCATGCATGTATCCTACATTGCTAACTTAATGGCCACGTTCAATTTCCTGAAAACATACTTAAAAACGTCAACACGAGGTTGGTGAGTTCACAAGTTATTATAAAGAGTTATCATAAACCCAAGGTTTAAATCTGATCATTTTCTGATCAAAACTCCTTGTTAAACCTGATCACTTTAACCTGATCAGAACTCTTTTGTTTAAACCTGATCACTTTAACCTGATCAGAACTCTTTTCTTTAAAACCAGATCACTTTAGCCTGATCAGAACTCTTTTGTTTAAAACCTGATCAGTTTAGCCTGATCAGAACTCTTTTGTGTAAAACCTGATCACTTTAGCCTGATCAGAACACTTTTGTTTAAAACCTGATCACTTTAGCCTGATCAGAACTCTTTTGTGTAAAACCTGATCACTTTAGCCTGATCAGAACTCTTTTGTTTAAAACCTGATCACTTTAGCCTGATCAGAACTCTTTTGTGTAAAACCTGATCACTTTAGCCTGATCAGAACTCTTTTGTGTAAAACCTGATCACTTTAGCCTGATCAGAACTCTTTTATATGTATTACCAATGAATATGAATACTAATCCGATCTATTGACCCCATTTGTAAGCTTGCAAGGAATACAAAATAGTATGTAATGTACGAGACCGTAACCAAACCCCAACATTCTGTGCCTCCCCTCGCCTTTCTGCGAGTAAGACAATATGCGGTCATTCGGCCATTTGGACCCCTGGTTAGCGCGACTAACCATGACCGGAGGCGTCACCCCCAATAGTACTATTCATATAATCCCGGGCTAAATCCATAGCTAATGGTTACTAATTTATTTAGAGGACTTTAAGCGCTTTACTTTTCCCTCAATACACACATACGGTCAGATCATTAGTTCAATTCATTTACACACAAAAGTCTTTTACAAGTATGTTTCCACCCCAAATTATTTCAAAACTTTAGAAAAAGGGGATTAGTGAAACTCACCTCGACAGTATGAATGCTTAGCAAATATTTGAATAACAGCAGTCTTGCCTATCCGTATCCTAATTACACAAGGATAACATACACGTTAAGACTACCCGTCTTAAACGCAAGTTGTTCACCCGACTTAGCAAATCTAATTACTTTTGTTTAAATATCTTTTTAGTTTTTCAACACTTGTTTCGTTATAAAATAGTTCTAAGTTACTGCTCCATGGGGCTGATGAATAGGTATCGAAACTTTCTTAGTTTCGATTGAACAGAACAGATGTCGAAACTACTTAGTTTCGATTGAGTAAATTGGGTATCGAAACTACCTAGTTTCGATTGGCAGAATTAGTATCGAAACTACCTAGTTTCGATTGGGCAATAGGTATCGAAACTCCTAGTTTCGATTGAACACAGATATCGAAACTCCTAGTTTCGATTGAACACAGGTATCGAAACTCCCAGTTTCGATAGTTTCGATTGAACACAGGTATCGAAACTCCTAGTTTCGATTACTGAAATTTTGATTGACAGAATCAGTCCTGTATATTTTTATGTTTTAATCTTGAATTTGACACACTTTTCTTGTTATCTTACTTGCGTTTGAACGATTTGTGTGTTTAGCTACGGTTTTAAAGCAATAATATGGATGGTATCGAGTTTTTACCTCTGAACAGAGATGGTGATTTTTGAGAGAAACAGAGAATGATCTTGAGCTCCTTAGCTTGATTCTTGAGAAAAATACTTGAAACTCTTCTTATAACACCAAAATATGTGGATTTCGCTTTAAAATTTGAATTCAACTTGAAGAGAAATGGGAAGATTGTCGTAAGAAAATGAGAGTGATGAAAGGAATTGTGAGAAAAGTGATTGAAGAGGTATGTTTTATATCAAAATTCTCACGATTTGGGTATGGTTTCTCTCTGAATTTGGGTTAAGAAAGTCAAGGAGTTGGGGGGAAAAGACCCACTGTCTCGCCGATTGATTTATTTGGGTTTAGAGTTAATTAAATCAAATAATTAGATTTAAGTGTTAATTTATTAATGGTATTAGTATCAATTAGAGTTTTAAAGGGGTAATTTAATTCGGTTTAGATTCTTCACGGTATTATAATTTTAACCAGTTTTTGGCTCGTTGAAGAGAATATTAAAATCTTAGTTCAACGTAAATTTTGTGTAATATATATATATATATATATATATATATATTTTTCTGGTTATTTTATTTAACCATTAACGTTCGTATTTAGTCGGGTTATACTGCTTACTTTTTCTAGTAATTCTTTAAGATTTACTAGACTTGGAATAAACTCCTTTGCTAGACTTCTTGACTTTACTTGGTCAAAATAAAATATCAGGAAATAATAAGTATGAACGTGCATTTATGTAATATGGATATTGACCTGAAATGCTGGGTGTCACAGTAAACGTGGTCCTGATGATGATGAAGCTCCAAAGTACGGTGATGGAACTCATTCCTGTCTAACCCATTTGCTCAGTAAACCAGGGTACCAATCCCAGTCACTCCCATTCCGGATATGCATGGGCTCTCCATACACAATAGAGTTATCAATGGGCTCAAGCCTACGCCTCTTGGGCTCCGGTGATGCAATGGCAGGAATGTCATGTTCATGAATGGTAGGTGGTGAAGATGGTGGTGTAGACATAATTCCTGAAACATAAGGAGTAAGTGTCTATGCCAAGTAACTAATGTGTGTGGCTATAGTCTAGAATGCAGTCCTAGTTCTCTATAACCAATGGCTCTGATACCAATCTGTCACACCCCCAAATTCCACTAACGGAGTTTTACCGTTTTAGAAGGTGACAAACCAGGATCTCAGACAACAGTTACTTCAAACGACACTATATGGGACTTGAAATGTAATAACATAAAAGATCAAGGTTCAGAGTGTATATGCGGAAGCGTTAAAAGAAAGTAAATGCGCAAAACAACGCGCCCAAGTCCAATTACAAGAAAAACATAAATATTATTCAATAGATAATTATTTCACTTGAAGTCCAAGACACATGCATGACTTAACGTGATCCTGAGTGCCAACCTGAGAAAACATGTAAGAAAACGAGTCAACACTAGGTTAGTGAGTTCACAGGTTTCAATCATTTAAAGTAAAGCGTTTACGGATTATGTACATTCAATATATATATCAATAGGTTGCATGCGTATATTCATTTTTTGCTAAAGCGCTGGCAACCGAAACTGACAGCGTGTTTGTTTGTTTGCCTCCAGCCAGGTCTATCAACTATGACTAATGTGTTAAGGTCAATATAACACCCGTTCGACCTCCAATCGAGTTAGCGCGACTAACGCGGGTGGGGTTTGTCAAACCCAGTAGTACTACCAAAATTAGCTCGTTCATACCATATTAACGGTCCGATGTGGTGAGGACTTTTCATGATAGTGTGTTACGCTTAGCCTCAACAGTGATATCATATGAATTACAATAACCCAAAAAGGGTTGTGACATGTTTTCTCCCCAAAATAAAAACAGTAAAAGGGGCCGTGAAACGCACCTGCGTTGCGTAGTAGGTAGTATCACAAAAATGCAAGATTTGGAATCTCGAGCGTTAGCCTGCACGGCTTACGTATGCCCTAAAGTTATAAACACATAAATTAGGAACAAGTTGGGATTTGTAACGACGACACGGAAGATTGAACTTCTTAACGCATTCTAAGAATTAAAGAGTAGACAAACGTGTCTACGGAAATATGTATATATTTCTTTAACATACTAATTAAGGATCAAAGTGTTACGAGTCGAACGTTATTAACGAATAATATTAAATAAATAAATAATTTCGTACGCTAAAGTTGTTTACAAAAGTTAGGAAAATAATATAATTTAACATATTATTTTTAGGCCAGTCGGATTAACTAAATAATCATTTGCGCGGAGAAATAATAAATATAATATTTTAATAGATATAATAAACGCCAGTAAATAATATAACAATTATATTATTAAATAGTTTAAAACGTCACACGAGGTATAAAACGATACGAAATAATATAAATATATATTATTTAATAACATTAGTCACGGGTTGAAAATAATATAAACATATTATTTTATACGAAGTTACGGTTTATAAATAATATAAACCTATAATGTTTAAAAATAAAACAGTGTGGAGAGACTCGAACCCGGGTCTCTCCCACACAAGCACACACACTTAATCAGTCCCGCCCGCTAGGGTCATTGCATTAGGATCCGGATTCAAATGGTTTTATCAATCAGTTCAACAGGTCCCCCCCCCCTACACGCCATCGATCGATCCCAGCCCCAAACACAAAAATCTGATAACGACCGATCCGATTGACATGGGGGTTTTGTTACTTACAGAATTCCGAACCTGGGATGAGTTTTAATCTGAAAAACATCAATCCTATATCGTTTTAATTTGAGATTGAAGGGCCGAAACCCTAGATTTGAAACACAAATCGAATTGATCAATTTGTATGTTATGAGTGACTGGAATCATAGGGCTATCAATGATTATATGATTGCGAGTCTAATCCAGTAGTTTAATTTCATTTAAATCGAATGTAGGTAGAGATTTTATTAAACAGAAATCGTATGAACCCTAGGTTCTGGATCTTGAAGAACTTGGTGTTAAGGAATCAAATTAACATTGGGTTTTTACTGAGTACATGTTTGCGAATCTATCCATATAGTTTAATTTGATTTTGAATGTGTTTAAGATCAAAAACCCTAAATCCGATTATGAAGGAACCCTAGTTTCCGGATCATGAACCATTCGATGATACGAGATTAAATTAGCATAGGGTTATCAATATACAGGGTATTGTGAAACTAATGGCGTCGGTTAATTGAATTTAAACAGAGTTTGATGTAGAGTTCGATCAAACCGGTTTCACATGAACCCTAGGATCTGGTTCATGTGAAATTCAATATTGTAAGCCTCAATCTTCATAGGACTTTTATTCTATATATGGAAACAAAACTCTAGGTGTGATTTGTTACCTCAATTAGATTCGAATTGACAGAGATCGACTAGGTGGGTTTCCGAGTTCGAAGGGTTAGTTCTCTGGCGACCTTGACTGCTTCTTCGGCGCAATTGGTGTAGGCAAAAGCTTCTGGGGGATTCGAACAAGGTTTGCAGTGCGTTTGATTTCGAGATTGGTAGAACAAATGATCGAATTGATCCATTTTTGTTATAGGTTCGACGGTTATAACTCGCATGGCCATAATGAGGTTTAATTCAAATCAATGCCGGGTTTATTGAGTTAATAATGGCCGTAAATGACCATGATCGTTCAGTTTTAGTTACAAATCCAACGGAATTCGATTTAGGCATGCGAATTGAACTCAAGAACAACTAGGTTGACTTTCAAAAGTCAACAGAATCATAAATGGTCTAATTACAGATCTAGTCCCTGAGATTTTCATGTAATTGAGTTTAGGATTTAGCAGAACCAGTCCTTGTGGTTTAGGTTGGGTTAAGACTTGTTAGTTTGACTATCTAAAAGTCAACAGGATTTAAATCATGGATTTTGACTTTACAAAGCCAAGCATAATTAGGTTTAGACTAATTACATATTTAGTCCTTGTAATTAGAGTTTGAAGGAATGAAAGAAACAGTCCCTGTAGTTTGAGATAAGTTAGTTAGGTTAACTTTAACTGGATTTAAATAACGAAGTTAACTGAAAAGTCCAGATTGTCACAAATAGGGTCAAATGAAATTTATTCTTGGAGTGTAAGGAATAACTTGTTAGCTTAGAAAAAATTCTTCAAATTCCGCTGACATACTTGAAGTCAAAATCAAGATGGTTTCAGTGATCACGTTTGGATGAGAGTCTTATTTTCGCTAGGACCCTTACATGAGTGATATAAAATGATGGATCCTATTGATGATAGTTCAATATGTCTGTAAACATCTTCAACCTGATAGTCACATCTATCCACTGTTGAACAGGTTTAACGATACCAACTAGTCGTTGAGTAGGTTACAAGAATTTCCACAGACAGTGGAAACTTAAGTCTTTAAAACACAGATTAGGACCATTTATCCACACACTAGGTTTCACCAGGACTTACATGCACCTCAAATTACTATTACGTGTGCATCCGTAATGATAATTTGCTTTGCATACTCACCCAAGTTCTCCCTGTCCTGTGTCATAATGTCCTTTAGTTTGTATTGCTGAGTACAGAGTGTTGTCAGATATGATAAGTCATCGAGAAGCTTAGTCATCAAACATAAGTTGATCAACTAGGACTCATATCAGGATGAGTAGTCGGGAATCATTTGATCCGAGTATTCACTCAAGTTGAAACACAGTACGAGAGTCCAATCCAGCGGATTGTAGATGGAAACATGCACATGAAACAAACATGCACATGAAATGCGACTTCGAGATGTGAAACTAGTTCATGGATATGTGTTACTGGAAGACGCAAAATAGTCATTCTTCCAACTGAGTCAGGATAGGGTTTGAGTATGCAATGAGCAATGCGTTCTCAACTTTGTGGTTAATATATCTTCAATAGAATATCGACCAAATACACGAGCCCATGGCTCTGGAAAGTGATGACATCTACCTGTCAATGGATTCTACGATAATGTATGCAACGGTCTGCCTTCACTCCACGTATTGTTGCTAGTGGGTATAGCAGGGACTCGCCTCCGACGATCCCAACTCCCAAAGAGTCATGTGCTAGTGCTGAGTGTTGTCTATAATATGGACCTGAGAAAGCCCACCATACCATACAAGTGAAGGTGGTGTAATTGACTCCTTCGAAGGCTCCGTCTCGCTGCCCTCGGACAAGAGTGGATGTTGTTCTGGTGATTCCCCGAGTGTCGCCACTGGGAATGATGATGAAATGCAATTGATGTGTCCCTCATCAACAGAGGGTGATATGGTTGGTGTTAACCTGCCTATACTGCAATGTACGTATGGGTGATGTGTGTATCAGGTATGAGTGTCTGTGGCGTGTAACTAATGTGTGAGGTTATAGTCTAGTATGCAATCCTATTTCTCTATAACCAATGTCTCTAATACGAATCTGTCACACCCTCAAATTCTACTAACGGAGTTTTACCATTTGTTGCATGACAAACCAGGTTCTTAGTTAATAGTTACACTGAACGAAACTATGTGGGACTCAAATGAAATATTATAAAAGTTTAGAGTTAATGCGGAAGCGTTTAAACAAGAGAGTAAATGCGCAAAACAACGCGTCCAAGTCTAAAAATAACAAAAAACATAATAAATGTTCAATAGCTTGACAATTATTGAATATATCAAGTTGACACCATGCATGCCCTAACGTGCACCTGCTTAACGTCCTTAGAAAACATGTAAAAAAACGTGTCAACACTAGGTTGGTGAGTTCAAAGGTTTCAATATCGTAATGAAACCATTTACCAGATTATGTACATTCAATATGTGTATCTATAGGTAGCTAGCCTATGTTCATGTCTTACTAAAGCGCTCGCAACGGAAGCTGACTGTTTGTTTATTTGCCTCCTGCCAGGTCTATCAACTCTGGAGATGCGAGTAGGCTAACATTTCACCCGTTCGACCTCCAATCGAGTTAGCACGACTAAAGCGGGTGGGATTTGTCAAACCCAGTAGTACTACTAAATATTACCTCGCTAAGATACATATTAACGGTTCGATGTGTGTTGAGGACTTTCAGTGATAGCGTGTTACGCTTAGCTTTAACATTGATAACATATCAATACAATAATCCAAAATAGTTGTAACATGTTTTCTTCCCCAAGTTAAAACAGTAAAAAGGGGCCGTGAAAACTCATTTGCGTTGCGTAGTAGGTAGTATCACACAACTATGAGATTTGAATCTCAAACGTTAGCCCAACACGGCTCACGAATGCCCTAGAATTACATCATAATTATTAGGGATAAAATAGGATATATTGGGATACGCGACGACGACATGGAATGTTGAACGTTCTAAAAGGAACGCTCTAAAGACCAAAGAGTAGACGAACTTGTCCACGGGAATTAGGGTTTTCCTTAATGTATCAATTAGGATAGGTGCGTTTCGAATCGAGAGTTTTCTAATTACGAAAAATATTTATTAAGTAATAGTTTAAGAAAATAATATAACTCTTTATATTATTTTTAAGTTTGAAGTAATTACACAACAATCTTTTATGTGGCAAAAATAAAAAACATATTATTTTTATTCGAGAATATAAACGTGGGTAATAATATAAATAATTATATCATTTTAAAACATGAGAATAATAATTAACATAAGTTATAAAATCCAAACCCGAATATTATTATAAAATCACTGTTGGCGTGTTTTTATGAATTTTAATAATAGTTTAGGGAACAACAAATTATATTATTTAAAATGTGTAAATAATATCTAAAATGTTTTATAAACTTAATACCAAGCATGCAGGTATTTTCGGATGTCAAAACATTTTAATATAATGTTATAATACCATAGAAATTTATTTTGTAAAAATTAATCAAGCAAAAAGTCCTAAAACAAATATCACAGTAGATCGAATTCAAACCCGGGTGAGCAAGCCACACGACTTAACCAACTAAGCTAGCTTGGGTATCGCAACCAAGATCGGATCGAATTGGTTTTAACAATAAGGTTCAGTGGGTTCCTCCCCCACAAACAAACCCGATCGAATTCAGTCCCAACTCCACCAAACCGGGTCATGACCGACTGTAAATTATAAGGGTTTTGTTAGTTGAGTATAGGCGATTCTGTAGGTAGCTTTAATTGGAAAATCATCATGTTTTATATGGGTTAATTTTTGTTTGAAATTGCCGAAAGCCTAGATTATAAACATGGATTTAATTTGATCGATTCTGATAACAAAAGCATTTGGATTCATAGGCTTTTCATAGACGGGGGGTTTGCGAATCTGCTCGTGAAGTTTAATTAGATTGATACTGACTTTTAGATCAAAACCCCCAAAGCGTTTTATGAACGAACCCTAGATTCTGGATCTTGAATAATTCAATGTTACAAGATCAAATTAGCATAAGGCTTTCAATGAGTGACTGATTTTGAATCTGATCATACAAATTAATTGAATTGAGATCGTGTTTAGAGTAGGGTTCGATTAAACCCAAATGTACATGAACCCTAGAATCGGTTCATGTTTAAATCGATGTTGTAAGCCCAAATTTGCTTAGGTCTTTTGATTTATACATGGAAACGAAAGTGTTTGAGTGTTTGATTACCAGAAAAGGTGTCGAATTGACAGTGTTCGACTAAATCGAGTTTCGACATTGACGGGCTCGGCCTCCGACGAGTCCGGTTCCATTTCCGATTGAATTGACGCTTGAAGAAGCTTCACAGGGTTTTGTTTGAGGTGTGCAGAGTTCCAATTCATGAGGATTTGTCGAATTTGATGGTTAAATGATAATGGTCGACGGTTATGAGGTTAATGTCCATAATTGGGTTTAGTTCGTGATTGATGGGGTTGTTAATTGGTCTCATAATGGCCGTAAATGTTATTAACTTGGATAACGTTTATTGAATCAAACAGAATTCGATCATGGAATTAGAATTCGTATCAAAACTTCAGTTTAACTTCTAAAAGTCAACAAAATTGACTTTGGGGTAAATACATAAACAGTCCCTATAGTTTCGTGTATTCAGGTTTAGAAATTTGGCAGAAATGGTCCCTTGGGTTTGAACTGAGTTAACTTTGTTAAGGACTTGTTAGTTTGACTTATCAAAAGTCAACAGAACATAATTCTTCAATTTTTACTTTCAAAGTCAATCAGAATTAGGTTTTGCCTAATTACATAATTAGTCCCTGTAGTTATGGATTGGTTAACTAAGTTAACATTTAACTGAATTTAGTTAACGGAGTTAGTCTAAAAAGTCCGGATTGTCACAATAGGTAACATCTGATCTCTGTTCTCAATTATGTTTTGATAGGGTGGAGATGTTTAGAAAAGAAAATGCTGCTTTGAGGTTTGAAATTGAAAATCTTAAGTATCATAAATCAAAATTTTCTAAAACTGAGAAGGCTTATAAAGAAGTGATAGAAGCCAGTAAGAAAGATATTTCTCTTCTAAAATATCAACTAAGTCAGAAATGTTGTGTGTATACTGATGCTAAGAAAGAGATTAAAAGATTAACTGCTGAATTAGAACATGCTAAATCAAATTTGCTGAAGCAAAGTTTAAAGTAGATTTTTTTGGTCAATCTAGTAAAGTAGTTGATATGCTAGAAACCCAACTTCATAAACCGGGAAATGGGAACAAAGGGCTTAGGTATAATAACGTGCTTCCTCCGTTCAACGGAAACTTTACCACTGTTCCTCCCTCTGTTGAGGAACAAGTAAGGGAGTTCTTCATGTTTACTCTCGATAGCACGTCATGCATTGATGAATCCAAATCATCATCATCAGCTTATAAGGTTAAATGTGTGAATAATTCTGATGCTTCTACTTCATGTGCAGAAAAAGTAGAGACTGAGGAATGTGATAGAGAGAATGATGAGTCTGAAGAAGCTTGTTTTTGTTAAAAAAACTAATTCTAATTCTGAATGCAAAAATAAAATTGATACTTTTAAGGGCACTACTTCTAAGAGCAATAAACCCTATGTGCAGACTTGAAAAAATGTTTCTAGAAACCCTATTATTTAAACCTGTCACTGATAACGTTGTTAAGTATTCCAACAGGGACCCGTCCAAGCTGAAGGAGAAAAGAAAGCAGGTTGAAAAACCAAGGGTCAGTGTTCAAACCTCAAGTGTTTCACCTAAGCACTTCACTAAAACTGAGTTTTATACAAAGTATGATCATCATCATAAGAGGTTTGAACAAGACCATGCTCAGAAAAACATGAAGTATGCAAGTTGCTCAAAGAGAAGATGTGATCAATCTTATCACTCAAAATCATCATCATCATGGTCAAACAGCTCGGGATATGCTTCCTATTCTCAAAAGCAGACATGCTACACATGTGGCAAAGCCGGTCACATTGCAAGACATTGCATGCATCGTCCTTATGAGCCCTATTACATGAAAAATCAGTGGACTACACCGAGGGATAGAACTTACTCTAAGCCAATGAAGGCGAACCAGCTAAAAGCAATGAAGAGTCAGTCTCCCAAAGTTAAGCCTTCTGATGGTGACTGGAATGTTGCAAATAGAAACAGACAGACTTATTTTGAAAGACAAAAAAATTAAACAAAATAAGCAAACGATGAAACCTAAAGTCCCAGTTTCAAAAGAAATAAAACTATTTGTTCAAACAAGGCTTGTCTGGAAGGCTAAGGAAAATGTTGTGAAAACACTTGTCCTTAATTCTAAAAATGATATGTGTTTGTAGGAAGTATCTTACATTGATGCTTCAGGAATGCCCTGGCTTGGGTACCTATGTCTAACTAATCTTCTTATTCGTGCATGGATAGCCAAGTAGGACTGTCAATAACCAGCATGGTCTGTTGATATGGGATGTTCCAGGAACATGACGGGTGACATTTCTTTGCTGCATAACGTTAATACTTTAACAGAGGGTATGTTTCCTTTGTATAAGATAAGGGATGTAAGATCAGCAATAAATGTACAATTTACTTTGGTACATTATGCTTTGAAAATAATGAGTTTTTGAAATTTGAGAATGGCTACAAAAAGATTTTTCTTTATAGTTTAAATTTGTACATTTTTTTTTAATTTTAATGCACAAATTTATAGGGAGATATGAGAAAAATACAAAAAGATTGTTTTTAAAGTTTACTAGTGTCAAGAAAATACAAAAAGAGTTTGCTTTTGAGGTTATTTGAAAGAAAAATATTGTTTGTGTTTGAGTCGGAAGTTTGCAATTAAATGGGAAGTGATATGAATGTTCGTTTCTAAGGATAGGATCAACACATGTAAGGCACTAAATTGAAAACACTAGGATCAGTGTTGGATATGTTGATAGGCTCTGCTTGTGATACACTTGAACAAAATAATCTTATGGCCTTAGTGGGGAACATCTCATAAATTAGTGTAATTTTCCATTCCTGTTAATAATCGAGAACTTAAACATAAAGGTTGATAAACTGTGGATAACCTTTGTTCTGTTGGGATTGCACTATCCGGGACCTTTCACAAAGGGGTTGCGAGCTTGACTTGATACCAGTCTGTAAATATTATATATCTATATAGTTAAAAGACATGCATTGACATGTAATAGGTGAAAATACTCAATGATAGTGCAAAGCTAATCTGCAAAGCAGAATTTTGAGCAAAAAGACACGCAATGTTAATGTCGTGCTATAGGAATAAATTCAAAAGATATGCAATGTCATACATGAAAAAGATATGTCTAAAGACATACATACTATTATTGTAAATATTTTTATTTTTGGGAATATGTGACTAGGAAAGGATCTCTTGTCAAGGCATGTAAGTCCGTAGTGCTATGACCCTGAGCTTTTGCTTATTCTGAATATGTAAGCCCATAGTGTTATGTTTTTTATCAAATTTTGCAAGAGATTCCCCGAAAAGTTACATAAACCTGTGCTAGTTATGCTCATTTAGTTATTATTTAGGTGCTCAAAAGATCATGAGAAAGGGAAGGTTTACCTGATAAGATGTAGGGTCCATTAAAGTTCACCAAGAATTTTCATAATTCACATTCTTTTAATTACATGTTTCTGAGATATGAGTGTGAGACCTATTAATTCATAACTAACTCTTTCCAAAAACATGATAATTGAAATCACAGTGAAAAACTTCGGTTTGAAACTAAAGCACGAGTTTAGAAGGATCTGAATATTAGCAATCTACTTGATCTGTCTTAGTGAAAATATGTGCTGAAAAATATTCCTTGGTCTGCCTATAGAATGATATGATCCCATTGCAAACTTCCTAAAGGCTCGTTGTTACATGTCTGTGTTAATTACTGTAAGTTTAAATTTGTGTTACAATTTGTTAAAGAAAATTCCAAAAAGATTTTATTTCAATTTTTATCTTTAATTTTAATTCAGTATAGTTTATTTTTTAGCTTTTTTATTTTATTTTATTTTATTTTACTTTGGTTTTATCTTTTTTAAAAATTAACCATTCTTGAATTTAATGACTTGTCATCAAAAGAGTTGAAATTTCAAAACGTTCGATAGTACGTGGATGTACTAAGTATTCGTGTGGATACTGAATTCCCTGGTGCATAGAAATGTCTGCTTACAAAATTTATGAGAATTTGCAGTTTATTTTTCAAATCAAGAACTAGGGGTTGAGGAAGAATGAAGTGGTGTCAATTGCAGACATGTTTGAAGTACCACCACAACAGATTGTACTCAAGTTAGAAGAACAAGATTTGTTTTCATCTTCCGACAATGAAAGTACATATGAAGAAGTACCTGTGAATCTGCTTGAAAGAGAAAGAGTGAAAAAGAAAAGAGTTGATGAGAATCCTCCTCTCACATCATCTTTTAGCAAGATGCTCAAGCAAATGCTGCTTCTAATCCAAATACGGATCTAACTCCAAGAGAAGAAAGAGAGACCCAAGTTTAAAAGTTCAGAGATGCTGAATATTTTAAACACCAACATCGTTACCACAGCAACAACAACAGACTTTGAAGAAAATATTGTATGATGGAATCGGTGATCAAAGTGCTACATTCGAAGTAAGAAGATCATTTGATAGCATCAGCCTAGGGGGAGATTTTTGGGTCTGAATATGTGAGGCTGACGCTTATCAAATAAAAATAATTGTTGGTGTTACCGAATAGATGGGTATTCGGGATTTGTGACCATGAAATGGGTTCACAGGATGGGTCTTGGGCCGGCCATTGGGCCGAGATACCTTGTATTTGTGCATGGGATTTTCTATTATGTTATAAATAGATAAATGCACATCATTATTAGGTTAGACGTGAGGTTAGACAAGTTAATAGCGTCTAGAGACTGAGTGTCACACCCCAACCGACGGCGGAAAACGTCGGGGCGGGACATGTAGACTGTTCATGAGCACAAGGTTGACTAGATTTCAATATTTAATCTTCAATTTCATTTCAAACCATTCAAACACAACCAAATTTAAGAAAATACATAAATGAAATACATAGTATTCTTTATTTAAATTTAACTAAGTCCAAAGCCTATGTGTAGCATGTCTTGATCAAACTCACATATTAGCACCTGAAACATGAATAAAATAAAGTCAACTAAAAAGTTGGTGAGCATACACAGATTTATACATAGATAGTGTATAGATATAAGTAATCAAATCCTTACATAACATGATAAAATAATGCATTTATGGGGAGTAACTATTCTGTAACTAAAGTACAATCAAACCTTTGTAACTAGCATGCAAATTGTGTTGTTGGTAACAATCACCCCAATCTGTGTGGGTTTGTCAGACTCAATAGATCTATCATTGTTAACCGTCGGCTTGTATAGTTAATGATTGCACATGAAATTGCATACAAAGTAGTTAACACACCTAGTACTCAAACATAAAGCTCAAATTGCACACATGAATGTGAAGTGGATTTGTATTTGTGTAGTTTGTGCAAATCATTGAATATAATGTTCATGTTTCACCTAAAAAATGTAAAACAGTGTAAAAGAGGCTATATAAAACTCACCTGAATCAAATGTGTTGCTAATACGAGACTCTAGGTAGCAAAATGATCCTTGAAACGCACGACGTTAACCTAAAGTGTATTGCGTGTGATCATGAATTAGTAGAATGTCTAAATTAAAGTCTAGGGTTTCAATGGATGTGAGTATAGGGAATTGTATAATGAGTTCGTGTCGAATTATGGAAAAGGATTGTGTAGGTGTTGAATAAAATGAAAATAATTTGAAATGAATTGTTTTAAAATATTTTTAAATTAGGGTTTGGATTTGATTAACTAAATCAAATAATTACTGTTTATTTATTCTAGTTACAAAATAATGTAGTTATTCGGTTTATTTAAGTATAGCCTAAATAACCAATTTTTTTGTTTTAAATATAAATAAATAATTGTTACCTTATTTATTTATTTATATAGGTATGTAACTTATTTATTTAGTTATAAAAATAGTGGACGTATTATATTACATATGAATTAAATAAATAATTTTTACTCTATTTATTTATTTATAAAAATGCGTAAATATGAAGTTGTGTAAATATTATTTATGTATAGAGTTTAATGATAAATATACTTTTAATTTTGAAGGTTATAATAAATAAATTTTATTTATTTATTTATTATTTAGAAATAAGTATTTGATCGTTTTAAATAAAGTTAATATTTTTTAAATTTTATAAAATCAATTGTTTTTATCTGGAAATTAATTTAAATATTTTGATTTTTGTTTTAAAAATTTAATATACAAGTTTAACAACTAAATTTGAAATAAAACTGAATTTATATTGAAAATTAATGAATCTTGTTTTATTCTGTTATAAATATTTCAAAGTTTATAACAATTTTTTTTTATAAAATTTTTGGAGTTTTTAAAACTGATTTAAAAAAATAAAAAGGCCACCCGGTTCGAACCCGGGTGGTTCCTGTGTGTGTAGTTGGTTTGTACCGCTGGACCAGTGGAGCTATTCGTGTACAGGTCCGGTCCGGTTGGCTATTAACATGAAAGTAAAAGGAAGCCGGGTTTGATTTTTCAGGGCATGCGCAAAAAGACCGGCCGGATACAGGCCGTGGGTTTCGAACCTACACCACTCGGGCCGATGGAGCATAGATTTAACCAGTCGGACCAGGTGGTTCGCTAATCATAACAGGAACAAAGAAAATTAAATAGGTTAACTTGAATTATCCATTTTCCCCAAATCAGACTTCGAGTAAAACGGCCAAGAACCCTAATTCAAATTGATTTCAATGGATTATGTTTACTCGAAATGATAGGGGGCTAACGATCAGGACTCAATTACGAACCTAATGATCTAAAACTTACTCGTTAAGATTGGGCAACGAGTGCTGGCGGCTACGCGATTTCCCCGACTGTTCTTGGTGCTGGATTTGGCTTCAGGCGTGAAATGAGACGCGATTAGCGGTTCAGAGAGATTGTAATAGACTAGGCGAAGGTAAACGTATGATTTAATTCGTTTAATTTTATCTTAACTGCTTGATTTGATTCGGATTTGACGATGACAGCTAACGGATGAGATTTACGCATCGAATCAAAGATTTGGAAATGAATTGGGTCGCGAACAGGGTCCATATTCACCCAAGAAACGTTTGCGCTTGACTTCCTGGGGTTTAAACGTGTTAATTGCATAGATTGATAATGGATTGATACAAATTTGACTTTGTGAAGTCAAATTCGTTTGAATTCAAACTCACCCGCTAAAATTGATCAAATTAATATGTTGTTTGGGCCTGGATTTGATCGATTATTGCTTGTGTAACCATGAGGAGTCCAATTCAACAAGAATCCGATCGATGGCAGCCTTGGATTATCAAGGATTGAGCTGTTTTGACTTTTGAAAGTCAATTGAGTCAAAAGGGGGGTCAAAATTGATGTTATAAGTCAAAATTAAAAGTGTGGTGTTCCAATTTAGAGTTCCAATGGTTTGTGGTTCAAGCAAATGTGAATATTTCTGGTTAATAGAATAGTTGTATATGTATGTGTGTATGTATTTGTTGGATATTTAAAAAAATATATACATATATATAGAATTCTAATAATGTATACCAATGTGAAACTCGTGAATTTGAATTGGAACCTAGGGTTTAATTGTTGGTACGAATAGAATAAACCTAGTGTACTAGATTTTGGAATTAAATGTGTTACATTTAATTGAAAATAAAGATAATAAAATCAGAAATGTTACAGCATCCCCATGTTGAGGGAATTTCGTCCCGAAGTTTAGCCAGTTGGGGCGACTGCATCAGCAAAGAGGTGCGGGTACTTGAGCTTCATTTGGTCGTCACGTTCCCAAGGAAACTTGGGACCACGTTTTGATTCCCAACGAACTTTGATAATAGGAATACGGCTTCACTTGAGTTGTTTGATTTCACGATCGATAATCTCTACGGGTCTCTCAACGAAGTGCATCGTTTCATCAATGCGCACGTCGTCAAAAGGTATATGGAGATTCTCGTCAGCAAGACATTTCTTCATATTTGACACATGAAACGTAGGGTGTACATTGCCAAGTGATGGAGGTAACTTGAGTTTGTAAGCCACTTTCCCAATCCTTTCAAGGATCTTGAATGGGCCCACATAACGAGGTATTAGTTTGCCTTTCTTTCCTAAACGGATCACACCCTTCCATGGAGACACCTTTAGAAGAACAAGGTCACCGACTTGGAATTCCAAGGGTTTTCGTCGTTTGTCGGCATAACTCTTTTGCCGACTCCTCGCTACTCGAATGTTGTCTCGGATTTGGATAATCTTGTCGGATGTTTCTTGAATTAGCTCGGGACCGGTGATTTGTGCTTCACCAATCTCGTTCCAACATATAGGAGAACGACACTTACGACCATAGAGAGCTTTAAATGGAGCCATTTTGATACTTGTGTGGTAGCTATTGTTGTAAGAGAACTCAATTAGGGATAGATGTGAATCCCAATTACCACCAAAATCAATTACACAAGCCCTAAGCATATCCTCAAGAGTTTGAATTGTACGTTCGGTCTGACCATCAGTCTGGGGATGGTAAGCCGTGCTCAAATTCAATCGCGTGCCAAGAGCAGTTTGGAGAGATTGCCAGAAACGGGAGGTGAACCGAGCATCTCTATCGGAGATTATGTTTACGGGAACACTGTGACTGCTCACAATTTCGTCAATGTAGATTCGGATCAATTTCTCAACCCGATAGTCTTCACGGATAGGCAAGAAATGAGCAGATTTGGTGAGGCGGTCAATGATCACCCATATGCTATCATAACCACTTGAGGTGCGAGGGAGTATGGTAATAAAATCTATAGCTAAGTTCTCCCATTTCCACACAGGAATTTCTGGTTGTTCAAGTAAACCGAAAGGACGTTGATGTTCGGCTTTGACTTTGGAGCAAGTTAGACATTTGGCAACATAGAGAGCAATGTCTTTCTTCATACCGGGCCACCAATATTGTTGGCGAAGATCTTGGTACATTTTATCCGCACCAGGATGAATAGAATAACGAGTCTTGTGAGCCTCGTTCATAAGAAAGGCACGGAGATCATCGCGATCGGGAATCCAAATACGATTCAAGTAATAAAGTAAGCCATTGGGTTTAGATTCAAGCTGAAGTTCCACACCGCACGACATTTCATCGTACATGTTACCCTCGGTGACCGAGACGTGTTGAGCTTCTAGGATACGATTTTGAATGTCGGTTTGAATTCGGATACAACGAAGCATTACATGGTCCTTACGACTCAAAGCGTCGGCTACAACATTCTCTTTGCCGGGATGGTAACGAATCTTGCAGTCATAGTCGTTAAGGAGTTCAACCCAACGTCGTTGCCTCATATTGAGTTCTTTTTAGTTAAAGATGTGTTGGAGACTTTTATGGTCGGTGAACACCACACATTTTGTGCCATAAAGGTAATGTCTCCAAATCTTCAATGCAAATACAACCGCACCCAATTCAAGGTCGTGCGTCGTATAATTCTTCTCATGAATCTTAAGTTGCCTTGATGCATAAGCGATTACTTTGCCTCGTTGCATGAGGACACAACCGAGACCTTGGTTGGAGGCATCACAGAAGATAACTAGATCATCATTCCCATCATAGAGAGTCAGAATAGGAGCATTGCATAACTTTTGCTTGAGAGTTTGGAAAGCTTTTTCTTGTTTTGGTCCCCATTCATAAGGTTTACCCTTGTGGGTTAAGGCAGTGAGAGTAACAGCAATCTTAGAGAAATTTGAAATGAAACAACGATAATATCCCGCAAGACCAAGAAATGAACGAACTTCGGTGGGGGTGTTAGGGGCATTCCAATTCTTAATAGCTTCGATCTTAGCAGGGTCAACATGAATTCCTTTTTCGTTGACGATATGACCCAGGAATTGAACCTCCTTTAGCCAAAATTCACATTTGGGGAACTTCGCATATAGTTGCTCTTTCCTCAAGAGGTCCAAAACCAACATAAGGTGTTGCTCATGATCGGATTTAGTCTTGGAGTAGATTATGATATCATCAATGAAGACGATCACGAATTTATCAAGGTACGGTTTGCACACACGATTCATGAGGTCCATGAAAACCGCGGGTGCATTGGTTAGTCCAAAAGGCATGACCATGAACTCGTAGTGACCATACCTTGTTCGAAAGGCAGTTTTTGGAATATCTTCCTCTTGTACACGGAGTTGGTGATAACCAGATCGAAGATCAATTTTTGAGAAGCAAGTAGAGCCTTGAAGTTGATCGAAGAGGTCATCAATCCTAAGCAAAGGATAACGGTTCTTGATGGTAAGCTTGTTGAGTTCGCGGTAGTCAATACACATGCGGAATGATCCATTCTTCTTCTTGACGAATAAGACGGGTGCACCCCACGGTGAATGACTTAGACGGATGAAGCCCATGTCGGAGAGTTCTTGGAGTTGACTTGCAAGTTTTTGCATTTCGGAAGGTGCAAGACGGTATGGAGCTCTAGCCACTAGGTTAGCTCCGGGTACAAGGTCAATGCGAAATTCTATTTGTCGAACGGGTGGAAGACCGGATAAGTCTTCGGGGAAAACTTCGGGAAAGTCCCGGATGATGGGGATGTCTTGAATACTCTTCTCTTTGACATCCTTTTGAACAATATGGGCTAGGAAGGCTACGTACTTCTTTCGTATGTACTTTTGGGCGGGAGTGCATGACATTAACTTGAGCCCTTTGCAAGGCTTTTCACCAAAGACTCTTAACGTTTCCCCCGACGGAAGGGGTATTTGGATGCACTTCTCAAAACAGAGGACTTCGGCATGGTGATTTGACAGCCAATCCATGCCTATGATGATATCAAAACTTCCAAGTGGCATTGGCACGAGGTTTATTGGAAATGTATGATCATTAAGTTCTAGAGAACAGTCGTGGATAACGGAGTCAATTGTAATGGAGTCACCATTTGCTACTTCGACAGTGAAGGTTTTCTCTAATTTGGATCGTGTTTTTGCAAGTAAGGGTTCAAAGTTAAGTGACACAAAACTTTTATCTGCACCAGTATCAAATAAAATGGAGGCATATTGACTATTAACAAGGAACGTACCGTTGACCACATCATTGTTGGTCTGAGCTTCATTGGCGTTTATGTTGAAAGCACGCCCACGAGCTCCGCCTTGCCTAGCATTGATGAACTTCGGGCACTGGTCACGGAAGTGATTTGAGTTGCCACATTCATAACAAGCACGCCCGTTTGCAATAGCGGGAACACCTTGATTAACTACTTGTTGGTTGGTTCGGGTTGGTGGGTTGACTTGACCAGCAAGTGATTTGGCTCTACAAACATTGACCGTATGGCCATATTTCCCACAGTGAGTGCAAAGGCGAAAGGGAATGTGTTGGAGAGGGTGATAATTGCATGTGGCACAGAGTGGGTAGATCCGCACATATGGCTTTTTGACTGGTGCTTGGACCATGGGAGCAGCTTGGTTAACAGGGATAGCAGGAGTGACCATAGCAAAATTCCTAGCCTTTCTTTTCTTATTATTGTGGTGGGGTTCAGTTTTGGCTTCTTTGACGTGTGTAGGAGGGGTTGTGGTGTCGGGAGCTTTCTTGGTGCCTTTTCTAGTCAGAGTCCCTGCTTTCACATGGTTGTCGGTTAAAGTAGCAGATAGGCGGATAGCATCTTCGAGTGTTGTGGGATTTCTCCCTATGACAGTATCCTGAATCTGCCTAGGTAATCCACCAATGTACTTCTCAATACAGCGGGATAAAGGTGTGACCATATGGGGTACAAGGAGAATCAGTTCATGAAACCGGGTTGTATAAGCCAGACTATCACCACTATCTTGGGTAAGATCCCAAAACTCAGCTTCTAGCTTCCTCACCTCATTCCGAGGACAGAACTCTTCGGTCATTAGTCTCTTAACCTCATCCCATGGTAAGGCCATTGCTGCCTCCATACCTCTAGTTCTTTTTTCCCCATTCCACAACTTGAGTGCTCATTTTTGGAAGACAGTTGTGGCATGACGAACACGAAGGTTATCAGGGCAGTCACTATTAAGGAAGGTGCCCTAAATACTTTCGAACCATTAAAGGAGTCCCATAGCCCCTTCGGTACCATAGAACTTAAGAGGATTACACGAATTAAAGTGCTTGAAGGTGCATTGCGGTTGGTTGGCACCACCACCACCATTAGTTCCATGGGTACCACTAATGGCTCCATTAGCTTGGGTGAGTTGAGTTACAAGTTGTGCAAGGATAGCAGCAATGTCGGTGTTGTTGTTGGTCATGGTAGCACGACGGGGAGGCATTCTACAGATTTGCACAAGACAAGAAAAGATGTAAGAACTTATGAAAGTTGATTGAATTTAAAGGGTACAAAATAATAGATGAAATAGTAAATCATAGTTTGGATTGTACTCAAATAGTGACATAATCACTTGAATACTATGACACATCAACGTCAATTAAACTCATATAATTTTCAAGGAGACATGCTTTAGCCTATAAGTAAACACTCATCCCGGGAATTCCCAGGAAAGCATACGGGTCCCTCGGTTGATTGGGATTTATACGAAATGCTTTCCTAGACAGAAAACCCAGAATACAGGTGTCACCCTTCCAGATTGCACGTGTCCTCTAATAATTAACAAAGTTTAAAAATCTTAACTAGGAAATAAAGAAATTTTATAGATTTAAGTCCATGAAGTTTCCACATGCTATGATAATGATGACAGAGGAATAGGTAAGAAGGTTATGAAGCTTAGGGTAAAGGTAGGGATATTGTTCATTTAATTTATTATTTAAGTATAGTCTAATAAGTCATGAATTTTAACAAATGAGGTATCAAAATGAAGTAATAATTAATATAGTAAGCATGTAACACATAGCATGTAGCACATATCACATATTCATGAAGCATCGCATAAGTGGGTGTCCTAAAGTTATAGTCTAGGTCGAGGGTGTCTAATAACCTAGTTCCCTATAACCAAGGCTCTGATACCAATCTGTCACACCCCAACCGACGGCGAAAAACGTCGGGGCGGGACATGTAGACTGTTCATGAGCACAAGGTTGACTAGATTTCAATATTTAATCATCAATTTCATTTCAAACCATTCAAACACAACCAAATTCAAGAAAATACATAAATGAAATACATAGTATTCTTTATTTAAGTTTAACTAAGTCCAAAGCCTATGTGTAGCATGTCTTGATCAAACTCACACATTAGCACCTGAAACATGAATAAAATAAAGTCAACTAAAAAGTTGGTGAGCATACACAGATTTATACATAGATAGTGTATAGACATAAGTAATCAAATCCTTACATAACATGATAAAATAAGGCATTTATGGGGAGTAACTATTGTGTAACTAAAGTACAATCCAACCTTTGTAACTATCATGCAAATTATGTTGTCTGTAACAAACACCACAATCTGGGTGGGTTTGTCAGACTCAATAGATCTATCATTGTTAACCGTCGGCTTGTATAGTTAATGATTGCACATGAAATTGTACACAAAGTAGTTAACACACCTAGTACTCAAACATAAAGCTCAAATTGCACACATGAATGTGAAGTGGATTTGTATATGTGTAGTTTGTGCAAATCATTGAATATAATGTTCATGTTTCACCCAAAAAATGTAAAACAGTGTAAAAGGGGCTATGTAAAACTCACCTGAATCAAATGTGTAGCTAATACGAGATTCTAGGTAGCAAAATGATCCTTGAAACGCACGACGTTAACCTAAAGTGTATTGCGTGTGATCATGAATTAGTAGAATGTCTAAATTAAAGTCTAGGGTTTCAATGGATGTGAGTATAGGGAATTGTATAATGAGTTCGTGTCGAATTATGAAAAATGATTGTGTAGGTGTTGAATAAAATGAAAATAATTTAAAATGAATAGTTTTAAAATATTTTTAAATTAGGGTTTGGATTTGATTAACTAAATCAAATAATTACTGTTTATTTATTCTAGTTACAAAATAATGTAGTTATTCAGTTTATTTAAGTATAGCCTAAATAACCAATTTTTTTGTTTTAAATATAAATAAATAATTGTTACCTTATTTATTTATTTATATAGGTATGTAACTTATTTATTTAGTTATAAAAATAGTGGACGTATTATATTAAATATGAATTAAATAAATAATTTTTACCCTATTTATTTATTTATAAAGATGCGTAAATATGAAGTTGTGTAAATATTATTTATGTATAGAGTTTAATGATAAATATACTTTTAATTTTGAAGCTTATAATAAATAAATTTTATTTATATATTTATTATTTAGAAAAATAAGTATTTGATCGTTTTAAATAAAGTTAATATTTTATAAATTTTATAAAATCAATTGTTTTTATTTGGAAATTAATTTAAATATTTTGATTTTTGTTTTAAAAACTTAATATACAAGTTTAACAACTAAATTTGAAATAAAACTGAATTTATATTGAAAATTAATGAATCTGGTTTTATTCTGTTATAAATATTTCAAGGTTTATAACAATTTTTTTTTATAAAATTTTTGGAGTTTTTAAAACGGATTTAAAAAAATAAAAAGGCCACCCGGTTCGAACCCGGGTGGTTCCTGTGTGTGTAGTTGGTTTGTACCGCTCGACCAGTGGAGCTATTCGTGTACAGGTCCGGTCCGGTTGGCTATTAACATGAAAGTAAAAGGAAGTCGGGTTTGATTTTTCAGGGCATGCGCAAAAAGACCGACCGGATACGGGCCGTGGGTTTCGAACCCACACCACTCGGGCCGATGGAGCACAGATTTAACCAGTCGGACCAGGTGGTTCGCTGATCATAACAGGAACAAATAAAATTAAATAGGTTAACTTGAATTATCCATTTTCTCCAAATCAAACTTCGAGTAAAACGGCCAAGAACCCTAATTCAAATTGATTTCAATGGATTATGTTTACTCGAATTGATAGGGGGCTAACGATCAGGACTCAATTACGAACCTAATGATCTAAAACTTACTCGTTAAGATTGGGCAACGAGTGCTGCGGCTACGTGATTTCCCCGACTCTTCTTGGTGCTGGATTTGGCTTCAGACGCGAAATGAGACGCGATTAGCGGTTCAGAGAGATTGTAATAGACTAGGCGAAGGTAAAGGTATGATTTAATTCGTTTAATTTTATCTTAACTTGTCACACCCCAACCGACGGTGGAATACGTCGGGGCGGGACATATAGACTGTTCAAAAGCTCAAGGTTTGCTAAAGTTTAAATAATTAAACAACCAATTTCATGTCACAAATAAACATAAATCCAACGTTACAAGGAAAATGGAAATATATAATTAGTCTCATTAATTTAAATTCTAGGCCATCGGTCCTAAGTGAAGCATCTTGCACTTATTCTCAAGCATTAGTACCTGAAACATGATGAAAACAAGGTTTTGACACATAACCAAGTTTAAAGTATTTTATACAATTCATACGATACACGTGTATAAGGCATTTATGGAGAATCTATAGTTAAACTAGGTGTGCACAATCAAACCTTGTGACTGAGGCATAACACGCAGGTTACCCTAATGTAAAGTCGGTAACAAACACCCTAACCGGGTGGGTTTGTCAGACTCAATAAATCTATCAATGTTAACCGTTGGCTTGTACGGAGTTAATGATTGCACTAAAGTCATGTATATGTAGTCTTAACTCATAGCATTCAAGCATAAAACACATAACACATAATATCATATTATTGAATTGTATTTTAAGTCTATGCAAAAAATTTCAAAAATAAATCATGTTTCACCCCAAAAGTACAAAATAAAAAGGGGGGCTATGTAAACTCACTTGAATCAAGAGTGTAGCTAGCATGCGAGTCTAGGTGGCAAAACGATCCTTGTAACTCACCACGTTAACCTAGTGTATAATGTGTATTGAGTTAATAGTGTGTACAAAAGTCTATGTCTAAGTCTAGGGTTCAACGGGTTTTGATGTGTGTGGGTTGGTACAAATAGATTTGCGTTATTCTATGTAAAGGCATACTATGTTTAAATACGAATTTAATATGTATTATGAGTTCAAGGTATATATGTATGAACTTAATAGTCACCGACGTAGGGTTGGATTTAAATAAATAAATAATTTTATTTATTTAATTGTGAAAAATGTGCTAAAATATATATCATGTAAATATATATTTATGTTTAGAAAATGAACTTTGTTTATGTAGTTAGTGTTTAATTTAAATAAAATAAATAAATAATTTCATTTATTTAAATAGATTAAATAAATAAATAATTTTTATTTATTTATTTGTGAAAATATGTTAAAATATATGAAATGTGAATGTTTAGAAATTTTACTTATGGGATTAGTGTTTAATTTAAATAAATAAAATAAATCACTAATTTCATTTATTTAAATAGATTAAATAAATAAGTAATTTTTATTTATTTATTTGTGAAAATATGTTAAAATATATGGATGTAAATATATGTTTAGAAATTCTACTTATGTGATTAGTGTTTAATTTAAATAATTAAATGATTTCATTTATTTAAATAAATTAAATAAATAATTTTTATTTTATTTATCATCAAAAAAAATATATACTAGTTTGCTTTAATGAGTTAACATTTTATAAACTTTTATAAAGTTTAGTGTTTTTATTTAAAAATTAATTTTTGATATTTAAAGTTTTTTTTGTTTTAATTATTTTAATACACAATTTGAACAAAAAATCATAATAAAACTGAATTTATATTGAAAATTTACAAATTTGTTTTTATTCTGTTACAAATAGTGTAAGGTTTATAAAAATATTTTTTATAAAATTTTTGAAGTTGTAAAACAGGTTTTAAAAATTTAAACAGACCACCCGGCTCGAACCCGGGTGGCTTTTGTACTAGGCATTCGTCTCAACCACCGGACTAGGGGGCTAACCCGTGTTATGGACTGGCTTCGATTTGTATATAGCCAGTTCGGTTCTAGAGCCGGGTCTGGTTTTGAGTCACGCACAAAAAGGCCGGCCGGACATGGGCCGTGGGTTGTGGTTTGTGGGTTTCGAACCCACGCCACCCGGTTCAATGGTGCAGTGTCTTAACCAGTTGAGCCGGGTGGTTCGCTGGTCTAAATGGAGCGACGGTTATTTAAATACGAATGTGAGTCCGAGTCCGTTTAAAAGACATGCGCAAAAAGGAGTCGACCGGTTTAAGGCTTGGGGGAGGGGGGGGGTTTCGAACCCTGGCCACCTGGTCTGATGGTGTAGTGACTAAACCATTCAGACTAGGTGGTCTCGCTGGTTAACCATGAAATCCAAAAGGGTTTATACATACCTTCGTTTAAATTTTAGTTTCATACTTTCGATTTAAACCGGTGACGAACCCTAATTCCTAAATCGAATTTGATTCCCTCTGCCATCGAGAATTGGCAGAGGGCTTTTCGATACTCAGTGGCTTACGATTCTAATGACCTAAGTCGTACTTGAAATGATGAAGGATCGAGTGTGCACGATCGAGATACAGGAAACGTTGATCTTGGTACTCGAGGAGCGTCTAGGCTTGAAATGGATTACGATTTCGGCTTCTAAGCATTTGAATAGTGTCGTATGATAGTGTGTGGGTATATTAATTTGATTAATTCCACTTTAATTACCCGATTCGATTTAAAAAGGCAAGTGCAAGCTGTCAGAATTTGTTTACGCGACATTGGTTTGAATATAAATGATATTAGTCGCGAATTAGGGTGGAATCCACTACGCGTCAATTACACAACCGATTGGATATGGATACGGGTTTGACCATGAGAAGTCAAATTCTTTTGAAATTGGAATTGACCACGAATCGGTCGAATTGGTTTGATGTTTGGGCCTGAGCTGGGTTGTTTGTTGTGTGTGTGATCACAGAAGTCCAAACCAACTAAGATTTGGTCGTAGGCAGCCTCGGATTATCACGAGATGGGCTCTTTTGACTTTTAAAAGTCAACCGGTTCATATGGGAGTCAAAATAGATATTAAGAGTCAAAATTTGAAAGTGTGGGTTCAATGCTTGACAGTTCAAATTGTTTAGGGTTCAGTTAATTGTAGAATTCTTGTAATTTGGGTGTAAATGTATATATACACATGTATGTCTAACTATATATATATATATATATATATACATATATATATATGGGGATTTAAAAACAAACGCGGGGTGGAAATTGTGAATCTGTATTTGATAAATGTAACCATTTCACTAAGGCTGGAGTTCATACATGCTTTATTGTACCAAAATGAAAACGTAAAAAAAATCAGAAAGGTTACAGTATCCCCATGTTGAGGAAATTTCGTCCTGAAATTCTAGCTAGTTGAGGCGACTGTATCAGCAAAGAGGTGAGGGTACTTGAGCTTCATTTGGTCCTCACGTTCCCAAGTAAATTCAGGTCCACGCTTAGATTCCCATCGTACTTTGACAATAGGGATACGGCTTCGCTTGAGTTGCTTGATATCGCGACCCATGATCTCCACTGGTCTCTCCACGAAGTGCATCGTTTCGTCAATGCGCACATCGTCGAGAGGTATATGGAGATTCTCATCAGCAAGACATTTCTTTAGGTAGGACACGTGGAATGTAGGATGTACATTAGCAACTGATGGAGGTAATTCGAGTTTGTAAGCCACTTTCCGGATCCTTTCGAGGATCTTGAATGGACCCACATAGCGAGGTGCTAGTTTACCCTTCATCCCGAAGCGAATCACCCCCTTCCAAGGAGATACCTTTAGAAGTTTCCAAGGGTTTACGTCTCTTGTCGGCATAGCTCTTTTGCCGACTCCTTGCTACTTGAATGTTGTTGCGGATCTGTAGTATCTTGTCGGACGTTTCTTGGATTAATTCGGGACCGGTGATTTGTGCTTCACCAATCTCGTTCCAACATATAGGAGAGCGACACTTCCGACCATAGAGAGCTTCAAATGGAGCCATGTTGATGCTTGTGTGGTAGCTATTGTTGTAAGAGAACTCAATGAGGGATAGATGTGAATCCCAATTGCCACCAAAATCAATTACACAAGCTCTAAGCATGTCCTCGAGTGTCTGGATTGTTCGCTCGGTCTGACCATCAGTTTGGGGATGGTAAGCCGTGCTTAAATCCAAGCGTGTACCAAGAGCAGTTTGGAGAGATTGCCAAAAGCGGGAGGTGAAACGATCATCCCTATCAGATATTATGTTAAGTGGGACCCCATGACGACTCACAATCTTGTCAATGTAGATTCGGGCTAGTTTCTCTACCCGATAGTCTTCTCGGATGGGTAGGAAGTGAGCTGATTTGGTGAGATGGTCAATGATCACCCAATGTAACACCCAGCATTTCAGGTCAATATCTATATTTCATAAATACACGTTCATAATATATATTTCCTGAAGTTTTATTTTGACTAAGTAAAGTCAAAGAGTCTAGCAAAGGAAATTATATCAAAATAGTAATTTTTAAGAATTACTAGGAAAATAAATAGTGATAACCCGCAACGTACAGTCGTTGGTGATTAACAAGAATTTTATTCTAGTAAAAGTCTAGGGAGACGCTTTAACATAAAAACATAAATATTGGTGACTAAAAACTTTTATAAAAAGATTGACTTATAAATAATTGTTACATGGCTCCATATTATTTAATGTGTATACATATACTATATAGTTGAAGTGATAACCATGTCGGGTTAACTAGTAAATTTTGGAGACTAGTCAAACAACACAAAAACATATAAGTTAGTTGATCTTTAAAAAGTTTTACACCAAGTATTAGATCACGGAATCGATTAACTAGTATACGCAACTTAAAATCCACCTAACTAAACACTTAGAAACCAACTAGAAAGTGGAACAAGACCCAACCCCCCACCCACACCCTATTCTCGGCCGAAATGGGTCTAGAGGGGGTGGACCCACTTTCTTGACTTCTCCACTTGCTCCCCCATCCCTTGCATCATATACTCCATACTCTCTCAAGTGCAAGACAAGTAAAGGGTTAAATCCATCAACCTCCCATACCTTGTGATGATGAAGATGGAACCAACACTCCATCTCCATCTATTCTCTCTATACAATCGATATATACATACACACCCACACTTTACATTTTCAAAATCCAAGAACCAAGTGTCTAGGGGTTTAGCTAGGAGCTTAAAGAGTCAAGGGAGTCTTGGAGTATAGAAGTCGGATTTTGGTAGCATCAAGAGTCTCTACCATCCTTCTAAACGTTGTTCTTCACCTAGCTTATCTAGCGGTAAGAAACCGACACTACACTTTATTTTCGTTTATATTTTAGTTCAAAGCTCGTTGTTCACCATAACAATAAAAAGATTTAAAGACTTAAATAGTTTTTTTTTTATAAAATTTAAGTTTATTAAGTTAGACACTAAGATTTTGCATAAGTATATACATATATATAGATATATATATGGGTTGAAAATGTGTAGGTTTACATGTACATATTTTGTTTTGATTATTTGATGATAAAATGTGAAATTTAAAACAAAAAGCATGATTAGTGTATCACAAAGTAAACATTGGAAACATGAAATCTAAGACTTATTTATATATATATGCATGCTTGGTCGAAAATTTCAAGATGATGTATAGTTTGTAGTCTAAAACATGTCTTGTAATATTGATAGAAAAATATACATGATCATAAGATTAAGTAGTAGATGTATTTATATGCATATGAAAATCGGGACGAACGTATATATTTGCGTAGCAGCATGATCAAAGTTATATAAACATGGAATAATAAATATATTTATGTCTTAAAAATATGTCACGAAAAATGTTACATAATTAAGGATATGGGAACTTGTAAGTTGTAGTTATGTGTTTGACATGAAATTTGGTATGATATAATGTCTAGGACATTTAGTAGTATAAAGGTCATATATGCATATATTATGATGAAAATCATAAACAAAACTTATGTGCATGAAATTAAAGATGTTTCGGTTAAAAAGATAAATGTTCATATGTTATCATGGAGCATACTTAAATGTATGTAGATTGTCGAGATACTTGTATGCATGTGTTGGTAATAATATGAATGCATGATGAATCTACACAAGTTGATAAATCTCGTTCGGAACATAAATACTTGCATATGGACGTGTTAACTTGGTTGATACGCACGTAGGATAATAAACATGCATGATATACTTGAACGATATTTAGGATTCTATATAATTATTTTCGAGGAATAACTATAGGTTTATACGTGGACTATAATCTAGATATATTGTAAAGAACGGCAAAAATAATATTTATTTTTGACAAACGTAACAAGTCACCAATATAGAAATATAATATTTTCTTGGAAAACAAGTAAAGCGTCTAGACTGGAATAATAATCACCAACGAGTCGTCATGAGAAAACATTGTTTTAAATAAACAAAGACGTACTTAAAAGGAATAGTTAAGTCGGGTGAACAACTTGCGTTTAAGACGGGTAGTCTTAACGTGTTTAGTATCCTTATGTAAATAGGATACGGATAGGCGGGACTGCTATTAATTGAAATATTTGCTAGCATTTACTCGTGTCGAGGTGAGTTCACGGCCCCCTTTTAACTCTTTACTATTTTGTAAACATCGGGGGGGAAACATACTTACTTGATGTTTTGAAAATATGAAATACAATTGCTTATACGTTTGATAATATGAACATTTTGGTTTAACTCTTGGTGAGTTTCACAAACCCCCTTTTTCTAAGTTTTTGAAATGTTTTGGGGTGGAAAAATACTTGTAAAGAATTTTCGTATGTAAATGAATGAACTAATGATCTGACCGTATGTGTGTATTGAGGGAAAAATAAAGCGCTTAAAGTCCTCGGAATAAATTAGTAACCATTAGCTATGGACTTAGCCTGGGATTTTATGGATAATACTATTGGGGGTGACGCCTCCGGTCATGATTAGTCGCGCTAATCAGGGGTCCAAATGGCCAAATGACCGCATATTGTCTTAACTTGCAGAAAGGCGAGGGGAGGCACAGAAAGTTGGGGTTTGGTTACGGTCTTGTACATTACATACTGTTTTGTATTCCCTGCAAGTTTACAATTGGGGTCAATCGATCGGATTAGTATTCGGATTCATTGGTAATACATACAAAGAGTTTTGATCGGTAAATGATCAGGTTTAAACAAAGTATATGTTTCCAAAGATAACTACATATTTTATGACGGTTAAGTCATGGACATGTTTTCAAAGGAAAACTACATATTTTATGACGGTTAAGTCATGGACATGTTTTCAAAGGAAAACTACATATTTTATGACGGTTAAGTCATGGACATGTTTTCAAAGGAAAACTACTTATTTCATGACGGTAAAGTCATGGGCATGTTTTCAAAGGAAAACTACTTATTTTATGACGGTAAAGTCAAGGGCATGTTTTCAAAGGAAAGCTACTTATTTTATGACGGTAAAGTCATTGGCATGTTTTCAAAGGAAAACTACTTATTTTATGACGATTAAGTCATGTATACGTTTTCGGGGAAAACTAACTTTACTAAATGAACAAACTCTGTGAACTCACCAACCTTTGTGTTGACACTTTCAAGTATGTTTCTCAGGTAACCTTTAGCCATGACACGGTTGGAATAGGCTAGCTACTTGGAACAAGTCCAAGTAACCGGACGGGCGTAGATTATCAAGTCTCAAGTCGACCATTGAACTAGCAGGACTTAGATCATTGTATTTATTTAGTTTTAGTAATCGTATATGTAATCAAGTCTTAGAAATCACCATTACAGCTTCCGCTATCATGTAATGAACCAATCGTTGAAACCTGTATTTATTTATTAAGTAAATAAATCTGGGGGTGTGACAGATTGGTATCAGAGCAATGGTTTTAGTGAATTAGGTTTCCTTAGTGACACCTAGGCTCTAACCGGACTCATTTAGGGACCAAGATTTCTAAGACTTGCATCACACTAAGAACACCCAAGACTTGAGTATAGGAATTCCAACCGTTGCCAAACAATTTGTGTAGACTATTAGTGTATGGAGTTACACTAGGGTATCATTAGCTACACGAATACAATTACATGACACATGTAATGAGCACTTAAACACATACAACAATGTGGAAATAATAAACACTTACAACATGTTACTGTTCGGATTACGAGTCAAGAATAACGGCTACTCAGCATACTGCAACCTTAGAAGATCGAGTTACGAGCTGAGCTTGGGCGACGACGGCATCAACCGTCAGTTACCGATCTTGGTATCACAATAGGCTGAACCCGTACCAGAATCTGTACCTATACCTGCACCATACCGACAACTACTCTAGCCATGGAGGCAACTTTCTTTCTGACGTATGTGCGGTATAAATACTCTAATTCATGAGTTGCCGGATCAAACGAATAGACTTTCTCCATGAGATGTGGTAGACGGGATTGCCCAGACCGAAGGGAATCCAAGGTGGATAAGCAGGACTAAACGGGGGAGAACTACATGGGTCAGGAGACCCAGACATTCATCAGGATCATGTGGATCCATACGTACGTACAAACTTGGAGCATGAGTTGCTCGACACTAATTTGAGGATCTCTGCCCTACACATAGTGCCTGACTTCCATACACATTTTATTCTTGAGAGACACTGGTGGTGCCTCTCTACCGTTAACCTCATCCGGTAACAGCCAGATTCGGCAGAGTCATGGGTATTGGTACACATAATTAAGAGTAATCCGATAAAACAATACACACTCCTGCACAAGTGTGCAAGCACGATCTAATGAACATTTCAAATCTCATTGATTTAAAAGTTGGGGATAGAAGGAACACTACAGGGACCATGCAAAGTAAATTATCATTACGGGTGCACACGTAATCATAATTTGCAGTGCATGGGAACTTTAGTGAGTCTTGCTGTCTAAGCTAATGATCAACCCATGTTCTCAGCCACTTGATTAAGGATTGGATCTTAACAAATCAGACTCTCAAATAGGTGTCCACAAAGTATTCTCCTAGTTCGGAAGGATTTCGCACATTCATTCTTTGAAATTCTACTTGTTAGGAATGCTTCAAATTGAGCATTACCACAACTAACACTTACAATAATTGCACAATTATTGTGGGAGATTATAAAGTAATCTCAGGATCCATCATACAGTTCAATCTCACAATAGCTTGGAAGTTACGCCAAGAGTGCTATGCACTAACTTCGGTGATGGGGCAGAAAATTTATGCTGACCCGCATACACATAGCACCGATGGGGTATTGTGGAAGCTCGACATGAGACAAGTAGGTAATCTAAAATTTTAGAATATTGGACAAACAAGGTTGTTCTCACAACCATTGACATTCAGTACACCTTTAAGTCCGACTATTCTCTCGGTGATGAATAGGTCGGGGATGATGCTCAAGCGAATGCCAAAGAAACCTAAGGGTGGACTGATGACTATTGTCGCACTAACAGAAAAACGACATACAAAACTTTTGAAGGTTTCCCAAATGCGGAATTTCTTGTTAATCTCATTAGCTCATGATATGCATAAGGGACGTAAGCATGAGTTGTTCAATATAGACCACTGTCCATAAAGATTCGAGAAGGATAGTTTGATACCCTTTGTACCCGCACTTTCCCAAAGATCATCTTGTTGAATGGATCCCAGATTTCAGCCTAGAGGAGAGGCGTGATCACATCTTTCGCTCCTAATTTTCTATAATTAGGAAGTTCTAGATCATCTATTGTTAAGAAATGACCTCTTAACACAGGCTCAGTAAGAATATAAAGTTTTCGATGTTTAACACTCATTACCTCAATTTTATCCTTGTGCTAAGGATTTTGAGGCTATAACTTATATGAGTGGAATACGTAACAGTAAGTCACCAAAGCACCATTCAAACACTAAGGAAGTGCATACACACTGTATGACTAATAGTTGGCTATCAACCCTTTCTGCCAACTTAATGGGTTGACAAACCCATAGCCCATTTTGGGGAAGTGCTAATTCGATGAGACCATACTCACAGTATCACTGTTCATTTCCTCACCTGGACGAAATGTGAATATTCCAAACAAACATAGAACTTTGTATGACGTAGCCATGAGTTTGCATATCAGGACGTTACAACCCAAAGGATGGTCTGCCTCAGAAACGTGGTAAAAGCAAAGAGTAAAGTGGTGATTAGACTCGAACTTTGCTAGTGAGAGCACACAAGGAATCTTGAAATATTAAATCAATTATGACCCATTTTAATGGAAGATCATAGATAACACGAAACCTGAATTAAGAATAAAGTCTTAGTCCGAGAAAATGCTTTCGAAAAGCATAAGAGGGACAGGCATAAAGTTTCATTTCCGTACTGTGTCATTACTACCCAATATTCAACTAAAACCTAGACACCTCGTCGAGTAATTCTTTCATAAGATCTATAGAGATCTGCTTTTGTGACAAAGTGCGTAGACGAATAGAGGGTATGTGACAACATACGCTCAAGATTCGTAGGCACCATTCCTTTCATTACCAGGAATGAGCATCATATAACCCTACCATATTGAGGGTAATCAAATAAAGGGGTTCTTGCATGTTTAATATCGTCAGTCGGAGAAGTATTCGCTTTGCTTGCGAATACCGACTACCAAGTAAATGGAATCAAACGATTTTAGCCTAAGTTGGATGATACAAATAGAATTTGGGTACCAGGTATCGGTAGCCTATGCGGGAGGTTATGGATGAAGTCCGTAAGCCCAAGTACTCCGTTCATCCAGAATCGAATAAAACGTATAAGGATCCCGAGGAACTCTATTATGTGGCAAAACATGAAAGGAGAAATTGCTATTTATGTCGGTAAATGTCTGACATGTTCAAAGGTAAAGGCAGAACATCAGAAACTGTCGAGATTGTTACAACAACCCGAGATACCTCAATGGAAATGAGAACAGATTTTCATGGATTTCATTACAAGGTTACCCAAGACTTCGAGCGGGTATGACACTATATGGGTAATCGTCGATCGTTTGACAAAATCAGCTCATTTTCTGCCCATCAAAGAGACGGATAAAACTGAGAAACTTGCAAGGCTTTATATCAAGGAAATTGTGGCTAGGCATGGAGTGCCAATTTCTATTATCTCTGATAGAGACAGCAGATTCGTGTCTAGAATCTGGAAGTCATTACAAGAAGCCTTGGGCACACGTCTTGACATGAGCACGACATATCACCCACAAACAGATGGTCAAAGTGAAAGGACCATTCAAACTTTAGAGGATATGCTCCGTGTGTGTGCAATTGATTTTGGAGGAAATTGGGATACTCATTTGCCGCTAGCTGAGTTTTCATACAATAACAGTTGCCACACCAGCATCAAAGTCACTCCGTTTGAGGCTTTGTACGATCGAAAATGTCGTTCACCGCTATGTTGGGCGGAGGTTGGCGACAAGCATTTAACCGGTCCTGAGGTTATTCAGGAGACTACTGACAATATCTTCAAGATCAAGGATCGTCTAAAGGCCGCCCGTGACAGGCAAAAGAGTTACGCGGATAACAGACGAAGATCATTAGAATTCCAAGTTGGGGACCGCGTCAGGTTGAAGGTCTCACCTTGGAAAGGGGTTGCAAGATTTGGCAACCGTGGAAAACTTAACCCTATGTACGTTGGACCATTTGAAATATTTTCTAGGGTTGGCCCTGTAGCTTACAAGCTCAAGTTGCCACAAGAGCTAAGCAATGTCCACGATACGTTTCCTGTATCAAATCTCAAGAAGTGTTTATCAGACGAGACGTTAATTATACCGCCTGATGAGATTCACATAGACAACAAGTTGCGCTTCGTTGAGGAACCCATTGAAGTCACAGATTGGAAGGTTCAGAGAACAAGGCGCAGTCGTGTTAAGCTGGTCAATGTACGTTGGAATTCAAAGCATGGCCCCGAGTATACGTGGGAGCGGGAAGATAAAATGAAATCCAAGTACCCGTCCTTGTTTACAAACACTCCAAGTCAGAATGACAAGAACTGAATTTCGGGATGAAATTCTCTGTAACATGGGGAGAATGTGACACCCAGCATTCAGGTCAATATCTATATTTCATAAATACACGTTCATAATATATATTTCCTGAAGTTTTATTTTAACTAAGTAAAGTCAAAGAGTCTAGCAAAGGAGATTATATCAAAATAGTAATTTTTAAGAATTACTAGGAAAATAAATAGTGATAACCCGCAACGTACGGTCGTTAGTGATTAACAAGAATTTTATTCTAGTAAAAGTCTAGGGAGACGCTTTAACATAAAAACATAAATATTGGTGACTAAAAACTTTTATAAAAAGATTGACTTATAAATAATTGTTACATGGCTCCATATTATTTAATGTGTATACATGTACTATATAGTTGAAGTGATAACCATGTCGGGTTAACTAGTAAATTTTGGAGACTAGTCAAACAACACAAAAACATATAAGTTAGTTGATCTTTAAAAAGTTTTACACCAAGTATTAGATCACGGAATCGATTAACGAGTATACGCAACTTATAATCCACCTAACTAAACACTTACAAACCAACTAGAAAGTGGAACAAGACCCAACCCCCCATCCACACCCTATTCTCGGCCGAAACGGGTCTAGAGGGGGTGGACCCACTTTCTTGACTTCTCCACTTGCTCCCCCATCCCTTGCGTCATATACTCCATACTCTCTCAAGTGCAAGACAAGTAAAGGGTCAAATCCATCAACCTCCCATACCTTGTGATGATGAAGATGGAACTAACACTCCATCTCCATCTCTTCTCTCTATATAATCGATGTACACATACACACCCACACTTTACATTTTCAAAATCCAAGAACCAAGTCTCTAGGGGTTTAGCTAGGAGCTTAAAGAGTCAAGGGAGTCTTGGAGTATAGAAGTCGGGTTTTGGTAGCATCAAGAGTCTCTACCATCCTTCTAAACGTTGTTCTTCACCTAGCTTGTCTAGCGGTAAGAAACCGACACCACACTTTATTTTCGTTTATATTTTAGTTCAAAGCTCGTTGCTCACCATAAACATAAAAAGATTTAAAGACTTAAAGAGTTTTTTTTATAAAATTTAAGTTTATTAAGTTAGACACTAAGATTTTGCATAAATATATACATATATATATATGGGCTGAAAATGTGTAGGTTTACATGTACATATTTTGTTTTGATTATTTGATGATAAAATGTGAAATTTAAAATAAAAAGCATGATTAGTGTATCACAAAGTAAACATTGGAAACATGAAATCTAAGACTTATTTATATATATATGCATGCTTGGTAAAAAATTTTAAGATGATGTATAGTTAGTAGTCTAAAACATGTCTTATAATATTGATAGAAAAATATACATGATCATAAGATTAAGTAGTAGATGTATTTATATGCATATGAAAATCGGGACGAACGTATATATTTGCGTAGTTGCATGATCAAAGTTATATAAACATGGAATAATAAATATATTTATGTCTTAAAAATATGTGAAAATCGGGACGAACGTATATATTTGCGTAGCTAAATAGGTGATGTTTTTACGGATGAAACTTGAAAATAAGCTTAGAAATAGAATCTAGAATGAAAACCGCACGTTTTGATCAAAGAAAATTGTAAGATTAGCATGATCGGATTAACATGCAAGAATTCCGAAATTTTGGTCCAAGAACCAGGTACTGCGTACTTACCAAGTACGCAGGAAGGAATCCCTGCGTACTTACTAAGTGCGCAGGCAGCAGTCCCTGCGTACTTACCAAGTACGCAGGAGGAAGACTCCTGCGCACTTACCAAGTGCGCATGAGCAAGTCCCTGCGCACTTACTAAGTGCGCAGGAAGCAGACAGCAGGCCACAGGTTGGTTAAGTAAAGTCAGTAAGTTTAGAATGATTAAACCATTAGAGTCGGGGTTGGGTCTAATGTGTATTTAACTACCTAATCCAGATCGGAGGTGACGCTGTTGGGCCTTTGTTTAGGACAACCTAGAGTAGCTCGTCAGGTGAGTTCTATGTGCCCCTTTCTATGTATGTGCAAATGATTTATAAATGTTTTGGGGCTGAAGTGTATACACTAAATGGATAAATGCTATAAGTGACAATGTGATCATACGTACATATATGAATATATAAATACTTATATATGTGAAAATGAATTATGAATAAAGAATGAAGCGTATGATATAAAGAAAGAATGAAAGAAGGATATAACGTAAAAGAATGAAATCTTGCTTTATATTATATATATTGCATGTTATGAATGAATGTAAACGTTATAAACCCTTCTGTGACAACGGCTACTTCGGTAGACGGACGACCACGTGACTATTTTGCAACCGGGACGAAAACGTTCCTACGTAAGATAGGACGTATGAAAAGGTAAAAATGGACGGTCGAAGCAATTGCCTTTACTAATGTAGAACGGTTGCATACATAATGGTCGCGTGGGAAACGGATGCCCTAGGGCAGACGGATTTAATGTTATGACGGACTACGACGGTAGGACGGTTAAGAGCGGACGGACAAAAGTTGTCGGACGGATTTAATGTTATGACGGACGGTTTTCTAGAGCCGGACGGTTATGAGAAGGTCTACGACGGTAGCTCTGACTGCGATGTCTTCGTGACATTCGCGACAAGTATGATGGGTTGATCTCCCTTAAGATTATGGCCAATATGTGTTCTCCCAAAGAAAGTATGTATGTACATATGTATATACCCTCAATGAATGTTATGTGAGAACAGTAAAGTAAAGAATATTTAAAAGTATGAATATACATGTATACATTATATTCAGGATAAGATAAATATTATGTATGATTGTCTTTAAACTAGAACTCACGAGCGTTAGCTGACTTTTAGTATACATTTCAGGTAAGAAAGGAAAGGGTCGTGCGAAGGCGTGAAGGTTACCTGGCACAAGACTGACATCCCACTTTTGTTTGTTAAGAATATGTTATGCTTTTATTTGTAAAGACTTCCGCTGTTTTGATTATGTAATTGAATGACGAATGTTTTAATATTTATGACTATGTTTATGAGTAAATCCAACAAGTGAGGTCACCCGGTTTAGGGGCCTTACAAGTTGGTATCAGAGCAATAGTTTGAGAGATTTAGACATCCCTAAATGTCTAGACTCAAACTGATTATGGGACCAACGCACGGATGTCAGTATGGGTAACCAACGCCAACGCTAGCACGTTAAGTAAGTCGTAAAGTTAATGCTCTTACATAGGAATAGATACCTTAACTTAGAACAAATAGATGTTAATGCCACGACTGATTTGAAGAGTTTCGAACCCGAAAAGCAATGTAAATTAGTAATCACAAACCGGTCACTGTAATTAAGAATTTACCTTGCTCGTACTGTTCCAAACTATGATCTGAAGAAATGACATTGATGTATTCCCTTTTTAACTATCAGGAAATTAAGAACTATAGCTGGGGGAGGAAGGACAGGACCTCGAGGCGGTCGCACTGGCCGGCGAGGTAGACCTCCGTTGAACCCAAGATTTGAAGAAGAAGAGAGTGTGCACGCAGAGCACACCGAAAGTGTGCGCGAAACAGAAGTGACCCCAATTAGAGACAACAGTCCAGGGCCTATACAGTTGGAACCTGAAGTCAGGGATGCTATTGCCCGTGAAGTTGTGCTCACTTTGCAGAAGGTATTGCCGGATCTACTATCCGAGGCAATAAAGAAAAGTAAAGAGGGGGATGAAGGAAACCACGAAGAAACGGTATATGACAGCGACGGGGATGAGATAAAAGTGGGGCCAAGCACTAAAGGGTGCACTTATAAAGGTTTCAAAGATGGAGACCCACCCAAGTTTGATGGTAGCAAGGATTCGGTGGCTACTTTGGAATGGATTGAGAGAATGAACGCTGTAATCAACATCAGCGAGTGCCGACCAGACCAGGCGGTTAAATATGTTGCTCATTCTTTCACCAATGAAGCACTAGGTTGGTGGAGAAATATTCAAAGAACAAAGTCGCCACATGCTCTTGCCCGAATGACATGGGAGGACTTGAAAAAGCTCGTAATCCAAAAGTTCTGCCCACAGAATGAGATTGATCGTGTGGAGAACGAGTTCCTAAACTTCAAAGCTGGCGACAAGACTCATCGCCAATATACTTCAAGGTTCAACGAGCTGGCCCAACTGGTACCACACTTGGTGGAAACCGAAGAACGTATGATCAAATACTATGTGAAGGGTCTGCCGCAAAGGGTCCGTGTCCACGTAAAAGCCAACCTACCCTCGACCTTCGAGTCGGTAGTCAACCTGGCTGGAATCGTTTACGACGATTATGCCAATGAGGACCCGACACCTGTGACACAAAAGAGGAAATGGGAGAATCCGTCTAGAGGCATCGGAAGAGGGAATGAAACAACTGAAATTAAGAAACCGAGGTTGGACGGACATGAAACGTGCAAGAAATGTGGAAAACAACATAGTGGCGAGTGTCGAATCGGCACCACCGTGTGTTACAAGTGCGGGAGGCCGGGGCACTACTCCCGAGATTGTTGGAAGGACGCCAAATGTCAAGTATGTGGATTGGTTGGGCATCTGACAAAGAATTGCAGGAAGGCCGGCCAATCTGGTTCGGGAAAGGAGAAGGAACAGGAACAACAAAAGGCTAGGACCCGAGCCTATGCCTTAACTGAGGAAGAAGCAAGGGGAAACCCTGATGTCGTGTCAGGTACGTTTCTAGTTAATGATGAACGTGCTGCGATTTTATTTGATTCTGGTGCTAGTAAAAGCTTTATATCAAATGCATTTAGTCATAAACTAGATTGCACTATCAACACCATAATAAAGGCCTTTAGCGTACAAACTGCCGTTGGTAAAAATTCGGCAGTATTCCAAGTAACAGAGGATTGCATCATAGAAATAGAGGGTCATAAGTTCCCTTCTAGATTATTCCTTCTCACCTTAGGAGGATTCGATATAGTATTGGGTATGGATTGGCTAGCTGCCAATGAAGCTCAAATCATATGTAAACGTAAGAGGATACACCTCAAAGCTCCAAGCGGCAGTCCAATTACGGTTTATGGGGATTGGAATTGCACGATGCCGAACGTCATCTCGATGATTAAGGCCGAAAGTTATATGAGGCGCGGTTGCGAAGCTTATCTGGCGTATGTTATTGACGATAGAATGAAAACGAAAGAACTCAAGAATGTACCCGTGGTGTGCAACTTTCCGGAAGTGTTCCCTGAGGATCTACCTGGGTTGCCACCCGATCGGGAAATAGAATTTCAGATTGATTTACTGCCAGGAGCTGAGCCCGTTGCCAAAGCCCCCTACTGATTGGCTCCGTCAGAAATGAAAGAATTGATGTCTCAACTAGAGGAACTAACAGAAAAAGGATTTGTTAGACCGAGCATCTCACCATGGGGCGCTCCGGTATTATTTGTAAAGAAAAAAGACGGCAGCATGCGCATGTGCATTGATTACCGCGAATTGAACAAGAGAACAGTAAAGAACAAATACCCGCTACCTAGAATAGACGATCTTTTTGATCAACTGCAAGGTGCGAGTTGGTTCTCAAAGATCGATCTTAGGTCGGGTTACCATCAGTTGAAAGTAAGAGAAGAAGACGTACCAAAGACCGCGTTTCGCACGCGTTATGGACATTACGAATTCCTCGTGATGTCCTTCGGATTGACTAACGCTCCAGCAGCGTTCATGGATTTGATGAATAGAGTATGTCGACCAATGTTGGATCGATCAGTGATAGTTTTCATAGACGACATACTGATATATTCGAAAAACGAGGGTGATCACCACTGTCACCTAAGAGAAGTTCTGGAAGTGTTAAAGCAGGAGAAGTTGTACGCGAAATTCTCCAAATGCGCGTTCTGGCTTAGGGAAGTCCAATTCCTAGGTCATGTGATAAACCCAAACGGCATCATGGTAGATCCTGCAAAGATAGAAACAGTAAAGGAATGGAACATCCCAAGGACACCAACAGAGATACGAAGTTTTCTTGGATTGGCAGGCTACTATCGAAGGTTCATTCAAGATTTCTCAAGGATAGCCTCGCCACTAACTAAACTGACACGGAAAGAAGTGAAATATGAATGGAGTCAAACCCAAAATAATGCGTTTGAGGAACTTAAGACACGATTAACCCAAGCTCCAGTCTTGACTCTACCTGAGGGAAATGAAGACTTGGTAGTCTACTCTGACGCTTCGGGGCAGGGTTTAGGTTGCGTACTTATGCAACGAGGAAAGGTAATTGCTTATGCCTCACGACAACTAAAGATTCACGAGGTTAACTACCCAACGCACGATCTCGAGTTAGCAGCAGTAGTTTTCGCATTGAAAATATGGAGGCACTATTTGTATGGAGTTAAATGCACCATCTACTCCGATCATAAAAGCTTGAAGTACTTTTTCGAGCAAAAAGAATTAAACATGTGGCAAAGGAGGTGGTTAGAGCTACTGAAAGACTATGACTGTGAAATATTGTACCATCCAGGCAAGGCAAATGTTGTGGCTGACGCTTTAAGTAGAAAGGAAGAATCGGCACCCATCCGGATCAAAGCGTGTCAGCTGATTATAACACCAGATTTGATGGGCGAAATAACAAAGGCACAAGATGAAGCACTGTTAGAAAGAAATGTGAAACGGGAAAGAATAGTAGGACAACAAGGGAACTTAAGTGCAAATACATACGGTGTACGAACTAGGTTTGGCCGGATGTGGATACCTAAGATTGGCGAGCTTAGAGCCAAAATACTCGATGAGGCACATAAGTCTCGTTATTCTATCCACCCCGGGACAAACAAAATGTATCAAGACTTGAAGAAAGAGTACTGGTGGCCTGGCATGAAGAATGATGTGACTGAATACGTGAGCAAGTGCTTAACGTGTTCACTAGTTAAAGCCGAGCACCAGAAACCATGCGGTAAATGCAACCTTTACCTATACCAGAATGGAAGTGGGAAGAGATCACAATGGACTTCATTACCAAGCTACCGCGAACAGCTAAAGGCAAGGATACCATTTGGGTGATCGTCGACCGATTGACGAAAAGTGCTCACTTCTTGCCAATACGTGAGGCTTCTTCGTCGGAAAGACTAGCAGAAGTATTTATAAAGGAAATTGTGAGTAGACATGGTATGCCACTGTCGATTGTGTCCGACAGGGATACTAGATTCACCTCAAGGTTTTGGAAGAAATTCAATGAAGCGATGGGAACCAGACTGAACATCAGCACCGCTTACCACCCTCAAACCGATGGTCAATCTGAAAGGACCATTCAGACCTTGGAGGACATGCTCCGGGCCTGTATCATTAACTTCGGTGGGAGCTGGGACAGCCATCTACCATTGGCAGAATTTTCATATAACAACAGCTATCACTCAACTATTGACATGCCGCCATTTGAAATGTTGTATGGGAGGAAATGTAGGACCCCGGTTTGTTGGGGGGAAATCGGACAAAAGGATTTTGCAAGTCTCGAAGTGGTCAAAGCTACTTCCGAGAAATTTGACCAAATCAAGGCTCGAATGAAAGCCGCAAAGGACAGACAGAAATCATACGCGGACAAGAGAAGAAGGGATTTAGAGTTTCAAGTAGGGGACATGGTACTGTTAAAGGTATCACCGTGGAAAGGAATCATCCGATTCAGGAAGCGTGGCAAACTGAGTCCAAGGTTTGTCGGACCTTTCAAGATTTTAGCAAGAGTGGGTCAAGTTGCTTACAGACTCGACCTACCCGTTGAGCTTCATGGAATACACCCTACGTTCCACGTGTCTCACCTACGCAAGTGCCTAGCCAATGACACAGCTCACATACCTTACGACGAGATCGAGGTGGATAACAACCTAAATTACATAGAGGAACCAATAGCCATCCTTGACCGAGCTGAGAAACGACTACGCAACAAGTCGATACCGTTAGTCAAGATACAATGGAAACATAGAAAAGGGTCGGAAGCTACATGGGAAAAAGAAGACGAGATGAGGGAACTATACCCTCAATTGTTTGACGTATAAACAGTTTCGAGGACGAAACCTCTTTAAGGAGGGTAGACTTGTAACATCCCGAAAATAGTAAATAAGTAAATAATAATACGATGGAGATTTATACGACATAAAATGAAATAAGAACGGATGGAATTGGGCTCGACTCCAACGGGCCGAGGGAAGCCCAGGTATAAAAGGGGCAAGACAGCCCATTTGACCATTTCACCTCCATTTCACCAATTCTAGAGAGAGAAAGGGAGCCCGAGTCTAGAGAGAGAAAGTCGACGGATCGTCACGAGATTTGAGGAGCACGTTACTACTGAGATCGTGAGCAAAACCTCTGGATCATAATTCCAATCCAGGTAATGATTCGATCATAATATGAGTTTTTGTTCATTTTGGGGTTTCTCGGGTTTTAGCTAAATAGGTGATGTTTTTACGGATGAAACTTGAAAATAAACTTAGAAATAGAATCTAGAATGAAAACCGCACGTTTTGATCAAAGAAAATTGTAAGATTAGCATGATCGGATTAACATGCAAGAATTCCGAAATTTTGGTCCAAGAACCAGGTACTGCGTACTTACCAAGTACGCAGGAAGGAATCCCTGCGTACTTACTAAGTGCGTAGGCAGCAGTCCCTGCGTACTTACCAAGTACGCAGGAGGAAGACTCCTGCGCACTTACCAAGTGCGCATGAGCAAGTCCCTGCGCACTTACTAAGTGCGCAGGAAGCAGACAGCAGGCCACAGGTTGGTTAAGTAAAGTCAGTAAGTTTAGAATGATTAAACCATTAGAGTCGGGGTTGGGTCTAATGTGTATTTAACTACCTAATCCAGATCGGAGGTGACGCTGTTGGGCCTTTGTTTAGGACAACCTAGAGTAGCTCGTCAGGTGAGTTCTATGTGCCCCCTTCTATGTATGTGCAAATGATTTATAAATGTTTTGGGGCTGAAGTGTATACACTAAATGGATAAATGCTATAAGTGACAATGTGATCATACGTACATATATCAATATATAAATACTTATATATGTGAAAATGAATTATGAATAAAGAATGAAGCGTATGATATAAAGAAAGAATGAAAGAAGGATATAACGTAAAAGAATGAAATCTTGCTTTATATTATATATATTGCATGTTATGAATGAATGTAAACGTTATAAACCCTTCTGTGACAACGGCTACTTCGGTAGACGGACGACCACGTGACTATTTTGCAACTGGGACGAAAACGTTCCTACGTAAGATAGGACGTATGAAAAGGTAAAAATGGACGGTCGAAGCAATTGCCTTAACTAATGTAGAACGGTTGCATACATAATGGTCGCGTGGGAAACGGATGCCCTAGGGCAGACGGATTTAATGTTATGACGGACTACGACGGTAGGACGGTTAAGAGCGGACGGACAAAAGTTGCCGGACGGATTTAATGTTATGACGGACGGTTTTCTATAGCCGGACGGTTATGAGAAGGGCTACGACGGTAGCTCTGACTGCGATGTCTTCGTGACATTCGCGACAAGTATGATGGGTTGATCTCCCTTAAGATTATGGCCAATATGTGTTCTCCCAAAGAAAGTATGTATGTACATATGTATATACCCTCAATGAATGTTATGTGAGAACAGTAAAGTAAAGAATATTTAAAAGTATGAATATACATGTATACATTATATTCAGGATAAGATAAATATTATGTATGATTGTCTTTAAACTAGAACTCACCAGCGTTAGCTGACTTTTAGTATACATTTCAGGTAAGAAAGGAAAGGGTCGTGCGAAGGCGTGAAGGTTACCTGGCACAAGACTGACATCCCACTTTTGTTTGTTAAGAATATGTTATGCTTTTATTTGTAAAGACTTCCGCTGTTTTGATTATGTAATTGAATGACGAATGTTTTAATATTTATGACTATGTTTATGAGTAAATCCAACAAGTGAGGTCACCCGGTTTAGGGGCCTTACATATAATCTAGATATATTATAAAGAACCGCAAAAATAATAATTATTTTTGACAAACGTAACAAGTCACCAATATAGAAATATAATATTTTCTTCAAAAATAAGTAAAGCGTCTAGACTAGAATAATAATCACCAACGAGTCGTCATGAGAAAACATTGTTTTAAATAAACAAAGACGTACTTAACAGGAATAGTTAAGTCGGGTGAACAACTTGCGTTTAAGACGGGTAGTCTTAACGTGTTTAGTATCCTTATGTAAATAGGATACGGATAGGCGGGACTACTATTAATTGAAATATTTGCTAGCATTTACTAGTGTCGTGGTGTGTTCACGGCCCCGTTTTAACTCTTTACTATTTTGTAAACATCGGGGGAGAAACATCCTTACTTGATGTTTTGAAAATATGAAATACAATTGCTTATACGTTTGACAATATGAACATTCTGGTTTAACTCTTGGTGAGTTTCACAAACCCCCTTTTTCTAAGTTTTTGAAATGTTTTGGGGTGGAAACATACTTGTAAAGAATTTTCGTATGTAAATGAATGAACTAATGATCTGACCGTATGTGTGTATTGAGGGAAAAATAAAGCGCTTAAAGTCCTCGGAATAAATTAGTAACCATTAGCTATGGACTTAGCCCGGGATTTTATGGATAGTACTATTGGGGGTGACGCCTCCGGTCATGATTAGTCGCGCTAATCAGGGGTGCAAATGGGCAAATGACCGCATATTGTCTTAACTTGCAGAAAGGCGAGGGGAGGCACAGAAAGTTGTGGTTTGGTTACGGTCTCGTACATTACATACTGTTTTGTATTCCTTGCAAGTTTACAAATGGGGTCAATTGATCGGATTAGTATTCGGATTCATTGGTAATACGTACAAAGAGTTTTGATCGGTAAATGATCAGGTTTAAACAAAGTATATGTTTCCAAAGATAACTACATATTTTATGACGGTTAAGTCATGGACATGTTTTCAAAGGAAAACTACATATTTTATGACGGTTAAGTCATGTACATGTTTTCAAAGGAAAACTACATATTTTATGACGGTTAAGTCATGGACATGTTTTCAAAGGAAAACTACATATTTTATAACGGTTAAGTCATGGACATGTTTTCAAAGGAAAACTACTTATTTCATGACGGTAAAGTCATGGGCATGTTTTCAAAGGAAAACTACTTATTTTATGACGGTAAAGTTATGGGCATGTTTTCAAAGGAAAGCTACTTATTTTATGACGGTAAAGTCATTGGCATGTTTTCAAAGGAAAACTACTTATTTTATGACGATTAAGTCATGTATACGTTTTCGGGGAAAACTAACTGTACTAAATGAACAAACTCTGTGAACTCACCAACCTTTGTGTTGACACTTTCAAGTATGTTTCTCAGGTGACCTTTAGCCATGGCACGGTTGGAATAGGCTAGCTACTTGGAACAAGTCCAAGTAACCGGACGGGCATAGATTATCAAGTCTCAAGTCGACCATTGAACTAGCAGGACTTAGATCATTGTATTTATTTAGTTTTAGTAATCGTATATGTAATCAAGTCTGCTTCCGCTATCATGTAATGAACCAATCGTTGCAACATGTATTTATTTATTATGTAAATAAATCTGGGGGTGTGACACCCAAATACTATCATAACCTCTAGAAGTACAAGGGAGTTTGGTAATGAAGTCCATGGCTAGGTTTTCCCATTTCCACACAGGGATTTCAGGTTGTTCAAGCAAACCAGAAGGACGTTGATGTTCAGCTTTTACTTTGGAACAAGTTAGACATTTTGCAACATAAAGTGCAATGTCTTTCTTCATTCCGGGCCACCAGTATTGTTGGTGAAGACCCTTGTACATTTTATTAGCCCCAGGATGGACGGAGTAACGAGTCTTGTGTGCCTCGTTCATAAGGCCTGCGCGAAGGTCATCACGATCGGGGACCCAGATACGGTTCAAGTAATAGAGGAGACCATTAGGTTTGGTTTCAATAGGAGTTCAACACCACATGACATTTCGTTATACAGATTACCCTCGGTGACCGAGACGTGTTGAGCTTCTAAGATGCGATTTTGAATATCAGTTTGAATCCTAATACAGTGAAGCATAGCGTGGTCCTTACAACTCAAGGCATCGGCCACAACATTCTTTTTACTGGGATGGTATCGAATCTCGCAGTCGTTAAGGAGCTCGACCCAACGTCGTTGCCTCATGTTGAGTTCTTTCTGATTGAAGATGTGTTGGAGACTTTTGTGGTCAGTGAACACCACAAATTTAGTGCAATAGAGATAGTCCCCAAATCTTTAATGCGAAGACGACCGCACCCAACTCAAGATCGTGCGTCGTATAATTCCTTTCATGAATTTAAGTTGTCTTGATGCATAAGCGATCACTTTGCCCCGTTGCATGAGAACACAACCGAGACCTTAGTTTGATGCATCGCAGTAGACCACCAGATCATCGTTGCCATCAGGAAGAGTGAGAATAGGAGCATTGCATAATTTTTGCTTGAGGAGTTGGAAGGCTTCCTCTTGTTTTGGTCCCCACTCATAGTGTTTACCCTTGTGGGTCAAGGTCGTGAGAGGGACAGCAATCTTGGAAAAATTTGAAATGAAACGACGGTAATAACCAGCAAGACCAAGAAATGAACAAACTTCGGTAGGGGTTTTAGGGGTACTCCAATTCTTAACGGCTTCGATCTTTGCGGGATCAACATGGATTCCCTTTTCGTTGACAATATTACCCAAAAATTGAACTTCCTTTAGCCAAAATTCACACTTGGAGAACTTAGCATATAGTTGTTGTTTTCTTAAAAGGTCTAAAACCAACTTAAGGTGTTGTTCATGATCTGATTTGGTCTTGGAGTAGATCAAGATGTCGTCAATGAAGACGATCATGAATTTATCTAGGTACGGTTTGCATACGCGATTCATGAGATCCATGAAGATCGTGGGGGCATTAGTTAGCCCAAAAGGCATAACCATAAATTTGTAGTGACCGTATCTTGTACGAAAGGCAGTCTTTGGAATATCCTCCTCTTGAACACAAAGTTGGTGATATCCGGATCGAAGATCAATCTTCGAGAAGTAGGTGGAACCTTGGAGTTGATCAAAGAGGTTATCAATCCTAGGCAAGGGATAACGGTTCTTGATGGTGAGTTTGTTGAGTTCGCGGTAGTCAATACACATCCGGAATGAGCCATCTTTCTTCTTCACGAATAGGACGGGTGCACCCCATGGTGAATGACTGGTACGAATGAAACCTTTATCAGAAAGTTCTTGAAGCTGACTTGCAAGTTCTTGCATTTCAGAAGGTGCTAGGCGGTATGGAGCTTTAGCCACATGATTAGCTCTAGGTACAAGGTCGATACGAAACTCTACTTGACGAACAGGTGAAAGACCGAATAGATCTTCAGGAAATACTTCGGGAAAGTCACAAATGATGGGGATGTCTTGAATACTCTTCTCTTGGTCCTTCTTTTGAACGACATGGGCTAGAAAGGCCACATACTTCTTCCGTAAGTACTTTCGGGCCGTAGTGCACGACATGAGCTTAAGCCCACTACATGGTTTCTCACCAAAGACTTTTAATGTATCACCCGCGGGGAGGGGAATCCGGATGCACTTCTCGAAACAAATGACCTCGGCATGATGACTAGATAGCCAATCCATACCTATGATAATATCAAAGCTTCCTAGTTGCATAGGTATGAGGTTGACGGGAAAGGAATATTCATTAAGTTCGATGACACAATCGCGGATAATGGAGTCAATGATGATGGGGTTTCCATCCTCTACTTCAACGGTAAACATTTTCTCTAACTTAGTTCGGTTTTTAGCAAGCAAAGGTTCAAAATTAAGTGAAACAAAAATCTTATCAGCACCGGTATCAAATAGTATGGAAGCATACTGGTTATTAACGAGGAACGTACCGTTGACCACATCATTGTTGGCCTGGGCCTCATTTGCATTTATGTTGAAAGCACGCCCTCTAGCTCCACCTTGATTTGGGTTGATAAGTTTTGGGCATCGGTTTCGGAAGTGGTTTGGGTTACCACATTCAAAGCAAGCATTCCCATTAGTGATAGTTGGAACCCCTTTGTTTCCCTGGTTAGCCGTATTGCCGGGTGGTTTGACCCTGCAGGTGTTGGCTAAATGCCCATATCTTCCACAACTGGCACATATCCGACACGGTATATTTGGGAAATGATGGTAATTGCACGTGTTGCACGAAGGGATGCTGCCCACATAATGTTTCTTGGCTGGATTCTGAGTCATAGGAGCAACGTGATTGACTGGGGCAACCAGGGTAACAACAGCAAAATTCCTAGTCTTTCATTTCTTGTTGTTGGAGAAAGGTTCGAGTTTGACCCCTTTGGAGGGTTCGAAAGGTGTTGCCGTGTCTAGGACTTTCTTAGCACCCTTCCTTGTTAGTGTACCCGCCTTTACATGGTTATCGGTTAATGTGGCGGATAGGCGGATGGCATCTTCAAGGGTAGCTGGGTTCCTCCCTAAAACAGTGTCTTGAATCTTCATCGGCAGACCACCGATGTACTTTTCAATACCCCGAGCCACAGGTGTGACCATATGAGGTACTAGAAGACTTAGCTCATGAAAACGGGTGGTGTAGGCTAAATTTTCACCACTATCTTGGGCAAGATCCCAAAATTCGGCCTCTAACTTCTTCATTTCATTGTGAGGATAGAACTCCTTGGTCATGAGCCGTTTGACCTCATCCCATGGCAAGGCCATTGCCACATCCACGCCCCTATTCCTCTTTTCACCATTCCACCAAGTGAGCACTCGTTTTTGGAAGACGCTGGTGGCATAGAGGACCCGGAGGTTGTCGGGACAATCGCTGTTGAGAAAAATGCTTTCAATGCTCTCGAACCATTGCAAAAGACCCGTGGCTCCTTCAGTGCCATAAAACTTAGTGGGGTTGCACGAGTTAAAGTGCTTGAAAGTACATTGCGGTGGGTTGGCACCACCACCACCATTAGTTCCATGGTTACCGTTTGTAGCACCATTAACTTGAGTGAGTTGAGTTACAAGTTGTGCAAGGATAGCAGCAATATCAGTGTTGTTGTTGGCCACGGTAGCACGACGGGGAGGCGTTCTACAGATTTGCATAAGACAATAAAAGATGTAAGGACTTATGAAAGTTGATTGAATTTAAAAGGGAATAAAATGTTAGATGAAGTAGTAAATCATAGTTTGGATTGTACTCAAATAGTGACAGAATCACTTGAATACTATGACACATTAAGGTCAGTTAAACTCATATAATTTTCAAGGAGACATGCTTTAGCCTATAAGTAAACACTTATCCCGGGAATTCTCAAGAAAGCATACGGGTCCCTCGGTTGATTGGGATTTATACGGAATGCTTTCCTAGACAGAAAACCCAGAATACAGGTGTCACCCTTCCAGATTGCACGTGTCCTCTAATAATTAACAAAGTTTAAAACCTTAACGAGGAAGTAAAGGAACTCTATAGATCTAAATTCATGAAATTTCCACATGCTATGATGATGATGACAGAGAAGTAGGTAAGGAGGTTATGAGGCTTAAGGTATGGGTAGGGATATTGTTTATTTAATTTATTATTTAAGTATAGTCTAATAATTCATGAATTTTAACAAACAAAGTATCAAAATAAGCAAGTAACACATAGCATTTAGCATATCATATAATCATAGAGCATGGAAATAGTGAGTGTCCTAAGGTTATAGTCTAGGTCAAGGTGTCTAATAACCTAATTCCCTATAACCAAGGCTCTGATACCAATCTGTCACACCCCAACTGACGGCGGAATACGTCGGGGCGGGACATGTAGACTGTTCAAAAGCTCAAGGTTTGCTAAAGTTTAAATAATTAAACAACCAATTTCATGTCACAAATAAACATAAATCCAATGTTACAAGGAAAAAGGAAATACACAAATAGTCTCATTAATTTAAATTCTAGGCCATCGGTTCTAAGTGAAGCATCTTGTACTTATTCTCAAGCATTAGTACTTGAAACATGATGAAAACGAGGTCAACTAAAAGTTGGTGAGCATACATAGGTTTTGACACATAACCAAGTTTAAAGTAATTTATACAATTCATACGATACACGTGTATAAGGTATTTATGGAGAATCTATAGTTAAACTAGGTGTGTATAATCAAACCTTGTGACTGAGGCATAACACGCAGGTTACCCTAATGTAAAGTCGGTAACAAACACCCTAACCGGGTGGGTTTGTCAGACTCAATAGATCTATCAATTTTAACCATTGGCTTGTACGAAGTTAATGATTGCACTAAAGTCGTGTATATGTAGTCTTAACTCATAGCATTCAAGCATAAAGCACATAACACATAATATCATATTATTGAATTGTATTTTAAGTCTATGCAAAAAGTTTCAAAAATAAATCACGTTTCACCCCAAAAGTACAAAATAAAAAGGGGGGCTATGTAAACTCACTTGAATCAAGAGTGTAGCTAGCACGCGAGTCTAGGTGGCAAAACGATCCTTGTAACTCACCACGTTAACCTAGTGTATAATGTGTATTGAGTTAATAGTGTGTACAAAAGTCTATGTCTAAGTCTAGGGTTCAACGGGTTTTGATGTGTGTGGGTTGGTACAAATAGATTTGCGTTATTCTATATAAAGGCATACTATGTTTAAATACAAATTTAATGTGTATTATGAGTTCAAGGTATATATGTATGAACTTAATAGTCACCGACGTAGGGTTGGATTTAAATAAATAAATAATTTTATTTATTTAATTGTGAAAAATATGCTAAAATATATATCATGTAAATATATATTTATGTTTAGAAAATAAACTTTGGTTTATGTAGTTAGTGTTTAATTTAAATAAAATAAATAAATAATTTCATTTATTTAAATAGATTAAATAAATAAATAATTTTTATTTATTTATTTGTGAAAATATGTTAAAATATATGAAATGTGAATGTTTAGAAATTTTACTTATGTGATTAGTGTTTAATTTAAATAAATAAAATAAATCACTAATTTCATTTATTTAAATAGATTAAATAAATAAATAATTTTTATTTATTTATTTGTGAAAATATGTTAAAATATATGGATGTAAATATATGTTTAGAAATTCTACTTATGTGATTAGTGTTTAATTTAAATAAATAACTGATTTCATTTATTTAAATAAATTAAATGAATAATTTTTATTTTATTTATCATCAAAAAAAATATATACTAGTTTGCTTTAATGAGTTAACATTTTATAAACTTTTATAAAGTTTAGTGTTTTTATTTAGAAATTAATTTTTGATATTTAAAGTTTTTTTGTTTTAATTATTTTAATACACAATCTGAACAAAAATTCATAATAAAACTGAATTTATATTGAAAATTTATAAATTTGGTTTTATTCTGTTACAAATAGTGTAAGCTTTATAAAAATATTTTTTATAAAATTTTTGAAGTTGTAAAACAGGTTTTAAAAATTTAAACAGACCACCCGGCTCGAACCCGGGTGGCTTCTGTACCAGGCATTCGTCTCAACCACCAGACCAGGGGGCTAACCCGTGTTATGGACTGGCTTCGATTTGTATATAGCCAGTTCGGTTCAAGAGCCGGGTCTGGTTTTGAGTCACGCGCAAAAAGGCCGGCCGGACATGGGTCGTGGGTTGTGGTTTGTGGGTTTTGAACCAACGCCACCCGATTCAATGGTGCAGTGTCTTAACCAGTTGAGTCGGGTGGTTCGCTGGTCTAAATGGAGCGACGGTTATTTAAATACGAATGTGAGTCCGAGTCCGTTTAAAGGACATGCGCAAAAAGGAGTCGACCGGTTTAAGGCTTGTGGAAGGGGGGGGGGGGTTTGAACCCTGGCCACCTGGTCTGATGGTGCAGTGACTAAACCATTCAGACTAGGTGGTCTCGCTGGTTAACCATGAAATCCAAAAGGGTTTATATACACTTTCGTTTAAATTTTAGTTTTAGACTTTCGATTTAAACCGGTGATGAACCCTAATTCCTAAATCGAATTCGATTCCCTCTGCCATCGAGAATTGGCAGAGGGCTTTCGATACTCAATGGCTTACGAGTCTAATGACCTAAGTCGTACCTGAAATGATGAAGGATCGAGTGTGCACGACCGAGATACAGGAAACGTTGATCTTGGTACTCGAGGAGCGTCTAGGCTTGAAATGGATTACGATTTTGGCTTCAAAGCGTTTGAATAGTGTCGTATGATAGTGTGTGGGTATATATTAATTTGATTAATTCCACTTTAATTACCCGATTCGATTTAAAAAGGCAAGTGCAAGCTGTCAGAATTTGTTTACGCGACATTGGTTTGAATATGAATGAATTGAGTCACGAATTAGGGTTGAATACATTAGGGAATCGTCTGCGCGTGATTTGTGGAATCTATTACGCGTCAATTACACAATCGATTGGATATGGATATGGGTTTGACCATGAGATGTCAAATTCTTTTAAAATTGGAATTGATCGCGAAATCGGTCGAATTGGTTTGATGTTTGGGCCTGAGCTGGGTTGTTTGTTGTGTGTGTGATCACAGAAGTCCAAACCAACTAGTATTTGGTCGTAGGCAGCCTCGGATTATCACGAGATGGGCTCTTTTGACTTTTGAAAGTCAACCGGTTCATATGGGAGTCAAAATAGATATTAAGAGTCAAAATTTGAAAGTGTGGGTTCAATGCTTGACAGTTCAAATTGTTTAGGGTTCAATTAATTATAGAATTCTTTTAATTTGGGTGTAAATGTATATATACACATGTATGTCTAACTATATATATATACACAAATATATATGGGGATTTAAAAACATGCTTTATTGTAGAATTCTTTTAATTTGTGAATCTGTATTTGATAAATGTAACCATTTCACTAAGGCTAGAGTTCATACATGCTTTATTGTACCAAAATGAAAACGTAAAAAAAATCAGAAAGGTTACATAACTGCTTGATTTGATTCGGATTTGACGATGACAGCTAACGGACGAGATTTACGCATCGAATCAAAGATTTGGAAATGAATTGGGTCGCGAACAGGGTCCATATTCACCCAAGAAACGTTTGCGCGTGACTTCCGGGGGTTTAAACGCGTTAATTGCACAGATTGATAATGGATTGATATGAATTTGACTTTGTGAAGTCAAATTCGTTTGAGTTCAAACTCACCCGCTAAAATTGATCGAATTAATATGTTGTTTGGGCCTGGATTTGGTCGATTATTGCTTGTGTAACCATGAGGAGTCCAATTCAACAAGAATCCGGTCGATGGCAGCCTGGGATTATCAAGGATTTGGCTGTTTTGACTTTTGAAAGTCAATTGAGTCAAAAGGGGGGTCAAAATTGATGTTATAAGTCAAAATTAAAAGTGTGGTGTTCCAATTTAGAGTTCCAATGGTTTGTGGTTGAAGCAAATGTGAATATTTCTGGTTAATAGAATAGTTGTATATATATGTGTGTATGTATTTGTTGGATATTTATAAAAATATATACATATATATAGAATTCTAATAATGTATACCAATGTGAAACTCGTGAATTTGAATTGGAACCTAGGGTTTAATTGTTGGTACGAATAGAATAAACCTAGTGTACTAGATTTTGGAATTTAATGTGTTACATTGAATTGAAAATAAAGATAATAAAATCAGAAATGTTACACCAAGCAGTTGTTAGTGATTTTCTGTGTAATTCTCTCAAGAAATCTAACGAGTTATTACATTGTATTCTTGTGTTCTTGAATCACCACAATCAATAGTTTTCGCCTATAGATTGTGAGACTTGATATCATAGTTGTTATTGTGTGTTAATCGAAGATCCATAGAGATTTGGGACTTACATCCACAACGTCTTACCTTAACTCCGGTGACTAAAAGAATCTTTACTGATGGTACTAAGGTTTAGCAACATAATGCTACATTGATTCCGGTTCCTACTCCTTTATTCGGCCACATTATCAATCCTGATTATGTAGAGCCTACAAATAACCATTGGTTTTGTTAGGACATGTTTTGTAACTGTTGATAAAATTTTGTGTAAGTTCATAGAGAGGCGAACTTAACAAGTTCGCCTGGTTTATCAGAGGCGAACTTGTTAAGTTCGCTTAGTCTATCTGAGGCGAACTTGTTAAGTTCGCTTAGCCTATTAGAGGCGAACTTAATAAGTTCGCCTGGTACAGATCAGATGTCTATATATAAGTTCGCCTAAGTTCGCCTGGTACAGATCAGATGTCTATATATAGGAGTTTACAGAGTCTGTGAAACATAGTGTGAGACGATATCAGGAGGAACTGATTAGAGACAGAATTATTGTAAACTGATATTGTGGTGGAAATACAAAGCGTTTATTTACACCGTTGTTGATTGAGTTACACGAGCATGTTGATCATGGATTCCGCACGTTATCACCGTGTCATACCACGAGTCTAGAGATCCGTCACGCACCAAATTAGGGACCTACAAGTGGTATCAAAGCTTTTGCTCTTGATTAGCAGAAGATTCGTGATGTTTTCGTGTCCAATCAACATCAAATTTAAGAGATTTTGAAGATTTTTAATTTTTTTGTGTTCTTGATAAAAATGGAGAATTTTTGATAATTTTGGATTGATTTTGGATTCTTTTGATGAAATTGATCCGATAGAAATGTTCCTAATCAGTTCCTACACATTCCTACGGTTCAATTTTGTCTAATTCCTTCAAATCAGTGACTTATGAAGATTTTTGGTGAAATTGGGTTCGTGTTTTTGGATTGAAGCTATTCTTGATTTTGATTCTGTTGAAGCAAGCGAACTTGCTGTATCTGTGTGCAGGCAAACTTAGCAGCAGGCGAACTTGTCAAGTTCGCTTCTCCAAATTCAGGCGAACTTAATTTTCTAGGCGAACTTACTGGATTTTCTGAAATTTTTTTTTATTTAAGCGAACTTATTAAGTTCGATTGATATCAAGTTCGCTTGGGGAGAAGTTCAGGCGAACTTATTAAGTTCGCTTAGTATCAGGCGAACTTATCTTAAAAAAAAAAAAATTAAGTCCGGTTAGTATTTTGGCGGGAAATTTCATCTTGTCCAAATTTTTTAGGGAAAGCTTATATAGTCGTTTTGAATCATTTTTGAAATTTTGAATTATTAATTTTTTTTAAAAAGAGTATTTTGGCGGGAAATTTTTTTTCCGGATATTTTCGTAAAAAATTCAAAATGTCAATTTCATGTGATGATAATGAGATTGAACCTATGCCACCGAGGCTTTTGTGCATATCAGATTTTCGTACCTGGAAAGTCCGGTTTGAACAGTTCGTATCAGAAACTGATGAAAACTTTTGGACATCCATATTTGAAGTATATGTGCGTCCTACTTATGACTATATGGGATATTATGATGTTCCTAAACCAGTGACAGCTCTTACTAAAGTAGAAAAGCAGAATTTTGATCGAGAGATGAAGACGCGTGAAACTTTAACGATGTCTTTACCTAAAGAAATCATTCATAGTCTCGGGAAGTGTCCTACTTCAAGAGATCTATGGGAAGCATTGAAGAAAAAGGGTGAAGCAACTTCTCAAGCGTTCGTGGTCTTGATCAACGAAGTATTAGAGAAGAAGAGTGATTCTCAAAGTGATTCTTCTGCAACTTTAACTGATAGTGAGAGTATTCGTTCTGGTGAAAGTACTCAATCTACTGAGACTGATGTGATGAATGAAGAAATCTTTCAGACAGTTGAAGATGATTTGAGTGTATCAGAAACTGATGCAGAGCCTGTCATTGTTGATCAAAAGGGGTGAAGCTGATGATGACGTTTTCATGGCTCCTAGTGTATCTTCTTCAGAAGTAAAACATGAGGTAGTTTCTAACTCTAAAACGTTTTGTTCCAACTGTATTTTAGTGATGGATAAAATGATGAGGGTTATGGATGACAACGTAAACCTCATTTGTGATATGAAATCGATGCACACGATAAATCAGAAACTAAAAGATAATGAGAATGTGTGTGTTGAAAGAATAGAATCACTGAAGAGGGATATAACTTCTCTGACTTTAAAGATCAAAGAGCAGGCATATCACCTGGATATGTCCTTTGCAGAAATTGAGAAGAGAAATAATGTTCTTGTTGAGAAAGATAAGGAACTAGCTGAATCTAGAGCAGAGGTAATCAGATTACATAGAAAGTTAGAAAGCTTTGGAAATTCATCATTCTTATTAGGATATTATCATGAGAATACTAAAGAGGGGAAGGGAACTAGTGGTATTGGTTATGTTCCTCAACCATTCAACGGAAATTATTCTGTTACACCTGAGATTATAAAAGATGAGGATTTAGATCCTAAGACTGTGTTGAAAGTGAATTCGGTCACAGGTGAAGATATGGTGTATTCTGATGAGAGTGATGATGAATATTTTGATGAAGCTAACGTAGAGAGGATACCGAAAGAGGTTAAGAAAGAAGACTCAAAGGTTGATTCTAATTCATCTGGTAAAACTACATTTGGAAGTTCTTCAAACTCAAGGAGAGTTCCATTTGTCAGAGATTATAAAGACAGACGTACATGTTTTCATTGTAAAGAGATAGGACACATTATGGTGAACTGTCCTTCTAAAAATAAAGGGAAGAAGCATGTAGTTCCTGAGAAGATGCAGCTTGAATCAAAACCTGTTGAGAAAAAGTTTGTTTAGTCTCAAACTCTAAAAGAAGTTCATGTAGGAGAATCTTCTTCAAGTGCAGCTTATTGTGTGAAGATTCCTTATATGAGCGATTATCGTGAGACGAGATCTTGCTTTTCTTGTGGTATTGTTGGTCACATTCGGATTGCTTGTCCTCACAACGCCAAAGGTAACCGACATGTTACTCCAGAAAAGGTAAGAACTCATGGTAAGCCTTTTGTTAACCCAAATGTGGTTAAACCTCGTGATACACCAAAGGGTAATTCAAAATCTGAGGTTAGGCTTTCTAGACCTCAAAGACGGAGGAGAAACAGAAGATTGAAAAAACTTTTAGAACATGAGCTTTCACAATCTAAACATTTTTCAAATGAAAGAAAATGTTCAAACACTTCACATTTTAAGCAAAAAGAACTTATGTTTGGAAATCTAAAGTTTCTGTTTCTGACTCGTTGGAGCAATCACCGAAAATTGATGAGAGATTCGATTGTGAATGGAGTGAGGTTTATTATTTTGATACAGATGGAAGACCCATGACTACCATGGCTTGGGTCCCAATTTCAAATTAATATTTCTTGTTAGTTGTGCAGGATTAACCAAGAGGGACTATTAATACCATTTTGGTTGTTGATAGTGGTGGTTCTAAGCACATGATAGGGAATGACATATGCAAGAGTAAAGAGTTGTTGATAACTGAGAATCTATTTGATTCAACGACTTGATACTCAAGGGGGAGAATATGTCACACACAAAGTTTTGGAAAGAGTTTTACAAAGTCCAAATGATAACCTGAAACTTAGGATGACAATGGTGAGCATAAAGTCGTTGATGCAACCATTTGACTAGTTGAGGGGAGTCTACAGGATAGGGGGAGTACAGAACTATGTTTGTGATAGAGGCAATGGCATTCAATTACATTACATTGGTTTGAGTTTTTAATTGATTGAATTGCTTAATCCTGAGTAACCAAGTAAAATGTTTTTCATAAAATGTTTTCATGGAAGGTTTATTTTCGTTTGTTTTACTTTCTTTGAAAAAGATTTTGAAAAAGCCAAACAAACTGAAAAAGATAAACTCGACATTACTTGAAGTTAAAGAAGAGATGATAGTACATTAGTAGATGTTCTTTCACACATGACCTTAGATTGACTGGTTGGTGCTTTATGTTAATATATCTGAATTATATGTTTTGATCTAAAATTTAGAGACTGCACAAATAGGAAATGATAGTATTGTGTATGCATATAATTTGAATTGTCAGTAGACTAAAAGCGTCACTGAACCATTAGTAGTGTGAAAACATAATTGCATATGTTACAACTGTGATTTGAACCCATTTTATGCCTGGGTGTGTGTGTTAAAAGATCACTATCAGATAAAGAATATTAACTTTTAATATAGATTTTCCTATGAGATCAGTTTCGGGTTATGTCCTTCGCACTATTCATTCGATTTGATTCAGTGCCCATGTCCCGAAAAGCATGCAATTTGAAGTATAATCAAAATATGTACTTGAAAACATCTGTCAAACATATACTAGCCCTTGGATCATATTGATAAATCATCTTTACTGATTCCATTGAATTCATAATCCAGATAACAGTTGGATCCACGTACCTGAATCTTATGATTCCACATATATAAGCCAAGACATTGAATCATTCGATTCTAAATCTCATTGATTCATATACAATCCAATTTGGATTTTGCTATTCATGTGCTAAGTGATGTCTCCTCATTCTGGAAATTTGGATAATCTTTAGTAAAATCTCATATGTCTTGAAGATATTACATTTACTTTCTGTTGGCATACTAGTGGGGTACACGTTGTATTTCATACTTAAATGGTACATTAACTCACAAGAAAGTGGGAATGAGATACTTTAGTTTCAAATCTTATAATATTGACAATTTGAATTTGTCTGTCATAGCCTGATCCTATTTTCTTTGAATGTTTATCGCGTATCATAACATGCAATATGAAAGTCTTGAAAAGATAGAGTGTGATAATCTTGAAAGATATTGGTTTGATTGGTCAAGGCTTGAAAGAATGACATAGGATACCATTTGATGTTATATGGATTTTTATCCAAAATGTGTGAATGGTTCATTGTTTATACTGATATGATCTTCTTACTCGTGATGTTCGACCAAAAAGATGTGATTTTGTATTTTACATTTCAGTTGGTACAGAGAAAAACCAAAAAGATTTTGTCTTTCTTATGTTTGAAAAACCAAAAAGATTTTATTTTTTCAGCTTCTATGGAAATCTTAATTGTTGGTTATTCTTGGTTGTTCTCCTTTGCAAAAACTGAATATTGCAGACAGAAGTTAACAAGGGGTCCTTCTCCCAAGTTTTCTTATAGAGATAGAAAGAGAATGTGCAGATGAACAAGGCGAAGACTACAGTGTGTTTGATGATATATGAAGACAGATGACAATCTTTTAAAACTGTTGTCAAGGGGGAGTCTGTTGGAGCATATTATGGTGACAACGAGCTTGAAGATTATATGTCTTAGTCTTAGAGTCTTTGACTTGTAATTGATAGAATTGTTAGCAACAGTTAAAGGGGAGTCTGTTAGGACATGTTTTGTAACTGTTGATAAAATTCTGTGTAAGTTCATAGAGAGGCGAACATAACAAGTTCGCCTGGTTTATCAAAGGCGAACTTTTTATGTTCGCTTAGTCTATCTGAGGCGAACTTGTTAAGTTCGCTTAGCCTATTAGAGGCGAACTTAATAAGTTCGCCTAAGCATCTATGAGGCGAACTTGGTACAGATCAGATGTCTATATATGGGAGTTTACAGAGTCTGTGAAACATAGTGTGAGACGATATCAGGAGGAACTGATTAGAGACAGAATTATTGTAAACTGATATTGTGGTGGAAATACAAAGCGTTTATTTACACCGTGGTTGTTGATTGAGTTACACGAGCACGTTGATCATTGATTCCGCACGTTATCACCGTGTCGTACCGCGAGTCTAGAGATCCGTCACGCACCGAATTAGGGACCTACAGGTTTCATCAAGAAGAATTGGTTCAGGATCAAGAACAACCTCAACAGCAGATTCAACAAGTGCAACAACAACCATTGCAACAACCACAAGTACAGCAAGAACAAGTTCAAGTTCCAATACAATAAGCACAAGTTCAAGTTCCTATTCAACAAGAAGATGTTCAAGAGAATGAACCAGTTCATGTTGATGATGATGTTTATGCACATGCTGATGAGAATGTTGATATCCATGACAATCAAGACTTCAATCTTAACATGGAAGATTTTCAAGATGATATTGTACAATCACCCATTCATGAAGTAGAGGGGAATGTGGTTGATACTTGTGACATTTGTCAAATTTCCGTTAACCCATTTAACTCAGTTACAAACCCTAGGGACCAATTATGTCATTATTCAAACTTAAAACTACAAGGACTAGTTGTGTAAATACTCAAAATAAAATTTGTTGACTCCACAAAGTCAAAATCAAGAGATTTTGTTCCTGTTGACTTTTGAAAGTCAAACCCGTAACCACTTGAAGCCGAATTCGCAACAACAAATTATAATCCGTTCAAATTGGAGGTTGTAACGTATGGTTATGATTGGTGCGAACAACATTAAGTCATTTACGTCCATTATTGATCCATAATGACTCAAATTAATCCCATTTTTCTCTTACAAACCGTAACCGTCGACTCTATGGACAAACATCATCGAATTCGACCATTTGGTGTGTTATTCTCGCAATCAAACACTCCAAACACTTTAATCGCACCACTTAGAAGCTTTTGCACGCACACATTTGGCCGGAGGAGTGGCCGGAGTCACCGAGGACCAAACCCGTCGAAGTCGGGACCGGTTCTAGTCGTACACCATCAATTGAAGCCTTATTCTAGTAATTGATTACGTCTTTAGTTTTGTTTCAGTCTTTAGAACAAAAGCCCCATGATAATGCGGGCTTACAACATCGAATCGATCATGACCAAGATCTAGGGTTCATATGCATTCCTGTTTAATCGAATTCCGACCTACACTTGATCTCAATGAAATTAAACTATACCATCAGTTTCGCAATGTCTCAATCTATAAAATCCCTATGATTCCAATCATTTTTATCATAAAATTGAACCAATTCGAATCAGTGTTCATAAACTACGGTTTTGGGATTTAAATTAAGTAATTAACCCATCTAAACTTGTTATTTTTGCAATTAAATTTAACCACAGGTTCGAAATTCATTGACGAGCAAAACCCCTATGCTTTTAAGATCAATCGTGATTGAATTCGTTGGATTTGGGACTGGTGGTTGAGTTCGGTTCGTAAGGGGGGGGGGGGAGAACACAGTCAGCTTCTGTGTCAAAACCATTTAAACGGGCTCCTTGTTGCGATGCCCTAACGGGCGGGTTGGTTAAGTCTTGGGGCTATTGCGGAGGGGACCCGCGTTCGAGTCCCACAACCCCGATTTGTTTTTCTAAACAGTTTTTATTATTATGTTAATTATAAAATCACTCCCTATATTATTATATTAGTATATTAACAGGTTTTGAACCCGGAAGCCACCCGTAGGCTCGGGTTTGATTTTATAACTCATTGTTAATATTATTTCATACTTTTAAAATAATATGTTTATATTATTTTCAAACCGCGACTCTGAATAAAATAATATATTTATATCATTTTCGACCCATTACTCCTATTAAAAATAATATATTATTTATTAATTTCACCTCGTTTATAAGCTTCGTGAAACGTTCCAAACTAAAAATAATATATGTATTTATATTATTATCCAAGTGATTATGATCCGAATAAAAATGATAGTTTTATTATTTGTGTCACACATTTTAAATAATCAGGTTATTCCTCTAAAAATAATATATTAGTTATATTATTTTCCTAGCCATTACTTTAATGGTGCAAACACACAAACATATTTATTACATATTAATATTGTAATTAGAATCATTCGACACGAAACGTGTTTATCTGAATAAGTATATTAAGGAACCTTTATTCCCGTGAACACGTTCCTCTACTCCTTGATCATTAGAGCGTTTTTAGGACGTTCAACCTTCCGTGTCGTCGTCACAAATCCCATTGTATCTCTAATTGTTATGTGTATAATTCTAGAGCATACGTAAGCCGTTGCAGGCTAACACTTGTGGTTTCAATCTCATTCTTGTGTGAATCTACCTACGCAACTCAGGTGAGTTTCATGGCCCCTTTTTACTTGTTTTCATATTGGGGGAGAAACATGCATATACACAAACATCATTTTATTTGTTTTCCCGTTGGGGAGAAACATGCATACAAACAAACAGTATTTTACTTGTTTCCCGTTGGGAAGAAACATGCATACGAACAGACATCCGTTTACTTGTCTTCCAGCCGAGGAGAGACATACACATGAACAGACATGGATCACATAGTATTTCATTACCACTTGTTTACCTAAGTGAAAACATAACATGCAAAGTCCTTACACACTCGGACCGTTAATATATGGAGTTTAGCGAGGAAATTTGAGTAGTACTACTGGGTTTGATAAACCCCACCCGGGTTAGTCACGCAAACTCGATTGTAGGTCGAACGGGTGTAAATTGTCCTAAACACTTGCCATTGTTGATGTTAGAAATGGCGGAAGGCACCCCAAACACAAATAGTCAACTTCGGTTGCGAACGCTTAGAGTGACTTATACATTGTCTAGCTAGCAACAGGTGTGACTTACGTATGTGGATCCTACAAACACTCAACCTCGTGTTGACACTTTTTCTTACATGTTTCTCAGGTCGCTAAGGCACAGGTTGCACATTTAGGATATGCATGGAGTCCTACTATCATTTCATCCTTATGCAAACATTTAAAACAATTTACTTGTTTTATTAAACTAAACTTGGGCACGCTTGTTTTGTGCATTTATTTTCTTATTTAAACGCTTTTGCATTAACTTTGAACTTTTATGATATTTCATTTATGTCCCATATAGTGTCGTTTGATGTAACTAATGACTGAGATCCTGGTTTGTCACACACCAAACGGTAAAACTCCGTTAGTGGAATTTGGGGGTGTAACAATACTAGTACAAGTGATTCTGATGTACCTGATACTGATGCAACTGATTTTGATTCTTCACAGGATTTTAGCTCAGGACATTATGAAAGATTGGCTAATCTGCATTTGGCTAGTGCTGGTAAACGAGTGAAATCCAGAGCCAAGAAACCAAGACGTAAGTCTGTCTGGGGTCCTCCTTCTGGTACATCTCTTGGTAAACGAACATTGATTGATGAATCTTCTGATTCTGACATCGAGTTTACTCCTGTTTCAAAGACACATAAGCCGATTTCTACTTCTATTGCTGCTGCTGCAACTACTCAAGGTGTTGAAGATGATGAATTTGTTGATTCTTTGCTTATTACACCTCAGCCATCTCAACATAATTCTCCAGTTATAAATCCTGCTTCTAAAGTTCCTACTCAATCTCAAGCTGGTCCTTCTATGTCTTCTGATTCTGAAAGAATTACATATCTTGAATCTCAAGTTATTGCTTTACAAAGTCAAGTTGATGTTCTTGTGGCTACTGATTCTAAAAGAGAGTTAGCCATTCAAGATCAATCTAAGCAATTAGCTGAGATGAAACTTCTGGTTTCTAAGCTTGTAGAGCGTCTTGACGATCAGGGGGAGATGAGGTTACAAGATGCATGTCATAATGATTCTATTCAAAGAAAAGATGATGATGACAATGATCCCAGTGGCAAAATGGAAGGTGATCGTCAATACAAAGACATGAATCCTCTATCTAGGGTTCAAGGGGAGTCAACATCGGCTAGTATTGAAGGAAGTAAGAAGGGAAATGAAGTTAATGAGGAGATCCTGCTCTTAGAAGTCTTTCAAAATGATTCTGATATTGAAGATGAAGCTGAGAAGCTTGAATGTTTGGACGATATTGATGAGCTATTTGATGATCTAGAAGATGATATCTTAGATTATGAGGTTGAAGAAGGAGAAATTATTGAGATAGAGATTGAGAAAAGTAACGCTGATATTACTTACGAAGGCTGTGATGGTCTGAATGTGCCATGTAACTTCATCCTAGATGATTTTATTCCTGAATTTTCCAATGAAGGAATAACTGATTCTGTGGACTCTACTGAAGATGCATCAAAGCCTGATGATTCTGCTCAATCAAAGTTGGAAACTGAAACTACTCAGTCCATGCCTTCCATGTTATATGAAGAACCAGTGATGTATAGGAATACTGGTATGACAAAGGAGCAATGATGAGAAAGTCTCCTGTATTACCTGCTCAGAAAGAAAAGTATGTAAAAAAAGAGAGGTGTATTGGAAGAATCATAAGTTGGTTCTATGATGAGGAAGTGAAACTATTAGCATTAAAATATCAAATGGTTTACAATACTTGATGCCAAGGATCAAGTATTTTAATACCTTACCGAGGTGTGAAATGAATGGTCTAGCTATGAAGCCATTGATAAATAGATCAAAGTTTGGTTTAGCAGATGTGATTGTAAATCTGATAAGCAGAGAAGGTGGATCTAATAAGTATCAAAAGTTGAATCCTCAGAAAGGTAAGAGAGTGAAGCTTGTTGATCCTAAAAGTGGCGTGACAACTTGGAAATACAAGTTTAAACCAGTTAAAGCAGTGAATAAGATTCCATTAAGGAAGATACCACAAGACTTTCTTGGAAACATGAAGTGGTGGTATGTTGATGTGAATACAAAAGAAGCAAGAGTTGAGGATAAAGAGAATAAGGTGATAGTAAGATTTTATGATGTAATGAATTGGATAAACTTCTCAAAGAAAGACCAGAGAGGATTAAAGAAGAATGAGATAATGTTCACAAAGGAATGGAGAGAGCAAGGATTACAATATAAGAGAGTGTTGGAGATATGTCACAAGTATGGAGTGCATGCTGGCAGCAAGTTACTTGAGAATTGGAAGAGTTCGTCATAAAGACTGAAGATAGAAGATCAAGCTATTGTCAAGGGGGAGTCTGCTAGGACATAGTTGTGTGACAAAAGCACGTAATAGTTTAGATCTATATGTCTTTATGTTTTGTATTGTTTGTTTTTAGTCTAAGTGTTGTAAGTTATGCTAGAGGCGAACTTAACAAGTTTGCCTAGTCTTAGTAGACGCGAACTTACTAAGTTCGCCTATAGCAGAACAAAGTCTATAAATAGAGTTTACATGTTCAGTTTTTGTAATGCTTTTGAATGTTCAAGTCTTAGTTCTGTAAACTCTGTGATTAAGTGAAATACAAGAGAAGATTATTTACATTGTTGTGATTGTTACTGTTTCTATCATCTCGTATACACAATCAGTGATACGGTAGGATTCTGCACTCCGTGTTGTTGATGTGTCACGTCTCAAGTACGATCAATAGGAGAGTCATGTGGACCTACACCATCATGAGTTCGGTGCTCCTTATGTTACTCAACAAAATGGTGTTGCTAAGAGGAAGAATAGAACTGTTATTGAGACGTTTCGTACTATGTTATCTGATTCAAAGTTGCCCGTTACATTTTGGGCTAAGGCGATGAATACAGCTTGTCATGTTCTCAATAGGGTTTTGACCGTGAAGAAACATAACAAGACCTATTATGAATTTCTGAACAATCGAAAACCTAATTTGGCATATCTTTTGCCTTTTGGAAATCCATGTACCTTATTAAAGACTCGCGATGTTCCTACTAAATTTAGCTCAAAAGCAATTGAGGGAATTTTCTTGGGATACGTTGCCAATTCTCATAACAAGAGAGTCTTTAACAAAGAATCACGTTAAATTGAAGAATGGTTTCATATTGATTGTGATAATCGTTCTGTTCCTCAAGATGCAAAAGGTCCTTCTTGGTCATTTGTTTATGATGCGTTATTCAGATCTTTCAATGTTCCTCCTACAGTTTCTCCAGCCGAAGCAGAAATGTTTTATCAGTCCTACTGCAATAATGATTCATTTATCGATCCATGTTCGGTTATTCCGATTGGGGGTACTTCTCCAGTTGACACGAATATAGCTTTAACTTCGGGCCTAACATAAGAAGGTGATAGTGAGGATGATGAAGTTGTGTTCCAAGAATCGTCTAACGACATTCAGGACATAGTTGATGATTCATCTGCACCGGCATCACTTGAGGGGGAGTTGCCTTCTAATCTTGATGTTGTTATTCAAACTTCGGATATTCCCCAATCCCGTGTGCATAAGCACCATCCCACTAACAACATTATTGGTGATTTTAATGCAGGTGTTCAAACGAGACATCGTACACTTGCTGAAAATTCATGTTTGTATGCTCAAATTGTTGATACAGGTATCTTGGAGACGTGTTTGCATGCTTGCTTCATTTCTCAAACTGAACCTAAAAATGTGGTTGAGGCTCTAGATGATGATTGTTGGATTGAGGCCATGCAAGAGGAATTGACTCAATTTGATAAGTTGCATGTTTGGGACTTGGTTGACTTACCCAAAGGTTCAAGATCCATTGGCACAAAGTGGCTATTCAAATGCAAACGTGATGTTCGTGGTGTTGGGCTATGCAATAAGGCAAGACTTGTTGTTCAAGGATTTAATCAGCAAGAAGGAGTTGATACACCGAAGTTTATACACAAGTTGCGAGGATTGAGGCGATCAGATTGTTTCTAGCATATGCTTCTCTCAAGGGTTTCAAGGTTTTTTAGTTGGATGTACAGAGTGCTTTCTATATGGAAAGGTAAAGGAAGAGGTTTATGTGAAACAGCCGCCTGGTTTTAAAGATCCCAAGAATCCTGATAAAGTCCTTAAATTGGATAAAGCGTTATACGGTCTTCATCAGGCTCCTCGTGCATGGTACGAAACTCTGTTGGTGCATCTACTTGAGAATGGATTTGAGCGTGGTCAAATTGACTCTACCCTTTTCATTAGAAAAGAAGGGGGAGATATATTACTTGTTCAGATGTATGTGGATGACATAATTTTGGGATCGACGAATGTTGATATCTGTAAGACTTTGAAAGAGTGAGGAAGTTGAAATTCAAGATGAGCAGCATGGGAGAATTATCATTTTTTTTTGCCTTCAAGTTGATCAAAAGGAAGATGGTTTTTACATTCATCAAACGAAATATGTTGTTAATATTCTCAAGAAATTTGATATGGCAAATGCTTCAACTTTCAATAATCTAATTTTTGTTAATCGCAAACTAGATAATGACCTAAAAGGGAAAGAGGTGGATTGTCAGTTATACAGAGGAATGATTGGGTCTTTAATGTATCTGACAGCGTCACGTCCGGATATTATTTTTGCTGTATGCTTGTGTTCAAGGTTTTAGTCTAAACCAAAGGAATCTCATCTGATTGTTGTTAAGCGAATCTTTCGATACTTAAAGAGTACACCAAAGTTGGGATTGTGGTATCCCATTAATTCTGATTTTGACTTCAAAGCTTATACAAATTCGGATTATGGAGGTTGTGGTTTGGATAGAAAATCGATGTCTGGTGGTTGTCAATTCTTAGGGAATAGGCATGTGTCCTGGCAATGCAAAATGCAAACCTCGGTTGCAACTTCAACATGTGACGCAGAATACATTGCAGCGGCCAGTTGTTGTTCCCAAATCCTATGGATTCAACAATAGTTGAGGGATTATGGTTTGAACTTCACAGGGACACCAATGATGATTAATAACACAGCCACCATGTCGATCACAACAAATCCTGTGAAACACTCAAAGACAAAGCACATTGAGATTCGACATCATTTCATTCGTGACTATGCAGAGAAGAAGTTGATTGAGCTGGTGAAAGTCCACACGAATGATAATTTTGCTAATTTGTTTACCAAAGCATTCGATCGTACACGGTTTAAATTTATTACTCAAATGATTGGTATGCTTAATCCAACGCGACAAAGGTTTTTCAAAAAGGTTTTTTATGGAAGTTTTTCTTTTAGTTTTCCAGATTATTTAAAGTAAATAGTTTTGTGCTTTATTTTTCATTATTTTTACTTGCTTTCTGAAAAACCAAAACAAATTTGAAAAAGATAAAACCGGCACTGCTTGATGTTAGAGAAGAAATGATAGTACATCAGTAGGTGATCACATACACATGACCTTAGAATGACTACCTGGTTTCTGTATTTATGTTTGTGCTTATATGATTTGATCTAAACTTCTTAGTCTGCACAAACATGAAATGATAGCTTCATGACTGCTTGACATTGCTATATATAAATTTTTAATTTGTATATTTGCATGAAATTTGAATTGTCAGTAGGGTTGAAGCGTTTTAGTCCATTAGTAGTGTGAAAACATAATGGTCTATGTTTCAATTCTGATTTGAACCTATGGTATGCGGGGTGTGTGTGTTAAAAAATCATTATCAGATAAAGAATATGAGACTTAAGTATTTCATGAGACCAGTTTCGGACTATATTGAGTAGCACAATTGTTCAGTTCACTTCACTACCCATGCCCCGAAAAACATGCAATATGAAGTAAGACTAAGATATGTTTCTGACAATGTGTGTTGGAACATATACTTACCCTTGGATCAATTATCTTGATTCCATTGAATATATCCAGATAACAGTTGCATCACATTACCCTATGTCATTGAATCAATCGATTCCTTGATCAATCTTACTGTTTAAGAATTCCATTGGTACAATCTCACTGTTACTTTGAATCATGATACTTCATCCAAACCAAGCAACTTGAATCATTCTGATTCCATATATCCTTCGAGATCTGTTTCTTTTTCTGTGCTAATTGAGGTAGTTTCATCCTGGAGATTGATCTAATCTTTGCATAAGTCTCAATATGTCTTGAAGATAATGCAATTTAAATTTCTGTTAGCATATTTGTGGGGTACACATTAGTTTATATAAATGGTACTAACTCACAAGAATGTGGAATAAAAACGCTTCTAGTTTCAAATCTTATAATGCTGAAAACTTGGATTAACATGTAGTATATTGCAAATTCGGTATGAATAAGTTAGCATGTCATGATCTGATCTTGTTTACTTTGATGTTTATCGTGTATCATTTTATGAATGTTTTAGTATTTGAAAAGGAAATTTGAATGAACAAAGAGAGTTGTGATATCAGTGAGATAAAAGTTGAATATAAATTTCAAAACAATTGATAGTTTATGAACGCATGAAGTGTTAGTTCTGAGAGATTATTTGCTGAGATGTCATATAGTGTATTTGCCTTTTCTATTGATTCCTATGGATTGGATCCAAAACAATTCTTGAATGGGGTATTCAACTCCAGGTATGAATGGAAAACGACATCTTTATTGGTTCTATTTCCTATTTTTATGAAGAGAATGAATCTTTTTATCGAAGGATCAGAAAAAAAAGGGTCCGGATCTCCTGCGGGAATGATTTGGAAGAGCCAAAACCAAAAATAGTGGTATTTGCTAGCAACAACATAATGGAGGCAGTCAATCAATATAGATTGATCGAAATCTGATTCAAATCCATCATAGCATCCATAGGTACATAAGAAATGTATTGAATCGATTCTTTTTAATGAATAGATCCAATCGCAGAGAAAGGGCAGATGTATAGAACTTTTCAACGAGATAGTGCTTATTCAACTCTCTCAAAATGGAATCTATTCCAAACATATATGCCATGGTTCCTTACTTCGACAGGGTACAGATATCTAAAGTTTTTATTTTTAGATACTTTTTCAGACCTATTGCCGATACTAAGTAGTAGCCAAAAATTTGTATCCATTTTTCATGATATTATGCATGGATTAGATATATCATGGCGAATTCTTTAGAAAAAATTCTGTCTTCCACAATGGAATCTGATAAGTGAAAAGTGCTTGTTTGTTGAGCCAAGTATCTGTGAATATTCAGAATGCCATAGGTCAACCCTTAGATCTGCTAGGGTTTTTATATTCAGAATGTGTATGTGATAAATCAAAGATACTGATATGATCTTCTTACTCGCAGTTTTTGACCAAAAATATGTGCTTCTGTATATATAGATAAAAACCAAAAAGATTTTAATGTTTTTAGTATAAATTTTGTAATATCCAAAAATATGTTCTTTACTTGTTCATTTAGTTTTTTTACGAAAAATCCAAAAAGATTTTATTTCTATCTTCCATGAAAAATTCTTAATTATTTGGATTGAGTTGATGTACAGGTTTTGAGGTGATTGGATTGTCGAAAAAGTTGAAAAATGAAAATTTCAAATCTTTGGCTAAGTGTTGAGGAAGGCGAACTTTTTATGTTCGCTTCCAAAGTTCGCCATAAGGTGTGGCGAACTTATTAAGTTCGCTTGAGGTTGACGAACTTAACTTGTTGAGTATATTACGGAATCATGCGAACTTGATCAGTCTATCACGCTTGTTGACTCTTGCGAACATATCAGGCTATTTTATCTGTTTGTATTCAATATTGTTCAAATTTCTGTTGCGAGTTCAACGAATGTAACCTCATTCCATTTTGTCCATCTATTTGAACACAATTGTGATTTGTTCTTAGAAATTTAATCGCGACTGTCTCTCATCATGTTCATCATCATTTTGTGGATAAGATCTGAAAATAAATGTTCATATATGTTAATCGAGCGTTGGCGAGTTGGTAATTGTGTTTGATTGTGATGTATAACATCAAATTGTTCAAATTCAAATTCTGTGACTGTTAAAGGGTTTTAGCGAACATGATCAGGCGAACTTAACAAGTTCGCCTCTTGTAACTCTAAGTGAACTTGTTAAGTTCTCCTAGGGGAACCATTGTTGAAAGACTTAGCAATTTTTCAAAAGTTGTAATTTTTTTTATTTTATTTTTACTCTTATTTTGTTTTTGTTTTTCTTAATTTTGTTTGTTGTTTGAAAAATTGTGAGTGTCTAATCATTTGTTTTGAGCAGGTCATGGACCGTCGAGTTAAGTATAAGCATAATCAGGTGGCGTTACTTGACCCCGAGTTGGCCGAGGCAGCAAATTATCAGGAGATCATAAATTTTTTGAACCGGTCAAGGATAAATGTTGCCCTCTCAGCTAATCCTCATATTAGCTTGCAATATGTTCAACAGTTCTGGGAGACGGCGAAACAAGACACCAATGTTGAACCACATATGATTAGAGCTACTATTAACAACCAAGACATTGCAATTTCTGTTCAAGATATACGTACAGCTTTAGCTCTTGGTGGTGAGAATGTTGATCCTATCGGATTGCCGAATACCCAGATAATGGGTTGTTTTCAAAGGATGGGGTATAGAGGTAGACCGAATGATTCTCAAGCACGCAAGGGTGGTTTAGTGGGCCAGTGGCGGTACTTTATGCATGTGATTATTCAATGCTTATCTCCAAGGAAAGCTGGAACGGATGGTTTAAAGACGCCATTGCAAGCAGCCATGGTGTCTTTAAATCTGAATAGGCCGTTGAACTTTGCCTTATACTTTTACAGGGAGCTGGTTATGAAAATTACACCACATGAGGGTCAGGGTTTCTTAATGTACCTTATATTATTGAGAGTCATCTTAAATCATCTCATTCATGGTTTACCACCGGTGAACCCTAGGCTAACCTTGACTCCTATGACAAAGAGGATTTTCACTGATTGCTTCAATGTTAAGCACAAAATCCAGCCCTTATTCCTATGGCTACTCCTCTGTTTGGGCACATAATCAATCCTGGTTATGTTGTACCGCCAAACAATAATTGGATTCATGTTGATCCAGCTTTGGAATTACCTCCTGCTGATAATCAAGAGGATGAGGATGAGGAAGAGGAAGATGAAGAAGAAGGTAATGATGAGAATGATAGTGAAGAGACTGAGAGTGGTAATGATGATGGTGATAATAATAATGATGATGGTGATGACAATGATGATAATGATGATGATGATGGAAATGATGGTCGAAATGATGGAGTGAATGTTCAAGTAATTGTTGATGAGAATGCACCTCATGGTGAACATGTAGAGGTTGAAGAGACTAGCACCAGTTCATCTGGATTTGGTGAAGCAGATGATAATGAAGAAAGTTCCCAGGATTTTAGTCTTGAGCACTATGGTCAGTTGGCTAAAGTTCCTAGGGTTACTAGGAATGTATATGAGAAACGTCAGAAGTCTCTGGGTAAAAAGAAAGTAAAAGTTTCAAGACACAACTCTGTAAGGGGTCCTCCTCCCGATGCAGTACATGGAAAACAAAAGATACAAGATGAGACATCTACTTCTGAAGATGATGAGGCTCCGACAGCTAAAGGACCTAAACTGATGGCTTTGGCTATTCAAGCTGCTAAATCTGCACAAGAAGATAGGGAGTTTGTTGATTCTTTGATTATTACTCCAATTCCTTCACAGTCTAATACTCCACTTGCTACTCCCACTGTATCAAAGACTCAGGATGAAGCTGGTCCATCTACTCGAGATCCTCGTGATGAACGAATACTTACCTTAGAAACACAGGTTTCAGGGTTAAAGTCACAGGTAGATGATTTATTTGAAAGAGAAGCACAACGTGTTCTGGTCGTTAATGAACAAAACAAGGTGAAGGCAGAAATGCAAATCCTTGTAAGCCAGTTGGTAGAGCGTCTTGATGCTCAGGGCGAGAAGGTGGATAAGACTAAGTGTCACAGTATTGGGATTCAAAAGAATTTAGATGATGATGATGAACCGGATGTTGGTGACGGTTTGGGTGAGCGTCAAAACTCTAATACGAACCCTAGGTCATTAACTCAGGGGGAGTCAGAGGTTATTGTAGAAGCCAATATGTTGACTAGTGGTAATGATATAGAACAGGCTGAGGTTGATGCTGATATGTTAGATAATTCAATATTTAAAGACTCTGACATAAATGATGCAGATAAGATTGAATGTTTGTTAGACTTGGATGATTTGACAGATGATGAAGATACTGGTGAGGAGGAGTTAGAGGAGGGATAGATTGTTGAGGTGGATGTTGAGAGTGCTAAACAGAAAGTTGTTTATGAAGGGTTTGATTAACACGGATGTCTTTGACGATGATGTAACTCCTGAAGATTTGACAGAAGGTGTTGCAGAATCTGAAGAGTCTGATCCTATTACGGAAAACCAAAACCCTGATACTGCTGAGAGCTTGCCTAAAGATACTGAAATGTATAAGAATACAGGTATGACGAAGGCACAATGGGCAGAGATGGTGAAGAGTTGTAGAACTAAGTTTCCAGTCTCTCCAGCTACACCAGTTCAGAAATAGAGATACGTGAACAAAGAGAGATTCTCTGGCAGGATTATAAGTTGGTTCTATGATCATGAGTTCAAGCTATTTGCTTTGAAAAGATCAGACGGAGTTCAGTATTTGAAGCCAAGGCTAAAGTACTTTAACTCCTTACCAAGATGTGAAGTCAATGGGTTATCAACTAAGCCCTTGATTAACAGATCAGATAATGGAATAGCTGATTCGATAGCTAAGCAAATAAGAATTGAAGGAGGATCTGGTAAGTATGAGAAACTGAGACCTCAACAGGGAAAGAGAATAAAAGAAGATGATCCAGTTACTCAAAAGGTGATTTGAAGATACAAGTTCAAGCCTATGAGATCAGTACCGAAGATCCCTTTGAAGCTGATTGCCTATGATTGCTTGAATGATCTTAAATGGTGGTATGTGGTTGTCTATACGGGCGAAGCAGTGATAGAAGACATGAGTGGCAAGGTTATAGTAAAGTTTTTTTATGCTATGAACCTTGTTAACTTCTCAAGGTCTGATTAGAAGATGCTGAGACGTAGAGAGATCATGTACACAGACGAGAGTAGAGAGCAGGCGTTGCAGTACAAGATGGTGTTGTATGTATGCTTGAAACACAGAATTTGTGTAGGGAGCTCATTACCAATGAATTGGAAGAACAAGACTTAAAGATAAAGACCAAGCTGTTGTCAAGGGGGAGTCTGTTGGAGCATGTTATGTGACAACAAGCCTTGTAATAGATTTGTCTTTATGTTTTATGTTTTGTATTGTATCTTTTTAAGTTTGCACAAGCGAACTTAACATGTTTGCCTTCGCCTGAACTAAAGTTGGCGAACATGATAAGTTCGCCATATCCAGTTGTATTGTCTGTAAATAGTGCAGTAGTTGTTCTCATTTGTAACTTTGTATTTTCTGGAACTACTATGTGTGTGTTGTTTACAGATTGAATATAAGAAGCTTTTTATGATATCTTGTCTGTTGTGTGATTGTATTGCGTGTGTGAGTATTCGAGACGTACGTATGCGTTAGGATTCCGCACTTCGTATACGTATCACGTGTTTTACAGCAGAGATAGATCAATAGACCCGCTGGGACTTACATCATATCATAGCCAAGTTGACTTCCAATTAAATAAGGAAAAAGGGAAACGACGCCAACAACTTGATGTCGTTTATGGGTTTGAAATGCAGGTTTAGAAATGAAAAGGGTTTAGGCTCAATGGGGTTAACTTGGGGATAATGTTTAGAGTAGGTGAAAGAGGATAAGAAGGCTAAATAAAGTGGGTCAATCCTAATGCCTCAATCATTTTTATGCATTCTTTTAGTCAATGATCTTGAAATGTATATTTTACACAAGTTCTAACATGCGAAACACTAATTAGCAAACACTCAATCAAACGAAATGAGCATGCAAATTTTGGAAATGGTGTCAAAAACTTGATGTGTTATATGATAATGCAATGATAGGCTCAAATTCTCACATGAAACGGAAGATAAAGGGTTATAAAAGTAAAAATGTGCATAAACTTATTTCTTTCTTTCTGTTGTGTTTACAAATCTTCCCTATTTGTTTCCTTGATTCATTTTAACTGTATTTCAAATTATTGTTTTTATAAGATCGTTTTATCCAAATTATTTTAAGACTTTTAGCTTTTTAGATCGTTTATGAAGCTTACAACTTTATATGTTGTTTTTGAAAACGTTTTAATGACTTCTATGCGTATTTCAATTCAAAGGATTGAATACTTGTTAATCATGCACATGTAATACTTGGGACACATTATGTTGTCGATGCTTTGGTGAGTTTCCTAACACCCATGCTTAGAATTTGACAATATCCTCTGATGTGCCATCATTTATACATATTTTACATGCATAATAACCCCCATATTATGGTACTAATTGAATAATAACCTTGCAATTTATGCTTAGAATACTTATATTTTGTAATTGCAGGTTATTCAGTGTTGAAAATACAAATGAAGCTAAATCCTATCAAGAACACCAAGAATTCAAGCTTCTAGAAGGTTTATTCCCGGAGCATTGACCCCCAAGAAGTCAAAATTGGTCAACAATAGTCAACAGGAGCTAAAAGACAAAAGTTGGGAGAAAACAGAGGGATGCAGTGAACAGGTTAAGTTCGCCTAAGGGAATGTTTAGGCGAACTTAACAAGCGAACTTAGGTTAAGTTCACCTAAGGGAATGTTTAGGCGAACTTAACAAGCGAACTTACTAAGTTCTCCTATAGAGTTATGGGTGAACTTGTTAAGTTCGCCTGCAGACTCAATTTGCCTATAAATAGGACATTAAGGTGTTCATTTGTAGTAAGCAATGCTAGAGTTAGTATACACAGAGAGGGAGTGATTCTCTGTGTGAAGTGAGTCACAATCCCTAGGTAGAGCTCACTTAGGGATTGCAATTGGAGCTTAAACGTAGAGATGTACACTTCTTCGGTATTGTAATCTGTGATGACGAGTTCGTTATCGATTCCGCAACACAAGCCATGTATGGCTTGCACCCACGCACCATGTACTTTGTTGCCTTCACAAAAGAACACAACTTAACCTTACCTTTCTTCTCACCTTCTATGTAAATGGACTCACCCGACAGGGAATCAAGTTGTATCGCCTTAGGTCCACATAGAATATTCTCTTTGTTCTTTGACAACCAATCCATCCCCACTATCACATCAAAATCCCCCATGGTCATAGGAATTAAGTCTATAAGGAACGTTTCACCCGCCGCCCTTAACTTGTAATTCCTATAAATATCGAAAACTAAGAAACTCTTATCATTTGCCGCCTCGATTAGAGGGTTCATCTAACTTTCTACTTAGAAACGAAGAATGCTTAACAAATTTCAAGGACACAAATGAACGACTAGCCCCCGAATAAAAAAGAACTAGTGCAGGTAAAGAGTTAATCTTGAATCTACCTGACACCACCTCCGAGTTCGTATTCGCCTCTTCAGCCGAGATGTGGAAAGCCCTACCCTTTGGCTTTGGCATCTCTATCTTCTTTTCGTTTCCACCTTGCTTCAACTCGGGACAATCCACCCTATTGTGCCCGGGCTTGTAACAATTATAGCACAAGTGAATTTGGCTTGAACATTGATTAGCCATGTGCCCCGGCTTCCCACATTTATAACAATTTCATGTCCCCTTCGTACATTCACCAAAATGTTCTTCCCACAACTCTTGCACCCCCGGGAAGAGAACTTGTTAAACGACTTTTTGCTAGGGCTCCCGCCCTTTATCTTCTTCACAACTTGATCCACAATTTCCCGCTTTCTCTTTTCACCTCTAGATTCTTGTCTCCTCAACTCCACCTCTCTTTCTCGACACCTGTTTATTAAATCTACAAAGTGGTAAAAGAGGATGGAGATATGCTATCTCTAAACTCCACAGTCAACATAGCATAAAATCTATCAATCTTTGCCTTTTCGGTCGACACCACGTCCGGACAGAACTTGGCGTGATCAAAGAAGACCCCTGCCAATTCATCAATTGAGTCAGTCGTTTCCCTCATGAGGAGGAACTCCTCAGTCATCCTATCCACTGCGGCTTGTGGGCAATGGTATTTCAGAAAAGCCGTCTTGAACTCCTCCCAAGTTATGGAGGTCACCCCTCTCCTTTCGGAGATTCAATAACCATTCTTTTGCCCTCCCAGTCAACAGAGGCACACTGAACATCACTCTATCATCGGGCTTACATATGGTCGTTTCAATGTTTGATTCCATATCCACCACCCACATGTGGCTAAGGATCGGGTCCACTTGCCCATCATACTCTTAGGGCTTGATCACCATAAAATCCTTTAGAGTACAACCTTGTGGTTCCCTCTCCTTTTCCATCATTACCTCCTCGAGAGTAAGCTTAATAGCCCCTCTCATTTCCTCCATTAGCAAGGATGTGGCTTGCTCAAAGGCCTTGTCCACTTCTTCCTTAATCATCTCTTGGATTCTTGTATCCAATGGTTCGTTGTTCGCTTCGTCCGTCATCTCTAAACTGAGAACTAGAACAAAAACACCTTAATTCCCTTACACTTTCAATAACATAGGTATCCGTCACACCTTTACTCTTATATGTATTAAGTATATATATATATATCTACCTATATACATACATACATATATAATCACCTTCACCTAATCCTTGCGAATGTCCATTGTTATATGGTTATCATAAAGACCTTTGCACATCTCGTCTTATTAATCATATTTGCTAGATATGTTTAATAATACGTTATGCTCAATTGTAATTATCATCTCCGTATAAAAAATTACAAAACAAGTTTTGGCACACATAACACCTTGTCATTCAATCATACATATACATATACGTCATATATATATATATATATATATATATATATATATATATATAACCACCTTATCAAAACATTACTAACCTTTCACTTCTGAAAGCTCCTAGTCTTGGTCAACTCCTTCTTGGATTATCGTATTATTCCCCCATATCAAGAGCATCCGGTTTGAGTTTGGTGCCACCCACAACAAATCCGTCAAACCACTACTCTGATACCAAGTTGTAACACCCATAATTCAAACACCGGTTATTTAATTATTTATTACGTGGAAGCATTCATCCCAAGATTTGTTTTTTTATAATGTTCGCGTGTCGTGAACTTCTGGAGCCCTCCCTTCGCGTGCCGCGAGTGAGTCTCAAATACACCAGACCAAGAAACTGGTTCTTCGTGTGTCGCGAAGAACCTTCTCCTGGTCTTCGTGTGGCGCGAAAATATTTAATAAACAGAAAGTTTAGTTTTATGCCCAGTTCCAACACTTAGCCAAAATTACCACCATTTACCATTTCCAACTTGACACAAAATCTCCCAACACTAGGGTTTTTGTTTAAAATATACATACATCATTCTAAACATCAAAACTACATAGTTCAAGTATCATTTACATCCTTTTAAAGGATTTCTATTTACCCCCAAAACATTTAATATGCATACGAGAACCCGCCAATGCCTTGGACTTGAGTTTGATTACATCGGAGCTTTTCCTACATAATACCACATATGTCACCATTAGTAATGAAGATAAAACATAACAAAAAAGTAAAATCTACTTGTTTTCACCTATTCACCCATTTGACCCGTTTCCACCCAATTTCCCATTAGGCTACATATCACTTGCATATCACCTACAAGTTTCATTATTTTCATTTAAAATTCATGATGGCACATAGGCCATAACTTCATCACCACATTTCCATTATGATTCTTAGATCATAACTTCATCACCCATTTCCATTATGGCATTTAAACCATAACTTCATTACCACATTTCCATTATGATACTTAGATCATAAACTCATATCCACATTTCCATTGTAGTATTAATACCATAACCTCATATCCGCATTTCCATTATAGTAATACAACTATAACTACATTCATTCACTTCTATACACATTCATAACACTTAACACATTATGCATACAACATTGCAAATATCACCAAATATCAACAATACTAAGTAAGTGCAAAAGCACTTACCTTTCGGGTTTTAAGATCCAGTTCCACCTTCACGATTTTCATGTTGATTACCTAAACATATACACCTAGTTTAGTAATCTAACATACATCAAAATCACATTTTAATTGGGTTCACAACCCAATCTTCTATTTCCTACCCAAACTGACCCTGTTTGGGTTATTCCCATATCCAAACACCCTTTTTTCATCCAAACTCACCTACTTGAGTTTCATTACCATTCCTTAACACTAACTTTTCATTTAATCTTTAACATTAGATTAATTTAGTGTTCATTCAAGTGTCTAACTTCATATAAACACTTAATCATCATTAATTCATCATTCTATCATCATAATCCAAAAACCCCCAATTCATTCCATATGAACCCTAAATTCTCATAATCAAAATCAAAAGGTTCTATGATGTTATTCACCACTCTTTACCTTTAGTTTAGCTAGATTATCAACAATCTATCACCAATTAACAACATGCATCATCAAATTTTGGTTTTCTACAAAACCCATCTACAAACTCAACAATGGTGAAATCATATGGATGATACTCACTTACTTGATGTTAGCGAAGTGATGTGCAAGCCAAAACCTCCACAAATCAAGGTTCGATTGCATGAATTTGCTTCAACACCCTTTTCTCTCTTTTCTCTTTTAAAGCATCGACCCTTCACCAAAGAATCTTCTCAATTTTGACTTCAACAAGTCAAATATGGCAGATTTTCCATATTTATAAGTTTAGTCCCTCAACTTTCATTTCACCCATTTCATTCCAAAATTAGTTAAAAACTAATATAACCCCATCACTAACTTGAAACCCACTTGTTTCAACTTATTTCTAAAATATTATTTTCACCATAATATTAATTAAAAATATTTATTTATTTAAAAACGAAACCCAGATTTTGGTTCGTTACATCGACCGTGATAGATGGTGACCAGATAGGCTGGTGGCGATGCCACCCTGTCAACGGTTACACCTATAACCGGTAACAATGATATGTGTCCAGGTAAACAAATCATCAAACATTGTTCAAAGTCAAAAACCACAAATATCAAAGATGAAAGATGAAGAGAGTATCTACTGGAAAGGAGGACTCTCCCATTGTGGGTGCGGGCCGGGACGCTGCTGATACTGCTGATGGGCATACGGATCATGAGTGTGATCGTAAAAGTCCTGCCGCATGCTATCCATCGTGTGTCCCAATTCACCCATGCGGATCATCAAATCCAACATAGTGGGATCAGCAGTGGTGTGATACACATCTGGGCCTTGATATCCCAGTCGCCCCCTTGGTACTTCCTCATCCTCGAACTCTTCAGCTTCACCTGTCCAAATGTTCCCCCGATGCCCCACTAACCTGTACACCCCCATTGAATTTCTTCATCATATTCATGTTAATCATCACTTGGGTGTCTATAGGTTGAATGGGCAGATCCATATCTTGGATTTGTCCAAGATTCATAGGGGACAAAACACCTAAGTATTGAGCCAGATGGGTGATGTATGGTCCTCCAAAGATGTGGCTGATGTAACTGTAGCGTGTGGCTCGGGTAAAGAATTTGGCCAAGCTTTAGGCTAGGTTACAGGGAACTTGATCAATCAGACAATGGAGATGGAAGAGGTCTCTCACGGTTACCACCCCCGTGCAATCATTCCTCCAATAGAAATGACAATACATCGATGCAGATAACGGTAGAGAGGGTGTTTTATCCTGGTGCTTTTCTGGGTATGCGGGTCAAAGGGTCCTGACCTGATTCTGTTCCAAAATGCCGAGGCTTCACCTTCTACAAACTCTGATTTACTTTCGGTGAAGATCGGTTCTGTTTTCTCCCTATGCCTAAACAATCCCATATTTATCCCAAATTCTGACAAAGTCATTACATACCACTGTCTAACCATCCTAAATCTCATGCGGTCTTGCATCTCCATATTTACCACCGACCTATCGAACTCAAAAGAAGCTAAGAACTCAAGAGTGAGCTCGTAGTATGTTGCTTCTTTAATATCAAAGAACCTCTACCAAGGTTTCATGATTAGAGGAACTACACTCTATAGGAGATTACCATCCTCCAATGTTGGATAGCAGATGGTTTTATGTATCCCAAAGGTTTGTGTTAGTAAGGTGGCTAAGAGCTTGTAAGAATGAACCTCGATGGCATCATTGGGGTCAGAGATAAGCCATGGGTGCAAGTCCTGTGGTAACTCCGGCATAGGTTACGGATTGAAAGGTGGTGGAGGAGTTGGTGGTGACCACTCATTCGGGCAGACGAAGATGATCCTGTACGGGATCCCGAACGAGTATACCTTCTTTTCGTCCTGCTTGCCTGGATGATTCAGCCATTTCCTATACAACAACGAATTGAGTTAGTATAGGGAAAATATCATTGCACATAAGGCAATGACTCTAAAAATTTGATATGTCATAAAAATTATGCATATATATTTTAGGACCACTCAAAGAAAATTTAAATTTATGCATTGTTATGGCGTGTTTATATGTTCCAAGTCCATAATTGGTTAATTGCAATTTATCCAAACAAGACTCAAATTCAAACAATGGTATTTTGACTTTTGAAAGTCAAACTTGTTAAAATTTTTGACCTAGTTTATCAAATTAACAATTTTTCCAATAAGCTATACTACAATTTAAACATATATATAAAAGATTCATGCTTCAATTCACACAATTAAGGTCAAATCTTCTAAGCAAAAGTCAAGAACCCAAATCATAAGAGTGGAACAAATCTGTCTAAATGAGGCTAAAACAAGTTACATTGTGATCTAACATGGTCAAATATGCATTTAGATTAAGCAATAAGTTCAGATTCAACATATTTATACCAAAATTCAAAACAAAACCCTATCCCCTATTTGAACAAAATTATCCATAGTTGAAGCAAGAATCGACACAAAAACGATAATGGACAAGTTTACATAGCTTGGGGGAGAGATTAGAGTGGAGAAACGAGAGAAATAGTGAAAAATCAGAGGTTTTGAGGTTATTTCGGTCGGAACCGAGAGTGTTTGGGGTTTTGAGAAAACTGATGCTACTGTTGTCTTTTAACCCAAACCTGCTTTTGGCTAATGCACGGTCGTGCATTGTGATACATGGCCGTGCATTCCCTCCGTTGGACCAGTTTTTTTTTAGCTTAGTGTTTTCAGAAAATAAATTTTATGTTTTTAATTAAAAATTAATTATAAATTAACTTAACTTTTTCCAAAACGTATTACCTGAAAGATATAACAGTGGTCAACGGGGAATGACACCAACAAAAATCCCGAACTTATACTTGGAAACTTACCTCATTTTGTGCAATCCAAAATCAGCGTATCAAGCTTGCCATTTTCAAAAACAAAAATGTTACTCACGTAAAAACCGTTCAAAAGCGTTACGCCTAATAAAAAAAATATTTTTGCTTTCGAATGGCGGTACTTATGTTTGTTCATTTTTAACAAAAATTCTGCGGTCCGGATCCTTGAATATTCCTGCAAAGATAGATATAAGTAACACAAATACCATGACTCAAAAAAAGGAAATATAAAAATAGTCAGTCCAACGATATAGGTCTTTCGGAGAATTATCGTGTCCCTAGCAGCAGCACTAAAAACTTGATGTGTTTGTTTAAATATATAAAAATATAAATAAATATATTTTTAGGATGATTTCACAAGATCAGGTTTTAAATTTATAAAATGATAATTACTTTAACTTAAAACACACACAATAAGCAAGTGCACCTATCGCAGCGTAATATAGTTAGGTAAGAACCAAGCATCGAACCATGGACATGGATCCCGTACTCAACCCTCGTTATTGTCTGACTACGATAATAAGTTGGAAAATAGGTTTTGTTTAAAAGGAAAACTAAAAAGTTAAGAAATGTAATTAGAAATATTATTCTGTTTAAGGTGTTACTCTAGTTGTTATCCCTTGTTAATTAATGTTGTATTTAAAGTAAGCTTGGTCATAGTTACTAGTACTAACCCTTTCGATAGGGGAGTTAGTATGTCGTAACGGAACAGTGAATACAATCGTCCTACTGTTCCTTAATGAATATAACGAACCCTAAATGGGGTGTCAAGTCCGTCGGTATCATCACAATTCATTATTCGGATTTATTATCCTTGTGACTGACATACGTCTGGTCTTGTAACTTCTTCCGGTAAGTCAGAATGCACGACTTCCTCCAAAGGTAGTTTATGATTGCTCGGACCTAACTAATTATGTTCTTAAATAGTTGTCTTTAATTATAATATTATTTAAAATAAATAAGACTTTCCTTCTCAAGATCAAACCCCATGGCTCCTGCTAGAAGTCCTCTACAAGCGGATACGAGAGAAGTAGAGAATTACTGACACAAACCGCCCGGTCTGGTTAGGGTTCAAATGACCTGCTGAATACCCAAACCTCCAATCAACCATAATATGATCCAATCAACCATAATATGAAATATATACTAACCGGCTGGACTAGCACCAAGATTTGTATTAGACCGTGCAAACTTTGAATAAGCTTCCCGAACAAGAAGTCTTGCTTGAGTAAAGACTTTAAAAACATAACTTACTAAAAATACTTCAATAATTAATTAAAGTTCAACCAACTCGAGCAACACAAGAGAGCTAGCCATGAATGACCATACAAGTGACTTCACTAACCCTTTGATAATGTGTGGAAGTATTCCAACGCCAAAGGAGAGTGGGTATAGGTTGCCTATTGTTTCACTCGAGCGAGAAGAATAAGTTCATATAACAAGACTTAGAAAAGAAAATAGAATAAAAAAGCTAAATGGACAAAACCGAGAGAGTTCCGGCTCTTAGCAGATCTCTAAGACCTTACCTACCCTTGATCTTGGACACCTAAAACACTAGAATGTGCTTGATATTTATAGACTCGGAATTTGGTAATGCACGGCTGTGCATTGGGATGCACGGTCGTGCAAAGCACTCATTTCTTGCACGTGAGGGAATCTAGCAGAGCAGGAAAGGACGGGGGCACATGGTACCATTTGCACGGCCGTGCAATGGGATGCATGACTGTGCAAAGCCCAATTTTGACTAGTTACTTTATTTTGACTTCTGGGCTGACTCCATGCGTCAAGTTTCGTTCAATTGGCTTCCGAATGATGATTTAGCCTTGTTTTTGGGTGTTTCCTTCATGTTTTTGTATGCGATGGTTAATTATCCTGTTGTAACATAAATAAGTGGATTAAGTATAATATCTTATCATATTCTCTATAATTTGTGCTATTCATGGGGGTAATTGTGCATGTAAAACATGTATAAATGATGGTACATCAGTATTCTTCACGTATCCTGATATTCTCCTTAGTTCTTCCTCTTGATAGTTTGAGTCGACCTCAGTTTATTGCATTTATAGTTATAATCTTCAATGTAGTAAACCCCCAAAACCAATTCAATCTTAGTCCGAGTCAGAGTCTAGTTTTGTTACATAGTGTCTCTAGGGTTCGATAACTCGGTTTACCATTAAGCAGTGCCACACTCGATAGGTACACTTCCTGTCAGTGTGATTTAGTTCATAGGTTTTCCATTTATTACTTAAGAGTTTAGGTTAGGTTTAGTAGTTATTTTTATAGATCGTATGGACGACATCAACTAACCTGTGCAGATTGATCACCCGGAATTTCTGCTTATCGAAACTAGTTTCAATCGAAACTAGTAGCTTCTGTGTGCTTTTGGATTTTTTGCTAAGTGTTCATCATTGAAACTTGTTGTTTCCGGAGTTTGTTTCTTTAATCGAAACTAGAAGTTTCAGGCAATCCTTGTTAAATTGAAACTAGGAGTTTCGGTCACCATATTCTCAATCGAAACTAAGTAGTTTAGATCAACCCTGTTCAACCGAAACTAGCTACTGTTTTGTTTCAAGTTTTGGAGATTGTGGCAACTTCAATCACAAATGAGTACTCTAGAGGAAATAAACCACATGTTCTTGTGTCAACAAGAGATTTTGATGAGTAGACCAAGAAGATGAAGACCTTCTTTCAATTTCATGATCACACCTTATTGAACTCCATCACCGATGGTCCCCACAAACCCGTTGTCACTACTACAGATGTTCAGCATCCTAAGACTGTGGCTGAATATGATGACAAGGACATTGTCTTGATTACACGAGACAATAAGGCTATGGGACTATTGTTATGGCCCTTCCTATGGATATCTTCAACACTTTTGCTGAGTACACCACAGCCAAAGACTTATGGGTAGCTTTTTGTACTAGATTTGTGGGAAGTGCTGAAGTTAGGGAGAGTAAGAGAGATCTTATCAAGAAGAAATATGAAATGTTCAGCAATGTTAGAGGAGAATCTATGTCTGACCTAATCAACTGATTCTCAAGTATTGTGTCAAGACTGAAAGTGACGGGTGTTGAGTATCCAACTGTGGAGTTGAACAATAAACTGTTAGATGCTCTTCCTGAGGAATGGAATATGTACCGCATCATGATTAAGAAGACTGAAAAGCTGAGCAATCTATCACAACAGGAACTTTACAGCATCCTTGAGTCTTATGAGAGTGAAATCAAGAAAGAAGCGGTCACTCCCACCAACGAGTCTGGAAACACCACTCTTATTGTTGGTTCTAGCTCTTCCAGTGTTTCTTACTTTCAGACTGATGTTCCACCATCTGCTACTGGAATTCAATCTACTAGTTCCTCTACTCCTTAGAAGACAACAACTATGATTCCTGATGAATATTGTCACACCCCGACCGATGGCGGAATCATCGAGGCGGACAATGTGATGATTGTTCATAAGCACATGATCTACTAAGGTTGCATAATTCATTAATAAGATCTAAATATCAAATATCCAAATACAAATCAAGTTACAACACTCTATTCTAGAATATTACACATAATTATTTTACTAGGTCCAAAAGCCTTATGTGTAGCACCTTCAACACATAGTCACACAATCACATATCTTCACCTGAAACGTAATCCAAAACAAGTGTCAACTACGAGAGTTGGTGAGTTTACGTATGTTTAAATAAAGTAAAAGTTTAGTTTAAAACGTTTATACAATTCATAGTTTGACATGGTATGATATGGCATAATGTGGAGAATTCACTATATGTATACCAATTGTAAGCATGTAATTATGTATATAAGCATATAGGTTTAACGTGATAGGCATAGCATACCGCTACCCTAAAAGTGATAGGCATGGAATCAAGACTATGTGGGTTACACATAATTTAAACCATCCTAAAAGTATTCATAGCATAACAAGTGATCAAGCACAAAAGCACAATAATCTACGCATGTAAACACAAGTTGAATTGTATGTAAGTAAGCACAGATTACGTTTCACCCCAAAATGTATAAAAATGTAAATAGGGGATATGTAACTCACCTTGCAGCGAGGGTTTTACTTCACGCGCGTTGGTGATATTTGTATTGTTGTTATGCACGATGTAATCCTATGTAAATAAATATGTATCAAATATGTATTCGCGTACGTGTACATTTGTTTAAATATATATGGGTCTACAAACGGAACAACCTTTGCGAAAATGATATGTTTTAAAATCGTTGTAGGAACAAATATTAATTTTTGTAAGACTTTTGTATTTTTATAAAAAATCCAAATTAAATATTTAAACTTCTTGGAAATATACTTTTTATAAAATTTGCATTTTTATAAGCCATAATTTGCATACTTTAAGTTTCGTGGAAATATTATATTTTTAATAAAAAATTTTCGTGTATTTATTTTATTTATAAAATATTAGTCCATTATTTTTCATGCTTCAAAATGGGTAATTATTTTATAAAACATTGGGTTTATATATATATATATATATATATATATTTTTAAAAGTTTAACGGGTTTGAACCCGCGTATAAAATCGTTTGGTTTGTTTAAAGTAAACGAGACGAGTTTCGGGTTCGAAGTAATTATTAAAGTGTTAAAAATAATTTAAAATATCAAAATAATTAAATTTATTTAAAATTGTGGACTAGGTTGGATCGGGTTGACCCAGACCCGAATCCAGGTCCAACGGTTAGGGTCTGGGGGGTCCATGGGTTGGTCAAACTAGTGATCAACAAGAATAAATAAAATAAAAAGGTGTGGACGGGGATCGAACTCGGGACCTGTTTGTTATCGGGGACGAGTGTGACCAGCCGGGCTATAAGCCCATCGCTGATCATTACCAGCATTTAAACTACATAACAAGTCCTTCTTTTCGTCCCTGAGTTCTTGGCAACACAAGCCGGTCTCCGGCAATGTTCTATTTAGCTTGGATACGAGGCCAAAAGACCAATGGCTATGTGGGTTAGCTAACCAGAACATAGACGAAAGTAAAGGAACAAAATGTACGAGTTATACATGTCTTGAATAGGTCTGCGAAGTCGAGATAGAAGCCGAGGATGCCCAAAACTGAACTTGAACCTCGGGGTCAAATCGAGAACTCAGAAGGCAGTGTGAGCTTCGAAACGACGAGACGAACACGATGGTACAGTCACTTTGGGGAGGGAGTAGACGGAGATGATGGGATGATCGAATGATGTTCCGGAGATGAACTTTTATGCCATAACATAAATCCGATAGTACAAAAAGCAATTGGGTGTATGGTCGCACGCGTCTTGACAAGACAATTCGAACGAGCTAGGTAGTGGCTGTTGAGGTACAGCAGGTCGGCCGAATTTGAGGGGTTTGTCTTCGGAGGACAAATGGTGTCGTGGGATTTCGATGATGAAAAGGTAAATTAGTTGGGGGAACATGATCGCACGAGGAAGGCGAGTACGATGGTGTAGGTTTTAGGTGTGGAGGTGCAGTGGGACAAGGCTGTCGGGCTCGCCGGAAAGGTGGTTTACCCGCCGGACCAAGGGACAGGGAGACCGGAAACACGAAATGAATTTTGGCAGTTTTGGTCCCTGTGGTTTGAAAATGTTTAAAACAGACCTCGGAATGATTTCAAAACAACCCCTAAAGTTCTGTTTAATTCTAAATAGCCCCCTGACTTTAATTTTAATTATAAAATTTAATTTCTTTTTCAACTTTAATTAATTTATTTTATACTTATATATTTTATAAATCCATTTTCTTTAATAAAACCATTTTTTTTTATAATTATCATTTTGAAATAATGCATTAAATTACTTATTTAAATCATTAAGTTTATTTAACTTAAATTCTTTTAAACTAAAATGAAATTTAAGTTTATAAAATTTATAAAACTTATGTTTTTATTTAAAATCCATCTTTTTAAATGGTTAATTTAATAAAATTGAAAACCATCGATTTATTTATATAAATTATCTAATTTAATAACATAATTTATATAGTTTATAACCTTAAAATATTTTTAAAATTTACTTTTAAAAATACATAAATTGTATGCCAATTTGTATAAATTTGATTAAATATATGTGTATATGTTTTGAAATAGAATGTTAATATTTATGTGACAAATTTTACAACTAAAATTTCGAAAGGTCACAGTCTCCCCAAGTTGAAGGAATTTCGTCCCGAAATTCGATTTACGAAGGTTATAGAAGCGGGGAAAAAGATGTCAAAAGACTTAGGATGGAATTACTTTACCAGGGGAAGATTTAGCGGGGAAATATCGTATGATAACGGATGACGATGGTAATTCGAGTCGAGTTGTCAATTAGTTGATCTAATAGTATAATGAGTTTTATGCCTACAATTGTTCATACAACGCATGAATGTAAACTACTAGAAACCATACTTAACGTTATTGGTGCCTATCACCTTGTGACATGGCATTTTCCTTTAAAACTCCACCCCATTGGTGTTAATATTTTTAAATTTTACTAAAACATTTTCTAAAACCGGTCCTCCTCCTAGTACTTATGCATGGTTTATACTCGTTATATCAAGTGGGTTTATGTATAGGGTGTACCAACGGCTAATCTACCACCCCTTTGATATACCGGGGATTCCCCGTGCATAATTACTAGGATTTAGACTTCAACAATTTAAGTAAACTTTGACAGAGCTAGTAAGTTGAATGACTAAATTTAAACATAATAGATTTGTTTCACAAAAGTATAGGAATGAGATGAATGGTGATAGCATAGCTGCTATGTGCAATCACGGGTTATAGAAATCATAGCAATGGATTTCCCATCCGCTATTTCCATGATATACGAGTTATCAAGATTGGTTGGTTGTTTAGCAAATAGTTGGTTAAAAACAAGAGACACAATTTTGAATATTGAATAAAACGGATGTATAAAGATAGTGAACAAAGGAACGTACCGTTGACAGTGTCGTCATTGGCCGGAGTCTTGTTAGCATTTATATTAAAGGCTCGTCCACGAGGACCACCTTGATTTTGAAGTCTTGGACATTGGTTCCGAAAGTGGTTTGGGTCTCCACATTCGTAACAGGCCCGTCCATAGGTGATAGCGAGAGGCATTGAATGATTGCCTTGAGTAGCTTGATTAACGATAGTGTGAGCACGGCAAGTAGTAACAACGTCTCCATAGCGTCCACATTTTGAGCATAGACGGCATGCAGCATGCGGGGCATGGTGATACTTGCAAGTAGGGCATTGGGGAAATGAACCTACATAGTTTCTCAGAATTTGACCCGCAGGAGTAACTTGGGTCACAGGCACGGCAGGAGTGACGGCCGCAAAGTTTTGGGCCTTACGCTTCCTATCATGACGGGAAGATTCGGGCTCTTTGTCCTTGTCGGACACGGAAGTAGCAGCTTTGTCGACCACTTTCTTGGTACCCTTCCTGGATAAGGTACCCGCTTTGACGTGATTGTCAGTCAACACAGCAGACAAACGGATAGCGTCTTCGAGAGTGGAGGGATTACTTCCCAATACGGTGTCTTGGAGCGGCATAGGCAGTCCACCTATGTATTTCTCAATTCCCCGCGCTAAGGGAGTAACCATGTGGGACACGAGCAGACTTAGTTCTTGAAAACGAGTGGTGTAAGCCAAATTCTCTCCGCTATCTTGGGTGAGATCCCAAAATTCAGCTTCGAGTTTCCTCATTTCGTTGCGAGGACAGAACTCGTCAGTCATAAGTCGTTTCATTTCATCCCAAGACAAGGACATAGCGGATTCGTTGCCTCGAGTACGTTTCTCACCGTTCCACCAGGTGAGTGCTCGTTTTTGGAAGACGCTGGAAGCATAACGGACTTTGAGGTTGTCGGGACAATCGCTGTTTAGGAAAGTACTCTCCATACTTTCAAACCATTGAAGAAGGCCAGTAGCACCTTCCGTCCCGAAGAATTTGGTGGGGTTACAAGAATTGAAATGCTTGAATGTGCAGTATGGTGGGTTTGCACCATTCCCTTGCGTATTAGACCCATCACTGTTGTTGTTAGCTTGGATCATTTGGCCTACTAGTTGAGTAAGTAGTGCAGCAAGGTCAGTGTTGGGATTGCTGGAGTTAGCATTAGTTGCGCGACGAGGAGGCATTCTATAAAATACCACGAGAAAAGACAAAATTTTATGAGACTTCGAACAAAATAGGCATACATGTGCCACAGTTGGTAGACTGTTCACAATAATGTAAGCAGGAACGCGAGATGACACTCATCATATCGCATGATAATGTATGTAAGTTCTGACTAAAACTGATCACATAATTCATTCAAAATTTATAACACTAAAGAATAGGGGAAATAAGCCATGAAATCTATTCCTAGGAGGATATGATAACATGGATCATTATTCGCGCGATAGGAATGGCCGGGATTCACATGTACTACAAATCGTTATTACGTGTGCACCCGTAGTAATGATTTGTTTTGCATGTTCGTCTAGTTCTTCCTACCTTGCTATAATGTCCCCAAATTTGAGTTTAAGTTCGGATTGTATCCTTGCGAATACATTGACTTATCAACGTTAATTAATTTCCCGAAACTTTCAAAGAGACATGCTTTAGCCTATAGGTAAACACTCACTTCAGGAATTCCCAGGAAAGCATACGGGTCCGTTTATTTGGATTTATACGAAATGCTTTCCTAGACAGAAAACCCAATGTACAGGTGTCACCCTTCCAGATTGCACGTGTCCTTTACTGGTCTCAAGAAATTAAGTTGTTGACGAGATTTTCAAGATCTTGAGAGTCTATGAGTATAAAACGTGTGGGAGTGTTGCAATTTATAAGGATTAGGAAAGAGTATGGATAAGGATGAGTAGTGTATTTGTTTGCATAAGTTTGTTTACCAAATGTGTATGTAAAGGATGTGTCATGTGTTTAAGCCTTGTATGTATGTGTATAAGTTTCATGTACCAAATTTGGGAAAAATCCAAATATTACCTAACTACAAATAATTCACATAGCATTTAATCATTTAGCACATAGCACATAAAAGAGAGTCCTAGGGTTATAGTCTAGGTCATTGTGTCTAATAACCTAATTCCCTATAACCATGGCTCTGATACCAATCTGTCACACCCCGACCGATGGCGGAATCATCGAGGCGGACAATGTGATGATTGTTCATAAGCACATGATCTACTAAGGTTGCATAATTCATTAATAAGATCTAAATATCAAATATCCAAATACAAATCAAGTTACAACACTCTATTCTAGAATATTACACATAATTATTTTACTAGGTCCAAAAGCCTTATGTGTAGCACCTTCAACACATAGTCACACAATCACATATCTTCACCTGAAACGTAATCCAAAACAAGTGTCAACTACGAGAGTTGGTGAGTTTACGTATGTTTAAATAAAGTAAAAGTTTAGTTTAAAACGTTTATACAATTCATAGTTTGACATGGTATGATATGGCATAATGTGGAGAATTCACTATATGTATACCAATTGTAAGCATGTAATTATGTATATAAGCATATAGGTTTAACGTGATAGGCATAGCATACCGCTACCCTAAAAGTGATAGGCATGGAATCAAGACTATGTGGGTTACACATAATTTAAACCATCCTAAAAGTATTCATAGCATAATAAGTGATCAAGCACAAAAGCACAATAATCTACGCATGTAAACACAAGTTGAATTGTATGTAAGTAAGCACAGATTACGTTTCACCCCAAAATGTATAAAAATGTAAATAGGGGATATGTAACTCACCTTGCAGCGAGGGTTTTACTTCACGCGCGTTGGTGATATTTGTATTGTTGTTATGCACGATGTAATCCTATGTAAATAAATATGTATCAAATATGTATTCGCGTACGTGTACATTTGTTTAAATATATATGGGTCTACAAACGGAACAACCTTTGCGAAAATGATATGTTTTAAAATCGTTGTAGGAACAAATATTAATTTTTGTAAGACTTTTGTATTTTTATAAAAAATCCAAATTAAATATTTAAACTTCTTGGAAATATACTTTTTATAAAATTTGCATTTTTATAAGCCATAATTTGCATACTTTAAGTTTCGTGGAAATATTATATTTTTAATAAAAAATTTTCGTGTATTTATTTTATTTATAAAATATTAGTCCATTATTTTTCATGCTTCAAAATGGGTAATTATTTTATAAAACATTGGGTTTATATATATATATATATATATATTTTTAAAAGTTTAACGGGTTTGAACCCGCGTATAAAATCGTTTGGTTTGTTTAAAGTAAACGAGACGAGTTTCGGGTTCGAAGTAATTATTAGAGTGTTAAAAATAATTTAAAATATCAAAATAATTAAATTTATTTAAAATTGTGGACTGGGTCGGATCGGGTTGACCCAGACCCGAATCCAGGTCCAACGGTTAGGGTCTGGGGGGTCCATGGGTTGGTCAAACTAGTGATCAACAAGAATAAATAAAATAAAAAGGTGTGGACGGGGATCGAACTCGGGACCTGTTTGTTATCGGGGACGAGTGTGACCAGCCGGGCTATAAGCCCATCGCTGATCATTACCAGCATTTAAACTACATAACAAGTCCTTCTTTTCGTCCCTGAGTTCTTGGCAACACAAGCCGGTCTCCGGCAATGGTCTATTTAGCTTGGATACGAGGCCAAAAGACCAATGGCTATGTGGGTTAGCTAACCAGAACATAGCCGAAAGTAAAGGAACAAAATGTACGAGTTATACATGTCTTGAATAGGTCTGCGAAGTCGAGATAGAAGCCGAGGATGCCCAAAACTGAACTTGAACCTCGGGGTCAAATCGAGAACTCAGAAGGCAGTGTGAGCTTCGAAACGACGAGACGAACACGATGGTACAGTCACTTTGGGGAGGGAGTAGACGGAGATGATGGGATGATCGAATGATGTTCCGGAGATGAACTTTTATGCCATAACATAAATCCGATAGTACAAAAAGCAATTGGGTGTATGGTCGCACGGGTCTTGACAAGACAATTCGAACGAGCTAGGTAGTGGCTGTTGAGGTACAGCAGGTCGGCCGAATTTGAGGGGTTTGTCTTCGGAGGACAAATGGTGTCGTGGGATTTCGATGATGAAAAGGTAAATTAGTTGGGGGAACATGATCGCACGAGGAAGGCGAGTACGATGGTGTAGGTTTTAGGTGTGGAGGTGCAGTGGGACAAGGCTGTCGGGCTCGCCGGAAAGGTGGTTTACCCGCCGGACCAAGGGACAGGGAGACCGGAAACACGAAATGAATTTTGGCAGTTTTGGTCCCTGTGGTTTGAAAATGTTTAAAACAGACCTCGGAATGATTTCAAAACAACCCCTAAAGTTCTGTTTAATTCTAAATAGCCCCCTGACTTTAATTTTAATTATAAAATTTAATTTCTTTTTCAACTTTAATTAATTTATTTTATACTTATATATTTTATAAATCCATTTTCTTTAATAAAACCATTTTTTTTTATAATTATCTTTTTGAAATAATGCATTAAATTACTTATTTAAATCATTAAGTTTATTTAACTTAAATTCTTTTAAACTAAAATGAAATTTAAGTTTATAAAATTTATAAAACTTATGTTTTTATGTAAAATCCATCTTTTTAAATGGTTAATTTAATAAAATTGAAAACCATCGATTTATTTATATAAATTATCTAATTTAATAACATAATTTATATAGTTTATAACCTTAAAATATTTTTAAAATTTACTTTTAAAAATACATAAATTGTATGCCAATTTGTATAAATTTGATTAAATATATGTGTATATGTTTTGAAATAGAATGTTAATATTTATGTGACAAATTTTACAACGAAAATTTCGAAAGGTCACAAATATCTACCAATCATGATTGCTTTCATGTCGTGCTATGATGCACTGATTTCTGGAAACTTGACAACTGTTTATTTTCAACCTGATGACTTGGAGCAGATCAACACTGATGATTTGGAGAAAATGGACATTGATTGGTGCATGGCCATGCTGACTTTAAGGGCCAAGAGATTCATCAAAAGGACTGGTATGGATAGATTCAAGCAAGGAAGTGCTACAACTGTGACCAGCTGGGTCATTTTGCTAAAAACTACAAGGAACCTTCATCAAAGGATCAACATGAGAAAAAGACCTCCTCTGGAAAGCAAGTTGTTAATTCTCCCAAGTCCACCACAACTTCAAGCTCCAAAGCTCTTGATTGTCAAGCTGATGGACATTATCACTAGGGAGAACAAACTAAGGAAGCAGCTGATAAAGCTTTGATGGCATATATGGAGGAGAAGGGATAGTGTGTCATGATCGAGACAGCTGAGGATCTTACTACTGTACCAGCTGATGTTATTTCTAAACTCTGCAATGCTAGATCGTGTTTAAATAAAATTCAAAAATATAGATTCATCAACCAAGCCTTAGTTGACGAACGAGATCACATTAAGGTGATGTATGACTCTGTGGCTAAAAATGAAAAATTGTATTTAAAGAAAATTCATGATATCTAGGGAGAAAACAGATCCTTAATTGTGCAACTTAATATTCAAACCAACAACAATAAAATTTTAAATGAGAGAGTTCAAAAGGCTAAAAAGTCTATGTTACAAGTTGACCGCATGGGAATGGATAAGAAAATTTTGTTTGGAATAATTGATAAACAATTTAATAGAAAAGCCGTTGAAGGTCTTGGGTATAATTCTCATCCTCCACGTTATTCTAAGTCAGGCAGATTTGTTGATACGCATGTTGCTCATGTTCCTACACCTTATGTTTGTACTTTATCTTCTAATAATTATATTAAGTCTTTAGATTCTGACAGTTTTGCTTCATTTGCAGAGTCAAATTGTGTAACATCAGAGGATGATTGTGATGAGAGTTCTAGTTCTGGAAATGTTTTAAATGAACTTGAATCGGATGAATGTAATAATATGTCCGTGTCAAAACCAGTTATTTGTGAACACGTTGAAAATTTGTACATTGATTCTATGCCTTCTGAGCATGTTGGCTTGGGAATTGACATTTCAAAAGTTAAAATGCTTTACCATTTGTTCCTAAATCTTTAAATGCTATGCCTTGTGTTACAAAGTTTAAAAGTGCATGAATTGTTGTGACTGATGTACCACGAGAAACCATGAGCAATATGGAATTTTTCAGATTAAAGGAAGAACAAAGTCTTCAAGACAATGTTATTGAAGAAAGAGTTGTATCATGTTGCGATGCCTCAACATCACAATCATCTTCATATGAACTATTCTTTAAACGAAAGTCGTACATTAAGTTCTTCAGAGCATTTGGTTGTTCTTGTACTTTGTTGAATACACAAGATTCATTACCAAAATTAGCAGTTGTTGGTGATGAATGCTACTTCTTGGGTTACTCTTCGTATCAGAAAGCTTATAGAGTATACAACAAGAGAACCAAAATTGTTCAAGCATCTTACTATGTGGAGTGGAAAGAATTAAATACTCCACTAGATCAAAATGGACCTGGCTGGTCTTTGATGCTGAAGTAATCTTCAAGACTTTTGATCAGCAACTTCAAATGGATTCGAATGAAGCAAGTACTTCGGGTACTGTAACTGAGTCTTCTACAAGCAGTGATCTATCTGTTGGAAAGTTTTTGGTTAGACCACAGAATGTGATGGTTCAAAATGAGATGTCTGATAATGTTTCTACATCAACTCAAACATAAGAAGATCTTGTTGACACTTCTGTCATTAATGTTGATTTTGAAGTACAAGAAGTTCCAAGTACTGATGATGAACCAAAGAATGTGATGGTTCAAAATGAGATAGCTGGAAATATTAATGTCTGTTTGCACTACAAGATCCAAGTTGGATTGAAGCTATGCAAGAAGAACTCCTTCAGTTTAAGAAGTTAAACGTGTGGCATCTTGTGGACTTACCTGAGGGAAAATATCCAACTTGAACGAAGTGGGTCTTCAGAAATAAAAGGGATGATCGTGGGATTGTAGTTCGTAACAAAGCATGTCTGGTTGTATAAGATTTTTATCAAGAGGTGGGACTGGATTATGATGATGTCTTTGCTCCTGTTGCACGAATTGAAGCTATCCGTATCTTTTTGGCTTATGCATCGTACAAGAAGTTTAGTGTATATCAAATGGATGTGAAAACATCGTTTCTCTTTGGGGTGGTAAAGGAAGAAGTTTACATAAATCAACCACCGGGTTTTGAAGATCCAGATCATCTATTTCAGGTGTATAAGCTTGATAAAGCACTGTACGGGTTACATCAAGCACCTCGTGCGTGGTATGAAACCTTGTCAACACATCTTACATCGAATGGCTTCGTTTGTGGAAAAATTGACAAGACTTTATTTCTGAAGAAATTTGGTGCTGATCTGTTAATTGTACAAGTTTATGTCGATGATATTATGTACAGGTCAATGAATGAAGCTCTTTAGAAGGACTTTGAAAAAGTCATGAAATTAAAATTTGAAGTGAGCTTGATGGGAAAAATGCAGTTCTTTCTGGGGCTACAAGTTGAACAGTCTGAATCTAGGATTCTTATCCATCAGGCTAAATATGTGAAAGATATTCTAACAAAGTTCAAGATGAATGACTGTAAATCAGCTTCAACACCAATTGCTCCCCATGAACGTCTCACTGTGGACTTGTCTGGAGTTGAAGTTATTCAAAATATGTATCAGTCAATGATTGGCTTGTTGATGTATCTGACAGCAAGCCGACCGGATATCATGTTTGTTGTTTGCTCCTGTGCCAGATATCAGGCAGCTCCAAAAGAATCTCATGAATCGGCTATTAAACGAATATTTCGATATCTTAAGGGTCGAGTAAATTTAGGTTTATGGTACCCTTCTGATTCTGAATTTAAGTTCTTTGCTTATACTGACAGCGATTATGGAGGTTGTAACTTGGACAGGAAGTCAACATCAAGCGGATGTCAAATTTTGGGGGAGAGACTGGTGTCTTGGCAGTGTAAGAAACAAACCAATGTATCCACATCAACTGCTGAAGCTGAATATACTGCTGCCTCAAGCTGTTGTTCACAAGTTATCTGGTTTCAACATCAAATGCTAGATTTTAGAGTGAATTTCCTGTGACAACGAGGCAATGCTCGGAATAGCCGGGTATGCGGATATCCATATAGTATTGGATATGTTAATTGAAATCACAAATGATTCAAAGGGTGAGACAGACTGACTTTCTGGTTTCCATCCGAGATTTCCACCAGAACCATCAACTGTATAAAGATGTTTAACTCTAAATCGTATATTTGACGGGTATAGTCAATAGAGTAAACGAATTGTGCTAAAATCCCATCAAGATACTAGTCTCATGGTATGTATGGATTCACTTAGCATTCGAATAATGAAAGTACCGATATTCGATGAGGATAACACTAAGATTGCAATTTAGTTAACCACACAAATATCGCCTAATTTACATATTGTAGAACCAAAAGACTGATTGCTACCAAATTATTCTAAGTACAAATGCTGCTGATAGGCTTATCAGCAGCATCCAACACTTGTTGCTGCTGATAGGCTTATCAGCAGCATTCAACACAAGTTGCTGCTGATAGGCTTATCAGCAGCATTCAACACAAGTTGCTGTTGATAGGCTTATCAGCAGCATTCAACACTTGTTGCTGCTGATAGGCTTATCAGCAGCATCCAACACTTGTTGCTGCTGATAGTCTTATCAGCAGCATTATTCTCATCTCTGCTGCTGATAGCTTTATTCACTGAAGACCAAACGTTGCAGCTGACTACCCATGTGAAGCGCCTCTGACACCTTTCTGCAAAAACAACTGACACACTCCAAGCAGAAGGAACCTCAGTGGTGCAACCAATAAAGGACAATGACGCGCGTCTCCAAGCATGCAAACAATGATGCCTAAGAAGACGTTTCAGCAAAGTTATCTAGATTAGCCTTTGCGTGTAATTTAGATTAATAAACAAGATCAACGGCTTGTGTTAGATCTGATCCTTAGAATCAAGGGTCTGTCTTGATTCTAAGTTACTATAAATACTGTGTAAACACTTCATTGTAAGTGTGCTTGTTGTGCTTTCATAGTGCTTCTTGATAGTGTTTTACTTGTAAACTTGTAATCTCAGAAGTTTAATACAACAGTGCATTTATCAGTATTCTTGCTGTATACTTGTTTACTTTGTTGGTTGTTATTGTTTCCGCCAATATCAACTAGAATAGAATCACCTTGTAATCTTACGATCCTACAAGTGGTATCAGAGCTTTGGCTCAAGATTAAACAAACTAACATTTGTTTAATCACTTTCTGATTCTATTCAACACTCTTTTCTTGATCAAGTCACACAAAACAAAATGGCACAAAGTCACGGATCTGAAGACATCGGCAGTATCAACCGACCACCGAGGTTGGTGTCTGGGGAGGACTATGATATGTGGAAGAATCGTATGGAAAGCTTCTTCTGCTACCATGAATACGGAATGTGGAAATCCATAAGGGATGGACCTTATGTTCCCATGGTGGCCTCTGCTGACTCCGGAGGACCACTAGTTCCTAAGGAACCCTCCAAGTATTCTGAAGAAGACATCATGAAAATGGAGGTGGACTTCAAGGCATTAGGAGCTATCCAAATGTGCCTTCCAAATGAAGTTTTTCACAATTTCAAGGCTCACAAAACTGCAAAGGAATTATGGGGAGCCCTGGAAAAGATGTTTGCTGGATCTGAGGAGGTCAAGGAGAACAGACGTGACATTCTCAAGCAACAGTATGAAAACTTCGTCTGGAAAGAAGGTGAGTCACTAACAGTTTTATATAACAGGTACACGTACCTGGTTGGAGAACTGCAGTGCTCCAAGGTAAAGCTGGAGAATGAAGACATTCTCAAGAAGTTCATAAGATCTCTTCCTAGTTGTTGGACATTATATACAGTGTCCATCAGAAGAACAGAGAATCTGAAGACTCTTCAGATGACTGAGCTCTTTGGCATGCTCAAAACCTATGAATTAGAAATTATTCAAGCTAAAGAAAGAAGCTCCAGTTATCAATCAGCTACCACTTCCTTCACCACCACCTCAGCGCTTCACTCTGATCATTCTGGTCCTAGTGCAAGCAACTACTATCCTCCCATTGTTACTCATCCTCAAACACCAACTGCTTCACAATCCAACTCATCACCATTTCTTCTTGAGGCACCTCCTCAACAGCCAACCTCTACTGCTTTTGTCTCTGACAACTCAAGCAGCATGTACTTCATAAAGGAGGATCTGGAATGCTTTCATCCAGATGATCTTGAAGAAATGGATATTCAGCACTCATATGCCATGCTCTCCCTCAGAGCAAAAAGGTTTTATTCTAGAACCGGGAGATCAGTTCCAAGCAACAACTCAAACACTAGAGTTGGGCTTGATAAAAGCAAGATCCGATGTTACAACTGTAACCAAATGGGTCACTTTGCTAGGGAGTGCAAGGCACCTAAAGCCAATCAGGGTGCCAGCCATCAAAGACAAGTTTACCAAGGTCAGCCCAGGCAGCAGCAGCAGCAAGGAACTCCTCCAGCACAAACTACAGCCTGTGCAAATGTTGGAACTTCAGACTTTGACTGGAGTTTTCAATATGAAGATGTTCCTGCCTCCAACGAAGCACTTATGGCAGACAATGCAGAGATACCACCTCAGGTATTTGAACATCTTTGCTCTCAAGCTTGCATTGACAAAGTTTTAGGTTATAGAAAGCATAACCAAAATCTGATAGATCAAAATGAAGAGTTTCATCAAATGAAGTCTGAATTCAAAAAGGTCGAAGATACTTACAAAGAAAAAATTAACTGCCTTAAGAAAGAGATTTCTTCATTAAAACATGAACAAACCAATCTAGAAACTCAGATTGATGATCTATTAGTAAAACTTAAAGCTACCAGAGCTGAACTGGCTGAACAGAAAGTCCATGTTGAAAAATATGAATTTTCATCTAAAAAGTTACAAAGATTGTTGGATATTCAAGTCCATGAAAGGGTAAAAACTGGACTTGGATATCATAGTGACGAGTACCAGACAGTTCCTCCTCCTGCTGATTATGTTGCCATTCACCAACCAAGCTTTAATACTGCAAACCTTGACATGGCAAACCAAAACCTTGATCCTTCAATGGATGCATGTTTTGTGGAAGACTGCTCCACCTCTTCAGAATCTGAGTCAACCTGCTCAGACCACTGTGAAACTAGTGCAGTCCCATCTGCTCTTTTCTCTGAAGCCGGTTGTCATGTTGTTACTCCAACCATTCCAACTCCCATTCCATTCAAACAAATCAAGATTAGCTATCCTCCAGGTGGAAGAAAGCTAATCATTGAAAAGGGAGAGACATAAGGTTTCACCAACCCCAAATCTCAGTCAAAGTCAAAGGCGTTTGATATTTCTCATACACCTGGAGAAAAAGGTCCATATGTTCAAAGGACACTAGAAGAAGCCACCTTTGAACATAACAAAGCTCATCCCTGGAACTTCAAAGATTTGTTTCAAAATAAGAACTATGTGGACTCTCACAAGGACAAGATAGCAGTATCATGCTTTGTGTATGGCAAATACAATCACACTGCCAGCACCTGCTTTAACTATCGTGAACACCAAAGAAACTCAAAGCAGCATGCCTTTGAGAAAACAAACAAAAACAAACAGGTGAGAAGCTATGATGCAAAGGCAACAAAGTTCAGAGAATCTCTATCCCCTCAAAGAGTGAAGATGCAGAAACCTCAACAAACTTGCATCATATGTGGGGAATCAAACCCCTTTTAACCAAGTTGCAAATCGTTCATCTGTGTTCAACCCATCAGCAGCAAACAAAATCGCTGCTGATAGAGTAAAGTCCAGGAAACCAAAGGCAAAGCCTTCAGCAGCAAAAGTCTCTGCTGCTGACAAAGCACAATAAAAAACAACGACATCAGTAGCAAAAGTATCTGCTGCTGACAAAGCAAATTCCAAAACAAAGCTTCCAGCAGCAAAAACTGCTACTGCTACAGCAAAGCCCTCAGCAGCAAAATCAGCTGCGGATAAGCCAAAATTGTCAGCAACAACATCTTCTGCCGACAATGCAAAGAAAGCTAGAAAACCACCAACACAGCAATGGAAGGCCAAACAATCTCCAAGCATAACTATTGGTTCCATTGACTGCAAGCATGCTGACAATGGCAAATTAGCAACGATCTTCTACAATGCTGCATGCTACAATGATCCTCCCACTAATTAGATATCTTCCATGCGCAAGGACAGCCAGGTAACAAACACAATACTTGGGTGGTAGATAGCGGCTGTTCTAGGCACATGACAGGCAACAGGTCCATCCTCTCTAACTTCTGACATTTCAATGGAGGATATGTTGCCTTTAGGAGTGACTCAAAAGGTGGATCTATCACTGGACAAGGAACTGTGTCCAATGAAAGGATGAGTATTGAAAGAGTCAACTATGTTAAAGAACTTCAAAGATTTGTTTCAAAAATAAGAACTATGTGGACTCTCACAGGGACAAGATAGCAGTATCATGCTTTGTGTGTGGCAAATACAATCACACTGCCAGCACCTGCTTTAACTATCGTGAACACCAAAGAAACTCAAAGCAGCATGCCTTTGAGAAAACAAACAAAAACAAACAGGTGAGAAGCTATGATGCAAAGGCAACAAAGTTCAGAGAATCTCTATCCCCTCAAAGAGTGAAGATGCAGAAACCTCAACAAACTTGCATCATATGTGGGGAATCAAACCCCTTTTAACCAAGTTGCAAATCGTTCATCTGTGTTCAACCCATCAGCAGCAAACAAAATCGCTGCTGATAGAGTAAAGTCCAGGAAACCAAAGACAAAGCCTTTAGCAGCAAAAGTCTCTGCTGCTGACAAAGCACAATAAAAAACAACGGCATCAGTAGCAAAAGTATCTGCTGCTAACAAAGCAAATTCCAAAACAAAGCTTCCAGCAGCAAAAACTGCTACTGCTACAGCAAAGCTCTTAGCAGCAAAATCAGCTGCGGATAAGCCAAAATTGTCAGCAACAACATCTTCTGCCGACAATGCAAAGAAAGCTAGAAAACCACCAACACAGCAATGGAAGGCCAAACAATCTCCAAGCATAACTATTGGTTCCATTGACTGCAAGCATGCTGACAATGGCAAATTAGCAACGATCTTCTACAATGCTGCATGCTACAATGATCCTCCCACTAAGTAGATATCTTCCATGCGCAAGGACAGCCAGGCAACAAACACAATACTTGGGTGGTAGATAGCGGCTGTTCCAGGCACATGACAGGCAACAGGTCCATCCTCTCTAACTTCAGACATTTCAATGGAGGATATGTTGCCTTTAGGAGTGACTCAAAAGGTGGATCTATCACTGGACAAGGAACTGTGTCCAATGAAAGGATGAGTATTGAAAGAGTCAACTATGTTAAAGAACTTGACTTCAATCTCATGAGTGTTTCCCAAGTATGTGATCAAAAGCATTGGATGCTCTTCACTGACAAAGAATGTTTTGTGTTAGCTCCTGGTCTATCTAAACCCCCTCTAGAGAAGATTCTCCTAACTGCTCGTAGAAAGGACAACTTATATGTGCTTGACATGAATGAAGCCACCCCATCCGGTAGTGTTTCATGTTTTCTGTCAAAGGCATCAGTTGATGAATCCGCTCTTTGGAACAGGAGGTTAAGCCATGTATACATCAAAACAAGCAATAAATTAGTGAAGGACAATCTTGTCAGAAGGCTTCCTGACAAAGAATTCCAGCTAGACGATCACTGCATTGCCTGCCTGAAGGGAAAACAACACAAGAGTTCCCACAAGCCCAAGACATTGAACACAAATGACACCCCTCTCTAGCTACTGCATATGGATCTCTTTGGTCCTACGAATGTCATGTCAATGGGCAAAAAGTCCTACTGTCTGGTGATAACTGATGACTTCTCCAGATTCTCATGGGTATTCTTCCTAAGAAAAAAAGATGAAACTACTGAGATTCTCAAATCCTATATTCTTAGGGTAGAGAATCAAAGCAATCTGAAGGTAAAGATCATAAGGTGTGATCAGGGAACAGAATTCAAAAATCACACCTTGAACAGTTTCTGTGAGAGCAAGGGCATTGAAAGGCAATACAGTGCTCCAAGAACCCCTCAACAAAATGGGGTTGCTGAAAGAAGAAATAGGACTCTGATTGAATCAGCAAGATCTATGTTGGCTGACTCAAAGCTGCCCCTTACTTTCTGGGCAGAAGCAGTAAGCACAGCTTGTTATGTGCAGAATAGAGTCCTTATTGTTAAGCCTCTCCAGAAAACACCCTATGAACTATGGCTCAAAAGAGTTCCCTACATTGGCTTCCTGAAGCCCTTTGGATGTCCATGTACCATCCTCATCACACATGGAGTTCTTCCAAAATTCGGTGCAAAGTCTGATTGTCACACCCCAACCGATGGCGGAATCATCGGGGCGGGACATGTAAGACTGTTCATAGCACATGGTTGACTAAATTGAAATATATTAAAGTCAAATTTGCATTACAAGAAATCCAAGTACAAGATCAAATTCAAACAAGAAACATAACAACTCATAAAATTCTTGATTTATTTTGCTAAGTCCAAATCCTATATTGAACACGTCTTGAATTAATCTCACATATTGGGGCCTGAAACATGAATAAACTAAAGTTAACTAAAAAGTTGGTGAGTATAACACAGTTGTATATAGATAGCATATAGATGAAAACAAATCCTTTACATGACATGATAAATAAAGCGTTTATGGGGAGCAACTATTGTGTAACCAAATGTACAATCAAACCTTGTAACTAGCATGCAAAACAAATGTGTTGTCGGTTTCAATCACCGCGTACCATGGGTGGGTTTGTCAGACTCAATAGATCCATCATTGAAAACCGTCAGCTTGTATAGTTAATGATTGCACATAAGAGCATACAAAGGTTAACACACCTAGCACTCGGGCACAAAGCTCAAATTTTTTGCACACATGTATGTATATAGGATTTTTGCACTTGTGTTGTTTATGTAAATGTAAATGTGTAATGTGTAATGAGTATAGAGTTCATGTTCCACCCCAAAAGTGTAAAAGAGAAAAAGGGGTTGTGAATACTCACTTGGTATGGAAATGAAGCTAACAAGGAATATAGATAGCAATTAAGATCCTTGAAATGCACACTTTAACCTAAAGAGTAATATGTATTGAATCACATAGATGCATAAAGTTTAAGTCTAAAATGAAAGTTGGATTTGTATATAAAACCATGGGTTTGTATTTAAAAAGTGTTGGATAAGAAAGACGTATAAAGTTTGAGGTAAAATATGTTTGAAACAATTTAATTAGGTTTGAATTAAATAAGTAAGTGTATAACTATAGTTTATGAAATAATGTAAATATTAATTGTAATTAAGTATAAATAAATAAATGATTTTTGATTTAAAATGTAAATTAAATAACTAATCATTATTTATAAATTTTGTAACTTAAAATATCATTTAAGTAAAGATAATAAATATTAATTTTTTTTTATAAACTTTTTAATAAATTATTTTTGTGCCAAGATTAAACTTTTAATCTATTTTTAAATACAGAAAACATATTTTTATAAAATCTGTAATGTTTACTGATTAAAATAAATAAAATTGAAATTCTGTTAAAATTTCTGAGTCTAGCACGACCGTGCCTCGGAAGGGCACGATCGTGCTCAAGCCACGGGCGCGACCGCGCTAGTCGGGGCGTGACCGGGTTGATCGACAGGAGCACAATGTAGACAAGTTTGACAGGCACGACCGCGCCTTGGCCCGGCACGGTCGTGTCTATGATCTTTGGACACAACAGGGACTAGCCCAGAGGGCATGACACGGTCTGGACAGGAGGACACGACCGCGCTGATAAACGGCACGACCGTGCTAAAAGAGGCACGGCCGCGCTAGATGATTAGCGCGACCGTGTCTATTCCAATTCAGACACGAATCGAGAATTTCTTGTATTTTAATTGGTGAAATTGCTAGGGCTTTTCATTTATGGGTTATTTCTAGTGTTCTGAGATATTTTAATTGTATTAATAACATGATTAGGAGTGATTCCGATTAAACCATTTTTCTTATAAAAAGGATTCTGGTTCTGAGTGATACCTGTAATGAAAGGCCGAATTGACGGAGGGCTTTTGATACATGGACCGAAACGAAAGAGAGGGATGATTTAATTACCTCAAAAAGAAGGGAATTGATAGCGATCAGAAGAAGGGAGTTCCGGCGACGGCAAGATTGGCTTCCGGCGGCTTCTGCCGCGATTCCGGCTGATCCAACCCTTTAGAAATCTTAGAAATGATCGGAGGATCGAGTTCCTTGAATAATTGGTAGAATTTTGATCGAAAACAGAGATTCGAGGCTTGGGAGATAATTTGGACGATTTTCTTGAGAGAATAGGCAATCGAATGGTAATGATCGTAAATGGCAAAATTATTTTCTTTGTCAATGAAAATGAAACGTATCGGTTTTGAATTTTGAACAATCGGGCGTTTTGAAACTGCATTTACGTTTCGACTGTTACGCAGGCGCGACCGTGCCAAGATAGGCGCAACCGTGCCAAAGCACTTGGCACGACCGTGCTAGGATGAAGCACGACCGTGTTAACTAGGGTTTTCTTGATATTTTTCAACTTTAGTCCTTGACTTTTCAGGTTTGATAAGTTTGTACCAAATAGTTTCTTGTATAGCGTTTAAATGTAAATAATCGAGTAAAACTTGCGAATTTGTATAGAATCATTGCATTAAATTTACGGCGAGAAAATAATGAGACATTGCACGAGTATAGAACTTGAAATTGCATTATATTGAATTGAAATAGGAATACTAAGAATCCGAGATGTTACAGTCTCCCCATGTTGAGAGAATTTCGTCCCGAAATTTAGCTAGAGGGAACAACATTATTAGTAAAAAGATGGGGGTACTTGAGCTTCATTTGGTCTTCTCGTTCCCAAGTGAACTCAGGACCACGCTTAGATTCCCAACGAAATTAAACGATAGGAATGCGACTTCGCTTGAGAGGCTTGACTTCACGATCCATAATTTCTATCGGTTTCTCAACGAAGTGCATCGTTTCATCAATGCGCACGTCGTCGAGCGGTATATGGAGATTTTCATCGGCGAGACACTTCTTCAGATTAGATATATGAAATGTAGGATGCACATTGCCAAGAGATGGAGGTAACTCGAGCTTGTAAGCCACTTTCCCAATCCTTTCAAGGATTTTGAATGGACCAACATAACGAGGTGCTAACTTGCCTTTCTTTCCAAAACGGACCACACCCTTCCAAGGAGACACCTTAAGAAGAACAAGATCACCGACTTGGAATTCCAAGGGTTTTCGACGTTTGTCGGCATAACTCTTTTGCCGACTCCTCGCTACTCGAATATTGTCACGGATTTGAATAATCTTGTCGGATGTTTCTTGAATTAACTCGGGACCAGTGATTTGTGCTTCACCAATCTCACTCCAACAGATAGGAGAACGACACTTGCGACCATAGAGAGCTTCGAATGGAGCCATGTTGATACTTGTGTGGTAGCTATTGTTGTAGGAAAACTCAATGAGGGTTAAGTGTGAATCCCAATTGCCACCAAAATCGATTACACAAGCTCTAAGCATATCTTCAAGAGTTTGGATTGTTCGCTCGGTTTGACCATCAGTTTGCGGATGGTAAGCCGTGCTCAAATCCAATCGAGTACCAAGAGCCTTTTGGAGAGATTGCCAAAATCGAGAAGTGAACCGAGCGTCTCTATCGGATATTATGTTCAAGGGAACACCATGACGGCTCACAATTTCATCAATGTAAATTCGGGCTAATTTCTCCACTTTGAAGTCTTCACGAATAGGCAAGAAGTGGGCAGATTTGGTGAGTCGATCAATGATCACCCAAATACTATCATAACCACTCGAGGTGCGAGGGAGCTTGGTAATGAAATCCATAGCTAAATTCTCCCATTTCCACACGGGAATTTCTGGTTGTTCGAGTAAACCAGAAGGACGTTGGTGTTCGGCTTTGACTTTGGAGCAAGTTAAGCATTTGTCCACATAAAGAGCAATGTCTTTCTTCATACCGGGCCACCAATAAAGTTGGCGAAGATCTTGGTACATTTTATCCACACCAGGATGAATAGAATAACGAGTCTTATGAGCCTTGTTCATGAGAATTGCACGGAGATCATCGCGATCGGGAATCCAAATACGGTTCAAGTAATATAGTAAGCCATTGGGTTTTGATTCAAGAAGAAGTTCAACACCACACGACATTTCTTCATACATATTACCCTCGGTTACCGATACGTGTTGAGCTTCCAAGATACGGGTTTGAATATCGGATTGAATACGGGCACAATGAAGCATAACATGGTCCTTTCGACTCAAGGCATCGGCTACAACATTCGCTTTGCCGGGATGGTAACGAATCTCGCAGTCGTAGTCGTTAAGGAGTTCGACCCAATGTCGTTGCCTCATATTGAGCTCTTTTTGGTTGAAGATATGTTGAAGACTTTTGTGGTCGGTGAATACCACACATTTCGTGCCATATAGGTAATGTCTCCAAATCTTTAACGCGAATACGACCGCACCCAACTCGAGATCGTGCGTCGTATAATTCTTTTCATGAATTTTGAGTTGTCTTGATGCATAAGCGATTACTTTTCCTCGTTGCATGAGGAGACAACCAAGACCTTGGTTAGAAGCATCACAATAGACAACTAAATCATCATTTCCATCGGGGAGAGTTAATATAGGAGCATTGCACAACTTATGCTTAAGAGTTTGGAAAGCTTCTTCTTGTTTCGGTCCCCATTCATAAGTTTTACCCTTATGAGTCAAAGCGGTAAGAGGGACCGCAATCTTTGAGAAGTTTGAGATGAAACGACGATAATAACCCGCAAGACCAAGAAATGAACGAACTTCGGTAGGAGTCTTCGGGGCATTCCAATTCTTAACCGTTTCAATCTTAGCAGGATCAACATGAATACCCTTGTCGTTGACGATGTGACCAAGAAATTGAACTTCTTTTAACCAAAATTCACATTTGGAGAACTTGGCATATAGTTGTTCTTTCTTTAAAAGGTCCAAAACCAATCTAAGGTGTTCTTCATGGTCGGTTTTTGTCTTGGAATAGATTAAGATATCGTCAATGAAAACGATCACGAATTTATCAAGGTACGGTTTGCACACACGATTCATGAGGTCCATGAAAACTGCAGGTGCATTGGTTAACCCGAAAGGCATAACCATGAACTCGTAATGACCATACCTTGTTCGAAAAGCAGTCTTAGGAATGTCATCTTCTTGAACACGGAGCTGATGATAACCAGATCGAAGATCAATCTTCGAGAAGCTAGTAGAACCTTGAAGTTGATCAAAGAGATCATCGATTCTAGGCAAAGGATAACGATTCTTGATAGTAAGCTTATTGAGTTCGCGGTAGTCAATGCACATGCGAAATGATCCATCCTTCTTCTTAACAAATAAGACGGGTGCACCCCACGGTGAATGACTCGGGCGAATGAAACCTTTGTCGGAGAGTTCTTGCATTTCCGAAGGTGCAAGACGATAAGGAGCTCTAGCAACGGGGTTAGCTCCGGGCATAAGATCAATACGGAACTCTACTTGACGAACAGGAGGAAGACCGGATAAATCTTTAGGAAACACTTCGGGAAAATCCCTAATGATAGGAATGTCTTGGATACTCTTCTCCTTGACATCCTTTTGAACAATATGAGCTAGGAAGGCGATGTACTTCTTTCGTAAGTACTTTTGAGCGGTAGTACAAGACATTAATTTAAGACCCTTGCAAGGCTTTTCACCAAAAACCCTTAAGGTTTCTCCCGATGGTAGCGGAATTCGAATACACTATTCAAAACAAATGACTTCGGCATGATGATTTGATAGCCAATCCATACCAATGATAATATCAAAGCTTCCTAGTGACATTGGAATAAGATTGATTGGGAATGTATGATCATTAAGTTCTAAGGAGCAATCATAGATGATAGACTCAATTGTAAGGGAGTCACCATTTGCTATTTCAACGGTGAAGGTTTTCTTTAATTGGGATCGTGTCTTTGCAAGTAAAGGCTCAAAATTTAGTGACACAAAACTTTTATCGGCACCGGTATCGAACAAAATGGAGGCATATTGACTATTAACAAGGAACGTACCATTAACCACGTCGTTGTTGGCTTGAGCTTCGTTGGCGTTTATGTTGAACGCACGCCCACGAGCTCCACCTTGTCTAGCATTTGCAAGTCTTGGACATAGATTAAGAAAATGGTTTGGGTCACCACACTCATAACAAGCACGCCCATTAGCAATGGCGGGAGCACCTTGGTTAGCCACCTGAGGTACGGTTTGGTTTGGAGGGTTGACTTGGCCCGTAAGGGCTTTGGTCCTACAAACATTAACCGTATGACCATATCTCCCACAATAAGTACGAAGGCGACATGGGATGTTTTGGGGATGATGGTAGTTGCAGGTGGCACAAAGTGGGTAAATTCCACCATATGGCTTTTTGACCGGTGCTTGAACCATAGGTGCAGCTTGGTTGACGGGAACAGCAGGAGTAACCACAGCAAAATTTCTAACCTTCCTCTTTTTGTTATTGCGAGGGGGTTCGGTTGTGGTTTCTTTGTTGTGGGTAGGAGGGGTTACGGTTTCAGCAGTTTTCTTAGAACCCTTTTTAGTAAGAGTTCCAGCTTTCACATGATTATCAGTTAGGGTAGCAGACAGGCGGATGGCATCTTCCAAGGTAGCAGGATTTCTACCTAAGACAGTATCTTGGATTTGTCTTGGTAGCCCACCAATATATTTCTCAATACAACGGGACAAAGGAGTGACCATGTGGGGCACTAGAAGACTCAACTCATGGAACCGAGTTGTATATGCTAAGCTTTCCCCACTATCTTGGGCAAGATCCCAAAATTCGGCCTCTAACTTCTTCACTTCATTTCGAGGACAGAATTCCTAGGTCATAAGCCTTTTGACCTCATCCCAAGGTAAGGCCATAGCTACATCAACACCCCTATTCCTTTTCTCCCCATTCCACCAAGTAAGTGCCCGCTTTTGGAGGACACTTGTGGCATGACGAACACGGAGGTTGTCGGGACAGTCACTATTGAGAAAGGAATTCTCAGTACTTTCAAACCATTGAAGGAGTCCAGTAGCTCCTTCGGTTCCATAAAACTTTAGGGGATTGCATGAATTGAAGTGCTTGAAGGTGCATTGAGATGGATTATTTCCACCATTACCACCATTATTACCACTATTGCTTCCATTTCCACCATTGCCATTAGTGGCACCATTGGCTTGGGTGAGTTGTGTCACCAATTGAGTAAGAATAGCAGCAATGTCGGAGTTGGCGTTGGCGGCGGGAGCACGACGAGGAGGCATTCTACAGATTTTCACAAAACAAGAAAAAGATTGTAAGAACTTATGAGAATTGCTAGGATTTTAATAGAATGAGATAATCAAATAAAAAGATAGATATTCATAGTTTGGATTGTACTCAAAAAGTGATAAAATCACTTGAGTACTATGGCACATTAAGGTTAATTTAAACTCATATAATTTTCAAGGAGACATGCTTTAGCCTATAGGTAAACACTCATCTCGGGAATTCCCAGGAAAGCATACGGGTCCCTCGGTTGATTGGGATTTATGCGAAATGCTTTCCTAGACAGAAAACCCAAAATACAGGTGTCACCCTTCCAGATTGCACGTGTCCTCAAATAATTAAACAAGTTTAAAAACCTTAACGAAGAAAATAAAAATTTAAAGATCTTTGCTACAAGAATTTTCCACATGCTTAGAAAGAATAAAGGTAGAAGAGAAGGTAGAAATATCATGGGATTTTAGGATATAGGAAAGGTATTATTTAAGAAGATCCTAATAAGTCATGCATTTCTAACAAGTAAAGCATCAAATATAATAATAATTTATCATGGAAAGCATGTAGCACATAGCATGTAACACATAGCACAAAATCATGAAATATAGCATAAATGGGTGTCCTAAAGTTATAGTCTAGGTCAAGGTGTCTAATAACCTAATTCCCTATAACCAAGGCTCTGATACCAATCTGTCACACCCCGACCGATGGCGGAATCATCGGGGCGGGACATGTAAGACTGTTCATAGCATATGGTTGACTAAATTGAAATATATTAAAGTCAAATTTGCATTACAAGAAATCCAAGTACAAGATCAAATTCAAACAAGAAACATAACAACTCATAAAATTCTTGATTTATTTTGCTAAGTCCAAATCCTATGTTGAACACGTCTTGAATTAATCTCACATATTGGGGCCTGAAACATGAATAAACTAAAGTCAACTAAAAAGTTGGTGAGTATAACACAGTTGTATATAGATAGCATATAGATGAAAACAAATCCTTTACATGACATGATAAATAAGACATTTATGGGGAGAAACTATTGTGTAACCAAATGTACAATCAAACCTTGTAACTAGCATGCAAAACAAATGTGTTGTCGGTTTCAATCACCGCGTACCATGGGTGGGTTTGTCAGACTCAATAGATCCATCATTGAAAACCGTCGGCTTGTATAGTTAATGATTGCACATAAGAGCATACAAAGGTTAACACACCTAGCACTCGGGCACAAAGCTCAAAGTTTTTGCACACATGTATGTATATAGGATTTTTGCACTTGTGTTGTTTATGTAAATGTAAATGTGTAATGTGTAATGAGTATAGAGTTCATGTTCCACCCCAAAAGTGTAAAAGAGAAAAAGGGGTTGTGAATACTCACTTGGTATGGAAATGAAGCTAACAAGGAATATAGATAGCAATTAAGATCCTTGAAATGCACACTTTAACCTAAAGAGTAATATGTATTGAATCACATAGATGCATAAAGTTTAAGTCTAAAATGAAAGTTGGATTTGTATATAAAACCATGGGTTTGTATTTAAAAAGTGTTGGATAAGAAAGACGTATAAAGTTTGAGGTAAAATATGTTTGAAACAATTTAATTAGGTTTGAATTAAATAAGTAAGTGTATAACTATAGTTTATGAAATAATGTAAATATTAATTGTAATTAAGTATAAATAAATAAATGATTTTTGATTTAAAATGTAAATTAAATAACTAATCATTATTTATAAATTTTGTAACTTAAAATATCATTTAAGTAAAGATAATAAATATTAATTTTTTTTTATAAACTTTTCAATAAATTATTTTTGTGCCAAGATTAAACTTTTAATCTATTTTTAAATACAGAAAACATATTTTTATAAAATCTGTAATGTTTACTGATTAAAATAAATAAAATTGAAATTCTGTTAAAATTTCTGAGTCTAGCACGACCGTGCCTCGGAAGGGCACGATCGTGCTCAAGCCACGGGCGCGATCGCGCTAGTCGGGGCGCGACCGGGTTGATCGACAGGAGCACAATGTAGACAAGTTTGACAGGCACGACCGCGCCTTGGCCCGGCACGGTCGTGTCTATGATCTTTGGACACAACAGGGACTAGCCCAGAGGGCATGACACGGTCTGGACAGGAGGACACGACCGCGCTGATAAACGGCACGACCGCGCTAAAAGAGGCACGGCCGCGCTAGATGATTAGCGCGACCGTGTCTATTCCAATTCAGACACGAATCGAGAATTTCTTGTATTTTAATTGGTGAAATTGCTAGGGCTTTTCATTTATGGGTTATTTCTAGTGTTCTGAGATATTTTAATTGTATTAATAACATGATTAGGAGTGATTTCGATTAAACCATTTTTCTTATAAAAAGGATTCTGGTTCTGAATGATTCCTGTAATGAAAGCCCGAATTGACGGAGGGCTTTTGATACATGAACCGAAACGAAAGAGAGGGATGATTTAATTACCTCAAAAAGAAGGGAATTGATAGCGATCAGAAGAAGGGAGTTCCGGCGACGGCAAGATTGGCTTCCGGCGGCTTCTGCTGCTATTCCGGCTGATCCAACCCTTTAGAAATCTTAGAATTGATCGGAGGATCGAGTTCCTTGAATAATTGGTAGAATTTTGATCGAAAACAGAGATTCGAGGCTTGGGAGATAATTTGGACGATTTTCTTGAGAGAATATGCAATCGAATGGTAATGATCGTAAATGGCAAAATTATTTTCTTTGTCAATGAAAATGAAAGGTATCGGTTTTGAATTTTGAACAATCGGGCGTTTTGAAACTGTATTTACGTTTCGACTGTTACGCAGGCGCGACCGTGCCAAGATAGGCGCGACCGTGCCAAAGCACTTGGCACGACCGTGCTAGGATGAAGCACGACCGTGTTAACTAGGGTTTTCTTGATATTTTTCAACTTTAGTCCTTGACTTTTCAGGTTTGATATGTTTGTACCAAATAGTTTCTTGTATAGCGTTTAAATGTAAATAATCGAGTAAAACTTGCGAATTTGTATAGAATCATTGCATTAAATTTACGGCGAGAAAATAATGAGACATTGCACGAGTATAGAACTTGAAATTGCATTATATTGAATTGAAATAGGAATACTAAGAATCCGAGATGTTACACTGATGAAGGTTACTTTGTGGGTTACTCCTCTCAATCAAAGGCCTACCGAGTGTTCAATTCTAGGACTCGGATTGTGGAAGAATCTGCTAATGTGGAATGCAGGGAACATGTTGTCTGTGAACAAGGCAAAGGTCCTAACTGGCTATTTGATATAGACTCCTTCACCCAGATATTTGAGCCTCTCATATTCTCAAATATGGAGTGTTCTTCTTCAAAATCAACATCTTCTGTCTCAACCACTTCTACTGACTACAGACTGGATTTTCCCAGTCCCTACATCAGGATGAAAAGGCCATCCATTGACCCTCCATCAGTGGCAGAAGCTATTGAAGCCGGTACAGGTGAAGCCAGTACTTCCAACACCACAAGCAGCAATCTCTCTGACCAAGAAATCTTTAATGAAGCCTCCTCAATCCATGCTGAAGAGGCCTCTGATGCTAATACTGCTGACAATGTGGAACACAATGATCAGAACCTCCAAGCTCCTCCCCTCACAACTGAAGACAATCCTGATCTAAACCAAAGTAATCTTGAAGAGGGAATACGGCTGGATGTGATACCAGCACAGAGAATAAACAAAGAGCATCCTCTGGAAAACATCATTGGCCAAGTCCACACAGGTATCCAGACAAGAAGTAAGTCTCATGAAGCCAACATTTGTTTGTTCTCTTGTTTTCTATCTCAGGTGGAACCCAAGAAGATTGATGAAGCTCTCAAGCACAACAGCTGTATTGAAGCAATGCAGGAAGAATTGCTGCAATTCAAAAGACAAGATGTTTGGAAGCTTGTTGATCTTCCACCTAGTCAAACAGCCATTGGAACAAGATGGGTCTTCAGAAACAAGCAAGTTGAAAGGAGCATCGTGATCAAGAACAAAGCCAGACTGGTAGCTCAAGGTTACACTCAAGAAGAAGGCATTGACTATGATGAAGTCTTTGCTCTTGTTGCCCGTCTGGAAGCCATCAGAATCTTTCTGGCATATGCTGCATCCAAAAACTTTATGATCTATCAAATGGATGTGAAGAGTGCCTTCTTGTATGGAAAGATTGGTGAAGAGGTCTATGTCAAACAGCCTCCAGGCTTTGTGGATCCTGCACATCCAAATAAGGTCTTAAAACTGGACAAAGCTCTCTATGGCTTACACCAAGCCCCAAGAGCCTGGTATGAAACTTTATCTGGATATCTTCTCAGCAACAACTTTAGAAGGGGAGCCATTGATCAGACACTCTTCATCAAAGATGAAGGGGGAGAAATTTTGTTGGTCCAAATTTATGTTGATGACATTATCTTTGGATCTACAAGAAAGAAGCTCTGCAAAGACTTTGAAGTTCTGATGCATTCCAAATTTGAAATGAGTTCAATGGGTGAACTAAATTTCTTTTTAGGACTTCAAGTCAAACAGGTACCAAATGGAATCTTCATAAGTCAATCCAAGTATATCAAAAGCATCTTGGAGAGGTTCAAAATGACTGACTGCTCTGCTGCAAGAACTCCTATGCAAGTGCACCATCAATTATCTCCGGATAAAGAAGGACAAGACACTGATCAACATCAGTACCGAGCAATGATAGGGTCTCTCATGTATCTCACTGCCTCAAGACCAGATATCATGTTTGCAGTTTGTCTCTGCGCAAGATTTTAAGCAGCTCCAAAAGTGTCTCATCTTCAAGCTGTCAAAAGGATCTTTAGATACCTAAAGTGAGCTCCAAAACTTGGGCTATGGTATCCAAAGAATGGAAATGTCAATCTCTATGCCTACACTGACAGTGACTATGGGGGCTGTAACTTGGACAAAAAGTCCACATCAGGGAGATGTCAATTTCTTGGAGGAAGGCTCATCTCATGGCAATGCAAAAAGCAAACATGTGTCTCCACTTCAACAGCTGAAGCAGAATACATTGCAGCTTCAAGCTGCTGTGCACAGGTCATCTGGATCCAAAATCAAATGCTTGACTATGGAATAACCTTCATGCAGACTCCAATTCACATTGACAACATGAGTGCAATCTCTATCACGAATAATCCAGTGCAGCATTCCAAGACTAAGCACATCGACATCAGGTATCACTTTATCAGGGATCAAGCTGAGAAAAGGAGAATTGTCCTATCCAAGGTTCAAACAAATGATCAATATGCTGATCTTTTCACTAAACCTTTTGATGAAGCAAGATTTCGATATCTAGTTGAATCAATTGGCATGATGAACTTTGAATAAGACATGTCTCAATTTTTATCTTTCCTTGTAAATATGTCTATGTTTTTGTTCTCAATAAAAGGTTATAGTCAGCAGCACTTTTTCACTGCTGACAGATTTACTCTTCAGCAGCAAAGTCTTTGCCACTGATCGCTTTAAGTTATCAGCAGGAACAAGTTTCCTGCGGATAGCTTTAAGGCGGTCAGCAGCAACCTTTTTGCTGCGGAATGAATACAACAGTCAGCATCTACCAAATCTGCTGCTGAAAGACTTCACTATCCGCAGCAACCAAGTTTGCAGCGGATAGCACACCATCGGCAGCAACCAAGTTTGCTGCTGATGGGTAAAACAAGTCTACATTAACTTTTAACCACGGTAAAAACTACTCTCAGCCTTTACCATGACTGCTCGAGTGCTTTACAGCTGTAACAATGAAAAGTGAAACAGGTTGTACTGTACAAGTAAGGTTGCTTTTTCTTCGTCTGCCGTTATATCACAATTTCAAACGTTCCCACAACCTCTTCATATTTAATTTCAAACCCTAATCTCCCATCACTTTCTCTCCCGTCCCCACAGCATTCAAAGCCCTCCATAATTAACCACCATTCAAACACCCTTCTCTCTTCCCTCCAACTCCATAAAATGGCAGGCGCAGACATAAACAACCCCAACGACAAGTTTTCCCCATATCACAACCTCACTGCATGCCTAATAAAGGGCAAGAAATCAGAATGTTTCAATGATATGATCGACTTCCATTGTCGGTCCAAAATCCTCCATGCCCTAACAGTCAACCCAACCATCTACACTTCCCACATGGAAGATTTTTGGAGCTCAGCCGTGTACTCTACTGACCAGGGCACTCCCCAAATCAGAGGCACAGTAGACGGCAAGGAGATGGTTATCACTGAAGCAAAGCTCCGCCAACACCTCAAGCTTCAAGATGAAGGGGACGCCATCTCTTACCCAAGAGACGTATACATGAGGACCTTTGTATCCATAGGGTACACTAGGAATCAAACAGATTATACGATAGAGAAGGCACTCATGGGTCCCAGATGGAAGTATCTCTGCCACACTCTTCTCCAATGCATATCCCAGAAGAGGAGTGGCTGGAACCAACTCAACTCCGGTCTTGCGTCGGCAATTCACGGTATAATTCCTGGGGCAGGTTTCAATTTTTCCCACCTCATTCTTGAAGGTTTGAGATACAACCTTCAAGAAGGGGTGAAATCTCAGTTCTTCATGTACCCAAGATTCTTGCAGGAAGTGTTCAACATTGAGCACCAAGATCTTTCAAAAACTGCAAGAATCTATGTCATGCTGGGACATAAGAACAACATTTTTCAAAGCATGAGAACAGTTTCATCAAAGTTCTCAGGGGCTGACGTTCCATTATTATCTACAATGCTGAACGAACAAAGTGCCCAGGGTGACAGTTCAGCAAACCCAGCTGATACTGATCCCACACCCTCCACCTCACTGCCACAAACTCAATCCGCTGCTTCCCTTGATCGAACCCCTGTGCATTCTACTGAGGATGCACGGGCACATAATTTACTTACCCATAGTTTGCTTGCTAAACCGGAACACAGGGCCCCGGTTGCAGCCAAATATACAAAGAAAAGAGGCAAGAGAACTCCTTCTTCTCTTGCCTCCAAGGCCCAAACCCAAGCCAACATCCCTCACTCAGAATCTCAACATTCTAGTGAGAATATCATAAGGGAAAGCCACACGGTTAGGGAGACTCCTTCGGAAGTCTCTCTATTAGGATTAGGATCACTTCCCAGATCCATAGAACAGCCTCCTGAGCACTTCCTTTCTTTTCTGAACTTAAGTGTTGAGGAACCTGATCAAGATGATGTACCTTCTCCAACTACCACTATCTCGGAGGTACTGATTGGTCTTGCTTCCGAAACACCCAACCCAAGTTCTTCACCCTTGAAGGTCCACTCTAGGAGTAATGAAAGAGTGGATGTGGAAGAGGCTGTCACTACTGCTGGTCCATCAAATGACCAGGAGGACAGTGACAACATCCTTAAGACCTCAACCACGACAACTCATGGTGAGGGTGTTTCCTTGGAAACTCCCCTCACTGAGAGGAATCCCAGGCGCCAAGAAACCACGGGTGATGGGGATGCTGAGGCTCGGCCTAAGGCCCCATCTGGGTCCAAGGATTCCATAACTGTGGATGAGGACAGACTGAAACTTCATAACTTGGAATTGACGGCCAGGGTGGCTATGCTAGAGGCTGAAGTGTCCAAACTAAGACACCAAGTCTTTATGCATGAAGCCCATCAATGCCCAACTTTATCCACTCCCTCTCTTGTATCAGTAGGCACCCAAATTGATGCCTACCTATCTACTGATGCAACCAAAAAGGGGGAGATGGTCTCTATGGAAGAAGATAAAGACAGTCTTGACGACTGGATTCAAGAGCAGGTTGTACTTCAAAGCTCACTATTCAAGCCAGCCTTTGTCCAAATTCATGACTTGCCAGTCCCAGATAATGAAGACAAAGAGACATCTGAAGACTGGAAGTTGGTCGTCAGGGCTGTCGATGAAATGCTGAATGATGTTGAAGACACAGAACAAACAAATACATCATTCAGCATCCTTCCTGAAGCAGCAGCCATCATTGGTCAATCCTCAACCCCTAACTATTCAGATCATCAAAGAAGCTAGAATTTGACTCCATTCTAGCTTGGGGGTATGATGGATCAGCTGAGAGGTTTTGGATTGGATGGGAGTTCAGCGGAGTAGAAGAGCTGAACTGGAACTCTCTCAATGCCCTCCAAGTCCTACATCTGCATTTAACTAACTGCATCAACACCTCAACAGATCTCTCAGCAGAACTTGCCATTGGCAGGTTCCATGACCTGATGGAGGATAATCTACCCAGGTTCCAAAGATTCCTACAAACAGCACATCGGGTAGCTTATCCTGAATCCTCGGCGGCCGCAGAAAGGAGACTGACTCCTAGCAATCTTGAAATAACAAGGAGCAATCTTCTCCCTGAAGAAGAAGTTCTGGGCCTTCAAAGATTCCTGTATGCCTTCCTGGTCAAGGACTTAGACGTGCTAGGTTGGGTGAGCACTAAGTCCCTTGACCACACTCTTCTGCTCAGCAACGGCTCCTCTCTCATCATCAACACCAGGAACATCCTTCAGCCGCCCTCAGACTTCCTATTCAACATCTGCAATGATGGTCATCATCAAAGCCCATCTTGAAAAAGAAGGACTAATTCCTCAAGAAGAGACTGTGTCAACTTCTGATACTGACTCCAACTCTGATACTCCACAAGTTGACATCACATCTGCAGCTTTTGGCACAAGATCTTCCATCAGGGATCAACTGAGGGAAATAGAAGGTCCTGAGTGTCAACTTGATGAAGACAGTGACCGTCCCTTTTCAATTCCTCAACATGCCAATGAAGCTGAGGCAGAGATCCCAATAGCAACATCATCATCTGCTGTTGTGATCAGTGAAGCTGAAGCAGAGGCACCCAATGTAAACAAAGGAAAGGGAATCATGACTGATGAAGATGAAGAGAGGCTGCTAAAAGAGAAAAGAGAGAGGAAAGAGAAAAGAAGAAGAAGAGAAGAAGAGGACATGGCTGACCTGAAAAAGGCTCAAGAAAGAAAAACAGACATTCTCCTAAGAGAACAAACCATCCAGCTGTATGCTAAACAGCTGGATGAGCTAAAAAGAAAGAATCCTGCAGTTGACCAGATTGAAGAAGATGCAGCTCTTGCTCTTCAACTGCAGGAACAATTCAATAAAGAAGAAGAAGACTTGGAGAAGAAGAAGAACGAAGAAGCTAAGTTCAGAATAACCGATTCTGAATTAGCAAAAGAATTAAGGGAGGAGTGGACTGAAGCTCTGATCTCTCAAGGTGAGGATGCAGACTACCTTAAGAAACTTTCAAACAAAGAGATTTACAGAGCCTTCATCAGCAGGGTCAATTGGCTAGCAAGAAAAAGGCTGAAGAAGAAGAAAAAGCCAAGCTACAGTCCAAGAAGACCATTGCACTGAATAAAAGAACCCATGAAGAAAGGAAGGTCATGATTGACTTCCTTAAGGCTAGAGGAGATAGTGGAAAGAGGCTAGGTCCCATGAATTTCATGAACCTGCAAGCCCTCTACTTCAAAGTTAAAAAGGATGAGGAAGAAAGACTAGGGAAGAAGGCCTCCAAGAAAAGGGTACTTATCAAAGAAGAAAAAAAACCAAAGACAAAGAAACCCAAGCCTTCTCCCTCACCTACCTCTTCCTCAGTCCATCATCCTTCCACTCTCCTCCCCAAACCTTCCACTCCTCCACCCAACAAGTCCAAATCATCCCACCCAGCTCCCTCTCATCAACAGCCTCCCTTAAAGAAATCCAAATCCTCATCTGAACCTAAAGACTCAAGAAACATAGTTGACTGGGTCTACAATCCACAGGATCAAAGGTTTGAGATCTTCAGGGGGAGAACTGAAACAGGAAGATCTACATACAAGTCTGTTGATGAGGTTCTGCAACTACCAGATTCAGACCTAAGAAGAATTTTGGAGCTGGGTGAAGCTCATGAGCCTGCAAATGAGAGTGGGAAACATCTTATGCTAGCAATCAGACATTACTTCAACCCTAGCAAAGATGTGGTCATGGATGTCAAACCACTCAAGTCCCACTCTCCATTTGTATCTTGGTCCTACAATGCTGATTTGGATGAGTTCACTCTGATTGATGTAAAGAAGCAGCAGATGAGATGTTCAAGCAAAGCAATCTACAAAATGCCACACAAAGACATCAAGACTCTGTCTGAACTTCCACTGAACAATCCCAGCAAGGATCCAAGAGGCTATGAGGTTGAAAGGATAGTCAGCCACATGCAAAGGCTTCAGCAGCAAAGTAATTAGAAGAATTTTGGTTGCATCAGTCTAGGGGGAGTTTGTAGAACCAAAGACTGATTGCTACCAAATTATTCTAAGTACAAATGCTGCTGATAGGCTTATCAGCAGCATTCAACACAAGTTGCTGCTGATAGGCTTATCAGCAGCATTCAACACTTGTTACTGCTGATAGGCTTATCAGCAGCATCCAACACTTGTTGCTGCTGATAGTCTTATCAGCAGCATTATTCTCATCTCTGCTGCTGATAGCTTTATTCACTGAAGACCAAACATTGCAGCTGACTACCCATGTGAAGCGCCTCTGACACCTTTCTGCAAAAACAACTGACACACTCCAAGCAGAAGGAACCTCAGTGGTGCAACCAATAAAGGACAATGACGCGCGTCTCCAAGCATGCAAACAATGATGCCTAAGATGACGTTTCAGCAAAGTTATCTAGATTAGCCTTTGCGTGTAATTTAGATTAATAAACAAGATCAACGGCTTGTGTTAGATCTGATCCTTAGAATCAAGGGTCTGTCTTGATTCTAAGTTACTATAAATACTGTGTAAACACTTCATTGTAAGTGTGATTGCTGTGCTTTCATAGTGCTTCTTGATAGTGTTTTACTTGTAAACTTGTAATCTCATAAGTTTAATACAACAGTGCATTTATCAGTATTCTTGCTGTATACTTGTTTACTTTGTTGGTTGTTATTGTTTCCGCCAATATCAACTAGAATAGAATCACCTTGTAATCTTACGATCCTACACATATGCAAAGCCTACCAGCATATCAAAAATGGTAACCGATGTCACCATCATATTCAATTCATGCATAAGCTCAGCACACACTTGTACTATCATTTCCTATATATACGTCAATCAGACACACTTATTATTTTTATTTTTTCAGATTTTCAGATTTTTCAACTTTGATTTTTTCAACTTTATTCACATAGATCAAATACACTCAGCATATTCAGCTTTATTTTTCTTTTTCTTTTATTCTCCCCCCTAAAATTGTGATGTAACTTTATTTACTATTTATATCACTATGAGAACAAACATATCTGACACAAACATGCAGTAAGCTAACACAGATATAAAGCATACACAACACAATTTTAACACTTAAAAGAAAATCTTTTTGAGCAGCAGATTTCTAAGATCTTTCAGTTTAACATGGACTATTTATTATTCTTCAAAACCCCTTTTTTTTATTTATGACTTTTTATATTTTTTTAATTTTAAAATGAACTCATCCCCAACATCTCAACCAAAGAGTTAAACCGATCAGTTGAAAAAGATTTTGTAAAAATATCGGCTCACTGCTGGAGACTTAAACAGATGTCTGTGTTTTATTCTCAAATTGAACCCAAGAACATCAATATGGCTCTTCTCGAACCTAGTTGGGTTGATGCAACGCATGAAGAGCTGAATCAGTTTGCTAAACTACAAGTATGGGATTGGTGCCATTGCTACCAGGCAAGAAAGTTATTGGCACCTGCTGGGTTTTCAGAAACAAACAAGATGAAAGCAAAGTGATTATTAGAAACAAAGCTCGATTGGTTGTGTAAGGCTTTTATCAACATGAGGGGATAGATTATGAAGAAGTGTTCGCTCCCGTTGCTCGTCTGGAGGCTATTCGAATATTCTTTGCATATGCATCTTATATGAACTTCACTTTTTATCAAATGGATGTCAAGACAACATTTTTGTACGGCAATGTGAAAGAAGAAATATATGTGTGTCAACCGCCTGGCTTTGAAGACAGCGATCATCCTGATTATGTCTACAAGTTCGATAAAGCTTTATATGGGTTACATCAAGCACCGCGGCCTTGGTATGCCACTCTTATTGATCATTTGCTGGCTCATGGATACACTCGTGGTGCAATTTATCAAACTTTGTTTGTCCGAAAGGTGGATACAGATCTAATTCTTGTGCAAATTTATGTGGATGATATCATATTTGGATCCAATAATGAGGAGCTATGCACAGAGTTCAGAAAGGTTATGGTAAAGAAATTTGAAATGAGTGCTTTGGGTGAAATGACATTCTTTCTCGGGTAACAGGTCAAGCAATCAAGTGATGGCATTCTAATTCAACAAGTAAAATATGTGGATGACATCATTGCCAAGTTTAAATTCACCGATGCTCATGCGGCATCTACTCCTATGGCTGCTCGGCCAGTTCTGGATGCTGACACAAGTGGAGTTGCTGCTGATCAGAAACAATACCTATCCATGATCGGATCCTTAATGTACCTGACAGCTAGTGGTCCAGATATCATGTTTGTTGTGTGTCAGTGTGCTCATTATCAAGCAAATCCTAAAATGTCCCACTTAACCGCTGTTAAACGTATCTTTCGATATCTAAAGCGCAAGGCTCGGCATGGCCTTTGGTATCCCAAAGAATCTTGTTTTGACCAGTATGCTTTTTGTGACAGCGATTATGGAGGGTGTCAGCTGGACAAAAAATATACAAGTGGGGGCTGTCAATTTCTGGGAGACAGGCTAATCTCTTGGCAATGCAAGAAACAACACACAGTCTCTATATCTACTGCAGAAGCTGAATACGTTGCCACATCAGCTTGTTGCACGCAAATCATCTGGATGCAACATCAATGCTGGATTACGGTTTGACCTTTCTTAATACTCCTATTTTCTGTGATAATGAGGCTGCTGTGCTAACTGTGAAAAATCCAGTTCAACATTCTAAAACAAAGCATATTGATATCGAGGTGCATTTCGTTCGTGACTTCTTTGAGAGAAATCTCATATGTCTTGAAAGGGTTGATTCTGACAACAATGTTGCGGATACCTTCACTAAAGCATTTGATACATCTCGATTCAATGTGCTTGTAGAGTCCTTGAAAATGATTGGATTGAAAGATTAAATTGGTCACCAAAAATATTTTTCTTCATAGTTAAATTTGTATAGTTTGATTTTATACACAAATTTAGGGGGAGAATAAAAAATAAAAAATATAAAAAATAAAAAATATAAAAAAATCACAAAAAAGAGTCAGCTTTAAATTCTTTAGAGTCAAGAAAAATACAAAAAAGTGTTTGCTTTCAGTTCATTTAAAATAAAAATTCAAAAATATTGTTTGTATCTACATCGGAAGTTTTGCAATTTAAAGGTAAGTGATATGAATGTTCGCTTCTTAAGGCTAGGATCAACACATGTAAGGCATTAAATTGAAAATGCTAGGATCAATGTTGGATATGTTGATAGGCTATGCATGTGATACACTTGAACAAAATAGTATTATGGCCTTAGTGGGGAACATCTCATAGATTAGTGTTATTTGCTATTCCTGTTAATAATTGAGAACTTAAACATAAAGGTTGATGAATTGTGGATAACCCTTGCTCTATTAGAATTGCACTAACTGGGACCCTTCACAAAGGGGTTGCGAGTTTGACTTGATACACGTCAGTAAATATTATATATATATATAGTCAAAAGACATGCATTGACATGCAAAAGGTGAAAAGACACTCAATGAAAGTGCAAAGCTGATCTGCAAAGCAGAATCTTGAACAAAAAGACACGCAATGTTAATGTCGTGCTATAGGAAAAACATAAAAAGATATGTCTAAAGACGTACATATAAATATAGTTGTAAATATTTTTATATTTGGGAATATGTGACTAGGAAGGGATCTCTTGTCAAGGCATGTAAGTCCGTAGTGCTATGACCCTGCGCTTCTGATGATTCTGAATATGTAAGACCGTGGTGCTATGTTTTTGATCAAATTTGGTCAGAGATTCCCTGAGAAGTTGCATAAACCTGTGCTAATTATGCTCATTTAGTTACTATTTAGGTGCTCAAAAGATCACGAGGAAGGGAATGTTTACCTGATAAGCTGTGGGGTCCATTAAAGTTCATAAATAATTCACATAATTTACATTAACTTAATTACAAGTTTCTAAGATATGAGTGTGGGACCCATTAAGTCATTATTAACTCTACCCAAAACATGATAATATAAATCACAGTGAAAAACCTTGGTTTGAAGCTAAAGGATGAGTTTAGAAGGATCTAAATATTAGCAATCTTCTTGACACGTCTTAATAAATATACATGCTGAAAAATATTCTTTGGTATGCCTATAGAACGATTTGATGCCATTGCAAACTTCACAAAGGCTTGTCTTTAGAAAGAGTATGTTTTATGTTTTATTTTATTTTTATTTTTCTTATGTTATTTTATTTAATTAATTTTTTTTAAATGATAAAGTTTAATCTTTAAAATAAATCATTTAAAGGACTATTTTTTTTGAGTTTACAGGTCAAAGGAGAGGCCCACCACTCTTCACGGTGGGCCCACACTTTCATAAAAAGGGTTTAACTTAAACCCTGTTTCGCTGCACGGCAAACTCCTTCTCTCTCGGCGATTCTTGAAGAAACTTATTTATTATGTGTCTCCTCTTACCTGACTTGCTTTACAAGTTTCTTGAATCTACAGGTACAACTTCTGAACCCTTAAGCTGCTTAATGAACTCATGGCAGCCGTGTTTAACCATAGAGACACTCATATAGGCGTCTGTGATTTAAAACATCAATTTCGTGGGTAGAATCTAAAATTGATGGACCGATTAGGGTTGTATAAGGTCGGCGAACACCATTACAATAGTAATAATCGATAATCGGATGCTTAGATGCTTCAATTTGGGGATTGAGTCTGTTTCGGCATCGCCCCGGAACCCAGGGATTACGGTTTCAATCTCTATACATCTTAAATTGTTTGTCTTCCCGTGAACTGTTAGTATTCCCGTGAACTGTTGGTTAGCCGTGTACCCCATCCTAGCCGTAAACCCCAGTCTAGCCGAAAACCCCATGTTGACCGAGAACCCAAATCTATCCGAAAACCCCATGTTAACTGAGAACCCAAGTTTAACCGAGAACCCCTTTTTAACCGAGAACCCTACTTTTTACGAGAACCATAACGGGGCTGTAAACCCCTGATACTTCAAAAACCCTAGAATCGTGTTGCTCTATGTCACACCCCTAAATTTATTTACTTAATGAATAAATAAATAAATACAGGTTGCAACGATTGATTCATTACACGATAGCGGAAGCTGTAACAGTGATTTCTAAAACATTTAAAAGTCAAAAGGGGGCTGTGAAACTCACAACGAGTTAAAACAGAATGTTCATATTGTCAAACGTATAAGCAATTGTATTTCATGTTTTCAAAACATAGCCAGTAAGTATGTTTCTCCCCCGCAGTTTACAAAACATTAAAAAGCGAAAGGGGGGCCGTGAACTCACCTGATGAGCTTTCAATATTTAAGTGCTAGCAAGGCCGATGTGTATGCAAGACTGTCCTAACCGTGACCTAAATAGTGACGGTTATCTTATGACCTTAATACGGAGTGTCATCATACAAGTCGGTCATGTACAAAGTCCATCCAATATGTTAGACTCAAAAACGTAAGTGTCATGTTTAGAAAATGTGACCCGACGAACCGTTAGGGTTTTGGTAGTTATTCACTTCAAACTACAATATTAAGGTAACCCTAGTCTATAGATATTTTCCTGAATTTTAAGTTGTCCGTGTGTCACCATTTTGATTAACCAAATGAACTCCTTTAGTCATGAAAATTTATACCAAGATACCTACATGTCTTAGGGTTACATGGATGTATTAATCAACAACTTTTGACATGTTTAAGTATTTTTAAATATTTATTCGGACAAGAGAGGGCAGCAGCATTTGGTTCTGGAGTGTCTTGGGGATTCCTTTTTAATTGACCGACCTAGACCCATTTTCATGACCCAAGACCCTACAAATTTTACTATGTACATAAAATACTAACTTTAGAAAGTGGAATTAGGTTATTTAGACTTGTTATAACCAAATTATGACTCTCACAAGTGATGCTAAAATTCTGTCAAAAAGGACAGCCTTGACAAACTTTCCTGTATGACCATTTTGGGGTATCAAAACTCAACGAAATTTCATGAAACCACTTGGGTTAGACTCTTGACTCTTTGTTCTCGATTTTAGACCTAAGATTCGACAAGTTTGGGTGAGCATGGACCGAGTTATGGCATGGTAAAGTCGGTTTAAAATTCTTCCAGCTCACTGTTTTGGTTCTATAACACTCAATTTCAACAACTATTCAAATTTTGTACTTGTTTTGACTCTTGTTTACCAAATGGTTGATGTTTAAGTTAGATATCACATGTTCTAAAGTCCATTGTCTAGATTTGTTCATCCAAACCACTAGATCCATGAGTTTTTAAAAGAACGTTTTGTTTAAAAGATGTAAATCCTGCTTTAAGCTAGTTTTTGAGCATTATTCTTTTGGATGGAGTTTTATGCATGACAACAACTTGGTGCTAGTAAAAATGAAGAGGATGAAGACAGATAGGAACTCACAACAAGTAGGATAGAATAAAGGAGTAAGAAGGAAGTTCCAAGCCCAAAAACCTTGCTATTTTTCTTGAGAAACACCTTAAAACCCTTGAATCTCCCTTGAATCTTGGATGATTATTTGAACAAAGTGGAGAGTGTGTGTTCTTGTTTGTGTTCTGTCCAAAGAGAGGAGGGAGAGAGGGTGTGAAGTGTTGGAGTGGATAAACGAGTGAATGATGGAAAAGTGATGTGGGGTGGATGGCTTTATGGACATGACTTGAAAGATGGGTATGGGAGATTGCTTAAGTAAGTAGAAGATGTTGAAATTTAGGGTGTGGGGTGGACCCACATGGCCTTGAGGCCGAGATTTCTGGTCAAGGGGAGTGGGTGGGGTAGTTTGGGTGGTTAGATGGTTAGTTAGTGTAGATATTTAGGTCATTAGGTGCGTTAATCGCGGTTAGGGCTCGAAACGGTAATTTAATGCGGTTCTCGATTCTTTGATGTCATTTTAAACTAAAGTTAACTAGTTTATGTCTAGTTTAGTGAAAAACACTGAATTCATGTATTGTATTGGATATAGATATATTTTATTACGTGTAGTTACATTAAGGGTTGACGGTAGGCGGTGAAAACTTCGTAATACGTCGTTACGAATCGTTTTATGAAATGTGAACTTTAAAATATATATTTGAATGTATAAACATATATTTCATGTGTTATGGATCTTTGGACATTATTTTGGACCTTTAGGTTTGTCACCAACGTTCGTATTAGTTGAGTTATGCGTATACGTGACCCGGTAATTCCTAAAATTACCAAAATAAGGAACAAATTAATGCATGGCTATTGCTAGACTTTATGACATAATTCATGCAAATAAGTCAATCGGGAAACTTGGGAATGCAAACACGTTTATGTTATGTACAGATTATGACATGGAAATGTCGGGTGTCACATTCTCCCCCCGTTAAGGAAGTTTCGTCCTCGAAACTTAGTTTAAGTTAACCTGTAGGACTGATTTACTCTATCCAGATGAGAGTCCCGTATTCTTAGTTCGTTCTTGGATCAGACGCAGAATTTTTCAATGGGTTTCCTTGATAAAGTGTAGCTTGTTATCTACGTGAATCTCATCAGGCTGTATAATTAATGTCTCGTCTGATAAACACTTCTTGAGATTTGATACATGAAATGTATCATGTACATTGCTTAGTTCTTGTGGCAACTTGAGCTTGTATGCTACAGGGCCAACCCTAGTCAAAATTTCAAATGATTCAACGTACCTAGGGTTAAGCTTGCCACGGTTGCCAAATCTTGCAACTCCTTTCCAAGGTGAGACTTTCAACATGACTTTGTCTCCCAATTGGAATTCTAATGGCTTTCGTCTGTTGCTAGCACACCTCTCTTTCGTCTGTCTTGAGTGGCTTTCGGACAATCTTTGATTGCGACGATCTTGTCAATGGTTTCCTAGCCAATTTCAGAACCAGTAAAATGCTTTTCGCCAACCTCCGCCCAACATAGCGATGAGCGACACTTACAACTATACAAAGCCTGAACGGAGCGGCTTTAATGCTGGTATGGTAGTTGTTATTATATGAAAACTCAGCCAACGGCAATGAGTACCCCTATTTCCTCTGAAATCGATTACACACGCACGGAGCACATCTTTTAATGTTTGGATGGTCCTTTTACCTTGACCGTTCATCTGGGGATGATATGCAGTGCTCATGTCAAGGCGTGTGCCCAAGGCTTCTTGTACAGACTGCCAGATTCTTGACATGAATCGTATGTCCCTATTAGAGGAAATGCAAACTGGCATACCATGCCTAGCCTCAATTTCCTTAATATTTAGCCTCGCACGCTTCTTACTTTTGTCTGTCTCCTTTATTGGTAGGGAGTGAGCGGATTTCGTTAAACGACTGACGATTACCCATATAGTATCATAGCCGCTAGGTGTTCTGGGTAGATTTGTAATGAAGCCTATGGAATTCCCCTCCCATTTCCATTGAGGAATCTGCGGTTTTTACGTTCACTCAGGTGATTCCTAACATTCTGCTTTTACTGTCGGGTATCTCCCAACATAAATAGCAATTTCTCCTTTTATGTTTTGCCACATAATGGAGTTCCTCGGGATCCTTATACGTTTTATTCGATTCTGGATGAACGGAGTACTTGGGCTTATGGACTTCATCCACAACCTCCCACATAGGCTATCGATACCTGGCACACAAATTCTATCTGTATCATCCAACTTAGGCTTCAATCGTTTGATTCCATTTACTTGGTAGTCGGTATTCGAAAGCAAAGCAAATACTTCTTCGACTAACGATATTAAACGTGCAAGAACCCCTTTATTTGATTACACTCAATATGGTAGGGTTATGTGATGCTCATTCCTGGTAATGAAAGGAATGGTGCTTGCGAATCTTGAGCGTATGTTTACACATACCCTCTATTCTTCTACGCACTTTGTCACAAAAGAAGATCTCTATAGATCTTAAGAAAGAATTACTCGACGAGGTGTCCAAGTTTTAGTTGAATATTGGGTAGTAATGACACAGTACGGAAGTGAAACTTTATGTTTGTCCCTCTTCTGCTTTTCGAAAGAATTTTCTCGGACTAAGACTTTATTCTTAATTCAGGTTTCGTGTTATCTATAATCTTCCATTAAAATGGGTCATAATGGATTTAATATTTCAAGGTTCCTTGTGTGCTCTTACTAGCAAAATTTGAGTCTAATCACCACTTTACCCTTTGCTTGTACCATATTTCTAAGACAGACCAGCCTTTGGGTTGTAACGTCCAGATATGTAAACTCATGGCTTGACTACCATACTCTCGAAGTAAGTAAGCCATATGAAGTTCTATGTTTGTTTGGAATATTCACATTCCGTCTAGGTGAGGAAATGAACAGTGATACTGTGAGAATGGTCTCATCGAATTAGGGTTTTCCCCAAAATGGACTATGGGTTTGTCAACCCAGTAAGTTGGTAGAAAGGGTTGATAGCCAACTATTAGTCATACAGTGCGTATGCACTTGAATGGTGCTTTGGTGACTTACTGTTACGTATTCCACTCATATAGGTTATAGCCTCAAAATCCTTAGCACAAGGATAAAATTGAGGTAATGAGTGTTAAACATCGAAAACTTTATACTCCTACTGAGCCTGCGTTAAGAGGTCATTTCTTAACAATAGATGATCTAGAGCTTCCTAGTTCTAGAAAACTGGGAGTGAAAGATGTGATCACGCCTCTCCTCTCGGCTGAAATCTGAGATCCATTCAACAAGATGATCTTTGGGGAAATGCGGGTACAAAAGAGCATAAAATTGTCCTTCACTAATCCTTGTGGTCAGTGGTCTGTTATGAACAATGATCTGTTATGAACAGCTTGAGCTTATGCCCCTTATGCATATCATGAACTAATGAGATTAGCACGAAAATCCGCATTTGGGACCCCTTTTTAAAAAAAAAAAATTTGTACATCGTCCTTCTGTTATTGCATCAATAGTCGTTAGTCCACACCTAGGTTTCTTTGGTATTCGCTTGAGTATAAATCACAGCTTATTTATCACCGAAATGTCAGATTACCTACTTGTCTCATGTCGAGCTTCCACAATATCCATAGGTGCCATGTGTATGCGGGTCAGAATAATATTATGCCCCATTACTGAAGTTAGTGCATAGCACTCTTGGCGTAACTTTCAAGCAATTGTAAGATTGAACTGTATGATGAATCCTGAGATTACACTATAATCTCCCAAAATAATTGTGCAATTATTGTAAGTGTTAGTTGTGGTAACACTCAATTTGAAGTATTCCTGACAAATAGAATCTCAAAGAATGAATGTGTGAATACCTTCGTCGTTTAGGATTCACTAAGGATTGGTTGAATTCAATTTGAATTTCTCTCGTTCCTCCAAAACTAGGAGAATGCTTTGGGAACATCTAATTGAGAAGTCCGATTTGTTAAGATCCAATCCTTAATCAATTGATTGAGAACATGGTTTGATCATTAGCTTGGACAACAAGACTCACTAAAGTTCCCATGCACTGCAAATTATGATTACGTGTGCACCCGTAATGATAATTTGCCTTGCCTGATCCCTATAGTGTTTCTTCTATCCCCAGCTTTTAGTCAAAAGGAATTTGAAAGGATCATTAGATTGCGTTTGCACATTTGTGCTGGAGTGAGTATTATCCTATCGGATTACTCTTAATTATGTGTACCAATACTCATGAATCTGCCGAATATGGCTGTTGTCGGATGAGGCTAATGGTAGAGAGGCACCACATGTGTCTCTTAAAATAAAATGTGTATGGTGAAAGTCAGGCACTATGTGTTGGGCAAACATCCTTAAATTAGTGTCGAGCAACTCATGCTCCAAGTCTGTATATATGCATGGATCCACATGATCCTGATGTATGTCTGGGTCTCCTGACCCTTAGAGTTCTCTCCCATTTAGTCCTGCTTATTCACCTTGGATTCCATTCTGTCTGGGCAATCCTGTCTACCATATCTCATGGCGAAAGTCTAGGCATCTGATCCGACAACCTATGAAGGAGAGTATTCATACCGCAAATACATTAGAGAGGTAGCTGCCTCCATGGTTGGAGTAGTTGTGGTGCAGGTATAGGTACAAATTCTGGTACGGATTCAGCACGTTGTGATACCAAGATCGGTAACTGACGATTGTCGTCGTCGTTTCCCAAGCTCAGCTCGTAACTCGATGTTCTAAGGTTGCAGTATGCTGAGTACCCGTTATTCATGACTCGTAATCTGAACAGTAACATGTTGTAAGTGTTTATTATTTCCACATTGTTGTATGTGTTTAAGTGTTCATTACATGTGCCATGTAATTGTATTAGTGTAGCTAATGATACCCTAGTGTAACTCCATACACTAATAGTCTACACAAATTGTTCAGCAACGGTTGGAATTCCTATACTCAAGTCTTGGGTGTTTTTAGTGTGATGCAAGTCTTAGAAATCTTGGTCCCTAAATGAGTCCGGTTAGAGCCTAGGTGTCACTAAGGAAACCTAATTCGCTAAAACCATTGCTCTGATACCAATCTGTCACACCCCCAAATTTATTTACTTAATGAATAAATAAATAAATATATGTTGCAACGATTGGTTCATTACACGATAGCGGAAGCTATAATAGTGATTTCTAAAACATTTAAAAGTCAAAAGGGGGCTGTGAAACTCACAACGAGTTAAACCAGAATGTTCATATTGTCAAACGTATAAGCAATTGTATTTCATGTTTTCAAAACATAGCCAGTAAGTATGTTTCTCCCCCGCAGTTTACAAAACATTAAAAAGCGAAAGGGGGCAGCTTTCAATGTTTAAGTGCTAGCAAGGCCGATGTGTATGCAAGACTGTCCTAACCGTGACCTAAATAGTGACGGTTATCTTATGACCTTAATATTGAGTGTCATCATACAAGTCGGTCATGTACAAAGTCCATCCAATATGTTAGACTCAAAAACGTAAGTGTCATGTTTAGAAAATGTGACCCGACGAACCGTTGGTGACTTGTCATTGAATTTCATGATGCGTGTTCGTATTTATTCACACATATATACATTATTTATGCTATACAAACAGATGTTTATCCATAGGTTGTTGTATATACATTATGTTAGGGTTTTGGTAGTTCTTCACTTCAAACCCTAGTCTATAGATATTTTCCTGAATTTTAAGTTGTCCGTGTGTCGCCATTTTTATTAACCAAATGAACTCATTTAGTCATGAAAATTTATACCAAGATACCTACATGTCTTAGGGTTACAGGGATGTATTAATCAACAACTTTTGACATGTTTAAGTATTTTTAAATATTTATTCGGACAAGAGAGGGCAGCAGCATTCGGTTCTGGAGTGTCTTGGGGATTCCTTTTTAATTGACCGACCTAGACCCAATTTCATGACCCAAGACCCTACAACTAATACTATGTACATAAAATACTAACTTTAGAAAGTGGAATCAGGTTATTTAGACTTGTTATGACCAAATTATGACTCTCACAAGTGATGCTAAAATTCTGTCGAAAAGGACAGCCTTGACACACTTTCTTGTATGACTATTTTGGGGTATCAAAACTCAACGAAATTTCATGAAACCACTTGGGTTGGACTCTTGACTCTTTGTACTTGATTTTAGACCTAAGATTCGACAAGTTTGGGTGAGTATGGACCGAGTTATGGCATGGTAAAGTCGGTTTAATATTCTGCCAGCTCACTGTTTTGGTTCTATAACACTCAATTTCAACAACTATTCAAATTTTGTACTTGTTTTGACTCTTGTTTACCAAATGGTTGATGTTTAAGTTAGATATCACATGTTCTAAAGTCCATTGTCCAGATTTGTTCATCCAAACCACTAGATCCATGAGTTTTTAAAAGAACGTTTTGTTTAAAAGATGTAAATCCTGCTTTAAGCTAGTTTTTGAGCATTATTCTTTTGGATGGAGTTTTATGCGTGACAAAAACTTGGTGCTAGTAAAAATGAAGAGGATGAAGACAGATAGGAACTCACAACAAGTAGGATAGAATAAAGGAGTAAGAAGGAAGTTCCAAGCCCAAAAACCTTGCTATTCTTCTTGAGAAACACCTTAAAACCCTTGAATCTCCCTTGAATCTTGGATGATTATTTGAACAAAGTGGAGAGTGTGTGTTCTTGTTTGTGTTCTGTCCAAAGAGAGGAGGAAGAGAGGGTGTGAAGTGTTGGAGTAGATAAATGAGTGAATGATGGAAAAGTGATGTGGGGTGGATGGCTTTAAGGACATGACTTGAAAGATGGGTATGGGAGATTGCTTAAGTAAGTAGAAGATGTTGAAATTTAGGGTGTGGGGTGGACCCACATGGCCTTGAGGCCGAGATTTCTGGTCAAGGGGAGTGGGTGGAGTAGTTTGGGTGGTTAGATGGTTAGTTAGTGTAGATATTTAGGTCATTAGGTGCGTTAATCGCGGTTAGGGCTCGAAACGGTAATTTAATGCGGTTCTCGATTCTTTGATGTCATTTTAAACTAAAGTTAACTAGTTTATGTCTAGTTTAGTGAAAAACACTGAATTCATGTATTGTATTGGATATAGATATATTTTTTTACGTGCAGTTACGTTAAGGGTTGACGGTAGGCGGTGAAAACTTTGTAATACGTCGTTACGAATCGTTTTATGAAATGTGAACTTTAAAATATATATTTGAATGTATAAACATATATTTCATGTGTTATGGATCTTTGGACATTATTTTGGACCTTTAGATTTGTCACCAACGTTCGTATTAGTTGAGTTATGCGTATACGTGACCCGGTAATTCCTAAAATTACCAAAATAAGGAACAAATTAATGCATGGCTATTGCTAGACTTTAGGACATAATTCATGCAATTAAATCAATCGGGAAACTTGGGAATGCAAACACGTTTATGTTATGTACAGATTATGACATGGAAATGTCGGGTGTCACGCTCTATTAAATTAATTTGTCTGTTTCTACACTAACTTAATTAGCTTTATGCAGATATGGCAGAAATGAAATTTGTTGCTGATCATAATGCTTGTGCAGTCATTCTGGACCCTCCATAAGAGTTTGAGTACTTCATATCTATGGTTGTAGGGTTGACACTTTCCCCTAACAACTTTGCTGTTATGGAAAATCCAATCATCTATAGAACACATATTCAGGATTTCTGGTCCACTACAATAATACTCCCAAACGAAAACGGAGAGGAATGCATAATAGGAACAGTTCAAGCAAAAAGAGTTAGAGTTTCAGAAGCGATAATCAGAAATGCTCTATAGTTTGGTGATCTACCCGCTTATCCAACCAAACTAAATCCAGACGTAGTTACACCAGTTCTCACAAGAATGGGTTATGAAGGTCCTTATCCACCACTGTACAAGAAGTTATTACATCCCTACTGAAGATATCTTGCACATGTATGCATGAACTGTTTATCAGGAAGAAAAGGAGGATTTGATGAGCTAAACACCACCATTGCTTTAGCTATAGTTGCTTTGACTATGAGCTTAGACTACAACTTTTCAAACATGGTGTTTGAAGAATTTAAAATCAATTTGAAAGGAGGAAAGAAAGAGGTCTTCCTCATGTATCCTAAGTTCTTACAGATCATCCTCAACATAAATCATGCTGATCTGGAACCTACTATTGAAACATTGGACATAAAGGGTATGGGTCCTCTGATTTTCAAGTTCATGAATGTCAACAAACATGGAAAAAGAGTGTATCAAGGGCTGCGTCCACTTGAAAAATTTGGTAGATTTGTTGCCCTACCTGATGAAGAGATTGAAGAACTGGTTATGCAAGTACAAGCCGAGGTTGTTGAAGAACAACTGCTACCTATTCAACCACAAAATGAACAGCAACTTGAACTAGAACCACAAGATCAAATTGAGCCTGAGTTAGAAAATGCTGAAGTAATATCTTCTTCTGATGATTAAGCCACTCCTGAAAGACCACCAGTACCAATCAACCGATATGTCAGAGAGTTGGAAAGCAAAAGGCGTATAATTGAGAATCCTCCTCTCGATTCCTCGTCTAATCTTCCTCTCAATTCAACATCTAATCAAGATGACAAAGATGCTGATTATATACCGGATCAAGATTTACCTTCCAGACCACGGAAGCGAAGAGATCCGAGAAATGTGAGAATACCACCATTCACACCAAACCCAACACCCACACAAATTCCCATTCCAACAACTTCCTTACCAACTCAAATACCCACTCAAATGCCACACTAACCTACCATCACATTATCCCAACGTCAATCCTCATCCCATGATCATCACAGTCCAATTCTGAAGGATGTTGATTATGATCAATTCTTGGTCTCATCAAGTGAAGCTTATAAAGCTGAAAAGGCCAAAGGAAAAAGCCCTATGGATTCTTCTACACCTGCTCCTATAGACCCATATCCTTTATAGGAAAGGGTGTTTGAGTTAGAACAGCAAGTAGCCACACAGAACTCCAAGATTCTGACTCTGGAAGCCAATCAAGGTTACCTTGTTACTCTGGTGTATGAGTTGAAGAAACAGATTGATGATATGAAGGGAAAACAAAGTGATCAAGTCAGTACTGGTACAAGCAACAATGATAATGATCAAGGGGGTGGAGATGATGGAGGCAATGATCAAGCTGATCATCAAGATGACACTCAAGGAACTTATCCTTTCAACTTTGAGTTTGAAGGAGATCTTACCGATCCAAAGGATAATGAATTATCTCAACACTTGGATTCGGATCAAGAAAAAGATATCCAAGATGACAAAGTTGAGAGTTCATCAGATTCAGAAATGGAAAGACTGAATCAAGACATTCATGATGAAGTCAACATTCCAAGCTCAACTGCAAATGTTTCTGAAGGTGGTACTGCAAGAACTCAGAAAGAGCTACTCCCTTGGAGATTACCACCTGGTCCTCCGCCTGAGACTCATGTCACTGTTAACATAGAGAGTTACTATTCTAAGAGTGGAGACAGGTCAGGTATTGATTCTTGGGCTTTTGATTCTGAGAAGAATATGTATGTGGTGAAAAAAAAGAAAGGATGTCTGGAATACTATAAGAAGGCTAATGACTTTAGCTCATTGACTAAACTCGATCTTCAACGGCTAAATGAAGCCTATTTTGAGAACAAAGGAAGAAACGGACCAGATGAGATGTTTTGGACATTTATGAATGAACAGTGCATAACTAAGTTTGCCAAAATGAAAACAGTTGAGTCTAGGCTAAAGAAGGCTAAGGGAGTCAAAGATCCTCACACAGGCAAAGACTGGTATAATGTCATCTGGCCTGCTCCCAAGACAGACAAAATAGTACCGGTTCACAAGTAAATGCGAGTGAATAATCTGAGAGATTTTCAGTACTGGGCATATGATCAAATTACAGTTAAAGCTTTAATAATCACTGATTAAGCAGAGCTGAGAATACTGGATCCATTTGACTCACAAAGTTCAGTGAACAAGACATCAAAGTGTTAACAAGAAGCCAGATCAGACATGAGCAACTATGGGAAGAACAAGCAAAGATTTTTACTGTTGCGACTGTTGACATCTTGAGGAAGAAGTTGTATGCTGGGAGTGGAGAACATGGTGAAGACATCAATTTTTGAAGAAGAAATCTTAATCCTAGGGGGATATTATTAGACCTAGATAGTTTGTTATGATTAAGCTTGGTTATTAATGACTTTATATGATGTAACTGTGAACCGAAGGATCACGGGTTGGGTAGATATGGGCCGGCCATTAGGCCGAGTAGGGGTATTTAGGCCTATTACGGTTTGTATGGGCATAAATGTCTCTAAACCCTAACCATGTGGGGTTATAGGTTGTTTTGTCTTCATTGTAATTCTCTTGATTAATACAAGCATTATTACAATTGTTTTTCTTGTGTTCTTGAATCACCATACTTGATAGTTTCCGCCTATCAAGTGTGAGAATTGATATCGTGTTTGTGTTTGTTAGAAGATCCACGAAGAAAATGACTTACAATCCCCCTTAAAAGAGGATTTGTCCTCGAATCCTACGTCGACCCAAACCATCATTCTCATCCTCCCCATTCCTCCTTGTGCCCCCAAACCCTGAGGTGTAACTTTTCCCTTTTTGCGTAAGCATCCTCTTGGTCACTTGTTTTAAACTCATTCACCAGCCTCGGTGTTCAAAGGAATCCTTTGCTCACTTTTGAATTTGGAGCTTGTAGGATTGTATACATATTCCCTTATCACCCAATCCCCAACTTTCACTCATATGGTGCAACATCGTCAATTGCTTGCTTACTTATCTCATTTTCCGATTAGCTCACCGCACGTATCGTGTCATTTTCTTGCATGGCCCTGATGACCGCATCATTCCGATGGCCATTCCCAATAGGGCTCCTTGCCTTACAAAATCACGATCACTCGTCTTCCTTCTCATATAGTACTTTAATCGCCATTCAACGATGATTCGTTAAAACTCAGGCAACACTGCCTTTCTCAGAGATGTGATACGTCTCTTGCTCTCAAATGACCTCCAAGAACCGGTGCCAATCCTTACTGAACTCTTCTAATAGTTCCCCACCACAGTATTCCTTTACTCCTTTATCACGTGTTTAGTATGCCCCTTAAGTATGTACATACACTTAACACTAGGGTCATTTCATCAGCCCTCGATGTCCTCAAAAGCCCACCTACCACTGTCATATCTGTCTTGATAGCCAAACATTCTCCTTACCTATATGCTCCACCGGAGCTCTCTTTAAACTAGTCATAAGTTAGCCAGCGTAGGTCTTTCCTCTCTGTCTTTTGTGTGCAATCCTGCACCTGTCTCCCCTTTATCTCGCTCTCTTTGTTGTTGCCATACCGCTACCATGCGAACACCTATCGTGTCTCATTCACCGAGTACGAACGTTAATTCCGTCCTGTCATAAGTCTCGGTTATCCACCGCCTTGTTCCAAGAAAACATTCCGGTCTCTCTTGTATCTTACATTAACAGAATTCTTCGTATGGTCATATTCCATGGAGTCGCTGTTACTTCATCCGCTTCATGCCGAAGTCTCTAGCGTCGTCACCTTGATCCCTATGGTAACTATCTCCGAGCAAACGTCGACGTAACACTTTCATCATCAACTCTCAGCTCTCCACTTCTCGGGTTCGTGCTCCGAATTTCCCAAGATATAAGTATAGGCATCTCGTAAGAGCACCTCGCTGACCGTCTCGAATGATGTCCAAAACTCCTCGTATCGCATCGATGCATTACCGTCGAGAAAATCGTATAGATAGGAACACTATACCTGAACTCACCGACCATTCGTCCTATGTACGATTAGGCGTGTACTACAAGGACATAACATAACTACCAAACGTACAGTGTACTACATGTGTACTAGTAACCCCACCTTCTAACTCACACAAAATGCACACATCTAACTAGGTTTGAGTAAATTTTCATGCGTACAATACGACCTCGCCATATATAAACACAAACTCTAGAACTCTACCTTCTATTCATTATAACGGTAGCTGCTACCACACGTCACCACATATTCACACGGTCTCACCCCTACGGGTAGTATTAATGATTTAAGGCAAAAAAAACTACTCAGTCTAGACACAAGTCAACACCCTACACATTCACACTCATAATATTTATAAGCATAATCTTTCCACAGGACCCTGCCCTGCATGTTCACGCAAGATGCAACGCACCCATTACACTTCAAACCATCACCCATAGGTGATACTATCATACGACCTTTGACACAGACTAGTTCAAAATTCACTTTTATGTATATGCACATCTATACAAATCTACTCACATCATCCAATCAACCACGTTTTACTATCACAACAAAATCACTTCTTAATTTCAACTCACGTCATTTAGAATGCAATCACACAGTCACACCATACAAACATATTCAACTATTATAAACACAATCATACATCGTTGCGAACACAATTATCGCCACTCATGTCCAAATCACTCCATGGTAAAGCAAAAGTCAATATCAAGACCCAATAGTCAACATTCAAGTCAAATACCGCACTACATAAGTGTTGTAGATATAAAGATTGATGGCTACAAAATTTTCTAAGTACAACTGCTGCGGACTCCACAGTTTTGCCACTGACCAACAAGATGTTGCGGATAATGTTAGTTACTGCGGATAGTAGTTCTCCTACTGATGAACAACTATGTTGCGGATAGCCTTATCTACTGAAGTCCAGAGTTGCTGCTTATAGGCTTCTCAGCAGCATCAAACACTTGATGCTGCTGATAGGCAAATCATCAGCAACTTTGACTTGCTACTGACACCTCTATCAGTAGAAGGAACGTTATTGGTGCAGATGATTAAAGACAAACCACTTCTGAAGTCTCCTGCAAAGATTCCTAAGAAGACTTTTGACCTGATCACAACTTTTTGCTACAGTTTGTCTTTTAGTTGTCTACCAATTGTAGCATAGCTTGTAACTGTCCAAGATCAACGGTCTGTGTTTGATATGATCCTTAGAATCAAAGGTTTGTCTAGATTCTAAGTTCCTTTATATGCATTGTATCTTCATTTTGTACAAGTGTGCTTCCTGAGAGTTTTCTCTGTAATCTTGTAAACATTGAAGATCAATACAATTTGCATTTATGTGTATTCTCTTTGTTTATCTGTTTACATTGCATAGTTGTGATTGTTTCCGCCAATCTCAACTAAAATAGAACCATCATGTAATCATTGATCCTACAAGTGGTATCAGAGCTTTGGCTCTAAGATTACACAAACTCACACTTGTTTAATCACTATCTGGTTCTATTTACTACTATCTCTTTGCTAAAACACCATATACCACAAATCCAAAAATGGCACAAAACAATGGTTTTGATGATACTGGAAGCATCAACAAACCACCAAGACTGGTGTCTGGAGAAGACTATGATATGTGGAAGAACAGGATGGAAAGTTTCTTCTGCTATCAAGAGTATGGGATGTGGAGATCCATTAAAGATAGACCATATGTACCCATGGTGGCCTCTACTGATTCCGAAGGCCCATCAGTCCCCAAAGAACACTCAAAGTATTCAGATGAAGATATCAAGAAAATGGAGATAGACTTCAAATCCTTGGGAGCCATTAAGATGTGCTTGCCAAATGAAGTTTTCCACAACTTCAGAGAATATAAGACTGCCAAGGAGCTATGGGAGGATCTTAAGAAGATGTTTGCTAGGTAAGAAGAGGTGAAAGAAAATAGAAGAGACATTCTGAAGCAACAATATGAAAACTTTGTCTAGAAATAAGGTGAGTCTCTTACCGTGTTGTACAACAGGTACACCTACCTTGTGGGAGAGCTACATTGCTCAAAAGTGATGCTGGAAAATGAAGACATTCTCAAGAAGTTTATCAGGTCTCTGCCAAGCTGCTGGACACTTTACACAGTGTCAATCAGAAGAACTGAAAATTTAAAGACTCTGCAGATGACTGAGTTATTTGGCATGCTGAAGACTTATGAATTAGAAATGATTCAAGCCAAAAAGAGAAGCTCAAGTTATTCAACAGCCTCATCATCCATCACCACTTCCTCTGCAGTTCACTCTTACCACTCAGTTCCTAGTTCAATCAACTACTACCCTCCTTTTGTTACCCATCCCCAGACTCCAACATCATAATCAAACAACTCACCATTTCTTCTTGAAGCCCCACCTCAAACAAACTCTGATGCCTTTGTCTCTGAAACTCAAGCAATATGTCCTTTATTAAGGAAGATCTGGAATGTTTGCATCCAGATGATCTAGAAGAAATGGACATACAGCACTCATATGCCATGCTTTCTCTTAGAGCAAAAAGGTTCCACTCTAGAACAGGAAGACCAATCCCATGCAACAACTCCAACACAAGAGTTGGCTTGGACAAAAGCAAACTGAGATGTTATAACTGCAACCAACTTGGTCATTTTGCTAGAGAATGCAAGGCACCAAAGGCAAACCTAGCTGCTGCTCAACCAAGACAACAACAACATCAACAAGCCACTCCTCCTGATCAAACTGCAACTTGTGCAGCTGTTGGAACTGCTGAATTTGACTAGAGCTTCCAGTATGAGGATCTTCCTGCCAACAACCAAGCTCTTATGGCAGACACCACAGAGATACCACCTCAGGTATATGAACATCTATGACACCCGACATTTCAGGTCAATATCCGTACATGTTATAAACGAGTTTACATTATAATTGTTTTTATGATTTACTTAATTTCACAAACAAGGATATTAAGGTCTAACAAAAACCGTACATGGTCTCATTTCATATTTGGTAATTCTAGGAGTTACCGGTTCACGTACCAGGATAACCCGACTAAATACGAACACTAGTGGTTAAATTTACACTTAAATCTAATTGTTTGATTTATTTAACCCCAACCCATTTTCCTTGACTTTCTCGGCCGAAGCCAGAGAAGACCCCCCCCCCCCCTTTTCACACTACTGTTTTCTTCTCTCTCATCTTCCTTATCTTTAAACCCATACCATACCTGCGAGAATGCAGATATGAACCATACTCCCTTCAATCAAAATCTCACAATTTCTTTTGCCTTCCTCATTTTCTTACGACAATATTCCCCATTTTCTTCAAGTCAAAGTCCAGTTTAAGGCAAAATCCATCATAATTCGGTGCTATAAGAAGAGTTCCAAGTATTTTTCTCAAGAATCAAGCTAAGGAGCTCAAGATCATTCTATGTTTCTCTCAAAATCATCATTCTCTGTTTTAGGTAAAAACTCAATAATATTCATATTATTTTCTTTAAAAACTGTAGCTAAACATACAAAATATTCAAACGCAAGAAAGATAACAAGAAAAGTGTGTCGAATTCAAGATTAAAACCTAAAAATATGCAGGACTGATTCTGTCAAACAGAAGTCCAATAATCGAAACTATAGTTTCGATACCAGTTTACTCAATCGAAACTGGGAGTTTTGATACCAGTTTACTCAATCGAAACTAGGAGTTTCGATACCTGTTTACTAAATCAAAACTGGGAGTTTCGATACTAGTTGTTCAATCGAAACTAGGTAGTTTCGATACATATTGCTCAATCGAAACTAGGTAGTTTCGATACCCTTCTTGCCAATCGAAACTAGGTAGTTTCGATACCCAACTACTCAATCGAAACTAGGTAGTTTCGACACCTGTTCATCAGTCACATTGGGCAGTAACTTAGAACTGTTTTTATAGCAAAACAAGTGTTGAAAATCTAAGAAGATATTTAAATAAAAGCAACTAGATTTACTAGGTCGGTGAACAATTTGCAATATGAGACGTTCGGTCTTAACACAATTTACCCTTTGGTATCTAGGGTATGAATAGTCAAGTTTGACTACAACAAGTATCATTACAAGTATACACAAACTCAAGGTGAGTTCACGGCCCCCTTTTAACTCTTTACTGTTTTGTAAACATCGGGGGAGAAATATACTTACTTGTTATATTTTGAAAACATAAATTTCATTGCTTATATGTTTGACAATATGAACATTTTGGTTTAACTTCTTGTAAGTCTCCCGGCCCTACTTTTACTACTTGTTTTTAAATTGTTTTAAAACAAACGGGGAGAAAACTTACTCAACTAAACAGCTGGACACAAGTACACTCAACGATTGTTCGTATGAACAACACACAACGATTGTTCGGATGAACAACACTCAACGATTTGGGGGAAAAACATACTTACAACTATTTTATGGGATAACAAGAGAATAAGGCACGACTTTTATGTTTACATGAGATGAGAACAACAAGTTGAGGCCGCTAAAGTCCCCTGGAACAACGTAGTAACCATTAACTGTAGCCTAGGGTCCTATGAATAGTACTATGGAGAGTGACGTCTCCCGGTCATGGTTAGTCGCGCTAACCACAATCTGGAGGATTTATGGCCGCATAGAACCGGATAACGAAATTAGGGGCGTGTACAATTCTCATGGTTTGGTTACGCCTCATGTATGAACATATTATTTGTATTCCTAGCTAGTTTACAAATGGGTCAACAATTCTTATTCTGATTATCACATGCAACTGGAACTATTTACGAACAATTGAATTTAAACAAAGGGTTCTGATCAGGTTAAAGTGATCAGGTTTAAACAAAAGAGTTTTGATCCGGTTAAAGTAATCATGTTTATACAAAAGGATTCTGATCAGGTTATAAGGATCATGTTTAAACATTGAATTTATGACGGTTAATTCATGGTAATGTTTTCAAAAGACAACTACATATTTTATGACGGTTAAGTCATGGTAATGTTTTCAAATGAAAACTACTTAGTTTTATGACGGTAAAGTCATGAACATGTTTTCGGGAAAAAAACTATAAGCACTAATATAACTAACTCTGTGAACTCACCAACCTTTGTGTTGACATTTTCAAGTATGTTTCTCAGGTAACTTTTAGCCATGGCACGGTTGGAATAGGCTAGCTATGTTGGATCAATTATTAAAGGCTGGAAGGACGTAGAATATCAAGTCTCAAGTCTATCGTTGATCTAGAAGAACTTAGATCATAGTATTACTTAGTTTTAGTAATTGTATATGTAATCAAGTCTTAGAAATCACTATTACAGCTTCCGCTATCGTGTAATGAACCAATCGTTGCAACCTGTATTTATTTAATAAGTAAATAAGTATTGGGGGTGTGACAGATTGGTATCAGAGCAATGGTTTTAGCGAATTAGGTTTCCTTAGTGATACCTAGGCTCTAACCGGACTCATTTAGGGACCAAGATGTAACATCTCTGAATTTAGTATTCATATTTCAATTCAATGTAATGCAATTTCAAATTCAATACTCGTGCACTGCCTTGTTATTTTGCTTACAGTAAACTAAATGCAATGATTCAATACAAATTTACAAGTTTTACTCGATTATATACATTTAAACACTACACAAGAAACGATTTTATTCAAACTCATCGAACCTGAAAAGCCAAGGACTAAAGTTGAAAAATGTCAAGAAACCCTAGTCTAGCACGGTCGTGCTTCGTCCTAGCACGGTCGCGCCAAGTGCTTTGGCACGGTCGCGCGACCTGCTTTGGAGTGCCATATTTAGGCACGGTCGCGCCTGTGAAACAGCTGAAACGTAACTACAATTTTAATCGTCCGATTGTTCGAATCCATAACCGTTTTACGTTATACTTTCAAAATAATACTACCAATCATTTCTTTTTCGACCAAATAACCAAAATTCGTTCAACTCAAAGGATTCTCTCTCAAATATTTCCAAGGAAACTCTCTCAAGCAATTCGATCCAAGTTCTCTCAAATCCAGCATCATCGTCACGCCATCCGATCTCTCCTGAAGCTACGGAACCGTTGAAACAGTCGGGATCACATTAGAAGACGCCGGGGCTCAATCCCGTCGTCACCGGAACTCCCTCTCTATCGTTCTCTATCGATTCGCTTCTATTCAGGTTAATTGAATCCTCTAATTTATTCATTCCAGTATCTGAATCAAAAGCCCTTTATTAAATTGGGTTTTCAATTCGTAAATCTGTCTAAACCATAAACCATGTTTTAATAAAAATAATTTAATCGAATCCATACGTAAGCACGATTTCCATACAATTAAATTATATGAAAAGACTCGTAATAACCCATTAATCAAAAGCCCTAACAATTCCAGCGTTTAAAATGCAAGCATTTGTCAATTCGTGTCTGATTTAGAAGAGACACGGTCGCGCTAATCATCTAGCGCGGCCGTGCCTCATAGAGCGCGGTCGTGCCGACTAGCAGCGCAGTCGTGTCCTCCTGTCCAGACCTTGTCATGCCCTCTGGGCTAGTCTCTGTTATGTCTAAAGATCATAGGCACGACCGTGCCGGGCCAAGGCACGGTCGTGCCTGTTGGAATGGTCTAGTTTGTGCCTCTGTTGATCAACCCGGTCGTGCCCCGACTAGCGCGGTCGCGCCCCTGGCTTGAGCACGATCGTGCCCTTCCGAGGCACGGTCGTGTGAGACTCAGAAACTGTAACAGAATTATAATTTTATATTTTTCGATCAATAAATGTTTCGATTTTATAAAAATATGTTTACTGTATTTAAAAATGGATTAAAAGTTTAATCTTGACATAAATATAATTTATTTAAAAGTTTATAAAAAAAAAATTTTAATTTATATTTATTATCTTACACTTAAATGATATTTTAAATAATTAAGTTACAAGATTTATAAATAAATAAGATAATGATTTTTTTATTTAATTTACATTTAAATCAAAATCATTTATTTATTTATACTTAATTACAATTAATATTTACATTATTTCATAAACTATAATTATATATTTATTCAATCATCCAATTCAAACCTAATCAAGTTGTTTCAAAAATATTTTTACTTCAAACTCTATATATTTTATTCAATACTTTTAAATACAAATCAATAGTTTTATACACAAATTCAACTTTCATTTAGACTTAAACTTTATGCATCTATTTGATTCAATACACATTACTCTTTAGGTTAAATTGTGCATTTCGAGGATCATATTTGCTATCTATAATCCTTGTTAGCTACACTTCCATACCAAGTGAGTATTCACAACCCCTTTTTACTCTTTTACACTTTTGGGGTGGAACATGAACTCTATACACATTACACATTACACATTTACATTTACACAAACAACACAAGTGCAAAAATCCTATTTACATACATGTATGCAAAATTTGAGCTTTGTGCCCGAGTGCTAGGTGTGCTAACCTTTGTATGCTCTTATGTGCAATCATTAACTATACAAGCCGACGGTTTTCAATGATAGATCTATTGAGTCTGACAAACCCACCCATGGTGTGCGGTGATTGAAACCGACAACACAATTTTTGCATGCTAGTTACAAGGTTTGGTTGTACATGGTTACACAATAGCTGCTCCCCATAAATGCCTTATTTTATCATGTTTTGTAAAGGATTTGTTTTCAACTATATGCTATCTACATACAACTGTGTTATACTCACCAACTTTTTAGTTGACTTTATTTTATTCATGTTTCAGGCCCCAATATGTGAGAGTGATTCAAGACGTGTTCAACATAGGATTTGGACTTAGCAATTTAAATCAAGAACTTTATGAATTGTTTTATGTTCTTGTTTGAATTTGGTTTTTACTCGAATTATTTGTAATGCAAATTTGACTTTAATATATTTCAATTTAGTCAACCATGTGCTATGAACAGTCTTACATGTCCCGCCCCGATGATTCCGGCATCGGTCGGGGTGTGACACAAGATTTCTAAGACTTGCATCACACTAACAACACCCAAGACTTGAGCATAGGAATTCCAACCACTGCCGAACAACTTGTGTAGACTATTAGTGTATGGACTTACACTAGGGGACCATTAGCTACACTAATACAATTACATGGCACATGTAATGAACACTTAAACACATACAGTAATGTGGAAATAATAAACACTTACAACATATTACTATTCGGATTACGAGTCAAGAATAACGGGTACTCAGTATACTGCAACCTTAGAAGATCGAGTTACGAGCTGAGCTTGGACTACGACGACAACGACCGTCAGTTACCGATCTTGGTATCACAACAGACTGAACCCGTACCAAAATCTGTACCCATACCTGCACCACACCGACAACTATTCTAGCCGTGGAGGCAACTATCTTTCTAACGTATTTGCGGTATAAATACTCTCCTTCATAAGTTATCGGATCGGATGCCTAGACTCTCGCCATGTTATATGGCAGGCATGATTGCCCAGACAGAAGGGAATTCAAGGTGAATAAGCAGGACTAAATGGGAGAGAACTCCAAGGGTCAGGAGACCCAGACATACATCAGGATCCATGCATATATATGGACTTTGAGCATGAGTTGCTCGACACTCGTTTGAGGATCTCTGCCCAGCACATAGTGCCTGAATTTCACCATACACATTTTATCTTAAGAGACACTGGTGGTGCCTCTCTACCATTAGCCTCATCCGACAACTGCCATATTCGGCAGATTCATGAGTATTGGTACTCATAATTAAGAGTAATCCGATAAAACAATACACACTCCTGTACAAATGTGCAAACACAATCTAATGATTATTTCAAATCCCTTTTGATTAAAAGCTTGGGATAGAAGAAACACTATAGGGATCAGGCAAGGCAAATTATCATTATGGGTGCACACGTAATCATAATTTGCAGTGCATGGGAACTTTAGTGAGTCTTGCTGTCTAAGCTGAGGTTCAACCCATGTTCTCAATCACTTGATTAAGGATTGAATCTTAACAAAGCAGACTTCTCAATTAGGTGCTCACAAGCATTCTCCTAGTTTTGGAGGAACGAGAGAAATTCAAATTGAATTCAACCAATCCTTAGTGAATGCTGAACGGCGAAGGAATTCGCACATTCATTCCTTGAGATTCTACTGGTCAAGATAGCCCTAAATTGAGCATTACCACAACCCACGCTTACAATAATTGCACAACTATTGTGGGAGATTATAGCGTAATCTCAGGATCCATCATACAGTTCAATCTCACAATTGCTTGAAAGTTGCGCTAAGAATGTTATGCACTAACTTCAGTAATAGGGCAGGATATTATTCTGACCCGCATACACATGGCACCTATGGATATTGTGGAAGCTCGACATGAGACAAGTAGGAAATTGGACATTTCAGAATGTCGGTCAAACAGGATTGCTCTCGCAGCCATTGACATTCAATATACCTTTAAGTCTGACTATTCTCTCTACAATGGATAAGCCGGGGTTGATGCTCAAGCGAATGCCAAAGAAACCTAAGTGTGGACTAACGACTATTGTCGCACTAACCAAAACGACGTGCAAAACTCTTAAAAGAGTCCCAAATGCGGAATTTCATGCTAATCTCATTAGCTCATGATATGCATAAAGGACGTAAGCTCGAGCTATTCACAACATGCCACTGTCCATAAAGAGTTGAGAAGAATAATTTATTACTCTTTTATACTCGCACTTCCCCAAAGTTCATCTTGTTGGATGGATCCCAGATTTAGCCTAGAAGAGAGGTGTGATTGCATCTTTCACTCCTAGTTTTCTATGATTGGGAAGCTCTAGAGCATCTATTGTTAAGAAATGATCTCTTGGAGTAGACTAAGTTAGAATACAAAAGTCTCGACGTTCAACACTCACTACATCTAATTTATCCTTATGCTAAGGATTTTGAGGCTATAACCTGAATGAGTGGAATACGTAATGGTATGTCACCAAAGTACCATTCAAACCCTAAGGAAGTGCAGATACACTGAATGACTACAAAAATGGAAATTGTGAAATCCCTAAAACATCTCAGCCAACTTAATGGGTTGACAAGCCCAAAGCCCATTTTGGGGAAAGCACTAATTCGATGAGACCATTCTCACAGTATCACTATTTATTTCCTCACAATAGACAGAATGTGAATATTCCAAACAAACATCGAACTTCGTATGGCTTACATACTTTGAAGGTATGGTAGTCGAGACATGAGTTTACATATCAAGACGCTACAACCCAAAGGCTAGTCTGCCTCGAAAAGTAGTGCAAGCAAAGGGGTAAATTAGTGATTAGACTCGAAGTTCGCAAATAAGAGCTCACAAGGAACATCAATTCCTAGCTCCATGAAGGCACATGGAGAGGAAAATCCTAGAAAACATGAAACCTGAAATAAGAGAAAAGTCTTAGTCCGGGAAAATGCTTTTGGAAAGCATAAGAGGGACAAACATAAAGTTTCATTTTCATACTTTTTCATTTCTACCCAATATACAACAAAAACTGGGACACCTCGTCGAGTAATTCTTTCATAAGACCGAGTTTCTCACCATAGAGAGTCCCGGTCCTGTTTGTAAAGAAAAATGATGAAACCTTTAGAATGTGCATTAATTATCGGGAGTTGAACAAGCTGACAATCAAAAACCGGTATCCTCTTCCTCGAATAGACGATTTGTTTGATCAACTTCAAGGTTCAAGTTTCTATTCAAAAATTGATCTATGATCAGGGTATCATCAACTGAAAATTTAGGAAGAAGATATACCAAAAACGGCTTCTAGGACTCGTTACGGTCACTACGAGTTCCTAGTTATGCCATTTGGCTTGACTAATGCATCGGCCGTTTTCATGGATCTAATGAACCGCGTGTCCAAGCCATACTTGGATAAATTTGTGATTGTATTTATCGATGACATATTAATATATTCACGAACCAAGGGGGAACATGAACATCATTAGAAATTAATCTTGGAACTACTCCAGAATGAGAAGCTCTATGCCAAATTCTCTAAGTGGGAGTCTTGGATCTGAGAGGTTCACTTTCTCGGACACTGTAGGATCGTAAGATTACAAGGTGATTCTGTTCTAGTTGATATTGGCGGAAACAATAACAACCAACAAAGTAAACAAGTAGACAGCAAGAATACTAATAAATGCACTGTTGTATTAAACTTCTGAGATTACAAGTTTACAACTAAAACACTATTAAGAAGTACTATAAAGTGTTTACACAGTATTTATAGTAACTTAGAATCAAGACAGACCCTTGATTCTAAGGATCAGATCTAACACAAGCCGTTGATCTTGTTTATTAATCTAAATTACACGCAAAGGCTAATCTAGATAACTTTGCTGAAACGTCTTCTTAGGCATCATTGTTTGCATGCTTGGAGACGCGCGTCATTGTCCTTTATTGGTTGCACCACTGAGGTTTCTTCTGCTTGGAGTGTGTCAGTTGTTTTTGCAGAAACGTGTCAGAGGCGCTTCACATGGGTAGTCAGCTGCAACGTTTGGTCTTTAGTGAATAAAGCTAACAGCAGCAGAGATGAGAATAATGCTGCTGATAAGCCTATCAGCAGCAACAAGTGTTGAATGCTGCTGATAAGCCTATCAGCAGCAACTTGTGTTGAATGCTGCTGATAAGCCTATCAGCAGCAACAAGTGTTGGATGCTGCTGATAAACCTATCAGCAGCATTTGTACTTAGAATAATTTGGTAGCAATCAGTCTTTGGTTCTACAAACTCCCCCTAGACTGATGCAACCAAAATTCTTCTAATTACTTTGCTGCTGAAGCCTTTGCATGTGGCTGACTATCCTTTCAACCTCATAGCCTCTTGGATCCTTGTAGGGATTGTTCAGTGGAAGTTCAGACAGAGTCTTGATGTCTTTGTGTGGCATTTTGTAGATTGCTTTGCTTGAACATCTCATCTGCTGCTTCTTTACATCAATCAGAGTGAACTCATCCAAATCAGCATTGTAGGACCAAGATACAAATGGAGAGTTGGACTTGAGTGGTTTGACATCCATGACCACATCTTTGCTAGGGTTGAAGTAATGTCTGATTGCTAGCATAAGATGTTTCCCACTCTCATTTGCAGGCTCATGAGCTTCACCCAGCTCCAAAATTCTTCTTAGGTCTGAATCTGGTTGTTGCAGAACCTCATTAACATACCTGTATGTAGATCTTCTTCTTTCAGTTCTCCCCCTGAAGATCTTAAACCTTTGATCCTGTGGATTGTAGACCCATTCAACTATGTTTCTTGAGTCTTCAGGTTCAGATGAGGATTTGGATTTCTTTAAGGGAGGCTGTTGATGAGAGGGAGCTAGGTGGGATGATTTGGACTTGTTGGGTGGAGGAGTGGAAGGTTTGGGGAGGAGAGTGGAAGGATGATGTACTGAGGAAGAGGTAGGTGAGGGAGAAGGCTTGGGTTTCTTTGTCTTTGGTTTTTCTTCTTCTTTGATAAGTACCCTTTTCTTGGAGGCCTTCTTCCCTAGTCATTCTTCCTCATCCTTTTTAACTTTGAAGTAGAGGGCTTGCAGGTTCATGAAATTCATGGGACCTAGCCTCTTTCCACTATCTCCTCTAGCCTTAAGGAAGTCAATCATGACCTTCCTTTCTTCATGGGTTCTTTTATTCAGTGCAATGGTCTTCTTGGACTGTAGCTTGGCTTTTTCTTCTTCTTCAGCCTTTTTCTTGCTAGCCAATTGACCCTGCTGACCCATGAAGGCTCTGTAAATCTCTTTGTTTGAAAGTTTCTCAAGGTAGTCTGCATCCTCACCTTGAGAGATCAGAGCTTCAGTCCACTCCTCCCTTAATTCTTTTGCTAATTCAGAATCGGTTATTCTGAACTTAGCTTCTTCGTTCTTCTTCTTCTCCAAGTCTTCTTCTTCTTTATTGAATTGTTCCTGCAGTTGAAGAGCAAGAGCTGCATCTTCTTCAATCTGGTCAACTGCAGGAATCTTTCTTTTTAGCTCATCCAGCTGTTTAGCATACAGCTAGATGGTTTGTTCTCTTAGGAGAATGGCGGTTTTTCTTTCTTGAGCCTTTTTCAGGTCAGTCATCTCCTCTTCCTCTCTTCTTCTTCTTTTCTCTTCCCTCTCTCTTTTCTCTTTTAGCAGCCTCTCTTCATCTTCATCAGTCATGATTCCCTTTCCTTTGTTTACATTGGGTGCCTCTGCTTCAGCTTCACTGATCACAACAGCAGATGATGATGCTGCTATTGGGATCTCTGCCTCAGCTTCATTGGCATGTTGAGGAATTGAAAAGGGACGGTCACTGTCTTCATCAAGTTGACACTCAGGACCTTCTATTTCCCTCAGTTGATCCCTGATGGAAGATCTTGTGCCAAAAGCTGCAGATGTGATGTCAACTTGTGGAGTATCAGAGTTGGAGTCAGTATCAGAAGTTGACACAGTCTCTTCTTGAGGAATTAGTCCTTCTTTTTCAAGATAGGCTTTGATGATGACCATCATTGCCTGGCTCTCCAGTGAGTTAATATTGCAGATGTTGGCTCTGAGCTGAAAAATCTTGAATAGGAAGTCTGAGGGCAGCTGAAGGATGTTCCTGGTGTTGATGATGAGAGAGGAGCCGTTGCTGAGCAGAAGAGTGTGGTCAAGAGACTTAGTGCTCACCCAACCTAGCACGTCCAAGTCCTTGACCAGGAAGGCATACAGGAATCTTTGAAGGCCCAGAACTTCTTCTTCAGGGAGAAGACTGCTCCTTGTTATTTCCAGATTGCTAGGAGTCAGTCTCCTTTCTGCGGCCGCCGAGGATTCAGGATAAGCTACCCGATGTGCTGCTTGTAGGAATCTTTGGAACCTGGGTAGATTATCCTCCATCAGGTCATGGAACCTGCCAATGTCAAGTTCTGCTAAGAGATTTGTTGAGGTGTTGATGCAGTTAGTTAAATGCAGATGTAGGACTTGGAGGGCATTGAGAGAGTTCCAGTTCAGCTCTTCTACTCCGCTGAACTCCCATCCAATCCAAAACCTCTCAGATGATCCATCATACCCCCAAGCTAGAATGGAGTCAAATTCTAGCTTCTTTGATGATCTGAATAGTTGGGGGGTTGTGGATTGACCAATGATGGCTGCTGCTTTAGGAAGGATGTTGAATGATGTATTTGTTTATTTTGTGTCTTCAACATCATTCAGCATTTCATCGACAGCCCTGACGACCAACTTCCAGTCTTTAGATGTCTCTTCGTCTTCATTATCTGGGACTGGCAAGTCATGAAATTGGACAAAGGCTGGCTTAAATAGTGAGCTTTGAAGTACAACCTGCTCTTGAATCCAGTCGTCAAGACTGTCTTTATCTTCTTCCATAGAGACCATCTCCCCCTTTTTGGTTGCATCAGTAGACAGGTAGGCATCAGTTTGGGTGCCTACTAATACAAGAGAGGGAGTGGATAAAGTTGGGCATTGATGGGCTTCATGCATAGAGACTTGGTGTCGTAGTTTGGACACTTCAGCCTCTAGCATAGCCACCCTGGCCGTCAATTCCAAGTTATGAAGTTTCAGTCTGTCCTCATCCACAGTTGTGGAATCCTTGGACCCAGATGGGGCCGTAGGCCGAGCCTCAGCATCCCCATCACCCGTGGTTTCTTAGCGCCTGGGATTCCTCTCAGTGAGGCGAGTTTCCAAGGAAACACCCTCACCATGAGTTTCCGTGGTTGAGGTCTTAAAGATGTTGTCACTGTCCTCCTGGTCATTTGATAGACCAGTAGTAGTGACAGCCTCTTCCACATCCACTCCTTCATTACTCCTGGAGTGGACCTTCAAGGGTGAAGAACTTGGGTTGGGTGTTTCGGAAGCAAGACCAATCAGTACCTCCTTGATAGTGGTGGTTGGAGAAGGTACATCACTTTGGTCAGGTTCCTCAACACTTAAGTCCAAAGAAGATAGGAATAGCTCAAAGGGCTGTTCTATGGATCCGGGAAGTGATCCTAATCCTAATAGAGAGACTTCCGAAGGAGTATCCCTAATAGTGTGGCTTTCCCTTATGATATTCTCACTAGAATGTTGTGATTCTGAGTGAGGGATGTTGGCTTGGGTTTGGGCCTTGGAGGCAAGAGAAGAAGGAGTTCTCTTGCCCCTCTTCCTTGTATATTTGGCTGCAACCGGGGCCCTGCGTTCCGATTGAGCAATCAAACTGGGGGTGAGTAGATTATGTGCCTGTACATCCTCAGTAGAATGCACAGGGGTTCGATCAAAGGAAGCAGTAGTTTGAGTTTGTGGCAGTGAGGAGGAGGGTGTGGGATCAGTATCAGTTGGGTTTGCTGAACTGTCACCCTGGGCACTTTGCGTGTTCAACATTGTAGACAACAATGGAACATCGGCCCCTGAGAACTTTGATGAAACTGTTCTCATGCTTTGAAAAATGTTGTTCTTATGTCCCAAAATTGAGTAGATTCTTGCAGTTTTTGAAAGATCTTGGTACTCAATGTTGAACACTTCCTGCAAGAATCTTGGGTACATGAAGAACTGTGATTTCACCCCTTCTTGAAGGTTGTATCTCAAACCTTCAAGAATGAGGTGAGAAAAATTGAAACCCGCCCCAGTTATCATACCGTGAATTGCCGATGCAAGTCCGGAGCTGAGTTGGTTCAAGCCACTTCTCTTCTGGGATATGCATTAGAGAAGAGTGTGGCAGAGATACTTCCATTTGAGACCCATGAGTGCCTTCTCTATCGTATACTCTGTTTGATTCCCAGTGTACCCTATGGATACAAAGGTCCTCATGTATACGTCTCTTGGGTAGGAGATGGCGTCCCCTTCATCTTGAAGCTTGAGGTGTTGGCGGAGCTTTGCTTCAGTGATGATCATCTCTTTGCCGTCTACTGTTCCTTTGATTTGGGGAGTGCCCTGGTCAGTAGAATACACGGCTGAGCTCCAAAAATCTTCCATGTGGGAAGTATAGATGGTTGGGTTGACTGTTAGGGCATGGAGGATTTTGGACCGACAAAGGAAGTCGATCATATCATTGAAACCTTCTGATTTCTTGCCCTTTATTAGGCATGCAGTGAGGTTGTGATATGGGGAAAACTTGTCGTTGGGGTTGTTTATGTCTGCGCCTGACATTTTATGGAGTTGGAGGGAAGAGAGAAGGGTGTTTGAATGGTGGTTAAATATGGAGGGCTTTGAATGCTGTGGGGACGGGAGAGAAAGTGATGGGTTTAGGGTTTGAAATTGAATATGAAGAGGTTGTGAGAACGTTTGAAATTGTGATATAACGGCAGACGAAGAAAAAGCAACCTTACTTGTACAGTACAACCTGTTTCACTTTTCATTGTTACAGCTGTAAAGCACTCGAGCAGTCATGGTAAAGACTGAGAGTAGTTTTTACCTCGGGTAAGTTAATGTAGACTTGTTTTACCCATCAACAGCAAACTTGGTTGCTGCCGATGGTGTGCTATCCGCTGCAAACTTGGTTGCAGCGGATAGTGCAGTCTTTCAGCAGCAGATTTGGTAGCTGCTGACTGTTGTATTCATTCCTCAGCAAAAAGGTTGCTGCTGACCGCCTTAAAGCTATCCGCATGAAACTTGTTCCTGCTGATAACTTAAAGCGATCAGTGGCAAAGACTTTGCTGCTGAAGAGAAAAACTATCAGCAGTGAAAAAGTGCTGCTGACTATAACCTTTTATTAAGAACAAATACATAGACATATTTACAAGGAAGGATAAAAATTGAGATATGTCTTATTCAAAGTTCATCATGCCAATTGATTCAACTAGATATCAAAATCTTGCTTCATCAAAAGGTTTAGTGAACAAATCAGCATATTGCTCATTTGTGTGAACCTTGGATAGGACAATTCTCCTTTTCTCAGCTTGATCCATGATAAGTGATACCTGATGTCGATGTGCTTAGTCTTGGAATGCTGCACTGGATTATTCGTGATAGAGATTGCACTCATGTTGTCAATGTGAATTGGAGTCTGCATGAAGGTCATTCCATAGTCAAGCATTTGATTTTGGATCCAGATGACCTGTGCACAGCAGCTTGAAGCTGCAATGTATTCTGCTTCAGCTGTTGAAGTAGAGACACATGTTTGCTTTTTGCATTGCCATGAGATGAGCCTTCCTCCAAGAAATTGACATCCCCCAGATGTGGACTTTTTGTCCAAGTTACAACCCCCATAGTCACTGTCAGTGTAGGCATAGAGATTGACATTTCCATTCTTTGGATACCATAGCCCAAGTTTTGGAGCTCCCTTTAGGTATCTAAGGATCCTTTTGACAGCTTGAAGATGAGACACTTTTGGAGCTGCTTGAAATCTTGCGCAGAGACAAACTGCAAACATGATATCTGGTCTTGAGGCAGTGAGATACATGAGAGAACCTATCATTGCTCTGTACTGATGTTGATCAGTGTCTTGTCCTTCTTTATCCGAAGATAATTGATGGTGCACTTGCATAGGAGTTCTTGCAGCAGAGCAGTCAGCCATTTTGAACCTCTCAAAGATGCTTTTGACATACTTGGATTGGCTTATAAAGATTCCATTTGGTACCTGTTTGACTTGAAGTCCTAAAAAGAAATTTAGTTCACCCATTGAACTCATTTCAAATTTGGAATGCATCAGAACTTCAAAGTCTTTGCAGAGCTTCTTTCTTGTAGATCCAAAGATAATGTCATCAACATAAATTTGGACCAACAAAATTTCTCCCCCTTCATCTTTGATGAAGAGTGTCTGATCAATGGCTCCCCTTCTGAAGTTGTTGCTGAGAAGATATCCAGATAAAGTTTCATACCAGGCTCTTGGGGCTTGGTGTAAGCCATAGAGAGCTTTGTCCAGTTTTAAGACCTTATTTGGATGTGCAGGATCCACAAAGCCTGGAGGCTGTTTGACATAGACCTCTTCACAAATCTTTCCATACAAGAAGGCACTCTTCACATCCATTTGATAGATCATAAAGTTTTTGGATGCAGCATATGCCAGAAAGATTCTGATGGCTTCCAGACGGGCAACAGGAGCAAAGACTTCATCATAGTCAATGCCTTTTTCTTGAGTGTAACCTTGAGCTACCAGTCTGGCTTTGTTCTTGATCGCGATGCCCCTTTCATCTTGCTTGTTTCTGAAGACCCATCTTGTTCCAATGGCTGTTTGACCAGGTGGAAGATCAACAAGCTTCCAAACATCTTGTCTTTTGAATTGCAGCAATTCTTCCTGCATTGCTTCAATCTAGCTGTTGTGCTTGAGAGCTTCATCAATCTTCTTGGGTTCCACCTGAGATAGAAAACAAGAGAACAAACAAATGTTGGCTTCATGAGACTTACTTCTTGTCTGGATACCTGTGTGGACTTGGCCAATGATGTTTTCCAGAGGATGCTCTTTGTTTATTCTCTGTGCTGGTATCACATCCAGCCGTATTCCCTCTTCAAGATTACTTTGGTTTAGATCAGGATTGTCTTCAGTTGTGAGGGGAGGAGCTTGGAGGTTCTGATCATTGTGTTCCACATTGTCAGCAGTATTAGCATCAGAGGCCTCTTCAGCATGGATTGAGGAGGCTTCATTAAATATTTCTTGGTCAGAGAGATTGCTGCTTGTGGTGTTGGAAGTACTGGCTTCACCTGTACCGGCTTCAATAGCTTCTGCCACTGATGGAGGATCAATGGATGGCTTTTTCATCCTGATGTAGGGACTGGGAAAATCCAGTCTGTAGTCAGTAGAAGAGGTTGAGGCAGAAGATGTTGATTTTGAAGAAGAACACTCCATATTTGAGAAAATGAGAGGCTCAAATATCTGGGTGAAGGAGTCTATATCAAAGAGCCAGTTAGGACCTTTGCCTTGTTCACAAACAACATGTTCCCTGCATTCCACATTAGCAGATTCTTCCACAATCCGAGTCCTAGAATTGAACACTCGGTAGGCCTTTGATTGAGAGGAGTAACCCACAAAGTTACCTTCATCAGACTTTGCACCGAATTTAGGAAGAACTCCATGTGTGATGAGGATGGTACATGGACATCCAAAGGGCTTCAGGAAGCCAATGTAGGGAACTCTTTTGAGCCATAGTTCATAGGGTGTTTTCTGGAGAGGCTTAACAATAAGGACTCTATTCTGCACATAACAAGCTGTGCTTACTGCTTATGCCCAGAAAGTAAGGGGCAGCTTTGAGTCAGCCAGCATAGATCTTGCTGATTCAATCAGAGTCCTATTTCTTCTTTCAGCAACCCCATTTTGTTGAGGGGTTCTTGTAGCACTGTATTGCCTTTCAATGCCCTTGCTCTCAAAGAAACTGTTCAAGGTGTGATTTTTGAACTCTGTTCCCTTATCACACCTTATGATCTTTACCTTCAGATTGCTTTGATTCTCTACCCTAAGAATATAGGATTTGAGAATCTCAGCAGTTTCATCTTTTGTTCTTAGGAAGAATACCCATGAGAATCTGGAGAAGTCATCAGTTATCACCAGACAGTAGGACTTTTTGCCCATTGACATGACATTCGTAGGACCAAAGAGATCCATATGCAGTAGCTGGAGAGGGGTGTCATTTGTGTTCAATGTCTTGGGCTTGTGGGAACTTTTGTGTTGTTTTCCCTTCAAGCAGGCAATGCAGTGATCGTCTAGCTGGAATTCTTTGTCAGGAAGCCCTCTGACAAAATTGTCCTTCACTAATTTATTGATTGTTTTGATGTTAACATGGCTTAACCTCCTGTGCCAAAGAGCGGATTCATCAACTGATGCCTTTGACAGAAAACATGAAACACTACCGGATGGAGTGGCTTCATTCATGTCAAGCACATATAAGTTGTCCTTTCTACAAGCAGTTAGGAGAATCTTATCTGGAGGGGGTTTAGATAGACCAGGAGCTAACACAAAACATTCCTTGTTAGTGAAGTGCATCCAATGCTTTTGATCACATTCTTGGGAAACACTCATGAGATTGAAGTCAAGTTCTTTAACATAGTTGACTCTTTCAATACTCATCCTTTCATTGGACACAGTTCCTTGTCCAGTGATAGATCCACCCTTTGAGTCACTCCCAAAGGAAACATATCCTCCATTGAAATGTCTGAAGTTAGAGAGGATGGACCTGTTGCCTGTCATGTGCCTGGAACAGCCGCTATCTACCACCCAAGTATTGTGTTTGTTGCCTGGCTGTCCCTGCACATGGAAGATATCTAATTAGTGGGAGGATCATTGTAGCATGCAGCATTGTAGAAGATCGTTGCTAATTTTCCATTGTCAGCATGCTTGCAGTCAATGGAACCAATAGTTATGCTTGGAGATTGTTTGGACTTCCATTGCTGTGTTGGTGGTTTTCTAGCTTTCTTTGCATTGTCGGCAGAAGATGTTGTTGCTGACAATTTTGGCTTATCCGCAGCTGATTTTGCTGCTGAGGGCTTTGCTGGAGCAGTAGCAGTTTTTGCTTTGTCAGCAGCAGATACTTTTGCCGCTGATGCCGTTGTTTTTTATTTTGCTTTGTCAGCAGCAGAGACTTTTGCTGCTGGAGGCTTTGCCTTTTGTTTCCTGGACTTTACTCTATCAGCAGCGATTTTGTTTGATGCTGATGGGTTGAACACAGATGAACGATTTGCAACTTGGTTAAAAGGGTTGAACTTGCATGTTGCAGCAAAGTGGTTTGATTCCCCACATATGATGCAAGTTTGTTGAGGTTTCTGCATCTTCACTCTTTGAGGGGATAGAGATTCTCTGAACTTTGTTGCCTTTGCATCATAGCTTCTCACCTGTTTGTTTCTGTTTGTTTTCTCAAAGGCATGCTGCTTTGAGTTTCTTTGGTGTTCACGGTAGTGAAAGCAGGTGCTGGCAGTGTGATTGTATTTGCCACACACAAAGCATGATACTGCTATCTTGTCCCTGTGAGAGTCCACATAGTTCTTATTTTGAAACAAATCTTTGAAGTTCTAGGGATGAGCTTTGTTATGTTCAAAGGTGGCTTCTTCTAGTGTCCTTTGAACATATGGACCTTTTTCTCCAGGTGTATGAGAAATATCAAACGCTTTTGACTTTGGCTGAGATTTGGGGTTGGTGAAACCTGATGTCTCTCCCTTTTCAATGATTAGCTTTCTTCCACCTGGAGGATAGCTAATCTTGATTTGTTTGAATGGGATAGGAGCTGGAATGGTTGGAATAACAACATGACAACCGGCTTCAGAGAGAGGAGCAGATGGGACTGCATTAGTTCCACAGTGGTCTGAGCAGGTTGACTCAGATTCTGAAGAGGTTGAGCAGTCTTCCACAAAACATGCATCCATTGAAGGATCAAGGTTTCGGTTTGCCATGTCAAGGTTAGCAGTATTAAAGCTTGGTTGGTGAATGGTAACATAATCAGCAGGACGAGGAACTGTCTGGTACTCGTCACTATGATATCCAAGTCCAGTTTTTACCCTTTCATGGACTTGAATATCTAACAATCTTTGTAACTTTTTAGATGAAAATTCATATTTTTCAACATGAACTTTCTGTTCAGCCAGTTCAGCTCTAGTAGCTTTAAGTTTTACTAATAGATCATCAATCTGAGTTTCTAGATTGGTTTGTTCATGTTTTAATGAAGAAATCTCTTTCTTAAGGCAGTTAATTTTTTCTTTGTAAGTATCTTCGACCTTTTTGAATTCAGACTTCATTTGATGAAACTCTTCATTTTGATCTATCAGATTTTGGTTATGCTTTCTATAACCTAAAACTTTGTCAATGCAAGCTTGAGAGCAAAGATGTTCAAATACCTGAGGTGGTATCTCTGCATTGTCTGCCATAAGTGCTTGGTTGGAGGCAGGAACATCTTCATGTTGAAAACTCCAGTCAAAGTCTGAAGTTCCAACATTTACACAGGCTGCAGTTTGTGCTGGAGGATTGACATGTTGCTGTTGTTGGTGTCTTGGCTGAGCTTGGTGTGCTTGTCTGGTAGGATAGTAGTCACTTGAACTAGGACCTAAGTGGTCAGAGTGAAGCGCGGGAGAGGTGGTGGAAGAGGCTGATTGATGGCTTGAGCTTCTTTCTTTGGCTTGAATTATTTCTAATTCATAGGCTTTTAGCATACAAAAGAGCTCGGTCATCTGCAGAGTCTTCAGATTCTCAGTTCTTCTTATTGACACTGTGTAAAGTGTCCAGCAACTAGGAAGAGATCTGATGAACCTTTTGAGAATGTCTTCATTCTCCAGTTTCACCTTAGAGCACTGCAGCTCTCCTACCAGGTAAGTGTACTTGTTATACACACTGGTTAGTGACTCACCTTCATTGCAGACAAAGTTTTCGTATTGCTGCTTAAGAATGTCATGTCTATTCTCCTTGACCTCCTCAGATCCAGCAAACATCTTTTCCAGGGCTCCCCATAATTCCTTAGCAGTTTTGTGAGCCTTGAAATTGTGAAAAACTTCATTTGGAAGGCACATTTGGATAGCTCCTAATGCCTTGAAGTCCACCTCCATTTTCTTGATGTCTTCTTCAGAATACTTGGAGGGTTCCTTAGGAACTAGTGGTCCTCCGGAGTCAGCAGAGGCCACCATGGGAACATAAGGTCCATCCCTTATGGATTTCCACATTCCGTATTCATGGTAGCAGAAGAAGCTTTCCATACGGTTCTTCCACATATCATAGTCCTCCCCAGACACCAACCTCGGTGGTCGGTTGATGCTGCCGATGTCTTCAGATCCATGACTTTGTGCCATTTTGTTTTGTGTGACTTGATCAAGAATAGAGTTTTGAATAGAATCAGAAAGTGATTAAACAAATGTTAGTTCGTTTAATCTTGAGCCAAAGCTCTGATACCACTTGTAGGATCGTAAGATTACAAGGTGATTCTGTTCTAGTTGATATTGGCGGAAACAATAACAACCAACAAAGTAAACAAGTAGACAGCAAGAATACTGATAAATGCACTGTTGTATTAAACTTCTGAGATTACAAGTTTACAAGTAAAACACTATTAAGAAGCACTATGAAAGCACAGCAAGCACACTTACAATGAAGTGTTTACACAGTATTTATAGTAACTTAGAATCAAGACAGACCCTTGATTCTAAGGATCAGATCTAACACAAGCCGTTGATCTTGTTTATTAATCTAAATTACACGCAAAGGCTAATCTAGATAACTTTGCTGAAACGTCTTCTTAGGCATCATTGTTTGCATGCTTGGAGACGCGCGTCATTATCCTTTATTGGTTGCACCACTGAGGTTTCTTCTGCTTGGAGTGTGTCAGTTGTTTTTGCAGAAAGGTGTTAGAGGCGCTTCACATGGGTAGTCAGCTGCAACGTTTGGTCTTCAATGAATAAAGCTAACAGCAGCAGAGATGAGAATAATGCTGCTGATAAGACTATCAGCAGCAACAAGTGTTGGATGCTGCTGATAAGCCTATCAGCAGCAACAAGTGTTGAATGCTGCTGATAAGCCTATCAGCAGCAACTTGTGTTGAATGCTGCTGATAAGCCTATCAGCAGCAACAAGTGTTGGATGCTGCTGATAAGCCTATTAGCAACATTTGTACTTAGAATAATTTGGTAGCAATCAGTCTTTGGTTCTACAGACACATCATCAAAAAGAAGTGTATTCACGTAGACCCAACCAAGATTGAAGCTATCAAAAACTGGGAAGCACCAAAAACTCCGACTAAGGTGCGTCAATTTCTGGCCTTAATTGTTCGTCATGGAACTTTAATCGTAATCATCAATCAAATTAAACTCAAATTATGACAATTATGTTCATAACCGTCAACCTCATCTTAATTGATCACCAAATTCGACTAATTCTTGTATTCTTCTCACAAATTATTCACCTGCAAACCTTGTACGAGTCACTCAGGAGAATTCCCATACACCAGCCGCGCTGGAGAAGCAACCAGAAGCACCGAGGATCAATCCACAGCTGTCGAACCCCGTTTTACTCGATCACCATCAATCCGACAACATTTCTGGTAATTGCTTGCACTCACATTGTCGTTTTTACCCATAGAATGAAAGCCCTATCATTACCAGGGCTTACATTATCAATTCGATTGAAATCTGTGACCTAGGGTTCATCTCTGACCGATTTAACGGAACCCTAGTCTAGACCCAATCAAAATACAATTAACCTATACAGTCAGATTCGCAATACCATTTTCATTGAAAGCCCTCTGTCAATTCGATGTTTTATTTTACAAATTGTTGTAACCCGTAATCTAGGGTTCTTATGAAACCAGATTGTCAAATTCAACTCTAAACCGTATTTAAATCAAATTAAATCACATCATTAGACTCGTAATCGTCTGTAGAGTGAAAGCCCTATGAAATATCGGGCTTCCATTATCGAATTGATGTTAATCCAGTAATTAGGGTTCATCCTGAAAACGATTTGGGGTTTTCAATCTTAAACTCGAAAGAAATAAAATTAAACCACACAATCAGATTCGAAATGTCATTTTTGTCAAAAGCCCTATGATCCTATCAAATCTTATTATCAGAATATCTCAAATTGATTCAGTGTTCATAATCTAGGGTTACGGCCCCTAATTCTAAAATTAAACAAACTTAAACTTGAAGATTTTGAAATTAAACTCAACCACAGGACCGCCTCAAACCGATTATCAAAACCCCTCTACTGTTTCGATCGATTACCACCGGAAAAGATGGATTAGGGCCGGGTTTCGATCGTGAGTTGGTTTGGGAGGAAAACCACTTGAGCCTGGATGTTAAAAGAATTCAACTCGGGTATCAGTCGAGATACCCTAGCGGGCGGGACTGGTTAATGGCTTGTGCGTGTGTGGGAGAGACCCGGGTTCGAGACCGGGCTCCCACAATTATTTTTAAAACATTTTTCTGGATTATTAAATTAATAAAAATTAAACCTTTTAATATTGTATTATTATATAAATGGGTTTTAACTCGGAAAACAACCCGTAGGCTCAGGTTTGAAATATTAGTTTGTTTTTATAAATTATACCCACTTTTATAATTTATACATTATTATTATTAATAAGTAAAAATAATATAATTATATTATTTTTAAGCCGTAAACTCGTGTAAAATAATATGTTTATATTATTCTCAAATTGTGACCCGTATTATTAAATAATATATATATATATATATATATATATATTATTTCAAATCATTTTATAACGCCGTAAATCATTCAAGACTAAATAATAATATAACTAATTATATTATCCACTCGTATATATATATTATTATTATTATTTATGTCGTTCGTCGCGTAAAGTAATTCCTAAACCCGTGGACACGTTCGTCCACTCTCGTTTATTGGAGCGGTTCTTTAAGACATTCCTTTCGTGTCATTCCCATTATCGTTCCTAATTTATATGTTTATAATTTTAGGACATTCATAGGTCTTTTGAGACTTACACTCGTGGTTCCAACTTACTTCTAGTGTGAAACTACCTTCAACGCCAAGCAGGTGAGTTTTCACGGCCCCTTTTTACTGTTTTAACTTGGGGAAGAAAACATGTTTAACTACTTTTGAGATTTTGTATTTCGTATGATATCAATGTTAAAGCTAAGTGTAACACGCTGTCACAGAAAGTCCTCATCTTATATCGAACCGTTAATATGGATCTTAGCGAGGTAATATTTAGTAGTACTACTGGGTTTGACAAATCCCACCCGCGTTAGTCGCGCTAACTCGATTGGATATTGAACGGGTGAAATGTTAGCCTACTCACATCGCCAGTATTGATAGACCTGGCAAGAGGCAATAAACAAACAGTCAGCTTCGGTTGCGAGCACTTGAGCTAAACATGAACATAGGTTAGCTACCTATAGATATGAATATTGAATGATCATAAATCTGGTAATCGCTTACGTATTCATTTGAAACCTGTGAACTCATCAACCTTGTGTTGACACTTTTTCTTACATGTTTTCTCAGGTCGCTAAGATAAGACACAAGGTGCACGTTAGGACATGCATGGGATTCAATTATTTTACTTATGATATATTTTATGACTTCCTTGTATTGTATTTTGGTTGGTTGGACATTTTGGACTTTTTGGACTTTGGTTTGGGCGAGTGTGTTTTGCGCATTTACTTTTCGTTACGCTTCCGCATTGAACTTTGATTATAATGGTATTTTCATTTGAGTCCCATGTAGAGTCGTTCAAAGTAACTAATGTCTGAGATCCTAGTTAGTCACTTCCCAAAATGGTAAAACTCCGTTAGTTGAAATTTGGGGGGTGTGACATCTTGTAAACATCGAAGATCAATACAATTTGCATTTATCAGTATTCTCTTTGTTTATCTGTTTACATTGCATAGTTGTGATTGTTTCTGCCAATCTTAAATAAAATAGAACCATCTTGTAATCACCGATCCTACAAGTGTGTATTCAGTCCAACGTTAAGTCATCCCACAATATCTCGTGACATTTGTCACTATCACCTATTATTTGGAAATCAAACATCTCAAACAGTGCTCGCAAAGTTATTATTTGACCACCTCGATGTATCTGCTGCACCCTACTCTGGTCCTTCCTGAAACATAGCTCTCTTAACCATCACAAGTGGTCGGTCTCTCAACCGTGCAGGTCCATGTCCTAGAAATCACCTACAACCAACATTGATCTCCTTCTCAGCTCCGTCTTTCCAATCAACGCTCCACGCGGTATGTCGACGACCGAAGCTCTAGTCACACTTGGCGCGAGAAGCACCAACATCAACCCACCTCACCATCAGCTCTATCTACGGCAGTTGTCGGCCTGACCTGTCAATCTGCTTTCCGATTAGTAGGAGTTCCACGCTTGCTCGATCTCGTATGCTTTGTCTTAGGCACCTTATAATAATCAAGATAGAACGCTAGAGTGATTACTATGGGCACAAATTCAGAATATGAGAGTAATCATAGACTGCCAAATCATGGTGATCAAATGCAATTTGGTGGTCCACATCACTACTCGGATTCTAAACCATTCCCCTCATACTCACACTAACTTTTTATCTTCACGCACATCGGATGCACATGCATCCCACACAACTCACATAGCGTCACAAAATGATACATCAAGTTATCACAACAATCATAATTGCACACCACATGGTTACACGCAAATTCACTAAACCATGCTAACACGCTAGGCTATGTCACATAATGCAATTAATGTTACTCTACATTAATTATCTCGCAACACATGATTTCACCAAGTCACACCACACACTTCACATAATTCTATATACTACCACAACACATAGCACACATCACGTTCCCACGCGAAACCATGAATCATTTACTCACATTAATCGTTTTACCTATCGTAACACTACGCAAATGGTAACTAATAATTACTGCTCAACTTGAAAGACGTACCTCCAAGCTCGGCTCCCCCAACTCCTGCTTTGTACCACCCTATACCACCTTCACGGCCATTACAGCGGCTACCGAGTACCACGGTGTCCTTCCCCATGCCGCCTTTTTCGTACCCGAGAACACCACTACTATCGGAACTCGTTCCCGACTCCTCTACGTGACCACCGTCTAAACCGTAGCTTGGAACCTAAGAACAAGACAGATAACAATGTAACAAGAGGTATAAAGAAGAATTACCGTATCGAAGTTTAGAAACCGCTGTATCCTGTCCTATCGCTCCTCGTTGCCGGATTCCGTTCCCACTGTTGCTCCTTCTCACTACCGTAAGCACTCAAGGCCGATTATGGCCTAGGGTTTCTGGATAAATTGGTATTTAAACCATCCGTTATTTCGCTTCCGGTCCTTCTGAAATCGTCTAACTCATTTCCATCGCTAGCTATGAACAAATGGCTAACCGACCCCTTTTAAATTCTTAAAAGTCCTTTAATATGTGAAAACCTCAATAACCGTCTCCTTTGTTAGAGGCTCGGGTCACCCGATTGCCCGTATCTTTTGAGATGGATTTTCGGGATGTTAAAATGAGCGTTTCCATTTTCTCCTCCGGTGGTGTTATTGTTTCCTCCTCCAGCTGTGCCAGTACCCATTCTCCTTGAGAGAACCTCATCTAACAATCCGGGTAGGGTGTTTCATAAAGCTTTAGTAACTTCACTTGCCACAGCATCTTGAAATTGAGTTTTAGACATAACTACCTCCTCCGCATGAGGATCGTTATTATTGTCGTTCTCATTTGGTTCGTGATGTTCGTTAGTATCGGTGTTAACTTCAACTTGCCTATGGCTCCTAGTAACAGGAGTTTGACGTGTTCCTCTACCTCTTCCTCTTCCTCGTCCAAACATTGTTACCTATACATACAGATGTATGACATCAGAATTCGTATAACCGGTTATGATCCAGAAAATCAGAAATTAAAGACATTTGGCCAAGAATGTACTTAATATCTGTTTTCTCGATATCTCCTGTTATATTCATACTAATAACCAACATCTAAACTTATATCCTATTGGCTTTCCAGCTATACTCAAAGCTCCTAGTTTAAGTGTAGATACTAATCTTTCCTATTAGTATCTGAATCCCTTAAGCCTGGCTCTGATACCAACTTGTCACACCCGTAACACAGGACAGTCATCTACCAGAGTAGTACCTCCAACAGATATGTTCCCAGGTAAGAGCGACGGGTCTAGGAGAGATTTATACACCGCTCTTTCCTAGACAGAACATTTCGTTTGTCATATAAATACATACCTGTTGAAGGTCGCCTTCTAGTTACAGTGACGTTGATAATCAAAACACACATCGAAAGACTTAACAACATAACTTATTTCATTTCATAACATAACTTATTTCATTTCATAACATATAGTTTGTACAATAGGGACTGACTGGCAAATACAACATATTAAACTCTGGACTTATAGCTCACGAAGAATCATGCCAATCACTCAGGCCTTACGGTCACCCAGGGACCTGCCCTCAGTCATCCCTAATTCCAACCTTTGTACACCTCCTGGAGTTCCATCTACTAGCTAGGGTTCACCTGTGCTCAAAAACATTTGAAAAAATTTTGGATCAGCTTACGATGGTGAGTTCATAAACAAAGTCATCTTTTCGTGTATCCATGATCAAGGATGAAGGCCCCGCATGGGTCTTACAACCATCCTCTCCAACTCATCACCCAGAATCGCCCTTAGATTCCTAGGTCTACAACATATATATATACATGAACCATCCAGGCTTACTGGTCCCATACGTACCAGAACTGTCCAAGATGATCAATCTTGTCCCTAGGTCCCACCCCAATCATGGCCATAATAAGTACTTATTATAGGATATATGCACTGATAGTGTTGGGATCTCGGATACAAAATCATTTACAAAACATTTCATAGAGCACAGTTTAGAGGAACTCACCTTAAACAAAACCTCCTCCTGTTTTGAATATCACAATCAATACTTCAACAGAACCCTAGATAATATCCGACATTATTATAATCATTATCTATAAACTATAAAGAAAAATTTTTTTTGACCATTCTCAAATTTCAAAACTCATCAAAGCATAACGTACCGAAGTTAATCATACCTTTATTGCTTATCTTACCTCCCTTATCTCCTACAAAGGAAACATACCTTTCGTTAAAGTATTAACGTTATGCAGCAGAGAGATGTTGCCCGTCATGTGCCTGGAACAACCCATATCAACATACCAGGCTGGTTATTGACAGTCCTCCTTGGTTGTCCCTGCACGAATGAGAAGATTAGTTAAAAATAGATACCCAAGCCATTGTTGAACTGGGCATTCCTGAAGCTTCAATGTAAAATACTTCCTGCCTTCAATACAGGTTTTGATTGAACAGACGGTTTTGTCTCTTTTGAAACTGAGACTTTAGGTTTCACAGTTTGCTTATTTTGTTTAACCATTTGTCTTTCAAAATATGCATGTCTGTTTCTCTTTGCAACATTCCAGTCACCATCAGAGGGCATAACTATGGGAGACTGACTCTTCATTGCCTTTGGTTGGTTAGCCTTCTTTGGCTTAGAGTAAGTTCTATCCCTCAGTGTAGTCCTCTGAATTTTCATGTCATAGGGCTCGTAAGGACGATGTATGCAGTTTCTTGCAATGTGACCAGCTTTGGCACATGTGTAGCATGTCTGCTTCCTAGAATAGGAAGCATATCCTGATCTGCTTGACCATGATGATGAAGATGATGATGATTGTGAATAATAAGATTGATCATTCCTAGAATGATGTTCAAATCTTCTTTTTTAGCAGCTTGCAGACTTCCTGTTTTTCTGAGCATGGTCTTGTTCAAACCTCTTATGATGATGATCATACTTTGTATAAAACTCAGCTTTGGTGAAGTGCTTAGGTGAAGCACTTGAGGTTTGAACACTGACCCTGGGTTTTTCAACCTGCTTGCTTTTCTCCTTCAGCTTATACAGGTCCCTGTTCGAATACTTAAAAAGACATTTTTCATGATTTCCATTCGTGACAGGTTTAACAAATCTGGTTTTTCCATCACTATATGCAGGTAATTTTGAATTTTTAGAACTATTTTTCCAATCCTGCACATAGTGTATGTTGATCTTAGAAGCAGTGTTCTTAGAAGCAGTGCTCTTGGATGCATTGCCCTGAAAAATATTAGTTTTATTTTTGCAACCAGAATTAAAATTAAATTTATTCTTGCAAAAACAAGCCTTTTCAGACTCTTCATTCTCACTATCACAATCCTCAATCTCTACTTTTTCTACACATGAAGTAGAAGCATCAGAATTGTTCACACGTTTAATATCAGAATCTAAGGATGAAGATGATTCGGATTCATCAGTGCATGACGTGCTACCGGGAGTAAACATGAAGAACTCTCTTACTTGTTCCTCAATTGAGGGAGGAACAATGGTACAGTTTCCGTTGAACGGAGGAGGCATGTTATTATACCCAAGCCCTTTGGTCCCATTACCCGGCTTGTGGAGTTGATCTTCAAGAATATCAACAAACTTGCTCGACTGACCAAAGAATTCTACTTTGAATTTTGCTTCATTAAAATTTGATTTTTCCTTTTCTACTTCAGTGGTCAATCTAGTAATTTCTTGATTAGCATCAGTAAGCAAACAACATTTGTTGCTGAGTTGAGACTTTAGTAATGAAATATCCTTTTTACAAGCATCTATTGCCTCTTTATAATCCTTTTCAGACTTAAGAAACTTCTTTTGTGATACTTTAGATTTTCATTTTCAAACCTCAAAATATCATTTTCTTTTCTATACATCTCTATCTTATCAATATACACTTTAGAACAAGGATTAGATGTTACCTCAGGTGGAATTGAACCTAAAGATGATGAAGTTGTTACTGCTGCTCCAAATGTAGAAAACATTCTGAATTTGAGAACCTTGGTAGATACTAAAAACTTTTCCCTCCAAACTTTTCAACGAAAAACCCAATATTGTTAACTTCTCAAAAATGAATCTGAATAGTTGTGTAACCGTCCTCTCAAAATCTTGAAGAAGAAAATTTTCGATATTTTACCGCCAAAATTTTCACAAAAAAATATCCGATATTTTCTACTTTTCAAAAACAGCTTCGATTAGAAGTATAAACGATATTTTCAATTTTTTTTAATATCCCGTGAATTAGATCAAAACCGTGAACCTCCTTCCTGTGAAGTTTAACTGAGCCGTGAAGTCTTCCCGTGAACCTTCTAGCACCGGTGAATTTTGACTAAGCAGTGAACTGGCAACCTAAACCCGTGAACTAGTCTTCTCGTGAACCTAAACCGAGTAGACTTAGCCGTGAACACTTAACCGAGTAGTAGAAACCGTCATCTTGACCCGTGAATACTGACCAGTGAACCTATACCCGTGAATGCTTTGCCGTAAATCAAGATTTTGACTTGATTTCAAATCCAAAAATAATCCCGAAATTTTAGGAAATTTCAATTTTTGAAATTCAATCACCTCAATCACCACCTAAGAACACGATGAACACAATCTTTCCCTTTTACGATTTTAACAGGAACAATCCTCCAAATCAGAAGCAAACCAACAACGATTCCACGAAAAATCTCAAAGAAATCCTCGATTCTCAGCAGAAAATATGAAAAACTAACACAATCACAGCCGATTAGTAACAAAAATCAACCGAAAATTATAAAACAATACCTCAAATCGTGAATCTTGAATCGTTGATATCTAAAACCGAGCCTTGAATGACTTCAATGGCTCTGATACCAATTGTAAGTCCAAAAACGAATGGATCTTCGTATAAACACACACACGATATCAATTCTCACACTTGATAGGCGGAAACTATCAAGTATGGTGATTCAAGAACACAAATGCACTTGTAATACTCGTATATTGATTGAGAGAATTACAGGAAGAAAAACTAACAACCGCTAACACACTATACAATTTTCCACTTGTCTAACTATTCTCAGAAAACGTTTTTCTGGTGGCTTAACCTAATTCTCTCAAAAATATGTATTTACGCTAGACAAATACCATAAAGCCCATAACACATATTTTTGGCTCACATAGCCTAGCCCAAGACCCAACCCGTGAACTAGTTTCACGGTTACACAACTCGAATACATTACTATTTAATAACACCAATACTTCTATTTATTTGATAAGCGTCAGCCTCACATATATAGACCCAACATGGTTGAGATATATTTAAAATTTTGATGTTGATTTGCAATCATTACTAATCATTACTAAGGGCAATCTAGACTTTTTGCAATTTATTCTACCCAAAGTAAGTTTTAAATTCTCCATAAAAAACGTTAAACATTAAATGTGTGATTAATTTCTCTCTCTAATCTCCAATTCAGGATAACCAAAATACTATTTTCAAAAAATCTCTGTTACATCGGTAATCATCAAATATCTTCCATATTCCCTCTCTCATTCTCTATAACCTTGCTTAAAAAATTAAAATACTGGTTACCAATAATCCAGAAGCGTGGATGAATCAAGTACCATTTTATGTATAAATGTCCTTAACGGAAAATTTTTATAAAAAGGAAGATCTTTTTTCAAAATCGGTACAAGTTTTTTCCAGTTTTTATAACTTGAAATAACAGTACTTTGCTAATTTCCATGTACTGATTAAGTTGAATAGCATGCATATGTTTAGAAATCACATTTGCTTTAATATAATCAACACATGCAGACTAGTTGTATGTACTGTTATAAATGGACTGTTTATAGCAACACATTTACTTCGATTTGATGTAATGGTTTAGATAAATGCATGTGCATGTCTAGTATAGATTAGATTTGTTGAAAGGTGTAATCAACGCATTTGTTCATGCATGTAAAAAGGGTATTCATTAACAGTTGTATAGTTGAATGTTGATGTACCGCATGTGTTGTATTCAAAAAATTTGATGTAGTTTTGTATCCAAGAATGTTTATGTCCCGCATGTGTTGATATTCTTATCATGTACTGTTTTAATAAATAGGATGCTTTGTATCAGTACTGTTTTAACATCTGTAGTATTCAAGATTCAAAGATGAAGGCGACGATGGTTCGAGGTTGAAACGAAGATCAGGCTCTAATGGAAATTCCCTCAAAAACCGACACTCATCTTTCTCTGGTTTAGATTCCAAAACGATTAAACTTAGAATTAAAACGATGTGATTTGATGAATTTGTAACGTATATCTTCGAGATTTGATGATCTTGTAAAAAATGATGTATTTTTAGTTAGTTTCTTGGTTTTTTTTTTCACGAAGCGTGTTTGGAAATGTGACAGAGAGGAACAATCTCATTAGGGTTTTTACATTTTAATAATATTATTTGCTTTTTTCTTTTATTTTGATGCCACTTGTCTTTTTTATCCTAGTATTCGAATTTCAATATGCAATTCGTTCCTTGTTTCATTGATATATAATAGGTAGTAAAATATAATTATTAGTAGTTTGAATTACAATGGGTTTTGATTTTTACACCTGTGTATTTTGATTTTACACATGTGTATTTGATCCTTTTACACAAGTGTAAACTGAATTTACACGTGTGTAAGAAGTTTTTGCGCATGTATATTTGATATTACACATGTGTATTTGTTTTTGACTTTTGTAAAGATATTTGTGTAATTGGGTGTAATTTTTTTATTATGATTTGTCAATATGTTTTTTTTATTGTGTAAGGCCCCGTTCCCGGGTAACCTCACTTGTTGGATTTACTCATAAACATAGTCATAATCACTGAGCTTAAATTTAGAACATTCGAATTCATTCATTACATAACGTAACATGACATGACATAATAGCGGAAGCCTTTTAAAATTAAGTACATAACATTTGTCTTAACATATATAAATATGGGATGTCAGTCTTGTGTCGGGTAACCTTCAAGCCTTCGCACGACCCTTCCTTTCTGTACCTGAAATGTATACTAAAAGTCAGCTAACGCTGGTGAGTTCTAGTTTAAAACTATTAAGTATGATAATTCTTTACTTTATAAGTATACATAATTATATACATACATTTCTACAAATACGTATTCATAGCTTTTACTTTTCTTTCTTCATTCTTATGTGATTACATAGATATGTATTCACCTTTTCTTTCTTCATTCTTATGTGATTACATAGATATGTATTCACCTTTTCTTTCCTTAACATTCATTGGTCATACACATAAGGGTGATCAACCCATCTTACGGTACGTATATCACAAAGACATACGCCCTTGAGCTACCGTCGTAGCCCTTTTAGTCGTCCGGTCCTAGAAATCGTCCGCCTTAACTTTGGTCCGGCCAACCTTCGGCCGTCCGTCTTACCCGTCCTACTGCCGTAGTCCGTCATATTCGCCCGTCTGCCATAAGGCATCCGTTTCCCACGCGAACTATTGTTTATGCAACTGTTATACTATATTAGCATTTACTTCGACCGCCCTTTTATGCTTTTTATACGTCCTAGCTTGCGAAGGAACGTTTCTTTCCCGGTTGCAAAATAGTCACGTGGTCGTCCGTCTACAGAAGTAGCCGTTAGCTTCGTTTCCGTCCATAACGTATACATACATTCATAACATGCAATATAAATAATTATAAAGCAAGATTTCATTTATTTACATTATGCCATTCTTTCCTTCATTCTTTGTAAACATACGTTTCATTCTTTGTTTATAATTCATTCTCATATATATATATATAACATATATTAGTACATCACGTATGATCACATTAGCATTCATATCATTTATTCATTTAGTGTATACATTTCAGCCCCAAAACATTTAATAAGGTTTGCACATAACATAGAAGGGGGCACATAGAACTCACCTGTTAAGCTTCTCTAGGTTGTCCTAAACAAGGTCCAACAACGTCACTTCCGATCTGGATTAGGTAGTTAAATACACATTAGACCTAATCCCGACTCTAACGGTTTAACCATTCCAAACATTCTGACTTTACTTAATTAGCCTGATGCCTGCGCACTTAGCAAGTGCGCAGGGCCTTAGTCATGCGTACTTAATAAGTACGCAGACCTTCATGCGTACTTGATAAGTACGCAGACCTTCATGCGTACTTGATAAGTACGCAGGATCTGATTCAGGCGTAAGAACCCTAACTTTTTGCATGCGGGTCTGATCATGTCAATATCTGAATTTTCTTTGATCAAAACGTTCGGTTTTCATTCTAGATGCTAGATCTTTGTTCATGTTCAAGTTTTATCCATAAAAACTTCACCTATTTAGCTAAAACCGAAAATCCTAAAATAATCATAAAAACTCAGATTATGATCGAATGCTTACCTGGATTGGAGTTATGATTCAGAGAAGATGATCACGAGCACAGTAGCAACGTTCTCCTGAATTTCCAAGTCGATCCGTCACTTTCTCTCTCTAGACCCGCGCTCTTTTCTCTCTCTCTAGAACTTGAGATTGGTGGAAAATGAGAAGTTTGGGCATCCCTTGCCCCTATATACTTGGGCTTCCTTCGGCCCGTTGGAGACGAGCCCAAGCCCATCCATTTTTCTTTCGTCATTTGAAAATTATAATTTCGATCGTGTCATTATTTATTTATTATCAGTTTTGGGATGTTACAAGTCAACCCCCCTTAAAATGGTTTCGTCCTCGAAACTAGTTACATGTTAAACAACTAAGGGTATAGTTCCCGCCTCTCGTCTTCTTTCTCCCAGGTAGCTTCCGACCCTTTCTGTGCTTCCATTGAACTTTGACCAATGGGATTGACTTATTGCGTAGTTGTTTCTGAGATCGGTCAAGGATGGCTATTGGTTCCTCGACATAATTCAGACTGTTATCCACCTCGATCTCATCGTAAGGTATATGAGCAGTGTCGTCAGCTAGAAACTTGCGTAAGTGCGACACGTGGAACGTAGGGTGTATTCCATTAAGCTCCACAGGTAGGTCGAGTCTGTAAGCAACTTGACCCACTCTCGCTAGAATCTTGAAAGGTACGACAAACCTTGGACTTAGTTTGCCACGCTTTCTGAATCGGATGATTCCTTTCCATGGTGATACCTTTAACAGTACCATGTCCCCTACTTGAAACTCTAAATCCCTTCTTCTCTTATCCGCGTATGATTTCTGTCTGTCTTTTGCGGCTTTCATTCGAGCTTGATTTGATCAAATTTCTCGGAAGTAGCTTTGACCACTTCGAGACTTGCAAAATCCTTCTGTCTAATTTCCCCCCAACAAACCGGGGTCCTACATTTCCTCCCATATAACATTTCAAATGGCGGCATGCCAATAGTTGTGTGATAGCTGTTGTTATATGAAAATTCTGCCAATGGTAGATGAGTGTCCCAGCTCCCACCGAAGTCAATGATACAGGCCCGGAGCATGTCCTCCAAGGTATGAATGGTCCTTTCAGATTGACCATCGGTTTGAGGGTGGTAAGCGGTGCTGATGTTCAATCTAGTGCCCATCGCTTCATTGAATTTCTTCCAAAACCTTGATGTAAATCTAGTGTCCCTGTCGGACACAATCGACAGCGGCATACCATGTTTGCTTACAATTTCCTTGATAAATACTTCTGCTAGTCTTTCTGACGAAGAAGTCTCACGTATTGGCAAGAAGTGAGCACTTTTCGTCAAGCGGTCGACGATCACCCAAATGGTATCATTGCCTTTAGCTGTTTGCGGTAGCTTGGTAATGAAGTCCATCGTGATCTCCTCCTACTTCCATTCCGGTATTGGTAAAGGTTGCATTTTACCGCATGGCTTCTGGTGCTCGGCCTTAACTAGAGAACATGTTAAGCACTTTCTCACGTACTCTATCACATCATTCTTCATGCCAGGCCACCAGTACTCCTTCTTCAAGTCTTGATACATTTTGTTTGTCCCGGGGTGGATAGAATAGCGAGACTTATGGGCCTCATCGAGTATTTTGGCTCTAAGCTCGCCAATCTTAGGTATCCACATTCGGCCAAACCTAGTTCGTACACCGTATGCATTTGCATCCAAGTTCCCTTGTTTTCCTACTATTCTTTCTCGTTTTATATTTCCTTTTAATAGTGCTTCGTCTTGTGCCTTTGATATTACACTCATCAAATCTGGTGTTATAATTAGCTGACACGCTTTGATCCGTATAGGTTCCGATTCTTCCTTTCTGCTTAAAGCGTCAGCCACCACGTTTGCTTTGCCTGGATGGTACAATATCTCACAGTCATAGTCTTTCAGTAGCTCTAACCACCTCCTTTGCCTCATGTTTAATTCCTTTTGCCTGAAAAAGTACTTCAGGCTTTTGTGATCGGAGTAAATGGTGCATTTAACTCCATACAGATAGTGCCTCCATATTTTCAACGCGAAAACTACTGCCGCTAACTCTAGATCGTGTGTTGGGTAGTTAACCTCGTGAATCTTTAGTTGTCGCGAGGCGTAAGCAATTACCTTTCCTCGTTGCATAAGTACGCAACCTAAACCCTGACCCGAAGCGTCAGAGTAGACTACTAAGTCTTCATTTCCCTCAGGAAGAGCCAAGACTGGAGCTTGGGTTAATCGTGCCTTAAGTTCCTCAAAAGCATTATTTTGGGTTTGACCCCATTCATATTTTACTTCCTTCCGCGTCAGTTTTGTTAGTGGCGAGGCTATCCTTGAGAAATCTTGAATGAACCTTCGATAGTAGCCTGCCAATCCCAGAAAACTTCGTATCTCTGTTGGTGTCTTTGGGATGTTCCATTCCTTTACTGTCTCGATCTTTGTAGGATCCACCATAATGCCATTTGGGTTTATTACATGACCTAGGAATTGGACTTCCCTAAGCCAGAACGCGCATTTAGAGAATTTTGCGTACAACTTTTCCTGCTTTAGCACCTCCAGAACCTCTCTTAGGTGACAGTGGTGATCACCCTCGCTTTTCGAATATACCAGTATGTCGTCTATAAAAACTATCACCGATCGATCCAACATTGGTCGACATACTTTATTCATCAAATCCATGAACGCTGCTGGTGCGTTGGTCAATCCGAAGGACATCACGAGAAACTCATAATGCCCATAACGCGTGCGAAACGCGGTCTTTGGTACGTCTTCTTCTCTTACTTTCAACTGATGGTAACCTGACCTGAGATCGATCTTTGAGAACCAACTCGCACCTTGAAGTTGATCAAAAAGGTCGTCTATTCTAGGCAGTGGGTATTTGTTCTTTACTGTCCTCTTGTTCAACTCGCGGTAGTCAATGCACATGCGCATGCTGCCGTCCTTCTTCTTTACAAATAGTACCGGAGCGCCCCACGGTGAGATGCTCGGCCTAATAAATCCTTTTTCAGTTAGTTCCTCTAGTTGAGACATCAATTCTTTCATTTCTAACGGCGCCAATCGGTAGGGGGCTTTGGCAACGGGCTCAGCTCCTGGCAATAAGTCAATCTGAAATTCTATTTCCCGATCGAGTGGTAACCCAGGTAGATCCTCAGGGAATACTTCCGGAAAGTTGCACACCACGGGTACTTTCTTGAGTTCATTCATTTTCATTCTATCATCAATAACATATGCCAAATAAGCTTCGCAACCGCGCCTCATGTAACTTCAGGCCTTGATCATCGAGATGATGTTCGGCATCGTGCAATTCCAATCCCCATAAACCGTAATCGGACTGCCGCTAGGAGCTTTGAGGTGTATCCTCTTACGTTTACATATGATTTGAGCTTCGTTGGCAGCTAGCCAATCCATACCCAATACTATATCGAATCCTCCTAAGGTAAGAAGAAATAATCTAGAAAGGAACTTATGACCCTCTATTTCTATGATGCAATCCTCTGTTACTTGAAATACTGCTGAATTTTTACCAACGACAGTTTGTACGCTAAAAGCCTTTACTATGATGTTGATAGTGCATCCTAGTTTACGACTAAATGCATTGGATATAAAACTTTTACTAGCACCAAAGTCAAATAAAATAGCAGCATGTTCGTTATTAACTAGGAATGTACCTGACACAACATCAGGGTTTCCCCTTGCTTCCTCCTCAGTCAGGGCGTAGGCTCGAGTCCTAGCCTGCGGCTGTTCCTTTTCCCTCTCTTTTCCCGAACCAGATTGGCCGGCCTTCCTGCAGTTCTTTGTCAGATGTCCAAACAATCCACATACTTGACACTTGACGTTTCTTACACATTCTCGAGAGAAGTGCCCCGGCTTCCCGCACTTATAGCATGTGGTGGTGCCGATTTTACATTCGCCAAGATGTTGCCTTCCACATTTCTTGCATGTTACATATTCATCCGACCTTGGCTTCTTAGTTTCAGTTGTTACGTTCCCTCTTCCGGTGCCTCTAGACGGGTTCTCCCACTTTCTCTTTTAGGTCTCTATTGGTGGGTCCTCATTGGCATAATCGTCGTAGACGATTCCGCTCAGATTCACTACCGACTCGAAGGTCGAGGGTAGGTTGGATTTCACGTGGACACGGACCATTTGAGGTAGGCCCTTCATATAATACTTGATCATTCGCTCCTCTGTCTCCACCAGGTGGGATACCAGTTGAGCTAGCTCATTGAACCTAGAAGTATACTGGCGGTGTGTCTTGTTGCCGAGTAACCTCACTTGTTGGATTTACTCATAAACATAGTCATAATCACTGAGCTTAAATTTAGAACATTCGAATTCATTCATTACATAACGTAACATGACATGACATAACAACGGAAGTCTTTTAAAATTAAGTACATAACATTTGTCTTAACATATATAAATATGGGATGTCAGTCTTGTGCCGGGTAACCTTCACGCATTCGCACGACCCTTCTTTTCTGTACCTGAAATGTATACTAAAAGTCAGCTAACGCTGGTGAGTTCTAGTTTAAAACTATTAAATATGATCATTCTTTTCTTTATAAGTATACATAATTATATACATACATTTCTACAAATACGTATTCATAGCTTTTACTTTTCTTTCTTCATTCTTATGTGATTACATAGATATGTATTCACCTTTTCTTTCTTCATTCTTATGTGATTACATAGATATGTATTCACCTTTTCTTTCCTTAACATTCATTGGTCATACACATAAGGGTGATCAACCCATCTTACGGTACGTATATCACAAAGACATACGCCCTTGAGCTACCGTCGTAGCCCTTTTACGCGTCCGGTCCTAGAAACCGTCCGCCTTAACTTTGGTCCGGCAAACCTTCGGCCGTCCGTCCTACTGTCGTAGTCCGTCATATTCGCCCGTCTGCCATAAGGCATCCGTTTCCCACGCGAACTATTGTTTATGCAACCGTTATACTATATTAGCATTTACTTCGACCGCCCTTTTATGCTTTTTATACGTCCTAGCTTGCGAAGGAACGTTTCTTTCCCAGTTGCAAAATAGTCACATGGTCGTCCGTCTACAGAAGTAGCTTTTAGCTTCGTTTCCGTCCATAACGTATACATACATTCATAACATGCAATATAAATAATTATAAGGCAAGATTTCATTTATTTACGTTATGCCATTCTTTCCTTCATTCTTTGTAAACATACGTTTCATTCTTTGTTTATAATTCATTCTCATATATATATATATATATAACATATATATTAGTACATCACGTATGATCACATTAACATTCATATCATTTATTCATTTAGTGTATACATTTCAGCCCCAAAACATTTAATAAGGTTTGCACATAACATAGAAGGGGGCACATAGAACTCACCTGATAAGCTTCTCTAGGTTGTCCTAAACAAGGTCCAACAACGTCACTTCCGATCTGGATTAGGTAGTTAAATACACATTAGACCTAATCTCGACTCTAACGGTTTAACCATTCCAAACATTCTGACTTTACTTAATCAGCTTGATGCCTGCGCACTTAGCAAGTGCGCAGGGCCTTAGTCATGCGTACTTGATAAGTACGCAGACCTTACTTCATGCGTACTTGATAGGTACGCAGACTTTACTTCATGCGTACTTGATAGGTACGCAGATTTTACTTCATGCGTACTTGATAAGTACGCAGAACCCTTCTTCCTGCGTACTTGATAAGTACGCAGGATCTGATTCAGGCGTAAGAACCCTAACTTTTTGCATGCGGGTCTGATCATGTCAATATCTGAATTTTCTTTGATCAAAACGTTCGGTTTTCATTCTAGATGCTAGATCTTTGTTCATTTTCAAGTTTTATCCATAAAAACTTCACCTATTTAGCTAAAACCGAAAATCCTAAAAACTCAGATTATGATCGAATGCTTACCTGGATTGGAGTTATGATTCAGAGAAGATGATCACGAGCACAGTAGCAACGTTCTCCTGAATTTCTAAGTCGATCCGTCACTTTCTCTCTCTAGAACTTGAGATTGGTGGAAAATGAGAAGTTTGGGTAGCCCTTGCCCTTATATACTTGGGCTTCCTTCGGCCCGTTGGAGCCGAGCCCAAGCCCATCCATTTTTCTTTTGTCATTTAAAAATTATAATTTCGATCGTGCCATTATTTATTTATTATCAGTTTTGGGATGTTACATATTGTTTTGTAAAGATATTTAGATGTATATTTTTTTTGTTTATTTGTATATATGAGTTTTACACATGTTTAAAAAGGATGTTCTTTAATAGTTTTTGTGTTTATATTCTAAATTGAATTTACACATTCTTGAAATTGTTTGGGTTCTGATGAAATATATGAGAGAGAGAAAGAGAGAGATTTACAAAAAAATAATCAAAAAAGAAAAAAAGTCTAATTACTTTTTTACTCCTCTATTAATTCTACACCACATATTTTTTTTAATATATATATATGGGACATATCAAATGAAAACCCTAAGTTGTTGTGAAAACCCAAAAACTCATTCTGGACCACACATTCCATTTATTTTATTTCTGGTTTTTTTAATCAAAGAGGGGGCTTTTATGTCATTTTGTCACTCTCTCTTACTATATATACCAATTTCTTTCTCCCACTCTCTCTCTCTTATGAACACAAAAAGCTCTAATTTCACCCATCCTTTCAATTTCTCTGATGAATCCTATCCCCAAGATCTCTCCCTCCCAAAAATTAATTCAAGTTCCAGCTTCAATGAGAGGGTTCGAGACGAAGGCTTTTCAAGTTCCTGCTTCAAGAATGACTGCATTTGTGACATAACTCAGATCTGAGCCCAACAAGAGATCCAAGAAGATCATATCGAAAATCACCAGGGATTCAAGAACATCAGATCTTGAAGGTAAAATCATCGGATCTTGAACCTCCATCGCTGCTGAAGTAAGAAAAAAGACGTATGTGTCAATTTCGTCACCCATGTTCTCTATTCCTAAAAGAAATTATGATATTTCATACATGTAGTTGAAGATCCTTTTGGGTTTTGTTTCTGAATTTAAAATATATATATATATATATATATATATATATATATATATATATATATATATATATATATATATATATATATATATATATATATATATATATGTTCTGCAACCCTCGAGACACAGCAGCCCTTTTACGTTTTTGTGGCCCAAATAATTGGGAATAAAATGAAAAAGAAAAGGAAGGAAAAAGAAAAGGCAACTGGGGAGGACACAATCTAGATGAGTTATAAATTTTTGGGTTATTAATATCCAAGACGATTTTAATTGTTTTAGTTTCGTAAGTTCTTATTTTTTTCGTTTGTTTAGTTTTTAGGACAGTTTGAGGCTAAATTTATTAAAACTTGTGTGAAACAATTGTGTAAACATACCTTTCTGATTGTTTCTTTGATTTTTTTGAATATGGTTGAGCTTAAATGTCTTGTATATATTATATATAATATATATTGAGTTTACACATGAGTATTTGGTTATTACACATGTGTAATCTGAATTTGCACGTATGTATTTGTTTTTTACACAAGTGTAAATGGACCGTGAGAGAGTAAAAATCATGTGTTAGGTTTTTTTTACACATTCATGTTCTTGAATTTTATGGTTTTTTATACATTTGTAAAGTCATTTTTCCTTATGTAATGTTTGTAAAAAAATTTGTGTATTTTGGATCTGATTTGTAAATATGTGTAAACTAGTTTTAGCCATGAGTTTTTTAAAAATCTTATTGATCTGGATATATATACAAATATATATATAGAGAGATAGATAAAATAGAAAAAATATTTTTTATTAAATCAAATAATGTAAATTTACACATTTACCCTTTTTTAAGAATTTTAAAAAGATAAATAAAAGAAAAAATCTAGATTAAATCTCAGCCACAAAATAAAATACGTCAAATTGAATGTGTGGTCTAGAAAGGGTTTTTGGGTTTTCACAACAACTCAAGGTTTTCATTTGATACGTCCCCTATATATGTAGGGTATATATAGGAAGAAAACCCATATGAGTTGTGAAAACCCATGAAAACTCTATTTAACAACTTTATTTATTTTTTTAAAAATAGTGTAGTTTTGTTACATATTTTCGTCACTTTTTATAAAAAAAATAATCAAAAAGGCGTTGAAGAACTTTTTTTAAAAAAAGATGTAACAATTGTAAAAAAATCCCGTTTTTATATGAAACAACACGTGTTACATACGTAAAAACGCTGTAACGGTAATTTTTTTACAACCGTTACATCTTATTTTTTTTTAAATCCTTCGGCGTTTTTTTAAAAAGTGATGAAAATATGTAACAAAACTGTCGTATTTAAAAAAAATAAATAAAGTTGTTACATAGAGTTTTCACAACTCATACAGGTTTTCATTCTAGTCTAACCCTATATATATATATATATATATATATATATATATATATATATATATATATATATAAGGTTAGAATCCCGTGTATTACACGGGTTGTATATTAAAAACGTTATAATTTATAAATTTGTAAATACGTCCTAACTTGTTAGGATCGTCTAACTTGTTATACTATTATGATCGTCTCGAGATATATCAAGTGAAAATGTGTGTATATAACAAATTAGTATTTTTTTTAATTAGTTATATTTTGATTTCGTATTACATATATATATATATATATATATATTTATATATATATATATAAGTTAGGCGAAAACCGAGAAAACCACTAAAAAGGCAATTTTAGCCAATCATATAATAATTTTTATTTTTTATTTTATTTTATTTATAAGAGTATCAATGTAATATTAAACATTTTTACCAAAAAATATTTTTACATATAGTGTTACGTATACGTAAACATAAAACAAAAAAATTGCGGTTACGTATACGTAAATCAAAAAATTTGTTTTTGGATACGTATACGTAAATAAAAAAATTGCCTAAATTGATGCGGTTTTCTTGGTTTTCGCCTAACTTTGTAGTTTTCTCTTGATCCCTCCCCTATATATATATTGTTATTTAATATAATTACTATTTTTCTTTATTGATATATTTATAATATCATTATTATTTACTAAGATACATGTGTATTTATTAGGAGAGAGAGGCGGAAAAACTAATATGAGAAGATATGAGGAAGTGACAAGTGTCCCTCTCAAAACCTTTATTTATTAGTATGTATAGATATAAATATATGGGAAAATGATCATGTGTAAACAACTTTTTATTGTGTAAACCAAAAAATTAATTTTGAACCATTCATTTGATTTCAAAATATTATAATTAGTGGTACAAATTAAATTTGATTTTTTTTATAAATGAGTGACTAAGAACGATTTAAGGGTGTATTGGTAATTTGACTTTTTTTTGTCTCTTTCCTCATAACCACATATTAAATTTTTATATTAAATCTTTTCTTAATATATAAAAGTTATTAACATGGATTTGCTTTTTTATTTTTATTTTTTTTATTTTTTTCACTTTGTTATTTTTTTTATTAAACGTGTTAAAGAAATAAAATAATAATTAAATATGTGAAAGTTAAAAACATGGATTTGCTTTTTATTTTTATTAAATATTTTTTATGAAATAATATATAAACTTCTGATTGGCAGTCTTCAGATTTTCAGTTCTTCTGATTGACACAGTGTAGAGTGTCTAGCAACTAGGAAGAGATCTAATAAACTTTTTAAGAATGTCTTCATTCTCCAGCTTGACTTTAGATTACTGTAGCTCTCCCACAAGATAGGTGTACCTGTTATATAGAGTGGTAAGAGACTCACCATCCTTGCAGACAAAGTTTTCATACTGTTGTTTCAAGATGTCTCTTCTATTTTCTTTCACTTCCTCAGATCCAGCAAACATTTTTTCAAGAGCTTCCCATAGCTCTTTGGCAGTTTTGTATTCTCTGAAGTTATGAAAAACTTCATTTGGCAAACACATCTGAATGGCTCCCAAAGCTTTAAAATCTACCTCCATCTTCTTGATATCTTCATCTGGATATTTTGAGGCATCTTTAGGGACAGATGGACCTTCAGAATCAGTAGAGGCCACCATGTGTACATAAGGACCATCAATTATGGATCTCCACATTCCATATTCTTGATAACAAAAGAAGCTTTCCATTATGTTCTTCCACATATCATAGTCTTCTCCAGACACCAGTCTTGGTGGTCTGTTGAGGCTTCTAGTATCATCAAATGCCATACTTTCGGATAGATGAATTCAGTAGATAGATAACAGTAAACAGAACCAGAGAGTGATTAAACAACTGTGAGTTTATGTAATCTTAGAGCCAAAGCTCTGATACCACTTGTAGGATCGGTGATTTACAAGAGGGTTCTGTTTAGTTGAGATTGGTGGAAACAATCACAACTATGCAATGTAAACAAGAAATAATGATAATACTGATAAATGCAAGTTGTATTAATCTTCAAGGTTTACAAGTTACAGAGAAAACTCTAAGGAAGCACACTTGTACAAAAAGAAGATACAATACATATAAAGGAACTTATAATCAACACAGACCCTTGATTCTGAGGATCAGATCAAACACAAGTCGTTGATCTTTGACAGTTACAAGTTACACTACAATTGGTAGACAACTAAAAGACAAACTGTAGCAAACAGTACGAATCAGATCAAAAGTCTTCTTAGGAATCTTTGCAGGAGACTTCAGAAGTAGTAGCTTTGTTTTTAATCATCTGCACAAATAACATTTCTTCTGTTAATAGATATGTCAGGGTTGTAGCAAAAGGTGTCAGTAGCAAAGTCAAAGTTGCTGATGATTTGCCTATCAGCAGCAACTTTTCTTCTGCATATAAGGCTATCCGCAACATAGTTGTTCATCAGCAGGAGAACTTGACTATCCGCAGCATATGCCTTGTCTGCAGCAACTGTGTAAGTCAGCAAAACTGTAGAGTCCGCAGCATCTATACTTAGAGAATTTTGTAGCCATCAGTCTTTATCTTTACACCCGGTTTATATAAACTATTAAATAGAAATGTTTTAATAATTTAATTATTTTTAATTTTTAAATCAAATCATATTGATAAACGTGATTTCGGTTGTTTTATTTTTTTACTCTTTAAATGAAAACGGACTCTCAAGTTCATTTTTTTAATTATTTCTTAACCAAATCGGACTTCCCAACTACGAATATTTTATAAAAGATTACTATCTATTACATATATGTAACAAGATATGAAATATATATTATAAAATATTGCGTATATGTAATATGGTATTACATATATGTAATACCTCATTACATATATGTAATACCACGTTAAATATATGTAATACCTCATACATATAGGTAATACCTTTACGTATATGAAATAACTCGTTTGTTTTTCTAAATCTATCGATTTGAAGTTATGGATAACATTTGCTTAGATTATGTTAACTTTCTTGTTCATAGATTATTTAACCTCCACATATTTTAATGATTGCGGTGAATGGGAAAGGGAATGCTTTTACACAAAGAGTATGTTGAAGTTGTAACAAGTATGTATTTCTTAGTTTAAAAATAAAAAAACGCTCTATTAAATAGTGTAATGTAAAAAAATAATATTGTGTAAAAAACATTATTTAGTAAATATTAAATATTAATGTTCCTTACGTATAGGTAATAATAAATATGTTGATGAATAATTAAAAAAAATATGTAGCAAGATTATACTCGAATTAAAAATAAAAATGCTTTATTTATTGGTGTAATTTTAATAAAAAATAATAATATATAAAAAAATTATTAATATTCTTAATAAAGGGGGAGGGGGAATATTTTTCAAAAAAAAAAGAAATTTTGAAGCATTACATTCATGTTTATAGATTACATGTATGTAATCATTCATTACATATACGTAATAACAGACGGTCAAAAGATAAAAAAAATATTTGCAAGACTATAGTTGAATTAAAGATAAAAAAACTCTATTTAATGGTATAATTTTTATAAAAAAATAATGTTTTGTAAAAAAGTTATAAATGCTTAAAAAAAGTGGGGAAAGGTTGATTAGATGGAATCTTTATTATTAAAAAAATATGGGAAATGTTGAATTTTACCAAAATACCCTTTTAATATAAGAAATGATTAATTACGTGCCATTTTCTTATTGGGTTAAATGGTTTACACATGAAAAATCCCTATATATATATATATATATATATGGGGTGGTTATAACAAAAACCCCCGTGAGTTGAAAAACATTGCAAACCCTTCATTTGTGATGACCAATGGCCCATATTTAATCTTGGAAAGTTGTACTTTTAAAGTAATATTTTAACATTATAAAAGTACAAGAAGGGTAATTTGGTCTTTTGGCTAAAACCATCATATCATCTCTATACTACGTTATTAAATTATATATTCTCTCTCCTACTTTTTAAATTATATTATTTAATTTTTTTATTATAAAGCTAGAAATTAAAAATGAAAAAACTACTAGTTTTATTTAAAAAAAACTACTATTTTAAACGTTGTAGCAGCTTATATTTGTTACATATGTTAAAACAAACTTAAATAATTAAAAATGATCTAAAAACTATAATAATCTAGCATACGTGTTATTACATATGTTAATACAAACTTACATCTATAAAAAATCATTACAATCAACATTAAAAACGTAACAAGGTATTTATACAAACTTAAATATTTAAAAATGATCAAGAAACTCTAATAAGCTAACAAAAAACATAAAACCTAAATAGGCTTAATTTCTTGATAATCATCTTCATCTTTGACATAAAAATCATTCACATACAAAGAAAACAAGTTCATAAACTTACATATATAAATTTATATTACGTATAAAGTAGTTTAGAATGCATGTAACACTTGTAACATATGTAAGGTTACGTATGTTATAATAGAACTTTCATGAGTTTACGTATGTAAATTGCCAAAAATAACAAGTGGTCATATAAAATTACATATGTAAATTTACAGGTTGGATTACATAAGTAACCAACAAATGTAACATATGTAACTATATATGTTAAAGAAACAATATTACCCGATTGTAGTCTTCCTGTTGAGAGCATAGGAAATAAGCTTGGCTTCTTCTTAGCCACTGCAAAATATATGCCAAAAATTAACGAGTAAATGATGGTTAAATACTAATAAATTTATTTAAATGCTATGAGGTATTATATCATATTGTTTTAATAGACCTTCCAGCAAGGCAAAGGAGACCACAAAATCAAATGTTACGTAAAGGATATTACATATGTAACTAGCAAACTGCTACATATGTAAAATCAAATATTACATATATAAAAATCAATTGTTGCATATGTAAAATCAATTTACGTATGCAGTTAACCAAAACTCGAATCCAATGAAACAAAGTTTAGTTAAAAAATAAACAGGATATGTAAAATTTTTTGTTTGAAGGTTTAAAAAAATAATCTATGTTATTTTTAACATCTATGTTATCTCTCAAACTATATCCATTCCAAATAATAATAAAAAAAACATCCAAGTCCTAGATCCATTGCAAATAACTTTTAAAAAAATAAGAAAATAAAAAAAGTATCAAATCCTTTGAGCCATTTCGTCGAACAGTCGGTGGACGTGTTTGATGAGGCCACATTTAGAGTACATAGAGATGAGTTGACTTTTGTCCACATCTCCATATTCAAATCGCCATCCACAAAGTAATTACAGAAACATATAGTGGGTATACAATTTTTTTTTGAAAACATTTAGATATGAAAACGAGATAGATCTGAAGCATGAGAAGTTGAACTTACTCTTGCTAAGTGGCAGAAACCACCACCTTGTCGCCGTTGCACCAACGTATCGCACCACTACCGACGATTTGCGCTTACTCAATCCTCCATCACTGTATTCGTATACGTGAGAAAGAACCCCATTTGATTAGGGACTAAACTCTGAATATTGGAGAAAATCATTGGAAAAGATTTTTAGAAATCAACAAAAGGGATGGTGAATATTGAAAAAAAATCGTTTGAATAAAGTGGTGGTATATTTGAACAACTTGAAAAAGGTAAAAAAGTAGTGGTGATGGTTAGAGTAAATGACATTAATACCCTTGAGGGTAAAGGAGGAAGGTGGACATGTGGCACATTGTAGGCCAAGTGTTTGGGTTTGCAAGGTTTCTTCAAGTGAAGTGGGTTTTTATTTTAGACTTCCCATATATATATATATATATATATATATATTTATATATATATATATATATATATATATATATATATAGGAGGGTTAGACAAGAAAGGGACAAAACCGTAGAAAGAGTACGTAGAATTCTGAGCATGACACGTATCCAAGAAGTAAAAAAGACGGGAAGGGCAATTGAGTCAAAACACAACATCCCTTAAATCAGCAATGCACATGCAAGTCGCATGCCATCCCCCCCTATTTTTTAAACGTCCATAACTTTTTTATACGTAATTTAAGCTAAAGTGTAAAACACCATGACAAAAGCAAAACACCATAAACATAAACACGTCAAAACAACATGACTAAAAAATCCAAAAAAGACCATGTTGAAATTTGTCATTGTGAAAACGACATGACAAAAAAAACTAAAACGCCATATTCAAATTGGCACCTAAATGTAAAACACCATGACCCAAAAAACTCCATGTTGAAAAACACAATAACTAGAAAAACTCAATGTTGAAAAACATCTAGTTGAAAACACCATAGATGTAAAACACCATGTTGAAAACTCACTTTAATTAGAACACAACCTTAACCAAGTTTATGTTTATGGTATCGATATTTTTAGATAAAAGTGTAAAACACCATGAAAGAAGCAAAAACGCCATAAACATAAACACGTCAAAACACCACGACCAAAAAAGAAAAAAAAAGACCATGTTGAAATTTGTTTTTGTGAAAACGCCATGACCAAAAAAGCTAAAATGCCATGTTCAAATAGGCCACCAGGTGAAAAATACCATGACAAAAAAAACTTAATGTTGAAAAACACCATGACTACAAAAACTCTATGTTGAAAAACACCTGGTTAAAAACACCATAGATGTAAAACACCATGTTAAAAAACACTCACTTTAATTCAAACACAGCTGTAACATCCCAAAAATAAAACGACAGTTAAAATGACGAAATAAATGAACGAGACATGTCGGGTCGGGGCGGATGGGCTGGCGGGCTGGAAGGGGAGCCTCCCCTATAAATAGCTTAGCCCTCCACCTATTTCTCTCATTTGCAACTTTTAGAGAGAGAAACCGTAGAGAGAGAAAGTTGGCGGATCGACTCAAGATTTCAACAAAGTGTTGCTCCAGAGCTCGTGAGAAGAACCTCCGGATCAGAAACTCGATTCAGGTAACGATCGAGCCTAAATCTGAGTTTTTTGTTCGTTTTTGGGTTTTTCGGGTTTTGGGTGAAAACGTAACGTTTTCACGGATAAAACTGAAAGATAAACATAGATTTGAGTTCCTTAATGGATAGCAAACGTTTTGAAGTAAACAAGTTCGGGATCTTGACGTGATCAGACCCGAAAGCGAAAGTTAGGGTTTTTGCGAAGAAGCAGTTCGTGCGTACTTATCAAAGTACGCATGAAGTTGATCTTGCGTACTTACCAAGTACGCAAGAAGAGGATCCTGCGTACTTATCAAGTACGCATGAAGATGGTCATGAGCACTTATCAAGTACGCATGAAGCAAGTACTGCGTATTTATCAAGTACGCATGAAGTAAAGGCTGCGCACTTATTAAGTACGCAAGAATAAGTCCGTGCGCACTTGCTAAGTGCGCAGGCATTAGGCTAGTTAAGTAAATTCAGTATGTTTAGAAGGTTAAACCGTTAGAGTCGGGATTGGGTCTGATGTGTATTTAATTAATCAAGTTGTTGGGCCTTTGTTTAGGACAACCGATACTAGCTTATAAGGTGAGTTCTAGAAGCCCTCTTTTAAATGTTTTATATAATGTTTTTGGGCTGGTGTGCATACGTAACGATGTGACTATTTTATAAAAGGATGTTTATGAATGTTGTATGTGACGTTTTATTATATGATGTTTATGAACAATGTTTTGGAAGGAAGTGTTATGAAAGAAGTGTTTATGAAATATTTTGCCAAAAGAAGTTTATGAAGTGTTTATGAATGAATGAATGTTTTTAATAAAACGTACGAATGCTTTAACTGAAGTTGTGAAGTAAAAGAAGCAAAGGTTTACGAAAGTCACAAACGAACGAATCTACCAATATTCCTTAGGGAATGAAGGTTGAGGGTATGGGAAGTATGTTATGGGCCTTTACCTTTTAGGGGCCTATGTGGCTGGCCAACTGTTGTACAACTGGGGCGATGACGGTCGCCAAGGGGATTATCGTGATCCTTGAAGTTTGGTACGATTTACCTTACGGGGTAGTCGTGCTTGAATTTTGGTACTTGTGCCCTACGGGGCGCAGTGCTTGAAGTTTGGTACGTGTCATCCTTGTGATGCCGTGCTTGAAGTAGTGTTAAATAACCTAAGTATCGGGCCCTAGGAGTTCTTCACCCGAAGGACAGTACGGTGATTGATGGGCCTAATGGTGGTGATCTTTAGGTTATTCAGCCAGTATGTGACGTTTGGATTTGACGGTTACGAGAAGGCGCAGATACGATATGTTCGTTGACTTATGTTTATGAAGTGTTATGTTTTGTTATTGCATTATTTTACGTACGCTTTTTATTAAATGAAGTGTGAAGTTATGTTGTTGGCAAATTATTGGAAGTTAAAGTTTTATGTTAAAACTAGAACTCACCAGCGTAGCTGACTTTTTAGTATGCACATTCAGGTTAAGGCAGGTTACGATGATGGAAGGTGATGCTGTACGGCTTGATGAGTTACCCGGATGATACGAAGACTGGCATTCTGTTATGATTAGATTATGTTATGTTTATGTAATAGACTATGTTATGCTTCCGCATGTTGAACAATGTAATGGTTATGTTTTAATGAAGTATTTTTCGCTGCGTTATTTTGATATTCAAGTTTAAGAACTGTTTGTAAATGAGTAAATCCAACAAGTGAGGCCTCCCGGGTTTGGGGCCTTACAAGTTGGTATCAGAGCAAGAGTTTGAGAGATTCGGACACTCCCGGTGTCTGAACTTAAACTGTGAATGGGACCGAAAGCGGATGCCAGTACGGGTAACTCAAGCTACAGCATCAGGTATGAAGGTAGTATATATTTACGTATGTAGTATGCCTTAGAAAGGGGTAGGTAAGGACTTGTGTTCTGATGGAAATCACAAAGGTGGTCAAATAGAAATCGAAAGGTAGTGTAATGGTTAATTGCAGATGGCCAGTGTATATTAACATCTTACAGTGCTTATTGAATTTTATTTGTTAACTAGCGTGATGACATTGGATTCCTAGTCTTATAGAACGAAATGGCAAGGAGAGGAAACGAAAGACGTGGTGGGGGCCGTATCGATGGTCGTACCGGCGATCGAAATGGTGGGCATGGCAGGACCCCTGCGCGCCAAGAGTATAGTGAAGAAGAAAGTGTTCACACTGAACCATCGGTTAGTGTGCATGGAACTGAGCAGACACAGATTGAAGAACAACCTTTCACTTTTGAACAAGAAGTGAGAGCAGCTATAGCTCAAGAGTTCACAGAGTTGATGAAGACTTCTCTGCCAGGTCTGTTAGCTGAAGCATTGAAGAAGGTTAATGGGGAAGGTGGGTCTAACACGGCGGTTGATACCCCAAACACTGAGGTAATCAAAACACCGCTTAACCGTGGTTGCGACTATAAGTCCATTAAGGCATGTGACCCATCGGTCTTGACTGGGAAGAAAGGCGCTGTAGCTACGTTTGATTGGGTGATTCGTATGGAGGCTGCCATTCGTCTGAGCTAATTTCGAACAGATCAAGTTGTGAAATTTGCTGCTAACTCCTTGAGAGAGAAAGCATCCCATTGGTGGGAAGGTGTACGTCAAGCAAAGGGAGCGAGGTTGTGGATGCAATGATGTGGGCTGATTTGAAAACCTTGGTGATCAAGAATTTCTGCCCAAGGAACGAGATTGAGAAGGTAGGGAGGGAATTTCTGGGTTTGAAGGCTGGGAGTATGACTCACCGGCAATACACAACCCGATTCAATGAACTGGCACGTCTGGGCCACATCTTGTCACGACTGAAGAAAGAAAGATTGTATGCTACATACAAGGACTGTGGGACCAGGTCCGCACCAATGTTAAGGCAAACGCCCCTACTACCTATGATTCGGTAGTAGAACTGAGCGGCGTGGTATTTGATGATCTGGCGCTGAATGTCGTTGCCATTGAAGAGCCCAAGAAGAAGCTGAGTTTTCCCGCTAAACGATCGGGTGGGAAATTGTTTGGGGCTCGGGACAAGCAGGCCAGGGTAGGCGAGGCAACAGTCTGTGGAAGATGTGGGGTAAGACATACGGGTGAATGTCGGTTAGGGTCTAATCTATGCTTTAAATGCGGCAAAACCGGACACTACTCCCGTGAATGCCCGCAAGGCTTCAAATGCTACAACTGTGGGGAGAGTGGTCATATGAGCCGGGAATGCACCAAGCCTAGGATGGGTCAAGCCGGGAAAGGGAAAGGCCCGGAGAAGACAGAAGAGAGACCCCGAGCAAAGACTCGCGCCTATGCGCTGACGCGGGAACAGGCCAGAGCGGAACCCGACGTGGCGTCAGGTACGTTCGTCCTTGACAACACTTTTGTTTCTGTGTTATTTGATTCGTGTGCAAGTAAGAGTTTTATATCTGCGAATTTTTGTAAACGGGTGAAGTACACTGTCTGTAAACTAGAAAAGGGCCTTTAGCGTAGAAACCGCTGAGGGTAGAACTACGAGGGTGACTGATGTAGTTGACAATTCCACGATAAAAATAGAAGACCATAGATTTCCCGTCAGGTTGTTTGTCATGGTTTTGGGTGGGTTCGATGTCGTGTTAGGAATGATTGGCTAACTGCCAATGAAGCACAAATTATATGTAAACGAAAGATAATCCGACTCAAGGCTCCAGACGGTAGCAAAGTCGAGGTTTTTGGAGATCGTGACGCCCCGATGCCAAACGTCATCTCGATGATTAAGGAAGCAGATTACTTGAGGCACGGATGCGAGGCTTATCTGGTGTACGTAATTGACGAGTGTAAGGAAGTGAAGGAACTAGACGATGTACCCGTGGTACGCGAGTACCCGGAGGTGTTTCTAGAGGATTTGCCTGGGATACCACCCGACAGAGAGATCGAATTTTGAATCGACTTAGTACCAGATGCCCAGCCCGTGGCTAAGGCTCCATATCGACTAGCACCAGTGAAGATGAAAGAGTTAATGGCACAACTAGACGAGTTACTTGAAAAGGGATTTATCCAACCAAGTATCTCGCCGTGGGGTGCTCCGGTGTTGTTTGTGAAGAAGAAAGACGGTTCGATGAGAATGTGTATTGATTATAGCGAGTTGAATACACGTACGGTGAAGAACAAGTACCCTTTACCAAGGATCGACGACCTGTTCGATCAATTGCAAGGCGCAAGTTGGTTCTCAAAAATCGACCTTCGATCCGGGTACCATCAGTTGAAGGTGAGAGAAGAAGACATACCGAAAACCGCATTTCGCACGCGTTATGGACATTTCAAGTTCCGTGTAATGTCTTTTTGATTGACGAACACCCCCGCAGCGTTCATGGATTTAATGAATAGGGTGTGTCGACCAATGCTGGACCGATCGGTAATTGTGTTCATCGATGATATCCTCATCTACTCCAAGAATGAGGGTGATCACACATGTCACTTAAAGGAGGTGTTGGAGGCTCTAAAGAAGGAAAAGTTGTATGCTAAGTTCTCTAAATGCGCGTTCTGTCTTAGGGAAGTCCAATTCCTAGGTCACGTCATCAACCGGAACGACATTATGGTTGACCCAGTAAAGATAATGACAGTAAGGGAATGGAATATTCCTAAGACGCCAACTAAAATCCGTAGTTTCTTGGGATTGGCAGGCTACTATCGAAGATTCATCAAGGATTTCTCAAAAATAGCTTCGCCATTGACAAAGTTGACTCGGAAGGAGGTAAAGTACGAATGGGGTTCGACCCAGGATGAGGCGTTTAAGGAATTGAAGGAAAAGCTAACCAAAGCCCCAGTCTTGGCCCTTCCCGATGGCAATGAAGACTTAGTGGTATACTCAGATGCTTCGGGTCAGGGATTGGGATGCGTGTTGATGCAACGCGGAAGAGTGATCGCTTTTGCGTCACAACAGTCGAAAATTCACGAAGCTAATTATCCAACCCACGAATTGGAACTTGCTACTGTCGTATTCGCATTGAAAATCTGGAGGGGTGAAGTTTACTATTTACTCCGACCACAAAAGTTTGAAGTACTTCTTCGAACAAATAGAGCTTAATATGAGGCAGAGATGATGGTTGGAACTCCTGAAAGATTATGACTATGAGATCATGTACCATCCTGGAAAGGCAAACGCGGTGGCTGACGCTCTAAGCCGAAAGGATGTGCCTGCTCCTATTAGAGTGAAAGCTTGCCAGTTAGTGGTGACATCAGATGTGATAAGGGAAATTGAAAGAGCTCAAGATGAGGCACTTAAGGAAGAAAACATTAAGAAGGAAAGGATGGTTGGCCAACAGGACAAGTTGGAATATAACACCCTTAGTGTTAGGACACGTTTTGGGTGGGTATGGATACCTATGAGTGGCGAGCTTAGAACCAAAATCTTGGATGAGGCTCATAAGTCTCGATACTCTATCCATCCTGGCACCAATAAAATGTACCAAGATCTGAGAAGGGAATACTGGTGGCCTGGGATGAAACATGAGGTGACAAAGTACGTAAGCAAGTGCTTGACTTGCTCGCAAGTAAAGGCCAAACACCATAAACCATATGGAAAGATTCAACCACTTGATATAACGGAATGGAAGTGGGAACACATTACCATGGACTTCATAACCAAGCTACCTCGCACAGCTAAAGGTCATGATACCATTTGGGTAATTGTGGACCGTTTAACGAAGAGTGCTCATTTCCTACCTATTCACGAGACGTTCTCTTCAGAAAGGTTAGCGGAAGTATTTATTAAAGAAGTAGTAGCACGGCATGGGATGCCTTTGACGATCGTATCTGACCGGGACACATGATTCACATCGAGGTTCTGAAAAAGATTTCACGAGGCGATGGACACGAGGCTTAATATCAGCACGGCATACCACCCACAAACGGATGGTCAGTCCGAAAGGACCATTCAGACCTTGGAGGATATGCTTCGCGCTTGTATTATCGATTTCGGCAGCAGTTGGGACAGTCATCTGCCGTTAGCCGAATTCTCCTACAACAATAGTCATCACACGACGATAGGCATGCCGCCTTATGATATGTTGTATGGGAGAAGATGCAGGACCCCGGTTTGTTGGGGTGAGATTGAGCAGAAGGAATTAGGAAGTCTTGAAGTCGTAAGAGAAACGTCAGAAAGGTTTTATCAAATCAAAGCACGGATGAAAGCCGCACAAGATCGTCAAAAATCCTACGTGGATAAACGACGAAGGCCTATTGAGTTTGATGTTGGGGACAGAGTAATGTTGAAAGTGTCACCCTGGAAAGGGATCATACAATTCAGGAAGAGAGGAAAGTTAAGTCCTAGGTTTTTCGGACCATTCAGGATAATGGCACGGGTTGGTAAGTCGCTTATCGGTTAGAGTTGCCTGATGAGTTAAGTGGGATTCATCCTACCTTCCATGTATCACATTGCGAAAGTGTTTGGCGGATAAATCGGCTCACGTACCACTTACTGACATCGAGGTCGACAACAACCTTAACTACCTCGAAGAACCCGTGGCCATCTTAGACAGAAAGGCGAAGCGTTTGCGTAATAAGATTATTCAATTGGTTAAAGTACAATGGAAGCACCGAAAGGGATCGGAATCTACTTGGGAAACGGAGACGGAAATGAGGGAGTCGTACCCTCAACTATTTAACTTATGATAGGTTTCGGGGACGAAACCTATTGTAAGGGGGGTAGACTTGTAACATCCCAAAATTAAAACGACAGTTAAAATGAAGAAATAAACGAACGAGGCATGTCGGGTCGGGCCGGATGGGCCGGCGGGCTGGAAGGGGAGCCTCCCCTATAAATAGCTTAGCCCTCCACCTATTTCTCTCATTTGCAACTTCTAGAGAGAGAAACCGTAGAGAGAGAAAGTTGGCGGATCGACCCGAGATTTCAGCAAAGTGTTGCTCCAGAGCTCGTGAGAAGAACCTCCGGATGAGAAACTCGATTCAGGTAACGATCGGGCCTAAATCTAAATTTTTTGTTCGTTTTTGGGTTTTTCGGGTTTTGGGTGAAAAGGTAACGTTTTCACGGATAAAACTGAAAGATAAACATAGATTTGAGTTCCTTAATGGAAAGCAAACGTTTTGAAGTAAACAAGTTCGGGACCTTGACGTGATCAGACCCGAAGGCGAAAGTTAGGGTTTTTGTGAAGAAGCAGTTCGTGCGTATTTATCAAGTACGCATGAAGCTGATCCTGCGTACTTACCAAGTACGCAAGAAGAGGATCCTGCGTACTTATCAAGTACGCATGAAGAGGGTCATGCACACTTATCAAGTACGCATGAAGCAGGTACTGCGTATTTATCAAGTACGCATGAAGCAAAGTCTGCGCGCTTATTAAGTACGCAAGAATAAGTCCGTGCGCACTTGCTAAGTGCACAGGCATCAGGCTGGTTAAGTAAAATCAGTATGTTTAGAAGGTTAAACCGTTAGAGTCGGGATTGGGTCTGATGTGTATTTAACTAATCAATTCAGATCGGAAGTGACGTTGTTGGGCCTTTGTTTAGGACAACCGAGACTAGCTTATAAGGTGAGTTCTAGAAGCCCTCTTTTAAACGTTTTATATAATTTTTTGGGCTGGTGTGCATACGTAACGATGTGACTATTTTATAAAACGATGTTTATGAATGTTGTATGTGACGTTTTATAAAATGATGTTTATGACCGATGTTTTGGAAGGAAGTGTTATGAAAGAAGTGTTTATGAAATATTTTGCCAAAAGAAGTTTATGAGGTTTATGAAGTTTATGAAGTGTTTATGAATGAGTGAATGTTTTTAATAAAACGTATGAATGCTTTAACTGAAGTTGTGAAGTAAAAGAAGCGAAGGTTTAGGAAAGTCACAAACGAACGAATCTGCTAATATTCCTTAGGGAATGAAGGTTAAGGGTATGGGAAGTATGTAATGGGCCTTTACCTTTTAGGGGCCTATGTGGCTGGCCAATTGTTGTACAACTGGGGCGATGACGGTCGCCAAGGGGATTATCGTGATCCTTGAAGTTTGGTACGATTTACCTTACGGGGTAGTCGTGCTTGAAGTTTGGTACTTGTGCCCTATGGGGTGCAGTGCTTGAAATTTGGTACGTGTCATCCTTGTGATGCCGTGCTTGAAGTAGTGTTACATAACCTAAGTATCGGGCCTGATGCATGTGAAACTATATATATTTTAATAGAGATTTATCACACAGTATTAGTTTTAAAAAGGGTTTTCACCAAAGACTAATCACACACACATCGGGCAGTGTACCCGTCGGATAGCAATATAGTAAAGGTAAGAACCGGATATCAATCCGTGGACACGGTGGAATGCGATAATAAACCGGAACTAAAATCTAATCAAGTGAGGGTATAAAGATATTTTGAAGAGTTTTGTTTAATTAACTAACATGCAAATATATGAAAACTAAGCTAGGTCACAATTTAAACGATTAGGGAGAAAATATCACTTCGGTGTCGAATCCATCTAGAATACATTCAATACACTCATAGAAACATGGCAAATACACGAAACATAAATTGACTAAATTCTCGTCAAAGATATCTAATCAAATGACCATTCGGAAAGCTAGCATGAATTATACAAACCAACCACCTAAAACCATACAACGAAGCTCACGTGTTTAACAATCATGTCAATATTTATAAAGATTGAACTAGCTTCCGATTAAGGTATACTAACCCAACAACTAGTTGGAAAGATAATATGAACAACACACTACCCACCTCAAGTTGATTAAATTAGACAACAACATGCATTTCTTCGACATACAATGTTCATACAAAGGTTATATAAATTAGGAGAATGTGTCAACAATTCCTAGATAAACATAAGACTAAGCATGAAACATCATAACAAATACTTTGTCTTTCCAAACATAAGCATAAGGATACACATGCAAATATAATGACTCACAAACAAGACTTCATTCACCATTCCTAGTCAAATGCCATAAACTAGTATAATTACATACACCAATCCATGAATATAAGCATAAACCACAAGTTTTCCAACATAATATGGCATACACAAATACAAGTCTTGTAAACAACTCAAAATACTTGAATACATAATTTCATCAAAGAATAATCATACGATTGTCATAACATTAACACAATAATTGCCAATAACCCATGAATGTTGTCAAATGTATCTAAACTTCATCTAAACCAAAGTGAACAAGAGTTTTAGCTCATCATGAGCACCAAAATTACAAATAAGCAGGGAAAAATAGTGTGAAACATGATATGAAAACAAGAATCAAACCACTCCTCCAAGCCTAGATGTTGTTGTTGATGTATGGTGATCCTCTTGATGTTGTATCCTCTCCAAGAATCTTGAAATATGGCTGGAACAAGAGAAATACGAGCTGGAACAGTAGACTTTCTCCCCTGGTTGCTTCCTCCCTGAATGGGAGTTTAAGTTCTGTTTAAATAGAAAGTGGGAAGCACGACCGTGCCTAGAGAGAAGGCACGACCGTGTCAGGTACAAAGGCGCGGTCGTGTCTAGGTCTTAGCACGACCGCGTGACAGAGGGTTGATCGATCCGGAGCTTCCATTGGGTCTCTTGCTTCGAGGTGTCAGACTCACGGGTGTACCCGCGACCGTGTGGAGGCAGGGCACGGTTGTGCCTTGCCTTTTGGCTTGGCGCGGTCGTGCCATGTACGGGGCGCGACCGAGCTTAGGGTTTGCAAGTTAGGCACGACCGTGCCAATTAGGGACACGACCGTGCCTTCATCACAGAAACCCTAAAAACTTCACTTTTTATCCTGGAATCTTCTTGTTTGTTCACTAGCTTCACAAAAACCTACAAAACAGGAAATGAAGCAAATAAGTGCGTAAACGTTGAATATAACCAAGAATTGATCGTTAAATGAGCGAAGTTTTGTGCCAAAAAGATGTGTAAATATTAACACATCAGGGCCCTAGGAGTTCTTCACCCGAAGGACAGTACGGTGATTGATGGGCCTAGTGGTGGTGATCTTTAGGTTATTCAGCCAGTATGTGACATTTGGATTTGACGGTTACGAGAAGGCGCAGATTCGATATGTTCGTTGACTTATGTTTATGAAGTGTTATGTTTTGTTATTGCATTATTTTACGTACGCTTTTTATTAAATGAAGTGTGAATTTATGTTTTTGGCAAATTATTTGAAGTTAAAGTTTTATGTTAAAACTAGAACTCACCAGCGTAGCTGACTTTTTAGTATGCATATTCAGGTTAAGGCAGGTTACGATGAAGGAAGGTGATGCTGGGCGGTTTGATGAGTTACTCAGATGATACGAAGACTGGCATTCTGTTATGATTAGATTATGTTATGTTTATGTAATAGACTATGTTACGCTTCCGCATGTTGAACAATGTAATGGTTATGTTTTAATGAAGTATTTTCCGCTGCGTTATTTTGATATTCAAGTTTAAGAACTGTTTATAAATGAGTAAATCCAACAAGTGAGGCCTCCCGGATTTGGAGCCTTACAACAGCCTTAACCAAGTTTATGATATTTATGGTTATGGCGTTTTTGTTTTGTCATGACGTTTTACACTTTTGGCGTAAAATTTTAATCGACGATTAGTTATTCATTGTGTTTTATACTTTAACTTCCATATACATGGTGTTTTGCCATGTTTGTGTTTATGGTGTTTTACCTTTTTTTTTAATTTTTAGTTTAACACAAATTATACGTCACAACTGTAAAACCAATGACAAAAAAAAAGAAACTAAAACACCATGTTGAAATTTGTTATTGTGAAAACACCATGACCAAAAAAAGCTAAAACGCCATATTGAAAAACACTCCGTTAAAAACACCATAGCTCTAAAACACCCTGTTAAAAAACTCTATTTTAATGTTATTTAAATAAAACGACTAAAAGTACACACATATATATATATATATATATGATAAAAAAAACTAATCGTAATGTTGAAAACACCATGAACTAAAAAGCTAAAATGTCATGTTCAAAATGGCCCCATGTGTAAAACACCATGATATGAAACACTTTATGTTGAAAAATGATTTAAAATATAAAACACCATGCTAAAAATACCACAATAAATCTAAAACACAATGTTAAAAACACCATAAAAACAAGGTGAAACACCATAAATCTAAAATATAAAACACCATGTTAAAAAAACCTACTTTAATTTTATTTAAATAAAATGATTTAAAATGTATGTATATATATATATATATATAATTAAAAACTAATTGTAATGTTGAAAACAACATGACCAAAAAAATTAAAACGTCATGTTGAAAATGGCCCTCAACTTTAAAACACCATGACCAGAAAAACACCTAGTTGAAAACACCATAGATCTAAAACACCATGTAGAAAAAACTCACTTTAATGTCAATTAAACAAAAATGATTTAGAAGAATATATATATATATATATATATATATATATATATATATATATATATATATATATATATATATATATATATATATATATCATTACCATACTCGTTGGAAAGATAAAACACGCTCGATTTTATGGTGAAATGTTTTTAAAAAAATAATGACGTATAAAAAAGTTATGAACATTTAAAAAAATTGGGGAAATGGCATGTGACTTGCATGTGCACTTTTTTGGCTTCGCACCTCCCTTTATACCCTTCCTGATGACTTTAAGCTTGCTATCATTTACAAAAATGTCACCGCGTGCATCTCAGCCACAAATCACAAAGATCTTGTGGTTGAGATTATTTCCTACACTTTCTAGATTTTTAATCCTTTCTAGTGCAACCTCTACTTATATATATATATATATATATATATATATATATATATATATATATATATATATATATATATATATATATATATGGTTTGGTTCCAGAGAAAACCAATAGTTAGGCGAAAACCGAGAAAAGCACTAAAATCCAATTTTAACTAATAAAAATAATATTTATTTTTATTTTTTTTATTTTTTTATTTTTTTATAAGACTATCAATGTAATATTATAAAATTTTACCAAAAAATTATTTAAATATTAGCATACATATATGAACACTGTAATCGAACAATAACAACTACACAAATGTAATCGAACAGGCAGAAAGAATACTTTTAAGAACACTGTTGTATTAAGCTTTTACAGATAAACGATTACAATTGAAAAACTCAATCAAAAGACATACGACGCACACTTAAAATGAAGTGTTTACAGATTATTTATACTTCACTTAGAATCAAGACAGCCCCTTGATTCTAAGGATCAGATCTAACACAGACTGTTGATCTGTTGTATCTAGCTAACTATTACACGTTTTGTCTATATCTAGTTAACTTTATTGAAGCGTCTTCTTTATGCATCATTACTTGCATGCTTGGAGAAGAGCATTGTTGTCTGTCATTGGTTGTGCCATTGAGGTTCCTTCTGCTTTGAGTGTGTCAGTTGCTTTTGCAGAAAGTTGTTAGTGACGCTTGGTATGGATAGTCAGCTGCAACGATTCGTCTTCAAGGCACAAGGCTGTCAGCAACAAAGATGTTGATCAGCGGCAAGATGTAACCATCCAGAGCTGCTGATGATTTGCCTGTCAGCAGCATAAAGTGTTGATGCTGCTGAGAAGCTTATCCGCAGCAACTTTGGTCTTCAGCAGATAAGGCTATCTGCAGCAGATTTGTACTTCAACAGGAGAACAAGTATCCGCAGCAGATAAGCTTGTCAGTAGCAGATTGTTGGTCAGCAGCAAACTTTGAGATCAGCAGCATTTGTACTTAGAGAATTTTGTAGCCATCAGTCTTTGGTTCTACAAACTCCCCCTAGACTGATGCTACCAAAATTCTCTTACTGCCTTTGTTGCTGAAGCTTTTGCATATTACTGACTATTCTTTCAACCTCATATCCTCTCTGGTCCTTGCTGGGATTGTTAAGAGGAAGCTCAGAAAGAGTCTTGATGTCTCTGCTTGCCATTTTAAAGATAGCTTTGCTTAAACACCTCATCTTCCGTCCTTTAACATCTGTCAGAGTAAATTCATTCTTTTCAGCATTGTATGACCAGCTGATGAATGGAGTGTGGGATTGAAGAGGTTTGACATCAATGATTTCATCTTTGCTGGGGTTGAAGTAATGTCTGATTGCCAGCAAAAGATGTCTCCCACCTTCATTCTCAGGTTCAGAGGATTCACCCAGCTCCATCATTCTTCTTAGATCAGAATCTGGAAGCTATAGTATAGATTGATCTTTTAGCTTCTGTCCTCTCCCTAAACACTTCAAACCATTGGTCTTCAGGGCTGTATGACCATCTGATTATTTCCCTTGAGTCTTCAGGTTTAGAAGTGGGTTTATTTTTCTTTTTGGGAGGTTATTGATGAGTAGGAGGTGGGTGTGTGGATTTGGACTTTGAGGGAGGAGAGGAGGGAGGTCTAGGAAGGAGAATGGAGGGTTGTTGGATTGAGGAAGTGGTGGGTTTCTTTGATTTCCTTTCTTCTTCTTGAATGTTTACCCTTTTCTTGGAGCCTTTCTTCTCCAATCTTTCTTCCTCATCCTTCTTGACTTTAACATAGAGGGCTTGCAGGTTCATGAAATTCATGGGACCTAACCTCTGTCCACTTTCTCCTCATGCCTTAAGGAAGTCAATCATGACTTTCCTTTCTTCATGGGTCTGTTTATTAAAAGCAATGGTCTTTTTGGACTTATGTTTGGCTTTTTCTTCTTCTTCATCCTGTTTCTTCTTTGCCAATTGACCTTGCTGACCCATAAAGGCTCTGTAGATTTCTTTATTTGATAGTTTCTCAAGATAGTCTGCATCCTCACCTTGAGAAACTAGAGCCTTTACCCACTCCTCTCTCATTTCTTTGGCTAGTTCAGAATCAGTAATTCTGAACTTAGCCTCTTCCTTCTTCTTCTTTTCTATTTCTTCTTCTTCTTTATCAAATTGTTCCTGCAGTTGAAGAGCAAGAGCTTCATCTTCTTCAATCTGATAAGCTACAGGAATCTTTACCTTCAGAGCATCCAACTGTTTTGCATACAGTTGGATCTGTTGTTCTCTGAGGAGAATGGCTGTGATTCTATCTTGAGCTTTCTTAGTTTCAGCCATCTCCTCTTCTTCTCTTCTTCTTCTTCTTTCTTCTTTCTCTTTCTTTTCTCTTTGTAACCTCTCTTCGTCTTCTTCGGTTATAATTCCCTTACCCTTTTCTTTGTTGGATGCCTCTTCTTCGGCTTCACTGATCACAACAGCAGATGATTGTGCCGCTGTGGGAATCTCAGCCTCAGCTTCATTGGCAATTTGAGAGGTTGATAAGGGAAGGTCATTAGCTTCATCTGTTTTGCACTCAGGACTTGTAAGTTCTATCAGCATTTCTTTAACAGTGGATCTTGATTCATAAGCAGCAGCAAAGATGTCTACTCGAGTGGAAGCTGAGTCAGAATCAGTGTCAGAATTTGATACATATACCACTTCAGCAATCCTTCCTTCTTGTTCAAGATGTGCTTTGACAATAGCCATTATTGCCTGGCTTTCGAGGGAGTTGACATTGCAGATATTTGCTCTGAGTTGAAAGATCTTGTAAAGAAAGTCTATAGGCAGTAGCAGGATGTTCCTGGTGTTGATGGTGAGAGATGAGCCGTTGCATAGCAGAAAGGTGTGGTCAAGATACTTAGTGCTTACCCATCCCAGCACATCTAATGTAACATCCCGAAAATAGTAAATAAGTAAATAATAATACGATAGAGATTTAAACGTCATAAAACGAAATGAGAACGGATGGGCTTGAGCTCGGCTCCAACAGGCCGAGGGAAGCCCAGGTATAAAAGGGGCAAGGCAGCCCACTAGCTCATTCCACCTCCATTTCACCACTTCTAGAGAGAGAAAGGGAGCCCGGGTCTAGAGAGAGAAAGTCGACGGATCGTCATGAGATTAGAGGAGCACGTTACAGCTGAGCTCGTGAGCAAAACCTCCGAATCAAAACTTCAATCCAGGTAATGATTCATACATAATCTGAGTTTTTGTTCATTTTGGGGTTTCTCGAGTTTTAGCTAAATAGATGATGTTTTTACGGATGAAACTTGATAATAAGCTTAGAAATAGCATCTAGAACGAAAACCGCATGTTTTGATCAAAGAAAATTGTAAGATTGGCACGATCGGGTTTGCATGCAAGAACTTCGGATTTTTGGTCCAAGAACCAGGTCCTGCGCACTTACCAAGTGCGCAGGAGGGAATCCCTGCGTACTTACCAAGTACGCAGGATGCAGACTCTGCGTACTTACCAAGTACGCAGGAGGAAGGCTCCTGCGCACTTGCCAAGTGCGCAAGAGCAAGTCCCTGCGCACTTACTAAGTGCGCAGGCAGCAGACAGCAGGCAGCAGGTTGGTTAAGTAAAGTCAGTAAGTTTAGAATGATTAAACCATTAAATTCGGGGTTGGGTCTAATGTGTATTTAACTACCTAATCCAGATCAGAAGTGACGCTGTTGGACCTTTGTTTAGGACAACTTAGAGTAGCTCATCAGGTGAGTTCTATGTGCCCCTTCTATGTTATGTGCAAATGTTTTCAAATGTTTTGGGGCTGAGATGTATACACTAAGTGAATAAATGTTATGAATGTCAATGTGATCATATGTGTTATACAAGTATATATATATATACCTATACATGAAAGAGAAATTATGAATAAAGAATGAAAAGCTTGATTATAAAGAATGAATGAAAGTATAACACAATATGAAAGAATGAAATCCTGCTTTATATCCATGTATATATTGCTTGCCATGTACAGAAAATGTTATGGACGCTTCGATGATAACGTCTACTTCGGTAGACAGACGACCATGTGATTATTTTACAACCGGGACAAGTGCGTTCCTTCATCAGCTAGGACGTACGAATGCCATTAATGGACGGTCGAAGCAATTGGCATATTATAGTAGAACGGTTGTATAAATAATAGTCGCATGGGAAACGGATACCTTCGGGTAGACGGGCGAATTACGGCCTACGACGGTAGGACGGTTGTAAGTCATGACGGACGGACAAAGGTCGCCGGACGGTTGTAAGAATAAAATGAAGGACGGCACTAGTTGCCGGACGGTTGTAAGTATAGGCGGGCCATGACGATGGACCGCGGCGATTGTCTTTGTGACATTCGTAAGCAAATGACGGGTTGATCACCCTTATAGAGTATGACCCTTGAAATTAAAGAAAGAAAGAAAAGGGTGAATGCATATATATATATATGAAATCACAAAAATACAGAAAAGAAAGATGAAAGAAAGGCAAAAGTTATGAATACGTATTTATATGAATGACTATACAGTAATGCATACTTATAAAGTAAAGAAAAGAATGTTTATATCAAATCGCATTAAACTAAAACTCACCAGCGTTAGCTGACTTTTAGTATACATTTCAGGTAAAGGAAGAAAAGGTCGTGCGATGGCGTGAAGGTTACCCGGCACAAGACTGACATCCCACTTTTGTTTGTTAAGACAATGTTGTGTTTTTAATTGTTAAGACTTCCGCTGTTATGTAATGTAATTGAATGATGAATGTTTTTAATTTAAGTTCAGTATTTATGGCTATGTTTATGAGTAAATCCAACAAGTGAGGTCACCCGGGAAAGGGGCCTTACAAGTTGGTATCAGAGCAATAGTTTGAGAGATTTAGACATTCCTAAATGTCTAGACTCAAACTGATTATGGGACCAACGCACGGATGTCAGTATGGGTAACCAACGCTAACGCCAGCACGGTAAGTAAGAATAAAGTTAATGCTCTTGCATAAGAATAGATACCATAACTTAGAACAAATAGATGTTAATGCCATGACTGATTTGAAGAGTTTTGAACCCGAAAAGCAATGTAAATTAGTAATCACAAACCGGTCACTGTAATTAAGAATTTACCTTGCTCGTACTGTTCCAAACTATGATCTGAAGAAATGACATTGATGTATTCCCTTTATAACTATCAGGAAATTAAGGATTATGGCTGGTGGAGGAAGAACGGGACGCCGAGGCGGTCGCACTGGCCGAGTAGGTAGACCTCCATTGAAACAAAGACAGGAAGAGGAAGAGAGTGTGCACGCAGAACGCACTGAGAGTGTGCACGAAACAGATGTGACACCAACTGGGAACAACAGTCCAGGGCCTATACAGTTGGAACCTGAAGTCAGGGATGCTATTGCCCGTGAAGTCGTGCTCACTTTGAAGAAGGTATTGCCCGATCTACTATCCGAGGAATTAAAGAAAAGTAAAGAGGAGGATGAAGGAGACAATGAAGAGAAAGTATATGATAGTGATGGGGATGAAGTAAAGATAGGATCGAGCAATCGTGGGTGCACTTACAAAGGTTTCAAGGACGGAGACCCACCCAAGTTCGATGGGAGCAAAGATTCAGTGGCAACGCTTGAATGGATTGAGAGGATGAGTGCTGTAATCAACATCAGCGAGTGTCGACCAGACCAGGCTGTTAAATATGTTGCTCATTCTTTCACCAATGAGGCCCTAGGTTGGTGGAGGAACATCCAGAGGACAAAGTCCCCAAACGCTCTTGCAAGAATGACATGGGAAGAACTGAAAAAGCTGGTAATTCAAAAGTTCTGTCCCCAGAACGAAATTGATCGAGTGGAAAATGAATTCCTAAACCTTAAGGCTGGCAACAAGACACACCGCCAGTATACTTCTAGATTCAATGAGTTGGCACAGCTGGTACCCCACCTGGTGGAGACAGAAGAGCGAATGATCAAGTATTATGTGAAGGGCCTACCTCAAAGGGTCCGTGTCCACGTGAAAGCCAACCTACCCTCGACCTTCGAGTCGGTAGTGAATCTGAGCGGAATCGTCTACGACGATTATGCCAATGAGGACCCACCAACAGAAACCCAAAAGAGAAAGTGGGAGAACCCGTCTAGAGGCACCGGAAGAGGGAACGTAACAACTGAAATTAAGAAACCAAGGTCGGATAACTATGAAGCCTGCAAGAAATGTGGAAGACAACATCTTGGCGAGTGCCGGGTCGGCACTACCACCTGTTACAGGTGTGGGAAGGCGGGACACTATTCTCGTGACTGCTTAAGAGACACTAAATGTCAAGGATGTGGACTGTTTGGTCACCTGACTAGGGATTGCAGAAAAACCAGACAATCCGGTGCGGGAAGGGAAAAGGAAGCTGAAAAGGAACAGCCAAAGGCTAGGACTCGAGCCTATGCACTAACTGAAGAAGAAGCAAGAGGAAACCCTGATGTTGTGTCAGGTACGTTTCTAGTAAATGATGAAAATGCTGCTATTTTATTTGACTCTGGTGCTAGTAAAAGTTTTATATCCAGTGCATTTAGTCGTAAACTAGATTGCACTATCAACACCATAGTAAAGGCCTTTAGCGTACAAACTGCCGTTGGTAAAAATTCGGCAGTATTCCAAGTAACAGAGGATTGCATAATAGAAATAGAGGGTCATAAGTTCCCTTCTAGATTATTCCTTCTCACCTTAGGAGGATTCGATATAGTATTGGGAATGGATTGGCTAGCTGCCAATGAAGCTCAAATCATATGTAAACGTAAGAGGATACACCTCAAAGCTCCAAGCGGCAGTCCAATTACGGTTTATGGGGATTGGAATTGCACGATGCCGAACGTCATCTCGATGATCAAGGCCGAAAGTTACATGAGGCGCGGTTGCGAAGCTTATCTGGCATATGTTATTGATGATAGAATGAAAACTAAAGAACTCAAGAATGTACCCGTGGTGTGCAACTTTCCGGAAGTATTCCCTGAGGATCTACCTGGGTTGCCACCAGATCGGGAAATAGAATTTCAGATTGACTTACTGCCAGGAGTTGAGCCCGTTGCTAAAGCCCCCTACCGATTGGCTCCGTCAGAAATGAAAGAGTTGATGTCTCAACTACAAGAATTAACAGAAAAGGGATTTATTAGGCCGAGCATCTCACCATGGGGCGCTCCAGTACTATTCGTAAAGAAGAAAGACGGCAGCATGCGCATGTGCATTGACTACCGCGAACTGAACAAGTGGACAGTAAAGAACAAATACCCATTGCCTAGAATAGACGACCTTTTTGATCAACTGCAAGGTGCGAGTTGGTTCTCAAAGATCGATCTTAGGTCGGGTTACCATCAGTTGAAAGTAAGAGAGGAAGACGTACCAAAGACCGCGTTTCGCACGCGTTATGGGCATTATGAATTTCTCGTGATGTCCTTCGGATTAACTAACGCACCAGCAGCGTTCATGGATTTGATGAATAGAGTGTGTCGACCCATGTTGGATCGATCGGTGATAGTTTTTATAGACGACATACTGGTATATTCGAAAAGCGAGGGTGATCATCACTGTCACCTAAGAGAAGTTCTGGAGGTGCTAGAGAAGGAAAAGTTGTACGCAAAATTCTCCAAATGCGCGTTTTGGCTTAGGGAAGTCCAATTCCTAGGTCATGTGATAAACCCAAACGGCATCATGGTAGATCCTGCAAAGATAGAGACAGTAAAGGAATGGAACATCCCAATGACACCAACAGAGATACGAAGTTTTCTTGGATTGGCAGGCTACTATCGAAGGTTCATTCAAGATTTCTCAAGGATAGCCTCGCCACTAACTAAACTGACACGGAAGGAAGTGAAGTATGAATGGGGCCAAACCCAAAAAAACGCGTTTGAGGAACTTAAGACACGATTAACTCAAGCTCCAGTCTTAACACTACCTGAGGGAAATGAAGACTTGGTAGTCTACTCTGACGCTTCGGGGCAGGGTTTGGGTTGTGTACTTATGCAACGAGGAAAGGTAATTGCTTATGCCTCACGGCAACTAAAGATTCACGAGGTTAACTACCCAACGCACGATCTAGAGTTAGCAGCAGTGGTTTTTGCGTTGAAAATATGGAGGCACTATTTGTATGGAGTTAAATGCACCATCTACTCCGATCACAAAAGCCTGAAGTACTTCTTCGAGCAAAAGGAATTAAACATGAGGCAAAGGAGGTGGTTAGAGCTGCTGAAGGACTATGACTGTGAGATATTGTACCATCCAGGCAAGGCAAACGTAGTAGCTGACGCTTTAAGTAGAAAGGAAGAATCGGCACCTATCCGAATCAAAGCGTGTCAGCTAATAATAACGCCAGATTTGATGGGCGAAATAACAAAGGCACAAGATGAAGCACTGTTAGAAAGAAATTTGAAACGGGAAAGAATAGTAGGACAACAAGGGAACTTAAGTGCAAATACATACGGTGTACGAACTAGGTTTGGCCGAATGTGGATACCTAAGATTGGCGAGCTTAGAGCCAAAATACTCGATGAGGCCCATAAGTCTCGTTATTCTATCCACCCCGGGACAAACAAAATGTATCAAGACTTGAAGAAAGAATACTGGTGGCCTGGCATGAAGAATGATGTGACAGAATACGTGAGCAAGTGCCTAACGTGTTCTCTAGTTAAGGCCGAGCACCAGAAACCATGCGGTAAAATGCAACCTCTACCAATACCGGAATGGAAGTGGGAGGAGATCACGATGGACTTCATTACCAAGCTACCACGAATAGCTAAAGGCAATGACACCATTTGGGTGATCGTCGACCGCTTGACGAAAAGTGCTCACTTCTTGCCAATACGCGAGACTTCTTCGTCTGAAAAGTTAGCAGAAACATTTATCAAGGAAATTGTAAGTAGACATGGTATGCCACTATCGATCGTGTCTGACAGGGATACTAGATTCACATCAAGGTTTTGGAAGAAGTTCAATGAAGCGATGGGCACTAGGTTGAACATCAGCACCGCTTACCACCCTCAAACCGATGGACAATCGGAAAGGACCATTCAGACCTTGGAGGACATGCTCCGGGCCTGTATCATTGACTTCGGTGGGAGTTGGGACAGCCATCTACCATTGGCAGAATTTTCATATAACAACAGCTATCACACAACTATTGGCATGCCGCCGTTTGAAATGTTGTATGGGAGGAAATGTAGGACCCCAGTTTGTTGGGGGGAAATTGGACAGAAAGATTTTGCAAGTCTCGAAGTGGTCAAAGCTACTTCCGAGAAATTTGATCAAATCAAAGCTCGAATGAAAGCCGCAAAGGACAGGCAGAAATCATACGCGGACAAGAGGAGAAGGGATTTAGAGTTTCAGGTAGGGGACATGGTACTGTTAAAGGTATCACCGTGGAAAGGAATCATCCGATTCAGGAAGCGTGGCAAACTGAGTCCAAGGTTTGTCGGACCTTTCAAGATTCTAGCAAGAGTGGGTCAAGTTGCTTACAGACTCGACCTACCCGTCGAGCTTAGTGGAATCCACCCTACGTTCCACGTGTCGCACTTACGCAAGTGCCTAGCTGACGACACAGCTCACATACCTTACGACGAGATCGAGGTGGATAACAGTTTGAATTATGTAAAGGAACCAATAGCCATCCTTGATCGAGCTGAGAAACGACTACACAATAAGTCGATTCAGCTAGTCAAAATACAATGGAAGCACAGAAAAGGATCAGAAGCCACATGGGAAAAAGAAGACGAGATGAGGGGACTATACCCTCAATTGTTTGACGTATAAACAGTTTCGAGGACGAAACCTCTTTAAGGGGGGTAGACTTGTAACATCCCGAAAATAGTAAATAAGTAAATAATAATACGATAGAGATTTAAACGTCATAAAACGAAATGAGAACGGATGGGCTTGAGCTCGGCTCCAACGGGCCGAGGGAAGCCCAGGTATAAAAGGGGCAAGGCAGCCCACTAGCTCATTCCACCTCCATTTCACCACTTCTAGAGAGAGAAAGGGAGCCCGGGTCTAGAGAGAGAAAGTCGACGGATCGTCACGAGATTAGAGGAGCACGTTACAGCTGAGCTCGTGAGCAAAACCTCCGAATCAAAACTTCAATCCAGGTAATGATTCATACATAATCTGAGTTTTTGTTCATTTTGGGGTTTCTCGAGTTTTAGCTAAATAGATGATGTTTTTACGGATGAAACTTGATAATAAGCTTAGAAATAGCATCTAGAACGAAAACCGCATGTTTTGATCAAAGAAAATTGTAAGATTGGCACGATCGGGTTTGCATGCAAGAACTTCGAATTTTTGGTCCAAGAACCAGGTCCTGCGCACTTACCAAGTGCGCAGGAGGGAATCCCTGCGTACTTACCAAGTACGCAGGATGCAGACTCTGCGTACTTACCAAGTACGCAGGAGGAAGGCTCCTGCGCACTTGCCAAGTGCGCAAGAGCAAGTCCCTGCGCACTTACTAAGTGCGCAGGCAGCAGACAGCAGGCAGCAGGTTGGTTAAGTAAAGTCAGTAAGTTTAGAATGATTAAACCATTAAAGTCAGGGTTGGGTCTAATGTGTATTTAACTACCTAATCCAGATCAGAAGTGACGCTGTTGGACCTTTGTTTAGGACAACCTAGAGTAGCTCATCAGGTGAGTTCTATGTGCCCCTTCTATGTTATGTGCAAATGTTTTCAAATGTTTTGGGGCTGAGATGTATACACTAAGTGAATAAATGTTATGAATGTCAATGTGATCATATGTGTTATACAAGTATATATATATATACCTATACATGAAAGAGAAATTATGAATAAAGAATGAAAAGCTTGATTATAAAGAATGAATGAAAGTATAACACAATATGAAAGAATGAAATCCTGCTTTATATCCATGTATATATTGCTTGCCATGTACAGAAAATGTTATGGACGCTTCGATGATAACGGCTACTTCGGTAGACGGACGACCATGTGATTATTTTACAACCGGGACAAGTGCGTTCCTTCATCAGCTAGGACGTACGAATGCCATTAATGGACGGTCGAAGCAATTGGCATATTATAATAGAACGGTTGTATAAATAATAGTCGCATGGGAAACGGATACCTTCGGGTAGACGGGCGAATTACGGCCTACGACGGTAGGACGGTTGTAAGTCATGACGGACGGACAAAGGTTGCCGGACGGTTGTAAGAATAAAATGACGGACGGCACTAGTTGCCGGACGGTTGTAAGTATAGGCGAGCCATGACGATGGACCGCGGCGATTGTCTTTGTGACATTCGTAAGCAAATGACGGATTGATCACCCTTATAGAGTATGACCCATGAAATTAAAGAAAGAAAGAGAAGAAAGAAAAGGGTGAATGCATATATATATATATGAAATCACAAAAATACAGAAAAGAAAGATGAAAGAAAGGCAAAAGTTATGAATACGTATTTATATGAATGACTATACAGTAATGCATACTTATAAAGTAAAGAAAAGAATGTTTATATCAAATCGCATTAAACTAAAACTCACCAGCGTTAGCTGACTTTTAGTATACATTTCAGGTAAAGGAAGAAAAGGTTGTGCGATGGCGTGAAGGTTACCCGGCACAAGACTGACATCCCACTTTTGTTTGTTAAGACAATGTTGTGTTTTTAATTGTTAAGACTTCCGCTGTTATGTAATGTAATTGAATGATGAATGTTTTTAATTTAAGTTCAGTATTTATGGCTATGTTTATGAGTAAATCCAACAAGTGAGGTCACCCGGGAAAGGGGTCTTACATCTAAGTCCTTGACAATTGAGTTGTACAGAAATCTTCTTAGGCACAGAACTTCTTCTTCAGCGAGAAGACTGCTCCTTATTATTTCAAGTCTTCTAGGAGTCAGTCTTCTTTCTGCTGCTGTGGAAGATTCAGGATAGGCTACCCTTTTTGCTGCTTGCATTTGTCTTTGAAAGTTGGGTAGATTATCCTCCATCAAGTCATAGAACCTGCCGATTGCAAGTTCTGTTGAGAGGTCCGTTGAGTTGTTGATGCAGTGTAGATGGTATAGGTGAAGGACTTGGATGATGTTTAGAAAGTCCCAGTTTAGCTCTTCTACTCCGCTACACTCCCAACCAATCCAGAACCACTCAGATTTTCCATCATACCCCTAAGCTAGTATTGTATCAAACTCTAGCTGTGTTGAAGTCAGTGGAAATTAGGGGGCAGTGGAGTGACTTATGATGGCTGCTGCTTCAGGGATGATGCTGAAGGATGTATATGTTTGTTCTATATCTTCAGCATCATTCATCATCTTATCAACAGCCCTGACGACTAACTTCCAGTCTTCAGTTGTTTCTTCTTCTTCGTTATCTAAAGCTGGCAAGTCATGAACCTGTACAAAAGCTGGCTTGAAAAGTGTACTTTGAAAAACAGCCTGCTCTTGAATCCAGTCGTCAAGACTGTCTATGTCTTCCTCCATTGGGACCATCTCCCCCTTTTTTGTTGCATCAGTAGACAAATAAGCATCAGTTTGGGTGCCCACTGATACAAGAGAGGGAGAAGGTACAATTGGGCATTGATGGGCTTCATGCATAGAGACTTGGTGTCTTAGTTTGGACATTTCAGCCTCTAGCATAGCCACCCTGTCCGTCAATTCCAGGTTATGAAGTTTCAGTCTATCCTCATCCACAGTTGTGGAATCCTTGGATCCAGGTGGGGCCTTAGGCCTATCCTCTCCATCCCCATCACCCATGGTTTCTTGGCACCTGGGATTCCTCTCAGTGAGGGGAGTTTCCAAGGAAGCATCCTCACTGTGAGTTGTCGTGGTTGAGGTCTTAGCAATGTTGTCACTGTCCACCTGGTTATTTGATGGACCAGCAGTAGTGACAGCCTCTTCCATATCCATTCTGTCATAACTCCTAGAGTGGACCTTCAGGGTAGAAGAACTTGGGATGGGTGTGTTGGAAGCAAGATCAATCAGTACCTCCGAGATGGTGGTAGTTGGAGAAGGTACATCATCTTGATCAGGTTCCTCAACACTTAAGTTCAGAAGAGAAAGGAAAGGCTCAGGGGGCTGTTCTATAGATCCGGGAAGTGATCCTGATGATAGAGAGACATCCAAAGGAGTCTCCCTAATAATGTGGCTTTCCCTTATGATATTCTCACCATAATGTTGTGATTCTGAGTGAGGGCTGTTAGGTTGAGTTTGGGCCTTGGAGGCAAGAGAAGAAGGAGTTCTCTTTCCCCTTTTCCTAGTATATGTCGTTGCAACCAGGCCCTGTGTTCTGGTTGAACGATAACATCCAAAACAGGTGTAAGTAATGTTTGTGCCTGTGCATCCTTAGTAGTATGCATAGGGGTTTGAATGGTTGAAGCAGACTACTGTTCAGGATGTGGGTTGGAGGGTGTGGGATCAGTATCAGCTGGGATTGCTGAACTGTCACCCGGGGTACTCTGTATGTTCAGCATTGTAGATAACAATGGAACATTGACCCCTGAGAACTTTTTGGAAACAGTTCTCATGCTTTGAAAAATATTATTTTTATGTCCCAACATGATGTAGATTCTTGCAGGTTTTGAAAGTTCTTTTAGTTCTTGATTGAAACCTTCCTGCAAGAATCTTGGGTACATAAAAAATTGCTGCTTTGCACTCTCTTGAAGGTTATATCTCAAACCCTCAAAGATGAGGTGTGCAAAGTTGAAGCCTTGGTTAGTGACCGTACCATGAAAGGCGGAGGCAAGTGCAGAGCTCACCTGATGCCATCCACTCCTCTTCTGAGATATGCATTGGAGAAGAGTGTGACAAAGATACTTCCATGGAGGCCCCATCAGCGCCTTCTCGATCGTATACTCGGTCTGATTTCCAGTGTATCCAATGGAGACAAAGGTCCTCATATATTCATCCTTCGAGTATGAGATGGCTGCTCCCTCATCTTGAAGGTTAAGATTTTTTCTGAGTGTGGCTTCCAAGATGGTGATATCCTTGCCGTTTACTTTGGCTTTGATTTGGGGAATCCCCTGTTCGGTAGAGTAGACGACGGTACTCCAAAAATCCTCCATATGAGGGATATATATGGTAGGGTTAGTGGTGAGGGCAAAGTAGATCTTTGATCGACATAAGAAATCGATCATATCGTCAAATCCTTCGGATTTCTTTCCTTTGGTACGATATGCTGTAAGGTTGTGGTATGGGGAGAACTTATCATCAGGGTTATTGATGTCTGCCAGTGTTGTTTGATTTGGAGGGAAGGTTAGAATATGGGAGGCTTTGAATGCTTTAGAGAAAGTGGTGGGGACTTGAGAGAAAGTGATGTAGGATTAGGGTAAAATTGAAGGTGAAGAGGTGGTAAGGAAATTTGATTCGTTCTTATCACGGAAGAAGAGGGAAAAAGCAAAATGACTTGTACAGTACAACCCAATTCACCTTTTATTGTTACAGCTATGATACACCGAGGCAGTCATGGTAAAGACTGACGGGAATTTTAACAGCGGTTAAAAGTTAATTTGGACTTAAATTTACCAATCAGCAGCAAACTTGATTGCTGTGGATGCGGAAGATTAAGTCTGTCAGCAGTAAACTTAATTGCTGCTGATGGATGCAATGATCTGCAGCAAGGGAGTTGCTGCTGACAGCTTTAAAGTTATCCGCAGGAAACTTGTTCCTGCTGATAAGTTAAAGCAGTCAGGGGTAAATTCTTTGCTGCTGAAGATCAGACCTGTCAGCAACCAAAAAGGATACTGCTTACTTATAACTTTTATATACAACAAGTAACAGACACAATTATAGCAATGGATAGACGCATTCAACTGAACCAATGATGATGCTTGGTGGTTTCTTTTCCTTCCATTGTTGAGTTGGTGATTTTCTAGCTCTCTTTGCCTTTTTAGCAGTGGAAGCTGCATCTGAGGGCTTTGACTGATCAGAAGCAGATTTTGTTGCTGCTGATGGTTTTACTGGAGCAGCTCCAGACTTTGCTGTTGAAGGCCTTCCTTATGATTGCTTGGGCTTGACTCGATCAGCAGCAGTTTTGTTGGCTGCTGATGGTTTGAGAACAGACTTATGCTTATCCTTCTTCACCTTACTAATGGGCTTTTGTATAATTTGGGGTGGAAGAAGAATCTGATTGAAAGGATTAAACTTACAATTTGCAGCAAAGTGATCTGATTCACCACAGATGATGCAAGATTGTAGAGGTTTTGACAACTGCTCCCTTGATGGAGAAAGAGAGTTTCTGAATTGAGTTGTCTTAGCTTCAAACCTTCTTACCTGTTTGTTCTTCTTTGTCTTCTCAAAAGCGTGTTGCTTGAGGTTCTTTTGCTGCTAAAGGTAGTAGAAGCATGTGCTGGCAGTGTGATTGTATTTCCCACACACAAAGCATGATTTCGCCAGTCTGTCCCTTTCACAGTACATATAGTCCTTTCTTTTGAACAAATCTTTGAAGTTCCAGGGGGTGTGCTTTGTTATGCTCAAAGTTGACTTCTTCCAATTTCTTTTGAACATAGGGAACCCTTTCTCCAGGCGCATGACATATGTCAAACACCTTCTTTGGTTGGATTAAAGTTGAGGACTGCCCCTTTACAATTTTTAGCTTCCTACCTTCTGGAGAATAACTAATTTTGATTTGTTTGAAAGGTGTAGGAACTGGTACTGAAATGGTTGGCATTGGTGCTGAATGGATAATTGGTGCTGAATGGATAATGGGGACTTCATCTTTAGTCAGAATAACTTGAGGTGCAGGAGGAGATGAAGCTTTACTTGTTTCAGAAAAGTCTGAGCAAGTTGATTCAGACTCTAATGAGGTAGTGCATTATTGCACCAAAGGTTCATCCTTAGAGGGATCAAGATTTTTGTTGGCCATATCAAGATTTGCAAGGTTGAAGCTTGGTTCATGGATGGCAACGTAGTCAGTAGGAGGTGCAACGACTTGATATTGTTCAGCATGATACCCCAGACCAGTTTTTACCTTATCATGAATTTGAGCATCCAAAAGTCTTTGCAGCTTTTTGGATTCAAATTCATATTTGTCGGCATGAACTTTCTGTTCTGCCAATTCTGCTCTGGTAGCTTTTAATCTGGCCAGTTGATCATCAATCTGAGTTTCAAGATTGGTTTGTTCATGTCTTAATGATGAAATCTCTTTCTTTAGGCAGTTAATTTTTTCTTTGTAACTGTCTTCGACCTTTTTTAATTCAGATTTCATTTGATGAAACTCTTCATTTTGATCTATGAGGTTTTGATTATGCTTTTTGTAGCCTAAAACCTTATCAATACAGGCTTGGGAACATAGATGTTCATATACCTGAGGCGGTATTTCAGTCGTATCTGCCATAAGGGCTTGGTTGTTGGTAGGCAGATCTTCATACTGAAAGCTCCAGTCAAAGTCAGAAGTTCCAACAGCTGCACAAGCTGCAGTTTGAGATGGAGGAGTAGCTTGTTGCTGTTGTTTTCTAGGTTGGCTTTGGTGAGCTTGTCTTGTTCGATCCTCAGCAGGTTTGCCCTAGGTGCCTTGCATTCTCTAGCAAAATGACCCAGTTGGTTACTGTTGTAACATCTCAGTTTACTTTTATCTAAGTCAACTCTGGTGTTGGAGCTGTTGCTTGGAATGGTTCTTCCGGTTCTAGAGTAGAACCTTTTTGCTCTTATAGAGAGCATGGCATAAGAGTGTTGTATATCCATTTCTTCTAGATCATCTGGATGGAAGCACTCAAGATCCTCCTTGATAAAGTACATGTTGCTTGAGTTTTCAGAAACAAAAGCAGCGGAGGTTGAGGCTTGAGAAGGAGCTTCAAGAAGAAATGGTGATGTGTTTGTTTTAGAGGTAAGAGTTTGAGGATGTGTGACTATGGGAGGATAGTAGTTGCTAGTACTAGGACCTGAGTGCTCAGAGTGAAAAGCATAAGAGGTGGTGGTGGATGTTGAAGCTGTTTGGTAGCTTGAGCTCCTTTCCTTGGCCTGAATCATTTCTAATTCATAGGTTTTGAGCATACCAAATAGCTCAGTCATCTGAAGAGTCTTCAGATTCTCAGTTCTTCTGATGGACACTGTGTAGAGTGTCCAGCAACTGGGTAGAGATCTGATGAATTTCTTAAGAATATCTTCATTCTCCAACTTCACTTTTGAGCACTGCAACTCACCTACAAGATAAGTATATCTGTTATATAGAACAGTTAGAGACTCACCTTCCTTCCAGACGAAATTTTCATGCTGCTGCTTAAGGATGTCTCTTCTGTTTTCTTTGACTTCCTCAGATCCAGCAAACATCTTCTCGAGGGCCTCCCAGAGCTCTTTGGCGGTTTTGTAACTTCGAAAGTTAGGAAAAACTTCATTTGGAAGGCACATTTGGATAGCTCCTAGTGCTTTGAAGTCCACCTCCATCCTTTTTATATCCTCTTCTGAGTACTTGGAGGGTTCCTTTGGAACTGATGGTCCTCCAGAGTCAGCAGATGCCACCATGGGAATGTAGGGTCCATCCCTGATGGATTTCCACATTCCGTACTCCTGATAGCAGAAAAAACTTTCCATGCGATTTTTCCACATGTCGTAGTCTTCACCAGACACCAATCTTGGTGGTCGGTTGATGCTGCCGATGTCTTCAAACGCGTTGCTTTGTGCCATTTTTGTTCTTGGTGACTTGATGAAAGAGTGAGAATTTAGAAAAGAACCAGAAGTGATTAAACAAGTGTGAGTTTGTTTAATCTGAGCCAAGACTCTGATACCACTTGTAGGATCGTGAAATTACAAGATGGTTCTGTTCTTAGTTGCATTTGGCGGAAACAATAACAACTACATAAATGTAATTGAACAGGCAGAAAGAATACTTTTAAGAACACTGTTGTATTAAGCTTTTGCAGATAAACGATTACAACTGAAAAACTCAATCAAAAGACATACGACGCACACTTACAATGAAGTGTTTACAGATTATTTATACTTCACTTAGAATCAAGACAACCCCTTGATTCTAAGGATCAGATCTAACACAGACCGTTGATCTGTTGTATCTAGCTAACTATTACACGTTTTGTCTATATCTAGTTAACTTTATTGAAGCGTCTTCTTTATGCATCATTACTTGCATGCTTGGAGAAGAGCATTGTTGTCCGTTATTAGTTGTGCCATTGAGGTTCCTTCTGCTTTGAGTGTGTCAGTTGCTTTTGCAGAAAGTTGTCAGTGACGCTTGGTATGGATAGTCAGCTGCAACGATTTGTCTTCAAGGCACAAGGCTGTCAACAACAAAGATGTTGATCAGCAACAACATGTAACCATCCAGAGCTGCTGATGATTTGCCTGTCAGCAGCATCAAGTGTTGATGCTGTTGAGAAGCTTATCCGCAGCAACTTTGGTCTTCAGCAGATAAGGCTATCCGCAGCAGATTTGTTCTTCAGTAGGAGAACAAGTATCCGCAGCTGATAAGCTGGTCCGCAGCAGATTGTTGGTCAGCAGCAAACTTTGAGATCAGCAGCATTTGTACTTAGAGAATTTTGTAGCCATCAGTCTTTGGTTCTACAAACTCCCCCTAGACTGATGCTACCAAAATTCTCTTACTGCCTTTGTTGCTGAAGTTTTTGCATATTGATGACTATTCTTTCAACCTCATATCCTCTCTGGTCCTTGCTGGGATTGTTAAGAGGAAGCTCAGAAAGAGTCTTGATGTCTTTGCTTGCCATTTTAAAGATAGCTTTACTTGAACACCTCATCTTCTGTCCTTTAACATCTGTTAGAGTAAATTCATTCTTTTCAGCATTGTAGGACCAGCTGATGAATGGAGTGTGGGATTGAAGAGGTTTGGCATCAATGATTTCATCTTTGCTGGGGTTGAAGTAATGTCTGATTGCCAGCAAAAGATGTCTCCCACCTTCATTCTCAGGTTCAGAGGATTCACCCAGCTCCATCATTCTTCTTAGATCAGAATCTGGAAGCTGTAGTACCTCATCAACAGAAGTATAGATTGATCTTTTAGCTTCTGTCCTCCCCTTGAACACTTCAAACCATTGGTCTTCAGGGCTGTATGACCATCTGATTATTTCCCTTGAGTCTTCAGGTTTGGAAGTGGGTTTATTTTTCTTTTTGGGAGGTTGTTGATGAGTAGGAGCTGGGTGTGTGGATTTGGACTTTAAGGGAGGAGAGGAGGGAGGTCTAGGAAGGAGAGTGGAATGTTGTTGGATTGAGGAAGTGTTGGGTTTCTTTGATTTCCTTTCTTCTTCTTGAATGTTTACCCTTTCTTCTTGATTTCCTTTCTTCTTCTTGAATATATATATAGGGTTAGGTTCCAGAGAAAACCAATAGTTAGGCGAAAACCGAGAAAAGCACTAAAAACCAATTTTAACCGATAAAAAAATAATATTTATTTTTTATTTAATTTTTTTTTATTTTTTTTATAAGACTATCAATGTAATATTATAAATTTTTACCAAAAAATTATTTAAATAATGGCATACATATATGTAACCCATAGTGTTACGTATACGTAAACAGAAAACAAAAACATTCAAAAAATTGCGGTTAGTATTACTCATTGTTTTAATGGTTTTCTCGGTTTTCGCCTAACTTTATGGTTTTCTCTTGATCTCTCCCCTATATATATATATATATATATATATATATATATATATATATAGGGTTGAGTTCATGAGAGAACTCACTTTAATAAGGGAACTCGAGAACTACTCATTAAAGGGGAAAAAAATCATAACTCTAAATATAAATCAAAAACTAAAAAGCTTGTTCGGAGACCATGTTTTCCACGTCGTCCTCGTTAAAAAAATATAAAAAAATAATGTAATACTGCATATGTGTTGTACCACCCCAAAATCCTAAACCCCCTACCCCCACCTAAAAACCTAACCCCACCCCACCCTCCCCCGAAAAACCTAAACCCCCCACCCAACCCCCTTAAAAAACCTAACCTAAAAGATAAACTAAACCCACAAAACTAAACCCTAAAGCTAAACCGACTATTTTTTTGAGTTTTTTTTTTGAAGGAGGACGACGTGGGAAACAAGGTCTTTGAACCACTTTTTTAGTTTTTGATTTATATTTTGAGTTATGATTTTTTTGTTATTTTTTTTCTTTAAATAGGAGTTCTCTAGTTCTCTCCCTAAATGTTAGTTCTCTTATGAACTTCACCATATATATATATCTATATATATATATATATATATATATATATATATATATATATATATATATATATATATATATACTGTCATAATTTATGACACCATCTACTCTTATTTTGCCTTTTATACAGCAAATAAATGAGGAAGGCCATCTATAAACTTTGATTTCCAATGAGAACTATTAGCCTCGGGAATTCCATGACTCTACATAAGAAGGTATCCTTATACCATCTAAAAGATGTCAAAGTTCTACATCTTAAATTCTGGAGAAGAGTTCTGATATTTTCAAAATCTTCAGACCATCTTCCAGTAAAATGTTCTATGATATTAACATTTAGGGTATAAACAGCATTACTTTCGGTATTGCTGGTACTAGCCCCTTCTTCTTGTTTAATGCTATCAAGGATTTTATTCTTATCCGGTTGGGATAAATAATTGTCCCACCAACCTTTAAGTTGGCCAGTAAAGCCTGATACTATCATGTTAGCTATGGTTTTTACTGAGTTATTATTATTTTTACAAATTGTACTATACATAAGCATTCTATGGACAGTATTATATATTTGTCTTTCTAATTGACCATCTATGTTTCATTCATAGATCATTTTACCACTATAAGAGTTATTTACTATATACTCTTGTTCTTCTATCAGAACATCTTGTGAGGTAGGTCTAGGATAATAATATTTTCTCTGAGTAGGCTTATCTGCCCACTTAGAAAGTTTGGAAATTTGATCCATAATTTCCTCTTGGTAATTTTCCTCAGAGAATTCTGTTAGAGTACTTATTTTAAGACTCTTTAGAGCATTCATTGTCTCATCTAAAGTTGCTATTAGACTATTCTTAGATTTTAATTTAAAATCTATGACTTTCGGAGGAAGTTAAATACTAGAAGTAGCAATTTTTTCTTGAAGATAAGCTGTCTTAGCAGATATATTTTTCTCTTTCAAGTAGGATATTATCCTATCCATCTTAGTAGACAAATACTAGATTTGTTCTCCTAGGATTATTAAATATAAGTTTGTATAGTTCTGCTGTTTAATCAAATCATTTAGATGGGAAATTGTGATAGCTAAGATATCACCTTTTAATAATTCTTGGAAGGTTTGATAATATCTTACTTCATTATCCTTTTCAATTTTAAAAGATTGAGTAGGAGAAAAAACATTAGAAATTAATTTTTCTCCTTTAATAATGAACTCTCTTTCAATAACAGAAATAATACTTTCCGTATATTTTTCTATAAACCAAAGAATAAATGGTATAATCTCATTTTTTATAATTAAATCTTTATAATATTCTTCCTTAAAAAATTTGCCTCGGTTTCTTTAAAATTATTAAAAAACCAATTTTTAAATAATTCCCATTTGGGTAATTGAAATTCTTTATTAATTTCTTTTCTAACCGGAGATCCCGGATTAAAATCAATCTTTTCTTTAAAGTCCATTAAACAAAATTGACTTCTGATTCGGTTAATTCCGGATCAACTTAGACTCCATGAACTCCTGTGACTATATTGTCAGCATTTAAATTTAATCTATTAAATGTTTCAGTAGCAGGGAAAGTTTCCCTAACTCTTGAAGTTGAAACTCTAGAAGGGCTTCTAATAGTATATCCCAGAGGAGATATATGTTGTCGAGAGGTTAAAGACCTAGAAGATAAAGATCTAGGTATAGAAGAAGTGTTTCTAATCTGTTCAAATTGGATTTGGACAGTTCCTTCTTCAGATTGTATAATTTCTAAAGGTTTATTATCAACATATTGTTGAGATGTTGTAGCCTTATCAAGGATCCAATTTTCTGGAAAGTTAATTTCTTCCCATTTTATCTTTCTTAAAAAAATAGTATAAAATTGGAAACGTTTTTGAAAATATTTTAAAATAGAGTTTAAACAAGTTAAGGATAGAGTAGAATTATAAGATGGTGGTTGAATGCTTGGGGACCTTGTAGCCGCTAATGCCGAAGAATGGCGCAAAGGCTTTTTATGGTCTGACCTTTACTAACCTCATCTTAGAATGATACCCTGTACTTGTAAAATATCCTATGGTCTAAAATTTTGAAATGTTTTTAAATGTTTTTAATCTTATACTATAATTATTTTTATTTTTATTTTAACTTTTGAAAAGATCTTGTAAAAAAATGGTATTAGAGCCAAGTGCTCTTAAAATAAAAAGTTTGTTCAAGTTTGACTATGCAGATCAACATTTACTCATATTCATTTAAAATGAATATATTAAAGAGCAACGATACTGTTAAAAACAGTATTGAAGAGGAATATGAAATTCCTCATAATCTTGATTTATTAAATAAATGTACTATTCCAAAAATGGAAAATAAACTAATTTATAAATTAGGAACTTTTGAAAAATTAGGATTAAAACAAGTTGTAAAAACAACTAAAGAAACATTTTCTTTAAATAAAGAAGACATAGTAATTAAACTATTGTCAAATAAAGATTTAATTAAATATAAAAAGGATTATAAATTCCTTCATATAGGTTTAGTGCAAATTGCTTTCAAACCTTTGACCCTAGAACGTCTTCCAGAAAGTTTTGTAGCAGCTTTAAGAGATGCTAGAAATCTTGACTGGAAACAATCTCCAATAGGGATTGTCCAAACTAGTCTGGCTCATGGACCAGTCTATTTTAATGTTTATCCAAATTTACAATTATCTTTATCAGATGTTAATATATCAGACGCTTTAACTTTAAATGTTAAAACTCATGGTTATAACTATGCTCCAGGTTCAGAGGTTATCTGTATCTGTTATAGAATATATTATAAACCTTTATACACTTTAAATCCTCAGTGTAGAATAGTTGATAAACCATTAAATGAAACAATAGTAATAGAAACTAATTTTGGAAAGTCTAATATAACTACCAGAAGAAAGATAAAATGGGAAGAAATTAACTTTCCAGAAAATTGGATCCTTGATAAGGCTACAACATCTCAACAATATGTTGATAATAAACCTTTAGAAATTATACAATCTGAAGAAGGAACTGTCCAAATCCAATTTGAACAGATTAGAAACACTTCTTCTATACCTAGATCTTTATCTTCTAGGTCTTTAACCTCTCGACAACATATATCTCCTTTGGGATATACTGTTAGAAGCCCTTCTAGAGCTTCAACTTCAAAAGTTAGGGAAACTTTCCCTGCTACTGAAACATTTAATAGATTAAATTTAAATGCTGACAATATAGTCACAGGAGTTCATGGAGTCCAAGTTGATCCGGAATTAACCGAATCAGAAGTCAATTTTGTTTAATTGACTTTAAAGAAAAGATTGATTTTAATCCGGGATCTCCGGTTAGAAAAGAAATTAATAAAGAATTTCAATTACCCAAATGAGAATTATTTAGAAATTGGTTTTTTAAAAATTTTAAAGAAACCGAGGCAAATTTTTTTAAGGAAGAATATTATAAAGATTTAATTATAAAAAATGAGATTATACCATTTATTCTTTGGTTTATAGAAAAATATACGGAAAGTATTATTTCTGTTATTGAAAGAGAGTTCATTATTAAAGGAGAAAAATTAATTTCTAATGTTTTTCCTCCTACTTAATCTTTTAAAATTGAAAAGGATAATGAAGTAAGATATTATCAAACCTTCCAAGAATTATTAAAAGGTGATATCTTACCTATCACAATTTCCCATCTAAATGATTTGATTAAACAGCAGAACTATACAAACTTATATTTAATAATCCTAGGAGAACAAATCCAGGATTTGTCTACTAAGATGGATAGGATAATATCCTACTTGAAAGAGAAAAATATATCTGCTAGGACAGCTTCGCTTCAAGAAAAAATTGCTACTCCTAGTATACAACTTCCTCCGGAAGTCACAGATTTTAAATTAAAATCTAAAGATAGTCTAATAGTAACTTTAGATGAGACAATGAATGCTCTAAAGAGTCTTAAAATAAGTACTCTAACAGAATTCTCTGAGGAAAATTACCAAGCGGAAATTAGGGATCAAATTTCCAAACTTTCTAAGTGGGCGGATAAGCCTACTCAAAGAAAATATTATTATCCTAGACCTACCCCACAAGATGTTCTGATAGAAGAACAAGAGTATATAGTAAATAACTCTTATAGTGGTAAAATGATCTATGAATGGAACATAGATGGTCAATCAGAAGGACAAATATATAATACTGTCCATAGAATGCTTATGTATAGTACAATTTGTAAAAATAATAATAACTCAGTAAAAACCATAGCTAACATGATAGTATCAGGCTTTACTGGCCAACTTAAAGGTTGGTGGGACAATTATTTATCCCAACCGGAAAAGAATAAAATCCTTGATAGCATTAAACAAGAAGAAGGGGCTAGTACCAGCAATACCGAAAGTAATGCTGTTTATACCCTAATTGTTAATATCATAGAACATTTTACTGGAAGATGGTCTGAAGATTCTGAAAATATCAGAACTCTTCTCCAGAATTTAAGATGTAGAACTTTGACATCTTTTAGATGGTATAAGGATACCTTCTTATGTAGAGTCATGGAACTCCCCGAGGCTAATAGTTCTCATTGGAAATCAAAGTTTATAGATGGCCTTCCTCATTTATTTGCTGAGAGAATAAAAGGCAAAATAAGAGTAGATGGTGTCATAAATTATGACAGTTATACTTATGGAAAACTCATAGGCATCTGTGTTCAAGAAGGAATAAGCCTATGCAATGAGATAAAACTTAATGAACATATTAAGAAACATTCTTTAAATGAAAGAAAATAATTAGGAGATTTCTGTGGCCAATTCGGCATAGAAAATAAACCTGATAGGTCTATAGAAACTAAGAAAGAAAATTCTTCCCCTAAAAAGCATTACAAGAGGAAGAAATATAAGAAAGAAGAAAAACCTTATAAAACGAAAAAATATAAGGAAAGAAAAGAATTTCCTAATGATTTTAAAAAGATTATAAAGTGCAGAAAATGTGGCAAATTAGGCCACAAGGCAAAAACTTGTTGGGTTTGAAAGAAACTTAACAAAATTGAAGATAAAGAATTAAGAGATAAGATTAATGAAGTCTTATTACATGACAGTTTTGAAGAAACTGATTTTGAACAATCTTCTTCAGAAGAAGAAAAATTAAATGTTTTAAAATATGAAAGTTTTGATTCCTCTGAATCAGAGGAAGAACATTGTTTAGCAAGCTGTAAAAAAGATTGCTGCAAAAACTCTTCTGAAATGCCAGAAGAAGAACTTTATCAAATTATTTCTCAATTCCAAAATATCGAAATTAATGTTTTAAGCAACGAGATTTTAGATCTTTTAAAAGTTATAACTGATCCTCAAATAAAAGAAAAATTAGTTTCTGAATACCTAAATCAACAGAGGAATGAGGAAGCTTCTTCCTCAAATAATCCTCAACAGGATTTAAAACCTTTTTCTCTAGTTGAATTAAAAAGGCAACTAGCTCATAGAAATCAAACTTCTAGACCTGTTAATATACAGGATTTAAAAATTGAAATTGATAATTTAAAATTTGATATCAGAATTCTTCAAAAGGATAATAGGAATCTAGAAAAAAGAATTTTTAAACTTGAGATTCCTCAAAATAAAACCTCCGAAGAAATCCCTCAAGGAGGATTTTTAGAAAGTATTGTAGATATTATAACTACACAAAAATGGAATATTAAAATAAAACTTCTCATAGAAGATAACTTTTTTATAACTGTTACAGCATTAGTTGATAGTGGTGCTGATCTAAACTGTATCTAGGAAGGAATTATTCCAACTCGATATTTTCATAAAACCTCCCATAACTTAAGTTCTGCAGGAGGAGAAAAATTAAAAATTTAATATAAAATACCGCATGCTCATATTTGTCATAATGAAACCTGTATTCCTACTAGTTTTATTCTAGTAAAGAATCTTACTAGTCAAGTTATACTTGGAACCCCTTTTCTAAATAAAACATTTCCTTTAAAAAATATTGATAATAAAGGAATAACTAGAGTTTTCCAAAATAAAGAAATATATTTTCCATTTATTACAAATCCTTTTTCTAGAACTTTGAATAATATTAAAGAATCTCTTTTACAAGCAAAAATAAATCAAATTGATTTTTTACAAAAAGAAATATTTTCTTTAAAGGTCCAGTACAGGATAAATAATCCTAAACTCCAGGATAAGATCACAATGATTAATAATCAGTTCACATTACAAATATGTAATGATCACCCAAACGCTTTTTGGGATAGAAAGAAACATATTGTTTCTCTTTCCTATGAAGATGATTTTAATGATAGTAAAATTACTACTAAGGCTAGACCTTGTCAAATGAATTCTGAATATATGGAATTATGCAAACAAGAGATCAAATCTCTTCTTGACAAAAACCTGATCAGGAGATCAAAATCCCCTTGGTCTTGTACTGCCTTTTATGTTAATAAACATTCTGAAAAAAGAAAGAGGTATTCCTAGATTAGTTATAAACTAAAAACCTCTTAATAAAAAACTAAAATGGATTAGGTATCCTATACCTAATAAAAAAATTTATTAGACAATTTTTATACTACTATAATATTTTCAAAATTTGACCTAAAATCTGGATATTGGCAAATTCAGATAAATGAAAAAGATAGGTATAAAACTGCTTTTGCAGTACCTACTGGCCATTATGAATGGATTGTCATGCCTTTTGGGTTGAAAAATGCCCCCTCAGAATTTCAAAATATTATGAATGATATTTTCATTCCCTTCAGCGACTTATAATAGTCTATATAGATGATATCCTTGTATTTTCTAAGGATATTGAAACTCATTTTAAACATCTTGAGATATTCAAGAATATAATTATAAAAAATGGTTTAGTCATTTCCAGACAAAAAATGATGCTTTTCCAAACCAAAATAAGGTTTTTAGGTCATAATATTGAAACAGGAAATATAATTCCTATCAACAGAAGCATAGAATTTGGGTCTAAATTCCCAGATGAAATATATGATAAAACTCAGCTTCAAAGATTTTTAGGAAGTTTAAATTATATTCTCCCCTATTATAAAAATCTAGCAGAAGATACTGCTATTCTTTATGATAGATTAAAAAAGAATCCTCAGCCTTGGACAGAAAATCATACTAAGGCCATTAGAAAGATTAAGCAGAAGGTTAAAAATCTTGCTTGCTTAATGATAACCAACCCAGATTGGGAAAAAATTATTGAAACAGATGCCTCTGATATAGGCTATGGTGGAATCTTGAAACAAATTTCACCAATAAATAAACAAGAAAGTCTGGTAAGATTCCATTCAGGAAAATGGAATAATAGCCAGAAGAACTATGCTACTATTGCAAAAGAAATTCTAGCAGTAGTAAAATGTGTTTTAAAATTTCAAGATGATTTATACAATCAAAAATTTATTATAAAAATAGATTGTCAAGCAGCAAAATTTATGTTTGCTAAAGATTTTAAACATGATGTTTCAAAACAGATGTTTGCTAGATGGCAATCTCATTTAGCCGCTTTTGATTTTGAAATTATTTATAAAAAGGGTAGTGATAATAGTCTCCCTGATTTTCTTACCGGAGAATATTTGGAATAATGTCTCATTCAAGCGGACCAGTTAAAAGGGCTCTCCTTGAAATTCAGGAAATGATTGAGCATCACACTCTTCAAATAATTCAACAAAGAATGATAAAAGAAGAAATCCAAGAAAATAATTTTCTTGATTTAAAAACAAAAATAAACATGATTAATAATATTAATCGTCGTATTAATTTTATCAAAGAAAAGATTAGTGTATTACGAAATCAAAAAATAATTATATCATGTGGTTAACTTTTTCAGAAATGATTCCTTGAGAACAAGGAAGAAGAGGAGGCAGAGGAAGATCTTCCTCTCATAGAGGAAGAGGTGGTTACAATCCACATCCAAGAGTTATATCTCAAATTGGAAATCAAAGGCTTATAGCCGAAAACATTGCTTCATCATTCGGTTCGTCAGCCAGACCTGATGATATCCTTTATAAGGATTTTTTGGCTTATAAAGCCTCGAAAAAGGAGTCCAATAAAGACCCTGAATCATCTGCATCATATGCAAAGACTGTTTCAAATGAAACAGAAGATGATTGGACTATAAATCCAGAAAAAGAAGTCATACTTCTTCTAGAGAAAAAAGATATTAAATGGAAAGATAATCCATGGCTGTTAATAAACAGATACATGGATACAGGATTCTATCCTACTGAGGCTTATAAGCCCAAAGTTTTCTATGAGCAAATTCTTATGAAAGAACATTGCGAAATAGAGCATTATCATACTGGTTTGCCTGATGTTTATAACTTCAGCAAAATTATTATTAAACAGGTAATATCTGTTGAAACTTGGCGAACTTCTCCAATGAAAGAAAGGGAATTATTACATCCCCAAACAAAAGCTCCCATCAAATATAATTACTAGGACTACAAAAAAGCCTTTTATAAAGCTTTTTTATATGAAAACCCTAAGCAGAAACATTCATGGTTTATAAAGATCTACTTATGTTTATAATCAAGATATTCCTGTCTGGTTTTACAATTGGTGGCAATTCTTTGGTCCATCAATTAATATACTTCCAGATTTATTCAAAACTCTTTATAAACAATGGGCGGAAATCTCTCCAGCCCTTATAGAAGCCCAGCAGGAGGATAGTTTCATAAACAATCTTCCTACTTTACATTTTTATGTTCAATTCAGTATCCCATGGATCTGGAAATGGACCCCTGAAGTTGCTTATGACAATCATAACATCCTCTGTATTCAGAGAGTCTTCCATACAAAATTCTGGAAGAAAATGACTCCTATAAATCCCGATGGCATCATAGAAAGCCATAACACTATTAAAAAGATCGAGAAGACGATTGAAGAATACCAAGAACAAATTAATAGTCTTCCCCAGAAAGAGGCTCCTAGTCCCTTTAAACATATCATTCGAAAGATTCAAACTCTTAAAGGTACTGATCAAATCAGTAACAAAGAGATTATGGATTTTTATCTTTCTGAAATAAAAAAAGACATGGTGAAGAATTTCATAAATGAAGGAGTATCTCCTTCATCAATGTCTACCACATCACAGGCAGAAGATGATAATTTGACAGAAGAAGCTCAGCCAAATAATGAAGACCCGATTGATCAAGATTATATCAATAATGTACTCATAGAATACAAACAAGCCTTCCAGCCAGAAGCATCTTCTGAGAAACAAAAGTCCAAAAAGCAATAGGCCCCACAGACACGTGAAGAAAGTCTCCACTGATTAATAAAGTGGCCGAAAAGATAACTCGCTCTGGAATCATAATTGCCAGTTACTATTTCCTTTATAAAAAGTTAAACAAATTATTGTAACTTACTGTTTACTTTTTGACAAATGTGTCATGTAGGTCCCATATGAGACCATAGTGTGTCTGTCTTTTTCTTTTCTCCTCATCTATATAAGAGGACTTAGGTAGTTGTTTAAGGACACACCACATATAATCTGCAATTCTCTCTCACTCTTGTATACAATCTTTCTTAAATAATATTTGAAGTTTGAAGTTACAAGCTTGGTGTTACCACCCCAGAATTACTGGTAAAATTTTAAATTTATTTAATTTCTTACTTTATGATTGCCTCTTTCAGAGGTTAAGCTTTTAAGTGTTGATATGCCATGATAACTTAAACACTAAAAAAAAGTATAAAATTGGAAACGTTTTTGAAAATATATTAAAATAGAGTTTAAACAGGTTAAGGACAGAGTAGAATTTGTAAGGCCCCTTTCCCGGGTAACCTCACTTGTTGGATTTACTCATAAACATAGTCATAAAATACTGAATTTATATTAAAAACATTCGTCATCCAATTACATAATCATAACAGCGGAAGTCTTTACAATTAAAAACATAATATTGTTCGAAGACATATAAAACAAAAGAGGGATGTCAGTCTCGTGCCGGGTAACCTCCACGCCATCGCACGACCTTATCTTCCTTTACCTGAAATGTGTACTAAAAGTCAGCTAACGCTGGTGAGTTCTAGTTTAATGCGATTTGATATAAACATTCTTTTCTTTACTTTATAAGTATGCATTACTGTATAGTCATTCGTATAAATACGTATTCAGAACTTTTGTCTTTCTTTCATCTTTCTTTTCTGTATATCTGTGATTTCATATATATATATGCATTCACCCTTTTCTTTTCTTTTCTTTCTTTCTTTAATTTCATGGGTCATACTATATAAGGGTGATCAACCCGTCATTTGCTTATGAATGTCACAAAGACAATCGCCGCGGTCCATCGTCATGGCCCACCTATACTTACAACCGTCCGGAAACTAGTGCCGTCCGTCATTTTATTCTTACAACCGTCCGGCAATCTTTGTCCGTCCGTCATGACTTACAACCGTCCTACCGTCGTAGGCCATAATTCGCCCGTCTACCCGAAGGTATCCGTTTCCCATGCGACTATTATTTATACAACCGTTCTACTATAATATGCCAATTGCTTCGACCGTCCATTAATGGCATTCGTACGTCCTAGCTGATGAAGGAACGCACTTGTCCCGGTTGTAAAATAATCACATGGTCGTCCGTCTACCGAAGTAGCCGTTATCATCGAAGCGTCCATAACATTTTCTGTACTTGTCAAGCAATATATACATGGATATAAAGCAGGATTTCATTCTTTCATATTGTGTTATACTTTCATTCATTCTTTATAATCATGCTTTTCATTCTTTATTCATACGTTCTCTTTCGTGTATAGGTATATATATATACTTGTATAACACATATGATCACATTGACATTCATAACATTTATTCACTTAGTGTATACATTTCAGCCCCAAAACATTTGAAAACATTTGCACATAACATAGAAGGGGCACATAGAACTCACCTGATGAGTAGTTTCTGTAATAGACTAAGCTGGCTACTGGGCTTCACTAATGTCACTCACGATCTATATAATAAAATCATACACATAAGGTGGTGCTCCTAGATGACACTAGACATTACTATGCTTGAACATAGTAGTTTCGATTGATTAGCTTATATCGAAACTTGGTAGTTTCGATAGGTTGTTTCTGTCGAAACTTGGTAGTTTTGATAGGTAGTTTCGATAGGTAGTTTCGATAGGTTGTTTCGATAAGTAACTTATGTATTATCTTAGCTTCGGATCGGGGGCTCATATCGAAACTATGGTAGTTTCGATTGGGTCTGCATATATCGAAACTGGGTAGTTTCGATAGGTCTGCACATATCAAAACTAAGTAGTTTCGATGGGTCTGCACATATCGAAACTAAGTAGTTTCGATGGGTCTGCACTTATCGCCTTCCCCAAAAATCTGAATGTTCTGCATGCGAATCTGATCATGTCGATATCTAGATTTTCTTTGATCAAAACGTTCGTTTTTCATTCTAGATGCTATACCTAAGTTCACTTTCAAGTTTCATCCGCAAAATCGTTATCTTTTAGCCAAAACCCGAAAACTTCCAAAACGAACAAAAACTCATAATGTGATCGAATCGTTACCTGGATTGGATTTCTGATTCAGAGGATATGATCACGAGAACAGCAGCAACGTTCTCCTGAATTCCCGAGTTGATCCGTCACTTTCTCTCTCTAGACCCGAGATCTCCTTTCTCTCTCTAAAAGCTGCGTGAGTTGGGGAAATGAGCAGGGAAGAGGGCTGCCTTGCCTTATATATATATACCTGGGCTTCCCTCGGCCCATTGAAGCCGAGCCCAAGCCCGCTCCCTTTTGTTTAAATATTCCGACTAAATCACCGGTCTCGCTATATTTATTCGTTTCATTATTTTTGGGATGTTACAAGTCTACCCTCCTTAAAGAGGTTTCGTCCTCGAAACTGTTCATACGTTAAACAATTAAGGGTATAGTCCCCTTATCTCGTCTTCTTTTTCCCACGTAGCTTCTGACCCTTTTCTGTGCTTCCATTGTATCTTGACTAACGGTATCGACTTATTGCGTAGTCATTTCTCAGCTCGGTCAAGAATGGCTATTGGTTCCTCTACATAATTTAGACTGTTATCCACTTCGATCTCGTCGTAAGGTATGTGAGCTGTGTCGTCAGCTAGGCACTTGCGTAAGTGAAACGTAGGGTGTATTCCACTAAGCTCGACGGGTAGGTCGAGTCTGTAAGCAACTTGACCCACTCTTGCTAAGATCTTGAAAGGTCCGACAAACCTTGGACTTAGTTTGCCACGCTTTCTGAACCGAATGATTCCTTTCCACGGTGATACTTTCAACAGTACCATGTCCCCTACTTGAAACTCTAAATCCCTCCTTCTCTTATCCGCGTATGATTTCTGTCTGTCTTTTGCGACTTTCATACAAGCCTTGATTTGATCAAATTTCTAAGAAGTAGCTTTGCCCACTTCGAGACTTGCAAAATCCTTCTGTCCAATTTCCCCCCAACAAACCGGGGTCCTACATTTCCTCCCATACAACATTTCAAATGGCGGCATGCCAATAGTCGAGTGATAGCTGTTGTTATATGAAAATTCCGCCAATGGTAGATGGCTGTCCCAACTCCCACCAAAGTCAATGATACAGGTCCGGAGCATGTCCTCCAAGGTCTGAATGGTCCTTTCCGATTGTCCATCGGTTTGGGGGTGGTAAGCGGTGCTGATGTTCAGTCTAGTGCCCATTGCTTCGTTGAATTTCTTCCAAAACCTTGACGTGAATCTAGTATCCCTGTCGGACACAATCGACAGCGGCATACCATGTCTGCTCACAATTTCCTTGATAAATATTTCTGCTAGCTTTTCAGAAGAAGAAGTTTCTCGTATTGGCAGGAAGTGAGCACTCTTTGTCAAGCGGTCGACGATCACCCAAATGGTATCATTGCCTTTAGCTGTTCGCGGTAGCTTGGTAATGAAGTCCATTGTGATCTCTTCCCACTTCCATTCCGGTATTGGTAAAGGTTGCATTTTACCGCATGGTTTCTGGTGCTCGGCCTTAACTAGAGAACACGTTAGACACTTGCTCACGTATTCTGTCACATCATTCTTCATACCAGGCCACCAGTATTCTTTCTTCAAGTCTTGATACATTTTGTTTGTCCTGGGGTGGATAGAATAGCGAGACTTATGGGCCTCATCAAGTATTTTGGCTCTAAGCTCGCCAATCTTGGGTATCCACATCCGGCCAAACCTAGTTCGTACTCCGTATGCATTTGCATCTAAGTTCCCTTGTTGTCCTACTATTCTTTCCCGTTTCACATTTCTTTCTAACAATGTTTCATCTTGTGCCTTTGATATTTCACCCATTAAGTCTGGCGTTATAATCAACTGACACGCTTTGATCCGGATAGGTGCCGATTCTTCCTTTCTATTTAAAGCGTCAGCCACTACGTTTGCCTTGCCTGGATGGTACAATATTTCACAGTCATAGTCTTTCAGTAGCTCTAACCATCTCCTTTGTCTCATGTTTAATTCCTTTTGTTCGAAAAAGTACTTCAGGCTTTTGTGATCGGAGTAAATGGTGCATTTAACTCCATACAGATAGTGTCTCCATATTTTCAACGTGAAAACTACTGCTGCTAATTCTAGATCGTGTGTTGGGTAGTTAACCTCGTGAATCTTTAGTTGCCGCGATGCATAAGCAATTACCTTTCCTCGTTGCATAAGTACGCAACCTAAACCCTGCCCCGAAGCGTCAGAGTAGACTACCAAGTCTTCATTTCCCTCAGGTAGTGTTAAGACTGGGGCTTGGGTTAGTCGTGCCTTAAGTTCCTCAAACGCGTTGTTTTGGGTTTGACCACATTCATATTTCACTTCCTTCCGTGTCAGTTTAGTTAGTGGCGAGGCTATCCTTGAGAAATCTTGAATGAACCTTCGATAGTAGCCTGCCAATCCCAGAAAACTTCGTATCTCTGTTGGTGTCTTTGGGATGTTCCATTCCTTTACTGTCTCGATCTTTGCAGGATCTACCATGATTCCGTTTGGGTTTATTACGTGACCTAGGAATTGGACTTCCCTAAGCCAGAACGCGCATTTGGAGAACTTTGCGTATAACTTTTCCTGCTTTAACACCTCCAGAACCTCTCTTAGGTGACAGTGGTGATCACCCTCGCTTTTTGAATACACCAGTATGTCATCTATAAAAACTATCACCGATCGATCCAACATTGGTCGACATACTCTATTCATCAAATCCATGAACGCTGCTGGTGCGTTGGTCAATCCGAAGGACATCACGAGAAACTCATAATGCCCATAACGCGTGCGAAATGCGGTCTTTGGAACGTCTTCTTCTCTTACTTTCAACTGATGGTAACCCGACCTAAGATCGATCTTTGAGAACCAACTCGCACCTTGCAGTTGATCAAAAAGGTCGTCTATTCTAGGTAGTGGGTATTTGTTCTTTACTGTTCTCTTGTTCAATTCGCGGTAGTCGATGCACATGCGCATACTGCCGTCCTTCTTCTTTACAAATAGTACCGGAGCGCCCCATGGTGAGATGCTCGGCCTAATAAATCCTTTCTCGGTTAGTTCCTCTAGTTGGGACATCAATTCTTTCATTTCTGACGGAGCCAATCGGTAGGGGGCTTTGGCAACGGGCTCAGCTCCTGGCAGTAAATCAATCTGAAATTCTATTTCCCGATCGGGTGGCAACCCCGGTAGATCCTCAGGGAATACTTCTGGAAAATTGCACACCACTGGTACATTCTTGAGTTCTTTCGTTTTCATTCTATCGTCTATAACATATGCCAGATAAGCTTCGCAGCCGCGCCTCATGTAACTTTCGGCCTTTATCATCGAGATGACGTTCGGCATTGTGCAATTCCAATCCCCATAAACCGTAATTGGACTGCCGCTAGGACCTTTGAGGTGTATCCTCTTACGTTTACATATGATTTGAGCTTCGTTGGCAGCTAGCCAATCCATACCCAATACTATATCGAATCCTCCTAAGGTGAGAAGGAATAATCTAGAAGGAAATTTATGACCCTCTATTTCTATTATGCAATCCTCTGTTACTTGGAATACTGCCGAATTTTTACCAACGGCAGTTTGTACACTAAAGGCCTTTACTACTGTGTTGATAGTGCAATTCAGTTTTTGACTAAAGGCATTTGATATAAAGCTTTTACTAGCACCCGAGTCAAATAATATAGCCGCATGTTCATCATTAACTAGGAACGTACCTGACACAACATCAGGATTTCCCCTTGCTTCCTCCTCAGTCAGGGCGTAAGCTCGAGTCCTAGTCTTTGGTTGTTCCTGTTCCTTTTCTTTTCCCGAACCAGATTGTCTGGTTTTTCTGCAATCCTTAGTCAGGTGACCAAACAGTCCACATACTTGGCATTTAGTGTCTCTCAAGCAGTCACGAGAGTAGTGCCCCGCCTTCCCACACCTGTAACATGTGGTGGAGCCGACCCGGCACTCGCCAAAATGTTGCCTTCCACATTTCTTGCAGGTTTCATATTTGTCCGACCTTGGTTTCTTATTTTCAGTTATTACGTTCCCTCTTCCGGTGCCTCTAGACGGGTTCTCCCACTTTCTCTTTTGGGTTTCTGTTGGTGGGTCCTCATTGGCATAATCGTCGTAGACGATTCCGCTCAGATTCACTACCGACTCGAAGGTCGAGGGTAGGTTGGCTTTCACGTGGACACGGACCCTTTGAGGTAGGCCCTTCACATAATACTTGATCATTCGCTCTTCTGTCTCCACCAGGTGGGGTACCAGCTGTTACAACTCATTGAATCTAGAAGTATACTGGCGGTGTGTCTTATTGCCAGCTTTAAGGTTTAGGAATTCATTTTCCACTCGATCAATTTCGTTCTGGGGACAGAACTTTTGAATTACCAGCTTTTTCAGTTCTTCCCATGTCATTCTTGCAAGAGCGTTTGGGGACTTTGTCCTCTGGATGTTCCTCCACCAACCTAGGGCCTCGTTGGTGAAAGAATGAGCAACATATTTAACAGCCTAGTCTGGTCGACACTCGCTGATGTTGATTACAGCACTCATCCTCTCAATCCATTCAAGCGTTGCCACTGAATCTTTGCTCCCATCGAACTTGGGTGGGTCTCCGTCCTTGAAACCTTTGTAAGTGCACCCACGATTGCTCGATCCTATCTTTATTTCATCCCCATCACTATCATATACTTTCTCTTCATTGTCTCCTTCATCCTCCTCTTTGCTTTTCTTTATTGCCTCGGATAGTAGATCAGGCAATACCTTCTTCAAAGTGAGCACAACTTCACGGGCAATAGCATCCCTGACTTCAGGTTCCAACTGTATAGGCCCTGGACTGTCGTCCCTAATTGGGGTCACTTCTGTTTCGTGCACACTTTCGGTGTGCTCTGCGTGCACACTCTCTTCTTCTTCAAATCTTGGGTTCAACGGAGGTCTACCTCGTCGGCCAGTGCGACCGCCTCGAGGTCCTGTTCTTCCTCCACCAGCCATAGTTCTTAATTTCCTGATAGTTAAAAAGGGAATACATCAATGTCATTTCTTCAGATCATAGTTTGGAACAGGAGCAAATTAAATTCTTAATTACAGTGACCGGTTTGTGATTACTAATTTACATTGCTTTTCGGGTTCGAAACTCTTCAAATCAGTCGTGGCATTAACATCTATTTGTTCTAAGTTAAGGTATCTATTCCTATGCAAGAGCATTAACTTTATGACTTACTTACCGTGCTAGCGTTGGCGTTGGTTACCCATACCGACATCCGTGCGTTGGTCCCATAATCAGTTTGAGTCTAGACATTTAGGGATGTCTAAATCTCACAAACTATGGCTCTGATACCAACTTGTAAGGCCCCTTTCCCGGGTAACCTCACTTATTGGATTTACTCATAAACATAGTCATAAAATACTGAATTTATATTAAAAACATTCGTCATCCAATTACATAATCATAACAGCGGAAGTCTTTACAATTAAAAACATAACATTGTTCGAAGACATATAAAACAAAAGAGGGATGTCAGTCTCGTGCCGGGTAACCTCCACGCCATCGCACGACCTTATCTTCCTTTACCAGAAATGTATACTAAAAGTCAGCTAACGCTGGTGAGTTCTAGTTTAATGCGATTTGATATAAACATTCTTTTCTTTACTTTATAAGTATGCATTACTGTATAGTCATTCGTATAAATACGTATTCAGAACTTTTGTCTTTCTTTCATCTTTCTTTTCTGTATATCTGTGATTTCATATATATATATGCATTCACCCTTTTCTTTTCTTTTCTTTCTTTCTTTAATTTCATGGGTCATACTATATAAGGGTGATCAACCCGTCATTTGCTTATGAATGTCACAAAGACAATCGCCGCGGTCCATCGTCATGGCCCACCTATACTTACAACCGTCCGGCAACTAGTGCCGTCCGTCATTTTATTCTTACAACCGTCCGGCAATCTTTGTCCGTCCGTCATGACTTACAACCGTCCTACCGTCGTAGGCCGTAATTCGCCCGTCTACCCGAAGGTATCCGTTTCCCATGCGACTATTATTTATACAACCGTTCTACTATAATATGCCAATTGCTTCGACCGTCCATTAATGGCATTCGTACGTCCTAGCTGATGAAGGAACGCACTTGTCCCGGTTGTAAAATAATCACATGGTCGTCCGTCCACCGAAGTAGCCGTTATCATCGAAGCGTCCATAACATTTTCTGTACTTGTCAAGTAATATATACATGGATATAAAGCAGGATTTCATTCTTTCATATTGTGTTATACTTTCATTCATTCTTTATAATCATGCTTTTCATTCTTTATTCATAATTTCTCTTTCGTGTATAGGTATATATATATACTTGTATAACACATATGATCACATTGACATTCATAACATTTATTCACTTAGTTTATACATTTCAGCCCCAAAACATTTGAAAACATTTGCACATAACATAGAAGGGGCACATAGAACTCACCTGATGAGTAGTTTCTGTAATACACTAAGCTGGCTACTGGGCTTCACTAATGTCACTCACGATCTGTATAATAAAATCATACACATAAGGTGGTGCTCCTAGATGACACTAGACATTACTATGCTTGAACATAGTAGTTTCGATTGATTAGCTTATATCGAAACTTGGTAGTTTCGATAGGTTGTTTCTGTCGAAACTTGGTAGTTTCGATAGGTAGTTTCGATAGGTAGTTTAGATAGGTTGTTTCGATAAGTAACTTATGTATTATCTTAGCTTCGGATCGGGGGCTCATATCGAAACTATGGTAGTTTCGATTGGGTCTGCATATATCGAAACTGGGTAGTTTCGATAGGTCTGCACATATCAAAACTAAGTAGTTTCGATGGGTCTGCACATATCGAAACTAAGTAGTTTCGATGGGTCTGCACTTATCGCCTTCCCCAAAAATCCGAATGTTCTGCATGCGAATCTGATCATGTCGATATCTAGATTTTCTTTGATCAAAACGTTCGTTTTTCATTCTAGATGTTATACCTAAGTTCACTTTCAAGTTTCATCCGCAAAATCGTTATCTTTTAGCCAAAACCCGAAAACTTCCAAAACGAACAAAAACTCATAATGTGATCGAATCGTTACCTGGATTGGATTTCTGATTCAGAGGATATGATCACGAGAACAGCAGCAACGTTCTCCTGAATTCCCGAGTTGATCCGTCACTTTCTCTCTCTAGACCCGAGCTCTCCTTTCTCTCTCTAAAAGCTGCGTGAGTTGGGGAAATGAGCAGGGAAGAGAGCTGCCTTGCCTTATATATATACCTGGGCTTCCCTCGGCCCATTGAAGCCGAGCCCAAGCCCGCTCCCTTTTGTTTAAATATTCCGACTAAATCACCGGTCTCGCTATATTTATTCGTTTCATTATTTTTGGGATGTTACAGAATTATAAGATGGTGGTTGAATGCTTTGGGACCTTGTAGCCGCTAATGCCGAAGAATGGCGCAAAGGCTTTTTATGGTCTGACCTTTACTAACCTCATCTTAGAATGATACCCTGTACTTGTAAAATATCCTATGGTCTAAAATTTTGAAATGTTTTTAAATGTTTTTAATCTTATACTATAATTATTTTTATTTTTATTTTAACTTTTGTAAAGATCTTGTAAATATATATATATATATATATATATATATATATATATATATAAATATAGGGGAGGGTTTCAGAGAAAACCATAAGTTAGGCAAAAACCGAGAAAAGCAAAGATGTGGAATGCCCAATTTGTTTTTATATGGGGGGGAACTTTATATTTATGGGGGGAACTTTGTGTTTAGTAGAGTAGGATTTGCTATTCAGAAGGGGGTAGCGGCGCAGCTTGTTGCCCGTCTACCTGCCATTAGTTTGTAATTGTGACGGTCATCTCGTTATCAAATATTTATAAAAAAAAAATTTTACAAAAAAAAAAAATAAAAAATTTGTTTAAGTATTATTTCCAGTTTTAAATTTCACTAAATTATACTATGGATATCTCACTACAGATGAATAATTTTCGGGCGTGTAATGTCTTATTATCGGGCTAGAGATTATGTTAATTACTAGAAAACTAAACCATGAAAATAAAATAAATATCTTATTCATAGATATAATTTAGTCTTGGGGATGTCATATGTTGGTCCCTAAAGAGTATAGTAGCAGAAATTCTACCATGTGATGGGATAATGTGTTGAATTCAGAAAAATACTTCTTATCACATGATATGAAATAAAGAAATCAGCTAAAACATATGAACCTCTTTAAAGAAATTATGAAAACTAAATTATTATTGTCTGCTTATAAATTAAAGTGTTATGTTGATTTTTTTCCATATAGGTATAATTTGGAAGACCGTAAAAGTTATGGGATGCCTTAACAGGTTTTCTCGAGAATGCATAGACAAAACTTGGGTATGTATTAAAATGAATGGCGGTTTCAGGATTTTTCGTTAGTGGGGGCCAAACACGGATCAGGTTAAAACAGTGCAGGGTTGTTGTTTAAATATGCAAAATTTATGTTAAAAACAGTGCAGAATTGCTGTTAAAAGTAGAATTGTTGTTAAAAGTAGTGTAGAAATATTGTTAAAAACTGTGCAGAATTGTTGTTATAACACTGCAAAATTGATGATAAAATATTCAGAATTGTTGTTAAAACACTGCAGAGTTGATGATACAATATGCAGAATTGTTGTTAAAACCAGAGCAGAATTGATATTAAAACACTGCAGAATTGTAGTCAAAATATGCACAATTGCTGTTAAAAATGTACATAATGAATGTCTACTGTATGTATTCTGAAACCTGCAACTTGGTCTGCCGTTTGTTGGATGTATCTTTTAGGCTTTTGAGTGGGGTGGTGGTGGGGTTTTTAAAATACTTTTTACACTTTTTAGCCTTCTTAAAATATACCTCCCCTATATATATATATATATATATATATATATATATATATATATATATATATATACGGTGAAGTTTATAAGAAAACTAACATTTAGGGAGAGAACTAAAAAACTCCTCTTTAAAGGTAAAAAAAATTATAAAAAAATCATAACTTAAAATATAAATAAAAAACTAAAAAAGTGGTTCGGAGACCTTGTTTCCCACGTCATCCTCGTTCAAAAAAAAATCAAAAAAATAGTCGTTTAGTTTTTGGGTTTAGTTTAGCTTTATGTTAGGTTTTTAGAGGGGGTGGGGGTTTAGGTTTTTTTGGGGGGGTGGGGGGTTTAGGTTTTTGGGGTGGGTGGGGGGGTTTTTGGGTGGGGTGGGGTGAGGGGTTTGGTTTTTGGGGTGGTACTAAACATATGCAGTATTACGTTTAGGGTTAGGTATTTGAGGGTAGGGGGTGGGTGCGATGGGTTTAGGTTTTTGGGTGGGGGTGGGTGGGAGGTTTAGGTTTTGGGTGGTTGGTGTGGTGGGTTTAGGATTTTAGGGGTGGGTGTGGCGGGTTTAGGTTTTTGGGTGGGGTGGGGTGGGGTGGGGGTTTAGGTTTTTGAGTGGGGTGGGGTGGGGGTTTAGGTTTTTGGGTGGGGGTGGGGGTGGGGGTGGGTGTTTAGGTTTTTGGGGATGTGTTAAGTTTTTGAGGTGATACTACACATATGCAATATTAAAAATAATAAGAAAAAAAAACGACGAGTTAATTCTTATTTTTTATAACGTTATTTATACTCAAATGAAAGATAAAGAAATTCTTGATTTAATGGTGCAATTTTTTTTAAATAATAACGTATGCAAAAGATATAAATGTTTAAAAATTTATATATTTTAAGTTTCAATTTTACCATTCCTCTTTAAAATTTCACCCCTTCTTTTCTCAGTGGTTTCTCTAGTTCTCTCAATAAAGTGAGTTCTCTTATGAACTCAACCCTATATATATATATATATATATATATATATATATATATATATAGGAGGGATTAAGAGAAAACCATAAAGTTAGGAGAAAACCGAGAAAACCACATCATTTCAGGTAATTTTTTTATTAACGTATATGTATCCAAAAACAATTTTTTGATTTACGTATACATAACCACATTTTTTTTGTTTTATGTTTACGTATAAGTAACACTATGCGTAAAAATATTTTTTGATTTACGTATACATAACCACATTTTTTTGTTTTATGTTTACGTATATATATATAGGGAGAGGTTCATTACAGAACACTAAGTTAATGCGAGAACAAAAAGAACAAACTTAAACCGTTTAATTTCTTGATCCATGATTTATATTATAAAATATTTGTACTTCATATATATAAATATGAATGTTTATATACATAAAAACCCATTAAATATTTTTTTGAATATGTTTCTATACATTTAAAAGTATACCTACACATGTGTAGATTATGTGTAGGTAAAATAACCTATACATCCTATACATGTGTAGGTTTTATAAATAAACGAAATTTGTTCATATTTTTTTTTATAAATTTCATAAGAGATGAATAAACATTGCATTTCTATAATTTTCTTATATGTTAAAACTTTTTAAGATTGAAAAAATGAATGATTCATTTTGTTCCTCATGTTCTCGCAATATTTAATGTTTTGACTTGAACCTTCCCATATATATATATATATATATATATATATATATATATATATATAGGGGAGTGTTCAAATCAAAACCCATTTTTCATTTAAAAACCTTAAAACTACACCACAATCAATGATGATCTTGACCAAACATGATCCAACGGTTAAGATTAAATGAGCTAATTAATTTAATTCCTAGATAAATAACTTTTGTGAAAAGGGTAATATTGTCAAAAAAAAATATCTTATTTTTGTGTAGATGAATAGTCCCCAGCTTCCCCTTTTCCTTCCCCATACACATTTGTCATTTACATCCCTCACTTGCTCGTTGGATCTGGTCGTCGTCCATGTGCCACCAGCTCCGTCGTCTGGACCAGTTGCTGGAAATACGATTAGGCCCGAAAAACAAGAATTTTGACGGAACCCTAAACCGTCGCAAGGGCATGCGGGGAAGGCTGATGTCTTCATCTACCTCCTTCACCATCGCGATCCAGAGGGAGCCACCACCTCCATCGTTTTTAGCGGCTTGAGGTTAGTCAGAAAAGGTTGTGGAGCAAACGTGAATCTATCATCTCCAGATCTGTTCTTTTGCCTCCAGATTTGTTCTTCTGTCTCCGATGTTCTCGATCGTGAATTTATCATCTTCGCCATGCCTCTTGTAATTAGCAAAAAAGTGGAATAAGCAAAATGTTATTTTGAGATTTCTTTGCTGTTATTCCATTTTGTAATAGGAATTGACATTTCTTTTTTATGTTCCTTTACGGGAAAACCAAATATTGTTCCTCAGAAAGTGTATTAGCTAAGAATCACCAGAATGATATGAGATTGTTTGTGTGTTATATAATTCATGTTCCTTACACCAGTGTAACCGATAGCTATATTGATTTAATTTAAATACGTCTGATTACACCACTGTAACTAGTAGTCACAGTGATGTTACATTTCTTCACTAATTTTTTTTAATAATTGGTAGTTTGCATTTATGTAAACCATGTTCGTTACACCAATGTAAACGTTCGTTACATTAATGTAGTAAACGACGCCCGAAAAAAAAATTCGACATCATCACTGTAACTAGTAGTTACGGTGTTGTTATATTTTGATGTTGTTCAGACGGTCTATAAAAATAACTATAAAAATAACTATAAAAACCTATCCTAGACTCCTAAGTAATAAATGGAAAACCCTCTAACTAAACCGCACTGACAGGCAAGTGTACCTATCGAGTGTAGCACAACTTAATGGTAAACCGGAATATCGAACCCTAAAGACACTGAATACTAATACTAGACTCTAACTCGGACTTAAGATTTGATTGGTTTGGGGGGGTTTACTACACTAAGGATTATAACTAAGGATGTAATAAACTAAGATCGAATCAAGCTATCAAGACAAGAACAAAGGTGAAATCAGGATATGGAATACTACATAGGTCGGAATCCTACTTGCAAAGCACAACTTCTACCGGTTCTTGAACTATGATGGATCGGGATTCTAAGGATAACTGCTAAAGACAATTTAGTGGATCCCTAATCACTCTCAGGGTGTCACCAACTAAGCTACCTAAAGTGTACTAAACTCACTAGATTGTCGGATCACTTCTCAGGTATTTCCATCTATGATCAAGTACCCTAATGGATGGATTACCTCTCAGTCTCACCGTCCACCATACACTTAGAGAATGCACGGTGTAATCTTAGAATAACAACTATGATTTAGAATAGCAACTGATCACTAGACACCTAAACCAACTTCCTCTCAGATAGTTGACACTCGGATTCCTAATGACGAAGACTAAACGACTAATTCTCACCTCTCGGGTATTGAACTAGGATACACACTTAACTCTAATCAGTAATCAAACACAACTCCTATGGTCACTACGTCTAGCAAATCACCGAAATCACAAACCCTAAGATCTATGACCTAGATACGCTAATTGAACTGGCAGACAACCACAATCAACACAAGGAATCAATAATCAATCACACAATCAGATTCAAGCATGCATATACATCATAATCATCAACTAAGATTGTTTACAAAATCATAAAATCATCATTCAAGTCCAAAACCGATAAAAACTGAAACTTTACGAAGTATTCATCATAAGACCTAGATAGCATCAACGTTTTAGCCTATGATCATACTTAAAACATTCAAAACAGAAAAATTAAACACAATCATGGTTCAAACACAAGAAACAAAGATAAAGGCAACGCTAAATCTAACGCACCCGGGATCAAAGATTCGACCTTTTCACTTCAATCCACTCCTCCAGGCTCAAAATCGCCTTTTTCTTGCTTCTAAACGGCTGAAAATCGATTCTAAACATAATGGGAGAGTCCTAGACTATTAAACCCTTGAACTAGGTTATTTTTTGTGTTTTTGGGGTCCCTCGCGTACCGCGAGGCCCCTTGGCTAAATCTCTCGCGTACCGCCAGGCAAACAAACGCGCAAAACTTTCCTTGATTTGAGAATCTTCGCGTGTTGCGAAGTTTTTGGATCCAATGTTCGCGTGGGGCGAGGAATGAGGTTGACAGAATGTTATTTTTGTATTCTTCTCGTCGAGCTACCCCAAATCGATATAAAATGGGCCACGTAACTCATTTTCTAGCCCGAGATATGACCCTTTTAAGATTTGACTTTTTCCGTTTCTCATCCCGGGTTCTCGTGCTCGTTTCTTTCCGGGTTCTTGTTCGTTTAAGCCCAAAAATGACTCGATCACCAACAAAACCACGTACGAATCAATACTAACTAAAAACGACTCAATACGACTCTAAAACTATATAAAAACGACACGAAACATGGCGGGAATACATGTGTGCTTTGCAACACATCAAACATCCCCACACTTAACCTTTTTTCGTCCTCGAAAAAGTCTGCAATGGAATCATAACTGAGATCTGACTTTGATAATCAATTACCAATTAGCACAAATATACTCACGCGTTAAAAAGTAATAATCAGTATTTCTGTTGGATTAAACCCAACCACCAACTATCTAGCCCCCGTAATGTGTTCTAATTCCAATTTATACAACAATCAATCTATCTATGTGACTCATACTTAGAAGCTACAGCTCTACCTAATCCCATCTCACGGTCATGTTTAGGTACGGGTTAAACCATGTAGATTTTCCCACCACGTTAAACTAAGATTTACATGTTTTTAGAAATCAATGGATTATGGAACGAATGGAATGAGTATTATTAAATTTATATGAATCAACCTCACCTAGGGGTGTGTCTCCCAAGTCACTATCCCGGAAGGTAGCACATAGGATGCAGTCTATCAATTAGGCACATAAGAATTAACCCATAGGCATATCCACAGAGTCACTATCCCCATGGGAAACACGTAGGTCAACCTTATTTATCTAAGTACTGATCACTCAAATCCCAACCCATGGGTGTATCCACATAGTCACCATCCCCATGGGAAACACGTAGGTCAAGACTCAAGCTTTCGGTGTATTAATTATACTCATTATTTAGATGGAATTATGGTTGCGGGCGTCACCAAACTTGGATTTATTCTCATAAAAATAGAGTGGTGTGCCATGAAAGTTTTCAAAAACCTCTAAATATTAGCTTAACGTGTTACCTATCACCCTATGTTGACATTTTTAGTATTACCATTACCCTAAGATGAGTACCCACAAGATTTCATGATATTATTACGTGATTAATCCTAAGTAACACTCACAGGCTATTTAACCTATTCAAGCAGGCTGGGTCTACCAAAACATCACTAATTAGACGCGTTTTCTATTATTTAAATCATTTAAACAAACAAGTAGATCCAGTTGTACTATCATTTTCCATTTATTATGCAAAAACTTATACTTTCAAAGGGCATTTTTTTCAAATTTTTCAATTTTTTTGTATTTTTGGATTTTTATAAAAGACACAACTAGAACTAGACACTCACATCCCACATTTGAAAGACACATTGTCCTCAATGTGAAGCAAGACACAACAAAAAAATGAAAAAAAAAAAACAAAAACAGGAAGCGACTCAACTGGTAATGATATTCACTCAAATGTGCAGCTTCGTTCTTCCTTGTGTGTACCGTATAGCATTTCAGTCGCGGTTGCACACTCTGTTGGGTTGCCTTTACAAAGTGATAGAAGCATTCATCCCGCCCGAATGGAGATTGAGTACGGATAGGACGATCAATACCTGCAAAATAAACCTCACAACAAACCCGTAGCATTAAACTGACACAAATTAAAGACTCAAACTGACTCTGGATAGAATGCAAGGACACTTACCTGATGGGTGGCAAACACATAGACAAGAAAGCCAAGGCAAGGTGAATCATCAGTTACGACTGGTTTCCATGTTTCCCATGGTCGCTGGTCAGTGAAGGAGATGATGATGGATGGATGGATGGATGGTGATGAGGGATGTTGGCGGATGGTTTGATAGATGATAATTGATGATTATGGTGGTGATATGATGGTAGGGTAGATGGTGGATGAATGGTGATGAAGGATGTTGGTTGACGATGATGGTTATGGGAGACCATGTGAAAACAAAGGTAAAAGAGCAATTCCAGGTACCCCTCGCGTACATCGAAAGAACCAGGGGAGGTTTCTCGCGTACCGCGAGGGATTGAGAAACCAGCCGGCCCACATGTTTGTCTCTCACATACCGCGAGAGACTTGGATCTGTTTCTCGCGTACCGCGAGAGGGCCTCCTTCACAGAATTTTCAAAATTTTTTTAATTTTATACTTAGAAAATTTTTGACCTCCAAAAAATCTTGTTCACCCAATTTTCCCAAAACTCGTTCCAATGACAAAAAACCAAAGTAAAACATACCTGGAACTTCGTTCCCCATGAATTCCCCTGCCAAATCAAGTGTGAAACCCTGCAAGAAACGACACACACAAAACACAATACCGAAAAACACATAAAAGACATGGACTCAACCATTTAAGCATACAAACTCTACATCCCGGGCACTTGCCCGAGAATCAAACAAGCCTGTCAGGAGGCTTCTCCTTGATCCTAACCGGAATCGCCTTCATCCTCCACGGTCTCCCTGTTCACCAAATCAGTAACGAACTCCCACTCCTAGAAAACCTCAAATGTAATTCATATGCACCAATCCAGTCTTTCCACCACAACTTATACCTACCAGGTCCAAAAATAACACGATTCAAGTAGCCTAGCAGTTTATTCTCCCTAAACATCCCCACACTTGGGGTGTTTGCTACCCTCAACCTAGATGAATCTATTGAAGCACGGGTTCTCTTACGGGGTGGCCTAGACCTAGGAGGTAACTCAGTCTCTCTCTCCTCAGCACGAATAACAGGTAGAGGTTCAGGAATAGGTATTTCTAATGGTATAACCTTTACCCTCACAACCGGACCATCGTGATCCTCTAACCTCTCCATCAAGGGTGCCTCACAAACCATCTGCTCCACTTGTGCTAATATTTCACTTAGACTATAAACATCATCATCAGCACTTAGGAACGAGGAACCTACCAATTTCTTTTCAAACTCCTCCAACCAATTCGGAGGCTCCTCTATCATTTCTCCTACGTTTCTATCAACAACATCCGCTATCGGATTAGAGTCCCAATAATAGTCAATGGAGGCATCAAGCATGCACACGGAGTTGCTATGCTCGCCAACATCCTTCACAGATGGCGTGGCATCGAAAATAACTGACTCATCCCCCACACGAAGTGTGAGTTTCCTGTCAAAGACATCAATCTCTGACTTGGCGGTGCGCAAGAATGGGCACCCAAGGATGAGTGGGACTCCATCATCCACTTCCATGTCTAAAATAACAAAATCCACGGGGAAGACAAATTTGCCTACTGTCACTAGAAGATTTTCCACAATTCCCCGTGGATACTGGACTGAACGGTCAGCCAAGGCTATGCTCATGCGCGTCGGCTGAGGTTCACCTAGGTCTAGCTGCTTATATAAGGAATAGGGCATCATATTGAAATGCATGGTGCAACGGCAAACTACCTAGGAGGCACGGAATCGTGAATGACCCGAATCTCCCAGTTTTTCTAGCAGCTTGTTCTGCACCACTGCAAAACATTGCTCACTAAGTGAGACTTTAGGGACCTCCTCGAGCTTCTTCTTGTTGGAAAGAAGATCTTTTAGAAACTTGCCATATTTTGGCATACTCTGGAGGGTCTCAATGAGCGGGAGATTAACCTTGAGAAGTTTAAATATGTCAAGGAAGTGACTGTGTTCCCTAGCTTGCTTAAAAGGCAGCAAACGTGTTGGGTAGGGAACACGAGTCAGGTCAATCTTGGGGGTCTTCATCTCTAACCCCTTATTCTTATTCTCCTTTGCCTTCTCGGTAGGCACCTCATCTATTATCTCCTCGTCCACCTGTTCCTCGGCCATCTTGGCATCGATCTCAGCGAATCGATCCCTCCAGTCAATCTTTTTGACCTCCTTAGGTGACAGAATGTTATACTTGCTGGAGTAGGATTCATCCTTGACAACTTCTTTCTTCTCCACACTCCTAACTGACACGGCCATCACTGAAGCGTTAGAGCTTAAAGATGGACCTCCCTGCTGATCTTTCAAGCTCTTAGCGATGTCCTCAACCGTGCATTGCAGATCATGGAATGCCGGCTACTGATTCTTCAGTAGAGTGTCGTGGCTATCCAATCTCTGCCTAGCATCCTTGTCCTGCTAGACTAAATGGGCAAGCAGTTGTGTATGAGTCTCGAGCATCTCCTTTATCATGGTCGTGTCGACACTGCTTCCCGTACTAGGTCCCGTATCTCCTCCTCCATGCTGCCGCTGCTGACGACTGTTAAACCCCGGTGGGTTGTTTCCGGATTTCCATCCCGAGCCAAATGAATTGTATTTGTAGTACCCTTGGTTCTGGTATTGATTGCCAGCATAGCTCACCTGCTCTTAATTATTCACTGGGCAATATGGGTATCGTGGCCTCCCCTGCACACTTGACACCGCTAAGCACTGAGCTTCAGCTCCTTTATTTCATTAGCCATTGAGGCGAGGGCAGCAGCCACACTAGAGTCAGGAGTGACCTAATGCACACCTCTAGAGGATGAGGTGGATGCTCTAGCACTAGGAATGGAAGTCCTAGTAGATGGATACTGCTGTTCACCTTGAGCGAAGCTTTCCATGATGGCTCAAATCTTTCCATGATGTTGCCTCCCACAGCGGTATTAAACATTTGCTGCTTCTTGAAGGTGAGACCATTATAAAAATTCTCCACTTTCGCCCAGTCAGACAGACCGTGCTGGGACATCGGCTCAACAGCGGGTTGAACCACTCCTAGGCCATATGATAGGGCTCATCGGGATCCACCCGGAAGGAGTGGATTGGATCCCTAAAGCGAGCGGCCCTGGAAGGTGGATAGTACTTTTTGAAGAACTTGGCTTCGAGATCCTCCCAAGTAGTGATCGAGTTGTCTGGGATATTTTTGAGCCAATTAAAAACACGCCCAGAGAGCGAGAATGGGAAGAGACGTGTAAGACCCCAACCCGGGCATCCTACAGTTGGTTCTCATAATGGGTCATTCACATTTAAAACACATTTATTATTAATTAAACTACAGCGAAAATCTTTCTAAATTCTTTATTATCATTTAATGATATTAAATTACCTCATGAATGCCTGCACACCAATCCGAGTAACACCGCTTACAAGCCAAGATACTTCAACGCAACGCTTACCTAGAAAACAATCTATCGCATACACAAAGTCAGCTACGCTGAGTGAGTTCTAATAGTTTAATTTAAACAAAAACCATCATGTCATATTCATTAGTTTATTCCACTCAGGACCCTTCGGTCCTTATAAAACCATATTATGATTTATTAACGAATAGCCAACCTCCTGTTATCCCACGAATCCCATAACCATCTACCACCCGAGACTCAGCCCGTATAACCAGTAATAATAACAACCCTACCATCACTTTGACATGGACTCACATACTATTCTGATAACTCATACTCAAGAACTAGCATTAACTCGACTCTTAATTAACACAACATAATCTAGATATTAACACACCCGGCCTTAACCAAAGGGCTCATAATTAACTGTCACGACACTTATACACGTCACGTCATAAATCATGACTCGACGGTCAGTCTAACTCTAGCTATCCTTAGTGAAGTAGAAGTCGGTGCTCAGAGGCATGCAATATCAACGGCTGCGAGTACCGATTCCACTTCTACTTCACCTTCACAACAGCTTTACCAATGACAGCGGAGAAGGCCATGTGTAACAGTTGAAGTGGCTGCAACTTCTATCACATAGGAGGTTCGTGTGATAGTGACTCTCCCTATGCAATTTGTCCAAGTGGCGGTGACGACTCCAATTCTCACTGAGTTTGTCACCATCCTCCTAACCACCATTCAAACAACCACCATCCCTACCTCAATCCCCATAACCACCCTTCAACACATCAGTGAACCATTTCCTGATTTTGACTTTAATCAAGGATTTGATTTTGAAGAAATCTTCACCTTCCCAACTCATACAGCTGAAGCATCTTCTTCTAGGGGTCCTGATCCTCGTGATGTCTGGATCTCTACATTAGAGACTCAAGTAGCTGGTTTGCTTGAAACGGTACGGAAATCAAGAGAGGAGTCTGAGAAGCAACAAGGTCAGATTAACTCTCTGGTTGATGAAGTAGCCGCATTGAGGTAACAGCGGGCAGCTGATGAGAAGCGGCATCAGGAGCACGATGCAATGGTTAAATTGGTCTGTGATAAGGCAAGACGCCTGCTGCTCAGGGGGAGAGATTGAAGGAGTTGTTGGAGAAGCAGCCACCAAAGCCTAGCAGTGACGAGGCTTGTCACCTAGTTGATCTAACTAAGGGTGACGACCAGGACAAGGATCCTGAAGCCTGGCCGAGTGGAAGTGAGCAACAATCGTTAGCAATGGCGATTGTTCCCATTTCTGTCGTGCCTATGGCTGAGGGGGAGTCTACTCGGAGCGAAGGTGGAGGTGATGCTTCGGGTCGTGACAAAGGAAAGTCTCCGGCTGACGTACTTAAAGATCTATCTGACTATATGATCCTATTGCTAGAGCTATAATATTCCAAAGAAGCACAGATCGATGCTCTCAGTAATCTGGAAGAGGGAGAGATCAAATCTGGTGACAACTGGGATGAGGAGGATGAAGATGTGGTGATAGAATTTTCCAAGGGTGACGATGAAGGAGAGTACGAGTTTGAGGATGGTGAGATATTCGAAGCTCCAGCCTTTGAAGCTAATCTTGGCACAGGTTCAGTCGAGCCTGAAAGTACCGCTGAGGCGTCGACTGAAGCCTCTCCTACCAACCCTAAACCTGTGGATCTAGAGGCGTTGAAAAGCAAATATCCGCCTGGAAATTCTCCAAAGGATCAAGCTCCTGTCTGGTAGAAGACATCCATCATAGACAAACATGGAGCTACAAGTATGATCATAGCTATAAGGTTTGACGACGACAAGAAGTTGTTCGCTATTAAGCGAGCTGGGGGGTTCAATACTTGAAACCAACCAGTGAAGCTTTCAGCTCTTTTCCCAAGTACGACTTGGTGAATCTCACAAACCGAGAGCTGCTAAGTCATTCAAATCACGCGGTGGCGATGGGTTTGTGGCAGATACTACAGCGCGAGGGAAGATCAGGGAAATTTGAAGTGTTTAAGCCTTAAGTGCCCAAGAGAGTCAGGGATAAGAATGTCAGACATCCCGTGACTCACAGAAGCTTAAAGAAACTAGTATACAAGCCAGTGCTATGTGAAACCAGGATTCCCCTAAGCAAGCTATCTCAGGATATCCTTGGTAACATGTGGTACTGGTACGTTGATCCAAAAACGGGCGAGGCGGTGGTGATTGGAAAAGTTTGGTCCGACAGTGGTATCTTAGTGCAAAGAGAACTAATCAGAGTGTTTGATGAGATTTGCTTCATCAACTTCTCTGTGAAAGATTTGGAGGTGCTAGCGGACGAGTGGACAAGGTTTCTAGCATCAAAATACGACAAGGTAGTCAAGTTCTGTCTTGACTACAAGAAGAAGATGGAAGCTAAAGCTGGGGAGCCGTGAAGACCGAAGATAATCCAGAGCTGTTGTCAAGGGGGAGTTTGTTGAAACACTTTTGTGTGACAGACACTCTAGATTTTGTCTTAGCTTTTGTACTTGTCTTTATGTATTTGTATTTTTTTTTAGTATCTGTATGTATTGATTATCGAGTTGTAATCATATATGTATGTACTTAGTCTTGTCTGTTTCTGTTAAGTGTTGTGCGCACTTAGTAAGTCTGCAGGATGTATATCCTACGTACTTAGCAAGTACGCAAGAACAAGTCTGCGTACTTGTTAAGCATGAATGAACAATAGTCCTGCGCACTTGCTAAGTACGCAGGAACCAGGTCTAGTATAAATAGCAGGTCTTGACAGAATGTAAGTTCGCATTCATTTTGTAAGAGTTCTATAACCGGCTGAGTTTCTATTAGATGAAGTTTGAAAGTGTCTTTGTTGTCGGTTTACTTTGTGTAGTTTGATTCTCCACCTAGTCACGGGCATTCCGCACCTGGTTAGACTAGTCACACACCCACAAGTAACGACCCGAGACACCCGGGGACCTACATAGACCATTATAAAACTTCTCCACTATCGCCCAGTTAGACAGACCATGCCGGGGACATCAGCTCAAAAACGCGTTGAACCGCTCCCAGGCCATATAATAGGGCTCGTCGGGATCCGTCCGGAAGGAGTGGATTTGATCCCTAAAGCAAGCGGCCTTGGAAGGTGGACAATACTTTTTGAAGAACTTGGCTTCGAGTAGTGATCGAGTTGTCTGGGAGATTGTCGAGCCAAGTAGAAACACGCCTAGAGAGCGAGAATTGGCAGAGACGTGTAAGACCCCAACCCGGGCATCCTACAATTGGTTCTCATAACAGGTCATTCACATTTAAAACACATTTATTATTAATTAAACTACAGCGGAAGTCTTTCTAAATTTTTTATTAGCATTTAATGATATTAAATTACCTCTCGAATGCCTACACACCAATCCGAGTAACACCGCTTACAAGCCAAGATACGTCAACGCAACACTTACCTATAAAAAAATCTATCGCACACACAAAGTCAGCTAAGCTGAGTGAGTTCTAATATTTAATTTATACAAAAACCATCATGTCATATTCGATAGTTTATTCCACTCCGGATCCTTCGGTCCTTATAAAACCATATTACAATTTATTAACGAATAGTCAACCCCCTGTTATCCCACGACATCCCATAACCATCTATCACCCGAGACTCAACCCATATAACCAGTAATAATAACAACCCTACCATCACTTTGACATGGACTCACCTACTATTCTGATAACTTATACTCAAGAACAAGCATTAACTCGACTCTTAATTAAGACAACATACTCTAGACATTAACACACCCGACCATAACCAAAGCGCTCATAATTAACTGTCATGACACTTAAACACGTCACGTCACAAATTCGGATTCGACGGTCAGTCTAACTCTACATATCACATTACTATCATCAACATATCACATTAACACTATTTCACACACCATAAATATAACTCATTACTAACATGCAAATTAACACATATATACGCATGAAAACACATACCTTATCACCTCACCCTCGTCAGGGTTACCATCATCAGGGCGTTCAATACACCCCGAGCTCATCATTAACCTGTTAAATAAATGTCACCTTTGGTGACTTCCCGAAGGACCTCATCCTTCACAATCCCGTTTGCCGTGGCATAACGACAACAAGACAAACCCGACACATAAATATAAATACATAATATCACACATCATATACAAGACTCATTAACTACACATGCACCTCAAACACGACACTAGAACAACATACCCCGCATGCAATCATAACCATTTAACTTTAAGCCCGACTTTCCCTGACCAACCCTTAACACGTCACACATTAATAACTCATCTCTCTAGCTCACACATTTCTATGAACACACCATAAACCCTACGACTCTTAAATAAGCAATTTACACTCAAAGAATATTGGGTTAGAACCCGAACCCTTAACACGGTTAATTATATTAACACCACGTGAATGTATGTATGATAGCCCCAAAACAGTAAAACGTTTAAAAGAAGGGGATTAGAAACTCACTGGTTTGACGATTCCTGCAATCACTGCAATGATTCCTTGTACGAACCCGAACCTGTTAATGTATGATGACATGGTTAGTGACATCCTAAACATGTGTCGGCTCTATTTAAATATAACGACTCCGCTTGATTCAGGTTATCCTAAACCCGTATGTAACCCGTATGCGTGTATGTTTACCTGCCATGCAACGTGTTAGTCTCGTGGGTTACGAGTACACGAGCCGAGACCCCATGCACACCCAAGACCCTACATGCAAACTCTACGTTCACCAAACCCTAATTGGGTGTCGGCCGATTCCATCCTCTTCCTCTTCCTTGTTCATCCCCGTGAACCACCACCATCACCGTACGCCACTGTCACGAACCACCGATGTGTCTCGTCAACCGATCCGTCCTCACGTCCTCATTGTGCATCGTCTCCATTTTCGTCTTCTCCGGTCACCACCACCACCATGCTGTCGCGCACGAAGACCTAGTCCAGGACTACTCCATCAACATAACCTTCGCATGGCTCCGTTAGCCACCGTGTCCTCTCCCTCGCTCTCTTGCTGCTGCCATTAAGTTCACGGTCATCGTCGTTCATTGTCGTTTCTCGTCCCGTCTCACAGTCGCATCACAGCATAAGTGTCACCCCCTAGGCCATCGCCGGTCTTGCCGTGGACACCCCAACCCTTCGTACCACCATCCTACCGCCCCTGAGTGCTATCCGCGATCTCCACCACCTCCCACCTTCGTCTCGCTGTCCCCATTACTGGACGAGACCACCATTCTCAACCCTAGTTGGTTTTATGTGCTAATCGGAAACAGGAAACAAAATATAAAGATTCAAGGATTACCTTATGGTGTAGTGAAGTTCTCCCCCGCCCTTCGCCAACGTAAGACCCCGCCAGACCGCCCTACACGGCTGTTTCCTCTCCCCACGTCTCCCTTGGTGCCGTCGAGCACTAATTAGCCGAAAGATGGCCTTAGGGTTTTCATAATGATGGTATTTATATCATCACAAGTTCTATCCGGGTCCCTCTAGTTTTGTTTATATCTCAAAGTTTCCGAACCGCTCCTAGATAGGCTAACTGAGTCTTGTAATTCTCGTTAATCCGAGCTTCGTTCAACTTGTCCAATCCAACAAGGTTATTTATTTGAACTTGGGTTATCCGTCAACCCGATTCATGAGTTATTTGGTTTTAGGGATGTTACAAGTCTACCCCCCTTAAAAGTGGATTCGTCCTCGAATCCTATGTCGGTACAAATCCACCCAACACATTCTTCCGTTCTCAAACGTGCACCAAATCCTTTTGGTGACAACCCCTTACTTGCGCCATTTACTAACCATTAGCTTGCTTAGTATTTCGACCACCGCTCCTTGTGTCTAAATAAATCATCTTCACTTTGGGGCTTGTTGGTTCCTCCTAGACATTCCCGCGCTGCTTACCTCTTACTCTTATGGCCCAACATTGGTAGTTAGTTGCTCACTTATTGCACCCCTTGGTCCGTTCTCAGCATATATGACGTATATTCTCTTTTCCTAATCTTTTAGTGTTCTCGGCATTCCGACGGTCATGCCCAAGTGCTCCTTACTTTCCCTAATCAGAGTCGTTCGTCGCCCTTCTCATCACGTACTCTAATCGTCAACCAGTGATGATCCCTCAAAACTCAGGCACCATTGTCTTGCTTCATAAATGTGATATGTCTGCCTTCCTCAGTTGACTTCCACGAGCTTGTGCTGAGCTACACTGGCTCTCCCAAGATTACTCTACCAAGACATTCTCTTGGTTCATTATCACGTGTTCAATACACCCATTTATTAAGCTCATACTACACAATACTAGAGTTAAAATAATCAAATCTCGTTGATTTTCAAAAGCCCACATAGCAACATCATGGCTGCCCCGGAGGTAAAGCATTCGCTTCCCTTGATACTCCACAGGAGCTTGCTCCTTATAGCTCCACTATATGCGTACCAGCGTAGGCATTCCCTTTAAGGTCACTTATGGGCAATCCTGTACTTATCCTGCTTTTGTTCCATTCCCTCGTTGTTACTCTATCATTCCCACGCGATCACCGACCGCGTATCTTTTATTGGGTGCGAACATGTTGTCCGCCCAAGCATAATCCTCTGTTTTCCAGTGTTTCGTTCTAATACCACACCACCACACTGCCGTTAACAAACGTTGACCAGGTCCATCATATGAAATGTATCCACAAAGGTCTTTTCATTCACTTCGTTACTCCGCGCTGGAATCTACAGTGTCGTTGTCTCAATCACATTGTAACTAACTCCGAACAAGCGTCCTCGTAACGCTCTCATCGTCAACCTTTGCAGCTGCACTCCTTGGCGTTGAGTTCTGAGTTCACGAGATATAGGTATCTCATAAGAACACCTCGTCGATCGTCTCGAATAACGTTGAAACTCCGCGTATCGCATCGATGTATCACTGTTGAGGAAATCACATAGATAGAAACACTATATCTGAACCCACCGATCCTTCGTCCTATGCATGATTAAGCATGCACTACAAGGATACACCGACGCGACATAACTACAGATTATACCATGTTCTACATGAGTACTACTACCCACACTTTCTAGCTCACACGACGTGCACACAATTATCTAGGCCTGAATAACTTCTATGCATACAATAAGACCTCACCATTTTTAAACACATGAACTTTTGAACTCTACCCTTTATTTATTACAATGGTAGCTTCAGCCACACGTCATCACGTATTCACGTGAAGTTCACATAGTCGTACCTTTACGGGTAGTATTAATGGTTTAAGGCACCACACTACTCGATCTAGACATAAGTCAACCCTCCACAAATGCATTCATACAATATTTGTAAGCATTAATTTCCACAGGGCCTTGCCCTGATCATTCACACAAGGTGTACCACGCCCTTTGTATTTCGCACCCAATATATGACACTATCACACTTTCGTTAACACAGAGAATTTCATGACCCATATTTACACAAGTCTACTCACAATATCTAATCAATCACATTGGCATTTACTTTTGGCATGAACTCACACCATGCCAAAAATCAAATTACACCACACTGCATATAGCTTCTTATCGCGAGCACCACACAACACATTCATGAACACAATTATCATTAACCACATCTAAATCACATCATGACAAAGTAAAACTCAATATAACAATCAAATAGTCAACATTCCAGTCAAACACCACACCACACAAGCATCTAATAAGTCAAAACGTTAAGTCATTCCGCAATATCTCTTGACAATTGCCACTACTACCGATCACTCAAAATCAACTATCTCAAAGTGTGCTCACAAATTTTTTACTCAACCACCTCAGGTGCATCTGCTGCATCCTCCTCTGGTTCTTCCTCATCGGATCCTGGATCCATCACCGTATTCTCTTGAAATAGAACTCTCTTAGTGGTCACACGCATATATCACACTTACTCACTTAACACCACACAATCATATAGCAAATCATTATATATATCACACTGACACATCACATGTAGTTACACACAAATTCATTAAACTACGCTAACACATCAAACTTTGTCACATAACACAATTAATGCTACTCTGCATTAATTAACTCACAATTATGATTTCACCCAATTCACACCACACATTTCACATAATTCTACACACTATCACAACACATAGCACACCCCACGTTCTCACACGGAACCATAAATCATTCATTCACACCAATCGCTCTAACTATCGTAACACTATACAAATCGTAGCTAATACTACTACTCAACTGGAAAGACGTACCTCTTGGCTCGTGGTTACTCGGGGTGGCATTCGTTTCACCCTTAAACAACAACTCTGATGCCAACTTGTAAGACCCCAACCCAGGCATCCTACAGTTGGTTCTCATAACGGGTTATTCACATTTAAAACACAATTATTATTAATTAAACTACAACGGAAGTCTTTCTAAATTCTTTTATTAGCATTTAATGATATTAAATTATCTCACGAATGCCTGCACACCAATCCGAGTAACACCGCTTACAAGCCAAGATACATCAGCGCAACGCTTACCTGCAAAACAATCTATCGCACACACAAAGCCAGCTACGCTGAGTGAGTACTAATAGTTTAATTTAAACAAAAACCATCATGTCATATTCATTAGTTTATTCCACTCAGGACCCTTCGGTCCTTATAAAACCATATTACTATTTATTAACGAATAGTCAACCCCCTGTTATCCACAACATCCCATAACCATCTATCACCCGAGACTCATCCCGTATAACCAATAATAATAACAACCTTACCATCACTTTGACATGGACTCACATACTATTCTGATAACTCATACTCAAGAACAAGCATTAACTCGACTCTTAATTAATACAACATACTCTAGACATTAACACACCCGGCCTTAACCAAAGCGCTCACAATTAACTATCACGATACTTATACACGTCACGTCACAAATCCTGACTCGACGGTCAGTCTAACTGTAGGACCCCAACCCGGGCATCCTACAGTTGGTTCTCATAACGGGTCATTCACATTTAAAACGCCTTTATTATTAACTCAATTACAGTGGAAGTCTTTCTAAATTCTTTTATTGTTATTTAATGATATTAAATTACCTCACGAATGCCTGCACACCAGTCCGAGTACACCGCTCCCAAGCCAAGATACGTCAACGCTACGCTTACCTGCAAAATAATCTAACGTACATACAAAGTCAGCTACGCTGAGTGAGTTCTAATAGCTTAATTTGAACAGAAACCACCACATCACATTTATTAATTTATTCCACTCAGGACCCTCCGGTCCTTAACAAAATAGTTTTACGACTCAATAACGAATAGTAACCCCCTGTTATCCCATTGTATCCCATAACCGTTCATCACCCGAGACTCAACCCGTACTTCCAATAATAATAATAATCATCTTATCATCTCGTTGACTTAGACTTAACTTACTATAACAATAGCTTATACACAAGAACAAGCATTAACCTGACGCTTGGTTAACACAACAACCTCTAGACATTAACGCACCCGACCTTAAACAAGGCGCTCACAACCAACTGACACGACAGTTATACACGTTACGTCACAATCCTGACACCACGGTCAATCTAACTCTAAAAACCACAATAATATCCTATACACGTCACACTAACATTTCCACATTAATATCGCCACATGCATAATCAATATAACTCATTGTTTATATGTAATACCACACATATATAAGTATCCACGTAAACACACACCTCGTCACTGCACCCTCGTCAGGGTTACTCTCGTCAGGGCGTTTAACACACCCCGAGCTCATCATTAACCTATTAAATAAAGGTCACTGTTGGTGACTTCCTGAAGGACCTTGTCCTTCACAATTCACGTATGCCATGTCATAAAGACGATGATGCAAACGCGACACTTAAATATTAACACATAATAACACACATCATTTAAAAGACTCGTTAACTACACCTGCACCTCACACATAACGCTAGAACAGTATATATATATATATATATATTTCCCACACAAAATCATAAGCATTTAGGTTAAGGTCCGACTCTTCCCAATCCACCCTTATCACGTCACCTATTAATAACTCGTACCTTTATCACACATATTTCTATGGACACACCATAGACCCTACACTCCTTAATAATCCTTTTATATTCAAAACACGTCGGATTAGAATCCGAAACTCTTAACACGTTTAATAAATTAAGCTTGTCTCTTAAGTATGTACGATAGCCCCAAAAACATTAAAAACAATTTAAGAAGTGGGGGATTAGAAACTCACCAGTTACTAAGTCTGAATCCTGGTCCTGCAACTAGTTCGTTCACGCTTGTAGCCCAAACCTGCCAAACGTTCTATCACGGGATTAGAACACGTTTTAAGCATACGTCGAGTGATGTATAAAATATAATAAATAAATCTTGACACTTGGTCTCGTCTGCTCGTCAATCCTTCCCTCAAAATCCCTAGTTTCATGAGTACACAGTTTAGACCGTTCATGACCCGTTTAAAACTTTAATACTAGAACCGGGTTCCATACATGCCATGCAAGCCACACCCTTCTCATGCAAACCCTAGCCTTCTCATGTGAGCCATAGCCTAGCCCGTCCAAACACCACTGTGTGTCCTCGTGAGTCACCCGCACACTCACCATTGTGATCGGTTACCAACAAGTCGGTCTCTCGTGTCCCATCGTGCTCTACCGCCGTGCACCACCATGCGCATCCCCTCCTTATTCTTCACGGCAAACTTAACGGCAAGCATCATCACTACCACGCCCTTGAACTCCACCATTGTTGGTTCCAATTTCAACCCTCTCCCTTCACGTTTCTCAGCTTCGCTCTACCTACTCAACCTTCACGTTGCTACAATGTGTGGAGAATCCTCTAATGCTCATGCAAGAATACACATCCACGCTTTTGTTCACATGTCCCAACATTAATGGTCACCACCTAAACCACCTTCTTGATCCAACCTTGAATACGTGAGCAACACAATCCTTACACACCCTCAATTTCATGAGCAACAGAAGCCTCAAAATCGAACGCAAGTCCGCGCGAATCCCGCAATCAGCCTTCAAGCTCCAAACCACCGCGAACCACCGCCGTCACTCGCGGCAAGCTGCACCTACTACGATGACCACCACAGCCGTAGTCCCTCTCCGAACTCAGCCCCCCTTCTACCCGATAACTAGAAAACATATAAATAAACTAGAACAATTGTGACACCCAGCATTTCAGGTCAATATCCATATTACATAAATGCACGTTCATACTTATTATTTCCTGATATTTTATTTTGACCAAGTAAAGTCAAGAAGTCTAGCAAAGGAATTTATTCCAAGTCTAGTAAATCTTAAAGAATTACTAGAAAAAGTAAGCAGTATAACCCGACTAAATACGAACGTTAATGGTTAAATAAAATAAGCAGAAATATATATATATATATATATATATATATTACACAAAATTTACGTTGAACTAAGATTTTAATATTCTCTTCAACGAGCCATAAACTGGTTAAAATTATAATACCGTGAAGAATCTAAACCGAATTAAATTACCCCTTTAAAACTCTAATTGATACTAATACCATTAATAAATTAACACTTAAATCTAATTATTTGATTTAATTAACTCTAAAACCAAATAAATCAATCGGCGAGACAGTGGGTCTTTTCCCCCCAACTCCTTGACTTTCTTAACCCAAATTCAGAGAGAAACCATACCCAAATCGTGAGAATTTTGATATAAACCATACCTCTTCAATCACTTTTCTCACAATTCCTTTCATCACTCTCATTTTCTTACGACAATCTTCCCATTTCTCTTCAAGTTGAATTCAAATTTTAAAGCGAAATCCACATATTTCGGTTTTATAAGAAGAGTTCCAAGTATTTTTCTCAAGAATCAAGCTAAGGAGCTCAAGATCATTCTATGTTTCTCTCAAAAATCCTCATCTCTGTTCAGAGGTAAAAACTCGATACCATCCATATTATTGCTTTAAAACCGTAGCTAAACACACAAATCGTTCAAACGCAAGTAAGATAACAAGAAAAGTGTGTCAAATTCAAGATTAAAATATAAAAATATACAGGACTGATTCTGTCAATCAAAATTTCAGTAATCGAAACTTGGAGTTTCGATACCAGTGTTCAATCGAAACTGGGAGTTTCGATACCTGTGTTCGATCGAAACTAGGAGTTTCGATACCTGTGTACAATCGAAACTAGGAGTTTCGATATCTGTGTTCAATCGAAACTATGAGTTTCGATACCTATTGCCGAATCGAAACTAGGTAGTTTCGATACTAATTCTGTCAATCGAAACTAGGTAGTTTCGATACCCAATTTACTCAATCGAAACTAAGTAGTTTCGACATCTGTTCTGTTCAATCGAAACTAAGAAAGTTTAGATACCTATTCATCAGCCCCATGGAGCAGTAACTTAGAACTATTTTATAACGAAACAAGTGTTGAAAAACTAAAAAGATATTTAAACAAAGTAACCAGATCTGCTAAGTCGGGTGAACAACTTGCGTTTAAGACGGGTAGTCTTAACGTGTATGTTATCCTTCTGTAATTAGGATACGGATAGGCAAGACTGCTGTTATTCAAATATTTGCTAAGCATTCATACTATCGAGGTGAGTTTCACTAATCCCCTGTTTCTAAAGTTTTGAAATGATTTGGGGTGGAAACATACTTGTAAAAGACTTTTGTGTGTAAATGAATTGAACTAATGATCTGACCGTATGTGTGTATTGAGGGAAAAGTAAAGCGCTTAAAGTCCTCTGAATAAATTAGTAACCATTAGCTATGGATTTAGCCCGGGATTATATGAATAGTACTATTGGGGGTGACGCCTCCGGTCATGGTTAGTTGCGCTAACCAGGGGTCCAAATGGCTGAATGACCGCATATTATCTTACTCGTAAAAAGGCGAGGGGAGGCACAGAATGTTGGGGTTTGGTTACGCTCTCGTACATTACATATTATTTTGTATTCCTTGCAAGCTTACAAATGGGGTCAATAGATCGGATTAGTATTCATATTCATTGGTAATACATATAAAAGAGTTCTGATCAGGCTAAAGTGATCAGGTTTTACACAAAAGAGTTCTGATCAGGCTAAAGTGATCAGGTTTTACACAAAAGAGTTCTGATCAGGCTAAAGTGATCAGGTTTTAAACAAAAGAGTTCTGATCAGGCTAAAGTGATCAGGTTTTACACAAAAGAGTTCTGATCAGGCTAAAGTGATCAGGTTTTAAACAAAAGAGTTCTGATCAGGCTAAAGTGATCAGGTTTTACACAAAAGAGTTCTGATCAGGCTAAAGTGATCAGGTTTTAAAGAAAAGAGTTCTGATCAGGCTAAAGTGATCAGGTTTTAAAGAAAAGAGTTCTGATCAGGTTAAAGTGATCAGGTTTAAACAAAAGAGTTCTGATCAGGTTAAAGTGATCAGGTTTAACAAGGAGTTTTGATCGAAAAATGATCTGATTTAAACATTGGGTTTATGATAACTCATTATAATAACTTGTGAACTCACCAACCTCGTGTTGACGTTTTTAAGTATGTTTTCAGAAAATTGAACGTGGTCATCAAGTTAGCAATGTAGGATACGTGCATGCTCGTGGATACGGCTTTTGGGAGGATTTCTCTTGTATAACTCATGGTCTTGAGTCATATTTGCGAAATCTTAAACTTTTGTAAACTCAAGTTAATATTTTATGATGTAAATATTTTAAACTCGATTATGTATCCAATTGCGTGTATGTGTTTGCGGTAATCATATGCTTTGGAAACAAGTGAACGTCGCGCCTCGCGTTTCCGCCTTGGCGGGGTGTGACAGAACTTGGTATCAGAGCCATTGATTATAGCGAACTAGGAGTCTAAAATGGAACCTAGTCTATAATCTAAATGACTCAATAAAGCGTTTTCATTGCATAAGTATTGCATAACCAATCAACATGTCATATGGATATTGTTGTCACAAGCATGTCGTCACATTCACACTCTGACCCCGTCTCTGACTCTGAATCAACCGAGGAACTTTCCGCCGCACGCCCCAAAAATCGAATACAAGTTCGCAGTTCCACACCACCCAATGTCGCCTTGGGAGAACCGTCTATCGTCTACCAAAAGAAAAGCGGAGGACCAATTAAGGTGCAAAGTGCTAGGAAAAAGGTTCGATTTCCACGTAAGAGGAATCTAGCAGCCCGTGACCCGGAAGACTTAGAGACCGGTGAAGAACCACCTAAGCAAAGACCCTGCTACCACCCTACTGTGGGAACTATCCGTTGGATGACTCGTACTCTGGCACGATGGAGGGAGATGGAGAGCATCCCATCTACTTTTGAGCTCGGAGAGTCCTCCAACTCCCCAACATCTCTACCCCACACTGGGGAAGCCATGGAGCTCACAGTAACTACCTTGGTAGCTCGCGTTCGTACACATGAGGAGCGTCTTGATGATCTCCTAGATGACATCCGGGCACATGGGGATGCAACCACGCGACTTCGTCAATGGCTGGATCTCGAGTACAGACTCTGGAGAACAGCACCCGAGACATACAGGGTGCCACTGACTACCTAGAGTTGAGAGCTGACATGGATTGGCAGTTCACTGTTACGGTCCGAGACATGGTGGAGGCGCTGGAAGAAAGGACTTTAGCTGTAGAATTTGTGGCGAGAGCTAGCTTTGTCATGGCGGGACTTGCCATGATGTTTGGGTTGTACTCCCACTTCTTCTTTTAAACCTATTATGGGCGGGTTGTGCCCATAGCACATTATGTAGTTTAAAACTTTAGTACTGATGTGGTCATGAGAACCCATCTCTTTTTGTATCCTTGTCTTTTGGGAACAATGTACTATGTATGTTTTAACTATATATGTGATGGTTTATGTTGTAATGATGGTTGTTTACGTTTGATGTTGTTGTATCCCTATGTCATGATCTATCATTATTGTTATATAATGTTGTTTCTTTTTAATTGATATGTTAGAAAGAACGTCATGGCACCTAAGCGTGGGACACCCCGTAACACTACTGGTGACAACAATGAGACAATTTCCCCAAACATAGCACAGCGAGTAGCTGCCGCCATAGAGCAGTATGAAGCAAATCAAAATAGTGGCGGAGGAAACGGCAGCGGTACCGGCGGAGGAGGTGCAGGAGGTGCAGGAGGTGCAGGAGGTAATAAAAATAAATAAGCCATAACACATAGTCATGATCCGAATTAATGACGTTATGACTTGTGATTCTACATATGCTCCAAATAGGAAGTGCACCTACAATGCCTTCCTATCCTGCAATCCCCGCAGTTTCAATGGCACCGAGGGTGCAGTAGGTCTAATGAGATGGATAGAAAGGATGGAGTCGGTGATTGATATTAGTGAATGCACCGCTGACTGCATGGTGAAGTATTCTACATGCATGCTCACTGATAAAGCTTTAACTTGGTGGAATACTCAAATGAAGACTTTAGGGAGAGAGACCGCGTATCAATTGTCTTGGGAAGACTTGAAAAACATGATGATTGAGGAATACTGTCCTTGAAATGAATTGCAAAAGATTGAAACTGAGATGTGGAACCTACAGATGATAGGAGATGATATGGCGGGATACACCGACCGTTTCAATGAATTGGCGATTCTAGCACCGTATATGGTCACACCAGAACATAAGCGCGTTGAGAGGTATCTGTGGGGCCTTGCGCCTCAAATTCGTAGCATGGTAACATCATCTAATCCAGTAGATGCCAAGAGTGCTACAACTTTAGCATTTAAGCTAAGGGATGATGCGGTACGTAATGAATTGTTTGTGAGGAAGGAGAACGAGGAAGGTAAATCTGGGGAGAAAAGAAAGTGGATGGGAAATTCAAGTAACAAGTTTGAGAAGCAAGGGTTTAAGAAACAAGGAACTATGAAAGCTTTTGCAGTCAATACAGGGGAAAAAAAGGAGTATGATAGGGGCCTACCGAGATGTAAGAAGTGTGGAAATCATCATGCTGGTGTGTGCATCAAGTGTGGAAAATGTGACAAGTTTGGTCACACCACACAAGCTTGTCGAACTAACAGCCGAATGGGGAAAATTAAACCAGGATGTTTCATATGTGGTGATCTGAAGCACTTCAAGAGGGATTGTCCCAAGTGGAAGAATCAGAACAACGCTCAGGCACCAGGGAGGGCATTTGTGATGGGTACAAGGGACGCACACCAGGACCCGAATATTGTCACTGGTACGTTCCCGATAAATAATCACTATGCCTCTGTACTTGTAACATCCCAAAAATAAAACGACAGATATAATAACGGAATAAACGAACGAGGCATGTCGGGTCGGGTCGGATGGGCTAGAAGGGGAGCCTCCCCTATAAATAGCCAAGGTCACAACCCATTTCTCTCATTTGCAACTTCTAGAGAGAGAAACCGTAGAGAGAGAAAGTTGTCGGATCGACCCGAGATTTGAGAAGTGTGTTGCTCCATAACTCGTGAGAAGAACCTCCGGATCAGAAGCTCGATTCCGGTAACGATCCGACCTAAATCTGAGTTTTTGTTCGTTTTTGGGTTTTTCGGGTTTTGGGTGAAAAGGCAACGTTTTTACGGATGGAACTGAAAGATAATCACGGATTTGAGTTCCTTAATGGAAAACGAACGTTTTGAATGCAACAGGTTCGGGATCTTGACATGATCAGACCCGAATGCGAAGGTTAGGGTTTTCGCGAAGAACAGGTCGTGCGCACTTGCTAAGTGCGCACAGAGCAGGTCCTGCGCACTTGCTAAGTGCGCAGGAAGAGGGTCCTGCGCACTTGCTAAGTGCGCAGGAGGAAGGGTCTGCGCACTTGCTAAGTGCGCAGGAAGCATGGTCTGCGCACTTGCTAAGTGCGCAGGCAGCAGGGTCTGCGCACTTGCCAAGTGCGCAGACATCAGAACTGATTAAGTGAAGTCAGTATGTTAGAATGGTTAAACTGTTAGAGTCGGGATTGGTCTGATGTGTATTTAACTAATCAATTCAGATCGGAAGTGACGTTGTTGGACCTTCGTTTAGGACAACCCATATTAGCGTATCAGGTGAGTTCTAGAAGCCCTCTTTTAAATGTTTTTATATAATGTTTTTCGGGCTGGTGTGTACACGTATGAAATGTTGTTTTATAAAATGATGTTTATGAAACTACGTTTACGAAAGGAAATGATTTGGAACGAAGGGTTTATGGAAAGAAAGTTTATGAACGGAATGTTTACGAACGAATGTTATAAAGAAATGGTTTAATGAAAAGGTAAAGGGTTTTGAAAGTGAAGGAAAGGTTTTATGAAAAGAAAACAAAAAGGGGCAAAGGTTTTAAAGAAGTCATTACAAATCTAATCTGTCGAATGAATGGAATTGACGAATGAAGTCTGGGAACGAGATTCCCAGCCTTGTGGTAGATTATGGACAGCGAGCCATAGTTGCCATAAGAACAACAGGGGTAGTGTCTTAGTGGCCTACCAATGGTTTTGATGTTGTACAACTGGTAAGGGAGTAACGACGGTTACTCGGGTGATGACGATCATCCTAAGGGAAAGGGTAGCGGGAAATCAATGACGGCGATACGTAACGGTTGATTCCCAAAAGAAAGATGCGTGTTAGGCAATGACGGCGATACGTAACGGTTGACCCCACGAAATGAATGGTTGTGGCAATGACGGCGATACGTAGCGGTTGCCCACAACATTAAAGGTTCCTACGGGGACATAGAGACGCGTAACGATACAGATTTTAGATAGTAATGTATGACTTAAATGAATGTTAATGTTTTAAACAAATGATCCGTTCAATGTGTTTAAATGTGCGAAGGTTTATGAATGAAAGGCCCTGTTTTCTTATACGAATGTTAAACCCTACTGAATGTTTGAAGGGTGAACCATTTCTTAAATCGAACGAAAACTAGAACTCACCAGCGTAGCTGACGTTTTTAAGTGTACACATTCAGGTTAAGGCAGGTTATGAGGATGGACGGTGATGCTTGGCTAGAGATGAAGGGTTACCCGACTGCTTCGAAGACTGGCATCCCGTTATGTTTAGTTATAATGTAATTATGTTTTAATCAATGTTTACGCTTCCGCATGTATGAACAACGATTAAGTTATGTTTAAATGAAATTTTTCCGCTGCGTTATTTGATATTCATGTTTAAGAACTGTTTGTGAATGAGTAATTCCAACAAGTGAGGCCTCCCGGGTTTGGGGCCTTACAAGTTGGTATCAGAGCAATAGTTTGAGAGATTCGGACACTCCCAGTGTCTGAACTTAAACTTTGAATGGGACCGAAAGCGGATGCCAGTACGGGTAACTCGAGCCACAACATCAGGTATGAAAAGTAGAGTATGTGTATGTAGTATGCTTTAGAAAGGGTTAAGTAAGGACTTGTGTTCTGATGAAATCACAAAGGTGGTCAAATAGAAATCGAAAGGTAGTGTAATGGTTAATTATAGATGGCCAGTGTATATTAACATCTTACAGTGCTTATTGAATTCTATTTGTTAACTAGCGTGATGACATTGGATTTCTTGTCTTATAGAACGTAATGGCATGGAGAGGAAACGGAAGGCGTGGTGGCCGTACCGGTGGTCGTACCGGCGGTCGAAATGGTGGGCGTGGCATGATCCCTGCGCGCCAAGAGTATAGTGAAGAAGGAAGTGTTCACACTGAACCGGCGGTTAGTGTGCATGAAGCTGAGCAGACACAGGTTGAAGAACAACCTTTCACTTTTGAACCAGAAGTGAGGGCAGCCATAGCTCAAGAATTTACAGAGTTGATGAAGACTTCCCTGCCAGGTCTGTTGGCAGAAGCATTGAAGCAGGTCAATGCGGTGGGTGGGTCTAGCGCGGCAGTTGGTGCTCAGAACAATGAGACCGACAATGCACCGCCTGCTCGCGGATGTGATTATAAGTCCTTTAAGGCATGTGACCCGCCGGTCCTGACTGGGAAGAAGGACGCGGTGGCTACTTTTGATTGGGTAATACGTATGGAAGCCGCCATCCGTCTCAGCGAATGTCGAGCGGATCAAGTTGTGAAGTTTGCTGCTAACTCCTTGAGGGAGGAAGCATCCCACTGGTGGGAAGGTGTACGTCAGGCTAAAGGGAACGAGATTGTGGATGCGATGATGTGGGCTGACTTGAAAACTTTGGTAATCAAGAATTTCTGCCCAAGGAACGAGATTGAAAAGGTAGAGAGGGAATTTCTGGGTTTGAAGGCCGGGAACATGACGCACCGGCAATACACAACCCGATTTAATGAACTGGCACGTCTGGTGCCACACCTTGTCACTACTGAAGAGAGAAAGATTGCCTGCTATGTTCAAGGGTTGCCGGACCAGGTCCGCACCTATGTTAAGGCAAACGCCCCTACTACCTATGATTCGGCAGTAGAGCTAAGCGGCGTGGTATTTGACGATCTGGCACTGAATGTTGTTGCCGTTGAAGAGCAAAAGAAGAGACCGAGCTTCTCAAACAAGCGAACTGGGGGAAAGATGTTTGGGGCTCGTGATAAGAGGGCTCGAGTGGGTGAGCCGACTGTTTGTAAGAAGTGTGGAAGGGAGCATGTAGGTGAATGCAGACTGGGATCTAACTTGTGCTTTAAGTGTGGCAAGACCGGGCACTACTCCCGAGAATGCCCACAAGGTTACAGATGCTACAATTGTGGGGAAAATGGTCATATGAGTAGGGATTGCCCGAAGCCCAGGATGGGGGAAACCGGGAAGGGAAAAGGCCCAGAAAAGAAGGTAGAGGGATCTCGTGCAAAGACTCGTACGTACGCACTGACGCAGGAACAAGCCAGGGCGGATCCCGATGTGGCGTCAGGTACATTCATCCTTAACAACACTTTGGTTTCTGTGTTATTTGATTCGGGTGCCAGTAAGAGTTTTATATCTGCGGGTTTTTGTAAGCGAGTGAAGTACACTGTTAGTAAACTAGAAAGGGCCTTTAGCGTAGAAACCGCTGAGGGTAGAACTGCAAGAGTAACCGATGTAGTTGACAACTCCACGATAAAGATAGAAGGTCATAGATTCCCCGTCAGATTGTTCGTTATGGTTTTGGGAGGGTTCGATGTGGTGTTGGGTATGGATTGGCTAACTGCCAATGAAGCGCAAATAATATGTAAACGAAAGATAATCCGACTCAAGGCTCCGGATGGTAGCAAAGTCGAAGTCTTTGGAGATCGTGACACCCCGATGCCAAACGTCATCTCAATGATTAAGGCAATGAATTACTTGAGGCGCGGATGCGAGGCTTATCTGGTATATGTAATTGACAAGTGTAAGGAAGTGAAGGAACTAGACGATGTACCCGTGGTACGTGAGTACCCGGAGGTGTTTCCAGAGGATTTGCCTGGGATACCACGCGATAGAGAAATTGAGTTCCGAATTGACTTAGTACCAGATGCCCAGCCCGTGGCTAAGGCTCCATATCGACTAGCACCAGTGGAAATGAAGGAACTTATGGTCCAACTAGACGAGTTACTTGAGAAAGGATTTATCCAACCGAGCATCTCGCCGTGGGGTGCTCCGGTGTTGTTTGTAAAGAAGAAAGATGGTTCGATGAGAATGTGTATCGATTATCGCGAGTTGAATAAACGAACGGTGAAGAACAAGTACCCTTTACCAAGGATCGATGACCTGTTCGACCAGTTGCAAGGCGCAAGTTGGTTCTCGAAAATCGACCTTCGGTCCGGGTACCATCAGTTGAAGGTGAGGGAAGAAGACATACCGAAAACTGCATTTCGCACGCGTTATGGACATTTCGAGTTCCGCGTAATGTCTTTCGGATTGACGAACTCCCCCGCAGCGTTCATGGATTTAATGAATAGGGTGTGTCGACCGATGCTGGATCGATCGGTAATCGTGTTCATCGATGATATCCTTATCTACTCCAAGAATGAGGGTGATCACGCGTGTCATTTGAAGGAAGTGTTGGAAGCTCTAAACAAGGAGAAGTTGTATGCTAAGTTCTCCAAATGCGCATTCTGGCTTAGGGAAGTCCAATTCCTAGGTCACGTCATTGGCCCGAACGGCATTTTGGTTGACCCAGCAAAGATAGTAACGGTAAGTGAATGGGACATTCCTAAGACGCCAACTGAAATCCGCAGTTTCTTAGGATTGGCAGGCTACTATCGGAGATTCATCCAAGATTTCTCGAAAATAGCTTCGCCATTGACAAAGTTGACTCGGAAAGAAGTAAAGTACGAATGGGGTTCGACCCAGGATGAGGCGTTTAAGGAATTGAAAGAGAAGCTAACACAAGCTCCAGTCTTGGCCCTTCCCGAGGGCAGTGAAGACCTGGTGGTATACTCTGACGCGTCGGGTCAGGGGTTAGGGTGTGTGTTGATGCAACGCGGTAGAGTGATTGCATATGCGTCGCGGCAGTTGAAAGTTCACGAAGTCAACTATCCGACTCACGATTTGGAACTTGCTGCTGTCGTATTTGCATTGAAAATCTGGATGCACTACCTGTACGGGGTAAAGTTTACTATTTACTCCGACCACAAAAGTTTGAAGTACTTCGAACAAAAGGAGCTTAATATGAGGCAGAGGAGATGGTTGGAACTCCTGAAGGATTATGACTGTGAGATCATGTACCATCCTGGAAAGGCAAACGTGGTGGCTGACGCTCTAAGCCGAAAGGATGTGCCTACTCCTATTAGAGTGAAAGCTTGCCAGTTGGTGGTAACATCGGATGTGATGAGAGAAATCGAAAGAGCTTAAGATGAAGCTTTGAAGGAGGAAAACATAAAGAAGGAAAGGATGGTTGGCCAACAGGACAAGTTGGAATGTAACACCCTTGGTGTTAGGACACGTTTTAGACGGGTATGGATACCTATGGGTGGCGAGCTTAGAACCAAGATCTTGGATGAGGCTCATAAGTCTCGTTACTCTATCCATCCCGGTATCAATAAAATGTATCAAGATCTGAGGAAGGAATACTGGTGGCCTGGAATGAAATGTGATGTGACGAAGTATGTAAGCAAGTGCTTGACTTGCTCGCAAGTAAAGGCTGAACACCAGAAACCGTATGGAAAGATTCAACCACTTGATATACCAGAATGGAAATGGGAACACATTACCATGGACTTCATAACCAAGCTACCCCGCACAGCTAAAGGTCATGACACCATTTGGATAATTGTGGACCGATTAACGAAGAGTGCTCATTTCCTACCTATTCGCGAGACGTTCTCGTCGGAAAGGTTAGCTGAAGTGTTTATCAACGAAGTAGTAGCACGGCATGGGATGCCTTTGACTATCGTATCTGACCGGGACACACGATTCACATCGAGGTTCTGGAAAAGATTTCATGAGGCGATGGGCACGAGGCTTAATATCAGCACAGCATACCACCCGCAAACGGATGGTCAGTCCGAAAGGACTATTCAGACGTTGGAGGAAATGCTCCGTGCTTGTATTATCGACATCGGTGGCAGTTGGGACAGCCATCTGCCGTTAGCTGAATTCTCCTACAACAATAGTCATCACACGACGATAGGCATGCCGCCTTACGAAATGTTGTATGGGAGAAGATGTAGGACCCCGGTTTGTTGGGGTGAGATTGGACAGAAAGAATTAGGAAGTCTCGAAGTCGTAAGAGAGTCGTCGAAAAGGTTTGATCAGATCAAAGCGCGAATGAAGGTCGCACAAGATCGTCAGAAGTCCTATGCGGATAGACGACGAAGGCCTATCGAGTTTGATGTTGGGGACAGAGTAATGTTGAAAGTGTCGCCCTGGAAGGGAATCATACGATTCAGGAAGAGAGGAAAGTTAAGTCCGAGGTTTGTCGGACCGTTCAGGATAATGGCACGGGTTGGGGAAGTCGTTTATCGGTTGGAGTTGCCTGATGAGTTAAGTGGGATTCATCCTACCTTCCATGTATCACACCTGCGAAAGTGTTTGGCGGATGAATCGGCTCACGTACCACTTACTGACATCGAGGTCGACAACAGCCTTAATTACATCGAAGAACCCGTGGCCATCCTTGATCGGAAGGAGAAACGTTTGCGTAATAAGGTTATCCAATTGGTTAAAGTCCAATGGAAACATCGAAAGGGATCGGAAGCAACTTGGGAAACGGAGAAGGAAATGAGGGAGTCGTACCCCCATCTATTTGACTTATGATAGGTTTCGGGGACGAAACCTATTGTAAGGGGGGTAGACTTGTAACATCCCAAAAATAAAACGACAGATATAATAACGGAATAAACGAACGAGGCATGTCGGGTCGGGTCGGATGGGCTAGAAGGGGAGCCTCCCCTATAAATAGCCAAGGTCACAACCCATTTCTCTCATTTGCAACTTCTAGAGAGAGAAACCGTAGAGAGAGAAAGTTGTCGGATCGACCCGAGATTTGAGAAGTGTGTTGCTCCATAACTCGTGAGAAGAACCTCCGGATCAGAAGCTTGATTCAGGTAACGATCCGACCTAAATCTGAGTTTTTGTTCGTTTTTGGGTTTTTCGGGTTTTGGGTGAAAAGGCAACGTTTTTACGGATGGAACTGAAAGATAATCACGGATTTGAGTTCCTTAATGGAAAACAAACATTTTGAATGCAACAGGTTCGGGATCTTGACATGATCAGACCCGAATGCGAAGGTTAGGGTTTTCGCGAAGAACAGGTCGTGCGCACTTGCTAAGTGCGCACGGAGCAGGTCCTGCGCACTTGCTAAGTGCGCAGGAAGAGGGTCCTGCGCACTTGCTAAGTGCGCAGGAGGAAGGGTCTGCGCACTTGCTAAGTGCGCAGGAAGCATGGTCTGCGCACTTGCTAAGTGCGCAGGCAGCAGGGTCTGCGCACTTGCCAAGTGCGCAGACATCAGAACTGATTAAGTGAAGTCAGTATGTTAGAATGGTTAAACCGTTAGAGTCGGGATTGGTCTGATGTGTATTTAACTAATCAATTCAGATCGGAAGTGACGTTGTTGGACCTTCGTTTAGGACAACCCATATTAGCGTATCAGGTGAGTTCTAGAAGCCCTCTTTTAAATGTTTTTATATAATGTTTTTCGGGCTGGTGTGTACACGTATGAAATGTTGTTTTATAAAATGATGTTTATGAAACTACGTTTACGAAAGGAAATGATTTGGAACGAAGGGTTTATGGAAAGAAAGTTTATGAACGGAATGTTTACGAACGAATGTTATAAAGAAATGGTTTAATGAAAAGGTAAAGGGTTTTGAAAGTGAAGGAAAGGTTTTATGAAAAGAAAACAAAAAGGGGCAAAGGTTTTAAAGAAGTCATTACAAATCTAATCTGTCGAATGAATGGAATTGACGAATGAAGTCTGGGAACGAGATTCCCAGCCTTGTGGTAGATTATGGACAGCGAGCCATAGTTGCCATAAGAACAACAGGGGTAGTGTCCTAGTGGCCTACCAATGGTTTTGATGTTGTACAACTGGTAAGGGAGTAACGACGGTTACTCGGGTGATGACGATCATCCTAAGGGAAAGGGTAGCGGGAAATCAATGACGGCGATACGTAACGGTTGATTCCCAAAAGAAAAATGCGTGTTGGGCAATGACGGCGATACGTAACGGTTGACCCCACGTAATGAATGGTTGTGGCAATGACGGCGATACGTAGCGGTTGCCCACAACATTAAAGGTTCCTACGGGGACATAGAGACGCGTAACGATACAGATTTTAGATAGTAATGTATGACTTAAATGAATGTTAATGTTTTAAACAAATGATCCGTTCAATGTGTTTAAATGTGCGAAGGTTTACGAATGAAAGGCCCTGTTTTCTTATACGAATGTTAAACCCTACTGAATGTTTGAAGGATGAACCATTTCGTAAATCGAACGAAAACTAGAACTCACCAGCGTAGCTGACGTTTTTAAGTGTACACATTCAGGTTAAGGCAGGTTATGAGGATGGACGGTGATGCTTGGCTAGAGATGAAGAGTTACCCGACTGCTTTGAAGACTGGCATCCCGTTATGTTTAGTTATAATGTAATTATGTTTTAATCAATGTTTACGCTTCCGCATGCATGAACAACGATTAAGTTATGTTTAAATGAAATTTTTCCGCTGCGTTATTTGATATTCATGTTTAAGAACTGTTTGTGAATGAGTAATTCCAACAAGTGAGGCCTCCCGGGTTTGGGGCCTTACAGTACTTTTTGATTCGGGTGCGGATATGAGTTTTGTGTCGAATGATTTTAAATCCTTACTCGGTATTAAGGCCAGCAAACTAGATCAAAGTTATACAATTGAATTAGCAAATGTGAAATTAATTGAAACCGGAGAGGTCATTAGGGGTTGTACTTTATGTTTAGAAAACCATACATTCAGTATAGACCTTCTACCCGTTGAACTAGGGAGTTTTGATATTGTTATTGGCATGGATTGGTTATCAAAGAATCATGCCGAAATCGTATGCTTCGAAAAGATTTTACGTATCCCACTACCAAGCGGAGAAATTCTTTCAATTCAAGGCGAAAAGTGTAGAATGATGTTGAAGACGATAAACTGCATGAAAGTTCATAAGTATCTACGCAAGGGTTATTGTGCATTCCTGGCTCACATCGTCGAGAAGAAACCCGAAGAACGTCGACTTGAGGACATACCAATCGTCAGAGATTACTCGGAGGTATTTCCCGAGGACTTACCAGGAATACCACCACCAAGACAAGTCGAGTTTCGGATCGACCTAGTACCAGGAGCCGAACCAGTTGCACGATCGCCGTATCGTCTAGCCCCTTCCGAGATGCAGGAACTATCAAGCCAACTACAAGAATTACTTGACAAAGGTTTCATAAGACCGAGTTTCTCACCATGGAGAGCCCCGGTCCTGTTTGTAAAGAAAAAGGATGGAACCTTTAGAATGTGCATTGATTACCGAGAATTGAACAAGCTGACAATCAAAAACCGGTATCCTCTTCCTCGAATAGACGATTTGTTTGACCAACTTCAAGGTTCCAGTTTCTATTCTAAAATTGATCTACGATCAGGGTATCATCAACTGAAAATTCAGGAAGAAGATATACCAAAAACGGCTTTTAGGACTCGTTACGGTCACTACGAGTTCCTAGTTATGCCATTTGGCTTGACGAACGCACCGGCCGTCTTCATGGATCTCATGAACCGCGTGTGCAAGTCGTACTTAGATAAATTCGTGATTGTGTTTATCGATGACGTATTGATATATTCACGAACCAAGGAGGAACATGAACATCATTTGAAATTAATCTTGGAACTACTCAGTAATGAGAAGCTTTATGCTAAATTCTCTAAGTGCGAGTTTTGGATCCGAGAGGTTCACTTTCTCGGACACGTCATCAATAAGAATGGTATCCATGTGGATCCATCCAAGATTGAAGCTATCAAAAACTGGGAAGCACCAAGGACTCCGACTGAGGTGCGTCAATTTCTGGGTTTGGCAGGCTATTACAGGCGATTCATCGAGAATTTTTCAAAGATAGCCTTGCCTTTGACCACGTTAACTCAGAAGGATAAAAAGTTTGATTGGACTGATAAACAAGAATCAGCTTTTCAAATGCCGAAGCAAAAACTTTGCAGTGCACCAATCCTATCCCTTCCCGAAGGAACTGACAATTTCATCGTGTACTGCGACGCATCACACCAAGGTCTGGGATGTGTATTGATGCAGAGAGAAAAAGTCATAGCGTATGCATCCAGACAGCTAAAAGTACATGAGAAAAATTATACGACTCACGATCTGGAATTGGGTGCTGTCGTGTTTGCACTCAAGATTTGGAGACATTACTTATACGGTACAAAATGTACTATCTTTACAGACCACAAGAGTCTCCAGCACATCTTTAATCAGAAAGAACTCAACATGAGGCAACGTCGTTGGGTAGAACTACTGAATGATTACGACTGTGATATTAAGTATCACCCTGGTAAGGCAAACGTCGTAGCAGATGCCTTGAGTCGTAAGGAACAGGTTAAAACACTCCGTGTTCGTGCCCTAGAATTGACAATTCATACGAGTCTCACGACTCAAATCCGGATGGCACAACAAGAGGCAATTAAGGAAGAAAACATTCAGAGTGAAGCTTTACGAGGAATGATATAGCAGTTGGAACCAAAGTCATATGACACTTTATACTTCATGAATAGAATTTGGGTGCCATGTTTTGGTAACATACGGGAGTTGGTTATGGACGAAGCCCACAAGTCCAGGTACTCCATTCACCCAAGTTCGGATAAAATGTATAAGGATCTGAAAGAACTCTACTGGTGGCCGAACATGAAAGGAGAAATTGTTATTTATGTCGGTAAATGCCTGACATGTTCAAAAGTAAAGGCAGAACATCAGAAACCGTCGGGATTGTTACAACCACCCGAGATACCTCAATGGAAATGGGAACAAATTTCCATGGATTTCATTACAAAGTTACCCAAGACGTCGAGCGGGTATGACACTATATGGGTAATCGTCGATCGTTTGACGAAATCAGCTCATTTTTTACCCATCAAAGAGACGGATAAAACCGAGAAACTTGCAAGGCTTTATATCAAGGAAATTGTGGCTAGACATGGAGTGCCAATTTCTATTATCTCTGATAGAGACAGCAGATTCGTGTCTAGAATCTGGAAATCATTACAAGAAGCCATGGGCACACGTCTTGACATGAGCACGACATATCACCCACAAACAGATGGTCAAAGTGAAATGACCATTCAAACTTTAGAGGATATGCTACGTGCGTGTGCAATTGATTTCGGTGGAAATTGGGATACTCATTTGCCGCTAGCTGAGTTTTCATACAATAATAGTTATCACACCAGCATCAAAGCCGCTCCGTTTGAGGCTTTGTATGGTCGAAAATGTCGTTCACCGCTCTGTTGGGCAGAAGTTGGTGACAAGCATTTAACCGGTCCCGAGGTTATTCAAGAGACCACGGACAAGATTTTCAAAATCAAGGATCGTCTGAAAGCCGCCCGTGACAGACAAAAGAGTTACGCGGATAACAGACGAAGACCTTTAGAATTCCAAGTGGGAGACAAAGTCATGTTAAAGGTCTCACCTTGGAAAGGAGTTGCAAGATTTGGCAACCGTGGCAAGCTTAACCCTAGGTACGTTGGACCGTTTGAAATATTGGCTAGGGTTGGTCCTGTAGCTTACAAGCTCAAGTTGCCACAAGAACTAAGCAATGTACATGATACGTTTCATGTGTCAAATCTCAAGAAGTGTTTATCAGACGAGACATTAATTATACCGCCTGATGAGATTCACATAGACGACAAGTTGCACTTCATTGAGGAACCTATGGAAGTCACAGATTGGAAGGTTCAGAGAACAAGGCGCAGCCGTGTTAAGCTGGTCAAGGTACGTTGGAATTCAAAGCGCGGTCCTGAGTATACGTGGGGGCGGGAAGATAAAATGAAATCCAAGTACCCGTCCTTGTTTACAAATACTCCAAGTCAGAATAACAAGAACTGAATTTCGGGACGAAATTCTCTGTAACATGGGGAGAATGTGACAGCCAGCATTTCAGGTCAATATCCATATTACATAAATGCACGTTCATACTTATTATTTCCTGATATTTTATTTTGACCAAGTAAAGTCAAGAAGTCTAGCAAAGGAGTTTATTCCAAGTCTAGTAAATCTTAAAGAATTACTAGAAAAAGTAAGCAGTATAACCCGACTAAATACGAACGTTAATGGTTAAATAAAATAACCAGAAATATATATATATATATATATATATATTACATAAAATTTACGTTGAACTAAGATTTTAATATTCTCTTCAACGAGCCATACACTGGTTAAAATTATAATACCGTGAAGAATCTAAACCGAATTAAATTACCCCTTTAAAACTCTAATTGATACTAATACCATTAATAAATTAACACTTAAATCTAATTATTTGATTTAATTAACTCTAAACCAAAATAAATCAATCGGCGACACAGTGGGTCTTTTCCCCCCAACTCCTTGACTTTCTTAACCCAAATTCAGAGAGAAACCATACCCAAATCGTGAGAATTTTGATATAAAACATACCTCTTCAATCACTTTTCTCACAATTCCTTTCATCACTCTCATTTTCTTACGACAATCTTCCCATTTCTCTTCAAGTTGAATTCAAATTTTAAAGCGAAATCCACATATTTCGGTGTTATAAGAAGAGTTCCAAGTATTTTTCTCAAGAATCAAGCTAAGGAGCTCAAGATCATTCTCTGTTTCTCTCAAAAATCACCATCTCTGTTCAGAGGTAAAAACTCGATACCATCCATATTATTGCTTTAAAACCGTAGCTAAACACACAAATCATTCAAACGCAAGTAAGATAACAAGAAAAGTGTGTCAAATTCAAGATTAAAACATAAAAATATACAGGACTGATTCTGTCAATCAAAATTTCAGTAATCGAAACTAGGAGTTTCGATACCTGTGTTCAATCGAAACTGGGAGTTTCGATACCTGTGTTCAATCGAAACTAGGAGTTTCGATACCTGTGTACAATCGAAACTAGGAGTTTCGATATCTGTGTACAATCGAAACTAGGAGTTTTGATACCTATTGCCCAATCGAAACTAGGTAGTTTCGATACAAATTCTGCCAATCGAAACTAGGTAGTTTCGATACCCAACTTACTCAATCGAAACTAAGTAGTTTCGACATCTGTTCTGTTCAATCGAAACTAAGAAAGTTTCGATAACTGTTCATCAGCCCCATGGAGCAGTAACTTAGAACTATTTTATAACGAAACAAGTGTTGAAAAACTAAAAAAATATTTAAACAAAAGTAATCATATCTGCTAAGTCGAGTGAACAACTTGCGTTTAAGACGGGTAGTCTTAACGTGTATGTTATCCTTGTGTAATTAGGATACGGATAGGCAAGTCTGCTGTTATCCAAATATTTGCTAGCATTCATACTGTCAAGGTGAGTTTCACTAATCCCCCTTTTTCTAAAGTTTTGAAATGATTTGGGGTGGAAACATACTTGTAAAAGACTATTTTATGTAAATGAATTGAACTAATGATCTGACCGTATGTGTGTATTGAGGGAAAAGTAAAGCGCTTAAAGTCCTCTGAATAAATTAGTAACCATTAGCTATGGATTTAGCCCGGGATTATATGAATAGTACTATTGGGGGTGACGCCTCCGGTCATGGTTAGTCGTGCTAACCAGGGGTCCAAATGGCCGAATGACCGCATATTGTCTTACTCGCAGAAAGGCGAGGGGAGGCACAGAATGTTGGGGTTTGGTTACGGTCTCGTACATTACATACTATTTTGTATTCCTTGCAAGCTTACAAATGGGGTCAATAGATTGGATTAGTATTCATATTCATTGGTAATACATATAAAAGAGTTATGATCAGGCTAAAGTGATCAGGTTTTACACAAAAGAGTTCTGATCAGGTTAAAGTGATCAGGTTTTACACAAAAGAGTTCTGATCAGGCTAAAGTGATCAGGTTTTAAACAAAAGAGTTCTGATCAGGCTAAAGTGATCAGGTTTTACACAAAAGAGTTCTGATCAGGCTAAAGTGATCATGTTTTAAACAAAAGAGTTCTGATCAGGCTAAAGTGATCAGGTTTTACACAAAAGAGTTCTGATTAGGCTAAAGTGATTAGGTTTTAAACAAAAGAGTTCTGATCAGGCTAAAGTGATCAGGTTTTAAAGAAAAGAGTTTTGATCAGGTTAAAGTGATCAGGTTTAAACAAAAGAGTTCTGATCAGGTTAAAGCGAGCAGGTTTAACAAGGAGTTTTGATCGGAAAATGATTAGATTTAAACATTGGGTTTATGATAACTCTTTATAATAACTTGTGAACTGACCAACCTCGTGTTGACGTTTTTAAGTATGTTTTCAGGAAATTGAACGTGGCCATCAAGTTAGCAATGTAGGATACATGCATGCACGTGGATACGGATTTTGGGAGGATTTCTCTTGTATAACTCATGGTCTTGAGTCATATTTGCGAAATCTTAAACTTTTGTAAACTCAAGTTAATATTTTATGATGTAAATATTTTAAACTCGATTATGTATCCAATTACGTGTATGTGTTTGCGGTAATCATATGCTTTGGAAACAAGTGAACGTCGCGCCTCGCGTTTCCGCCTTGGCGGGTGTGACAACAGTTTAACGTAAACGACTTTACCTTGACGTGTACCGTAACCCACGCTCACCGTACCGCGCTTCCTTCTTCCCTCTTTGCCGGTTTCCCTTTTCCTTCTCGGTCTACTCCTCTCTGTCGTTTCAAGCTACATAGGCCAAAACATGTCTAGGGTTTCCCACACTAAAGTATTTAAACCTTAGATATTTCCATCCGAGTCCCCGCGTTTCAAAAATGGGCAATAAGGTCTCAACTTTCTAAATAACGACTACTCCGGTCCTTCTAGTTCCATTTCACATTTTTGGTCACTAACGGTTCACTACTCGGCCAATCAGGTCCTCTAACTCTCGTGGATTCAAACTTTACTTGGTGATTAGAATCAACCACGTCCTCTATTAGGGCTTCGGGTTACCCATCAACCCGACCCGTTAGCTATTTGGTTTTTGGGATGTTACAAGTCTACCCCTTTAAAAGAGGATTCGTCCTCGAATCCTATACCGGCACAAATCCACACAACTCATCCTTCCCATTCTTACTCGCGAATCCAAAACCCTTAGGTGCTACCCATTCTCTTTCGTATACACATCATCATGGTCCTTTTTTACACGAACACCAACCTTGGTGTTCAAGAAGCCTCCTCCCATGCTCTCTCTCAACTCTGTGACTTGTAGGTTCCACCTACACATTCCCTCATCACCTGTTTTTCCAGATTTTACTCGGGCGGCATAACACCGTCAAATGCTTGCTAAGTTATCCTACTTTTCTGATTCGCTCACCGCACTTATGCCGCCATTCCTTGCATAGCCCTGATGACCGCGTAATTTCGATGGTCGTACTTGAATAATGCTCCTTCCCTCTCATAATCAGGATCATTCATCGTCCTTCTCATATCTTATTCTAGTCGCCATCCAATGATGAATCCTCAAAACTCAGGCACCATGGCCATGTTCATATTTCCTTGTCCTCCTTTGGTAATCTCCAGGAGCTTGTGTAGATCTCCTTACGTCCCTATAGTTACAGTGTGTCTCTCTCAAGACACTCTTGTGCATCGCTATCATGCATTAAATGCATCTCATCCATAAGCACATCCTACTCAAACTATATTCTTTATCATTAGCCCCCGATGTTTTCTCCAAAATCTCCTCACATCTCAATCACTTATCCAACACATTATCCTCAACCGAGGTTCCACCGTAGGTCGTCCTTAGTCTAGTCATATGTGTACCCACGTATGCCTTTTCATCCCCGCCACTTAGGTGCAATCCTGCACTTGCCTTCCATTTCTTCCACTTTCCTCGTTGTTGCTCCATCATTACCACGCGATCACCAACCCGTGCCTTGTTCATCAAGTGCGAACATGCAGTCCATCTTGTCACCAGCCTCTGCCACCCCTTGTCTCGTTCAGAGTATATATTTCCACTTCTCTCATATCTTACCTTAACATATTTCTCTACATGGAACGCATTCCATGGAGACCCTTTCATCAACTTATTTATCTTGTGTTGGAATCTTCAGCATCGTCATCTCGATCTTGTTATAACTATCTCCGATCAAGCGTCCGCATAACGCTTTCATCATCAACTCCTACGGCTCCACCCATTCGCTTCGTGTTCCGAATTCCTGAGATATAAGCATAGGCATCTCCTAAGAGCACCTCATCGATTTTCTAGAAAATATGAAAACTCTTTGCTTCCCCTCTAGTTATTAATGTCGAGACAACGTCAAGATATAAATATTACGCTCGATCATGCTGGCTACCTGTCCTATGCACGACTAAGCGAGCACTACCCGAACACACAACTTCAGGTCATAATAACAAAACCTATCATGTTCGGAGTATGCATAGGTATAGCATCTTATCTCTCTAACTCGCACAAAGCACACACATAACTAGCTAGATGTGAGCAAATCTACGTATTATACATTATGACCCTGTTATTTATAGACACATACACTCTTGAACTCTACCTCCTATTCATTATAGCAGTTGACCCTGCCACACGTCATCACATACTCACACAGAGTTTACCTAGTCGTACCCCAAACCGGTTGTTCCAATGTTCAAGACGACATGCTACTCAGTCTAGACACAAGACATCACCTCTATACATTCATACACATAATATATATAATCCTGATGTCCCCCAGGACCTCATCCTGAACATTTACACATACGAAAGGTGTATAATCCTAACTCCCCACAAGACCCTGTCCTGGATACTCACACAAGTTGCAACGCACCCATTACACTTTAAACCACCACCTAGACATTAACACATAGGTGACACTATCATACGACCGTTTACACAGACAAGTTCAAAATTCATGTCTATACAAGTCTACTCATACCATCTAATCAACCATGATCTAGTATCACAACAAAAATCACATTTAATGCTAACTCACATTATTCAGAATACAATCACACAATCACATTATACCACACATATTCCACTATTGTAAACACAATCATACGCCGTTACAAACACAATTACAATTAATTTTGTTCAAACCATCATGCGGTAAAACTCACAATAATAGTCAAAATCAAATAATAAATATCTGAATTGAACATCACCCCACCTAAACTTCTAATCAGACATAACGTCGAATTACCCCAAAATATCTCGTCATAACTACCACAATAACTAATCATCAAGCAGCGAGCATCCCGAACGCTGCCCGCCAAATCACTGCTAGACCATGTCAGGTGCATCTAGTGTGTCCTCCTCTGGTTCCTCCTGAAACAACATCTCTTAACCAACACAAGTGGTCAATCTCAACCGTATGGGTCCACATCCTGAAGGAAAATCATGTACAACTGGCACTGATCTACTTTTCCATCCCGTCTTCCCAATCATAGCTTCACTTGGTACGTTGCCGATCGAAGTTCTAGTCACACTTGGCACGAGAAGCGCCAACAACACTCCCTTGTCACTAGCAGTTTCACCTGCAGCAGTCGCCGTCTTGACTGGTTGTTCTGCATTCCCTCTAGCAAGAGCATCACGCCTGACCGATCTTGTATGCTTCGTCTTAACCACCTAATCCTACTCAAGATAGAACGCTAGAGTACTTATTATGGGCACAAATTCAGAATATTAGAGTAGTCATAGACTGCCAAATCACGGTGATGAAATACAATTTGGTGGTCCACATCACCGCTCGGATTCTAAACCTTTCCCATCATACTCACACTAACTTTCTACCTTCACCCTCACCGGATGCATATGCATCCCACGCAACTCACATACAACCATAAAATAATATATCAAGTTATAACGATAATCACAATTGTACACCACACATGATTACACAAAAATTCACTAAACCATGCTAAAGTACCAAACTATCTCACATAATGCAATTTATGCTACTCCACACATATAGCTCACGAAACATGATTTCACAAAATCACACCACACAACTTCACATAATTCTACATACTACTAAAACACATAGCACACATCATGTTCCCACACGGAACCATAAATCACTTACACACAACAATCGATTTACCTAGTCTAACACTACACGGATGAAATTAATAATTACTGCTTAACTCGAAAGACGTACCTCTTGGCTCGCGGTTACTCGTGGTGGCATTTGTTTCACCCTCGTCCCATTTTCAGTTTAAGTTATGGCATTTTATTTTAATAAAAACACCTATTTTCTCTTAAACCACGGCTCTGATACCAACTTGTAAGACCCCAATCCGGGCATCCTACAGTTGGTTCTCATAACAGGTCCTTCGCATTTAAAACACATTTATTATTAACTCAATTACAACGGAAGTCTTTCTAAATTCTTTTATTTTTATTTAATGATATTAAATTACCTCACGAATGCTTGCACACCAGTCCGAGTACACCGCTCCTAAGCCAAGATACGTCAACGCTACGCTTATCTGCAAAACAATCTAACATACACACAAAGTCAACTACGCTGAATGAGTTCTATTAGCTTAATTTGAACAAAAACCATCACGTCACATGTATTAATTTATTCCACTCAGAACCCTAGTTTTATGACTCAATAACGAATAGTTAACCCCCTGCTACCCCACTGCATCCTATAACCGTTCATCACCCGAGACTCAACCCGTACTTTCAATAATAATAATAATAATATTATCATCTCGTTGACTTAGACTTAACTTACTATAATGATAGCTTATACACAAGAACAAGCATTAACCTGACGCTTGGTTAACACAACAACCTCTAGACATTAACGCACCCGGCCTTAACCAAGACGCTCACAACCAACTGACACGAAAGTTATACACGTTACGTCACAATCCTGACACCACGGTCAATCTAACTCTACAAACCACAATAATATCCTCTACACGTCACACTAACATTGCCACATTATGATCGCCACATGCATAATCAATATAACTCATTGTTTGTATGTAATACCACACATATATAAGTATCTACGTAAACACATACCTCGTCACTGCACCCTCGTCAAGGCGTTCAACACACCCCGAGGTCATCATTAATCTGTTTAATAAAGGTCACCGTTGCTGACTTCCCGAAGGACCTCGTCCTTCACAATTCACGTTTGCCATGTCATAAAGACGATGATGCAAACGCGACACATAAATATAAACACATAATAACACACATCATTTACATGACACGTTAACTACACCTGCACCTCACACATAACGCTAGAACAATATATATATATATATATATATATATCTATCTATATATATCCCACACGAAATCATAAGCATTTAGCTTAAGGCCCGACTCTTCCCGATCCACCCTTATCACGTCACCTATTAATAATTCGTACCTTTATCTCACATATTTCTATGGACACACCATAGACTCTTAACACGTTTAATAAATTAACATGTCTCTTAAGTATGTATGATAGCCCCAAAAACATTAAAAACATTTAAAGAAGTCGGGGACTAGAAACTCACCAGTTACTAAGTCTGAATCCTTGTCCTGCAACTTGTTCGTTCACGCTTGTAGCCCAAACCTGCCAAACATTTTATCACGAGATCAGAACACGCCTTAAGCATACGTCGAGTGATGTATAAAATATAATAAATAAATCTTGACACATGGTCTCGTCTGCTCGTCAATCCTTCCCCCAAAATCCCTAGTTTCATGAGTACACATTTGAGACTGTTCATGACCCATTTAGAACTTTAATACTCAAACCGGGTTCCATACATGCCATGCAAACCACACCCTTCTCATGAAAACCCTAGCATTCTCTTGTGAGTCGTAGCCTAGCCCATCCAAACACCACCGCGTGTCCCCGTGAGTCACCCGCACAACCACCACTCTGATCGGTTACCACCAAGTCAGTCTATCATGTCCCACCGTGCTCTACCACCGTGCACCACCATGCGCATCCCCTCCTTATTCTTCTCAGAAAAATTAACGGCAAGCATCATCACTACCACGCCCTTGTACTCCACCATTGTTGGTTCCAAGTTTAACCCTCTCCCTTCACGTTTCTCAGCTTCGCTCTACCTACTCAACCTTCACGTTGCTACAATGTGTGGAGAATCCCCTAATGCTCATGCAAGAATACACATCCACGCTTTTGTTCATATGTCCCAACATTAATGGTCACCACCTAAACCACCTTCTTGATCCAACCTTGAATACGTGAGCAAAACAATCCTTACACACCCTTAATAAATAGTTTCCCACACTAAAGCATTTAAACTTTAGATATTTCCATCCGGGTCCCCGCGTTTCAAAAATGGGCAATAAGGTCTCGACTTGCTAAATAACGAATACTCGGGTCCTTCTAGTTCCATTTCACATTTTTGGTCACTAACGGTTCACTACTCGGCCAATCGGGTCCTCTAACTCTCATGGATTCAAACTTTACTCGGTGATTAGAATCAACCATGTCCTCTATTAGGGCTTCGAGTTACCCATCAACCCGACCCGTTAGCTATTTTGTTTTTGGGATGTTACACTAACTCTACATATCACATTACTATCTTCAACATATCACATTAACACTATTTCACACACCATAAATATAACTCATTACTAGCATGCAAATTAACACATATATACGCATGCAAACACATACCTTATCCCCGCACCCTCATCAGGGTTACCCTAGTCAGGGCATTCAATTTACCCCGAGCTCATCGTTAACCTGTTAAATAAGTGTCACCTTTGGTGACTTCCCGAAGGACCTCATCCTTCACACTCATGTTTTTCATGCCATAACGACAATGAGGCAAACCCTACACATAAATATAAACACATAATATCACACATCATATACAAGACTCATTAACTACACCTGCACCTCACACACGACACTAGAACAACATATCCCACATGCAATCATAACCATTTAACTTTAAGCCTGACTTTCTCTAACCAACCCTTAACATGTCACACATTAATAACTCATCTCTCTAGCTCACACATTTCTATGAACACACCATAAACCCTACGACTCTTAAATAAGCAATTTACACTCAAAGCATATTGGGTTAGAACCCGAACCCTTAACACGATTAATTATATTCTTACCACGTGAATGTATGTACGATAGCCCCAAAACAGTAAAACATTTAAAAGAGGGGGATTAGAAACTCACTGGTTTGACGATTCCTGCAATCACTACAACGATTCCTTGTACGAACCCGAACATGTTAATGTACGACCACATAGTTAGTGACATCCTAAACATGTGTCGGCTGTATTTAAATATAACGACTCCGCTTGATCTGGGTTATCCTAAACCCGTTTGTAACCCACATGCATGTATGTTTACATGCCATGCAACGTGTTAGTCTCGTGGGTTACGAGTACCCGAGCCGAGACCCCATGCACGTCCAATACCCAACATGCAAACTCTACGTTCACCAAATCCTAACTGGGTGTCGCCCGATTCCATCCTCTTCCTCTTCCTTGTTCATCCCCGTGAACCACCACCATCACTGTATGCCACTGTCACGAACCACCGTTGTGTCTCGTCAACCGATCCTGTAGGATCGGTAAATACAAGATGGTTCTATTCTAGTTGAGATTGGTGGAAACAATCACAACTAAGCAATGTAAACAAGTAAACAAAAGAAGTACTGATAAATGTAATTTGTATTAAGCTTCAATGGTTACAAGATTATAAAGAACCCTCTAAGAAAGCACACGTGTACAATGAAACGATACACTACTTATATAGTAACTTAGAATTAAGACAGACCCTTGATTCTAAGGATCAGATCGAACACAAGCCGTTGATCTTGTATACTAGAAGCTATACTACATGTTAAGACAACAAATACTACAAAGGTTAACTTTACTCAAACGTCTTCTTAGGCATCATTGCTTGGATACTTGAAATGAGAGCGTTGTTGTCTTTTATTGTCTGCAACAGTAAGAATCTTTCTGCATGAGATGTGTCAGAGTTGCAGCAGAAAGTTGTCAGTGGTAAAGTTGATGCTTTTGCTATGCCAATCAGCAGCAACGTTTGATCTTCAGTAGATATGGCTATCCATAGCAAAGTTGGTGATCCGCATCAAGACACAACTATCCAAAGCTGCTGATGATTTGCCTATCAGCAGCATCAAGTGTTTGATGCCGCTGAGAAGCCTATCCGCAGCAACTCTGGTCTTCAACAGATAAGGATGTCCGCAGCATAGTTGTTCATCAGTAGGAGAACAACTATCCATAGCAAACAAGCTTATCCGCAGCAGCTTGTTGGTCAGCAGCAAAACTGTGGAGTCCGCAGCAGTTGTACTTAGAGAATTTTGTAGCCATCAATCTTTATATCTACAAACTCCCCCTAGACTGATGCTACCAAAACTATCTTAATGTTGTTCTTGCTGAAGCTTTTGCATGTTAGCAACTATCCTTGCCGCCTCATAGCCTCTAGGGTCCTTACTGGGATTGTCAAGAGGAAGCTTAGACCGAGACTTGATGTCCTTGCTTGGCATCTTTAAAAATGGCCTTTCTAGAACATCTCATTTGTTGACCTCTAATAGCTGTTATAGTGAATTCATCCTTCTCAGCATTGTAGGACCAACTAGTGAATGGAAAGTGGGATTAGAGAGGTTTAGCATCAATGACAACATCTTTGCTAGGGTTGAAGTGATGTTTGATCACTAGCAACAGATGTCTTCCACCTTCATTCTCATGCTCATGAGCTTCACCCAGCTCCATCATTCTTCTAAGATCAGAATCTGGGAGCTGCATTACCTCATCAACATATTTGTAGATTGGCCTTTTTACCTCTTCCATTAATCTTGATTGCTGTAGAACCAGATAACAATTTCTCTTGAATCTTCTGGTGTGGTAGTAGGTTTGGTTTTCTGCTTGGGAGGCTTTTGATGAGGAGGAGCTGGGTGTGAAGATTTGGACTCTTTTGGTGGAGAGGAGGGAGGTCTAGGAGTGAGAGTGGAAGGTTTTTGGATAGAGAAAGTAGTGGATGAGGGAGTAGACTTAGGTTTCTTTTGTTTTCTTTCATCTATTTGAGTGTTTACCCTTTTCTTTGAGCATGTCTTCCCCAATCTTTCTTCCTCTTCCTTCTTGACTTTGACATATAAGGCTTGCAGGTTCATGAAGCTCATGGGACCTAGCTTCTTTCCACTTTCTCCTCTAGCCTTTAGGAAGTCCATCGTGACCTTCCTTTCTTCATGGGTCCTAATGTTAAAAGCAATGGTCTTCTTGGTTTTCTGCTTGGCTTTTTCTTCTTCTTCTTCTTCAGCCCTTTTCTTATTTTCCAGTTGACCTTGCTGACCCATGAAAGCTCTGTAGCTTTCATTATTTGATAATTTCTCAAGGTAGTCTGCATCCTCACCTTGAGAAATCAGAGCTTCTATCCACTCCTCTCTCATTTATTTGGCTAGTTCAGAGTCAGTTATCCTGAACTTAGCCTCTTCTTTTCTTTTCTTTTCTCTTTCTTCTTCTTCTTTATTGAGTTGTTCCTACAGCTGAAGAGCTAGAGGTTCATCTTCTTGTAATTGTGTAGCTGCAGGAACTTTAACTTTCAGAGCATCCAGTTGCCTAACATGCACGTGGATCTGTTGTTCCCTGAGGAGAATGGCAACTTTTCTTTCTTGAATCTTTCTAAACTCTGCAATCTCCTCTTCTTCTCTTTCCTTTCTTCTCTTCTCTTTTTCTCTTTTCTCTTTCTTTAATCCTTCTTCTTTTGTCATGATGCCCCTCCCCTTGTCTTTGTTGGATGCCTCTGCTTCAGCTTCATGGATCACAACAGCAGATGTAAGAGATGCTGTTGGGATCTCAGCTTCAGCTTCATTGGCAAGTTGAGGAATAGACACAAAGGAAGGGACTGCTTCACTCTCTTCCTTTTCCCATTCACTCCCATGTATAGCTTTGAAAGCTTCTTTGACATTCTGAGTAGCTACTTTTCTTGACTCTACTGCTGCACTCAGTTTGACAGTTGGTGAGGAGGGAAGGGATAGATCTGAGTCAGAGTCATCCATTGCAAGCCATCCCTCCTTTTCAAGATAAGCTTGGATAATTTTGATCATTTCTTGACTTTCTAAAGAGTTGATGTTGCAGATGTGTGTCCTCTGCTCAAACACCTTATGTAGGAAGTCAGGATTGAGGAGCAGGATCTCTTGAATGTTGTTGATTTTGAAATATGATCCATCACATAAGAAGAACTGAAAGCCAGAGGAACCAGTGCTTGACCATCCTTGCACTTCCAGGCCCCTGACCATTTCATTGTAGAAGAATCTTCTCCAACATAAAACTTGTTCTTCTGTTAAAGCACTACTCCTTATCAAGTCAAATCTTGGAGCCAGTCTTTGTTCTGATGTTGTTGAAGACTCTGCATGGTGTTTAGGATAGGCCACCCTGTTTGCTTCTTCTAGAAACCATTCAAACCAGGGCAGATTATCCTCCATCAAGACATAGAACCTACTGATTGCAAGTTCTGATGAGAGATCTGAGGAAGTGTTGATGCAACTTGAGAAGTACAGTTCAAGAACTTGAAGTGGATTCAGTGCATTCCAGTTAAGCTCTTCTATTCCACCAAACTCCCGTCCAATCCAGAATCTCTTAAATAGACCATCATACCCCCAAGCTAGAATAGAGTCAAACTCTAGCTTATGTGCAGTCGGTGTGAATTGAGGGGCAATGGTCTGTCTAGATATATTTGCTGTAGCTGGAAGAATGCTGAATGACAAAGGTGTTTCTTCATCTTGACTTTCGTTCTTCAACACCTCATCAACAGCTCTGACAACTAACTTCCAATCCTCGGAGATATCTTCCTCTTCATCTACTGAGTCTGGCAAGTCATGGATTTGAACAAAAGCAGGTTTGAAGAGTGTGCTTTGACAGGCAGCCTGCTCTTGTATCCATTCATCAAGGTTGTCAGCATCATCTTTAGCGGTAACTATCTCCCCCTTTTTGGATGCATCAGTGTATATAATTTCATCTATTTGAGAGCCCACTGATACAAGGGAAGGAATAGTCACTGGAGGGCATTGATGGGCTTCATGAATAGAGACTTGGTGCCGTCGTTTGGACACTTCAGCCTCTAGCATTGCCACCCTGGCCGTCAATTCCATATTTTGAAGTTTCAGTCTGTCCTTATCCACAGTTGTGGAATCCTTGGAACTAGATGGGGCCTTGGGCCTAGCCTCTGCATCCCCATCACCCTGGTTTTCTTGGCACCTAGGATTCCTCTCAGTGAAGTGTGTTTCAAGAGAAACATCCTCACTGTGTGTTGCCATGGTTAGGGTCTTAGTGATGTTATCACTGTCCTCCTGGTCAAATGATGTACCAAGAGTAGTGATAGCCCTTTCCACATTCACTCTATCATCACTCCCAGAGTGAACCTTCTTGGGTGATGAACTTGGGCTAGGTACATTAGAAACCAAGTCAATCAATACCTCCAAAATAGTGGTAGTTGAAGAAGGTATATCATCTTGACTATGTGCCTTTGCACTTAAGTTCAGAGAAGAAAAATAATGGCAGGGCTCAGCAGGTTGCTCTATGGATCCGGGGTGTGATCCTGATCCTAATAGAGAAACTTCCAAGGAAGTCTCTCTAATGGTTTGGCTATCCCTTTTGATATTATCATCAGAATGTTGGGATTCTGAATGAAGGCTTTTATGTTGGGATTGGGCCTGTGAGACAAAAATAGAAGGAGTCTTGTTGCTCCTTTTTCTGTTATATTTTGCCTCAACTGGGCCCTGTGTTCCAGTTGGGCAGTGATAACATCCAAAATAGGTGTAAGTAGTTGGTGTGCCTGTGCATCCTTAATAGAATGCACAGGGGTTCGAACAGTGGAAGCAGTTTGTTGTTCAGGTTTTGAAGTGGAGGGTGTGGGATCAGTATCAGCTGGGATTGCTGAATTGTCACCCTGGGTACTTTGTATGTTCATCATTGTAGATAACAATGGAACATTGACCCCTCTTCTCATGCTTTGAAAAATATTATTTTTATGTCCCAGCATATGATAGATTCTTGCAGGTTTTGAAAGATCTTTTAGTTCATTGTTGAAAACGTCCTATAAGAATCTTGGGTACATATAGAATGCCTACTTTGTACCTTCTTGAAGGTTATATCTCAAACCTTGAAAGATAAGATGTGCAAAGTTGAAACCTTGGCCAGTGACCATAACGTGAATAGCAGAGGCGAGAGCAGAACTCACTTGATGCCATCCACTTCTCTTCTGGGATATGCATTGTAGAAGAGTGTGGCATAGAAACTTCCTTGGAGGGCCCATCAGTGCCTTTTCAATGGTATATTCGTTCTGATTTCCAATGTACCCTATGGATACAAAGGTCCTCGTATACTCTTCCCTAGTGTATGAAACGACGGCCCCTTCGTCCTGAAGCTTGAGATGTTTTCTGAGAGTAGCTTCAGTGATGATGATGTCTTTGCCATCTACCTTAGCTTGGATTTGGGGAATCCCCTGTTCGGTAGAGTAGACGGCGGTGCTCCAAAAGTCCTCTATATGAGGGATGTATATGGTAGGGTTGACAATTAGTGCAAAGTATATCTTAGATCGACAGAGAAAATCAATCATATCATCGAACCCTTCGGACTTCTTGCCTTTTACTAGGTATGCAGTGAGATTGTGGTAGGGTGAGAACTTATCATCGGGCTGGTTTATATCGACCTCTGCCATGGTCGTTGGGTTTGGAGGGAAGGAGGATGTTTTTGAAAGGTGGTTAAGTATGGAAAGCTTTGAATGCTGTGAATGCTTGAGAGAAAATGGTGAGAGTTGAATGTGAAGAGGTTAAAGAGAAATTTGATTTGTGTTATAACAGCAGAGGAGGGAAAAAGCAAAGTTTCTTGTAAAGTATAACCCATTCACTTTTCACGGTTACATCTGTAATACACTATAGCAGTCATGGTAAAGACTGAATGTACTTTTTATAGCGGGTAAAAGTTAATTTGGACATATTTTTACCCATCAGTAGCAAACTTGGTTGCTGCGGATGGTTAAGCCTATCCGCTGCAAACTTGGTTGCTGCGGATGGTTAAGTCCGTCAGCAGCAAACTCAATTGCTGCTGATGAATGCAATGGTCAGTAGCAAAAATGTTGCTGTTGACTGCCTTAAAGCTATCCGTAGGAAACTTGTTCCTACTGATAACTTAAAGCAGTCAGTGGCAAATTCTTTACTGCTGATGACTAAACCTGTCAGTAGCAAAAATGGTTGCTGCTGACTAATAACTTTTATTTACAACAAAAGATAGACACATTTATAAAACAATTTTTAGAGACAGATTTTAGTCAAAGTTCATCATACCAATTGATTCAACTAAATATCTAAATCTAGCTTTATCAAAAGGTTTTGTAAACAAATCAGCATATTGCTCATTGGTATGAACCTTGGTTAAAATAATTCTCTTTTTCTCAGCTTGATCTCTTATGAAGTGATACCTAATGTCAATGTGCTCTGTCTTGGAGTGCTGCACTCAATGGAGCCTATGATGATGCTTTGAGGGATAGAGGCTTGGATCTTGGCTTTCCATTGCTGAGGAGGAGGTTTTCCAGATCTCTTTGCTTTGTCAGCAACTGATGTTGCTTTGGCTGCGGACATGATTTGCTTGATCAGCAGCATATTTTGCTACTGAGGACTTTGGCTTATCAGCAGCAGATTTTGTTGCTGCTGAAGGTTTTACTTGAGCAGCAGCAGACTTGGTTGCTGCTGAAGGCTTTTCCTTTGGTTTCTTGGGCTTTACTTGATCAACATCATTTTTGCTTGCTGCTGATGGTTTAACAACAGATGTATGCCTATCCTTCTTTACCTTGTTAACAGAGGGTTTCTGTATAGAAGTTCTTTTGCTGATAGGCTTTTGTTTAGGAGAAGATTGATGAAGGATCTGATTGAAGGTATTAAATTCACAATTTGCAGCAAAGTGGTCTGATTCACCACAGATGATGCAAGATTGTTGATGTTTTGGCAGCTGCTTCCTTGGTGGGGAGAGAGAGTTTCTGAAATGAGTTGCCTTAGCTTCAAAGCTTCTTACCTTTTTGTTTTTGTTCGTCTTCTCAAAAACATGTTGCTTGAGGTTTCTTTGTTGCTTGAGGTTTCTTTGTTGCTGAAGGTAGTAGAAGCAAATGCTGGTAGTATGGTTTTATTTGCCACAGACAAAGCAAGATTTAGCCCATTTGTCCCTTTGAAAGTACATATAGTCCCTTTTCTTGAATAAGTCTTTGAAATTCCATGTATGGGCTTTGTTGTGCTCAAAGGTGGCTTCATCCAATTGTGACATCCGACTATTTGGAGCTAACTCCGTTAAACCTAAATTCTACTACCTCTTAACTTCGTTAGCTAATTACAAACCACAAGAACCAAATTTGTCATTATTCAAACTCATATACACATAAACTACAAGGACTAGTTGTGAAATTAACTCAAAACCGATTGTTTGACTTTTTAAAGTCAAAATCGAGTCCCTTTGATCCAATTCAATCCGTAACCCCACATGATTGTCCAAATTCGTAACAGAAACTCACTGTAATGATAATGTCGATCATTATTAAAGCAATTAACACTGTCTTTAATCCGAATTAAACCCAATAATGAGTAGTAAAGCCATAACATCGACCATCGTCTCTATTGCGCACAAATCCGACCATGTCAATCATTATTCTCTCAAATTGAAGACAGACGAAAGAGAGTTGTGCTAGAAACAGACGAAAGCCATTAGAATTCCAAATTGGAGACCGAGCCTTGTTAAAGGTCTCACTAAACATAACCATAAATACATCAGACCGCTTGATATACGGGCTAGGGTTGGCCCAGTAACCTACAAGCTTACGTTGTCACAGGGAACTAAGCAATAAACACGATGTATTTCATGTGTCAAATCTCAAGAAGTGTTTATTAGACGAAACGTTAATCATATCGTCTGGTGAGATTCATATAGGTGACAAACCACACCTTGTTTAGGAACCTATTGAAACCACTGGCTAAAAAGTCCAGGGGACAGGGCGTAACTGTATTGAATTGGCTAAGGTATGTTAGAACTCGGAGCATGACCCTAAGGATACATGGGAACACGAAGATGAAATTAAAATCGAGTACTAGTCCATGTTCACGAATACACTGATTCAAGTTAACATCAACTGAATTTCGGGACGAAATTCTTTTTAAATGTGACACACAGTATTTCAGGTCAACATAAATATTCATAATGGCACGTTCATATTTTATAGTTGTTAGAAATATTATCTTTGACATGGTATTGTCAGGAGACTAGCAAAGAAACCCGTGTCAAATTTTAGTAATTTTAGGAATTACTAGAAAATATACAATTATAACCCGCAATGTACGTTGGTTGGTGATTAACAAGATTTTTACAAATAAAGTCTAGAAACACGTCTTAATACAAAAACATATGTATTGGTGACTAAAACTTTAAAAGTTGACATAAAAATGTTTATTACATGGCTCTAAGTTATTTTTATGTGTAAACATGTATGATTTAGTTAAAATAATAACCATGTCGGATTTAACTAATAAACTATTAAAACTAGTCAAGGTGCACAAAATATATGGTTTCTAATCTTAAAAGTTCCTACACCGAGTATTATATCACAGGATCAGCTACCGGGTTTACACCACCTAGGAACCGACCTAACTAGGACTTGGACTTCAACTAAGTGTTTGGACAAGACTCAACCCCCCACCCCTCTATCCCTTTTGCTTCCTCTAGTGGGTTACAAATCACATCACACCAATCCATCATCATCACACTTTCATCAACACTCCACTCAAGGAGTCTAATCATCATGATTAAGTGGTTGTTCATGTGTGCACTCAAGATCCAAGTATATATATGTGGTCGCATCTATGAATAATAGTATACATGGTTTGAGCAATTTTCATAAAACTAGTCTTGGATTAGTAAACTATGACTTATAGTGTCATTTAAGGGCGTAAATCGAATAAATCATTGTTTACAGTACTAACCAGGATTTATGCCACTAATAGCCTAATTACCTAGCAACAACTAATACCTACCTAGATAACTACCCAAACCACCCACCCAACCACCACTTACGGCCTAGATGGCCTAGTGGGGTCACCCCACATCTCAAATCTTCCATTACTTGATTTGATGTTGCAAGAACATGCCCCTTTCATCCATTTACACACTCCAAAGTCTCATCTTCATGATGTGGTAAGAACTAGCCATATTCAATCAACCAAAATCCCACTCAAAATCCCATCATCATCATTATGGTATGGAAACTTGTTCTTTCAACCATGATAACACTCAACCATAATATATATATATATATATATATATATATACCACTCAACCTAATACAATATCACTTTCCAACTCTCCATCTATCTCTCTCTAGCTCTCGGCATACACTAAACACACACACACACACTAGTTTTGAATAACCTACTAGAAATTCAAGAAGAAATAACCCTTTATCCCCCTCTTTCTCTCGGTTTTAACCAGCCCCAAAACCAAAAGAATACCCAAAAATCCCGTAACTCAGCTTCTGCCAGATTTTTGGCCAACTTTGCAAGACCATAGCTCCTTCGTTAATTGGCCAAATCGGTCCATTCTTCTTCTAGAATGAAGCTCCATGTTAAGAAGGAAGAACACAAGTGGAATCACTCGAATCCATGAAGCACTCGACCTCTAAACAGCCGGTGCAAGAAGGCTGCTCAGTGCAGGTCGAATCTGGACACCTCTTTTCATTTTCCTGTTTTGAGGTACCTACACAACTCCAAATCTAGTAATTCTTTTTCACATCTCCTCTGGTTTCAATAAACTTGATTTTAGAAGAAAACCCAAAGTCATTTGGTCTTTTAAAACCATCTAAAAGTCTATTCGAAGTACGCCTAAAAATCTGAGTTTTCAAGAACAAAATAAAACATAAAAGTCTTGATGAGTTTTGGCTTTATTTCTTCATGAGTCATGTTTGAATACATATATTTATACACGTACATGTTCATGCATAAAATACCAAACTAGAAGGACCATGGACAAGACAAGGACACATCAAATATAAACTACATATACATATACTATCACATAAAATAACACTTGGATGATGGTGTTCTTCATAAACCCTTCATTCCATTCATGTGTTATGTTGAAGGATACATGTTCGTGAAGTTATATGATCATGTGTGACTTACTTGACAAGACCCGAGGTAGTGTCCTATGATTCAAGAACACATACGAACGATTATCATCAACATATGAACGTGAAAGGTGTTACTAAAAATATATGTTTATGGATAAAATTTGTGATATATATGTGTTGGTGTACGATTTTGGTTAGATCATGGAAATGTTCTAGGAATTAAAGATTAGTATCCTAATATGAACATTTGATATATGTACATGGAACATATGAAGAGATTCGGTTAAAAATAAGTAATCACATGACATCGTGGAACATAAGTGAATATATTTTAAGTTGCTACAAAAATAATATTTATTTTTGGTACACTTAATAAGTCACAAATAGGGAAACATATTATTTTGTTGGAAAATATGTAAGCGTCTAGACTGGAATAATAATAACCAATGAGTCGTAAATGAAAACCCTATTTTTACTAAACAAAGGCGTACTTAATGGGATTCGTTAAGTACGATGAACAAGTTACGTATAAGACGGGTAGTCTTAACACATTAGTACCCTTGTGTGATTAGGGTACGGATAGACAGGAACTCTTAGCGCACTGTTATTTGCTAGGATTTCATCGGACACAAAGTGAGTTTACGGCCCCCTTTCGCTTTTTAAAGTTTTGTAAAGTGCGGGGGAGAAACATACTTACATTAAGTATTACAGTATTGTTTAATATATGTCGAAACATTGTTGTTTTATACGATTGGGAAAGCATTGCAAACATTTTTATATGATAACAAGGAAACAAGACACTAACACTATGTTATACATGGTGAACAATATAGCGTTTAAAGTCCCCGGAATAAATACTTAGTAACCATTACCTATGGACTTTGCCCGGGATTCTATGGATAGTACTATTGTAACATCCCAAAAATAGTAAATAAATAAATAATAACACGATCGAGATTTTTATTGTCAAAGAAACGAAAGAAAAATGGATGGGCTTGGGTTCGGCTCGAACGGGCCGAAGGAAGCCCAGGTATATAAGGGACAAGGGCTGCCACAATCTCATTTTTCCACCACTTGCAAGTTCTAGAGAGAGAAAGGGGAGCTCGGGTCTAGAGAGAGAAAGAGACGGATCGACTCGGGAATTCAGGAGAACGTTGCTACCGTGCTCGTGATCATCTTCTCTGAATCATAACTCCAATCCAGGTAAGCGTTCGATCATAATCTGAGTTTTTATGATTATTTTAGGATTTTCGGTTTTAGCTAAACAGGTGATGTTTTTATGGATGAAACCTGATATTAAGCTTAGAACTAGCATCTAGAATGAAAACCACACCTTTTGATCAAAGAAAATTGTAAGATTAGCATGATCGGATTAACATGCAAGAATTTCGGATTTTTGGTCCAGGGACCAGGTATTGCCTACTTACCAAGTACGCAAGAAGGGCTTCCTGCATACTTACCAAGTACGCAGGAGGAAGATCCTGCGTACTTACCAAGTACGCAAGAAGGATCCTCTGCGCACTTGTCAAGTGCGCATGAGTAAGGTCCTGCGCACTTAGCAAGTGCGCAGGCAACAGACAGCAGGCAGCAGGCTGGTTAAGTAAAGTCAGTAAGTTTAGAATGATTTAACCATTAGAGTCGGGGTTGGGTCTAATGTATAATTAACTACCTAATCCAGATCGGAAATGACGTTGTTGGACCTTTGTTTAGGACAACCTAGAGAAGCTTATCAGGTGAGTTCTATGTGCCCCCTTCTATGTTATGTGCAAACCTTATTAAATGTTTTGGGGCTGAAATGTATACACTAAATGAATAAATGATATGAATGCTAATGTGATCATACGAGATGTACTAATATATATGTTATATACATATATATATGAGAATGAATTATAAACAAAGAATGAAACGTATGTTTACAAAGAATGAAGGAAAGAATGGCATAACGTAAATAAATGAAATCTTGCTTTATAATTATTTATATTGCATGTTATGAATATATGTATACGTTATGGACGGAAACGAAGCTAACGGCTACTTCTGTAGACGGACGACCACGTGACTATTTTGCAACCGGGAAAGAAACGTTCCTTCGCAAGCTAGGACGTATAAAAAGCATAAAAGGGCAGTCGAAGTAAATGCTAATATAGTATAACGGTTGCATAAACAATAGTTCGCGTGGGAAACGGATGCCTTATGGCAGACGGGCGAATATGACGGACTACGACGGTAGGACGGGTAAGACGGACGGCCGAAGGTTGGCCGGACCAAAGTTAAGGCGGACGGTTTCTAGGACCGGACGAGTAAAAGGGCTACGACGGTAGCTCAAGGGCGTATGTCTTTGTGATATACGTACCGTAAGATGGGTTGATCACCCTTATGTGTATGACCAATGAATGTTAAGGAAAGAAAAGGTGAATACTTATCTATGTAATCACATAAGAATAAAGAAAGAAAAGGTGAATACATACATATGTAGTCACATAAGAATAAAGAAAGAAAAGGTGAATACATACCTATGTAGTCACATAAGAATAAAGAAAGAAAAGTAAAAGCTATGAATACGTATTTGTAGAAATGTATGTATATAATTATGTATACTTATAAAGAAAAGAATGATCATACTTAATAGTTTTAAACTAGAACTCACCAACGTTAGCTGACTTTTAGTATACATTTCAGGTAAAGGAAGAAAAGATCGTGCGAAGGCGTGAAGGTTACCCGGCACAAGACTGACATCCCCTATTTATATATGTTAAGACAAATGTTATGTACTTAATTTTAAAAGACTTCCGCTGTTATGTCATGTCATGTTACGTTATGTAATGAATGAATTCGAATGTTTTAAATTTAAGCTAAGTGATTATGACTATGTTTATGAGTAAATCCAACAAGTGAGGTCACCCGGGTTTGGGGCCTTACAACTATTGGGGGTGACGCTCCCGGTTATGGTTAGTCGCGCTAACCAGGGGTCTAAATGGCCGAATGACCGCATATTATCTTACTCGCAGAAAGGCGAGGAGGGGCATTAAATTGTTGGGGTTTGGTTACGGTTTCATGTATGGACATAGGTATTTGTAAGCCTAGCTAGCTTACGAATGGATCAATAACACTTGTTTCGTTTATCATATGCATTTAGAATTATTTGTACTTATTTATGATGGTAATGTCATCGACAATGTTTTCGGGTAAAACTACTTATCTTATGACGGTTAAGTCATGGACATGTTTTCAAAGGAAAACTACTTATTTTATGACGGTTAAGTCATGGATACGTTTTCGGGTGAAAACTACTTATCATATGACGATTAAGTCATGGGTATGTTTTCAAAGGAAAACTACTTATTTTATGACGATTAAGTCATGGGCATGTTTTCAAAGGAAAACTACTTATTTTATGACGGTTAAGTCATGGACATGTTTTCAAAGGAAAACTACTTATTTTATGACGGTTAAGTCGTTTATACGTTCTCGGGGAAAACTAACTGTACTAAATTAACAAATTCTTTGAAGTCACCAACCTTTGTGTTGACACTTTCAAGTATGTTTCTTAGGTAACCTTTAGCCATGGAGCGGTTGGAATAGGCTAGCTATGTTGGAACAATTCCTAGTAACCGGACGAGCATAGATTATCAAGTCTCAAGTTGACCATTGAACTAGAGGGACTTAGATCATTGTATTTATTTAGTTTTAGTAATCGTATATGTAATCAAGTATTAGAAATCACTATTACAGCTTTCGCTATCGTGTAATGAACCAATCGTTGCAACCTGTATTTATTTATTAAGTAAATAAATTTGGGGGTGTAACAAACTCGTTCCGCCCGGACACCTCTCAACCTAGCTCCTAAAGTTCCACCTACAAATGAAGACAAGTCTTCTATTGATAGGGTCAGGAACATTACCTGCGTACTTTGCAAGTACACGCAGGTGATTGGTCTTGCGTACTTGACAAGTACGCAAGGCAAAATCCCTGCGTACTTACTAAATACGCGGGACCAGTCTGGTGTGCAGGCTAAGTATTCAGGAACACCCTCCTTCGTACTAGCCTCCTACACTGATACATAGAAATTTATCTATAGTTACAAAAACATGCTTCTACAGAAAATATATATACTTCCGGCCAAAAAAACTCTTCTTTTTTTTTACAGATGATAGTCCATGCGTACTTAGTAAATACGAACATAAAGAGTGTTCCTGCGTATTTAGTAAGTTCACAAACCCAAGTGTGAATGCGTAATTGTAAGTGCGAGGAGGCAAATACCCTTGCGTACTTAGTAAGTACGCAGGGCATCTCCTCATGCGTACTTAGTAAGTACGTAGGGCTAACCTATGCGTATTTAGTAAGTACCCAGAAAAGGTGTTTTTGCGTACTTAGCGTAAAGTAGCAGCGTTCTTGGCTGATCTTGGAGAGAATGCTCGAAAAGTGTTGGATCTGAGAAATTGATGCTTCCAAAAGCTTAGAAATTATCATCTAACAAACCCTTTGCCTTCCAAACACCAAATGAAACGATAACAAACTCGGATTTAACGATTTTTGCAAGAAAACGTAAGAACTCGTATGAACTCAGATCTCCTCCAAAAAACCCAAAACCCGAAACTGGAACACAAATCGACGAGCACCGAGGCTCTGATACCACTTGTAGGTTCCGGGAGCCTCGTCGCGCAGTGGGAATACACAGATTTGTTCTGTGATTTGTGTGGGAACCAAGAAAACTAGACGGAGAAACACATTAAGAAAAGACAACAGAATCAAACGATACGTAATCCATAACAAAGAAATCATCCCGTATTAAAGACAACATACCGAAGGAGTACACATCTCTCATCTCCGCTCACGGTCCAGGGGCGGGAGAGCTCGTCCCGCTCGGACATCTTTCAACCTAGTTCCTGAAATTCCCCCTATAAATGAAGACAAGTCTTCTATTTATATGGGCAAGAACATTACCTGCGTACTTAGCAAGTACACATGTGATTGGTCTTGCGTACTTGACAAGTACGCAGGGAAAAAGCCTTGCGTACTTACTAAGTACGCGGGACCAATCTGGTGTGCAGGCTAAGTATTCACGAACACCCTCCTTTGTACTAGCCTCGTATACTGATACATAGCATTTTATCAATAGTTACAAAAACATGCTTCTACAGAAAATATATATACCTCCCGCTAAAAATCTCTCTTTTTTATCCCAGATGATAGTCCATGTGTACTTATTCAATACGCACATAAAGGGTTTTCCTGCATATGTAGTAAGTTTGCAAAGCCAAGTGTGCATGCGTACGTGTAATTGCGTAGAGGCAGATACCCTTGCGTACTTAGTAAGTACGCAGGGCGTCTCCTCATGCGTACTTAGTAAATATGCAGGGCTAACCAGAAAAGGTGTTTTTGCGTACTTAGCATAAAGTAGCAGCGTTCTTGACTGATCTTGAGGAGAATGCTCGAAAAGTGTTGGATTTGAGAAATTGATGCTTCCAAAGGCTTAGAAATCATCACCTAACAAACCCTTAGCCTTCCAAACATCAAATGAAACGATAACAAACTCGGATTTAAGGATTTTTTCAAGAAAAAGTAAGACCTCGTATGAACTCAGATCTGCTCCAAAAAAACCAAAACCCTAAACTGGAACACAACTCAATGAACACCGAGGCTCTGATGCCACTTGTAGGTCCAGGGAGCTTCGTCGCGCAACGGAAATACACAGATCTGTTCTGTGATTTGTATGGGAACCAAGAAAACGAGACAGAGAAACACATAGAGAAAAGAAAACAGAATCAAATAATACATAATGCATAACAAAGAAATCATCCCGTATTACAGACAACATACCGAAGGAGTACACATCTCTCATCTACGCTCACGGTCCAGGGGCAGGAGAACTCGTCCCGCCCGGACACCTCTCAACCTAGTTCCTGAAGTTCCACCAACAAATGAAGACAAGTCTTCTATTTATAGGGGCAGGAACAATACCTGCGTACTTAGCAAGTACGCATGTGATTGGTCTTGCGTACCTGAGAAGTACGCAGGGCAAAAGCCTTGCTTACTTACTAAGTACGCGGGACCAATCTGGTGTGCAAACAAAGTATTCAGGAACACCCTCCTTTGTACTAGCCTCGTACATCGATACATAGAATTTTATCTATAGTTACAAAAACATGCTTCCACAGAAAATATATATACCTCCCGCCATAAATCTCTCTTTTTTTTATCCCAGATGATAGTCTATGCGTACTTAGTAAATACGCACATAAAGGGTGTTCCTGTGTTTTTAGAAAGTTCACAAAGCCAAGTATGCATGCGTACGTGTAAGTGCGCAGAGGCAAATACCCTTGCGTACTTAGTAAGTACGCAGAAAATGTGTTTTTGCGTACTTAGCATAAAGTAGCAGAGTTCTTGAATTATATTGAGGGGAATGCTCGAAAAGTGTTTGATCTGAGAAATTGATGCTTCCAAAAGCTTAGAAATCATTAACTAACAAACCCTTATGTGACACGCAGCATTTCAGGTCAATATCCATATTACATAAATGCACGTTCATACTTATTATTTCCTGATATTTTATTTTGACTAAGTAAAGTCAAGAAGTCTAGCAAAGGAGTTTATTCCAAGTCTAGTAAATCTTAAAGAATTACTAGAAAAAGTAAGCAGTATAACCCGACTTAGTACGAACGTTAATGGTTAAATAAAATAACCAGAAAAATATATATATATATATATATATATATATATATATTCCACAAAATTTACGTTGAACTAAGATTTTAATATTCTCTTCAACAAGCCATAAGCTGGTTAAAATTATAATACCGTGAAGAATCTAAACCGAATTAAATTACCCCTTTAAAACTCTAATTGATACTAATACCATTAATAAATTAACACTTAAATCTAATTATTTGATTTAATTAACTCTAAACCCAATCATCATATCGGCAGAGACAAGTGGGTTTTCCCCCTCAATTTCCTTGACTTTCTCGACCACACTTCAGAGAATGACCATACCTCATGCCTTCGAATTTGAGTAAAACCATACCTCCTCAGTCAAAATCTCACAATTCCTTTCATCACTCTCATTTTCTTACGGCAATCTTCCCAATTCTCTACAAGTCGAAGTCAAGTTTTAAGGAGAAATCTACCATAATTTGGTGTTCTAAGAAGAATTTCAAGTGTTCCTGAAGAGAGTTTAGCAAAAGATTCAAGAACATTTCTCTGTTTCTCTCAAAAATCACCATCTCTGTTCAGAGGTAAAAACTCGATACCATCCATATTATTGCTTTAAAACCGTAGCTACACATACAAATCGTTCAAACGCAAGTAAGATAACAAGAAAAGTGTGTCAAATTCAAGATTAAAACATAAAAATATACAGGACTGATTCTGTCAATCAAAATTTCAGTAATCGAAACTAGGAGTTTCGATACCTGTGTACAATCGAAACTAGGACTTTCGATACCTGTGTACAATCGAAACTAGGAGTTTCGATACCTGCGTACAATCAAAACTAGGAGTTTCGATACCTATTTCCCAATCGAAACTAGGTAGTTTCGATACAAATTCTGCCAATGGAAACTAGGTAGTTTCGATACCCAACTTACTCAATCGAAACTAAGTAGTTTCGACATCTGTTCTGTTCAATCGAAACTAAGAAAGTTTCGATACCTGTTCATCAGCCCCATGGAGCAGTAACTTAGAACTATTTTATAACGAAACAAGTGTTGAAAAACTAAAAAAATATTTAAACAAAAGTAATCAGATCTGCTAAGTCGAGTGAACAACTTGCGTTTAAGACGGGTAGTCTTAACGTGTATGTTATCCTTGTGTAATTAGGATACGTATAGGCAAGTCAGCTGTTATCCAAATATTTTCTAGCATTCATACTGTCGAGGTGAGTTTCACTAATCCCCCTTTTTCTAAAGTTTTGAAATGATTTGGGGTGGAAACATACTTGTAAAAGACTATTTTATGTAAATGAATTGAACTAATGATCTGACCGTATGTGTGTATTGAGGGAAAAGTAAAGCGCTTAAAGTCCTCTGAATAAATTAGTAACCATTAGCTATGGATTTAGCCCGGGATTATATGAATAGTACTATTGGGGGTGACGCCTCCGGTCATGGTTAGTCGCGCTAACCAGGGGTCCAAATGGCCGAATGACCGCATATTGTCTTACTCGCAGAAAGGCGAGGGGAGGCACAGAATGTTGAGGTTTGGTTACGGTCTCGTACATTACATACTATTTTGTATTCCTTGCAAGCTTACAAATGGCGTCAATAGATCGGATTAGAATTCATATTCATTGGTAATACATACAAAAGAGTTCTGATCAGGCTAAAGTGATCAGGTTTTAAACAAAAGAGTTCTGATCTGGCTAAAGTGATCAGGTTTTAAACAAAAGGGTTCTGATCAGGTTAAAGTGATCAGGTTTTAAACAAAAGAGTTCTGATCAGGTTAAAGTGATCAGGTTTTAAAGAAAAGAGTTCTGATCAGGCTAAAGTGATCAGGTTTTAAATAAAAGAGTTCTGATCAGGCTAAAGTGATCAGGTTTTAAACAAAAGAGTTCTGATCAGGCTAAAGTGATCAGGTTTTAAACAAAAGAGTTCTGATCAGGCTAAAGTGATCAGGTTTTAAACAAAAGAGTTCTGATCAGGTTAAAGTGATCAGGTTTTAAAGAAAAGAGTTCTGATCAGGCTAAAGTGATCAGGTTTTAAAGAAAAGAGTTCTGATCAGGTTAAAGTGATCAGGTTTAAACAAAAGAGTTCTGATCAGGTTAAAGTGATCAGGTTTAACAAGGAGTTTTGATCGGAAAATGATCAGATTTAAACATTGGGTTTATGATAACTCTTTATAATAACTTGTGAACTCACCAACCACGTGTTGACAGTTTTAAGTATGTTTTCAGGAAATTGAACGTGGCCATCAGGTTAGCAATGTAGGATACATGCATGCACGTGGATACGGCTTTTGGGAGGATTTCTCTTGTGTAACTCATGGTCTTGAGTCATATTTGCGAAATCTTAAACTTTTGTAAACTCAAGTTAATATTTTATGATGTAAATATTTTAAACTCGATTATGTATCCAATTACGTGTATGTGTTTGCGGTAATCATATGCTTTGGAAACAAGTGAACGTCGCGCCACGCGTTTCCGCCTTGGCGGGGTGTGACAGAACTTGGTATCAGAGCCATTGATTATAGCGAACTAGGTGTCTAAAATGGAACCTAGTCTATAATTTGAATGACTCACTAAAATGTTTTCATTGTATTAGCATTGCATAACCAGTCATCATGTCATGTGGATATTGTAGTCACAAGCATGTCATCACATTCACACTCTGACCCTGTCGCTGACCCTGAATCCAATAAGGAACTTTCCGCCACACGCCCCAAAAATTGAGTACAAGTTCGCAGCTCCACACCACCCAATGTCGCCCTGGGAGAACCGCCTATCGTCTACCGAAAGAAAAGCGGAGGACCAGTTATGGTAAAGAGTGCTAGGAAGAAAGTTCGATTCCCACGCAAAAGGACACTAGCAGCCCGTGACCCGGAAGACTTGGAGACCGATGAGGAACCACCTAGGCAACGACCCTGTTACCACCCTACAGTGGGGACTATCCGTTGGATGCCCCGTACTCTGGCACGATGGAGGGAGATGGAGAGCATTCCCTCTACCTTTGAGCTCGGAGAGTCCTCCAACTCCCCAACACCCCTACCCCACACTGGGGAAGCCATGGAACTCACAGTGCCTACATTAGTAGCACGTGTTCATACGCACGAAGGGCGTCTTGATGATCTCCTAGATGATATTGGGGCACATGGGGATGCAGCCATGCGCTTACGTCAAAGGCTCGGATCTCGAGTACAGACTTTGGAGGATAGTGTGACACCTGCGAAATTCAAGAATCTAAAACCTAGTAGTTTGGCTAAGCCCAACTAGGCCCAATAAGGCCCGATAGGTAAACTAAATTCCGAACTTTACTTGACGGATCATAGTACGATTTGAGATAACATACGAAGAGCACATGGTGTTTATATGCCCTGTTTGGAGTACAATTGAATTAGTTAACACGTTCAAGATTTGAAACTGGCACACGACGCAACATCAAATTTCTAACATTAGATATTAATAATAATTATTAATATACATCCGAACGATTAATTTAAAAACATTTACGCGTGAGTTATACGGCGTGGAACACGCGACTACAAATTAATACCGTGGTGGACACCACTCGGTTATCCGTGAATATGGATAAATAAATAAAATATAAATTATTTACTTTAAATATCAACCTTTATCGATTTACTATTGCTAACACTTATGAAATAACGATTTCGTCCGGAGTGCAAAACAGTTAAAGAAGCGAGCGCGTTAGATACGCGCACAGGCGCGTACCGGCCAGGACAACAAACAAATAGGAAACTACATACATAAAATATTTAAGTAATATATATAGATACCAATAATAGCGTTACATGATATTTTTTTTTAGGAACTTGAAATAAATTATGGGGTACGAAAACATAGTAATACTTCGGGTTGAGATGCGGTGTCTACCTACTCGTGTACTACGGGAAACCCTAAGTATATAAGGAAGAGAGGCCCCTTATTCCCTGATTTGGATCAAACACACACTATGTGTGTGCTTAGAAAGAAAATCGGGAAGCAGGGAGAGAAAAGGAGGAGCCGGCCACTTCCGGCAGCCCTCCGGCGAGCATCACGACGAGAAACGGTGAATGGTGACAAGCTTTCAACAGGGACACGACAGATCAGCCCCCTGACGGAAATAGACGGCAGCACACAGCGGGGCACGACGGCGGCGCTGGGCTCCCGGTGAGTGGCGGCAAGTGCACCACACCCTCCCGATCTACTCGACGTTGTGAGTCTAGTGGTGGCGATGGCTTTCGTCAACTCGCAACGGGGGAGTAGAAAATCTGCGTCAAAGGTAGGTGGCGGCTAGGGTTTCGCAGCGCAAAACCTTTTCAGGCGAGCTCCAACGACGGCGGCTCGGCCATTGCGGCATCCCCGTCTTTCCGGTAAAAGGGAATAAGCTACGTGGTCAGATCTGAAGGTCCCGACCACTCCTTTTTTCTGGAAACCCGATTTTCCGGCGACAGATCTTGGGTTCCGACGAGTTTCGGTTTTCCGGTGAGTTCCTATTCCATTTTCTTGCCATTCAAGTTTAGATCTACCCATGTTTAGTGTTAAATGTTTCTTTGGAATGATTCCGGCGAACAGAAGCGTTTCCCGCCGACACCGGCGGGCCCCACTTGACCGGATTCGTGTTGTTGAAGTTCTAAGGTCCCGATCTACAAAGTCTTGAGGTTAGTCTTGAGTTTAAGCGTAACCTTTGGTAAACGGGTTATTTTCCATTTAGATCCGTAAAAATACATTATAGATTTAGCGTTTGTGGTGGCCGGGTTTCATTCCCGAGTATAAAATGTGTGTTTTGGACAGGAAAACGATGTCACGATCCCTGGTCAAACGTAGTCAACTCTGGTCAAACTCAGTCAACGAAACTCAAACATGGTCGATACATGAAACGGGAGGTTTAGGATGTGTCGGTTCGTAAATGGGGGCTCCCGAAGGGTATAAAACGTGCACTAAAATATTATATTTATCTACGCGAAAATAAACGCGCGTGCGGTTAAACCCGTTGAGCTCTAAACGGTTTTTTTTAACGAGAAGTAAATGTTAATCTAACGATAAATAATAACGAGTCGTATTAACGTGTTGTCGGCGAGAGAACTTCGAGTGAACATATATATATATATATTGATATTTGTTAGACGAGAGCTATAAACGTGACCGCGTAATTAGTAAAACGAGTACTTTAAAACGACAAATAAATAAAACGTATGCATAATATATATTACGTTGATAAATGATTACTTACATTAAGGCTATGATATAAAAACAGTCAGGAACGAATATATAATTATTAATATAATTAAACGTGAAAGTATATTCGTAAATGTATAATTGAATAAACGAGAATTTTAAATACGATTGACGAACGATATGTAATATTATTAAATATTGTTACCAGAACGTGAAAACAAATATGTTATATTTGTAATATGAAACCTGTTATACCAAATAAATATTATTGGACGATTTTAACTTTAAATGTCTTGTATAAATATAAATACAAATATATTTTCAAGGTTGTGAATATACATTAATACATATAAGTATGTATAATATTATGAATCTGAATATATTATAAAAACCTTGAGATAGTTATACTAAAGCATAGGGTTGCATACATTCTGTTAAAGGACGCACGAACGTGAATTATTATTATTATTATTAATTATACGTGCACATAGCTTTATACGATCGTGTCCTCGACAAACTAAATTTTTTTAATATAATTACTGAAACATATTCGAGTTAAGAATCCCGATTCGATCCAAGTAACTAATACTACCTATCGTTAAACGGACATCATACATTGAACCGGTCGCATCTTCAAGAATTAATAGAGCTCAACCGCACACGTGATAATTAGACGCGAGTTTAGACTTACTTTATAATATTAGGGTTTGTCCATAAAGCTCTTTAAGCATCAACAGGTATCGTAGAATTCGAGTAGGACATTATACCGTTACCATCATATCAGGTGGACAATGGATTCCATTCCTATCAGGAGGATATTATTGTTCATAACACATTTTCAGGTGAGTTTCACGACCCCCTTTTAGCTTTTTATTGTTTTGTAAACATCGGGGGGGAAACATGCTTATACGACATATTTGAAAGAATGAAACATATTTGTTTACACTCTGGATAACATGAACATTTTGGTTTAACTCCTTGTGAGTTTCACGACCCCCTTTTAGCTTTTTAATGTTTTGTAAACATCGGGGGGGAAACATGCTTATACGACATATTTGAAAGAATGAAACATATTTGTTTACACTCTGGATAACATGAACATTTTGGTTTAACTCCTTGTGAGTTTCACGACCCGCTTTTAGCTTTTTAATGTTTTGTAAACATCGGGGGGGGGGGGGGAACATGCTTATACGACATATTTGAAAGAATGAAACATATTTGTTTACACTCTGGATAACATGAACATTTTGGTTTAACTCCTTGTGAGTTTCACGACCCCCTTTTAGCTTTTTAATGTTTTGTAAACATCGGGGGGGGGGGGGGGGAACATGCTTATACGGCATATTTGAAAGAATGAAACATATTTGTTTACACTCTGGATAACATGAACATTTTGGTTTAACTCCTTGTGAGTTTCACAACCCCTTTTAGTTTTTTAATGTTTTGTAAACATCGGGGGGGAAACATGCTTATACGACATATTTCAAAGAATGAAACATATTTGTTTACACTCTGGATAACATGAACATTTTGGTTTAACTCCTTGTGAGTTTCACGACCCCCTTTTAGCTTTTTAATGTTTTGTAAACATCGGGGGGGAAACATGCTTATACGACATATTTGAAAGAATGAAACATATTTGTTTACACTCTGGATAACATGAACATTTTGGTTTAACTCCTTGTGAGTTTCACGACCCCCTTTTAGCTTTTTTAATGTTTTGTAAACATCGGGGGGGAAACATGTTTATACGACATATTTGAAAGAATGAAACATATTTGTTTACACTCTGGATAACATGAACATTTTGGTTTAACTCCTTGTGAGTTTCACAACCCCTTTTAGTTTTTAATGTTTTATAAACATCGGGGGAGAAACATGCTTATACGACATATTTGAAAGAATGAAACATATTTGTTTACACTATGGATAACATGAACATGTTGGTTTAACTCCTTGTGAGTTTCACGGCCCCTTTTTACTGTTTTCTATATTTAGGGGAAAAACATGTTAAATTCAAATGGTATGATAACTAGAAAACGAGAAACAAGATATGATTCACTTGTGTGCATGAGTTAACACATAAAGGTCCTCGGTATTTCGAACTATAACCATTAGCTGTGGACTTAGCCGTAGATCGATATGAATAGTACTATTCGGGTTGACACCCCCAATCATGGTTAGTCGCGCTAACCTGACCAGCATAGTCAAATGATTGCATATTAGGTCTTGTTGTTTCTCATTGTTTAAAGGTATAATGGGCTGGGGCAAAATTCAAGAATTCGTTAAAGGTTTGGTTATAGGCTTGTGCATCACATAATTCGTTTGTGCTAGCTAGACAACGATGAATCAACCGCTAACTTGTTTTGCTTATCATATGCATAAAGTAAATTTCGAGCAAAGGATTTCGCCAATGGTATACGTACCAATGGATTTGTTAGTCATTTTCGAGAAACGGGTTTTGCCATTGGTATACGTATCAATGGTCTTGACAGTGAATTTCGAGCAAAGGATGTTGCCAATAGTACCCGTACAGACAGTTTTGTCAATCAATTTCGTGCAAATGGTTTTTGCCGAAGGATTTCGTATAAATAGTTTTTGACATACGATTTCGTAAATATGGTTTTGCCAATTGTATTCATTTAAAACCTGTGAACTCACCAACATTGCGTTGACATTTTTGAGCATGTTTTTCAGGTAATACATAGCTACGACATGGTTGGAATAGGTTAAACATTTGGATTAAGCCCTTAGAAGATGGAGACGCAGAGTGTTCGACATATTTAGAAGTCTTTATTTAGCTTCCGCTGTTGTGTAATGCTACCAATTGTTACAACCTTAATTTATTTATTTATTTACTAAGTAAATAATTTGAGGGTGTTACAGATTGGTATCAGAGCCAATGGTTTTAGCGAATTAGGTTTCCTTGGTGTCACCTAGGCTCTAACTAGACTCAATTAGGGACCAAGATTTCTAAGACTTATATCACATTAAGAACACCTAAGACTTGAGTATAGAAATTCCAACCGTTGTCGAGCAATTTGTGTAGGCTATTAGTGTATGTTGTTACACTAGGGTATCATTAGCTACACTAATACTTAATATAATTACATGACACCCGTAACGAACACTTAACACGTACAAATAGACACCTACAACTACTCTAGCTGTGGAGTCAATTTTTTTTCTAACAGGTGTTGTCTTCGTTTTGTGCGGTATATACACTCTCCTTCACTAATTGTCGGATTAAATTACTAGACCCTTCACCTTGAGATATGGCAGACGAGACTGCCCATTCATAAGGGAACCCGAGGTGGATAAGCAGGACTAAACGGGAGAGAACTCCACTGGTCAGGAGACCCGAACATCAATGGGATCATGTGGATCCACACGTACATACAAACTTGGAGCATGAATTGCTTGACACAAATTCAAGGATCTCTGCCCTAACATAGTGCCTGACTTCCACCGCACACGTCCTAAAGGACACCGATTTTGTCTCTCTATCATTAACTCCATCCAAAAACAACCTTAGTCGGCATATGCATGAGTATTGGTACACATGACTAAGAGTAATCTGATAGAACATACACACTCTTGCGCGAGAGTGCAACATAATAACACAATCTAATGAACATTTCAGATTTCTCTTAACTGAGAGCTTGGGATATGAGAAACAGTATAGGGACCATGCAAGGTAAATTATCATTACGGGTGCACACGTAATCATAATTTGCAGTGCATGAGAACTCTAGTGAGTCTTACTGTCTGAACTAATGTTCACGATTAATCTGTATTTCTAATCTCAATTCTCAATCACTCGATTAATGATCGAAATTACCATAACCAAAGGGTTGGGCCAAAAGGCATCAGGTGATGCGATGAGCTATCACAAGTGACGTGGAAATGTACATCATCTCCTTCATCTTCGAATTCTAATGAATCCAAAACCCTTATCGAGACTTCATTGGCTTGGCAATTTCGACCAAAATGCTAAGTATATCTATTCACAGTTGAACTGACCACGGTACTTGGACCGAATATGGAAAATTCTTTGTGAAGTACTATTACAACTCTTAAGATTCAGCTATAGATTTTTTTTTCCTTTTCAATTTTGTTATCTATCTACCAAAGCATGAGGCTGATATACCGACTCCTAAACATACCTAGAGAAAATGCAAAACTCTAACACTTGACACTCGTTACCTCAATTCTATGGCTTAAGCCCTTGCGCTAAGGACTTTAAGGCTATAACCGATATAGGTGAGATACGAAATGGTAAATCATGATAATACCATTCAAAAGCCAAGGACTTTACAAGCATCTTGTACTACCAGTTGTTGGCAAATAAGTAATTCGACCCTCTTCATCGCTAAATCACGAGACAAATTCTAAACCCTTATGATTCACTTCAACCAACTTTGATAGGAAATTAGGGACCTAATTTGAAATCTGAGGATTTAGTTCTCTGTTCTACGATTGATGACCGTTTAAAACCATACGCCACCAGGAAGATGAACAAAGGGCGAACTGTAGTTGACATTACTCTCTTGTAAGTCTACACGTATACATTTCTTTCGACTTTTCAAATTCCCTTTTAATGTTACATTCATTCTTCCAATTTCTTTTGAGATGTCTATACATTTTCCGTAAGGAACCTAAGACGTTCTCGCATTCAACGAACTACTGAAGTTATATTTAATCCTTGCTTATTTTCTAATATCTACCTAAAGAGAGTCCAGACTCAGTCTAAACTGAAAATGATATTACATCAGATCTTACCAATTTAATGATTGGTGAACACGGAATCGACTTCAGAAGACACTATTTCTATAAGACTACTCCCACGATGTGACCTTTACTTCCTCATCTAGACGAACTACGCCTTTTCCACACGAAAGCTAGACTATTCACAAACACTTTTCTCTGAACCCTATGAAGATCCATTTATCTTTAATATATGTTGAGTCAAATTAACTAAACCATTCCCAAATACTTTGACATTCTCTTTCTTCATCAAGGTTTCACTTCCATCTTAGGAGAGATCATAGGAATCTGAACGATTCAAAAATCTGGATAATTCACTGTTACTATAACATTTTTATTGCTTCGAGCTTATTGTTCAACATCTATTTCGTTAAGATCCCTATCCAGACCAGATTACAAAGGACATGCGCGGTGACGTCATTAGTAATGAACTTGGATGAAACCAAGACCAATCTTATAGAATCAAGTATCCATAAAAATCTTATTCCATATCATAGTTGTCTAATTCGCTACCTAGACAACTACTAACGTTTCTCTAAGCCATTCTGACTTTCTTGTGAGAAACTACGTACGCTGATAGCATTTTCTGGAACTCAATTGAATCAGTTCAATCTACATACTGATTAGACAATAGAAAGGTTAGTTAAAATCTTTTGTTCTAAAAAAAATAGAATGCATTAAGGCATTGACTCGTTGCAACGAACGGTCAATTACCGGGTTATGAACTAACATGTGAACATTTCATTAAACCATTTGACATATCTTTATTGGACTTCTGATAGTTTCCTTTTAGATTCGATCAAGATGTGATTTTCATGAGAGAAAATCAAGCATGAATACAATATATGTACTCTTATACTTTCGGAATCCGTGTGCATGAATGCACTTTTGCTTTTCTAATCAAAGGTGGTGATCATACAGTTACACACTGATGAGAATGATCACATAATGAAATGCTCCGACGGCTAATCCTCGATTGTCTACTTGGTGTGTGAGTTGTTCACTTGGGTTGTGAAAACTAACTATCTTAATTCACACCGACTAGACATTCTCTTAATGGTTTACTCATTACACCAATATGACATCTTCGGTTATAATTCCTTCTTTTATGACTTTATCACCTTGTGGTATAGCCAACGTCAATCATGTGGCGACAAATTCAAAAAAAAAAGAGAAATTCAAATCTACTCGATGATTATAATGGTTGCTCAAAAGTAACGTACACTATTACAAGATACGATGACATCACAAATCATTACACATCTAATATCGATAGTTGATGCGATATCCACTTTATCTACATATACCGACTACTGTTTGGAACGAGTCAAAAATTCTACCTAATAATCCGAAAATAGAGTAAGGATACAAAATACTAATCCAAGTAAGTCTAACAAATTTCGAGGACGAAATTTCTTTAAGGAGAAGAGAATGTGACACCTGCGAAATTCAAGAATCTAAAACCTAGTAGTTTGGCTAAGCCCAACTAGGCCCAATAAGGCCCGATAGGTAAACTAAATTCCGAACTTTACTTGACGGATCATAGTACGATTCGAGATAACATACGAATAGCACATGGTGTTTATATGCCCTGTTTGGAGTACAATTGGATTAGTTAACACGTTCATGATTTGAAACTGGCACACGACGCAACATCAAATTTCTAACATTAGATATTAATAATAATTATTAATATACATCCGAACGATTAATTTAAAAACATTTACGCGTGAGTTATACGGCGTGGAACACGCGACTGCAAATTAATACCGTGGTGGACACCACTCGGTTATCCGTGAATATGGATAAATAAATAAAATATAAATTATTTACTTTAAATATCAACCTTTATCGATTTAGTATTGCTAACACTTATGAAATAACGATTTCGTCCGGAGTGCAAAACAGTTAAAGAAGCGAGCGCGTTAGATACGCGCACAGGCGCGTACCGGCCAGGACAACAAACAAATAGGAAACTACATACATAAAATATTTAAGTAATATATATAGATACCAATAATAGCGTTACATGATATTTATTTTAGGATCTGGAAATAAATTATGGGGTACGAAAACATAGTAATACTTCGGGTTGAGATGCGGTGTCTACCTACTCGTGCACTACGGGAATCCCTAAGTATATAAGGAAGAGAGGCCCCTTATTTCCTCATTTGGATCAAACACACACTCTGTGTGTGCTTAGAAAGAAAATCGGGAAGCAGGGAGAGAAAAGGAGGAGGAGCCGGCCACTTCCGGCAGCCCTCCGGCGAGCATCACGGCGAGAAACGGTGAATGGCGACAAGCTTTCAACAGGGACACGACAGATCAGCCCCCTGACGGAAACAGACGGCAGCACACAGCGGGGCACGACGGCGGCGCTGGGCTCCCGGTGAGTGGCGGCAAGTGCACCACACCCTCCCGATCTACTCGATGTTGTGAGTCTAGTGGTGGCGATGGCTTTCGTCAACTCGCAACGGGGGAGGAGAAAATCTGCATCAAAGGTAGGTGGCGGCTAGTGTTCCGCCGCGCAAAACCTTTTCAGGCGAGCTCTAACGACGGCGGCTCGGCCATTGCGGCATCCCCGTCTTTCCGGTAAAAGGGAATAAGCTACGTGGTCAGATCTGTAGGTCCCGACCACTCCTTTTTTCTGGAAACCCGATTTTCCGGCGACAGATCTAGGGTTCCGACGAGTTTCGTTTTTCCGGTGAGTTCCTATTCCATTTTCTTGCCATTCAAGTTTAGATCTACCCATGTTTAGTGTTAAATGTTTCTTTGGAATGATTCCGGCGAACAGAAGCGTTTTCCGGTGACACCGGCGGGCCCCACTTGACCGGATCCGTGTTGTTGAAGTTCTAAGGTCCCGATCTACAAAGTCTTGAGGTTAGTCTTGAGTTTAAGCGTAACCTTTGGTAAACGGGTTATTTTCAATTTAGATCCGTAAAAATACATTATAGATTTAGCGTTTGTGGTGGCCGGGTTTCATTCCCGAGTATAAAATGTGTGTTTTGGACAGGAAAACGATGTCACGATCCCTGGTCAAACGTAGTCAACTCTGGTCAAACTCAGTCAACGAAAGTCAAACATGGTCGATACATGAAACGGGAGGTTTAGGATGTGTCGGTTCGTAAATGGGGGCTCCCGAAGGGTATAAAACGCGCACTAAAATATTATATTTATCTACGCGAAAATAAACGCGCGTGCGGTTAAACCCGTTGAGCTCTAAATGGTTTTTTTTTAACGAGAAGTAAATGTTAATCTAACGATAAATAATAACGAGTCGTATTAACGTGTTGTCGGCGAGAGAACTTCGAGTGAACATATATATATATATATTGATATTTGTTAGACGAGAGCTATAAACGTGACCGCGTAATTAGTAAAACGAGTACTTTAAACCGACAAATAAATAAAACGTATGCATAATATATATTACGTTGATAAATGATTACTTACATTAAGGCTATGATATAAAAACAGTCAGGAACGAATATATAATTATTAATATAATTAAACGTGAAAGTATATTCGTAAACGTATAATTGAATAAACGAGAAATTTAAATACGATTGACGAACGATATGTAATATTATTAAATATTGTTACTAGAACGTGAAAACAAATATGTTATATTTGTGATATGAAACCTGTTATAGCAAATAAATATTATTGGACGATTTTAACTTTAAATGTTTTGTATAAATATAAATACAAATATATTTTCAAGGTTGTGAATGTACATTAATACATATTGATATTTGTTAGACGAGAGCTATAAACGTGACCGCGTAATTAGTAAAACGAGTACTTTAAACCGACAAATAAATAAAACGTATGCATAATATATATTACCTTGATAAATGATTACTTACATTAAGGCTATGATATAAAAACAGTCAGGAACGAATATATAATTATTAATATAATTAAACGTGAAAGTATATTCGTAAACGTATAATTGAATAAACGAGAAATTTAAATACGATTGACGAACGATATGTAATATTATTAAATATTGTTACTAGAACGTGAAAACAAATATGTTATATTTGTGATATGAAACCTGTTATACCAAATAAATATTATTGGACGATTTTAACTTTAAATGTTTTGTATAAATATAAATACAAATATATTTTCAAGGTTGTGAATGTACATTAATACATATAACTATGTATAATATTATGAATCTGAATATATTATAAAAACCTTGAGATAGTTATACTAAAGCATATGGTTGCATACATGTTGTTAAAGGACGCACGAACGTGAATTATTATTATTATTATTAATTATACGTGCACATAGCTTTATACGATCGTGTCCTCGACAAACTAAATTTTTTTAATATAATTACTGAAACATATTCGAGTTAAGAATCCCGATTCGATCCAAGTAACTAATACTACCGATCGTTAAACGGACATCATACATTGAACCGGTCACATCTTCAAGAATTAATAGAGCTCAACCGCACACGTGATAACTAGACGCGAGTTTAGACTTACTTTATAATATTAGGGTTAGTCCATAAAGCTCTTTAAGCATCAACAGGTATCGTAGAATTCGAGTAGGACATTATACCGTTACCATCATATCAGGTGGACAATGGATTCCATTCCTATCAGGAGGATATTATTGTTCATAACACATTTTCAGGTGAGTTTCACGACCCCCTTTTAGCTTTTTAATGTTTTGTAAACTCGGGGGGGAAACATGCTTATACGACATATTTGAAAGAATGAAACATATTTGTTTACACTCTGGATAACATGAACAATTTGGTTTAACTCCTTGTGAGTTTCACGACCCCCTTTTAGCTTTTTAATGTTATGTAAACATCGGGGGGGAAACATGCTTATACGACATATTTGAAAGAATGAAACATATTTGTTTACACTCCGGATAACATGAACATTTTGGTTTAACTGCTTGTGAGTTTCACGACCCCCTTTTAGCCTTTTAATGTTTTGTAAACATCGGGGGGGAAACATGCTTATACGACATATTTGAAAGAATGAAACATATTTGTTTACACTCTGGATAACATGAACATTTTGGTTTAACTCCTTGTGAGCTTCACGACCCCCTTTTAGCTTTTTAATGTTTTGTAAACATCGGGGGGGAAACATGCTTATACGACATATTTGAAAGAATGAAACATATTTGTTTACACTCTGGATAACATGAACATTTTGGTTTAACTCCTTGTGAGTTTCACGATCCCCTTTTAGCTTTTTAATGTTTTGTAAACATCGGTGGGGAAACATGCTTATACGACATATTTGAAAGAATGAAACATATTTGTTTACACTCTGGATAACATGAACATTTTGGTTTAACTCCTTGTGAGTTTCACAACCCCTTTTAGTTTTTAATGTTTTATAAACATCGGGGGAGAAACATGCTTATACGACATATTTGAAAGAATGAAACATATTTGTTTACACTATGGATAACATGAACATGTTGGTTTAACTCCTTGTGAGTTTCACGGCCCCTTTTTACTGTTTTCTATATTTGGGGGAAAAACATGTTAAATTCAAATGGTATGATAACTAGAAAACGAGAAACAAGCATATGATTCACTTGTGTGCATGAGTTAACACATAAAGGTCCTCGGTATTTCGAACTATAACCATTAGCTGTGGACTTAGCCGTAGATCGATATGAATAGTACTATTCGGGTTGACACCCCAATCATGGTTAGTCACGCTAACCTGACCAGCAGGGTCAAATGATTGCATATTAGGTCTTGTTGTTTCTCATTGTTTAAAGGTACAATGGGCTGGGGCAAAATTCAAGAATTCGTTAAAAGTTTGGTTATAGGCTTGTGCATCAAATAATTCGTTTGTGCTAGCTAGACAACGATGAATCAACCGCTAACTTGTTTTGCTTATCATATGCATAAAGTAAATTTCAAGCAAAGGATTTCGCCAATGGTATACGTACCAATGGATTTGTTAGTCATTTTCGAGAAACGGGTTTTGCCATTGGTATACGTATCAATGGTCTTGACAGTGAATTTCGAGCAAAGAATGTTGCCAATAGTACCCGTACAGACAGTTTTGTCAATCAATTTCGTGCAAATGGTTTTTGCCGAAGGATTTCGTATAAATAGTTTTTGACAAACGATTTCGTAAATATGGTTTTGCCAATTGTATTCATTTAAAACCTGTGAACTCACCAACATTGCGTTGACATTTTTGAGCATGTTTTTCAGGTAATACATAGCTACGACATGGTTGGAATAGGTTAAACATTTGGATTAAGCCCTTAGAAGATGGAGACGCAGAGTGTTCGACATATTTAGAAGTCTTTATTTAGCTTCCGCTGTTGTGCAATGCTACCAATTGTTACAACCTTAATTTATTTATTTATTTACTAAGTAAATAATTTGAGGGTGTTACAGATAGCACCCGAGACATACAGGGTGCCACTGACTATCTAGAGTTGAGAGCTGATATGGACTGGCAGTTCACTCTCACGGTCCGAGACATGGTGGAGGCGCTGGAAGAAAGGACTTTGGCTGCAGAATTTGTGGCTAGGGCTAGCTTTGTCATGGCGGGACTTGCCATGATGTTTGGGTTGTACTCCCACTTCTTCTTTTAAACCTATTATGGGCGGGTTGTGCCCATAGCACATTATGTAGTTTAAAACTTTAGTACTGTTGTGGTCATGAGAACCCATCCCTTTTTGTATCCTTGTCTTTTGGGAACAATGTACTATGTATGTTTTAACTATGTATGTGATGGTTTATGTTGTAATGATGGTTGTTTACGTTTGATGTTGTTGTATCCCTATGTCATGATCTATCATTATTGTTATATAATGTTGTTTCTTTTTAATTGATATGTTAGAAAGAACGTCATGGCACCTAAGCGTGGGACACCCCGTAACACTACTGGTGACAACAACGAGACAATTTCCCCAAACATGGAACAACTCATAGCAAAGCGAGTAGCTGCCGCCATAGAGCAGTATGAAGCAAATCGAAATAGTGGCGGAGGTACCGGCGGAGGAGGTGCAGGAGGTGCAGGAGGTAGCGGTACAGCAGGAGGTTCCGGAGGTAATAAAAATAAATAAGCCATAACACATGGTCATGATCCGAATTAATGACGTTATGACTTGTGATTCTACAGATGCTCTAAATAGGAAGTGCACCTACAAGGCCTTCCTATCCTGCAATCCCCGCAGTTTCAATGGCACCAAGGGTGCAGTAGGTCTAATGAGATGGATAGAAAGGATGGAGTCGGTGATTGATATTAGTGAATGCACCGCTGACTGCATGGTGAAGTATTCTACATGCATGCTCACTGATAAAGCTTTAACTTGGTGGAATACTCAAATGAAGACTTTGGGGAGAGAGACATCGTATCAATTTTCTTGGGAAGACTTGAAAAACATGATGATTGAGGAATACTGTCCTAGAAATGAATTGCAAAAGATTGAAACTGAGATGTGGAATCTACAGATGATAGGAGATGATGTGGCAGGATACACCGACCGTTTCAATGAATTGGCGATTCTAGTACCGCATATGGTCACACCAGAACATAAACGCGTTGAGAGGTATCTGTGGGGCCTTGCGCCTCAAATTCGTAGCATGGTAACATCATCTAATCCAGTAGATGCCAAGAGTGCTACAACTTTAGCATTCAAGCTAAGGGATGATGCGGTACGTAATGAATTGTTTGTGAGGAAGGAGAACGAGGAAGGTAGATCTGGGGAGAAAAGGAAATGGATGGGAAATTCAAGCAACAAGTCTGAAAAGCAAGGGTTTAAGAAACAAGGAACTATGAAGGCTTTTGCAGTCAATACAGTGGAAAGAAAGGAGTATGATAGGGGCCTACCGAGAAGTAAGAAGTGTGGAAACCATCATGCCGGTGTGTGCATCAAGTGTGGAAAATGTGACAAGTTTGGTCACACCACACAAGCTTGTCGAACTAACAACCGAATGGGCAAAATTAAACCGGGATGTTTCATATGTGGTGACCTGAAGCACTTCAAGAGGGATTGTCCCAAGTGGAAGAATCAGAACAACGCTCAGGCACCAGGGAGGGCATTTGTGATGGGTGCAAGGGACGCACGCCAGGACCCGAACATCGTCACTGGTACGTTCTCAATAAATAATCACTATGCCTCTGTACTTTTTGATTCGGGTGCGGATATGAGTTTTATGTCGAATGATTTTAAATCCTTACTCGGTATTAAGGCCAGCAAACTAGATCAAAGTTATACAATTGAATTAGCAAATGGGAAATTAATAGAAACCGGAGAGGCCATTAAGGGTTGTACTTTATGTTTAGAAAATCATACATTCAGTATAGACCTTCTACCCGTCGAACAAGGGAGTTTTGATATTGTTATTGGCATGGATTGGTTATCAAAGAATCGTGCCGAGATCGTATGCTTCGAGAAGATTGTACGTATTCCCCTACCAAGCGGAGAATTTCTTTCCATTCAAGGCGAAAGGTGTAGAATAATGTTGAAGACGATAAACTGCATGAAAGCGCATAACTATCTACACAAGGGTTATTGTGCATTCCTGGCTCACATCGTCGAGAAGAAACCTGAAGAACGTCGACTTGAGGACATACCAATCGTCAGAGATTACTCGGAAATATTTCCCGAGGACTTACCAGGAATACCACCGTCAAGACAAGTCGAGTTCCAGATCGACCTAGTACCAGGAGCCGCACCAGTTGCACGATCGTCGTATCGTCTAGCCCCTTCTGAGATGCAGGAATTGTCGAGCCAATTACAAGAATTACTTGACAAAGGTTTCATAAGACCGAGTTTCTCACCATGGGGAGCTCCGGTCCTATTTGTAAAGAAAAAGGATGGAACCTTTAGAATGTGCGTTGATTACCGGGAATTAAACAAACTGACAATCAAAAATCGGTATCCTCTTCCTCGAATAGACGATTTGTTTGACCAACTTCAAGGTTCCAGTTTCTATTCTAAAATTGATCTACGATCAGGGTATCATCAACTGAAATTTCAGGAAGAAGATATACCAAAAACGGCTTTTAGGACTCGTTACGGTCACTACGAGTTCCTAGTTATGCCATTTGGCTTGATTAATGCACCGGTCGTCTTCATGGATCTCATGAACCGCGTGTGCAAGCCGTACTTGGATAAATTCGTGATTGTGTTTATCGATGACATATTGATATATTCACGAACCAAGGAGGAACATGAACATCATTTGAAATTAATCTTGGAACTACTCAGTAATGAGAAGCTTTATGCTAAATTCTCTAAGTGCGAGTTTTGGATCCGAGAGGTTCACTTTCTCGGACACGTTATCAATAAGAATGGTATCCATGTGGATCCATCCAAGATTGAAGCCATCAAAAACTGGGAAGCACCAAGAACTCCGACTGAGGTGCGTCAATTTCTGGGTTTGGCAGGATATTACAGGCGATTTATCGAGAATTTTTCAAAGATAGCCTTACCTATGACCACGTTAAATCAGAAGGACAAAAAGTTTGATTGGACTGATAAACAAGAATCAGCTTTTCAATTGCTGAAGCAAAAACTTTGCAGTGCACCAATCCTATCCCTTCCCGAAGGATCTGACAATTTCACCGTATACTGCGACACATCACATCAAGGCCTGGGATGTGTATTGATGCAGAGAGAAAAAGTCATAGCGTATGCATCCAGACAGCTAAAAGTACATGAGAAAAATTATACGACTCATGATCTGGAATTGGGTGCTGTCGTGTTTGCACTCAAGATTTGGAGACATTACTTATACGGTACAAAATGTACTATCTTTATAGATCACAAGAGTCTCCAGCACATCTTTAATCAGAAAGAACTCAACATGAGGCAACGTCGTTGGGTAGAACTACTGAATGATTACGACTGTGATATCAAGTATCACCCTGGTAAGGCAAACGTCGTAGCAGATGCCTTGAGTCGTAAAGAACGGGTTAAAACACTCCGTGTTCGTGCCCTAGAATTGACAATTCATACGAGTCTCACGACTCAAATCCGAATGGCACAACAAGAGGCAATTAAGGAAGAAAACATTCAGAGTGAAGCTTTACGAGGAATGATAAAGCAGTTGGAACCAAAGTCAGATGACACTTTATACTTCATGAATAGAATTTGGGTGCCATGTTTTGGTAACATACGGGAGTTGGTTATGGACGAAAGCCCACAAGTCCAGGTACTCCATCCACCCAGGTTCGGATAAAATGTATAAGGATATGAAAGAACTCTACTGGTGGCCGAACATGAAAGGAGTAATTGCTATTTATGTCGGTAAATGCTTGACATGTTCAAAAGTAAAGGTAGTACATCAGAAACCGTCGGGATTGTTACAACAACCCGAGATACCTCAATGGAAATGGGAACAGATTTCAATGGATTTCATCACAAAGTTGCCCAAGACGTCGAGCGGGTATGACACTATATGGGTAATCGTCGATCGTTTGACGAAATCAGCTCATTTTCTACCCATCAAAGAGACGGATAAAACCGAGAAACTTACAAGGCTTTATATTAAGGAAATTTTGGCTAGGCATGGAGTGCCAATTTCTATTATCTCTGATAGAGACAGCAGATTCGTGTCCAGAATCTGGAAATCATTACAAGAAGCCATGGGCACACGTCTTGACATGAGCACGGCATATCACCCACAAACAGATGGTCAAAGTGAAAGGACCATTCAAACTTTAGAGAATATGCTACGTGCGTGTGCAATTGATTTCGGTGGAAATTGGGATACTCATTTGCCGCTAGCTGAGTTTTCATACAATAATAGTTACCACCCCAGCATCAAAGCCGCTCCGTTTGAGGCTTTGTATGGTCGAAAATGTCGTTCACCACTATGTTGGGCAGAAGTTGGTGACAAGCATTTAACCGGTCCTGAAGTTATTCAAGAGACCACGGACAAGATTTTCAAAATCAAGGATCGTCTGAAAGCCGCCCGTGACAGACAAAAGAATTACGCGGATAACAGACGAAGACCTTTAGAATTCCAAGTGGGAGACAAAGTTATGTTAAAGGTCTCACCTTGGAAAGGAGTTGCAAGATTTGGCAACCGTGGCAAGCTTAACCCTAGGTACGTTGGACCATTTGAAATATTGGCTAGGGTTGGCCCTGTAGCTTACAAGCTCAAGTTGCCACAAGAACTAAGCAATGTACATGATACGTTTCATGTATCAAATCTCAAGAAGTGTTTATCAGACGAGACGTTAATTATACCGCCTGATGAGATTCACATAGATGACAAGTTATACTTCATTGAGGAACCTATGGAAGTCACAGATTGGAAGATTCAGAGAACAAGGCGCAGCCGTGTTAAGCTAATCAAGGTACGTTGGAATTCAAAGCGCGGCCCCGAGTATACGTGGGAGCGGGAAGATAAAATGAAATCCAAGTACCCGTCCTTGTTTACAAACACTCCAAGTCAGAATGACAAGAACTGAATTTCGGGACGAAATTCTCTGTAACATGGGGAGAATGTGACACCCAGCATTTCAGGTCAATATCCATATTACATAAATGCATGTTCATACTTATTATTTCCTGATATTTTATTTTGACTAAGTAAAGTCAAGAAGTCTAGCAAAGGAGTTTATTCCAAGTCTAGTAAATCTTAAAGAATTACTAGAAAAAGTAAGCAGTATAACCCGACTTAGTACGAACGTTAATGGTTAAATAAAATAACCAGAAAAATATATATATATATATATATATTCCACAAAATTTACGTTGAACTAAGATTTTAATATTCTCTTCAACAAGCCATAAGCTGGTTAAAATTATAATACCGTGAAGAATCTAAACCGAATTAAATTACCCCTTTAAAACTCTAATTGATACTAATACCATTAATAAATTAACACTTAAATCTAATTATTTGATTTAATTAACTCTAAACCCAATCATCATATCGGCAGAGACAAGTGGGTTTTCCCCCTCAATTTCCTTGACTTTCTCGACCAAACTTCAGAGAATGACCATACCTCATGCCTTCGAATTTGAGTAAAACCATACCTCCTCAGTCGAAATCTCACAATTCCTTTCATCACTCTCATTTTCTTACGGCAATCTTCCCAATTCTCTACAAGTCGAAGTCAAGTTTTAAGGAGAAATCCACCATAATTCGGTGTTCTAAGAAGAATTTCAAGTGTTCCTGAAGAGAGTTTAGCAAAAGATTCAAGAACATTTCTCTGTTTCTCTCAAAAATCACCATCTCTGTTCAGAGGTAAAAACTCGATACCATCCATATTATTGCTTTAAAACTGTAGCTAAACATACAAATCGTTCAAACGCAAGTAAGATAACAAGAAAAGTGTGTCAAATTCAAGATTAAAACATAAAAATATATAGGACTGATTCTGTCAATCAAAATTTCAGTAATCGAAACTAGGAGTTTCGATACCTGTGTACAATCGAAACTAGGAGTTTCGATACCTATTGCCCAATCGAAACTAGGTAGTTTCGATACAAATTCTGCCAATCGAAACTAGGTAGTTTCGATACCCAACTTACTCAATCGAAACTAAGTAGTTTCGACATCTATTCTGTTCAATCGAAACTAATAAAGTTTCGATACCTGTTCATCAGCCCCATGGAGCAGTAACTTAGAACTATTTTATAACGAAACAAGTGTTGAAAAACTAAAAAAATATTTAAACAAAAGTAATCAGATCTGCTAAGTCGAGTGAACAACTTGCGTTTAAGACGGGTAGTCTTAACGTGTATGTTATCCTTGTGTAATTAGGATACGGATAGGCAAGTCTGCTATTATCCAAATATTTGCTAGCATTCATACTGTCGAGGTGAGTTTCACTAATCCCCCTTTTTCTAAAGTTTTGAAATGATTTGGGTGGAAACATACTTGTAAAAGACTATTTTATATAAATATGAATTGAACTAATGATCTGACCGTATGTGTGTATTGAGGGAAAAGTAAAGCGCTTAAAGTCCTCTGAATAAATTAGTAACCATTAGCTATGGATTTAGCCCGGGATTATATGAATAGTACTATTGGGGGTGACGCCTCCGGTCATGGTTAATCGCGCTAACCAGGGGTCCAAATGGCCGAATGACCGCATATTGTCTTACTCGCAGAATGGCAAGGGGAGGCACAGAATGTTGGGGTTTGGTTACGGTCTCGTACATTACATACTATTTTGTATTCCTTGTAAGCTTACAAATGGGGTCAATAGATCGGATTAGAATTCATATTCATTGGTAATACATACAAAAGAGTTCTGATCTGGCTAAAGTGATCAGGTTTTAAACAAAAGAGTTCTGATCAGGCTAAAGTGATCAGGTTTTAAACAAAAGAGTTCTGATCAGGTTATAGTGATCAGGTTTTAAAGAAAAGAGTTCTGATCAGGCTAAAGTGATTAGGTTTTAAACAAAAGAGTTCTGATCAGGTTAAAGTGATCAGGTTTTAAAGAAAAGAGTTCTGATCAGGCTAAAGTGATAAGGTTTTAAAGAAAAGAGTTCTGATCAGGCTATTAAACAAAAGAGTTCCGATCAGGCTAAAGTGATCAGGTTTTAAACAAAAGAGTTCTGATCAGGTTAAAGTGATCAGGTTTTAAAGAAAAGAGTTCTGATCAGGCTAAAGTGATCAGGTTTTAAAGAAAAGAGTTCTGATCAGGTTAAAGTGATCAGGTTTAAACAAAAGAGTTCTGATCAGGTTAAAGTGATCAGGTTTAACAAGGAGTTTTGATCGGAAAATGATCAGATTTAAACATTGGGTTTATGATAACTCTTTATAATAACTTGTGAACTCACCAACCACGTGTTGACAGTTTTAAGTATGTTTTCAGGAAATTGAGCGTGGCCATCAGGTTTGCAATGTAGGATACATGCATGCACGTGGATACGGCTTTTGGGAGGATTTCTCTTGTGTAACTCATGGTCTTGAGTCATATTTGCGAAATCTTAAACTTTTGTAAACTCAAGTTAATACTTTATGATGTAAATATTTTAAACTCGATTATGTATCCAATTACGTGTATGTGTTTGCGGTAATCATAAGCTTTGGAAACAAGTGAACGTCGCGCCTCGCGTTTCCGCCTTGGCAGGGTGTGACACCTTTGCCTTCCAAACACCAAATGAAATGATAACAAACTCGGATTTAATGATTTTTGCCTGAAAAAGTAAGAACTCGTATGAACTCAGATCTGCTCCAAAAAACGCAAAACCAGAAACTGGAACACAACTTAACGATCACCGACACTCTGATACCACTTGTAGGTCCCGAGCGCCTGTCACGCAGTGGAAATACACAGATCTGTTCTGTGATTTGTGCGGGAACCAAGAAAACGAGACAGAGAAACACATAGGGAAAAGATAACTGAATCAAACGATACGTAATCCATAACAAAGAAATCATCTCGTATTACAGACCACATACCGAAGGAGTACACATCTCTCATCTACGCTCACGGTCCATGGGCGGGAGAGCTCGTCCCACCCGGACACCTCTCAACCTAGTTCCTGAAGTTCCTCCTACAAATGAAGACAAGTCTTCTATTTATAGGGGCAGGAACATTACTTGCGTACTTAGCAAGTACGCAGGTGATTGGTCTTGCGTACTTGAGAAGTACGCAGGGCAAAATACTGGCTTACTTACTAAGTACGCGGGACCAATCTGCTGTGCAAGTTAAGTATTCAGGAACACCCTCCTTGGTACTGGCCTCGTACACCGGTACGTAAAATTTTATCTATAGTTACAAAAACAAGCTTCTTTAGAAAATATATATACCTTCTGCCAAAAAACTCTTTTTTTTATCCCAGATGATATTGCATGCGTACTTAGTAAATATGCACATAAAGGGTGTTCCTGCATATTTAGTAAGTTCGCAAAGCCAAGTGTGCATGCGTACTGCGTACTTAGTAAGTACACAGAAAAGGTGTTTTTGCGTACTTAGCATAAAGTAGCAGCGTTCTTGACTGATCTTGAGGAGAATGCTCGAAAAAGTGTTGGATATGAAAAATCGATGCTTCCAAAAGCTTAGAAATCATCATCTAACAAACCCTTAGCCTTCCAAACACCAAATGAAATGATAATAAACTCGGATTTAAGGATTTTTGCAAGAAAAAGTAAGAACTCGTATGAACTCAGATCTGCTCCAATAAATCCAAAACCCAAAACTGGAACACAACTCAACGAACACCGAGGCTCTGATACCGCTTGTAGGTCCAGGGAGTCTCGTCGCGCAGCGGAAATACACAGATCTATTCTATGATTTGTGTGGGAACCAAAAAAATGAGATAGAGAAACACATAGAGAAAAGACAACAGAATCAAACGATACGTAATCCATAACAAAGAAATCAACTCGTATTACAGACAAAATACCGAAGGAGTACACATCTCTCATCTACGCTCACGATCTAGGGGCAGGAGAGCTCGTCCCTCTCGGACACCTCTGAACCTAGTTCCTGAAGTTCCACCTACAAATGAAGTCAAGTCCTCTATTTATAGGGGTAGGAACATTACCTGTGTACTTAGCAATTGGTCTTGAGTACTTGACAAGTACGTAGGGAAAAAGCCTTGCGTACTTGACAAGTACGCAGGGCAAAAGCCTTGCGTACTTACTAAGTACTTGGGACAAATCTGGTGTGCAGGCTAAGTATTCAGGAACACCCTCCTTCGTATTACCCTCGTAGACCGATACATAGAATTTTATCTATAGTTACAAAAACATGCTTTTACAGTTAAGATGATTGGAGGATCCTGAAGCACTTGAAGTTCTCAAAGACATATATGAAGGTGACTGTGGAAATCACACTAGGGGTAGAGCACTGTTCTCGAAAATCCTGAGGACTAGATACTATTGGCCTACGATGTGGAAAGATGCTATGCCTTACTCTAAAAAATGTGATGCTTGCCAAAGACACTACAACATACTTCACCAACTAGCAGAACCTTTATATCCAATCATGAAATGGGGAATGGATATAGTTGGCAAACTTCCCAAGGAACCAAGAGGAAAAGTTTTTATACTAGCAATGAAAGATTACTTCTCCAAGTGGATTGAAGCCGAAGCATTTGTCAATGTTAGAGGAAAAGAAGTCATTTCCTTCATAAAGCGCAACATCCTGACAAGATTTGAGATCCCAGCAGAGATAGTATGTGACAATGGATCTCAGTTCATTGGCAAGAGAACAACTAACTTCTGTGCTAGTTGGGGAATCAAGATGATAACCTCCATCCCTATACATCCTCAAGCCAATGGACAGGCGGAATCCAGCAATAAGATCATCATCAAAAACCTCAATAAGAGATTAGGAGCAAAGATAGGAAGATGGGTTGAAGAGTTACCTTTTCCACTTTGGACAGATAGGACAACCACAAAATATACAACAGGTTAAACTCCATTCTCATTGGTGTTTGGTACTGAAGCCATGATCCCTACAGAGATGGTTATCCCTACTGCCAGAACCAATCTTCAAACTCCAGAGATCAACAACGAAACTCTTGGATGAGCTAAGGGATCTTGCCAAAGTTCGTATTATAGCTTATCAGTAGAGGATAGCATAATCATATAACAAAAACATAAGAATCAGAAGATACCAAGTAGGTGACTTAGTGCTGAGGAAGGCATTCCAAAATACTACAAATCCCAGCGATGGAAAGCTTGCACCAAAATGGGAAGGCCCATACTTGATTGACTCAGATGCAGGCAAGGGTGCCTACTGGTTAGCCACTATGTAAGGAGATGTCCTACCAAGATCTTGGAACGCTATCCATCTCAAAACCTACTTTGTGTAAGTTAGAACTCTTATTCTAACTAAAAATGGTACGGGTCTTCTTTCCATAATTATTTTTATACTTATTATTTTATATCAAAGTACTGACTTGAGCGTCGGAGGGGTGTTAGCCAGGCTTACACCTACCTTCACCAAGGGATCTTGACAGGAGATAGAGATTGGCCATCTCTCCTAAGTTTGGGTATCCTGAAATACCTCGAAGGTTTAAACGGCTTTCGCCTTTCTAAGTATTGGGTTAATACAACCCGTCAGGAGCGCTTCATATCCAAATATAGTTCAAGGTGGTGCGACCAGTCCATGTAACAGTGGCTGATAATTTCATCATTGTTGGCTATATATTGGATCCTACAGAAATAACAGACCTGTTATTCCTCAAGTTTCTCCCGAGCATTTAACGCTTACGTGTTAAACTAGGTTTTAGCATTTTCATGCTAACTCAATACTGGCTTGGCCCACGATTTTAACTTGTCACATGTATTTAACACTTATGTGTTAACCCAAGAACTTAGCATCAATATGATGCCTCAAGATCTTTAAATGGATTGAAGACTTATGAAGATCCTGAAGTACAATTATAAAGTCTACGACATGTTTTATAACTATACACGGGGGTGTTAGGACATAAATGTATCACAAAAGCTTGTAATAGTTTAGATCTTATTGACTTTATGTTTTGTATTAATGTTTTCTAAGTCTTTGTATAAGTTCTGCTAGAGGCGAACTTAACTAGTTCGCCTTGTCTCATGAGAGGGGAACTTATCAAGTTCACCTAGTCTTATCAGAGGTGAACTTATCAAGTTAGCCTAGTCTCTGAGAGGCGAACATATTAAGTTCGCCTATAGTAGGTCTTGTGTCTATAAATAGATGTTTACAGTTTCAATTTTGGAACGAATGAACTAACTAAGTCTGTGATCTATGTAAACTCTGTAATTGATTGAATACAACGAGAAGATTATTTACTGTAGGTCCCTTCGTGTGTGTCGGATCGTTGCATGCAAGTGGTCTACTAGTCGGACCGGGTGCGGAATACCCGTGACTAGGCGGAGAGTCTAACTAAAACAAAGTAAGCCAACACGAGAGTCACAATAAAAGCTCTTTCTATTATAAACACTCGATGGTTACAGAGATAATACAAATTACGTACTTAACAAACTGAGTTCGTCTAAGATATGAGTTCTGCGTACTTATCCTCTGTGAACCAAACCTATTTATACAGACATGATGCCTGCACACTTAGCAAGTGCGCAGGACCAAATGCTCTTGCGTACTTAGCAAGTACGCATGGGTCTTCCTGCGTACTTGCTAAGTACGCAGGAGCTTTCTCCTGCGTACATGTAAGTGCGCAAAACACTTAGAAGAAATGCAACATACACTATGTAAAAGTAAATACAACTCGATAAACTATTACATAACGACTCTTATAAACAAAGACAAATTACAGACATTAGAAATACAAACTAAGACTCTATCCAGAGTGTTGTCACAGGAAAGTGCATCAACAAACTCCCCCTTGACAACAGCTCGGGATCTTCATCGTCTTCAGTCTTCAATCTTCAGTCTTCACAGCACTAGTTCCTTAGCTTCCATCTTCTTCTTGTAATCAAGGCAAAACTTAATCACCTTGTCATATTTAGAAGAAAGGAGCTTCGTCCATTCGTCCGTGTGGACACAGTAGCGTTCCGCTAGTTCCTCCAGATCTTTCACAGAAAAGTTGATGAAGCAGACTTCATCAAAGATTCTGATCAGTTCTTTTGGTACTGTGTTCCCACTCTCGGAACGAACCTTTCCCATGATCACAGGCTCGCCCGTTTATGGATCTACGTACCAGTACCACATATCACCAAGAATATCCTGAGATAACTTGCTCAAGGGAATCTTAGTTTCACATTGTACTGGCTTGTATACCAATCTCTTTATGTGCTTCTTAGTCACAGGATGTACATCATGCTTATCCTTGACTCTTCTGGGCACTTGAGGCTTGAAGTATTCAAATTTCCCTGATCTTGCTTCCCGCTGTAGTGTTACCCACAAACCCATTGCTACTGCATGACTCGAGTGACTCAGCAGGTCGCGGTTTGCGAGGTTCACAAGGTCGTACTTGGGCAAAGAGTTGAACGCCTCACTGGTTAGTTTCAAGTATTGAACCCTCCAGATCTTTTTGATGGCGAACAACTGTTTGTCCTCCTCGAACCTAACAGCCAATATCATACCTGTAGCTCCGTGCTTGTCTGTGATGGACGTCTTTTGCCACACGGGAGCTGGACCCTTAGATGATGCAGAAGGCATGTCTTTATCTTTTGGTGCCTCGGGGTCCACAGGTGTAGGGTCGACTGAGGAGGCTTCAGTTGTAGCTTCAACATTACTTGCCATGTCAACTGAGCCTGTGTCGAGCAGAGATTCGAGCGATGGTACTTCAAAGATCTCACCATCCTCTAACTCGTACTCTCCTTCCCCGTCACCCTTGGGAATCTCTATCACCACATCCTCATCTTCATCATTCCAGTCTTCACCAGAGTCGATCTCTCCTTCTTCTAGATTGAAGAGAGCATCGATCTGTGCTTCTTTAGAATAGTCAGGCTCTAGATATAGGATCTCATCATCAGATAAGTCCTTAAGTACTTCAGCCACTAACTTCCCTTTATCACCACCACCACCAGATGTATTACCACCCTCTTGCTGAGTAGACTCCCCTCAGCCATTGAAATAGCAGAGATGGGCACGATCGCCAAAGCTTGGTGCTCACCTCCACTAGGACCGGCTTCAGGATCCTTGTCTTTATCATCATCCTTAGTCAAGTCGACTGGATGACAAGGCTCAGCACCAGTGGATTTATTTTCTTTCTCTTTCTCCTTCTCTTTCTCCCCCTGAGCAGCAAGCTTCTTGGTCAGTTCTTCAACTAATTTGACCATCGCTTCGTGCTCTTTTCTCTGTAAATCCATCCTTAGCTCAAGTGAAGTTCTGTGGCCTAGAATCATTTCATTGGTTTTCATTAGCAGCTCGTTCTGTGCCATTACATTCTTCAGTTGCTCATTTGTCCCTGTTCTCTGGCTGTGGTGAATCCTAACTTCATCGGCCAGGGAATTAATCTGTGCTTGTTGAGCATCAAACTCCTCCTTTGACTTTTGAATGGTCTTCAACAGTTCAGCAACTTGGGTCTCTAAGACATTGATCCTTGCATCATATGGATCAGAATGCCTAGATGATGAGGCTTCAGCATTATGGATGGGGGAGGAGAAAATTGTGTCAAAGTCAAACCCTTGTGAGAAATCACCATAGTTGAAGGATTGACCTGACGGCTCAGTGGTGTGATGTGGGAGTGGGGATGTAATGATGGGAGTGGGTGTTATGGTTGGGGTGATGGTGACTGACTCCGTGAGAAGTGGAGTAGTCACTGTCACTTGGACGGTTGGAGTAGGGAGGGTCACCGTCACAGGAATCTCCTCTGTGACCGCCGTGACTGCCACATTATCTTGTATTAGTGGCCTTCTCCTCCTTCTGTACAGTTGTTGTGCTGGTGGGGTAGATTCTGACTCTGGACTGGCAGCCGCAGCTTGTACTTGCTGCACAGTCGGGATCTCTACAACCCTGGGGATAGCAACCTCTTGCCTATCGCCCCTCTTCTTATTGGCTTTCTCTCGCCTTTGTCTTTGTAGAGTAGCATCAGAGTCAAATGTTGGCTCATATTCGCCATTCGAGCTTTGTCGCTTTCTTTTAGAAGACGACGTAGGCAGGGTTACCTGTGCCAATCTCCTCGGGTGTGCCTGGGATGGTGCGTCATTGGAATCAGTAGAGTCTGATTCTGTTGCTTCTGAATCGGATTCCTCAGCACCACCATCACCACCTTCGTCATCACCTTCATCACTTTCATTCTCTTCTTCTTGTTGTTCATCAGAATCATCACTCATCTCTGGTGCCGAATTGGGACTATACCAATTCCAATCTTCTGGCGCGACATATGCTTCATTAAGCAGGTGGCCAAAGAGTTCAGCATGCACAGGGGTAGGATCTACACTGCCTGGCTTTAGAAATTGAGCAAATACTCTCTTGTCCACCCGTTTTACTTGCAGTTTCTCCCCGATAGCACGTAGGTTTGGCAATGCATCATCAATCAAGAGTTGCACAAACCTCGGGTGCAATAGGAACCTAAACTTCTCTGCTGTATTTATCTGATCATTGATTGCTTTGAAGATGTAGCGAGAGAAGTTGTAGCCCCTATTAAGAGACAAGCCCACCATGACTGCTGCAAGGTCATGACCCATGGCATCTTTCCCCGCTTTTCTGGACGAGATGCACACGATCATGATGTGGGCAAAATACCGCCATTGATCCAAAACCCACATCTTCTTGTAAGAAGCATAGTCCCTCGCTCCGACATATCCCATTCTATCCCTCCAACATCCATCCACATAGTAATCTGGATAGGATGTCGGGTCGGTAGCGAGGTCTCCGAACTGCAGGACCCTTCTTATTGTATCCTCAGAGAAAGCAATAGCCCGACCATCCACGGTAGCCCTTATGACATTAGGGGATACCGTGCAGTCGTGCTCTGCCGTCTCCCAGAACTGCTCCAAGTAAGGTCTTGAGACTGTTGGGTCAGCTGAGATTGCAAAACTTATTTTTGATCGGTTCAAAAAGTCAATGATCTGCTGATACTGCAAAGCTGCCCCTTTCCACTCAGGTTGAGTGTTTGCTAACAAGTTGAACTCATCAGTGAATGCCCGAGCCATAGTCTGTAGAAACACACAGAAAACATAATCAGAAAAACACGTATCATTGGAAATGGATAAACATGACTCAGTATAGCAGTTACTCAATGAAGTGAATTTCAGACTTAGGAAATTTTGCTAAGTGATGGGCCTGCGTACTTAGCAAGTACGCAGGATTTTGTTCTTGCGTACTTAACAAGTACGCAGGAGTTACTTCTTGCGTACTTGTTAAGTGCGCAAGACTTGTACTTAGCCAAAATTCCAGAAGGCTCAATTTCAAACAGAAGTGAAGCATTCCCGTGGATTATGGTCACCACAAGGTCGAAATACTTGATTAAGACCTATGGGACCACTATCCACTGCAAGTAATTGTTAAACTCATCAATTTTATGACCTAGATGACGACCATGTCACGGACAAATTCGGAGTCAATAGGTTTCGATTAGTGATTATTAACAAGTTTTAGGTCTTAATTTGTATTTAGAACACCAAAATAGGTCAATAATTTCACACTCAAAACCGTCGATGAATCGGTCGAAAACTTGGGATTTAATGGATGATACGGACCGAGATTCTCACCAAGTAAATGTTTGATGATGATTAAACAATGAGTGGGACTAAAAATCCGGTTGGAACACTCGAAATTTTTGATGAAAATGGTCGGAGGGAATATCCCAGGAGAAAACGATTTGAAAGTGATAAACCCTAAAAAATTTTCTAAGTCCTGTATTTATACCCAACACATAATGGTCATGCGTACTTACTAAGTGCGCAGGACTTAACTCTTGCATACTTACTAAGTATGCATGACTTATATCTTGCGTACTTGTTAAGTACGCAGGGTTTACCTCATGCGCACTTATCAAGTACGCAGAGACCCTTATGTGCGCACACTTTCAACTCAAATTATGAAGATTTTAAGTCAAATAACGAACAAGATAAAAGCGTTCAATCAAGAGGATTCAAAATCAATTCAGGAAGGGTAAATACAAATATTTTTGGCTTTTCTGAATAAAGTTGAACTATGCATAAACTTAAAATATTTTTGATCTATTCTCATACAAATATACAAGTATTCACACAAACTATTTTTGATCAAAGACACGAGCAGAGGATCATATCAGGCTATCTTTTAGCAAAAATGATATAAAATAAACATCAAAGAATATGGGATCATGTCATGGATTACTATTTATTCATACGTAATAAGCATATAGACAAGTAATTCAAGTTGACAATATTATAAGATTTGAAACTATAAGCATCTTTGTATCACATTCTTGTATATTAATGTATTATTTATAAGATATACAACGTGTACCCCACTGAAATGCTATTTTAACTTGCACTATCTCAAGGCATCTAAGATTTTCCCAATGATTTTCTAGATTTTCAGAATGAAGCTACATCTATTAGCACAGGAAAAAAAAAATCAAGCAGAATCCATAAGGATTATCGGGAATCATAAGATTCAGAATCGAGTGATTCATTTGTCTTGTTTCCATGTGATTTTCTTCTTTGAATATCGGGATGATGATTCAGGATAATAGATATGGTGTTTGATTATCAGGTAAGGGGATCCAACTTTTATTTGGATTTGATTTCAATGAATCAGGAGTGATTCAAGGGTGAACACATGCTCAACGGTTAATGTAGAGACATGTCTTGATTCAATCTCTCTTTGCATACTTGTGAGTATGGGCAGTGAGATGAACGGGATTAATTGTGCTAACGACATAACCCGAAACTGATCTCAAAAGAAAATTATTGCCAAAATCTAACATCCTTTATCTGATAATGATCTTTTCTATTCTTTTACGCACACACGCTTGCAAACATGGGTTCAAATCACGGTTGTAATTTAGATTTAGTTTCCACACTACAAGTGAGTCAAAGATGCATACAGCCTACTGATAATTCAAATTACATGTAAATAATCAGATTAAAAACATAATAATTTAGACAATTAAGTAAGCATGACGCAATCATTTCCCATATGAGCAGTCTATGGTGTTTAGTTCATTTCTGATGTACTATCATTTCCTCTTTTCTCAAGTTAACTTTGAAATTTTTCTCCATTTTCTATTTTTTTTTTTTTGATTTTTTGTAAAATATTTTAAAAACTAAAAGAACTATACAGAAAATTTAAAATATTTAAAAATTTAACTTTCATGAATTGAATTGAGTTAAGAAAACTTAGTTTTCACTCAGGATTGAACATTCCTATCAAGTTGACAAGATGCTCAAAACGGGATCGATCAAATGCCTTTGTGAAAAGGTCAGCAAGATTGTCATCCGTGTGAACTTTTACAAGTTCGATTAAATGCTTTTCAGCACAATCACGGATGAAATGATGGCAAATCTCTATGTGTTTAGTTTTGGAATGTTTCATGGGGTTATTTATGATGGACATGGTGGCATTGTTGTCAATGAATAGAGGAGTTCCAGTGAAGTTTAAGCCGTAGTCACTCAACTGTTGCTGAATCCACAGTATCTGAGAACAACTGCTAGCTGCAGCAATGTATTCTGCTTCACAAGTTGAGACTGAAACCGTTGACTGCTTCTTACACTGCCAGGAGACCAGTCTGTCTCCTAAGAATTGACATCCTCCAGAAGTTGACTTTCTGTCAAGGTTACAACCGCCATAATCTGAATCAGTGTACGCTTTGAAGTCGAATGACTGCTGCTTAGAGTACCAAAGACCTAATCGGGGTTTCCCTTTCAGGTATCTGAAAATTCTCTTCACGGCTATCATATTTGACTCCTTCGATTGAGACTGAAACCTTGAGCACAAACATACAGCAAACATTATATCGGGTCTTAAAGCTGTGAGATACATAAGTGATCCGATCATCCCACGGTACAATCTGCTGTCTATATCCTTTCCATCTTTGTCAGGATGCAAACCATGATTGACTGGGATAGGTGTTCCATAAGTACTGCTATCATTCATCTTGTATTTTGATAAGATGTCCTGCACATACTTAGTTTGATGTAGATAAATGCCATCCTCTCTTTGACTGACTTGCAGACCCAGGAAGAACGACAATTCACCCATATTACTCATTTCAAAATTGGACTTCATCACCTGCTCGAATTCCCTACACATCCCTTCATTGGCAGACCCAAAAATGATGTCTTCGACATATACTTGTACAAGAAAAATGTCACCTCCTGCTTTCCTAATGAAGAGAGTCGAGTCAATCTGTCCACGGTCGAAACCATTAGACAGTAAATGCTTAGATAATGTCTCATACCATGCCCGCGGTGCTTGATGAAGACCATAAAGTGCTTTGTCGAGCTTATACACTTTATTGATATTATGCGGATCTTCAAAACCGGGAGGCTGAGTGACATAGACTTCTTCATGAACTTTACCATAAAGGAAAGCACTCTTAACATCAAGTTGATAGACCTTGAAGCCGACATATGAGGCATAAGCCAAGAACAGTCGAATAGCTTCAATTCTAGCAACTGGGGCATATACTTCCATGTAATCCAAGCCCTCTTGCTGATAAAAACCCTGAACAACCAATCTTGCTTTGTTCTTCACAACAACATGACGACCATCCGTCTTACATTTGAACACCCATCTGGTTCCAATTGGCTGAAAGCCTTTTGGAAAGTCAACCAAATCCCACACGTGCAACTTTTGGAATTGAGACAGTTCATCTTGCATTGCCTCAATCCAGCAGTTGTCAGTAAGAGCCTCCTTCACATTCTTCGGCTCTAACTGGGACACGAATGCAGCATGCAGACATGTTTCCATAACACCAGTGTCAAGTATCTCTGTGTAAAGACTGGTGTTCTCAGTGATGGTTCGATGACGAGTCTGAACGTCGGCATTAGGATCACCAATAATGTTGTCAATTGGATGATTCCTATGCACTCTCGTCTCCGATACAATTGGTTCCTGAATTTCTGGATCAAGATTCGTGCTTAACTCCCCCATTTCCTGTGTTCCAGAGGAAGAAGATTCAATGTTAATTGGATCAGCTGGAGCTTCATTTCCTACAGTTGTGTTAGGATTGGCTTGAGCGTCATCTCCAACAACAAGAACATCTTCACTGTTATCACTGTCATGATTTCCAGATGCAGATGCAGCATTGGAATCAGGAGTTACAATCGGTACAGTAGCACGAGTAGAGAAGCTGGAGTCATCGCCGCCACCCAATAATTCATAAACATTTGCGGCGTCATCTGCAGATATATCAGGAAGGTTGAATGACTTGAATAGCGCATTATAATCAAACCCCCAAGCTGGACCTGTTGGTTCGGGTGGAATGCTGTGTTTACTACAATCCACTTCAAACCATTCCTCGACAGTACGAGTTCCTATGTTGTACACTCTCTTGCAAGGCGAGTTGGCAACGTATCATAAGAAGATGCCTTCCACCACTTTTGCATGAAACTTAGACTGGCGGTCTTTGTACTGTAGCAACAAGGAGCAAGGACTACCGAAAGGAACTAGGTAATCAAGATTGGGAAGTCGATTGTTGATCAACTCGTAACAAGTCTTGTTGTGCCTCTTTACTACCAGAACTCTGTTTAAGACGTGACACGCTGTATTAACTGCTTCTGCCCAGAAAGTGACACGAAGCTTTGCATCCGACAGCATAGTCCTTGCAGTCTCAATCAGTGTTCTGTTCTTCCGTTCAGCAACTCCATTTTGCTGAGGCGTGTACGGCGCGCTGAATTCGTGACGGATCCCTTTCTTGAGACAGAAAAGCTCCATCAAATTATTCTTGAACTCAGTTCCGTTGTCGCTCCTTATCCTTCTAACTTTCAGCTTGCAAAGAGATTCCAAGCTCAGGATCAAGTATTGAAGAATATCATAAGTCTCGTCTTTAGTACCTAAAAAATGCACCCAAGAAAAACGTGAGAAATCATCAGTTACAACCAGACAGAACGACTTACCTCCAATACTCCTGATACTTATGGGGGCCAAACAGATCCATGTGTAATAGCTCCAAAGGGGTATCAATAGAGTTTTGGAGCTTGGGCTTGTGAGACTTCCGTTGCTGTTTGCCCTTTTTACAAGGCATACAGTTATCTGCAACGGTAAACCTCAGCTTAGGAACCCCGGTTACCAAACCGTTTCGGACAAGACGATTCATTTTACGATACGAAATATGTCCGAGTTTCCTATGCCACAAGATAGAGTCAAGTTCTGTTGCTTTTGTAAGCAAACAAGTAGCAACTGATGAGGTGGTTGTTGCAACGCTCATATCGATCTGATATGTGTCATTCGTTCTTTGTGCTCTCATCAGAATCCAGTCTTCGGGAACCTCAAAACCAGGTTTGAGAATCAAGCATTCTGACTTGTCAAACATCATCGAGTACTCCTTATCACACATTTGGGAGACACTCAACAGGTTATGCTTCAGCTGCTCGCAGAAGTTGACATTGTCAAAGCTGACACAACCGTTTGAAACCACGCCTTGACACATGATGATGCCGCCTTTTTCTCCAGCAAAGGCCACATAGCCGCCTCTGAACGGTTTAACATCTTGAAGCAGGGCCATGTTTCCTGTCATGTGCCTAGAACATCCACTATCTACATACCAGTGATTAGAGATAGTACCCTTCGGACGTCCCTGCACGATTCACAAAAGAATTAGTTAGATTTGGAGACCCAAGCTATTGTGGTCTTGGGTCGTCCGTCTTTCTCAAAATAAACTACTTCTCTCAACTCACAGTCATGATGACTGTTCAAAATTGGTGAATCTTTGGAGGATTTAGGAACAGGAGATTGAGAACCTTTTACTTTCTTGTTCCAGGATCTCTTTTGATTCTTAACCAGAACAGGAGACTTTGGCTCAACCACAGCCGGTGAACTTGTGGAAGCTTCACCTGATTGAGCTTTAGTCAGCTGTTCCAGCTTTCTCAACCTCTTATTCCTTCTTCTTCTCTGTGGCTTAGATAGTTTGCCCATAGATTTCTCACCAGTACGTGTACTACCAGATGTAGACACACGAGGTACAACAGGTTGCTTTACCTTTCTTGCAACAGATGGTTTGGCCTCAGATTTGATCTTTGACTTTGCCATCGGTTGGACTGGTTTCACCACATTCTGCTTTGGACATTTGGGAGATGGCTTCACTGGTGGCGACCTAGGGATAACAGCTGGTTGTGAAACAACTGGCTGTTTCCCTTGGTTCTTAGTAGGACAGTTCACAAAAATGTGACCAACTAAGCCACAGTGAAAACAGTTCCTCTTGTCTACATAAGTTCTCTTGTAAGGCTCATTGGATTTGGTCTTAGAAAACTCTCCATTATGAGCAGGAGGAGTTGGTTTCTGAACAGCAGTCTGAACCTTCACAATTTGATTTTTGGGAGTATAGTATTTTTCTAAATTTTCTTTGTAACCAAGACCAAAGTGAGCTGAAAAAGCCTCTTTCTTTACTTGGTTAAGGTTTTTATACCCCCCATAAAGCATTACCTTAAGTTTATCATTTGATTCAATGACATCAGGTTCAGTTAAAATGCAATTATCACCATTAGTGATAATGTATTTCTTGACTTTCTGTTCAGTCAACAACTGTCACACCCCGCCAAGGCGGAAACGCGAGGCGTAACATTCACTGATTTCCAAAGCATATGATTACCGCAAACACATACATGTAATTGGATACATAATCGAGTTTAAAATATTTACATCACAAAATATCAACTTGAGTTTACAAAAGTTTAAGATTTCGCAAATATGACTCAAGACCATGAGTTATACAAGAGAAATCCTCCCAAAAGCCGTATCCACGTGCATGCATGTAACCTACATTGCTAACCTGATGACCACATTCAATTTCCTGAAAACATACTTAAAAATGTCAACACGGGGTTGGTGAGTTCACAAGTTATTATAAAGAGTTATCATAAACCCAATGTTTAAATCTGATCATTTTTCGATCAAAACTCTTTTGCTTAAACATGATCACTTTAATCTGATCAGACCTCTTTTGTTTAAAATTGATCATTTTAACCTGATCAGAACCCTTTTGTTAAACCTGATCACTTTAACCTGATCAAAACTCTTTTATTTAAACCTGATCACTTTAACCTGATCAAAACTCTTTTGTTAAACCTGATCACTTTAACCTGATCAGAACTCTTTTGTTTAAACCTGATCACTTTAACCTGATCAGAACTCTTTTGTTAAACCTGATCACTTTAACCTGATCATAACTCTTTTGTTTAAACCTGATCACTTTAACCTGATCAGAACTCTTTTGTAAACCTGATCACTTTAACCTGATCAGAACTCTTTTGTTAAACCTGATCACTTTTAAAGTTTAATCACCAATATTTATGTTTTTACATTAAAGTGTGTCTCTAGGCTTTACTGGAATAAAATTCTTGTTAATCACCAACGACCATACCTTGCGGGTTATAATTGCTTATTTCCTAGTAATTCTTAAAAATTACTAAACATGATATAAGTTCCTTTGCTAGACTCCTTGACAATACTTAGTCAAAATAAAATATCAGGAAATAATAAGTATGAACGTGTATTTATGAAATACAGATATTGACCTGAAATGCTGGGTGTCACATTATTCCCATGTTACAGAGAATTTCATCCCGAAATTCAGTTCTTGTCATTCTGACTTGGAGTGTCTGAAAACAAGGACGGGTACTTGGATTTCATTTTATCTTCCCGCTCCCACGTATACTCGGGGCCGCGCTTTGAATTCCAACGTACCTTGATTAGCTTAACACGGCTGCGCCTTGTTCTCTGAACCTTCCAATCTGTGACTTCCATAGGTTCCTCAATGAAATGCAACCTGTCGTCTATGTGAATCTCATCAGGCGGTATAATTAACGTCTCGTCTGATAAACACTTCTTGAGATTTGATACATGCAACGTATCATGTACATTGCTTAGTTCTTGTGGCAACTTGAGCTTGTAAGCTACAGGGCCAACCCTAGCCAGTATTTCAAACGGTCCAACGTACCTAGGGTTAAGCTTGCCACGGTTGCCAAATCTTGCAACTCCTTTCCAAGGTGAGACCTTTAACATGACTTTGTCTCCCACTTGGAATTCTAAAGGTCTTCGTCTGTTATCCGCGTAACTCTTTTGTCTGTCACGGGCGGCCTTCAGACGATCCTTGATTTTGAAAATCTTTTCCGTGGTCTCTTGAATAACCTCAGGACCGGTTAAATGCTTGTCACCAACTTCTGCCCAACATAGATGTGAACGACATTTTCGACCATACAAAGCCTCAAATGGAGCGGCTTTGATGCTGGTGTGGTAACTATTATTGTATGAAAACTCAGCTAGCAGCAAATGAGTATCCCAATTTCCACCGAAATCAATTGCACACGCACGTAGCATATCCTCTAAAGTTTGAATGGTCCTTTCACTTTGACCATCTGTTTGTGGGTGATATGCCGTGCTCATGTCAAGACGTGTGTCCATGGCTTCTTGTAATGATTTCGAGATTCTAGACACAAATCTGCTGTCTCTATCAGAGATAATAGAAATTGGCACTCCATGCCTAGCCACAATTTCCTTGATATAAAGCCTTGCAAGTTTCTCGGTTTTATCCGTCTCTTTGATGGGTAGAAAATGAGCTGATTTCGTCAAACGGTCGATGATTACCCATATAGTGTCATACCCGCTCGACGTCTTGGGTAACTTTGTAATGAAATCCATTGAAATTTGTTCCCATTTCTATTGAGGTATCTCGGGTTGTTGTAACAATCCCGACGGTTTCTGATGTTCTGCCTTTACCTTTGAACATGTCAGGCATTTACCGACATAAATAGCAATTCCTCCTTTCATGTTCGGCCACCAGTAGAGTTCTTTCAGATCCTTATATATTTTATCCGAACCTGGGTGAATGGAGTACCTGGACTTGTTGGCTTCGTCCATAACCAACTCCCGTAAGTTACCTAAACATGGCACCCAAATTATATTCATGAAGTATAAAGTGTCATCTGATTTTGGCTCCAACTGCTTTATCATTCCTCGTAAAGCTTCATTCTGAATGTTTTCTTCTTTGATTGCCTCTTGTTGTGCCATCCGGATTTGAGTCGTGAGACTCGTATGAATTGTCAATTCTAGGGCACAAACACGGAGTGTTTTAACCCGTTCTTTACGACTCAAGGCATCTGCTACGACGTTTGCCTTACCAGGGTGATACTTGATATCACAGTCGTAATCATTCAGTAGCTCTACCCAATGACGTTGTCTCATGTTGAGTTCTTTCTGATTAAAGATGTGCTGGAGACTCTTGTGGTCTGTAAAGATAGTACATTTTGTACCGTATAAGTAATGTCTCCAAATCTTGAGTGCAAACACGACAGCACCCAATTCCAGATCGTGAGTCGTATAATTTTTCTCATGGACTTTCAGCTTTCTGGATGCATACGCTATGAATTTTTCTCTCTGCATCAACACACATCCCAGACCTTGGTGTGATGCGTCGCAGTACACGATGAAATTGTCAGTTCCTTCAGGAAGGGATAGGATTGGTGCACTGCAAAGCTTCTGCTTCAACAATTGAAAAGCTGATTCTTGTTTATCAGTCCAATCAAACTTTTTGTCCTTCTGAGTTAACGTGGTCATAGGCAAGGCTATCTTTGAAAAATTCTCGATGAATCGCCTGTAATAGCCCGCCAAACCCAGAAATTGACGCACCTCAGTCGGAGTTCTTGGTGCTTCCCAGTTTTTGATAGCTTCAATCTTGGACGGATCTACGTGAATACCATTCTTATTGATGACGTGTCCGAGAAAGTGAACCTCTCGGATCCAAAACTCACACTTAGAGAATTTAGCATAAAGCTTCTCATTCCTGAGTAGTTCCAAGATTAATTTCAAATGATGTTCATGTTCCTCCTTGGTTCGTGAATATATCAATATGTCATCGATAAACACAATCATGAATTTATCCAAGTACGGCTTGCACACACGGTTCATGAGATCCATGAAGACGGCCGGTGCATTAGTCAAGCCAAATGGCATAACTAGGAACTCGTAGTGACCGTAACGATTCCTAAAAGCCGTTTTTGGTATATCTTCTTCCTGAATTTTCAGTTGATGATACCCTGATCGTAGATCAATTTTAGAATAGAAACTGGAACCTTTAGTTGATCGAACAAATCGTCTATTCGAGGAAGAGGATATCGGTTTTTGATTGTCAGCTTGTTCAATTCCCCGTAATCAATGCACATTCTAAAGGTTCCATCCTTTTTCTTTACAAATAGGACCGGAGCTCCCCATGGTGAGAAACTCGGTCTTATGAAACCTTTGTCAAGTAATTCTTGTAGTTGGCTCGACAGTTCCTGCATCTCGGAAGGGGCTAGACGATACGACGATCGTGCAACTGGTGCGGCTCCTGGTACTAGGTCGATCCGGAACTCGACTTGTCTTGATGGTGGTAATCCTGGTAAGTCCTCGGGAAATACCTCCGAGTAATCTCTGACGATTGGTATGTCCTCAAGTCGACGTTCTTCGGGTTTCTTCTCGACGATGTGAGCCAGGAATGCACAATAACCCTTGCGTAGATACTTATGAGCTTTCATGCAGTTTATCGTCTTTAATATCGTTCTACACCTTTCGCCTTGAATTGAAAGAATTTTTCCGCTTGGTAGTGGGATACGTACAATCTTCTCAAAGCATACGATCTCAGCACGGTTCTTTGATAACCAATCCATGCCAATAACAATATCAAGACTCCCTAGTTCGACGGGTAGAAGGTCTATACTGAATGTATGGTTTTCTAAACATAAAGTGCAACCCTTAATGACCTCTTCGGTTTCTATTAATTTCCCATTTGCTAATTCAATTGTATAACTTTGATCTAGTTTACTGGCCTTAATACCGAGTAAGGATTTAAAATCATTCGACACAAAGCTCATATCCGCACTTGAATCAAAAAGTACAGAGGCATAATGATTATTTATCGGGAACGTACCAGTGACGATGTTCGGGTCCTGGCGTGCGTCCCTTGTACCCATCACAAATGCCCTCCCTGGTGCCTGGGCGTTATTCTGATTCTTCCACTTAGGACAATCCCTCTTGATGTGCTTCAGGTCACCACATATGAAACATCCCGGTTTAAATTTCCCCATTTGATTGTTAGTTCGACAAGCTTGTGTGGTGTGACCAAACTTGTCACACTTTCCACACTTGATGCACACACCGACATGATGATTTCCACACTTCTTACATCTCGGTAGGCCCCTATCATACTCCTTTCTTTCCATTGTATTGACTGCAAAAGCTTTCATAGTTCCTTGTTTCTTAAACCCTTGCTTCTCAGACTTGTTACTTGAATTTCCCATCCACTTTCTTTTCTCCCCAAATCTACCTTCCTCATTCTCCTTTCTCACAAACAATCCATTACGTACTGCATCATCCTTTAGTTTGAATGCTAAAGTTATAGCACTCTTGGCATCTATTGGATTAGATGATGTTACCATGCTACGAATTTGAGGCGCAAGGCCCCACAGATACCTCTCAACGCGCTTATGTTCTGGTGTGACCATATGCGGTACTAGAATCGCCAATTCATTGAAACGGTCGGTGTACCCCGCCACATCATCTCCTATCATCTGTAGGTTCCACATCTCAGTTTCAATCTTTTGCAATTCGTTTCGAGGACAATATTCCTCAATCATCATGTTTTTCATGTCTTCCCAAGATAATTGATACGCTGTCTCTCTCCCCAAAGTCTTCATTTGAGTATTACACCAAGTTAAAGCTTTATCAGTGAGCGTGTATGTAGAATACTTCACCATGCAGTCAGCGGTGCATTCACTAATATCAATCACCGACTCCATCTTTTCTATCCATCTCATTAGACCTACTGCACCCTCGGTGCCATTGAAATTGCGGGGGTTGCAGGATAGGAAGGCCTTGTAGGAGCACTTCCTATTTGGAGCATCTGTAGAATCACAAGTCATAACATTATTAATTCGGATCATGACTATGTGTTACGGCTTATTTATTCTATTACCTCCGGAACCTCCGGCTATACCGCTACCTCCTGCACCTCCTCCGCCGGTACCGCTACCATTTCCTCCACCACTATTTCGGTTTGCTTCATACTGCTCCATGGCGGCAGCTACTCGCTGTGCTATGAGTTGTTCCATGTTTGGGGAAATCGTCTCGTTGTTGTCACCAGTAGTGTCACGTGGTGTCCTTCGCTTAGGTGCCATGACGTTCTTTCTAACATAACATTTAAAAAGAAACAACATTATATAATAATAATGATAGATCATGACATAAGGATACAACAACATCAAATGTAAACAACCATCATCACAATATAAACCATCACATACATAGTACATTGTTCCAAAAGACAAGGATACAAAAGGGATGGGTTCACATGACCACATCAGTACCAAAGTTTTAAACTACATAAGGTGCTATGGGCACAACCCGCCCATAATAGGTTTAAAAGAAGAAGTGGGAGTACAACCCAATCATCATGGCAAGTCCCGCCATGACAAAGCTAGCCCTAGCCACAAATTCTGCAGCCAAAGTCCTTTCTTCCAGCGCCTCCACCATGTCTCGGACCATGAGAGTGAACTGCCAGTCCATATCAGCTCTCAACTTGAGGTAGTCAGTGGCACCCTGTATGTCTCGGGTGCTGTCGTCCAGAGTCTGTACTCGAGATCCGAGCCCTTGACGTAGTCGCGTGGCTGCATCCCCATGTGCTCGGATATCATCTAGGAGGTCATCAAGACGTTTCTCGTGCGTATGAACGCGTGCTACCAATGTAGGCACTGTGAGCTCCATGACTTCCCCAGTGTGGGGTAGGGGTGTTGAGGAGTTGGAGGACTCTCCGAGCTCAAAGGTAGACGGAATGCTCTCCATCTCCCTCCATCGTGCCAGGGTACGGGGCATCCAACGGATAGTCCCCACCGTAGGGTGGTAACAGGGTCGTTGCCTAGGTGGTTCCTCATCAGTCTCCAAGTTTTCTGGGTCACGGGCTGCCAGGGTTCGCTTGCGTGGAAATCGAACCTTCTTCCTAGCACTCTTTACCATAACTGGTCCTCCGCTTTTCTTTCGGTAGACGATAGGCAGTTCTCCCAGGGCAACATTGGGTGGTGTGGAGCTGCGAACTTGTCCTCGATTTTTGGGGCGTGTGGCGGAAAGTTCCTCGTTGGATTCAGAGTCAGAGACGGGGTCAGAGTGTGAATGTGACGACATGCTTGTGACTACAATATCCATATTACATGATGACTGGTTATGAAATGCTTATGCAATGAAAACGTTTTAGTGAGTCATTCAAATTATAGACTAGGTTCCGTTTTAGACTCCTAGTTCGCTATAATCAATGGCTCTGATACCAAGTTCTGTCACACCCCGCCAAGGCGGAAACGCGAGGCGTAACATTCACTGGTTTCCAAAGCATATGATTACCGCAAACACATACATGTAATTGGATACATAATCGAGTTTAAAATATTTACATCACAAAATATCAACTTGAGTTTACAAAAGTTTAAGATTTCGCAAATATGACTCAAGACCATGAGTTATACAAGAGAAATCCTCCCAAAAGCCGTATCCACGTGCATGCATGTAACCTACATTGCTAACCTGATGACCACGTTCAATTTCCTGAAAACATACTTAAAAATGTCAACACGAGGTTGGTGAGTTCACAAGTTATTATAAAGAGTTATCATAAACCCAATGTTTAAATCTGATAATTTTCCGATCAAAACTCTTTTGCTTAAACCTGATCACTTTAATCTGATCAGACCTCTTTTGTTTAAACTTGATCATTTTAACCTGATCAAAACCCTTTTTGTTAAACCTGATCACTTTAACCTGATCAAAACTCTTTTATTTAAACCTGATCACTTTAACCTGAACAAAACTCTTTTGTTAAACCTGATCACTTTAACCTGATCAGAACTCTTTTGTTTAAACTTGATCACTTTAACCTGATCAGAACTCTTTTGTTAAACCTGATCACTTTAACCTGATCAAAACTCTATTGTTTAAAGCTGATCACTTTAACCTGATCAGAACTCTTTTGTTTAAACCTGATCACTTTAACCTGATCAGAACTCTTTTGTTAAACCTGATCACTTTTAAAGTTTAATCACCAATATTTATGTTTTTACATTAAAGTGTGTCTCTAGGCTTTACTGGAATAAAATTCTTGTTAATCACCAACGACCATACCGTGCGAGTTATAATTGCTTATTTCCTAGTAATTCTTAAAAATTACTAAACATGATATAAGTTCCTTTGCTAGACTCCTTGACAATACTTAGTCAAAATAAAATATCAGGAAATAATAAGTATGAACGTGTATTTATGAAATATAGATATTGACCTGAAATGCTGGGTGTCACAACAACTCCTCAGATACTACTCCTTCAGGGCAAGAGTTAACCGACCCATCTTCAGAAGCAGTAACAAACTCCTCACTAGATGTGGAGTTACCCTTACTTGAGGATTCATCCTTCTTAAGGGAATCATCCTTATCAGAGGACTCATCTAGACAAGTGAGATCAATGTCTATTAAGCTATTGACAAACTTCCCGCTCACTGGTGGAGGAATGACATTTGTACCTAGACCTAGACCATTCATTTTCCTCACTACAGATTCGTAGTGTTCCACCACAAAGCGAGAGTTTTTCAACTTCTCATTTGTGCATTTTAACTGCAAGATCTCATTTTGCAGTTTGTTGATTTCATTGTTCCGTTTTTCCAACCCCTTATATGCAATATCTAAGTGAAGATGTTGATCGCTCATTTTTAAAGAATACTCACGTTTTTCCTTTTTTAATGTTTCAATAGACTCTTTAAAACGTTTTTCATTTTCTTTATAGTTTAGAGCTGCCATACTTAGGGGTTCGATTTTGTCTTGGAGTTTAGAGTTTTCAAGTTTTAGCCCTAGACACTTAGAACATGAAACAACGGAAAAGGGATTAGAATCTACCTCAGACGATGAACTTGTTGCTTCTCCAATGGCCATGAGAGCAACAGCTGTGGTTGATTCTTCTTCATCAGCTACAGAATCTTCCTTTTCTTCAGCTTCCTTTACTGTATCTGTAGCAGCAGTTTCCCTTCTCTCTGCTTCCATCATCTCCATGATCTCAGCTCTGAGACCAACCTGTGTTTGTGCGATGATGGCATCCTCAAGATGAACACCCCAGTCAAAGCTTTCGTCCTGTTGGGTTACCAGTGCATTGGACGTTCCACCTAGGCTTTGATTGTGGTGGTTTGGATTGTTTTGGCCATGGCTGTTTCCTTGGCTGGGTTGGGTAAAATCAGAGGCAGGTGCTCTGTCTTTCTGACACTCATGAGCAAAGTGTCCATAGTTCAGACACTTATAGCATTTGGCCTTGGATTTGTCAAACCCGACCTTGGCATTAGGATGCCCCCCAATAAACTTTCTTCCTGTTCTGTTCAGTAAACGCTTGGCTCTCCTCAATAACATGGCCATATTCCATTGAATATCCATGTCCTCCATGTCATCAGGATCCACTTGATTAAAATCTTCTTCAATCGTCTCTGGATCAGTAAGCTTGCCACCTATGAAGTTTTCATATGCAAGCATGCAAGATGAGAATAATGCTACATGATCTTCAGTTATTCTGGCTATAGCTGAGTTGTTAGCTAAAGACGTAGCAGGAGGATTTCTTGAGGTATTTTGATGATGAGATCCCAACCCTGATCCTGAAGCATAGCAAGCATGACTACCACACCCAGTTGAGTGGTCTTCTTAAGTAGGATTTCCAATGAAGAGGGAAATTCCAGAGCCCGATGACTTGGATGTGCAAGTCGTCCCGTGATTCATAGAAGGGTCTTGTATCTGGGGTCTTCCAGAGCTCTCCTTTCTTCTTAGGTTCATGTCATGAGCTTGAACCTTTCCTATTGCCTCTTCAACTGTCAGCTGATAGAATTTAGGATTTTCCCTCATCAGGGTTGTGTACATCTCAAATTTGGGTGGTAAAGCATCCAAAAACTTTTCCACCATCTCTTCATCCGGATACTTGAGTTCAAAAGCCTTCAACTCAGTCTGTAAATGATAGAACCTAGAGATGAGGTCATCTAAAGATTCGTTCTCAATAAATCTGAAGCACTCATACTGCTTCCTGAGAAGATCCCGCTTACTTTTCTTGATGTCACTATTTCCTTCGAATCTCTTCTGTAAAGCTTTCCAGAGATCCCTTGAATTGTCATACCCTCGAAAATTGTGGAACAATTCCCGAGTTAATGCCATAGTGATCGAACCAAGTGCCTTCTTCTCTCGATCATATGCTTTCTTTTCTTCCTCATCGAGTTTAGAAATAGGCTTTGGCAATTCATCATCAAGATAGATGTGTGTGGGATGCTTATATCCCTCAAGGATTGGTATCCATAATGATGAGTCGGTATATGAAATGTAGTGCTCGAAACGTGCTTTCCAATTAGAATAATCGTTCACGTTCAGCAACTTTGGTGGTTTCTGTGTTGTACCGATCTCATTATCATATATTAACATGTTTCCCAAATTCTGAAGATTCGACATAGTGAACACTTAGTCAAATTTCAGAAAAATCAGACACAGCTGCGCACTTGACTTTGGCCTTGCGCACTTGAGAAATGGTCTTGCGTATTTATATTTGCTCTTGCGTACTTGTAAGTATGCCGGAGTAGATGTAAGTACGCAGGATATAACTTAAGTTCGCACAAGTTCAGTCTTGCGCACTTGTAAGTACGCAGGAGATAACTCTTGCGTATTTAGTAAGTATGCAGAAACCTGTACTTTTTGCCATAAATGGTAAGTACGCAGGACACCTTTTCAGCAACTTTCACCAAACTTTTCATGTCGCCTGAAACTCGCCGAAGATGGTAAAAATTAGTCTGATGATTAATGCAAATGAGCCAAAGGGTCAGAAACTTGTTTCTAACCAACCTTTGATGCTTAAATAACTCAAATACACAACAAAATTTGGTTTTTGAGAGATTTTTGCTTCTAAAAAAGTGCTCAAGAGCTACCCCTTTTTATCACAAAAATCAACAAAAATACCTCTTTTTGCTTGTAAAACTCAGTAAAAACGTCTCCAAACTCACTTACAACACTCGAATTCAAGAGCAATGCTCTGATACCACTTGTAGGTCCCTTCGTGTGTGTCGGATCGTTGCATGCAAGTAGTCTACTAGTCGGACCGGGTGCGGAATACCCGTTACTAGGCGGAGAGTCTAACTAAAACAAAGTAAGCCAACACGAGAGTCACAATAAAAGCTCTTTCTATTATAAACACTCGATGGTTACAGAGATAATACAAATTGCGTACTTAACAAACCGAGTTCGTCTAAGATATGAGTTCGTCTAAGATATGAGTTCTGCGTACTTATCCTCTGTGAACCAAACCTATTTATACAGACCTGATGCCTGCGCACTTAGCAAGTGCGCAGGACCAAATGCTCTTGCGTACTTAGCAAGTACGCATGGGTGGTCCTGCGTACTTGCTAAGTACGCAGGAGCTTTCTCCTGCGCACATGTAAGTGCGCAAAACACTTAGAAGAAATGCAACATACACTATGTAAAAGTAAATACAACTCGATAAACTATTACATAACGACTCTTACAAACAAAGACAAATTACAGACATTAGAAATACAAACTAAGACTCTATCCAGAGTGTTGTCACAGGAAAGTGCATCAACATTTACTTTCTGTTTGTAATCGTTTCTATTGTCAATTTGTGTATACATACGTTGATACGGTTGGATTCCGCACTCCATGTCTTCGATACTTCACGTCACGAGATCGATCTATAGAGGAGTCATGTGGACCTACAAGTGGTATCAGAGCTTTTGCTTGTGATTTGTGTTTGATTCTTGAGTGATTTGTGATGATTTGTGTACAATTTTACTAGAAATTGATCATTTTTGCAAGTTTTCATTTTCATGGATTTTTCAAGTTCTTGAAGTTGATTTTGAGGCTGAATTCGCGGATTTGAGGTGGATTTTGGTGAAATTAATCTGATAGAAGTGTTCTAAATCATAAAATACTAAATCCTACAGTCCAATTTCTTCAAATTCCATCAAATCAGTGAGAAGTGATGATTTTCGGTAGTGATGGTTCGTGTTTGGGTTGAAGACTCATCTTCCTGAGTTTTTTACAACTGAACCAAACGAACTTAGTGCTGAGATTCTGTTACAGGGGAACTTAGTAGGCAAACTTAACAAGTTCGCTCCACTCAGTTCAGGCGAAGTTATTCAGTAAGTGAACTTATCTGATTTTCTTGATTAAGCAAACTTAACAAGTTCGCTTGGGGTCAAGTTCGCTTGTTGGACTTGAAGCGAACATATTATCTTCTCCTAGGGGTGTACTTGTTCAAGACTTGGAAATTTTTTCTGAAAATGGCAAATATGGTGCAAGTGACGAATATGTTCAATTATGATAATGAGATTGGTACATCTCAGAAGCCACCAAAGTTGTTAAGTCTTGCAGATTATGTGAACTGGAAAGATAGATTTGATAAGTTTGTGTCTTTTACTGATACGAGCTTATGGATTCCAATTTTGGAAGGCTATACACATCCAACATACTCTTGGATGGGAAAGGATGATGTTCCTAAACCAGTCTCTGCTTTAACCACAGAAGAAAAAAAATTGTTTGATAGAGAGAAGAAAGCGATGGCTAGTATTTCAATGTCTCTTCCTAAGGAAATTTAGCACAATTTTAAACAATTCAAGTCTTCTCAACAATTGTTGGATGGATTACAAAAGAGATGCGAGGGTAGTCTGGATGTTAAGAAAAGCATAAATGAATTATTGAAGAAGCAGTTCTTAGTGTTCAAGCACTTTCAAAATGAATCTTTGGATGATCTTGCAACGAGATTCTATCATTTGCTGAGTGAATTGTCCAGTGCTTCAGTAGTCTATGAAACTGAAGAGATAAATGATAAGTTCTTGGAGTCATTACCATCAAAATTTGATATGTATTCAGTTTTGATAAAAGAGAATGTCAAGTATAAAACAATGTCTCTTGAAGATGTTCTTGGAAAGATTCAATCACATGATTTGAATATGAAGAAGAAGGAAACCAATATGGAGCATATTCAAGATCCTTTAATATATTTTTCTAAGTCTTCTGGGAAAACTGGTACAGGGCTTGCTTTCTTTTCGGGTGATACTCAAGATACTTCAAATGAACATGGTTCTGGAATTCCAAGTCAATCTGGTTTTCTTCAAACATAGCTCCTTCATCGTCTGGACCACATCATCTGAATCAAAGAGTTGCTGATGATTATTTAGCAATGTTTTCTTTCTTTATGGCATCTTATGAGAATTTTATTGGCGGTAAGATTCATGATCCAGATGTTATTGAAGAGGATTTCAGACAAATTGATCCTGTTGATCTGGAAGAAATGAACATTCAATGGAACATGGCTATGCTTATGAGACAGGCAAAGGATTTTTTGAAGAAGACTGGAAGAAAGTCTATTGGTTCTAATAGTCGATCACGAATGGGATTTGACAAAACAAAAGTTCGATGCTATAATTGTCAAGAGTATGGTCATTTTGCCAAAGAATGTGTGAAGCCGAAAGTAGAATTTGATTCTCAGAAGAAGCCTAATACTCTTCAAAATAATCGTACTCAGCCACATGGTTCCTCTGGATCTGGGAATTCTAATCATGCATCCACATCATCTGCATTAGTTGCTCAGAATGATGAAAATTATGATTGGGGTATTCATCTTGAAGATCTGGTTAGTGCTGTGAGTCAAGATTTTGTAGCTGAAATACATTCTAAAAATCGTGAAGAGTCGACTGATGATGATAGTTCAAGTGATGGTGAGAGTTTGCATAGTGCCGATGAAGAGCTTGATAAAGTACACAATGTTGATTCTAATATTGCATCTGCATCTGGTGTATCTGAAGATGATATAGTATTGACTCAAAGATCTTCTGATGGTGTTGAATCTGAAGATATTCCAACTGCTAAAGTCTTCATGGCAGATATGTTAGATCCTTCAAAGGTAAAAGATTCTATCTATAACATTTACTACTCTAACTGCATCTGTGTGAAAGATAAAATGCAAAAGGTTATAGATGATAACACAAATTTAATTTGTGATATGAAATCTATGCATGTGGTAAATCAAAAGTTGAAAGATAATGATAAATTGTGTATGGATAGAATTGAATCTTTGAAAAGAGATTTAAATTCTTTGGGATTGAAATATAAGGAACAACCATATCATTTGGATATGGATTATGCTGAAACTGAAAAGCGAAATGAAATTGTCGCTTAGAAGAACAAAGAGATTTCTGACAAAGAATCAAAAGTGATCAAATTACATCGAAAGCTGGAGAGTTTTGGAAATTCATCTGTGGTGTTGGATTACTTTAATGACAACGCTGATCCTACAAAGAGGGTTGCTGGAATTGGGTTTGTTCCTCCACCATTCAATGTGAATTATGTGCTTGAACCAGAAGTTATTTATGAGGATGAACTTGATCCAAAGACAACGTTTAAGGTTAACCTGGTAACTGGTGAAGACATGGTCTATGATTCTGATACTGAAGATGATGTTTTTGATGATAAAAAGGTTGAAGGCATTCCTAAGGAGGTAAAAATTGATGAACTAAAGGTGGTGAAACAAGTTACCCGTGATAGGTGCATTTTTCCATAACCTGATGAAGTGAAAGTTGATCAACCTAAGCTTTCTAAAGTGTTACAAACAAGTGGTTTTGTTGCTGTAGATGCATGATATGTCCCTAATCCCTTGTAATATGTATTTCATCTATGTTTAATGTAACTATTTGATATATTAATGAAATTACATGTTTATCCTTAATGTTTACTCATATATAACGACTGTGTATTAAACGATCTGATAAATATCGATAACGTTGATCAATCGTGCTATTGAAAGGCCCATTCGCACGAATGGATCATGAGAATGATCCATTCGCGCGAATAGATCATGAGAACGATTCATTCGCTAGAATAAGTCATGAGAATGATTCATTCGCACGAATGAGTCTATTCACATGGTTCATTCGTACGAATGAACCATTCTGAATTGCTTGAAGTTGTTTATTTTGATCCATCTGGACGACCCAAGACCACAATGGCTTGGGTTCCAATTTCTAACTGATTTTCTTTGTTTATGTAGGGACAACCAAGGAGGACTATCAACAATACGTGATAGGTGGATAGTGGTTGTTCTCGACATATGACAGGGAATATTCGTTTGTTGGAAGATGTGATTAATATTGATGGTGGTTATGTCGCTTTTGCTGGAAATAAAGGCGGGTACATAACTAGTCAGGGTACTTTAAAGAACGAAAAAGTCAAATTTGAGAAAGTGAACTATGTGGAGCAACTTGAACATAATCTATTAAGTGTATCTCAAGTGTGTGACAATAAATTTTCATTTCATTTCAATGATTATGAGTGTTATATCTTGAAACCGGGCTTTGTGATTCCTGACGAATGGATTCTAATGAAGGCTCCAAGGAGAAATTACACATATGTCATAGACATGAGTGTTGCTACTACTACGGATTCAATTCCTACTTGTCTACTCTCCAAGGCGTCTGAGTCGGATTCTATTTTGTGGCACAGGAAACTTGCTCACATCAATTATCGGAAAATGAATTATCTTGTGAAGAATGATCTGGTTTTTGGTGTTCCGAAAATGAAATTTTCAGTTCCTGATGACTGTATTCCTTGCAAGAAGGGGAAACAACACAAGAAGTCCCACAAATCTAAGACAAAGAATTCTATTGTAACTCCTTTGGAGCTACTGCATATGGATTTGTTTGGACCGATTAGTATCAGGAGCATTGGTGGTAAATCTTACTGTCTGGTAGTAACAGATGATTTCTCTAGATTTTCATGGGTTAAGTTCCTTGCTTCTAAAGCCGAAACCATAGAGTTGGTATAATCCTTAATCCTGGGTTTAGAGAATTTGTTCAAACAAAAAGTCAGAAGAATTAGGAGTGACAATGGAAGTGAATGTAAGAATAGCAAAATAGGGTTATTCTGTCTTCAAAAAGGAATTCATCATGAATTCAGTGCGCCATATGTACCTCAACAAAATGGGGTTGCTGAACGAAAGAATAGGACTTTAGTTGAAACTGCACGAACGATGCTTGTTGATTTTAAGCTTCCAGTAACTTTTTGGGTTGAGGCTGTGAATACTGCGTATCATGTTTTGATCCGAGTCTTGATCGTTAAGCGACACAACAAGACGTGCTATAAGTTGCTTAATAATCGTAAGCCGAATCTGGTATATTTACTACCTTTTGGTAATCCATGTACCCTTTTAAAAGTTCGCGATGTCCCAACCAAGTTTAGTGCTAAGGAAATTGAAGGGATTTTTCTAGGGTATGTTGCTAATTCTACTACCAAGAGGGTTTATAACAAAGAGACTCGCCAGGTTGAAGAATGGTTTCATATTAACTGCTCTAATCGGTCTTTACCTCAAATGGCGATTGGACCAGACTGGGATTTTGATTATGAGAATTTATTCAAGTCTTTTCATTTACCATCTGATATTTCTCGTGTGGAAGCTGCTGTTTGATATGACTCATGTCGAGATGCACAGAATAGTGGCTTTCTACCAACTGCGGCTCCACATTCATCTGTTCCTTCTACATCTGCTCCAGATCCTAATGCTGCTTCTTGTTTAGGAACACAAGAGTCTGATAGTGAAGATGAAAATGTTATTTTCCAAGATTCTTCTGCTGATCCTTTGATAGTTGATGAACCTTCTAATTTGTCACAGGATCAGGGGGAGCTTCCTAAAAATCTTGACTCGGAGATACCGGTTAATCAAGATCTGTCTTTTCAATCTGATACAACTCAACTTGTTGTGTTACCGGTTCCTAAGGTTGCATCAATCAAGGAACTCAAAGCTCATCCGATTTCAAATATCATTAGGGATTTGCGTGATGGAGTGCAAACGCGTTCTACTCTTGACAACACTTTCTTGTATACAGGTTTTAAATATACCGGTGTTTTTGATGTATGCTCACATTCCTGTTTTATTTCGTGTGGAAGCTGCTGTTTGATATGACTCATGTCGAGATGCACAGAATAGTGGCTTTCTACCAACTGCAGCTCCACATTCATCTGTTCCTTCTACATCTGCTCCAGATCCTAATGCTGCTTCTTGTTTAGGAACACAAGAGTCTGATAGTGAAGATGAAAATGTTATTTTCCAAGATTCTTCTGCTGATCCTTTGATAGTTGATGAACCTTCTAATTTGTCACAGGATCAGGGGGAGCTTCCTAAAAATCTTGACTCGGAGATACCGGTTAATCAAGATCTGTCTTTTCAATCTGATACAACTCAACTTGTTGTGTTACCGGTTCCTAAGGTTGCATCAATCAAGGAACTCAAAGCTCATCCGATTTCAAATATCATTAGGGATTTGCGTGATGGAGTGCAAACGCGTTCTACTCTTGACAACACTTTCTTGTATACAGGTTTTAAATATACTGGTGTTTTTGATGTATGCTCACATTCCTGTTTTATTTCTCAGGTCGAACCAAAGAATGTCGAAATGGCTTTAAGTGATAACAATTGGATAGAGGCCATGCAGGCAGAACTTGCTCAGTTTGACAAACTTAAAGATTGGAATCTTGTAGATCTTCCAAAGGGTGTGTATCCAATTAGTATAAAGTGGGTGTTTAAATGCAAGAAGATGATCGAGGTGTTGTAGTGAGAAATAAGGCAAGATTAGTTGTACAAGGTTTCAATCAACAAGAGGGAATTAATTACACCGAGGTTTATGCGCCTGTTGCTAGGCTTGAAGCTATAAGGTTGTTTCTTACTTTTTCTTCATATAAAGGGTTTAAGGTGTTTCAATTAGATGTAAAAAGTGCTTTCTTATATGGTAAAGTCAAGGAGGAAGTTTATGTGTGTCAGCCGCCGGGGTTTGAAGATCCAATTACTCTGTCTAAAGTTTTCAAGCTTGATAAAGCTCTCTATGGTCTTCATCAAGCTCCTCGAGCGTGGTAGGAAACGTTGTCTACACATCTTATGGAGAATGATTTTGTTCGTGGACATATTGACTCGACTTTATTCATTAAGAAAGCAGGGGGAGAATACCTACTGGTACAGATATATGTAGATGATATTATTTTTGGCTCTACAAATGAAGGGTTATGCAAAGAGTTTGAGAGTATTATGAAATCAAAGTTTGAGATGTCAGCAATGGGAGAGTTATCATTTTTCCTAGGTCTTCAAGTTAATCATAAGGAAGATGGTTTCTTTATTCATCAGTTCAAGTATGTAAATGACATCTTGAGCCGATTCAAGATGTAGGACTGTACCCCATATGATACTCCAATTCCGGTAAACCATAAATTGAATTCTGACCCGGATGGAAAAGAAGTTGATTGCAGACTCTACCATGCAATGATTGGATCTCTCATGTACTTAACCACTTCAAAGCAATATATAATGTTCGTTGTGTGTATTTGTTCCAGGTTCCAAGCAAAACCAAAATAGTCTCATTTGATTGAAATAAAGAGAATCTTTCATTATCTGAAAGGAAAACAAAGATTGGGACTATGGTTTTCTCATGGTACTAACTTTGAATTCAATGCTTACACTGATTCTGATTTTGGTGGATGTTGTTTGGACAGGAAATCTACTACAAGTGGTTGCCAATTCTTGGGTAATCGTCTAGTTTCCTGGCAATGCAAAAAGCAAACTACGGTCTCCATTTCAACATGCAAAACAGAATACATTGCTGCTGCAAGTTGTTGTTCACAGATCTTGTGGATCCAACAGCAATTAAGAGACTAAAGTTTTAATTTTACAGGAACCCCCATGTTTATTGATAATAATGCTACAATGTCTATTACCAATAATCCTGTTAAGCATAGTAAAACAAAGCACATTGAAATTAGATATCATTTTATTTGTGATTGTGCAGATAAGAAGTTGATTGAGCTGGTAAAGGTACATACAGATGATAATTTTGCTGATCTTTTTACCAAAACATTTGATCATACCAGGTTTGAATTTCTGATCAAAATGATCGGTATGATCAATCCCGAATAAAAGTTTTTCAAAACAATTTTCATGGGAGATTTTGTTTTAAATTTCTTTTATTGCTTTATTACATTTTTGCATTTTAAATTTTAGTCAAAAATTGTTATTTATAAAAATTCAAAACAAAATGAAAAATATAAAATTGACATCATTTGAAGTTAGAGAAGAAATGATAGTACATCAGTGAATAGTTCGTTACACATGACCATAGTGGACCTGTGATATATCATAGTTTAAAGTAATTTGATTTGATCTAAATTTCAAAGTCTGCATAAATGAGAAATGATAGTGTTTTGAATGTTCTAATCTTGATAATATGTTTTAATTTGAATATGAGTTTGAAACTTGAATTGTCAATAGACTAGAAGCGTTTTTGAACCAATAGTAGTGTGAAAATTAAATATGATATGATTACATCTGTGATTTGAATCCATTATATGCCTGAGTATGTGTGTAAAAGATCATTATCAGATATAAAATATATGGTTTAAGAATTTCGTGAGACCAATATCGAATTATGTCTTTAGCACTATCTCTTTCAGTTCACTTCACTGCTCATGCCCTGAAAAACATGCAATGTGTTGCTAAACTAAGATATGTTTCTGACAACATCTGTTGGAACATATATTCACCCTTGAATCAGTTAGATACATCATCTATTCTGATTTCATTGAAATTTATCCAGATAATAGTTGGATCCTCCTACCTGAATCTATTGATTCTCATTAATAAGCCAATTCATTAGAATCATTCGATTCTGAATCATTATGATTCTTATATCCTTTGGGATCTAGTATTCTACACTTGTGCTAATAGAGATAATTTCATCTTGGAGATTGATCTAATCTTTCAATAAACTGTGTATGTCTTGAAGATAATGCATATTTAATTTCTGTTGGCATATACGTGGGGTACACGATGTTTTTTATTTAAAAAGTATTAACTCACATGAATTTGGAAGAAAAATGCTTATAGTTTCAAATTATATAATATTGACAATTTAAAAATTCAAGCTTTGTATTGCAAATTCGGAATGAAAATTTGAGCATTTCATAACCTGATCTTGTTTACTTTGAAATTTATCGCATATCATTTCAAGTATTATTCAAATTGATTGCAAAAGTATAAAATTTGAAAAAGTATTGAGTTACATAAGTATGAGTTTGATTGTTTCATATCATAGGTTACCCATAGTTGATAATAAACTGTGTGATAAATTGCTCATATACTGATATGATCTTCTTGCTCATGATGTTCATCCAAACATACGTATTTTAGTTTGTTCATATAAAATCTAAAAATATGTGTTTTCAGTTTGCTCAGATAAAAACAAAAAATATGTGATTCCGTTTGTACAGATAAAATCCAAAAATATTTTATTTCTATCTTCCATGAGAATTTTATTTTTTAATTAAAATGATTCAGGATTGGATTGGATACATGCTACAGATGGAAGTTCACAAGAATGTGCCGTGTTGAAAGTGAAGATTTTTTGTTCAAAAGAAAAGTTTTGGAGCGAACTTAATATATCCGCCTGGTTCTGAGTAAGCGAACTTAATATGATCGCCTGAGGCTTGTTAAGCGAACATGACAAGTTCTCCTAATGAAGCGAACTGTAACATTTCTGATTTTTAGTATCCATATTTCAATTCAATGTAATGCATTTCAAACCCAATTCTAGTGCACTGTTTTGTTTCTTTTCGTACCATCAATTAAATACTATATTTCAATGTTAACCGCAAATTTTACACGGCTATAACCTACTAAAACACTACATAAGTATCTATTTATACGAATATGTCAAAGACCAAAGTTACAAGGTCTGATGTTGAAAATTTACAAGAAACCCTAATAGGCACGGTCACGCCTAGTTCTGGCACCGTCGTGCCTAGTTCTGGCACGGTCGCGCCGAGTGTTTTGGCACGGTCGCGCGACTTGCTTTGGAACAATCACGCCTGGTGCCTTAGCATGGTCGCGCCACATGTGGGCACGGTCGCGCCAAGTACCAGTTGAAACGGAAATACAACCTTTAATCACAGAGACGTTCGATTTCGTAACCGTTTTACACGTTCCAACTATTAACAAACAGAGTTAAGCCACTTGATCATCCTAATTACAACAAATAAATGGAATTTCATCAATTCACCTAATAATCAACAAAATCGTCCACTAGACCGTCGAATTCTCCAAATTGTTTGCAATTCTCCCAAGCAAACGCACAAACGATCCTCCCAGAAGCTACTGACCCACTTGAAGCAACCGGAATCGTAGCAGAAGACGCCGGAAACCAAGCTCGCCGACGTCGGAACTCCTTCTTACAGTTCGTTATCTATTCGCCATCATTCCGGGTAATTGAAACCGTGTCCTCTATCGATTTAGTCCTTAGATCAAAAGCCCCATGTTAATTTAGGCTTCCAATATGGAAATAAACTCAAACCCGAATCTAGTTTTCATTAAAAAATGATTTAATCGAACCCGACCCTAGACACGTTTTAAATCCAATTAATCTATGCAAAAAGACTCAAAATAATCTAATGGGTGAAAGCCCTATGATTTCCCACCCTGTTATTATAAGAATTAGTCAATTCGTTCCTGATTTGGAACCGACGCGGTCGCGCTAATCATCTAGCGCGGTCGTGCCTCATGAGACGCGGTCGTGCCGAATACCAGCGCGGTCGTGTCCTCCTGTCCAGACCCAATCATGCCTTTTGGCTAATCTCAGTCATGTCTTAGGATCATAGACACGATCGTGCCTGGCCAAGGCACGGTCGTGCCTAATGATTTAGTTAGTTAAGCCTCAGTTTGATCAACACGGTCGCGCCCTGGCTAGCATGCTCGCGCCCGTGGTTTGAGCACGATCGTGCCCTTCCCAGGCACAGTCGTGTGTGAGTTAAATTCTTGGCAGAATTATAAATTTTATGTATTTTTCAAACCATAAATATTCTGATTAAATTACAAAACAAAAATAGTTGATTTTTATAAAAATTGCATTTAATCTTATTTAGAAAGAACAAATATTTAATAAATGGAAAATTATTTATTTAAAGTTTATAAAATTTAATTTACAATTATTGCTAAACCTTTCATTTAAAAAGTATATATATGGTTAAGTTACATTTTATAAATAAATAAATAAAATAATGATTATTTATTTACCTTATATTTAAACAAAGACATTTATTTATTTACACTTAAATTCATTTAACACTTATAATAATTTTCATAAACAATAATTATTTACATTACTTATTTAATTATTTAAACTCAAACCTTAATCAAAGTGTTATAAAAATATTCTTTCAAACCTTATATATTATATTCAATACCTCCGAATACAAATCAATGACTTTTTACACAAGTCCAAATACAACCTTAGGATTAAACTCTTGCGCACACTATTAATACCATATACATTACACTTTAGGTTAACTTGTGCATTTCAAGGATCTTTATTCTATCTAGTGCCTTTGTTAGCAACGCCTTCAAACCAAGTGAGTATTTCATAGCCCCTTTTACTCTTTTACACTTTTGGGGTGAAACATGAACATTATTCAAATTACATGTTTACACTTACACAAACAACACAAGTACAAATCCTATTTACATTTATGTCTGCAATTTGAGCTTTATGCCCGAGTGCTAGGTGTGCTAACCTTTGTATGCGATTATGTGCAATCATTAACTATTCAAGCCGACGGTTTTCAATGATAGATCTATTGAGTCTGACAAACCCACCCAGATTGGGGTGATTGATACCGACAACACAATTTTGCATGCTAATTACAAAGGTTTGATTTTGCATGGTTACACAATAACTGCTCCCCATAAATGCCTTATTTATCATGATATTTATGGATTTATTTTACAAACTATATGCTATCTATATAAACCTGTGTTATACTCACCAACTTTTTAGTTGACTTTATTTTATTCATGTTTCAGGTTCTAATGTGTGAGATTGATCAAGATGTGCTACACATAGGCTTAGACTTAGTTAAATTAAATAAAAGAATTCTATGTATTTCAATTTTGGTTTCTATCTTGGATTTGGTTGTGTTTGGATTACTTGCAATGAAATTTGACGTTTAATATATTCAATCTAGTCAACCTTGTGCTTATGAACAGTCTACATGTCCCGCCCCGATGATTCCGCCATCGGTCGGGGTGTGACAGATTGGTATCAGAGCCTTGGTTATAGGGAATTAGGTTATTAGACACCTTGACCTAGACTATAACTTTAGGACACCTACTTATGCTATGTTTCATGATTACATGTTATATGCTACATGCTATATGTTATATATTATGTGTTACATGCTATGTGCTACATGCTTACTATGATTAGTTATTATTTTATTTGATGACTTATTTATTAAAAATTATGTGTTACATGCTATGTGCTACATGCTATATGGACACGTGCAATCTGGAAGGGTGACACCTGTATTCTGGGTTTTCTGTCTAGGAAAGCATTTCGCATAAATCCCAATCAACCGAGGGACCCGTATGCTTTCCTCGGAATTCCCGGGATGAGTGTTTACTTATAGGCTAAAGCATGTCTCCTTGAAAATTATATAAGTTTAATTAACCTTAATGTGTCATAGTATTCGAGTGATTATATCGCTATTTGAGTACCATCCAAACTATGATTATCTATTTATTTTGTTATCTTATTCTATTAAATCCAAACAATTCTCATAAGTTCTTACATCTTTTCTTATCTTGTGAAAATCTGTAGAATGCCTCCTCGTCGTGCTCCGGCGGCCAACACCAATACCGACATTGCTGCTATTCTTGCACAACTCGTGACACAACTCACTCAAGCTAATAGTGCCACCAATGGCAACAATGGTGGAAATGGTAGTAATAGTGGTAATGCTGGTAATGGTGGAAATGGTGGTAACAACCCACCTCAATGCACCTTCAAGCACTTCAACTCGTGCAATCCCCTCAAGTTCTATGGTACCGAAGGAGCTACTGGACTCCTTCAATGGTTTGAAAGCATTGAGAATACCTTCCTCAATAGTGACTGCCCCGACAACCTTCGTGTTCGTCATGCCACAAGTGTCCTACAAAAACGGGCACTCACGTGGTGGAATGGGGAGAAGAGAAATCAAGGTGTGGATGTGGCAATGGCCTTACCTTGGGATGAGGTCAAAAGGCTAATGACCGAGGAATTCTGTCCTCGAAATGAAGTAAAGAAACTTGAAGCCGAATTTTGGGATCTTGCCCAAGATAGTGGTGAAAGCTTGGCATATACAACTTGGTTCCATGAGTTGAGTCTTCTTGTGCCCCATATGGTCACTCCTTTGTCCCGCTGCATTGAAAAGTATATTGGGGGACTACCTAGGCAAATTCAAGATACTGTCCTAGGAAGGAATCCCGCAACACTTAAAGATGCCATCCGTTTGTCCGCTACCTTAACCGATAATCACGTGAAGGCGGGGACTCTTACTAAAAAGGGCACCAAGAAAGTTTCTGACACTATAACCCCTTCCACCCACAACAAAGAAGCCACAACTGAACCCTCCCACAATAATAGGAAAAGGAAGACTAGAAACTATGCTGTGGTCACTCCTGCTATTCCTATTAACCAAACTGCACCTATGGTTCAAGCACCGGCCAAAAAGCCATATGTGGGAATCTACCCACTTTGTGCCACCTGCAACTACCATCATCCCAAAGGCATCCCATGTCGCCTTTGTACTTATTGTGGGAAATATGACCATACAGTTAATGTTTGTAGGGCCAAAGCTCTTGCGGGCTAAGTCAACCTACCAAACCAAACCAACACCCAAGTGGCTAATCAAAGTGTACCCGCTATTGCAAATGGGCGACCATGTTATGAGTGTGGCAACACGAACCATTTCCGTGATCAATGCCCCAAGTTAGTCAATGCTAGACAAGGTGGAGCTCGTGGGCGGCCTTTCAACATAAACGCCAATGAAGCTCAAGCCAACAATGATGTGGTTAGTGGTACGTTTCTTGTTAATAGTCAATATGCCTCCATTTTATTCGATACCGGTGCCGATAAAAGTTTTGTGTCACGTAACTTTGAACCTTTACTTGCAAAGACACGATCCCTTTTAGAGAAAACATTTACCGTTGAAGTAGCAAATGGTGACTCTCTTACAATTGAATCCATTATCTATGATTGCTCTTTAGAACTTAATGATCATACATTCCCAATCAACCTTGTTCCAATGCCACTAGGAAGCTTTGATATCATCATAGGCATGGATTGGCTATCAAATCATCATGCCGAAGTCATTTTTTTGAGAAGTGCATCAGAATACCTCTACCATCGGGAGAAACACTAAGAGTCTTTGGTGAAAAGCCTTGTAAGGGCTTAAACTAATGTCATGCACTACTGCTCAAAAGTACTTACGAAAGAAGTACGTGGCCTTTTTGGCCCATATCGTTCAAAAGAATGTCAAAAAGAAGAGTATTCAAGATATCCCCATTATCCGAGATTTTCCTGAAGTATTCCCCGAAGACTTATACGGCCTTCCACCCGTTCGTCAACTAGAATTTCGCATCGATCTTGTGCCCGGAGCTAACCCCGTGGCTAGAGCTCCATACCGTCTTGCACCTTCTGAAATGCAAGAACTTGCAAGTCAACTTCAAGAGCTCTCCGATAAGGGATTCATTCGTCCAAGTCATTCACCGTGGGGTGCACCCGTCCTATTCGTCAAAAAGAAGGATGGATCATTTCGCATGTGTATTGACTACCGCGAACTCAACAAGCTTACTATCAAAAACCGTTATCCTTTGCCTAGAATTGATGACCTCTTTGATCAACTTCAAGGTTCTACTTGCTTCTCAAAGATTGATCTTCGATTTGGTTATCACCAACTCCGTGTGCAAGAAGACGATATTCCAAAGACTGCCTTCCGAACAAGGTATCGTCATTACGAGTTCATGGTTATGCCTTTTGGACTAACCAATGCACCCACAGTTTTCATGGATCTCATGAATCGTGTGTGCAAACCGTACCTCGATAAGTTCGTGATAGTTTTCATCGATGACATCTTAATCTATTCCAAGACTAAAGCCGACCATGAGCAACATCTTAGATTGGTTTTGGATCTCTTGAAGAAGGAACAACTATATGCCAAATTCTCTAAATGTGAATTTTGGTTAAAAGAAGTTCAATTTCTTGGTCATATTGTCAACGACAAGGGTATTCATGTTGACCCTGCTAAAATCGAAACGGTTAAGAATTGGAATGCCCCAAAGACCCCCACTGAAGTCCGTTCATTTCTTGGTCTTGTGGGATATTACCGTCGTTTCATCTCGAACTTCTCAAAAATTGCTGTCCCCTTTGCCGCTTTGACCCACAAGGGTAAGACTTATGAATGGGGACCAAAGCAAGAAGAAGCTTTCCAAACCCTCAAACAAAAATTGTGCAATGCTCCCATTTTGACTCTCCCTGACGGGAGTGATGATTTAGTTGTCTATTGTTATGCTTCTAACCAAGGTCTCGGTTGTGTCCTCATGCAACGAGGCAAAGTAATCGCTTATGCATCAAGGCAACTTAAGATTCATGAGAAGAATTATACGACGCACGATCTCGAGTTGGGTGCGGTCGTATTTGCATTAAAGATTTGGAGACATTATCTCTATGGCACGAAATGCGTGGTGTTCATCGACCACAAAAGTCTCCAACACATCTTCAATCAAAAGGAACTCAATATGAGGCAACGACGTTGGGTTGAAATCCTTAACGACTATGACTGCGAGATTCGTTACCATCCCGGCAAAGCGAATGTTGTAGCCGACACTTTGATTCGAAAGAACCATGTCATGCTCCAATGTGTTCGAATTCAAACCGACATTCAAAACCGCATCTTAGAAGCTCAGCACGTCTCAGTCACCGAGGGTAACATGTACGAGGAAATGTCGTGTGGTGTTGAACTTCTGCTTGAATCTAAACCAAATGGCTTACTTTATTTCTTGAACCGTATTTGGGTTCCCGATCGCGATGATCTTCGTACATTTCTCATGAACGAGGCTCACAAGACTCGTTATTCTATTCATCCTGGTGCGGATAAAATGTACCTAGATCTTCGCCAGCAATATTGGTGGCCCGGTATGAAGAAGGACATTGCTCTTTATGTTGCCAAATGTTTAACCTGCTCCAAAGTCAAAGCCGAACACCAACGTCCTTCAGGATTACTTGAACAACCGGAAATTCCCGTGTGAAAATGGGAGAACTTAGCCATAGATTTCATTACCAAACTCCCTCGCACCTCGAGTGGTTATGATAGCATTTGGGTGATTATTGATCGTCTCACCAAATCTGCTCATTTCTTGCCTATCCGTGAAGACTATCGGGTTGAGAAACTAGCCCGAATTTACAATGATGAAATCGTGAGCCGTCATGGTGTTCCCTTGAATATAATATCTGATCGAGATGCTCGGTTCACTTCTCGATTTTGGCAATCTCTCCAAACCGCTCTTGGCACACGATTAGATTTGAGCACGGCTTACCATCCCCAAACTGATGGTCAAACCGAGCGGACAATCCAAACACTTGAAGACATGCTTAGAGCTTGTGTAATCGATTTTGGTGGAAATTGGGATTCACATTTATCCCTCATCGAGTTCTCTTACAATAATAGCTATCACACAAGTATCAACATGGCTCCATTTGAAGCTCTTTATGGTCGCAAGTGTCGTTCTCCTATCTGTTGGAACAAGATTGGTGAAGCACAAATCACCGGTCCCGAGCTAATTCAAGAAACATCCGACAAGATTATTCAAATCCAAGACAACATCCGAACAGCGAGAAGTCGGCAAAAGAGTTATGCCGATAAACGACGAAAACCCTTGGAATTCCAAGTCGGTGACCTTGTTCTTCTTAAGGTATCCCCGTGGAAGGGTGTGATCCGTTTTGGAAAGAAAGGAAAGTTAGCCCCTCGCTATGTTGGTCCATTCAAAATCCTTGAAAGGATTGGGAAAGTGGCGTACAAACTCGAGTTACCTCCATCTCTTGGAAATGTGCATCCTACATTTCATAAATCTAATCTGAAGAAATGTCTCGCCGATGAGAATCTCCATATACCGCTGGATGACGTGCACATTGATGAAACGATGCACTTCGTTGATAAAACCGATAGAAATTATGGATCGTGAAACCAAGCAAATCAAGCGAAGTCGTATTCCTATTGTCAAAGTTCGTTGGGAGTCTAAGCGTGGTCCTGAATTCACTTGGGAGCGAGAGGACCAAATGAAGCTTAAGTACCCCCATCTTTTCACTGATGCCGTAGTTTCCTCTAGCTAAATTTCGGGACGAAATTCCCTCAACACGGGGAGACTGTAACATTTCTGATTTTTAGTATCCATATTTCAATTCAATGTAATGCATTTCAAACCCAATTCTAGTGCACTGTTTTGTTTCTTTTCGTACCATCAATTAAATACTATATTTCAATGTTAACCGCAAATTTTACACGGCTATAACCTACTAAAACACTACATAAGTATCTATTTATACGAATATGTCAAAGACCAAAGTTACAAGGTCTGATGTTGAAAATTTACAAGAAACCCTAATAGGCACGGTCGCGCCTAGTTCTGGCACGGTCGCGTCGAGTGCTTTGGTACGGTCGCGCGACTTGCTTTGGAACGATCGCGCCTGGTGCCTTAGCACAGTCGCGCCACATGTGGGCACGGTCGCGCCTAGTACCAGTTGAAACGGAAATACAGCCTTTAATCACAGAGACGTTCGATTTCGTAACCGTTTTACACGTTCCAACTATTAACAAACAGAGTTAAGCCACTTGATCATCCTAATTACAACAAATAAACGGAATTTCATCAATTCACATAATCATCAACAAAATCGTCAACTAGACCGTCGAATTCTCCAAATTGTTTGCAATTCTCCCAAGCAAACGCACAAACGATCCTCCCAGAAGCTACTGACCCACTTGAAGCAACCGGAATCGTAGCAGAAGACGCCGGAAACCAAGCTCGCCGACGTCGGAACTCCTTCCTACCGTTCGCTATCGATTCGCCATCATTCCGGGTAATTGAAACCTTGTCCTCTATCGATTTAGGCTTCCAATATGGAAATCATCTTAAACCCGAATCTAGTTTTCATTCAAAAATGATTTAACCGAATCCGACCCTAGACACGTTTTAAATCCAATTAATCTATGCAAAAAGACTCGAAATAATCTAATGGGGTGAAAGCCCTATGATTTCCCACCCTGTTATTATAAGAATTAGTCAATTCGTTCCTGATTTGGAACCGACGCGGTCGCGCTAATCATTTAGCGCGGTCGTGCCTCATGAGACGCGGTCGTGCCGACTACCAGTGCGGTCGTGTCCTCCTGTCCAGACCCAATCATGCCTTTTAGCTAATCTCACTCGTGTCTTAGGATCATAGACACGATCATGCCTGGCCAAGGCACGGTCGTGCCTAATGATTTAGTTAGTTAAGCCTCAGTTTGATCAACACGGTCGCGCCCGTGGTTTGAGCACGATCGTGCCCTTCCCAGGCACGGTCGTGTGTAAGTTAAATTCTTGGCAGAATTATAAATTTTATGTATTTTTCAAACCATAAATATTCTGATTAAATTACAAAACAAAAATAGTTGATTTTTATAAAAATTGCATTTAATCTTATTTAGAAAGAACAAATATTTAATAAATGGAAAATTATTTATTTAAAGTTTATAAAATTTAATTTACAATTATTGCTAAACCTTTCATTTAAAAAGTATTTAAATGGTTAAGTTACATTTTATAAATAAATAAATAAAATAATGATTATTTATTTACCTTATATTTAAACAAAGACATTTATTTATTTACACTTAAATTCATTTAACACTTATAATAATTTTCATAAACAATAATTATTTACATTACTTATTTAATTATTTAAACTCAAACCTTAATCAAAGTGTTACAAAAATATTCTTTCAAACCTTATATATTATATTCAATACCTCCGATTACAAATCAATGACTTTTTACACAAGTCCAAATACAACCTTAGGATTAAACTCTTGTGCACACTATTAATACCATATACATTACACTTTAGGTTAACTTGTGCATTTCAAGGATCTTTATTCTATCTAGTGTCTTTGTTAGCAACGCCTTCAAACCAAGTGAGTATTTCATAGCCCCTTTTACTCTTTTACACTTTTGGGGTGAAACATGAACATTATTCAAATTACATGTTTACACTTACACAAACAACACAAGTACAAATCCTATTTACATTCATGTGTGCAATTTGAGCTTTATGCCCGAGTGCTAGGTGTGCTAACCTTTGTATGCGATTATGTGCAATCATTAACTATTCAAGCCGACGGTTTTCAATGATAGATCTATTGAGTCTGACAAACCCACCCAGATTGGGGTGATTGATACCGACAACACAATTTTGCATGCTAGTTACAAAGGTTTGATTGTGCATGGTTACACAATAGCTGCTCCCCATAAATGCCTTATTTATCATGATATGTATGGATTTGTTTTACAAACTATATGCTATCTATATAAACCTGTGTTATACTCACCAACTTTTTAGTTGACTTTATTTTATTCATGTTTCAGGTTCTAATGTGTGAGATTGATCAAGATGTGCTACACATAGGCTTGGACTTAGTTAAATTAAATAAAAGAATTCTATGTATTTCAATTTTGATTTCTATCTTGGATTTGGTTGTGTTTGGATTACTTGTAATGAAATTTGACGTTTAATATATTCAATCTAGTCAACCTTGTGCTTATGAACAGTCTACATGTCTCGCCCCGATGATTCTGCCATCGGTCGGGGTGTGACACGAACTTAATTGTGAATTAATATGTTGTTCAGGCGAACTTATTCTTTTATCTTATTCACTGTGAACTTATAAGGGCGAACATACGGACTATTTTAGCAAACTTGTGTTTTCTGATCTAGGGTTTCTGATTTGAACTTTGGGTGTTTGTTTCTGGATCGGTTTTTGATTGCGAGTAATTCAAAGGTAATCTCAACGAATTTTATCCGGTAAATCGTCTGGAATTTGGCCTTTTACCTCTGTGTTCGTCAGTTTTAAACGTTGTACGTTTTTCTGAGATTTGAACAAATTTTATGGATTAAATCTTGAAATTGATGATTTAACTCGTGTCGTGAGTGTTAATCGATGATAGTGTTATATTTGAATTGAGAATTTATACATGATTTATACATGTTTGTGATTATGTGTGGAAGTTGTATCGACAAAACTAGTTCAGGCGAACTTGTTCAAGCGAACTTGTTTAGGCGAACTTATTATGTTCGCCTCTTGCAACACTAAGTGAACTTAGTAAGTTCGCCTAAGGGCTCAGGAGTGTTTTGGACTTGTGATTTTTTTTTTGTGTTGAAACTTGTTTAGGCGAACTTATTATGTTCGCCTCTTGCAACACTAAGCGAACTTACAATTTTTTTATTCTTTGTGTTTGTTTTTGTGTTAAAATTTTTTTATTCTACATTTACAGATGGCTCGTCGTGTTGAGTACATACATAATCAAGTGGCGTTATTGGATCCGAATATGTCTGAAGCTGTTAATTTTCAAGGAATTATCAATTTTCTAAATCGTTCAAGATTACATGTGGCTTTATCTGCTAATCCGTATATCAGTTTACCGTATATTCAAAAATTATGGGATACCGTTCATCAAGATACGGATGTTGAACCTCACGTACTTCATGCTACAGTTAATAATACGGAGGTTGCTATTTCAGTGGAAACTATCTGTGCTGCATTGGCATTAGGAGGTGCTGTTGATGATCCAATGTCATATCCTGGAACACTTATTATGGGGTGTTTTCAGCGGATGGGTTACAGAGGAAGACCAAATGATACACAAGCAAGAAAAGGAGGTTTAGTTGGCGAATGGAGATATTTTATGCATGTCATCATACAATGTCTGTCTCCAAGAAAGGCTGGTACTGATGGTCTAAAGAGTGCACTACAAGCTGCTATGGTTGCTTTGACACTCAACAAACGGTTTAACTTTGCTTTATATATCTACCGTGAGTTGGTCATGCAAATCAATCCTCTAGAAGGTCAAGGATTCCTTATGTATCCTAGGTTCATGCAAATGATTCTGAATCATTTAATTCCGGATTTACCTCAGCATCTAATCCGTTTGACTTTGACTCCTATGTTAAAAAGGATTTTTACTGATTGTACTATGGTGAAACAACAAAATGCTGCTCTAATTCCTGTTCTAACTCCTCTGTTTGGTCACATAATCAATCCTGATTATGTTGAGCCACCTAGCGATCATTGGTTTCATCCTGAGGAGTTAGTACAAGGCCAAGTCCAGAATCAAGTTCCAATCCTCCTTCTGGATCAGTACTTGGCAAGAGAACTTTAATAGATGAAAGTTCTGACTCGGATAGTGATACTATCATTTCTTCTCTAACTTCAAATGATGTCAATTTTATATTTTTCATTTTGTTTTGAATTTTTTTAAATAACAATAGCTTCTGAGCTTTAGGAACTAGAATAGCATCACTATCCGAGTCAGAACTTTCATCTATTAAAGTTCTCTTGCCAAGTACTGATCCAGAAGGAGGATTCCGAACATACTTTTTCTGGCTTTAAATTTAATACGTTTCCCCGCATTAGCCAATGGTAACGTAGCCAACCTTGCATAATGATCTGAGATATATGATAGTTTAAAGTAAATTGATTTGATCTAAATTTCAAAGTTTGCATAAATAAGAAATGATATTGTTATAAATGCTCTACTCTTGATAGTATGTTTTAATTTGAATATGAGTTTGAAACTTGAATTGTCAATAGAGTAGAAGCGTTTTTAAACCAATAGTAATGTGAAAATTAAATATGATATGATTACATCTGTGATTTGAATCCATTATATACTGGGTGTGTGTGTAAAAGATCATCATCAGATAAAGAATATATGGTTTTAAGAATTTCATGAGACCAATATCGAATTATATCTTTAGCACAAATTCTTTCAGTTCACTTCACTGCCCATGCCCCGAAAAACATGCAATGTGTTGCTGAACTAAGATATGCTTTCTAACAACATATGTTGGAACATATATTCACCCTTGGTTCATTTAGATACATCATCTATTCTGATTCCATTGAAGATTATCCAGATAATAGTTGGATCCTCCTACTTGAATCTATTGATTCTCATTATAAAGCCAATTCATTAGAATCTTTTGCTTCTGAATCATCATGATTCATATATCCTTTGGGATCTACTATTCTATACTTGTGCTAATAGAGATAATTTCATCTTGGAGATTGATCTAATCTTGCAATAAATCGTATATGTCTTGAAGATATTGCAATTTTAATTTTGTTGGGCATATATGTGGGGTACACAATGTTTTTCATCTAAATGGTACTAACTCACATGAAATTGGAAGAAAAACGCTTGTGGTTTCAAATTATATAATATTGGCAACTTAAGAATTCATGCTTTGTATTACAAATTCGGTATGAATAATTGAGCATTTTATAACCTGATCTTGTTTACTTTGAAATTTATCACGTATCATTTCAAGTATTGTTTAAATTGATTGAAAAGTTAAAAAGAAAAGTGAATCGTTTGAAAAGAAAAGAGACAAATATGTCAAAGATATAAATATGAAGGATTTATAAATATTCATTGCAAAAATTGTATAGAATGAAAAAAAAGATATGAGTTGCATAAGAATGAGTTTGATTGTTTCATATCATCTTTAAAAGAATAGGTGAATTTATTTCACATGAATATCATCTTTTAGTGCATATCATAGGTTACCCATAGTTGTTGATAGGGTGTGTGATGAATTGCTCATATACTGATATGATCTTCTTACTCATGATGTTCAACCAAAAATATGTGTTTTAGTTTGCTCAGATAAAAACCAAAAATATGTGTTTTAGTTTGCTCTGATAAAAACCAAAAATATGTGTTTCAGTTTGTTCAGATAAAAACCAAAAATATGTGATTCCGTTTGTACAGATAAAATCCAAAAAGATTTTGTTTCTATCTTCCATGAAAATTTAATCTTTTATTAAAATGATTCGGGATTGAATCGGATACATGCTACAGATGGAAGTTCACAAGATTGTGACGTGTTGACGGTTGACAAAATTGTTCAAGGCAAAGGTTTGAAGCGAACTTAATATGTTCGCCTGATCCTGGTTAAGCGAACTTAATATGTTTTCCTGGGGCTTATTAAGCGAACTTAACAAGTTCGCCTAATGAAGCGAACTTAATTGTGTGAATAAATATCTTGTTCACGCGAGCATATCTCTTTATCCTCTTTCCTGTTTGAGCGAACTTCACTTGAGCGAACTTATTGGTTTTAGCGAACTTGTCAAAAATTTAAATTCGAGTTGTGTAGTTTGAATTTTTCGTGGTTGTTCATTAATCAGTTTTGAATTACGATCCTATCTAAGGTAATTTCATGGATTTTCATCCATTAAATCGTCAAAAAATCGTCGTTTTACTTCAGATTATATGGTTTTTGAATGTCCGAATTATTTTCTGATCAAATCGAGTTTATCTGGGTGTAAATCTTGAAGTTGAAGCTTAATACTGTGTAGTTGTTGTTAACCGATGCTTATACTGTGTTTGATTTGAAAAGTTTTGATGATTTGAACATTTTAGGAATTTGATGCTGAATCTGTATCGACAAACTGGTTCAGGCAAACTTGTTCAGGCGAACTTGTTTAGGAGAACTTATTATGTTCGCCTCTTGCAACACTAAGCGAACTTATTAAGTTCGCCTAAGGGTTAAGATGTGTTTGGACTTGTGATTTTTGTTTGTGTAAAATTTTTTTATGTTTGATTTTTTTTATTTGTTTCTGTATTTGTGTATATATATCGTGTGTTTATCATATGTGTGTTTGTTATATTACTAATGTTTGTTCAAATGTCCAAATACTTTTACAGATGGCTCGCCGTGTTGAGTACAAACATAATCAAGTGGCGTTGTTAGATACAAATATGTCTGAGGCCGCTAATTTTCAAGGAATCATTAACTTCTCTAATCGTTCACGCTTAAATGTGGCCTTATCTGTAGATCCGTACATAAGATTGACGTATATCCAACAATTATGGGATACAGTACATCAAGTTACTGCTGTTAAACCTCATGTGCTTCGTGCTACAGTTAACAATACAGAGGTGGCAATTTCAGTACATACTATTTGTGCTGCATTGGCATTGGGAGGTGCAAATGAAGACCCTATTTCTTATCCTGGAACACTGATTATAGGATGTTTTCAGAGGATGGGTTACCGAGGCAGACCTAATGATATTCAAGCCAGGAAACGTGGTCTGGTTGGGGAATGGAGGTACTTTATGAACGTCATCATTCAGTGTTTATCTCCATGAAAAGCTAGCACTGATGGACTGAAGAGTGCGTTACAAGCTGCAATGGTTGCATTGACCCTGAACAAACGATTTAACTTTGCTTTGTATATATACCGTGAGTTGGTCATGCAAATCAATCCTCCTGAAGGTCAAGGGTTTCTTATGTACCCTAGGTTCTTGTAAATGATTCTGAACCATCTAATTCCAAATTTACCTCAGCATCCTATACGTTTGACTTTGACTCCTATGTCCAAAAGAATCTTTACTGATTGTACCAAAGTTAAACAACAAAATGTTGCTTTGATTCAAGTTCTGACTCCTTTGTTTGGTCACTTAATCAATCCTGATTATGTTGAGCCTCCAAATGATAATTGGTTTCATCTTGAGGAGTTAGTTCAAGGACAAGATCATAATCAAGCTCAACAACAACAATCACAACAACCACACAACAACAATTTCCTATTCTACAAGAACAGGTTCATATTCCTGTTAATGAACCAGTTAAGGTTGAAGATGCTGCACATGATGATGAACAAGACCTCGGTCTTAACATGGATGATTTTAATGATGAAGCTGTGAACTCACCCATTCATGACGCTGAAGGGAATGTGGTGGATACAAGTTCCAGTTCAAGTGAAACTATTCTTCCTGATTCTGAAGCTACTGACTCTGATTCGTCTAGAGATTTTAACTCTGATCACTATGAGAGGCTGGCTACTTTGCCATTGGCAAATGCAAGGAAGCGTATTAAATCTACAGCCAGAAAGCCAAGACGTAAGTCTGTTCGAAATCCTCCTTCAGGTTCATTACTTGGTAAGAGAACATTAATTGATGAGAGTTCTGACTCGGATAGCGACGTCAATCCAGTTCCAAAAGCTCAGAAGCTTATGTTTGCTTCTATTGATGCTGCACATTCATCTCAAGTATAGGATGCTACATTTGTTAAATCCTTAATGATTACACCTCCTTCATCTAAACATCTGTCTCCTGTGATTTCTCCTATACCTACAGTTCCTAAATCATCTGTTGCTGCTACTTCACGGCCTTCTGATTCTGAAAGGATTACCTTCCTTGAATCACAAGTGCTTGCATTGCAGACTCAGGTAGATACTCTTGTGACTACTGATGCTTAGAGACAGTTGGTCCCTCAGGCTCAAGCTAAACAGATTGATGACATGAAGTTATTGGTATCCAAACCTGTTGAGCGTCTTGACGCTCAGGGGGAGTTAAGGATCCATGATACTTGTCATACTGAGTCTATTCAAAGAAAGGATGATGATGACAGTGATCCTAGTGGTAATATTGAGGGTGATTGTAAATACGCTGACCTGAATCCAATATCAAGAGTTCAGGGGGAGTCTACATCAGGTAATATTGAATGAACCAAGAAGGATTCTGAAGTGAATGAAGAGATTTTGTTACTTGAATTCTTTCAAACTGATTCTTATGCTGAAGAAGAAGAAGCTGAGAAGTTATAGTGTCTAGATGATATTGATGAATTATTTAATGATATTGAAGATGGCATGACTGATAATGAGGTCGAAGAAGGAGAAATTGTGGAGATTGAGATAGAAAAGAGTAAAGTTGAAGTTACTTATGAAGGTTGTGACGGTCTGAATGTTCCTTATAGCTTCATCCAGGATGATGTTATTCCTGAGTTTTCATATGAAGGAATGACAGATTCTATGGACTCTATTGAAGACATTACAAAGCCGGATGATACTGCTCAATCCAAAATGGATACTGATGATTACTCATCTTGTGTCTCCTAAGACTACTGAAGAACCTGTGATGTACAAAAATACATGTATGACTAGAGAATAGTGGTGAGAAGTAGTTAACAGCTGGATGAAAGTGTTACCCAAGTCTCCTATATAACCAACTCAAAAGGAAAGATATGTAAATAAAGAGCATTGTATTGGAAAAATCATAAGTTGGCTCTGTGATGATGAAAGAAAATTGTTTGCTCTCTAGAGATCTGATGGTGTTCAGTACTTAAAGCCAAGGATCAAGTATTTCAATACCTTGCCAAGGTGTGAAATGAATGGTCTTGCTATGAAACCACTGATAAATAGATCCAAGTATGGATTAGTTGATGTAATTGCTAAACTAATTAGTAGAGAAGGTGGATCGGGAAAGTATGAAAGGTTAAAACCACAGAAGGGAAGGAGAGTGAAGATTGTTGATCAAAAGACTGGCATTGTGACTTGGAAGTATAAGTTCAAACCAGTAAGAGCCGTGCATAAGATTCCATTGAAGAAGATACCACAAGACTTTCTAGGTAATATGAAATGGTGGTATGTTGATGTGAATACCGGTGAAGCTAGAATTGAAGATAGAGATAATAAGGTCATTGTAAGGTTCTATGATGCAATGAATCTTATTAATTTCTCTAAGAAAGATCAGAGAACTCTAAGAAAGAATGAGATTATGTTTACTGATGAATGGAGAGAACAAGGATTGCAGTATAAACGGGTGTTGGAGATCTGTCATAGATACGGAGTGCATGCAGGCAGCAGATTACCAGATAACTGGAAGAGCTCATCATAGAGACTGAAGACAGAAGATCAAGCTATTGTTAAGGGGGAGTCTGTTAGGAAATAAATGTATGATAAAAGCTTGTAATAGTTTAGATCTTATTGTCTTTATGTTTTGTATTAATGTTTTCTAAGTCTTTGTATAAGTTCTGCTAGAGGCGAACTTAACTAGTTCACCTTGTCTCATGAGAGGCGAACTTATCAAGTTCGCCTAGTCTCATCAAAGGCGAACTTTTCAAGTTCGCCTAGTCTCTGAGAGGTGAACTTATTAAGTTCGCCTATAGCAGGTCTTGTGTCTATAAACAGATGTTTACAGTTTAAGGTTTGGAAAGAATGAATGAACTAAGTCTGTGATCTCTGTAAACTCTGTGAGTGATTGAATACAATGAGAAGATTATTTACTTGTTGTTTGTTATCGTTTCTATTGTCAATTTGTGTATACATACGTTGATACGGTTGGATTCCGCACTCCGTGTCTTCGATACGTCACGTAACGAGAACGATCTATAGAGGAGTCATGTGGACCTACAAGGGGACAACTAACAGTTGTTATATTCTCAGACTCCATGTCATAATCTGGTATGTGTATCTATCTGACATAGTTCTCAATAAAGGTTTGTGTTACTTATTAATTTTTAATTCAAAGTTTGAATGACTATGTCATGATATGTTTGTAATCAGTATTCTTCCATACCATTTATCAAAACCAAACTATATTTTTTCTAAGTCAAAGTTTGATAAAAATCTAAAATGTTATTTATAATAATTAAGGATCCGGTATCTTGAAAATATACCTAAACCTATTTTTCTGAATATCCCAAGGCTCAACAAACCTAAAGATCCTGATCTTGTAGAAATTGTCAAAGTAACCCAAACACATTACAATCATGGAAAATAGTCATAAGCTACTAATTAATATTGAAAGTGCAGGAGGATCAAGAATTCGGGCTTCATCCAAAAGTTGGACCCATCCACCCGAATCCTTAACCATTAGTCAGAAAATTAAGATGACTATCCTATGCAGGGATCCCCAAACATAAAAGAAATTTATTTATTTTTTAACACATACCAACATGGACAGTCAAAAATCCACAAATTCCGTGCAGAGATCCTCTTTTTTCCTGACGTCTTGGTGCGAAGTGTCGAGATCCTGGGCTTGGCAATAACAGGTGTGGGAGCCTCTTGCTTAAACAATGGCTCCTCAAGAGAGAATGCTATCAAGATTAACCAAAGCAAAATGAGAACCAAATCTTTGAATCTCTACAAAAGTAGAAAAAAGTAATTAGAGTCAATAAAACCCACTAAACAAGTAAAGCAAATTATTACTTAACGACATGGTGGCTTCGGAGTACTCGGTTGCAAAACTAGCTTCACTAACAACATACTCAAAGTGGAAAGAGATCTTACCAACAGGTATCTCCGACAAAGCTTTGATCCTCTTATCCGTGTCACTCCTTGTAGTAACTAGCTTCTCAAAACTTTGGGATTGTACAAGACACAAGGATCATCAAGACAGGTTATATATATATATATATATATATATATATATATATACCTACTAACATGCAGGGATCCTGACTACATTCTACCCCTCTTAACCTACTGGAGTGATTAAAAGATCCCCACCAGGGATTGATGTTCCCTTCACAAAAAAGTGTTTCCAACTCCAATCACCGTCATTCTAGGTAACTTTTGGAATCAAAGGAGTTTTACCATACTTATGTTGAAGAAAATAAGGCAAACCGGTGGATTAAAAGAAATCGGTAATCAATAAAAAAGGGAAAACCATCAAATACAGGAGCCGCTTTACCTAGATCTACGCGCCCATCAATGCACATCGGTTAAAACTTTTGAGTTTTGAATTATAAAGTTTTTATAGATGTCCGAATGACCTTCACAACTGTCAAAAACTTGAGAACAATTGTTAGGGGTCAGTTTTTACCTTTGGTATCCCAGTTCCTCAGATAAGTATCGGTATCCCTGATCCTTATTATGTTTCAGTATCTTGATTAACTAACCTTTGTAAAAATTTATATTATGCATTTTTCTTTGATTAGTCTTGAACATGTATTAAACACTTCATAAATGACTAAATAAATGGCTGAAGAACCGTTCAAACCATTAGGAAAACGCGTGGAAGTCAAACTATAATGGTCAAGAATTAATGGAGACTTGTAACTGCCATGAAGACCTGATTTTTCGTCGGGATCCTCGCTTTTCAATTATTTTATCTTTTGTATATATATTCAGCAGATTGATCAAATAGAGGACACAGTTCATGAATTCTCACAACACAATACACTCAAAAACACCTTTGTAACACTTAGATTTCGATCATATACTGCTCTTATTGTACTTTTTTCATCAATTTATACAAGAACAAGAGGCAAGTGACTTTCGGTCAGTTCTCAAGGTTTTATGTCGGCAATCCTTAGGGATTAAGGGCTTTCCTCGTACATCATCGTGTCAAGAATTATATTTACATTCATTATTTCACATTTTGATCAAGCACACTACCTCACTTACGAAATTTGGTTACAAAATTAGTCTTGTTAATTTTAATCCAAACAGTACGCAAGACCATTTTTGTGCATGCGTATTTAAACAAGTACGCAAGACCAGATTCAAACACAAGTTGGTTTGAACGTCTGAGTGGTATACTAATGTGTTACAAAAGGGCAAATCTCTAGAATATCAGTAGCATGTTGATGTCGTGTGATAAGTATATATAAAAATATATGTAATAATATTTTTAAGGTGATTGATTTCACAAGATCAGGTTTTAAATTTATAAATTAAAATGATAATTACGTTAACTTAAAACACACACAATAGGCAAGTGTACCTGTCGCAGCGTAATATAGTTATGTAAGAACCAAGTATCGAACCAATGGACACGGTCGAGTTCCAATACTCAACTTTTGTTATCGTTTAGCCGGATTAAATAGTAGGTAGGTTTTGTGTGCTTGTGAAGCAGAAAAGTAAATGACGGTAAAGTAAATAACATAAAAGTAAAAATGTGCGTGAAGTGTGTAACAGAAATATAGCAGAATAGTAAATAGCAGAAAAGTAAATAAAGCGAAAATGATCAGATTACGAATTGTATTGCTTCGGGATTCGAATCAGCTTGGTACGTGATAATGTTAAGTTAACTAATTCAGTAGTATGACTACTACAAACTTGTGACCCGGGTCACCGCTAGAGCCTCGTCTTCACGACATTTGATTTGAAAATTATATTCTTTAAAATGTGGTAGTGCCTCCCGTTAGGGATAACATTTACCCTCAACCCATCGAATGGTCATCTCCAAGTTGGATAAATACATCGGACTCAAAATACTTAATATTAAGTTAAAAAGGTGATTATATTTTGCTTACCGGGAGGCGGTGTAACAATGGGACCAAGTATAAAGACGTATCGTTCCCAACATGAGTTCACCAATTCTTGGTCGCATAATAATCTCGTATAAAGATGTACGATCATAGAAGTATAGACCAAGCCTGGCTTATCAATCTCTTCTCGTATAAAGACGTACGAGTTTCAAAGCAAGTTTGATTAAAAAGGGTTTTTCGATCTTACTCTTTAAAATCAAGACACTCACAAATATAAAGAAGGATTTAGACAATAATAAAAGCCCATCAAGAGATGGTGTTTTGAGGATAAATTAGTTAAACACATAAACATACCACTTTATTAATAGGTTAAACATTAACATGCACCAAACATCATCTTCACCCTAGCAATATAAAGAAGTTTTAGCCACGAATGACCATAACAACTAGCCTAATGATGAGTTTCGTAGGCACCCTAATTGTTAAACAAGGAGGAAGAGCCCCTCTACTCTCTTCTTAAGTGTAATTTTGCTCTAGATTGGTGTGTGGAATGAAGAACACAAGCCTCTTATTTATAGGCCTCAAAGTGTGCAATGCATGGCCGTGCAATGGTTTACACGGTCATGCAAAGGCCCAGGGAATCAAACAGGGTACGGAGGACACGGTACCGGGCCATGGGGAGAATAGAAGGGCAATGCACGACCGTGCATTGGGATGCACGGCCGTGCAACCCCCCAAATTCTCCTATCTTTGTCTTGTAGCTTTTTTTTACTACTGTTGACCAATTTTGACTTCTTGGGAGTCAATGCTCTGGGAATGAACCTTCTAGAAGCTTGAATTCTTGGTGTTCTTGATAGGATTTTAGCTTGATTTGTATTTTTAACACCGAATAACCTGTAATTACAAAATATTTGTATTTAAAGCATAAATTGTAAGGTTATTATTCAATTTAGTGCCATAGTGCAGGATTATTATGTATGTAAAATATGTATAAATGATGACATATCACATGTTAAACTATGTTAATGAAATAGGTAGCCCACAAAAACCACCAAAGTTGTTGAACGTGAACAACTATTCTAATTAGAAAGCACATTATATGTTTTATACACCAATTCAAATATATGGATACCTTTCTTAGAAGGGTATAAACATCCGATACAAGAATTCCTTGGTGAAAACCAACCTAAACCAATTTCTAGACTTTCAGAAGAAGAAAATACAGCCTATGACCTTGAAAAGAAGGCACATGTTTCTTTAACCATGACATTAACACGAGAGTTATTTCACAACTTCAGAGGTTATGACACTTCACAAGATCTTTGGAAAGCCTTACAGAAACGGTTTGAAGGAAATAGTGATGTCAAGAAAAATTAGTGGGAATTGTTAAGGAAATAGTATGAATGTTTCAAATATTTGGAAAATGTATCCACTAATGAACTTATCTTCAAGTTTTATCATCTAAAGACTGAACTTAAGTCTTATGAATTAAAATATCCCAATGATGAACTTGTTGAAAAGTTCCTTGATGCATTACGCCCAAATTTTTACATGTACACAACATTGTTAAGAGAAAAACCCTAAAATCTATGAAATGACTATGGATGAAGCAATTGGAAAGGTTCAAGCACATGACATGAACTTAAGAAAGAAAGAAAACACTAGCAGACCTCTAGTTCAAGTACTGTCAATGTACTTTGGAACCTCTTCAACAGCAAAAACAACTGGATCTGGAATTGCTTTGTTCTTAGGAACCCAACTCAATTGGCCAAATGACTTTAATTTCTGATTTTCTGGATCATAACCGGTTATACGAATTCTGATGTCATACATCTGTGTGTATAGGTAACAATGGTTGGAAGAGGAAGAAGTAGAGGAATAGGTTAAACTCCGGTTACTAGGAGTCGTATGCAAGCTGAACTTAACACTGATACTAACGATCATCATGAAACGAACGAGAATAACAATAATGACGGTCCTCATGTTGAAGAATTAGTTATGTCTGAAACCCAGTTTCAAGATGTTGTGGTTGGTGAAGTCACAAAGGCCTTACGAAACACTAGATGAGGTTCTTTCAAGAAGAATGTGTATTGGCACGGCTGGAGGAGGAAACAACAACACTGGAGCGGCAAATGGAAATACTAATACTAGTTCTGTAACGAGAATTGAGAATCATGAAGGATGAAGTTTCAAATCCTTCGAAGGCTGCAAACCTAAGTCATTTGATGGCAAGAAGGGAGACATTGATACTACTCAGTGGATCACGAAGATGGAAGTTGTGATCAAACTGAGTGAATGTAGGATTGATCAGGCAGTCAAGTATGCTGCCAATTCCTTGGAAACCACAACATTAAACTGGTGGGAGTCTGAGAAACAAGCCGGAGGGGAACAGGTTGTAGACAACATGAAGTGAAATGAGTTCAATGAATTGATTCTGCAAGGATTTTGTCCTCATAATGAACTTGATAAGCTTGATGAAGAGTTTGAGCGTCTAGAGGTTGGAACTATGACGCATCAGGAGTATGCGACAAAGTTTGACGAGATGTCAAAACTAGTGCCACATCTGGTGACACCTGAAACCCGAAGGATCAAACACTTTATTAGAGGCTTGCCTCTCAAGGTGCGAACCTTGGTGAAAACCGCTGCACCACAAACGAGGGATTCAACTCTAGTATTGAGTGCGACAATTTACGATGACGTGACAGCTCAAGAAGCCAAGGATAAGGTTGACAAGGCAGTAGAGGTGAAACCTATAGAAACCAAGCAAAAAGTGAGGATGTGATGTACGGTTTAAACCGAGAAACTTTAAGTTCCCTAGGAGAGAGGGAAATAATCTGGTAAGAATACCTCAAGAGATAAGATTTTACAAATGCCAGGAGTTAGCGCATATCGCAACATCTTGTTCTACTTTTAAGTGTTTTAATTGTAATGAGGAAGGACATATAGCAACAAATTGTACCAAACCGGTTCAGCAGAAGCCCGGAGGAGGGGCAAAAGGCCGGGTATTCGTGATAGGTGAAGGAAAGAGGAAAGAGGAATGACAATGCCAAAGTGGTAGCTGGTACGTTTCTAGTTAACAATATTTATGCTAAGATTCTATTTGATACAGGAGCAAATAGAAGTTTTCTTTCGGATGCTTTTAGTTTGCATTTAGGCATAAAACCTACTCCACTTGAGCGTGCTTACGTAGTTGAGACGGAAAATGGTGAGCAGATTAAGATAACTGAATCGTCTGCGAATTGCAAGATGAATCTAGGCAATGAAAATTCAGTAGTTGAAGTAATGCCAATGAGTATGAGCAAGTACGATGTTATCATTAGAATGGATTGGTTAAACCAATGCCATGCTCGGATTGAGTTTGATCAACGGACTATTAGGATGTGTAGGCCTAATAAAGAGTCTACGTTGATACAATGTGATAGTGATGAAAGTAAGATTGAAACGATTTATGTAGCTAAGGCTAAGAAATGTATGAATACATGATGCAGTATATTTGTAGTTTATGCTTTAGACTCTAAACCCGAATGATAGATTGTGGACATTCATGTAGTATGCGATCACCCGGATGTATTTCCGGAAGAATTACCTAGTCTACCACTGGATAGACAAATTGAATTTCGAATCGAACTCATACATTGAGCCAAACCCATAGCTAAGTCACCTTATCGTTTTGCAACTTCAGAGTTGAAAGAATTAATGAAGCAGAATCAAGAATTATTGGACAGAGGTTTCATACATCCAAGTACTTCACCCTGGGGAGCACCAGTATTGTTCGTGAAGAAGGACGGAAGTATGCGGATGTGTTGGAACTTATTCTGGTGACAATGAGCATGAAGACTCTATGTCTTAGTCTTAGAGTCTTTGACTTGTAATTGATAGAATTGTTTGCAACAGTTAAGGGGGGTCTGTTAGAGCATGAATTTGTAACTGTAGCAAACATTCTGTGTAAGTTCGTAGAGAGGCGAACTTTTTAGGAGCGAACTTGTTAAGTTCGCCTAAGGTGCTGTGTGGTTTAGTGTTTTACTATAAATAGGTGTTTGCATGTCTTAGAGTTAAGACTTGGAGACTTCAGAGAGAGATGAGTCATGAGAATCGGAGAAAGATTGTAATCAGTGTCTGATAAGGAAATACAAAGAGGAGATTATTTACATTATGTGATTGTCACTGTTTCTGTAATCTCGTATACATAATCAGTGATACGGTGGATTCTACAATCTGTGTTATTGATACGTCACGTCTAGATTACGATCTATAGGAGATTTATGTGGACCTACAAGATGTGTATATTATCGAGAACTAAATAAGCTCACTGTAAAGAACAAATATCCATTGCCAAGAAATGATGATTTGTTCGACCAGTTGCAAGGAGTTAAATACTTCTTGAAGATAGATCTTAGATCTGGATATCAACAATTGAAGGTACAGGAGGAAGACGTACCTAAGACTACCTTTAAAACCCCTTATGGACACTACGAATTCTTAGTTATCTCATTCGGTCTAACTAATGCTCCTTCAGCATTTGTGGACCTAATTAACCGGGTTTGTAAACCATTCTTGGACAAATTCGTTATAGTGTTCATAGAAGATATCCTTATCTACTTCCAAACTCAAGAAGATCATGCCAAACATCTTCATATAGTCCTAGAAACCCTTAGAAAAGAGAAGTTATACGCCAAGTTTTCCAAATGCGAGTTTTGGAAACAAGAAGTAAAATTCTTAGGAAATTTCATAAACCACAAGGAATTCAAGTAGATCCAGCCAATGTTGAAGCCGTTATGGAATGGGAAACTCCAAAGACGCTAACTGAAGTTAGAAGCTTTCTTGGTATAGCAGGATACTATCGAAGATTTATACAAGATTTCTTAAAGATTGCTACTCCATTAACTACTCTTACACAAAAAGCAGTAAAGTTTGAATGGATTCAAAAGCAAGAAGAAGCATTCAAAACCCTTAAACATAAACTTAGTATTGCCCCGATCTTAGCATTACCCGAAGGAAATGATGACTTTGTCATCTATTGTGATGCTTCACGGATTGGTCTAGGTTGTGTATTGATGTAGCGAGAAAAGGTTATAGCCTACTCATCAAAGCAACTTAAGGTTCATGAGAAGAACTATACCACACACGATCTTGAACTTGGTGCCATAGTGTTTGCTCTAAAGATTTGGAGACACTATCTATACGGTACTAAGTGTGTGATACATACATACCATAAAAGTCTACAACACATATTCAATCAGAAGGATTTTAATATGTGACAAAGGAGATGGAGGGAACTCATTAACGATTATGACTGTGATATCAAATAGCATCCCGAGATGGCCAATGTGGTGGCAGATGCACTAAGTCGGAAGGAGAGAGTCAAACCCATCAAGATAAGAGCCTTAAGGTTAGAAGTCAGAGTAGACTAGATGGGTTAAATCAAGGAAATTCAAACTCAAGCACTCCAAGAAGATAACATCAAGAAAGAGCGCATGGCTGGTAAAGAGAAATTACTGACCAAAGGTGATGATGAAATCCTATGATTTGAAAACAGAATTTGGATTCCTAGGCTTGAGGATATCCAAACAAAGTTAATAGATGAAGCTTACAAATCCAAATACTCTATACATCCTGGAGCTAATAAAATGTACAAAGATTTAAAAGCTCAATTTTGGTGGTCGAACATGAAGAGATCTATAGCTCAATATATAGAAAAATGGTTGACTTGTCTTCAAGTCAAGATTGAACATCAGAAACCCGCAGGTCAACTACAACAGTTGGAGATACCTATGTGGAAATGGGATAGGTTTACTATGGACTTCGTTACAAAACTGCCGAGAACCCAGAAAGGGCATGATGCCATTTGGGTTGTAGTTGATAGATTAACTAAATCGTCACATTTCATCCATATCAGTGAGAATTATCCAATGGATAAGCTTGCTCGACTTTACATCAACGAGATTGTAAGCCGCCTTGGCATACCGCTATCTATTATATCTGATAGAGATAGTCGGTTCACTTCTAGATTCTTACTAGTTTCCATAAAGAGTTGGGAACTCGAATTAATATGAGTACAACATATCATCCTCAAACCGATGGACAATGTGAAAAAACAATCCAAACCCTAGATGATATGCTAAGGACTTATGCAATAGAATTTGGAGGTAGCTAGGATAATTATTTGCCATTAATAGAATTTTCTTACAATAACAGTTACCATTCAAGTATAAAGGCTGCACTGTTTAAAGCACTATATGGTAGGAAATGCAGAACTCCAATTTGTTGGAGGGAAGTTGGGTATAGCCAACTATCTGGACGAGAAATCTTACAGGAGACAACTGATAAGAAAGTCCAGATCAAACAAAGGTTGAAAGCAGCATAAGATCGGCAAAAGAGTTATGCGGATAAACGCCGACGACCATTAGAATTCCAAGTCTGTGACTACATCATGTTGAAAGTATCACCGTAGAAAGATGTTGTACATTTTAGAAAATGAGGAAAGTTAGGCCCAAGATATATTGGACCTTATTAGATCATAGAAAGAGTTGGAGCTGTAGCGTGCAAACTTGAATTCCCTGGAGTATTACAAGTTATTCATAACACATTACACGTGTCATGTTTACGTAAGTGATTAGTAGACCCCGATCAGGCAATCTCGTTAGATGATGTTCACATCAATGATAAACTCCAATTTACCTAACAACCCGTGAAGATCTTAGGAACTCAAGATCGAAAACTAAGAAAGAAAACTATACCGATGGTATTGGTACAGTGGCAAGGTCGGAAGGGTGCCAACAAAACTTGGGAATTAACAGAGCAAATGAAAATTAAGTATCCTCGTCTGTTTGAATGATTCTGAATTTCAAGGGCGAAATTCTTTTAAGCAGGGGAGATTTGTAACACCCAGATATTTCCCAAAGTAATATAAGGGCCAAAAGTGTCAAAATATAATGTTCAAGGATTGAACTTTAAATCTTGACAAGTTAAAGGGCTAAAACTAAAAATTCTAAAAATGCAAAGGGTAGCGAACCGCTACCCTAAACCTTAGAGGTCCGCTACATGCAGGCTAAGGTGCCCGGGTAGTGACACGTGCCCCTATGACTCGCCGGTCAAATTTTGACGCGTGGAAGGGTGGCGGACCGCCAGCCTTAACCTTAGCGGTCCGCTACGTAGGCTCCAAGCTGATAAGCCACCTCAAGGGGTGGCGGACCTCCACGCCCTAGCTTAGCAGTCCACTATGGACCCGAGACTCACCCTATAAATAGAAACTCGATTCCAGCCATCTATCACACACAAACAAGCTCTGATAGCTTGGTTCCCGAGGTTCTGATCCGCTCCCGAGAGTCTGGTTTTCAGCAATTCATCTGCAAACTGCCATAAATAGCGTCGAGGTAAGGTTTCTGAACACCCTAAGGTTTCTTCGTGTAAACCTAAGATAGGGATATTGATTATGATAATGTCGGATATGATCTAGGGTTCTGTTGAAGTATTGATTGTGATATTCGATACAGGAGGATGTTCTGATTGAGGTGAGTTCCTCTGAACTGTGCTCTATGAAATGTTTTATAAATCATTTTGTATCTGAGATCCCAACGCTGTCTATGCATATATCCTATAATAAGTACTTATTATGGTCATTGATTGTGAGGGACCAAAGGACAAGACTGATCCTCTTGTTTTAGTTCTGGTACGTATGGGACCAGCAAGCCTGGATGGTGCCTGGATATATGTATAATGTACACCCGGGAATCTAAGGGCGATTCTGGGTGATGGGTTGGTGTCACACCCCCAAAACCAGGATCTTAGTCATTAGTTACATCAAACGACACTATATGAGACTTAAAAAGTCATAACATAAATGTTCAGAGTTAAATGCGGAAGCGTAAACGTTAGAATGAAATTAAAAGAAATTACATGCAACAAGCGTCAATTAATGTAAATAAGTAAAACTATTTTAAAGTGATTGAAATGAATGATATGACAGTAGGACTCCATGCATGTCCTAAGTGTGCAACCTGTGCCAAAGTGACCTGAGAAACATGTAAGAAAAAGTGTCAACATGAGGTTGGTGAGTTCATAGGTTTGTATGTAAATAAACTGTTTGAGTGTTGCTGGATCCATATACGTAAGTCACACCTATTGCTAGCTAGACAATGTATAAGTTACTCTAAGCGTTCGCAACCGAAGCTGACTGTTTATGTTTGGGTGCCTTCCGCCATTGCTAACATCAACAAATGGCAAGTGTTTAGGACAATTTACACCCGTTAGACCTCCAATCAAGTTAGCGCGACTAACCCGGGTGGGGCATGTCAAACCCAGTAGTACTACTCAAATTTCCTAGCTATACTCCATATATTAACGGTCCGAGTGTGTAAGGACTTTGCATGTTATATTTGCACTTAGGTACACAAGTGGTAATGAAATACTATGTGATCCATGTCCGTGTGTATGTCTCTCCCTGGCTGGGAGACAAGTAACAGATGCTTGTTCGTATGCATGTTTCTCCCCAACGGGAAAACAAGTAAGATAATATTTGTTTGTATGCATGTTTCTCCCCAACGGGAAAACAAGTAAAATGATATTCGTTTGTATGCATGTTCCTCCCCAATGGGAAAACAAGTGAAATACTGTTTGCGTGTATGCATGTTTCTCCCCAACGGGAAAACAAGTAAAATAATGTTTGTGAGTATGCATGTTTCTCCTCAACGGGAAAACAATTAAAATAATGTTTGTGAGTATGCATGTTTCTCCCCAATGGGAAAACAAGTGTAATACTGTTTGTGTGTATGCATGTTTCTCCCCAACGGGAAAACAAGTAAAATAATGTTTGTGAGTATGCATGTTTCCCCTCAACGGGAAAAAAAATTAAAATAATGTTTGTGAGTATGCATGTTTCTCCCCCAACAGTAAAACAAGTAAAATGGGGCCGTGAAACTCACCTGAGTTGCATAGGTAGTAATCACACAAGTACGAGGTTGAAGCCATGAGTGTTAGCCTGACACGGCACACGGATGCCCTAGAATTACAACATAATCATTAGGGATAAAGATGGGAATTGTGACGACGACACGGAAGATTGAACGTCCTAAGGAAACGCTCAAATGATTAAGAGTAGACGAACATGTCCATGGAAATGAGAATCCTTAATTAATAAATAAGATGTATACGTTACGCGACGAATGACAAAATAATATATAATAAATGTATTCGAGCGTTTTGTCGTTAACTAGAAGTCTAGAAAAATAATATAATTTATTATATTATTTTTAAGTTTAGCGAAGTAACGTAAACAATTAACTTGCGTGACAGAAATAATAATTTATTATTTTTATTCGAGGGTGTAACGAGTGTAAATAATACGGAACATTATATTATTTATAACTTTGAAACGCTACAAAAAAAATGTTTATGAACGTGATGAAAATAGTATATATATATATATATATATTATTTTTAGTTGGAGTTTTGGGTTGAAAATAATACAAATATTATTTTATAAATGATTTTTTAATAATAAATATGGTTTACAAAACCAAACCCGAGCCTACGGGTGGTTTCCCGGGCTAAAACACGTTAATATATTAATATAATAATGTGGAAAATGATTTTATTTAGAAATGTAACTTAAAAATTGTTCAGAAAAATAAACGTGGGTTGTGGGATTCGAACCTGGGTCTATCCCACAACAGCCACAAGTCTTAACCATCTCGGCTGGCAAGGGAATTGCACAAGGATCAGAAACAAATCGGTTTTAACATTCAAAGCCCTGAGTTCTTCCTTCCATTCGCGAACCGAACCAAACCTAGTCCACGTTCCATCAATTTCGATCACAATTGACCCAGGAACCATAGGGCTTTTGATCATCAAGGTATTGCGAATCTGGGGTGGAGTTTAATTGTAACATCTATGAGTATACGATTGTTTATTTCTTTCTTGAATGTCGAAACCCTAGTTTTAGAACACGAATCTGATAATGAACGTGGTTGGATTCATAGGGTTTTTAATGATTGAGAGATTGCGAATCCATCCATGTAAATTAATTGGATTGAGATGGTGACCGGATTGTGGATCAACTAAACCAAAATTACATGAACCCTAGATACGGGTTCGTGTTTAATTCGATACTTTGGATCCAAATTTGATTAGGGCTTTCATTACAGATGTGAAAACGAATTTAGGAGTGTAAACAATTACCAGAATGGATTGTGGATTGACGGCGTCCTGCTAATACGTATTCCGACTTTGACGACTCGGTCTCCGACGACTCCTTGTGTTTCTTCGGCCGGATAGAATGGTGCAACAGGTTCCAATGGATGCGACTAAGGTGTGTGAGAATTCAACTTCAGGAATGCTAAACGAATTAATCGAATTCGGTTGATAATGGGCATTGAGGTCGACGGTTACATGGTTAATGTTCATAATTTGTTTTAATTCGTGTAATGATGATGATGAACTGTTCATAAACGATCTTTCATTGCATTAAAGTGTAATTCGGTTATGAATTGGAACAGAACATGGTTTATGGAGCTTGAATTTGGATTAAAGATCACGATTTTGACTTTATAAAAGTCAACAGGACCCATTTTGAATTGATTTTGACTTTTAGAGTCAACCATCAAGTTTTATGTATTTACAAGACTAGTCCTTGAAGTTCAAGATCAAGAATTGACAGAATAAGTCCCTAGGGTTAGAGATTTGAGTTAACGGGGTTAGGTTTTAACAGAAAGTTTAACGGGATTGTTAACGGAGTTAACATGAAAAGTAAGATTGTCACATCATCCCCTAGTTGAAAGAATTTTCGTCCCGAAAATAAATAAAAAATTTTAAGGTGTCACATCATCCCCTAGTTGAAAGAATTTTCGTCCCAAAAATTAAAATAGTACCTTAAGAGCTTGACGTGGAGTGCTTGAATAGATGAGGGTACTTGCGCATCATCTGATCCTCATGCTCCCACGTGAATTCCGGTCCTCGCTTCGAGTTCCAACGGACTCTAACACTAGGGATTTTACTGCGTTTTAACATTTTGACTTCCCTATCCATAATTCCCACGGGTTCTTCGATGAAACGTAATTGTTCATCAATGTGTAGTTCCTCAAGAGGAACTGCAAGTGACTCGTTTGCCAGACATTTCTTCTAGTTTGAGACGTGAAAGACGTTGTGTACACCACTAAGTCCTTCAGGTAGGTCTAGTTGATACGCTACTGGACCAATCCTCTTCACTATCTTGAATGGTCCAACATAACGAGGATTTAATTTGCCTCGTTTTCTAAAACGAATGACATCCTTCCAAGGTGAGACTTTTAACAAGACCATATCCCCTACTTGAAATTCTAACGGTTTACGACGCTTATCGGCATAGCTCTTTTGACGATCACGAGCTACTGTCATACGATTTCTAATTTGAATGACTTTCTCAGAAGTTTCAAGTACAAGCTCAGGACCTGTAAGTTGGCTATCCCCAACCTCGGCCCAACAAAAAAGAGAACGACATTTCCATCCATATAGTGCTTCGAATGGAGCTGCCTTGATACTAGTGTGATAACTGTTGTTGTAGGAGAATCCACCAACGGTAGGTGAGACTCCCAAGTGTTACCAAAATCAATCACACAAGCTCGTAGCATGTCCTGCAGAGTTTGAATAGTACGTTCTGTCTGGCCATCAGTTTTAGGATGGTATGCCATGCTCATATCTAGACGAGTGCCTAAAGCTTTATGCAACGATTGCCAGAAACGGGATGTGCATCACGATCCAAAATGATAGAAATTGGCACCCCGTGCCGAGAAACTACTTCCTTCAAGTAAATACGAGTAAGCTTATCCATTTTTTCGGTTTCCTTGATTGCTAAGAAGTGGGCGGACTTTGTTAAACGGTCAACGATTACCCAAATGGTATCACATCCTGTAGGAGTTAGTGGCAAATTCGTGATAAAGTCCGTGGCTATCTGCTCCCATTTCCACATGAGAATCTCTGGTTGCTGGAGAAGACCAGAAGGCTTTTGATATTCAACTTTGACCGTCGCGCAAGTCAGGCACTTGTTCACATAGTGCCTATATCGGCCTTCATCTTTGGCCACCAATACAGCACCTTTAGGTCATGATACATCTTGTTAGATTTTACCTCAAGTTGTGCTTCCATACCGCGTGTACCTTCCAGCGGTAGGTTTTCCACTTTCAAGGCTTCGAGTTGAGCACTACGGATTTTGTCAGGTAATCTGGGGTGAACTGTAAGCTGCAATGCTCGAACTCGTTTGGGCTTGGTTTCCTTTCGACTTAGGTCATCAGCTACAACATTAGCTTTACCCGGATGATACCGGTTCACACTGTCATAATCATTCAAGAGTTCGACCCAATGACGCTATCTCATGTTCAGCTCTTTCTGCTCGAAGATATGCCGAAGACTCTTGTTATCGGTGTAGATGGTGCACTTGGTACCGTACAAGTAATGTCTTCATATCTTAAGTGCGAAAACTACGTTTCCCAACTCTAGATCATGAGTGGAGTAGTTTTTTCTCGTGAATCTTTAGCTGGCGCGATGCATATGTGATCACTTTTTCTCGTTGCATCAATACACAACCGAGACCCTGAATAGATGCGTCACAATACACCACAAAATCATCCGTTCCCTCCGGAAGAGCTAGAATAGCAGCACTGCAAAGTTTCTGTTTAAGGAGTTTGAATGCTGACTCCTAGTTATCGCCCCAGTTATAGGTTTTACCCTTCTGAGTTAAGGCAGTTAGAGGTTATGCAATTTTTGAAAATCCCTCGATGAAACGCCGGTAATAAGCAGCTAATCCCAGAAATTGTCGCCCCTCAGTCGGAGTCGTCGGTGCTGCCCAATTCTTGATGGCTTAAATCTTTGATGGATCGACATGTATTCCTTTCTCGTTAACCACATATCCTAAGAATTGAACTTCCCAGATCCAGAATTCACACTTGGAAAACTTAGCATACAGCTGCTCCTGCTTAAGTAATTCCAAAATTAGACATAGATGTTCCTAATGTTCCTCCTTATCCTTGGAATAAATGAGAATGTCGTCGATGAAAACGATGACAAATCGATCAAGGTATTGCTTACACACACGGTTCATGAGGTCCATGAACACCGCGGGTGCGTTGGTTAATCCAAAAGGCATGACCATAAATTCATAGTGGCCGTACCTAGCTGTAAAGGCAGTCTTAGAGATATCCTCATCTCGGACTCTCAGTTGATCGTAACCAGACGTAAGGTCTATTTAGGAATAGAAACTTGATCATTAGAGTTGATCAAATAGATCATCTATGCGGGGTAGAGGATAACGATTCTTGATCGTCACTTTGTTCAGTTCACGATAGTCGATGCACATGTGGAAAGTCACGTACTTTTGTCTTGACAAACAGGACCGGAGCTCCCCACGGCGATGACCTAGGTCAGATGAAACCTTGATCTAACAACTCTTGTAGTTGTGTAGATAGTTCTTGCAAAACACTAGGTGCAAGTCGGTAGGGTGCCCGAGCAATAGGCGCTACTCCAGGTGCTAGATCAATTTGGAATTCGAGTTGAAGACGTGGTGGAAGACCAGGCAGGTCATCGGAAAATACTTTCGGATAATCACGAACGATCGGTATGTCGTCAATCTTCTTCTCCTCAGATGGTTGGTCGGTGACGAGAGCCAGAATGGCAGTATGACCTTTACGTAGACAGTTTTGTGCTTTCATGAAAGATATGATGGCCATAACAGCACCACTCTTTTCGCCTTGGACAGAAAGAATTTCTCCACTAGGGAGAGAAAGGCGAACAAATTTGTCATAACAGATGGTCTCAGCTTAGTTCTTAGATAATCAATCCATTCCGACAATTACGTCGAATCTGTCAAGTGTGACTGGCATAAGGTCAATGTCAAGCTTATGATCATTCAATCCTAGATTACATCCTCTAACTATGTGAGTTGCTTCAATTATCTGTCCATCAACTATTTCTTTGGTGTACTTAGCTTCTAACAGGGTTGGAGTACGACCATACCAGTATGACATTTGTGAGGTCATTGAAATAACTGGATATGCTGGGGTATAAATCAAATCAGACCAAGGATTTGTCACAGGATAAGGTAATAGGCTCAAATGGAATATATTGTTGGAGTGTAAGGAATAACATGTTAGCTTAGAAAGAATTTTCTCAAATTTTGCATACACAGTTGGAGTCGGTGGGTTTTACCCTGAGGTTCTACTATAGTTTCACTCTAGGTGGTTCCATTGATCAAGTCTGAATGAGAGTCGTAAGGTCACTAAGACTCTTACATGAGTGAAAATAAGATGATGGATAGATCATAGATTAGGACCATTTATCCACACACTTACATGCAACTCAAATTACTATTACGTGTGCACCCGTAATGATAATTTGCTTTGCATGTTCACCCTAGTTTCTCCCTGTCCCGTGTCAAATGTCCCTGAAATTTTTATTATCGAGTACAGAGTGTTGTCAGATATGATAAGTCATTGGGAGGCTTAGTTATCAACCATAAGTTAATCAACTAGAATTCATATCGGGATGAGCTGTCAGGAATCGTTTGATCCGAGTATTCACTCGTGTTAGAACATAATACGAGAGTTCAATCCAGTGGATTGTAGATAAGAATATGCACATGAGGCAAACATGCATATGAGATGCAACCTTGTGGAGTGAAACTAGTTCATGAATATGAGTTACTGAAAGAAGCATAGCAGCCTTCCTTCCAACTGAGTTAGAATGGGGTTTGAGTATGCAATGAGTAAGGCATTCTCATTTTCGTGGTCAATCTATCTTCACAGAATATCAACCAATGACGCGAGCCCATGGCTCAGGAAAGTGTTGACAACTATGTGTCACTAGATTCTGTAATAATGCGTGCAATGGTCTGCCTTCACACGGTGTATTGTTGCTGGCAGGTACAGTAGGGACTCGCCTCCGACGATCCCAACTCCCAAAGGGATATGCGTTAGTGCTGAGTGCCGTCCATAACATGGACCTGAGAAAGCCCACCATACCCAACAGGTGATGGTGATGTAACTGACTCCTCCGAAGGCTCCGTCTCGCTGCCCTCGGAAAGGAGTGGATGATATTCTGGTGATTTCCTGAGTGTTGCCACTGGGAATGATGATGCAATGCAAATGATGTGTTCCTCATCAGCAGAGGGTGATATGAATGATGTCAACATGACTGCAATGCAATGTATGTCTGGATGTTGTGTGTATCATGTATGAGTGTCTATACTGTGTAACTAATGCATGTGTGCAATGATAGTATAGTATGCAATCCTAGTTTTCTATAACCAATGGCTCTGATACCAATCTGTCACACCCCCAAAATCCACTAATGGGGTTCTACCGTTTGGAGCGTGACAAACCAGGATCTCAGTCATTAGTCATATCAAATGACACTATATGAGACTTAAAAAGTCATAACATAAATGTTCAGAGTTAAATGCGGAAGCGTAAACGTTAGAATGAAATTAAAAGAAATTACACGCAACAAACGTCAATTAATGTAAATAAGTAAAACTGTTTTAAAGTGTTTGAAATGAATGATATGATAGTAGGACTCCATGCATGTCCTAAGTGTGCAACCTGTGCCAAAGCGACCTGAGAAACATGTAAGAAAAAGTGTCAACACGAGGTTGGTGAGTTCACAGGTTTGTATGTAAATAAACTGTTTGAGTGTTGCTGGATCAACATACGTAAGTCACACCTATTGCTAGCTAGACAATGTACAAGTTACTCTAAGCGTTCGCAACCGAAGCTGACCGTTTATGTTTGGGTGCCTTCCGCCATTGCTAACATCAACAAATGTCAAGTGTTTAGGACAATTTACACCAGTTAGACCTCCAATCAAGTTAGCGTGACTAACCCGGGTGGGGTTTGTCAAACCCAGTAGTACTACTCAAATTTCCTCGCTATACTCCATATATTAACGGTCCGAGTGTGTAAGGACTTTGCATGTTATGTTTGCACTTAGGTACACAAGTGGTAATGAAATACTATGTGATCTATGTTCGTGTCTATGTCTCTCCCTGGCTGGGAGACAAGTAACGGATGCCTGTTCGTATGCATGTTTCTCCCCAACAGGAAAACAAGTAAGATAATATTTGTTTGTACGCATGTTTCTCCCTAACGGGAAAACAAGTAAAATGATATTCGTTTGTATGCATGTTCCTCCCCAACGGGAAAACAAGTGAAATATTGTTTGTGTGTATGCATGTTTCTCCCCAACGGGAAAACAAGTAAAATAATGTTTGTGAGTATGCATGTTTCTCCTCAACGGGAAAACAATTAAAATAATGTTTGTGAGTATGCATGTTTCTCCCCAACGGGAAAACATGTGAAATACTGTTTGTGTGTATGCATGTTTCTCCCCAACGGGAAAACAAGTAAAATAATGTTTGTGAGTATGCATGTTTCTCCTCAACGGGAAAAAAATTAAAATAATGTTTGTGAGTATACATGTTTCTCCCCCAACAGTAAAACAAGTAAATGGGGCCGTGAACCTCACTTGAGTTGCGTAGGTAGTAGTCACACAAGTACGAGGTTGAAACCACGAGTGTTAGCCTGACACGGCTCACGGATGCCCTAGAATTACAACATAATCATTAGGGATAAAGATGGGAATTGTGACGACGACACGGAAGATTGAACGTCCTAAGGAAACGCTCAAATGATTAAGAGTAGACGAACGTGTCCACGGAAATGAGAATCCTTAATTAATAAATAAGATGTATACGTTACGCGACGAATGACAAAATAATATATAATAAATGTATTCGAGCTTTTTGTCGTTAACTAGAAGTCCAGGAAAATAATATAATTTATTATATTATTTTTAAGTTTAGCGAAGTAACGTAAATAATTAACTTGCGTGACAGAAATAATAATTTATTATTTTTATGCGAGGGTGTAACGAGTGTAAATAATACGCAACTTTATATTATTTATAACTTTGAAACGCTACAAAAAAATGTTTATGAACGTGATGAAAATAGTATATATATATATATATATATTATTTTTAGTTGGTGTTTTGGGTTGAAAATAATACAAATATTATTTTATAAATGAGTTTTTAATAATAAATATGGTTTACAAAACCAAACCCGAGCCTACGGGTGGTTTCCCGGGCTAAAACACGTTAATATATTAATATAATAATGTGGAAAATGATTTTATTTAGAAATGTAACTTAAAAATTGTTCAGAAAAATAAACGTGGGTTGTGGGATTCGAACCTGGGTCTATCCCACAACAGCCACAAGTCTTAACCATCTCGGCTGGCTAGGGAATCGCACAAGGATCAGAAACAAATCGGTTTTAACATTCAAAGCCCTGAGTTCTTCCTTCCATTCGTGAACCGAACCAAACCAAACCTAGTCCAAGTTCCATCAATTTCGATCACAATTGACCCAGGAACCATAGGGCTTTTGATCATCAAGGTATTGCGAATCTGGGGTGGAGTTTAATTGTAACATCTATGAGTATACGATTGTTTATTTCTTTCTTGAATGTCGAAACCCTAGTTTTAGAACATGAAATTAAATTTAACGAATCTGGAAATGAACGTGGTTGGATTCATAGGATTTTTAATGATTGATAGATTGCGAATCCATTTATGTAAATTAATTGGATTGAGATGGTGTCCGGATTGTGGCTCAACTAAACTGAAATTACATGAACCCTAGATACGGGTTCGTGTTTAATTCGATACTTTGGATCCAAATTTGATTAGGGCTTTCATTACAGATGTGAAAACGAATTTAGGAGTGTAAACAATTACCAGAATGGAGTGTGGATTGACGGCGTCCGGCTAATACGTATTCCGACTTTGACGGCTCGGTCTCCGATGACTCCTTGCGCTTCTTCGGCCGGATTGAATGGTGCAACAGGTTCCAATGGATGCGACTAAGGTGTGTGAGAGTTCAACTTCAGGAATGCTAAACGAATTATTCGAATTCGGTTGATAATGGGCATTGAGGTCGACGGTTACATGGTTAATGTTCATAATTTGTTTCGTGTAATGATGATGATTGAATGTTCATAAACGATCGTTCATTGCATTAAAGTGTAATTCGGTTATGAATTGGAACAGAACATGGTTTATGGAGCTTGAATTTGGATTAAAGATCACGATTTTGACTTTATAAAAGTCAACAGGACCCATTTTGAATTGATTTTGACTTTTAGAGTCAACCATCAAGTTTTGTGTATTTACAAGACTAGTCCTTGAAGTTCAAGATCAAGAATTGACAGAATAAGTCCCTGGTGTTAGAGATTTGAGTTAACGGGGTTAGGTTTTAACAGAAAGTTTAACGGGATTGTTAACGGAGTTAACATGAAAAGTCGGATTGTCACAGTTGGACACATGATTTTAATTCCCATACGGGGTATTCATTCTTGATCAAGGAAACAAGTAAAGATGATTTTTGTTTATGAACTCACCAATGTAAGTTGATCAGAAATGTTTTCAAATGTTTTTTAGCACAGGTGAACCCTAGCTGGTAATTGGCATTCAAGGAGTTGTAAAATGTTATGAAATGAAATAAGTTTTGATGTTAAGTCTTCCGATGTGTGTTTTTGTTATCAACGTCACTGTAACTAGAAGGGGATCTTCAACCGGTGTGTAGTTATCTGACGAACGTAATGTTCTGTCTAGGAAAGAGCGGTGTATAAATCTCTCCTAGACCCGTCACTCTTACGTGGGAACATATCTGTTGGAGGTACTACTTTAGTAGATGACTGTCCTGTGTTACGGACGTGTCTATCTCGACGATATTCTCGACGTTGATACATCAAGGTGATGCGAGGAGTTTGGCCGTCTTTCTAGATGATCGGTGGGGTGCTCTTATGAGATGCCTATGCTTATATCTCGGGAATTCGGAGCATGAAGCCAAGGGGTAGAGCCGTGAGATTTGATGATGAAAGTGTTACGCTTATATCTCGGGAATTCGGAGCATGACGCTTGATCGGAGATATCTACGACGTGATCGAGATGGCGACGCTAAAGATTTCAACCAGGAGTGGACGAAATAACGATAGGGTTTCCATGGGAAACGTTCCATATAAGGAGATCTATCAATATAAGATACGAGGGGAGTGGAATTGTTTTCTCTAAACAAGACAATGGGTGGCTGAGTCTTGTGATAAGACGGAAATTCATGTCCGCACATGATCTGTGAGACGCGGTTGGTGATCACATGGTAACGATAAAAAAATAACGAAGAAGGGGGATCGAAGGGAGAGTGAGTGCAAGATTGCACATAAGTGACTGGGAAGAAAATGCTTACGCTAGTAAATATACGACTAGTTTAAAGTGGGCTCTTGGGTAGAATTCAAGTGAAGCAAATGTTTGGGTGTTGAAACTGACATGACGATGGTAAGGGATCGTTGAGAAACATCGAGAGCTGATTGGAACGATCCTAGTGTTGGAAGTATGCGCATACTTGAGGGGCATACTACACGTGTGATAATGAAGTAAAGAGGTACTATAGTAGATGAATCTTTTGGAAACCAGTGCAGCTTTGCACAAGCCCTCGAGACCATCAGAGAGGGACAAAAGTAATACATTAGGAGTAGAGCAGTGGAATCGAGTTGAGAAATCATTGTAGGGTGGCGATCAAGGTAGGAGGCGGAAGGTAAGATGACTTCACTTTGGAGGGGCGGCGAATGAATCTATTTATGAAAGGTAATAAGCATACCTGGAGATGTGACCGTCGGAAAGACGAGATCATATGGATTATACAAAGGACAATGGCAATGGTGCCCGTGAGCTAGAAGGAAATGTTACAACTTCTAGCAAGTGCCAGAACAGCAAAAGTTGGAAACGCAGCCGTTTGGCTAGAATCTAGAGAGACGAGTAATATAGTATTATATAAATGATCCTACAAGTCTCAATGTTGAAAGCGGGCGATTGACGAGATTTCTTGGAACATCAAGAGTGGCGGTCGAATCGCAAAGCAAAGTAATAGATTTGATAAGAGAGAGGGTGGATATTTGTCACCAAATGGATTGTCGTACAAGTGGGATCGAAAGTTTAAGTCGTGTTGGACTGTGCCGACGTAGGATTCGAGGACGAATCCTCTTTTAACGGGAGTAGACTTGTATCATCCTGAACTCCCTATAAGTTGATAATTCGGGTTAACGGAGACACGAGCTCCTATTTGATGACCAAGTTACTAAGTACTAAGTGCATGGATATTTTATTTGCCAACTCAAGGGACCCGTAAATTGTTTTAAGCATAACCCCGAGATCAAAGTGCGCATATATGAAAAGCGGGACCCGAATGAAAGTTCCTATTGTTTAAATCCTTTACTAGGGGAAACCCTAAGCCTCTTTTAGCCTTGGTTGCGTGAGACGGCATGAGAGGTGCACGCCCAGGAGAGGAAAGGGAGCCGGCAAGGGAAGAGGAGAGGCGTGAGCGGGGTCTATGACACTCGTCAAGGTAATCTTGATTATATTTAAACAATTCTTGTTTATGTTCATATTTATCATCTACCGAGTATAAAGTGTGGAGTTCCGGAGGGTGGCTACGGCTATGGTAGCCACGTGGGTGGCCGCATGTCGTAAATGGGTGGCTGCGATGGTTCAGCAGCAGGGTGGGATGGTGTCCAGTAGCAAGAGGGAACCGTTGGCGGCTGGTGAAGCATGCGGTAGTATGGACGACTGCGCAGTGGCTGTGAAGGATGGAGGAGTGGGTGAAGGCGGGGTGAGGATGGCTCGATGAGGCTGAGGTCGACGAAGTCGAAGGTAACGAGGGCTGCTCAAGGGGAGTAACCATGGTGTGGGTAGTTCGTCGGTGAGAAAGTAAGTAATGGTACACGGTGGTTAGGTGGAGCCGATAGCAGTGGCGCCGTGGTGGTACATGGTCGATTAAGAATGATGGCTAGACGAGGAAGTCAGTGACGGTGCGCGAAGTGGACAATGGAACCCGTGGTGACGCGTGATAGTGATACGCGATGGTGGTAATGAACGGTGGTGAACGAGGAAGAGCCTAGGATCGGGTTACACCAAATTAGGGTTTTGGTGAACATAGGGTTTGCATGTTGAGTTTTGGACGTGCATGGGGATCTCGGCTCATGTACGTGTGACTTACGAGACTAAGGCCTTGCATATCACGTAGACGTGGATGCATGCAGGTTTCGGACGGGTCGACGGGTATGTGAATTAGGGTTTTTGCATGCATGAAAGGACGTGCGGATGAGACGAGTATCGGGAATAATTATACTTATACGTAATTGACACACGTTTAGGGCGCACTCTAATTGTGTGATCATGTGTTGACATGTTCGAGTTTCGTGCGAGGAGACCGTTGCGGCGCTGGAGTTAGATCTTCATAATGTGAGTTTCTAATCCCCCTCTTTTAATGTTTTCACGTTTTGGGGCTATCGTACACACTTATGAAATAAGTTTAATCTATTAAAGATGTTAAGGATTTTGGGTTCTAACCCGATGCGTTTTGGAATATTAAATAATTGATAAGTGATCGTAGGGTCTATGGTGGGATCATGGAAATGTATGAGTTGCGGGTATGGGTTATTAAGGCGTGTCAGGTTAAAGGTCGCACGGAAAGAGTCGTGTAGTACATTAAATGCTTATGATATGTTGTGTGAGAAATATCCTGTTCTAGGGTTATGCGTGAGGTGCAAGTATAGTTAACGAGTCATGTAAATTCTAGTATGTACTTGTGTTGTGTGTTCGTTGGTATATGTTTTCATCGTGTCATTATGGCACATCAAACAGGAATTGTGAAGGATGAGATTCGTCAGAAAGTCACCAATGGCGACTTTTATTTAACAGGTTAATGATGAGCACGGGGTGTGTCGAACGCCTTGACGAGGGTATAGTGACGAGGTATGTATTTACGTGGGTATTTATATATGTGTAGTATTGCATGCAAACGTTAAGTTATGTTGATTATGCATGTGATGATATTAATGTGGTAATGTTAGTATGTCGTGTAGATGATATTGTTGTGGTATGTAAAGTTAGATTAACCATTGCGTCAGGATTGTGGCGTGACGTGTACAACCGTCGTGTCAGTTAATTGTGAAAGTCTGGGTTAGGGCTGAATATGCCAATGCCCAGAGTTTGTTGTGTTATCCAAGTGTCGAGTTAATACTTGTTCTTGGGTATGAGTTATTAGTATAGTAAGTTAAGTCTATGTCAGCGAGATGGTAAGATTATTATTATTATCGGTAGTACGGACTGAGTCTCGGGTGATGAACGCTTATGGGATGTCGTGGGATAGCAGGGAGTTAACTATTCGTTAATGATTTGTTAAACTATTTTATTAAGGACCTGAGGGTCCTGGGTGGAATAAACTAATGGATATGATGGGATTGTTTTTGTTTAATTTAAGCTATTAGAACTCACTCATCGTAGCTGACTTTGTGTGTTATTTAGATTGTTTTGCATATAAGCATAGCATTGACGTATCTTGTCTTGGAGGCGGTGTTACTCGGATTGGTGTGCAGGTATTCGTGAGGTATATTTATTAACATTAAATGCTAATAAATGATTTTAGAAAGACTTCCGTTGTAGTTTGAGTAAATAATAAATGCGATTTAAATGAGAATAAACCGTTATGAGAACCAACTATAGGATGCTCGGGTTGGGGTCTTACACTTATTGTTCCACATGCATCTTGTTGAATGTCTTTCGGTTATAGATGCATGATTAGGTCACTTACTGTGTGTCTGTGATTTGTTTATGGGTTTTTCATATCATTATCCCTAGGAACAATATTTGAAAGTTTAGAGTATTTAGATATTCTACCTACTTCGATAGCTGAGAGGTAAGAAGTAGTCGGTTTGTCTTTGGTGTTAGGGTTTTAGGTGTAAAAACTCTTAAAGGAGGTTTTCCCTAGGTGTCCTAGTTACCTTTGCATTCCCGTGTGGTATCGATCATATTCAAGTTATCCCTTGCATTCCTTGAGTGTATATAGACAGTGAGACTGAAAGGTAATCTGTCTATCGGCCACTTTAGTGTTGTTGGAGAGACTGAAAGGTGATCCAACCAACCAGTGAGCGTCACACACCATTTAGGTTTTCCTTCTAGGTCACACCTTGAGAATGATCAGGGATTATGTAGGTAGTCTGAGGGTGTATTATTCATAGATCCTAGTTCCGTCAATAGTTTCCTTAACCGAGAGAAATCTAAGATTCACAAGTAGGATCATTACAGAAGTTGGTAAATCTAAGATTCACTAATGAGATTGGAACTATGCCACCGAGGCTTTTGTGCATATCAGGTTACCGTAGCTGGAAAGTCCGGTTCGAACAGTTCGTATCAGAAACTGATGAAAATTTTTGGAGATCAATAACAGAAGGATATGTAAATCCTACTTATTCATTCATGGGTCAAGATGCTCCTAAAACAGTGACAACTCTTACTAAAGTAGAAAAGCAGAAGTTTCATCAAGAGATGAAAACGTGTGAAACTTTAACCATGTCTTTACCAAAAGAAATCATTCATAATCTCGGGAAGTGTCCAACTTCAAGATATCTATGGGAAGCATTGAAGAAAAATGGTGTAGCAACTTCTCAAGCGTTTGTGGTCTTGATCAAAGAAGTATTGGAGAAGCAGGGTGATTCTGAAAGTTTTTCTTCTGCAGATTTAAGTGATAGTGAGAGTATTCGTTCTGGTGAAAGTACTCAGTCTACCGAGACTGATGTGATGACTAAAGAAAGCTTTCAGACAGTTGAAGATGATTTTGCGTGAATCCGAAAATGATGCAGAGCCTGTCATTATTGATCAAAAGAGTGCAGCTGATGATAACGTTTTCATGGCTCCTAGTGCATCTTCTTTAGAAGAAAAGGATACGATAGTTTCTAACTCTGAAACATTTTGTTCTAACTGTATTTCAGTAAAGGATAAAATGATGAGGGTTATAGATGACAACGTAAACCTCATTTGTGATATGAAATCGATGCACACGGTAAATCATAAACTAAAAGATAATGAGAATGTGTGTGTTGAAAGGATAGAATCACTGAAAAGGGATATAAGTTCTCTGACTTTGAAGATAAAAGAGCAGGCATATCACCTGGATATGTCCTTTGTAGAAATTGAGAAAAGAAATAATGATCTTGCTGAGAAAGATAAGGAACTAGCTGAATCTAAAGTAGAGGTGATCAAATTGCATAGACAGTTAGAAAGCTTTGGAAATTCATCATTCTTATTAGGATATTATAATGATAATACTGAAGAGGGGAAGGGAACTAGTGGTATTGGTTATGTTCCTCCACCATTCAACGAAAATTATTCTGTTACACCTGATATTATAAAAGATGAGGATTTAGATCCTAAGACCATGTTGAAAGTGAATTCAGTCACAGGTGAAGATATGGTGTATTCTGATGAGAGTGATGATGAATATTTCGATGAAGCTAAGGTAGAGGGGATACCAAAAGATATTAAAGTTGAGGAACCAAAGGTTGATTCTAATTCATTTAGAAATTATACATTTGGAAGTTCTTCAAATTCACGGAGAGTTCCATATGTTAGAGATTATAAAGACAGGCGTACATTCTTTCATTGTAATGAGATGGGACACATTGTGGTGAACTGTCCTTACAAAAATAAAGGGAAGAATCATGTAGTTCCTAAGAAGATGACATCTGAATCAAAACCTGTTGAGAAAGAGTTTATTCATTCTCAATTCCCAAAAGAAGTTCATGTGGGCGAATCTTCTTCAAGTGCATCTTATCGTGTGAAGATTCCTTATATGAGAGATTATTGTGAGACGAGATCTTGCTTTTACTGTGGTCTTGTGGGTCACATTCAGATTGCTTGTCCTCAAAATGCCAAAGGTAACCGACATGTTACTCCAGAAAAAGTAAGAACTCCTGGTATGCCTTATGTTAAATCAAATGTGGTTAAACCTCGTGATACACTAAAGGGTAATTCAAAATCAGAGATTAGGCTTTCTAGACCTCAAAGACGGAGGAGAAACAGAAGATTGAGAAAACTTTTAGAACAACAAGAGCTTTCACAATCTAAACATTTTTCAAATAAACAAAATTGTTCAAACACTTCACATTTTAAGCAAAACAAACTTAATGAACAAAAGTTTGTTTGGAAATCTAAAGTTTCTGTTTCTTACTCGTCGGAACAATCACCGAAAATCGATGAGAGATTCGATTGTGAATGGAGTGAAGTTTATTATTTTGATACAGATGGATGACCCATGACTACCATGGCTTGGGTCCCAATTTCAAATTAATGTTTCTTGTTAGATTTGCAGGATTAACCAAGAAGGACTATTAATAGCATTTGGTTTGTTGATAGTGATTGTTCTTAGCACATGATAGGGAATGACATCTGCAAGAGTAGTGAGTCATTACAGAAGTTGGTAAATCTATTTGATTCAACGACTTGATGCTCAGGGGGAGATAATGTCCCACACAATGTTTGTTTTTGGAAAGTGTTTTGACAAAGTCCAAAAGACAACCTGAAACTTAGGATGACGATGGTGAGCATAAAGTCGTTGATGCAACCATTTGACTAGTTGAGAGGGAGTCTACAGGACAGGGGGAATACGGAAATGTTGGTGACAAAGGAAAAGACACTCGATTACATCGGTTTGAGTTTTTAATTGATTAAATTGCTTAATTCCAAGTAACCAAGTAAAATGTTTTTCTTAAAATGTTTTCATGGAAGATTTTATTTTCTTTTGTTTTACTTTCTGTCATAAAGATTTTGAAAAAGCCAAACAAATTGAAAAATATAAAACCGACATTACTTGAAGTTAAAGAAGAGATGATAGTACATCAGTAGATGTTATTTCACACATGACCTTAGATTGAATGGTTGGTGCTTTATATTAATATATCTGAATTATATGTTTTGTTCTAAACTTCAGAGACTACCCAAATAGGAAATGATAGTGTTGTCTATACATATAATTTGAATTGTCAGTACACTAAAAGCATAACTGAACCATTAGTAGTGTGAAAACATAATTGCATATGTTACAAATGTGATTTGAACCCATTTTATGCCTGGGTGTGTGTGTTAAAAGATCACTATCAGATATAGAATATAAGCTTTTAATAAAGATTGTCCTATGAGATCAGTTTCGGGTTATGTCATTAGAACTATTCATTCGATTTGCTTCAATGCCCATGTCCTGAAAAGCATGCAATTTGAAGTATAATCAAGATATGTACTTGACAACATCTGTCAAACATATACTAGCCCTTGGATTATATTGATAAATCATCTTTACTGATTCCATTGAATTCATAATCCAGATAACAGTTGGATCCACGTACCTGAATCTTATGATTCCACATATATAAACCAAGACATTGAATCATTCGATTCTGAATTTCATTGATTCCTATACAATCCAATTTGGATTCTTCTATTCATGTGCTAAGTGATGTCTCCTCATTCTGGAATTTCGGATAATCTTTAGTAAAATCTCATATGTCTTGAAGATAGTGCATTTTACATTATGTTGGCATACTAGTGGGGTACACGTTGGATTTCATACTTAAATGGTACCTTAATTCACAAGAAAGTGGGAATGAGATGCTTTAGTTTCAAATCTTATAATATTGACAATTTGAATTTGTGTGTCATAGCCTGATTCTATTTTCTTTGAATGTTTATCACGCATCATAACATTCAATATGAAAGTCTAGAAAAAGATATAGTGTGATAATCTTGAAAGATATCGGTTTGATTAGTCAAGGCTTGACAGAATGTTATAGGATACCATTTGATATTATATGAATTTTATATCCAAAATGTGTGATTGATGCATTGTTTATACTGATATGATCTTCTTACTCATGATGTTCGACCAAAAAGAAGTGATTTTGTATTTTTACAGTTCAGTTTCTACAGAGAAAACCCAAAAAGATTTTGTGTTTCTTATGTTTGAAAAACCAAAAAGATCTTATTTTTCCACCATCCATGAAAATCTTAATTGTTGGTTATTCTTGGTTGTTCTCCTTTGCATAAAATTGAATAATGCAGACAGAAGTTGACGGGGTCATTCTCCCAAGTTTTCTTCTATATAGAAAGGGAAAGTGTGCAGATGAACAAGACAAAGACTACAATGTGTTTTATGATATATGAAGACGGATGACAATCTTCTAAAGTTGTTGTCAAGGGGGAGTCTGTTGGAGCATAACCAGGGGTCCAAATGGCCGAATGATCGCATATTTTCTTACTCGTGGTTTAGCGAGGGAGGGGCATTAAATTGTTTGGTTACGGTCTTGTGCATTACATATTATTTTGTATTCCTTGCAAGCTTACAAATGGGGTCAATTGGTCAGGGTAATGTTCAAATTCATTGGTTATATTTATAAATTGTTTGATCGGAAAACTATTACATTTAAACGTTTGTGAACGTTGGAACTACAAGAACATTTGATCAAAACCTGTGAACTCACCAACCTCATGTTGACACTTTTTAAGTATGTTTTTCAGGGAATTGAACGTGGTATTCAGGTTAGCAATGTAGGATTACATGCATGCATGAGCGGATACGGCTTTTGGGAGATTTCTCTTGTATAACTCATGGTTATGGGTCATATTTGTGAAGTCTTAATCTTTTGTAAACTCAAATTGATATTTTGGGATGTAAAACTTTAAACTTAATGTATGTGTATCCAATCATTATGTATGTGTTTGCGGTAATATGCTTTGGAAACCATGAACGTTACGCCTCGCGTTTCCGCCTTGGCGGGGTATGACAGATTGGTATCAGAGCCATTGATTATAGCGAACTAGGAGTCTAAAAATGAACCTAGTTTATAATTTAAATGACTCACTAAAACGTTTTCATTGCATAATCATTCATCATGTCATATGGATATTGTAGTCACACCATGTCACACACTAACCCCACTTAAACTCCATAATTAGGAAGCGACCTATGAAAATGACTGAATCCACCAGTGAGACTATGCCCCGAGGATCGAGGATCTACGTATCGCACTGGGATTCGCTTCACCAAGCAATCTAGATGTGGAGGTTAGAGGACGAAATCCCTATGACCAGCGACCCTGTCGGAGTAGCATGCATTTCCCAGCCCGTACCGCTCACCGGGGAGTGCGCGCAATGCACCATCCCCCTACTAGGGTCACGCAGCAATAAGCAAGAGGTAGAAATTCACTATCTGGAGAAGGATGTGGAGTTCATCCGAAGAGACTTGATGACCTTTCCGACCCCACTGGAAAATGTTGCTGGAGTGATGGAGGATCAGAGGCTGATCGACCAGTCCCTTCAGCATGTAACTAATCGAATGATGGAGTTCGAGAAAATACTAGTAGAGATGGAGAGGAAGACCGCCGCAGCTAAGCGGAGGGCAGAGGCAGCCGAGCAGAGGGAGATTGATGCTAAGCTCTGGGCTATCCTAGCTGAGGCACGTGTGGAGGAGATGCTGACCTCAGCTACCGTTCTGACAAGAACACTTTCTTATTTCTAGACCTCTTATGGGCGGGTTGTGCCCGTAGCACATTATGTAGTTTGAAACTTTGGTACTGATGTGGTCATATGAACCCACCTATTTTGTATCAGTGTCTTTTGGAACAATGTACTATGTATGTTTTAACTATGTATGTGATGGTTTATGTTGTGATGATTGTTGTGTGTGTTTGATGTTGGTGTATCCTTAGGTCATGTTGTATCATTATTATTATATAATGTTGCTTCTTTTTAAATGTTATGTTAGAAAGGACGCCCCGTGACACCACTGGTGAGAACAACAACAACGCGATTTCCCCAAACGTGGAACTACTCATAGCACAACGAGTAGCTGCCGCCATGGAGCAGTATGAAGCAAATCGAAATAGTGGCGTAGGAGGTGCAGGAGGTAGCGGCACAGCCAGAGGTTCTGGAGGTAATAGGACGAGTAATCTCACCTGTAACACATAGTCATGATCTAAATTAATAGCGTTATTAAAATAGTGACATGTGACCCTACAGATGCTTCGAGCAGGAAGTGCACCTACAAGGCCTTCCTATCCTGCAACACCCGTAATTTCAATGGCACAGAGGGTGCAGTAGGTCTAATGAGGTGGATAGAAAAGATGGAGTCGGTGATTGATATTTGTGAGTGCAACGCTGACTGCATGGTGAAGTATTCTACTTGCGCGCTCACTGATAAAGCTTTGACATGGTGGAATACTCAAGTGAAGACTTTGGGGAGAAAGACAGCGTATCAATTGTCTTAGGAAGACTTGAAACCCATGATGACCGAATTGCAAAAGATTGAGGCTGAAATGGGGAATCTACATATGATTGGAGATGATGTGGCGGGGTACACCGATCGTTTCAATGAATTGGCAATTCTGGTACCGCACATGGTCACGCCAGAACATAAGCGTGTGGAAAGGTATTTGTGGGGCCTTGCGCCTCAAATTCACAGCATCTTCATCTAATCCAACGGATGCCAAGAGTTCTATAACATTAGCATTCAAACTGAGGGATGATGCAGTGCATAGTGGATTATTTGGAAGGAAGGAGAACGAGGAAGGTAGGTCTGGGGAGAAAAGGATGTGGATGGGAAATTCAAGTAACAAGTCTGGGAAGCAAGGGTTTAAGAAACAAGGAACTGTGAAGGCTTTTGCAGCCAACGCAGTGGAAAGGAAGGAGTATGATAAGGGCCTACCGAGATGTAAAAAGTGCGGAAATCATCATGCCGGTGAGTGCATCAAGTGTGGAAAATGTGACAAGTTTGGTCACACCACACAAGTTTTCTAAGCTAACAACCGAACGAGGAGAATTAAACCGGGATGTTTCATATGTGGTGACCTGAAGCACTTCAAGAAAGACTGTCCCAAGTGGAATAATAAGATGAACGCTCAGGCACAGGGGATGGCATTTGTGATGGGTGCAGGGGACGCACGCCAGGACCCAAATATTGTCACTGGTACGTTCCCGATAAATAATCACTATGCCTATGTACTTTTTGATTTGGGTGTGGATATGAGCTTTGTGTCGAATGATTTTAAATCTTTGCTCGGTATTAAGGCCAGCAAACTAGATCAAAGTTATACAATCGAATTAGCAAATGGGAAATTAATTAAAATCGGATATGACTAGAAAACCATACATTTAGTATAGACCTTCTACCTGTAGATCTGGAGAGTTTTGACAATGTTATTGGCATGGATTGGTTGTCAAAGAATCGTGCCGAGATCGTATGCTTCGAAAAAATTGTACGTATCCCACTACCAAGCGGAAAAATTCTTCAATTCAAGGCAAAAGGTGTAGAACGATGTTGAAGATGATAAACTGCATGCGCAAGGGTTATTGCGCAAGGGTTATTGCGCGTTTCTGGCTCATATCGTCGAGAAGAAACCCGAGGAACGTCGACTTGAGGACATACCGATCGTTAGGGATTACCCCGAAGACTTACCTAGTTTACCTCCACCGAGACAAGTCGAGTTCTGAATCGACCTAGCACTAGGAGCTGCACCAGTTGCACGATCACCGTATCGTCTAGCACCTTCTGAGATGCAAGAATTATTGAGCTAACCGCAGGAGTTACTTGATAAAGGTTTCATAAGACCGATTTTCTCACCCTGGGGAGCTCCGGTCTTATTTGTGAAGAAAAAGGATGGAACCTTTAGAATGTGTATCGATTACCGAGAATTGAACAAACTTACAATTAAGAACCGGTATCCTCTTCCTCGAATAGATGACCTATTCGATCAACTTAAAGGTTTAAGTTTCTATTCTAAGATTGATCTACGATCAGGATACCATCAACTAAGAATCCAGGAGGAAGATATACCAAAGACAGCTTTTAGGACTGGTTATGGTCATTACGAGTTTCTAGTCATGCTGTTTGGTCTGACTAATGCACCGGCAGTTTTCATGGATCTCATGAACCGCATGTGCAAGCCATACTTGGATAAATTCATGATTGTGTTTATCGATGACATATTGATATATTCACGAACCAAGGAAGAACGTGAACATCACGTGAAGCTAATCTTGGAACTACTTAGGAATGAGAAGTTTTATGCCAAATTCTCTAAGTGCGAATTTTGAATCCGAGAAGTTCATTTTCTCGGGCATGTCATCAACAAGAAGGGTATTCACGTAGACCCGTCCAAGATTGAAGCTATCAAAAACTGGGAAGCACCAAGAACTCCAACTGAGGTGCATCAATTTCTGGGTTTGGCGGGCTACTACAGGCGATTCATCGAGAATTTTTCAAAAATAGCCCTGCCCTTGACGACGTTAACCCAGAAAGACAAAAAGTTTGATTGGACCGATAAACAAGAATCAGTATTTCAATTGTTAAAGTAGAAGCTTTGCAGTGCACCAATCACCTCACTTCCCGAGGGAACCGATAATTTCATCGGGTACTTCGACGCGTCACACCAAGGTCTGGGATGTGTGCTGATGCAGAGAGAAAAAGTCATAGGATATGCATCCAGACAACTGAAGGTCCATGTGAAAAATTATATGACTCACGATTTGGAATTGGGTGATGTCGTGTTTGCACTCAAGATATGGAGACATTACCTTTATGGTACAAGATGCACTATCTTTACAGACCACAAGAGTCTCCAGCACATCTTTAATCAAAAGGAACTCAACATGAGGCAACGCCGTTGGGTAGAACTACTAAACGATTACGACTGTGAGATCAAATATCACCCTCGAAAGGCAAATGTCGTAGCAGACGCCTTGAGTCATAAGGAGTGAGTTAAAACTCTTCGTGTATGTGCCCTAGGATTGACAATCCATACGAGTCTCATAACTCAAATTCGGTTGGCATAATAAGAGGCAATCAAAGAAGAGAATGTTGAGGGTGAGGTATTACGGGGAATGATAAGGCATTTGGATCCAAAGTCAGATGATACTTTATACTTCATGAATAGAATTTGGGTGTCATGTTTTGGTAACTTACGTGAGTTGGTTATGGACGAAGCCCACAAATCCAAGTACTCCATTCACCCATGATCGGATAAGATGTATAAGGATCTGAAGGAACTTTATTGGTGGCCAAATATGAAGGGAGAAATTACTATCTATGTTGGCAAGTGTCTGACGTATTCAAAGGTAAAAGCAGAACATCAAAAATCGTCTGGATTATTACAGGAACCTGAGATCCCTCAATGGAAATGGGAACAAATCTCGATGGATTTCATTACAAAGTTACCCAAGAAATCGAGCGGGTATGACACCATACGGGTAATCGTCGATCGTTTAACGAAATCAGCTCATTTCCTACCCATCAAAGAGACGGATAGAACCGAGAAACTTGTAAGGCTTTATATCAAAGAAATTGTGGCTAGGCATGGAGTGCCAATATCTATTATCTCTGATAGAGACAGCAGATTCGTGTCCAGAATCTGGAAATCATTACAAGAAGCCTTGGGCACACGTCTTGACATGAGCACGGCATATCACCCACAAACAGATGGCCAAAGTGAAAGGACCATTCAAATTTTAGAGGATACGCTCCGTGCGTGTGCAATCGATTTTGGAGGATATTGGGATACTCATCTACCATTGGTTGAGTTTTCGTATAATAATAGTTACCATACCAACATTAAAGCCGCGCCGTTTGAGGCTTTGTATGGTCGTAAATGACGCTCACCGCTATGTTGGGCGTAGGTTGGCGACAAGCACTTAACTGGTCATGAGGTTATTCAAGAGACCACAGACAAGATTTTAAAAATCAAGGATCGTCTAAAGGCCGCTCATGACAGACAAAAGAGTTACGCGGATAATAGACGAAGACCTTTAGATTTCCAAGTGGGAGACAAAGTCATGTTGAAGGTCTCACCTTGGAAGGGAGTTGCAAGATTTGGTAACCGTGGCAAGCTTAACCCTAGGTACATCGGACCATTTGAAATACTGGCTAGGGTTGGCCTTGTAGCTTACAAACTCAAGTTGCCACGGGAACTAAGCAATGTACATGATACGTTTCATGTATCAAATCTCAAGAAGTGCTTATTAGATGAGACGTTAATTATATCGCCTGATGGGATTCACCTAGACGATAAATTGCACTTCATTGAGGAAGCTATTGAAGTCACAGATTGGAAGGTTTAGAAAACAAGGCGTAGCCGTGTTAAGCTAGTCAAGGTACGTTGGAATTCAAAGCGTGGCCCCGAGTATACATGGGAACGGGAAGATCAAATGAAATCCAAGTACATGTCCTTGTTCACGAACACTCCAAGTCAAGATAACATCAACTGAATTTCAAGACGAAACTCTCTTTAACATGGGGAGAATGTGACACCCAACATTTCAGGTCAATATCCATATTACATAATTGCACGTTCATACTTATTATTTCCTAAGATTTTATTTTGACTAAGTATTGTCAAGGAGTATAGGAAAGGAACTTATATCATGATTAGTAATTTTAAAGAATTACTAGGAAATAAACAATTATAACCCGCAAGGTACGGTCATTGGTGATTAACAAGAATTTTATTTAAGTAAAGTCTAGAGACACGCTTTAATATAAAGAAATAAATATTGGTGACTAAACTCTTAAAAGTTGACATATAAATGTTTGTTACATGGCTCTAAGTTATTTTATGTGTATACATGTATAATGAAGTTAAAGTAATAACTATGTCGGGTTAACTAGTAAACTATTGAGACTAGCCAAACAACACAAAAACATATAAGTTATTTGATCTTAAAAAGTTCTACACCGGATATTATATTATCGGGATCACCTACCGAGCTCACACTACCTAAAAATCTACCTAACTAATATATATATATATATATATATATATATATATATATATTACAATTATGAAAGTCATAAGTCCCAAACCCCCCCTTTTTGCACATTTCGGCCGAACACAAGTGGGGCCACCCACTTTCACCAACAAACTTTCTATGTACCATGCTTGGTGTCATGTGCACCACTCTCATTCAAGTGAAGATCCAACCAAAAATTTAATCCATCTAATTTCCCATCCCATGTGACGATGATAGTGTAGTCCAACACTCTTTCCTCCCTACATATATCGACATACATACACACCTAGTCACTTTACAAATTTTTTTCAAACCAAGAACACAAACACTAGAAGGTTTAGCTAAAAATTTAGAGGGCCAAGGAATTCTTGGAAGTCTAAGGAGCGGTTCTTGATAGCCACTCGAGCATCTAGCATCTTCGACTTATTGTTTTCACCTAGCTTGTCTAGTGGTATGAAACCGACACCACCTTTCATCTTTGTCTTTATTTATAGTTTAAATCTCGTTGTTCACCTAAGTAACAAAAGATTTATAAGGTTAAAAGGGTTTCTTTTTATAAAGGTTTAACTTATTAAGTTTAAAAAATAAAAGTTTTATAAAAATATATGTAATAGGCCGAAAATAATAAGTTTATATGCATAGATCATTATTTTGAAACATTTTATGAGATGTTGTTTTGATTCCATGATGATAAATTATAAATTGTTTAACCAAAAGCTTTGTATAAATGTTTATAAAGGATCAAAATTTGCATGTATATATGTGTAGATATTGTTGTTGATTATTTGATGGTAAAATGTGGATCCTAAATTGAATGTAGGATTAATACTTGATAAAAGGTGAAATATATCTATACATATAAAATCATAAATTACTTGTAATTGTGGGCATGTATATCGTTACTAGATCATTGGATAGTAAGATATGAATGATAAATAAAAGACATGATTAGTGATTTTTACAAAATAAACGCTAGTGACATAAAGGCTAAGAATTGTTTATGTATATGCATATTAGGTTAAAAAAATGGCAAGACATATTTGTTGACGCATTGGTTGATTGTTTAAAACATGACTTGATGATATTGTAGAAAATATACATGATCATGAAGTTAAGTTGTATGTGTGTATATATAAGCATATGGAAACCGAGATATATGTGAAGGTATACACATTTATGTTGTTGTGAAGTTGTTGATTTAGAAACATGAGCAAAGGTAGGAACATGAAATAATGAAATGTATTGATGTCTTGAAAATAAATCATGAAAAAGGTTAGGCGAAACACTTAAAGAACTTGGAACTTGTAAGTTATAGTTATATGATATCGTGAAGCATATTTGAATATATGTAGAATTAATAAACATACTTGCATGTAGTTGGTAAGAATATAACTACATGACAAAATAATAAATGTTGTTTGGAACAAGTATTTTTATGTGGACGTGTTGACATGGATTATGTGCACGTAGGATATTGACATGCGTAGAACATACTTGAACGGTATTTTTGGTTCTATATAATTATTGGTAGAAAATAATTATGTGTTATACGTGACTATAATGTGAAAGTATCATAAGTTGTTACAAAAATAATAATTATTTTTGGATACATATAATAAGTCACCAATATGGAAATATAATATTTTCTCGGAAAATAAGCGTCTAGACCGGAATAAAAATCACCAACGAGTCGTCACATGTAAACATTGTTTTAATAAACAAAGATGTACTTAACGGGAATAGTTAAGTCTGGTGAACAACTTGCGTTTAAGACGGGTAGTCTTAACATATAAGGTATCCTTGTGTAATTAGGATACGGATAGGCGGATCTACTTTCATAGAAATATTTGCTAGCATAATACTACTGTCGAGGTGAGTTTCACTATCCCCTTTTTCTAAGTTTTTTAAATGTTTTGGGGTGAAAATATACTTGTAACGAATTTTCGTATATAAATGAATGAACAAATGATCAGACCGTATGTGTGCATTGAGAGAACAATATAGCGCTTAAAGTCCCAGGAATAAAAACTTAGTAACCATTGGCTATGGACTTAGCCCGGGATTCTATGGATAGTACTATTGGGGGTGACGCCCCCGATCGTGGTTAGTCGCGCTAACCAGGGTTCCAAATGGTCGAATGACCGCATATTTTCTTACTCGTGGTTTAGCGAGGGAGGGGTATTAAATTGTTGGGGTTATGGGTTATGGGTCATATTTAGCGAGGGGTTATGGGTCATATTTGTGAACGTTGGAACTACAAGGACATTTGATCAAAACCTGTGATTATGTATAACTCATGGTTATGGGTCATATTTGCGAAATCTTAATCTTTTGTAAACTCAAAATGATATTTTGGGATTTAAAAATTTAAACTTGATTATGTATCCAATCATTATGTTTGTGTTTGCGGTAATCATATGCTTTGGAAACCAAGAACGTTACGCCTCGCGCTTCCGCCTTGGCGGGGTGTGACATATATCCAGAGTTCATTAAACTTTACTACATTGATCGGTACACTTGCTGGTTGTGTGGTCTAGTATTAGGTTGAGTCTAGATGTAAAGATAAAGACTAATGGCTACAAAATCCTCTAAGTACATATGCTGCGGATTCAACAAATTTGCTGACTTACAAAGTTGCTGCGGATAAGGCATATGCTACGGATAGTTAAGTTCTCCTGCTGATGAAAAACTATGCTGCGGATAGACTTATCTGCTAAAGTCCAAAGTTGCTGCTTATAGGCTTCTCAGCAGCATCAAGCACTGATGTTGCTGATAGGTAAGTCATTAGTATCTTTGACTTTACTACTGACACCTTTTGCTGCAATCCTGACACATCTATCAGCAGAAGGAATGTTATTGGTGCAGATGATTAAAGATAAAGCTACTACTTCTGAAGTCTCCTGCAAAGATTCCTAAGAAGACTTTTGACCTGATTTTTACTGTTTGCGGAAGTTTGTCTTTTAGTTGTTTACCAATTGTAGTGTAACTTGTAACTGTCAAAGATCAATGGCTTGTGTTTGATCTGATCCTTAGAATCAATGGTCTATCTTGATTAAAAGTTCCTTTATATGTATTGTATCTTTTCATTGTACAAGTGTGCTACCTTAGAGTTTTCTCTGTAACTTGTAAACTTTGAATATTAATACAACTTGCATTTATTAGTATTATCGTTATTTCTTGTTTACATTGCATAGTTGTGATTGTTTCTGCCAATCTCAACTAAAAAGAACCATCTTGTAAAACACTGATCCTACAAGTGGTATCAGAGATTTGGCTCCCAGATTAAACAAACTCACAATTGTTTAATCACTCTTTGGTTCTGTTTACTATTATCTCTTTGCTAAAATCATCTATCCAAAAGTATGGCACATAATACTGGATTTGATGTTACTGGAAGCCTCACCAGACCACCAAGATTGGTGTCTGGAGAAGACTATGATATGTGGAAGAACAAAATGGAAAGCTTCTTATGTTATCAAGAATATGGAATGTGGAGATCCAAAATCGATGGTCCCTATGTACCCATGGTGGCCTCTGCTGATTCTGGAGGTCCATCTGTCCCTAAAGAAGCCTCAAAATATTCAGAAGAAGACATCATGAAAGATGGTGGTAGATTTTAAAGCTTTGGGAGCCATCCAGATGTGCTTGCCAAATGAAGTGTAAGGCCCCTTTTCCCGGGTAACCATACTTGTTGGATTTACTCATAAACATAGTCAAAAATACTGAACTTAAATTTAAAACATTCGAATTCAATCATTACATAACGTAACATAACATGACAGCGGAAGTCTTAACAATTAAAAACATAACATTGACTTAACATATATAAAAGTGGGATGTCAGTCTCGTGCCGGGTAACCATCACGCCTTCACACGACCCTTCCTTTCTTTACCTGAAATGTATACTAAAAGTCAGCTAACGCTGGTGAGTTCTAGTTTAAAAACAATCATACATAGCATTTATCTTATCGTGAAGTATTATATATATATAATATATGTGCATTAGCATATTCTTTACCTTACTGTTCTCTCATAATATTCATACTGAGTATATACATATGTAGATACATACTTACTTTGGGGAGAACATTCATTGGTCATACACATAGGGGTGATCAACCCGTCATACTTGCCGCGAATGTCACAAAGACAATGCAGTGAGAACTACCGTCGTAGCCCTTTTCATAAACCGTCCGGCTCTAGAAAACCGTCCGTCGAAACATAAATCCGTCCGGAAATCTTTGTCCGTCAGCTCTTAAACCGTCCTACGTCGTAGTCCGTTCATTCGCCTGTCTGCCCTAGGGCATCCGTTTCCCACGTGGCTATTATATATGCAACCGTTCTACATGTAATAAGGCATTTGCTTCGACCGTCCATGAGTACCTTTTATACGTCCTAGCTTGCGAAGGAACGTTTTTGTCCCGGTTGAAAAATTGTCACGTGGTTGTCCGTCTACCGAAGTAGCCGTTGTCATCGAAGCTTCCATAACGTTTACATACATTCATAACATGCAATATACATAATATAAAACAAGATTTCATTCATTCACGTTATGTCCTTCTTTCATTCATTCTTTATAATCATACGTTTCATTCTTTATTCATAGTTCATTTTCATATATAGGTATATATATATTTGTATACCACGTATGAACGCATTGACATTCATAGCATTTATTCGATTAGTGTATACACTTCAGCCCCAATACATTTAAAATGATTTGCACATAACATAGAAGGGGGCACATAGAACTCACCTGATGAGTTAGTCTCGTCCTGTCCTAACCGCGGTCCAATGAGTGCCACACACGATCTGGATTTGTTAATTACACATTCATTAGACCTAATCCCAACTCTAACGGTTAAATCATTCTGAATTAAGCGACTATACTGACTTCATTAACGGCGTGCTGCCTGGGCACTTGCTAAGTGCGCAGGACCATACTCATGCGTACTTGACAAGTACGCAGAACATTCTTCTTGCGTACTTGATAAGTACGCAGGATCTTCCTCATGCGTACTTGATAAGTACGCAGGACATCCTTCTTGCGTATTTGATATGTACGCAAGACCTGCTTCCCCATCATGTCTGAAATTCTTGCATGTTAACCCGATCATGCTAATCTTACAACTTTCTTTGATCAAAATGTGTGGTTTTCATTCTAGACGCTAGTTCTAAGCTTATTTTCAAGTTTAATCCATAAAAACGTCTCCTATTTAGCTAAAACCCGAAAAACCCCAAAACGAACAAAAACTCATATTAGGGTCGAATCGTTACCTGGATTGGGATTCAGATTCGGAGGTTTTGCTCACGAGCTCAGTAGTAACGTGCTCCTTCAATTCCGGGTCGATCCGTCAACTTTCTCTCTCTTGGCCCGAGCTCTCCTTTCTCTCTCTAGATTACAAGTTGTGGAAGAAATGAGAGTCTAAGGGTGTCTTGACCTTTATATACTTGGGCTTCCCTCGGCCCATTGGAGCCGAGCCCAAGCCCATCCATTTTCCTTTCACTTTGATGGTTAAATCTCTATTGCGTTATTATTTATTTATTTACTATTTTTGGGATGTTACAAGTCTACCCTCCATAAAGAGGTTTCGTCCTCGAAACCGTTTATACGTTAAACAATTGAGGGTATAGTCCCCTCATCTCGACTTCTTTTTCCCATGTCGCTTCTGTCCATTTTCTATGCTTCCATTGTACTTTAACTAATTGAATCAAATTATTGCGTAGTCGTTTCTCAGCTCGGTCAATAATGGCTATTGGTTCCTCCACATAATTTAGACTGTTATCTACTTCAATCTCGCTGTAAGGTATGTGAGTTGTGTCGTCAGCTAGGCACTTGCGTAAGTGCGACACGTGAAACGTAGGGTGTATTCCACTAAGCTCAGTGGGTAGGTCGAGTCTGTAAGCAACTTGACCCACTCTCGCTAAAATCTTGAAAGGTCCGACAAACCTTGGACTTAGTTTGCCACGTTTTCTGAATCGAATGATTCCTTTCCATGGTGATACCTTTAACAGTACCATGTCCCTCACTTGAAACTCTAAATCCCTTCTTCTCTTATCCGCGTATGCCTTGATTTGATCAAACTTCTCGAAAGTAGCTTTGACCACTTCGAGACTTGCAAAATCCTTTTGTCCAATTTCCCCCCAACAAACCGGGGTCCTACATCTCCTCCCATACAACATTTCAAATGGCGGCATGCCAATAGTTGAGTGATAGCTGTTGTTATATGAAAATTCTGCCAATGGTAGATGGCTTTCCCAGCTCCCACCGAAGTCAATTATACAAGCCCGGAGCATGTCCTCTAAGGACTGAATGGTCCTTTCCGATTGTCCATTGGTTTGGGGGTGATAAGCGGTGCTGATGTTCTGTCTAGTGCCCATTGCTTCGTTGAATTTCTTCCAAAACCTTGACGTGAATCTAGTATCCCTGTCGGACACAATCGACAGCGGCATACCATGTATGCTCACAACTTCCTTGATAAATATTTCTGCTAGTCTTACTGACGAAGAAGTCTCACGTATTGGCAAGAAGTGAGCACTTTTCATCAAGCGGTCGACGATCACCCAAATGGTATCATTGCCTTTAGCTGTTTGTGGTAGCTTTGTAATGAAGTCCACCGTGATCTCCTCCCACTTCCATTCTGGTATTGGTAAAGGTTGCATTTTACTGCATGGTTTCTGGTGCTCGGCCTTATCTAGTGAACACATTAAGCTCTTGTTCACGTACTCAGTCACATCATTCTTCATGCCGGGCCACCAGTACTCTTTCTTCAAGTCTTGATACATTTTGTTTGTCCCAGGGTGGATAGAATAACGAGACTTATGGGCCACATCGAGTATTTTGGCTCTAAGCTCGCCAATCTTAGGTATCCACATCCGGCCAAACCTGGTTCGTACACAATGTGCATTTGCATCTAAATTCCCTTGTTGTCCTACTATTCTTTCTCGTTTTATATTTCTTTCTAATAGTGCTTCGTCTTGTGCCTTTGATATTTCACTCATCAAATCTGGCGTTATAATCAGCTGACACGCTTTGATCCGGATAGGTGCCGATTCTTCCTTTCTACTTAAAGCGTCAGCCACTACGTTTGCCTTGCCTAGATGGTACAATATCTCACAATCATAGTCTTTTAGTAGCTCTAACCACCTCCTTTGTCTCATGTTTAATTCCTTTTGTTCAAAAAAGTACTTCAGGCTTTTGTGATTGGAGTAGATGGTGCATTTAACTTCATACAGATAGTGCCTACATATTTTTAATGAAAAAACTACTGCCGCTAACTCCAGATTGTGAGTTGAGTAGTTAACCTCGTGAATCTTTAGTTTCCGTGAGGCGTAAGCAATTACCTTTCCTCGTTGCATAAGTACGCAACCTAAACCTTGACCCGAGGCGTCAGAGTAGACTACTAAGTCTTCATTTCCCTCAGGTAGTGCCAAGACTAGAGCATGGGTTAATCGTGTCTTAAGTTCCTCAAACGCATTGTTTTGGATTGGACCCCATTCGTACTTTACTTCCTTACGTGTTAGCTTTGTTAGCGGCGAGGCTATTCTCGAGAAATCCTGAATGAATCTCCGATAGTATCCTGCCAATCCCAGAAAACTTCGTATCTCTATTGGCGTTTTCCAGATGTTCCAACCTTTTACGGTTTCGATCTTTGCAGGATCCACCATAATGCCGTTTGGATTTATGGACTTCCCTAAGCCAGTACGCGCATTTGGAGAATTTTGCGTACAACTTTTCCTGCTTTAGCACCTCCAGAACCTCTCTTAGGTGGCAGTGGTGATCACCCTCACTTTTTGAATATACCAGTATGTCGTCTATAAAAACTATCACTGATCGATCCAACATTGGTCGACATACTCTATTCATCAAATCTATGAACGCTGCTGGTGCGTTGGTGAATCCAAAGGACATCACGAGAAACTCATAATGTCCATAACTCGTGTGAAACGCGGTCTTTGGTACGTCTCCCTCTCTTACTTTCAACTGATGGTAACCCGACCTAAGATCGATCTTTGAGAACCAACTCGCACCTTGCAGTTGATCAAAAAGGTAATCTATTCTAGGTAGTGGGTATTTGTTCTTTACTGTCCTCTTGTTCAGTTCACGGTAGTCAATGCACATGCGCATGCTGCCGTCTTTCTTCTTTACGAATAGTACCGGAGTGCCCCATGGTGAAATGCTCGGTCTAATAAATCCTTTTTCTGTTAATTCCTGTAGTTGAGACATCAATTCTTTCATTTCTGACGGAGCCAATCGGTAGGGGGCTTTGGCAACGGGCTCAGCTCCTGGCAGTAAATCAATCTGAAATTCTATTTCCCGATCGGGTGGCAACCCAGGTAGATCCTCAGGGAATACTTTCGAAAAGTTGCACACCACGGATACATTCTTGAGTTCTTTCGTTTTCATTCTATCGTCAATAGCATACGCCAGATAAGCTTCGCAACCGCGCCTCATGTAACTTTCAGCCTTGATCATCGAGATGACGTTCGGCATCGTGCAATTCCAATCCCCATAAACCGTAATTGGACTGCCGCTAGGAGCTTTGAGGTGTATCCTCTTACGTTTACATATGATTTGAGCTTCGTTGGCAGGTAGCCAATCCATATTGGATATAAAGCTTTTACTAGCACCAGAGTCAAATAAAATAGCAGTATGTTCATCATTTACTAGGAACGTACCTGACACAACATCAGGGTTTCCCCTTGCTTCCTCCTCGTTCAGGGCGTAGGCTCTAGTCATAGCCTTCGGCTGTTCCCTTTCAGCTTCCTTTTCCTTTCCCGAACTGGATTGTCTGGTTTTCCTGCAATCCCTAGTCAGGTGTCCATATCTTCCATAACGTTGGCACTTGACGTCCTTTATGCAGTCTCGGGAGTAGTGCCCCGGCCTCCCACATTTGTAAAACATGGTTGTGCCAACTAAACATTCGCCTTGGTGTTTCCTTGAGCATTTCTTACAAACTTCATACTCTTCTGCCCTAGGCTTCTTCACCTCAGCGGTGTAGTTTCCCTTCCTATTTCCTTTGAACGAGTTCTCCCATCTCCATTTCGGAGCTTCGGGAGCTATGTCCCCGTTAGCATAATCGTCATAGACGATTCCAAACAGGTTGTCTACCGACTCGAAGGTCGAGGGTAAATTAGTTTTCACATGAACACGGACCTTTTAAGGTAGGCCCTTCACATAGTACTTGATCAGTCACTCTTCAGTCTCTACCAGGTGGGGTACCAGTTGAGCGAGCTCATTGAACCTGGAAGTATACTGGCGGTGCGTCTTGCTGCGAGCCTTGAAGTTTAGGAATTCATTTTCCACTCGATCAATTTCGTTCTGGGGACATAACTTTTGGATTATCAGCTTCTTCAAGTCTTCCCATGTCATTCTGGCAAGAGCGTTTGGCGACTTTGTCCTCTGAATGTTCCTCCACCAACTTAGTGCCTCATTGGTGAAAGAATGAGCAACATACTTAACAGCCTGATCCGATCGACACTTGCTGATGTTGATTACAGCGTTCATCCTGTTAATCCATTCGAATGTAGCCACTGAATCCTTGTTCCCCTCGAACTTGGGTGGGTCTCCATCCTTGAAACCTTTGTAGGTACACCCACGATTGCTTGATTCCACCTTCATTTCATCCCTATCACTGTCATACACTTTATCTTCATGGTCTCCTTCATTCTCCTCTCTACTTTTCATTAGTGCCTCGGATAGTAGATCAGGCAATACTTTCTTCAAAGTGAGTACAACTTCGCGGGCAATAGCATCCCTGACCTCGGGTTCCAACTGTAGAGGCCCTTGATTGTCGTCCACAATTGGGGTCACATCTGTTTCGTGCACACTCTCAGTGTGTTCTACGTGCACACTCTCTTCTTCTTTATGTCTTTGATTCAATGGAGGTCTACCGACTCGACCAGTGCGACCGCCTCGGCGTCCTGTTCTTCCTCCACCAGCCATAGTTCCTAGTTTCCAGATAGTTATAAAGGGACTACATCAATGTCGTTCCTTTAGATCATAGTTTTAGAACAGTACGAGCAAGGTAAATTGTTAATTACAGTGACCGGTTTGTGATTACTAATTTACATTGCCTTTCGGGTTCAAAACTCTTCAAATCGGTTGTGACATTGACATCTATTTGTTCTAAGTCAAGGTATCTATTCTTACCCACATGCATTAACTCTAGTACTTACTTACCGTACTGGCATTGGCGTTGGTTACCAATACTGACATCCGTGTGTTGGTCCCATAATCAGCTTGAGTCCAGACATTTAGGGATGTCTGAATCTCTCAAACTATTGCTCTGATACCAACTTGTAAGGCCCCTTTTCCCCGGTAACCATACTTGTTGGATTTACTCATAAACATAGTCATAAATACTGAACTTAAATTTAAAACATTTGAATTCAATCATTACATAATGTAACATAACATGACAGCGGAAGTCTTAACAATTAAAAACATAACATTGACTTAACATATATAAAAGTGGGATGTCAGTCTCGTGCCGGGTAACCATCACGCCTTCGCACGACCCTTCCTTTCTTTACCTGAAATGTATACTAAAAGTCAGCTAACGCTGGTGAGTTCTAGTTTAAAAACAATCATACATAGCATTTATCTTATCGTTATGTATTATATATATATATATAATATACGTGCATTAGCATATTCTTTGCCTTACTGTACTCTCATAATATTCATACTGAGTATATACATATGTACATACATACTTACTTTGGGGAGAACATTCATTGGTCATACACATAGGGGTGATCAACCTGTCATACTTGTCGCGAATGTCACAAAGACAACGCAGTGAGAACTACCATCGTAGCCCTTTTCATAAACCGTCCGGCTCTAGAAAACCGTCCATCGAAACATAAATCCGTTCGACAACCTTTGTCCGTCCGCTCTTAAACCGTCCTACCGTCGTAGTCCGATCATTCGCCCGTCTGCCCTAGCGCATCCATTTCCGACGTGGATATTATATATGCAACCGTTCTACATGTAATAAGGCATTTTCTTCGACCGTCCATGAGTACCTTTTTTACGTCCTAGCTTACGAAGGAACGTTTTTGTCCCGGTTGCAAAATTGTCATGTGGTCATCCGTCTACCAAAGTAGCTGTTGTCATCGAAGTGTCCATGACGTTTACATACATTCATAGCATTCAATATATATAATATAAAACAAGATTTCATTCATTCATGTTATGTCCTTCTTTCATTCATTCTTTATAATCATACGTTTCATTCTTTATTCATAATTCATTTTCATATATTGGTATATATATATATATATTTGTATACCACGTATGATCACATTGACATTAATAGAATTTATTCATTTAGTGTATACACATCAGCCCCAAAACATTTAAAATGATTTGCACATAACATAGAAGGGGGCACATAGAACTCACCTGATGAGCTAGTCTCGTCCTATTCTAACCGCGGTCCAATGAGTGCCACACACGATCTGGATTTGTTAATTACACATTCATTAAACCTAATCCCAACTCTAACGGTTAAATCATTCTGAATTAAGCGACTATACTGACTTCACTAACGGCCTGCTGCCTGCGCACTTGCTAAGTGTGCAGGACCATACTCATGCGTACTTGACAAGTACGCAGAACATTCTTTTGCGTACTTGATAAGTACGCAGGATCTTCCTCATGCGTACTTGATAAGTACGCAGGACATCCTTCTTGCGTATTTGATAAGTACGCAAGACCTACTTCCCCATCAAGTCCGAAATTCCTGCATGTTAACCCGATCATGCTAATCTTACAACTTTCTTTGATAAAAAATGTGCGGTTTTCATTCTAGATGCTAGTTCTAAGTTTATTTTCAAGTTTCATCCATAAAAACGTCTCTTATTTAGCTAAAACCCGAAAAACCCCAAAACGAACAAAAACTCATATTAGGGTCGAATCGTTAACTGGATTGGGATTCAGATTCGGAGGTTTTGCTCACGAGCTCAGTAATAACGTGCTCCTTCAATTCCGGGTCGATCCGTCAACTTTCTCTCTCTAGGCCCGAGCTCTCCTTTCTCTCTCTAGATTGCAAGTTGTGGAAGAAATGAGAGTCTAAGGGTGTCTTGACCTTTATATACTTGGGCTTCCCTCGGCCCGTTGGAGCCGAGCCCAAGCCATCCATTTTCCTTTCACTTTGATGGTTAAATCTCTATTGCGATATTATTTATTTATTTACTATTTTTGGGAAGTTACATGAAGTGTTTCATAACTTCAAAGAATACAAAACTGCCAAGAGCTATGGGAAGCTCTTGAAAAGATGTTTGCTGGATCTAAGGAAGTGAAAGAAAATAGAAGAGACATCTTCAAGCAACAGTATGAAAAATTTATCTGCAAGGATGGTGAGTCTCTTACCACTCTATACAACAGGTACACCTATCTTGTGGGAGAGCTACAGTGCTCTAAAGTCCAACTGGAGAATAAAGACATTCTTAAAAAGTGTAGAAGCATGTTTTGTAACTATAGATAAAATTCTATGTATTGGTGTACGTGGCTAGTACGCAGGAGGGTGTTCCTAAGTACTTAGCCTGCACACCAGTTTGGTCATGCGTACTTAGTAAGTACGCAAGGCTTTTGCCTTGCGTACTTGTTAAGTACGCATGACCAGACCCTGCGTACTTAGACCAGTTGCAGGTAATGTTCCTGCCCCTATAAATAGAAAACTTGTCTTCATTTGTAGGTTGAACTTCAGGAACTAGGTTGAGAGGTGTCCGGGTCGGGACGAGCAATCCCGACCCCTGGACCGTGAGCATAGATGAGAGTTGTGTGCTCCTTCGGTATGTAGTCTGTAATACGGGATGACTTTTATGTTATGGACTACGTGTCGTTTCATTATCTTTTGTCTTTGTTCTTGTTTCTCTGCTTTGTTCTTCACGTTCCCACACAAATCACAGAGCAGGTCCGTGTATTTTTGTTACGCAAGAGGCTCCCGGGACCTACAATTGGTATCAGAGCCTTGGTGTCCGTTGATTTGTGTTCCAGTTTCAGATTTTTAGGGCAGATCTGGGTTATATAGATTTTTAGGGTTTAGAGTTTTTTGGTGGGAAAACTTTTCTTGGCCAAATTCTTTAGGGATCATTTATACGTTTGTTTTGGGCCATTTTTGAGAAGATAGTAATTTTGGTTTTTCCAGACCAAAATTTGTATACGATGTGACTTGGCGAAACACGGACGAGATTTTTGTTGGATGATACCACTTTTCATATATTGTTAAATGTTCATACCTGAAAATGTGGGCTACGAGTATCCGGGATACTTATTTAATAGGGTATGAATGCTGAACTAATGGGAGCAATTGGGTCGTCATCGGCTAAAGTCTTGTTCTATTTGTAAAGATGTGGCTGCTTTTGGTCTTTTGGAAAAAGAATCATCTTGTTTAGGTATTCAAACCTGACTATGTGGGCTAGGAGTATCCGGGATACTTCTTTAAGAGTGGATGAATACCGGAATAACTTGAACCCAAGGATTTGCTGTTTTGAATCTTTGCAAAGGAATAAAAGAATAAAATCTTGGAGTTGGCTAGTTGTGCTTTTTGAGGATCTGAGTCAAGTGATGATGAAGCTGGTCATAGTTTACAGAGAAATGGGGGGGATAAAAATAAATGTATCATCAACCATGATTTCTCGTGTAAACTATATTTTTCGTGCTCATTGGTCAAGCCTGTGTTCAAGATTTGATGTGATTCAATTATGATGGGATTTCTCATTTGGGATCAGGGTGGAATGACGGATAGACAACCTAGTTATGGAACTTCACCGCCGTGAACGTATACAAATTAGGAGGTGTGAACCAGGAATGAAGATCTAATTGAAGAATGTTGGACTTTGGATATAAGGTGATCACTGCTGAGCATGATTTTATGTTTGATTCTATCAAGTGTTTTCAGGATGAAGCTGGATATGCGTTGGATTATTAGTTGAATATGGAACCTTTTATCATTAGCCGATGGGATAGGAAACATTCCCTTGTTTCTGGTCTAGTTAGATGGAGCTTAAACTGAAAGGGGATATTGGAAATGAACATCTTCGGGAATTTGGTTAACTCGTGAAAATACAGGATAGAGTTGGACACATCTGGTTGAAGACTTAAGTTTATCTTAATAGAATTCCTATAGGAGCTGATTAGTTTGATGCAGGTTATTGGAAATTTAAACTCTCTATCATATGCCAGCTGATTTGGAGTTGTCTTAGTCTACTATTGTTACCTGGTTAGGAAGACATTGTTAGACTCAGAATTCTAAGTCAGGGTGGAGCAAGCTACTGCTGAGAGGATGAACTACAATGAAGTGTGTTGGGTTACTTGGTTCCTATTGAAGAACTTGGTTTGGTCTACAATGAAAGCTACAGTTAAGAAGGAGTCATGTGTGTCATCACTCCGTTACTGAAGACTGAAGTTTGAAGATTTGAAGATCTCAAGTGGAATGCCAGAAGATTAAGTCTCGCTAGAAGACACTTGATGTCATTAGTTTAGAGGGAGTCTATGTAGGTCCACATGTCTCATCTACAGATCGATCTCGTGAGAGGACGTCTCGATAACACGGAGTGCGGAATCCTTCGTGTTAACATATGTATACGAATTGACAATAGAAACAGTATCAAACAACAGGTAAATAAACTTCTCTTTTTATTCCACAAAACATAGAGTTTACAGATTCTCTCGATTTCACTACTTCTAAAACTAAACATGTGAACTTCTATTTATAAACACAAGCTCTACAATAGGCAAACTTAACAAGTTCGCCTCTAAGGGACTAGGCGAACTTATCAAGTTCGCCTCACATTAGACTAGGCGAACTTGATAAGTTTGCCTCTAGAAGAACTTGTACTAACACTTAGAAAACATTAATACAAAAACATAAAGACAATAAGATCTAAACTATTACAAGCTTTTGTCATACAATTATGTCCTAACAGACTCCCCCTTGACAATAGCTTGATCTTCTGTCTTCTGTCTCTATGACGAGCTCTTCCAGTTATCTGGTAATCTGCTTCCTGCGTGCACTCCATATCTCTGACAAAACTCCAACACTCTTTTATACTGCAATCCTTGTTCTATCCATTCTTCCGTAAATATAATCTCATTCTTTCTTAACGTCCTCTGATCTTTCTTAGAGAAGTTAATAAGATTCATTGCATCATAGAAACAAACAATGACCTTATTATCTTTATCATCAATTCTAGTTTCACCAGTATTCACATCTACGTACCACCATTTCATATTCCCCAGAAAATCTTGTGGTATTTTCTTCAATGGAATCTTCTGTACAGCTCGTACTGGCTTGAACTTATACTTCTAGGTCACAATCCCAGTCTTTTGATCAACAATTTTGTCACACCCCCAAATTTCACTAACGGAGTATTACCGTTTGGGAAGTGACAAACCAGGATCTCAAAACATTAGTTACATTGAACGACTCTACATGGGACTCAAATGAAAATATCCTTTTAAATCAGAGTATCAATTCGGAAGCGTAAAGAAAGTAAATGCGCAAAATACACGCGCCCAAAACCAAAGTCCAAAAGTCCAAACGTTCAACCAAACAAAGTACATTAAAATAATTCAATCAACATAAATAGACACAAAGCAAAGCAGTTGAATCCCATGCATGCCCTAACGTGCACATGTGTCTTAGCTTAGCGTCCTGAGAAAACATGTAAGAAAAAGTGTCAACATGAGGTTGGTGAGTTCACAGGTTTCAAATAAATAAGTAAACGTTACCAGATTTATGATCTTTCAATATGTATCTATAGGTAGCTAACCTATGATCATGTTTTAGCTCAAGTGCTCGCAACCGAAACTGACTGTTTGTTTATTGCCTCCTGCCAGGTTCTATCAATATTGGCCATGTGAATAGGCTAACATTTCACCCGTTCGATATCCGATCGAGTTAGCGCGACTAACGCGGGTGGGATTTGTCAAACCCAGTAGTACTACTAAACATTACCTCGCTAAGATCCATATTAACGGTTCGAAATAAGATGAGGACTTTCTGTGATAGCATGTTATACTTAGCTTTAACATTGATAGCATATGAAATACAAAATCTAAAATCAGTTTAAGCATGTTTTCTCCCCCAAGTTAAAAGCAGTAAAAAGGGCCGTGAAACTCACCTGAACTTGAGTAGAGATTTGGATCACACAAGAGGAATGCAAGTCTCAAACGACCTACGAATGTCCTAAAATTATAAATATATAAATTAGGAACGATAATGGAAACTGTGACCGTGACAAGGAAAGAACGTCTTAAAGAACCGTTCTAATCGAACGAGAGTGGACGAACGTGTTCACGGGTTTAGGAATTTCTTTACGCGACGAACGACGCAAATAATATATATATATTTATATACTAGTGATTAATATAACTAATTATTATTTAATCTCGATTGGTTCACGGTATTATATGAAAATACTTTGGAATAATATAAATATATTTTATTTAATAATATGAGTCACAATTCGAAAATAATATACACATATTATTTCACACGCGTTTACGGTTTTAAAAATAATATAAATATATTATTTTTACTTAATAATAAAATGTACAATTTATAAAATGGTTATAATTTATAAAAATAAACAAAATATTTAAATCCCGAGCCTACGGGTTGTTTTTCCGGTTTAAAACCCATTTGTATAATATTATAATATTATAAGGAATGATTTTTATTTATTAAATATGTTTAGAAAAATGTTCAAAAAGAATTGTGGGAGCCCGGACTCGAACCCGGGTCTCTCCCACACCCGCACACAGCCTTAACCATCTCCGCCCGCTAGGGTATCGCGAAGGATACCGGGTTGGAATGATTTTAACATCAGGCTCTATGTGGTTTTCTGTCACACCCCGCCAGGGCGGAAACGCGAGGCACGACGTTCACTGGTTACCAAAGCATATGATTATCGCAAACACATACATGTAATTGGATACATAATCGAGTTTAAAATATTTACATCACAAAATATCAACTTGAGTTTACAAAAGTTTAAGATTTCACAAATATGACTCAAGACCATGAGTTATATAAGAGAAATCCTCCCAAAAAGTCGTATCCACGTGCATGCATGTATCCTACATTGCTAACCTGATGGCCACGTTCAATTTCCTGAAAACATACTTAAAATTGTCAAGACGAGGTTGGTGAGTTCACAAGTTATTATAAAGAGTTATCATAAACTCAATGTTTAAATCTGATCGTTTTGCCGATCAAAACTCTTTGTTAAACCTGATCATTTTAACCTGATCAGTACTCTTTTGTTTAAACCTGATCACTTTAACCTGATCAAAACTCTTTTTGTTAAACCTGATCACTTTACCCTGATCAGAACTCTTTACTTTAAAACCTGATCACTTTTCCCGGATCAGAACTCTTTTAATAAACCTGATCACTTTACCCTGATCAGAACTCTTTTGTTAAACCTGATCAGAACTATTTTTGTTAAACCTGATCACTTTACCCTGATCAGAACTCTTTACTTTAAAACCTAATCACTTTATCCTGATCAGAACTCTTTTGTTTAAAACCTGATCACCTTACCCGGATCAGAACTCTTTTGATAAACCTGATCACTTTACCCTGATCAGAACTCTTTTATTAAACCTGATCACTTTAACCTGATCAGAACTCTTTAGTATGTATTACCAATGAATATGAATACTAATCCGATCTATTGACCCCATTTGTAAGCTTGCAAGGAATACAAAATAGTATGTAATGTACGAGACCGTAACCAAACCCCAACAATCGGTGCCTCCCCTCGCCTTTCTGCGAGTAAGACAATATGCGGTCATTCGGCCATTTTGACCCCTGGTTAGCGCGACTAACCATGACCGGAGGCGTCACCCCCAATAGTACTATTCATATAATCCCGGGCTAAATCCATAGCTAATGGTTACTAATTTATTACGAGGACTTTAAGCGCTTTATTGTTCCCTCAATACATACATACGGTCAGATCATTAGTTCCATTCATTTATACACAAAAGTCTTTTACAAGTATGTTTCCACCCCAAATCATTTCAAAACTTTAGAAAAAGGGGGATTAGTGAAACTCACCTCGACAGTATGAAAGCTAGCAAATATTTGAATAACAGCAGATTCGCCTATCCGTATCCTAATTACACAAGGATAACATACACGTTAAGACTACCCGTCTTAAACGCAAGTTGTTCACCGACTTAGCAGATCTGATTGCTTTTGTTTTTAAATATCTTTTTAGTTTTTCCAACCTTTGTTTTGTTATAAAAAAAATAGTTCTGAGTTACTGCCCTATGGGGCTGATGAACAGGTATCGAAACTTTCTTAGTTTCGATTAAACATAACAGATGTCGAAACTTCCTAGTTTCGACTGAGCAAAACAGGTATCGAAACTACCTAGTTTCGATTGGCAAGAATAGTATCGAAACTACCTAGTTTCGATTGTACACAGGTATCGAAACTCCTAGTTTCGATTGAGTAAATAGATATCGAAACTCCTAGTTTCGATTGAACAACTGGTATCGAAACTCCTAGTTTCGATTGAATAATCGGCATCGAAACTCCTAGTTTCGATCAGCAGGTAGCGAAACTCCCAGTTTCGATTACTGCACTTTAATTGACAGAATTTGTCCTGTATATTTTTATGTTCAAATCTTGAATTTGACACATTTTTCTTGTTATCTTACTTGCGTTTGAATGATTTGTATGATTAGTTACGGTTTTAACGATAATGAAATGGATAATATTGAGTTTTTACCTCAAACAGAGAATGGTGATTTCTAGAGAAACAGAGAATGATCTTGAGCTCCTTAGCTCGATTCTTGAGAACACACTGGGAACTCTTCTTATAGCACCGAAATCTGGTGAACTGGACTTCGATTTGAAGGAGAATTGGGAATTTGCCGTAAGAAAAAGAGGAGGTTTGAAAGGAATGGTGAAGTTTCGAATGAAGGGTATGGTTTTCATCTGAATCAGGCAAGTGGGAGCATGGCTCCCCTGACTCTCGGCCAAGAAAGTCAAGAAGTGGGTTTGGGGTTAATGATAACAATTTTAATCATTAATTTATTAATGATATTAGTATCAATTAGAGTTTTAAAGGGGTAATTTAATTCAGTTTCGATTCTTCACGGTATTATGATTTTTACCAGTTTATGGCTCGTTGAAGAAAATATTGAAACCTTGATTTGTATAATTCGTTGAGGTGATTATTTGTAGGTCTGAGTACCTAAACATGGCGCTACCTCGTAACGTCTTCGAAGAGTCCTTTATTTTACTTTTACGTATGTTATATAATTTAGTCTTAACCATAAATTATGGTTCAACGTAGATTTTGTGTAACATATATATATTTTTCTGGTTATTTTATTTAACCATTTACTTTCGAATTGAGTCGGGTTATTCTGCTTACTTTTTCTAGTAATTCTTTAAGATTTACTAGACTTGGAGTTACAGAGAATTTCGTCCCGAAATTCAGTTCTTGTCATTCTGACTTGGAGTATTTGTAAACAAGGACGGGTACTTGGATTTCATTTTATCTTCCCGCTCCCACGTATACTCGGGGCCGCGCTTTGAATTCCAACGTACCTTGACCAGCTTAATACGGCTGCGCCTTGTTCTCTGAACCTTCCAATCTGTGACTTCCATAGGTTCCTCAATGAAGTGCAACTTGTCGTCTATGTGAATCTCATCAGGCGGTATAATTAATGTCTCGTCTGATAAACACTTCTTGAGATTTGATACATGAAACGTATCATGTACATTGCTTAGTTCTTGTGGCAACTTGAGCTTGTAAGCTACAGGGCCAACCCTAGCCAATATTTCAAATGGTCCAACGTACCTAGGTTTAAGCTTGCCACGGTTGCCAAATCTTGCAACTCCTTTCCAAGGTGAGACCTTTAACATGACTTTGTCTCCCACTTGGAATTCTAAAGGTCTTCGTCTGTTATCTGCGTAACTCTTTTGTCTGTCACGGGCGGCCTTCAGACGATCCTTGATTTTGAAAATTTTATCTGTGGTCTCTTGAATAACTTCAGGACCGGTTAAATGTTTGTCGCCAACCTCCGCCCAACATAGCGGTGAACGACATTTTCGACCATACAAAGCCTCAAACGGAGCGGCTTTGATGCTGGTGTGATAACTATTATTGTATGAAAACTCAGCTAGTGGCAAATGAGTATCCCAATTTCCACCGAAGTCAATTGCACACGCACGGAGCATATCCTCTAAGGTTTGAATGGTTCTTTCACTTTGACCATCTGTTTGTGGGTGATATGTCGTGCTTATGTCAAGACGTGTGCCCATGGCTTCTTGTAATGATTTCCAGATTCTAGACACGAATCTGCTGTCTCTATCAGAGATAATAGAAATTGGTACTCCATGCCTAGCCACAATTTCCTTAATATAAAGTCTTGCAAGTTTCTCGGTTTTATCCGTTTCTTTGATGGGTAGAAAATGAGCTGATTTCGTCAAACGATCGACGATTACCCATCATACCCGCTCGACGTCTTGGGTAACTTTGTAATGAAATCCATGGAAATTTGTTCCCATTTCCATTGAGGTATCTCGGGTTGTTGTAACAATCCCGACGGTTTCTGATGTTCTGCCTTTACTTTTGAACATGTCAGGCATTTACCGACATAAATAGCAATTTCTCCTTTCATGTTCGGCCACCAGTAGAGTTCTTTCAGATCCTTATACATTTTATCCGAACCTGGGTGAATGGAGTACCTGGACTTGTGGGCTTCGTCCATAACCAACTCCCGTATGTTACCAAAACATGGCACCCAAATTCTATTCATGAAGTATAAAGTGTCATCTGACTTTGGTTCCAACTGCTTTATCATTCCTCGTAAAGCTTCATTCTGACTGTTTTCTTCCTTAATTGCCTCTTGTTGTGCCATCTGGATTTGAGTCGTGAGACTCGTATGAATTGTCAATTCTAGGGCACGAACACGGAGAGTTTTAACTCGTTCTTTACGACTCAAGGCATCTGCTACGACGTTTGCCTTACCAGGGTGATACTTGATATCACAGTCGTAATCATTCAGTAGTTCTACCCAACGACGTTGCCTCATGTTGAGTTCTTTCTGATTAAAGATGTGCTGGAGACTCTTATGGTCTGTAAAGATAGTACATTTTGTACTGTATAGGTAATGTCTCCAAATCTTGAGTGCAAACACAACAGCACCCAATTCTAGATCGTGTGTCGTATAATTTTTCTCATGTACTTTTAGCTGTCTGGATGCATACGCTATGACTTTTTCCCTCTGCATCAATACACATCCCAGACCTTGGTGTGATGCGTCGCAGTACACGATGAAATTGTCAGTCCCTTCGGGAAGGGATAGGATTGGTGCACTGCAAAGTTTTTGCTTCAGCAATTGAAAAGCTGATTCTTGTTTATCCGTCCAATCAAACTTTTTGTCCTTCTGAGTTAACGTGGTCAAAGGCAAGGCTATCTTTGAAAAATTCTCGATAAATCGCCTGTAATATCCAGCCAAACCCAGAAATTGACGCACCTCAGTCGGAGTTCTCGGTGATTCCCAGTTTTTGATAGCTTCAATCTTAGATGGATCCACATGGATACCATTCTTATTGATGACGTGTCCGAGAAAATGAACCTCTTGGATCCAAAACTCACACTTAGAGAATTTGGCATAAAGCTTCTCATTCCTGAGTAGTTCCAAGATTAATTTCAAATGATGTTCATGTTCCTCCTTGGTTCGTGAATATATCAATATGTCATCGATAAACACAATCACGAATTTATCCAAGTACGGCTTGCACACGTGGTTCATGAGATCCATGAAGACGGCTAGTGCATTAGTCAAGCCAAATGGCATAACTAGGAACTCGTAGTGACCGTAACGAGTCCTAAAAGCCGTTTTTGGTATATCTTCTTCCTGAATTTTCAGTTGATGATACCCTGATCGTAGATTAATTTTAGAATAGAAACTGGAACCTTGAAGTTGATCAAACAAATCGTCTATTCGAGGAAGAGGATACCGGTTTTTGATTGTCAGCTTGTTCAATTCCCGGTAATCAATACACATTCTAAAGGTTCCATCCTTTTTCTTTACAAATAGGACCGGAGCTCCCCATGGTGAGAAACTCGGTCTTATGAAACCTTTGTCAAGTAATTCTTGTAATTGGCTCGACAGTTCCTGCATCTCGGAAGGGGCTAGACGATACGGAGATCGTGCAACTGGTGCGGCTCCTGGTACTAGGTCGATCCGAAACTCGACTTGTCTTGATGGTGGTATTCCTGGTAATTCCTCGGGAAATACCTCCGAATAATCTCTGACGACAGGTATGTCCTCAAGTCGACATTCTTCGGGTTTCTTCTCGACGATGTGAGCCAGGAATGCACAATAACCCTTGCGTAGATACTTATGAGCTTTCATGCAGTTTATCGTTTTTAACATCATTCTACACCTTTCGCCTTGAATTGAAAGAATTTCTCCGCTTGGTAGGGGAATACGTACAATCTTCTCGAAGCATACGATTTCGGCACGATTCTTTGATAACCAATCCATGCCAATAACAATATCAAAACTCCCTAATTCGACGGGTAGAAGGTCTATACTGAATGTACGGTTTTCTAAACATAAAGTACAACCCCTAATGACCTCTTCGGTTTCTATTAATTTCCCATTTGCTAATTCAATTGTATAACTTTGATCTCGTTTGCTGGCCTTAATACCGAGTAAGGATTTAAAATCATTCGACACAAAGCTCATATCCGCACCCGAATCAAAAAGTACAGAGGCATAGTGATTATTTATCGGGAACGTACCAGTAACGATGTTCGGGTACTGGCGTGCGTCCCTTGCACCCATCACAAATGCCCTCCCTGGTGCCTGAGCGTTGTTCTGGTTCTTCCACTTGGGACAATCCCTCTTGAAGTGCTTCAGGTCACCACATATGAAACATCCCGGTTTAATTTTCCCCAATCGGTTGTTAGTTCGACAAGCTTGAGTGGTGTGACCAAACTTGTCGCATTTTCCACACTTGATGCAAACACCGGCATGATGATTTCCACACCTCTTACATCTCGGTAGGCCCCTATCATACTCCTTTCTTTCCACTGTGTTGGCTGCAAAAGCCTTCACAGTTCCTTGTTTCTTAAACTCTTGTTTTCCAGATTTGTTACTTGAATTTCCCATCCATTTCCTTTTCTCCCCAGATTTACCTTCCTCGTTCTCCCCAGATTTACCTTCACAGTTACTTGAACCTCCGGAACCTCCTGCTGTACCGCTACCCCCTGCACCTCCTGCGCCAGTACCACTGCCGTTTCCTCCGCCACTTTTTCGATTTGCTTCATACTGCTCTATGGCGGCGGCTACTCGCTGTGCTATGAGTTGTTCTATGTTTCGGGAAATTGTCTCGTTGTTGTCACCAGTAGTGTTACGGGGTGTCCCACGCTTAGGTGCCATGACGTTCTTTCTAACATATCAATTAAAAAGAAACAACATTATATATCAATAATGATAGATCATGACATAAGGATACAACAACATCAAATGCAAACAACCATCATTTCAACATAAACCATCACATACATAGTTAAAACATACATAGTACATTGTTCCCAAAAGACAAGGATACAAAAGAGATGGGTTCACATGACCTCATCAGTACTAAAGTTTTAAACTACATAATGTACTATGGGCACAACCCGCCCATAATAGGTTTAAAAGAAGAAGTGGGAGTACAACCCAATCATCATGGCTAGTCCTGCCATGACAAAGCTAGCTCTTGCCACAAATTCTGCAGCCAAAGTCCTCTCCTCCATCACCTCCACCATGTCTCGGACCGTGAGAGTGAACTGCCAGTCCATATCAGCTCTCAACTCGAGGTAGTCAGTGGCACTCTGTACGTCTCGAGTGCTATCCTCCAGAGTCTGTACTCGAGATCCGAGTCCTTGACGTAAGCGCGTGGCTGCATCCCCCTGTGCCCGAATATCATCTAGGAGATCATCAAGACGCTCCTCGTGCGTACGGACGCGTGCTACCAATGTAGGCACTGTGAGCTCCATGGCTTCCCCAGTGTGGGGTAAAGGTGTTGGAGAGTTGGAGGACTCTCCGAGCTCAAAGGTAGATGGAATGCTCTCCGTCTCCCTCCATCGTGCCAGGGTACGAGGCATCCAACGGATAGTCCCCACCATAGGGTGGTAACAGTGTCGTTGCCTCGGTGGTTCCTCATCGGTCTCCAAGTCTTTCGGGTCACGGGCTGCTAGAGTTCTCTTGCGCGGAAGTCGAACCTTCTTCCTTGCACTTTGCACTTTAATTGGTCCTCCGCTTTTCTTTTGGTAGAATATAGGCGGTTCTCCCAGGGCGACATTGGGTGGTGTCGAGCTGCGAACTTGTACTCGATTTTTAGGGCGTGAGGCGGAAAGTTCCTCGTTGGATTCAGAGTCAGAGATGGGGTCAGAGTGTGAATGTGACGACATACTTGTGACTACAATATCCACATGACATGATGACTGGTTATGCAATGCTTATGCAATGAAAGCATTTTAGTGAGTCATTCAAATTATAGACTAGGTTCCATTTTAGACACCTAGTTCGCTATAATCAATGGCTCTGATACCAAGTTCTGTCACACCCCGCCAGGGCGGAAACGCGAGGCACGACGTTCACTGGTTTCCAAAACATATGATTATCGCAAACACATACATGTAATTGGATACATAATCGAGTTTAAAATATTTACGTCACAAAATATCAACTTGAGTTTACAAAAGTTTAAGATTTCGCAAATATGACTCAAGACCATGAGTTATACAAGAGAAATCCTCCCAAAAAGCCGTATCCACGTGCATGCATGTATCCTACATTGCTAACCTGATGGCCACGTTCAATTTCCTGAAAACATACTTAAAATTGTCAACACGAGGTTGGTGAGTTCACAAGTTATTATAAAGAGTTATCATAAACTCAATGTTTAAATCTGATCTTTTTGTCGATCAAAACTCTTTGTTAAACCTGATCATTTTAACCTGATCAGTACTCTTTTGTTTAAACCTGATCACTTTAACCTGATCAGAACTCTTTTTGTTAAACCTGATCACTTTACCCTGATCAGAACTCTTTACTTTAAAACCTGATCACTTTACCCGGATCAGAACTCTTTTGATAAACCAGATCACTTTACCTTGATCAGAACTCTTTTGTTAAACCTGATCACTTTAACCTGATCAGAACTCTTTTTGTTAAACCTGATCACTTTACCCTGATCAGAACTCTTTACTTTAAAACCTGATCACTTTATCCTGATCAGAACTCTTTTGTTTAAAACCTGATCACCTTACCTGGATCAGAACTCTTTTGATAAACCTGATAACTTTACCCTGATCAGAACTCTTTTGTTAAACCTGATCACTTTAACCTGATCAGAACTCTTTAGAATGTATTACCAATGAATATGAATACTAATCCGATCTATTGACCCCATTTGTAAGCTTGCAAGGAATACAAAATAGTATGTAATGTACGAGACCGTAACCAAACCCCAACATTCGGTGCCTCCCCTCGCCTTTCTGCGAGTAAGACAATATGCGGTCATTCGGCCATTTTGACCCCTGGTTAGCGCGACTAACCATGACCGGAGGCGTCACCCCCAATAGTACTATTCATATAATCCCAGGCTAAATCCATAGCTAATGGTTACTAATTTATTACAAGGACTTTAAGCGCTTTATTGTTCCCTCAATACATACATACGGTCAGATCATTAGTTCCATTCATTTATACACAAAAGTCTTTTACAAGTATGTTTCCACCCCAAATCATTTCAAAACTTTAGAAAAAGGCGGATTAGTGAAACTCACCTCGACAGTATGAATGCTAGCAAATATTTGAATAACTGCAGATTCGCCTATCCGTATCCTAATTACACAAGGATAACATACACGTTAAGACTACCCGTCTTAAACGCAAGTTGTTCACCGACTTAGCAGATCTGATTGCTTTTGTTTTTAAATATCTTTTTAGTTTTTCCAACCTTTGTTTTGTTATAAAAAAAATAGTTCTGAGTTACGGCCCTATGGGGCTGATGAACAGGTATCGAAACTTTCTTAGTTTCGATTAAACATAACAGATGTCGAAACTTCCTAGTTTCGACTGAGCAAAACAGGTATCGAAACTACCTAGTTTCGATTGGCAAGAATAGTATCGAAACTACCTAGTTTCGATTGTACACAGGTATCGAAACTCCTAGTTTCGATTGAGTAAATAGATATCGAAACTCCTAGTCTCGATTGAACAACTGGTATCGAAACTCCTAGTTTCGATTGAATAATCGGCATCGAAACTCCTAGTTTCGATCAGCAGGTAGCGAAACTCCCAGTTTCGATTACTGCACTTTAATTGACAGAATTTGTCCTGTATATTTTTATGTTCAAATCTTGAATTTGACACATTTTTCTTGTTATCTTACTTGTGTTTGAATGATTTGTATGATTAGTTACGGTTTTAACGATAATGAAATGGATAATATTGAGTTTTTACCTCAAACAGAGAATGGTGATTTCTAGAGAAACAGAGAATGATCTTGAGCTCCTTAGCTCGATTCTTGAGAACACACTGGGAACTCTTCTTATAGCACCGAAATCTGGTGAATTTTTGCCTTGAACTGGACTTCGATTTGAAGGAGAATTGGGAATTTGCCGTAAGAAAAAGAGGAGGTTTGAAAGGAATGGTGAAGTTTCGACTGAAGGGTATGGTTTTCATCTGAATCAAAGTGAATCAGGCAAGTGGGAGCATGGCTCCCCTGACTCTCGGCCAAGAAAGTCAAGAAGTGGGTTTGGGGTTAATGATAACAATTTTAATCATTAATTTATTAATGATATTAGTATCAATTAGAGTTTTAAAGGGGTAATTTAATTCAGTTTCGATTCTTCACGGTATTATGATTTTTACCAGTTTATGGCTCGTTGAAGAAAATATTGAAACCTTGATTTGTATAATTCGTTGAGGTGATTATTTGTAGGTCTGAGTACCTAAACATGGCGCTACCTCGTAACGTCTTCGAAGAGTCCTTTATTTTACTTTTACGTATGTTATATAATTTAGTCTTAACCATAAATTATGGTTCAACGTAGATTTTGTGTAACATATATATATTTTTCTGGTTATTTTATTTAACCATTTACTTTCGAATTGAGTCGGGTTATTCTGCTTACTTTTTCTAGTAATTCTTTAAGATTTACTAGACTTGGAATAAACTCCTTTGCTAGACTTCTTGACTTTACTTAGTCAAAATAAGTATCAGGAAATAATAATTATGAACGTGCGTTTATGAAATGTGGATATTGACCTGAAATGCTGGGTGTCACATTTTCCTCCCTTAAAGACCCGCGATCAAAACCGGTCAATATCCCTCGATTCGGGTGATGGTTTGAGTGAAACAGAAACAAGTTTGGATGCTCAGAGGATTACGAATCCGAGCATGTCATCAATTTTGAAATCGGTTAAGATTTGGTTGTCTAATTTGTCAAAAACAGATCGAAACTTTATTTAGAAAAACTTTGAATCGGTTAGAAGTATTCTGATGATTAAGATGGTTAAAACTATAGGGCTTTTGTTAATCGGATAGATACGAAACTGATGAAGTAATTTAATTTCGTTTCTTTTCAGTCTAAGATCGAAAACCCCAAATTAGAACGCATATGAACCCTAATTACGGGTTCATGATCAATTCGATAGTGGAAGCCCGTTGTTTCATAGGGCTTTCACTCTACAGACGATTGAGAATCTAATGGAGTAGGTTAATTTGATTTAAAAACGGTTTAGAATTGAATTCGACAGATAGAGTTCACATGAACCCTAATTACGGGTTACAGAGATTTTTATATTAAAACTTGAAATTGGCAAAGGGCTTTCAGTAGAAAAGGTGTTGCGAATCTTTCTGCATAGGTTAATTTCATTTTCATTGGGTCTAGATTAGGGCTCGACTAAATCAATCAGATGATGAACCCTAGGATCAAGAGTTCGATCGAATTGATAATGTGAGCCCTAATTGTGTTAGGGCTTTCATTTCAGAGATAAAAGCGAAGCTGATGATGTATCTAGTTACCTGAATTGGTGTCGGGATGGTGGAGATCAACTAAAACAGGTCCGACGATGACTAGTTCGATTCCCGGCGGCTCTTGCTATGAATCCGATCAATTTGACGAGTGCAAAGGTTTCAGAGAGACTCGATTTAGGTGTGCAGTGTGTTGGTTTGCAAATTGGTAACTGATTACAGTCGAATTCGATTGAGTAAGACATAGGGTCGACGGTTACTTGTTTAATTCTCATTATTAGTGTTAATTCGATTAAATTGGAGGTGTTTAATGGATCAATTATGATCGTTATCATCATTATCATGCACGAACGGTTCTAATTCCAACGGATTTCGGGATATAATTCGCGAATTGGAAATCAAAGGATCCCAATGTTGACTTCCAAAAGTCAACAGGAGTAATTTTGATAAAATTGACTTTGGTGGGTCAATTTATTTGGCTTGGTAGATTCACTCAACTAGTCCCTGAAGTTTTGAATTGATACTGTGACCGAATTAAGCCTCGGGTTTAGATTTGACTAACGGGGTTAAGTTTTTAATAAGAAACTTAACAGAATAGTTAACAGGATTAACCTAAAAAAAGTCGGGTTGTCACATCATCCCCTAGTTAAAAGAATTTTCGTCCCGAAAATTAAAATAAAAAAAATAAAAAAATTTTCCCGGGTATCACATCATCCCCTAGTTAAAAGAATTTTCCTCCCAAAAATTTAAAATAATACCTTAAAGATTTGACGTGGAGTGCTTGAATAGATTAGGATATTTGCGCATCATCTGATCCTCGCGCTCCCACGTGAATTCCGGTCCGCGTTTCAAGTTCCAACGGACTCGAACAATAGGGATCTTACTGTGCTTTAACGTTTTAACTTCCTTATCCATAATTTCCACAGGTTCTTCGATGAAACGTAACTGTTCATCAACATGTAGTTCCTCCAGAGGAACTGCGAGTGATTCATCAGCTAGGCATTTCTTTAAATTTGAGACGTGAAAGACGTTGTGTACACCACTAAGTCTTTCAGGTAGGTCCAGTTGATACGCGACTGGTCCGATTCTCTTCAAAATTTTGAAAGGTCCAACATAACGAGGATTCAGTTTTCCTCGTTTCCCGAAACGAATGACACCTTTCCAAGGTGAGACTTTGAGTAAAACCATGTCACCTATTTGAAATTCCAAAGGTTTACGACGCTTGTCGGCATAGCTCTTTTGACGATCACGAGCTGCCGCCATACGATTTCTAATTTGAACGATCTTTTCGGAAGTTTCAAATACAAGTTCAGGACCTGTGAGTTGGCTATCCCCAACCTCGGTCCAACAAATGGGAGAACGGCATTTCCGCCCATAAAGTGCTTCAAATGGAGCTGCCTTGATGCTAGTATGATAACTGTTGTTGTTGGAGAACTCCACCAATGGTAGGTGAGACTCCCAAGTGTTACCGAAATCGATCACACAAGCTCGTAGCATGTCCTCCAGAGTTTGAATAGTACGTTCAGTTTGGCCATCAGTTTGAGGATGGTATGCTGTGCTCATATCTAGACGCGTGCCTAATGCTTTATGCAATGATTGCCAGAAACGGGAAGTGAATCGTGCATCACGATCCGAAATAATAGAGATTGGCACTCCGTGCCGAGAGACCACTTCTTTCAAGTATACTCGAGTGAGTTTATCCATTTTGTCGGTTTCTTTGATTGCTAGAAAGTGAGCAGATTTTGTCAGGCGATCCATAATTACCCATATAGTATCACATCCGGTAGGGGTTCGGGGTAATTTGATAATGAAGTCCATGGATATTTGTTCCCATTTCCACATTGGAATTTCAGGTTGTTACAGGAGACCGGACGATTTTTGGTATTCAACTTTGACCTTCGCGCAGGTCAGACACTTACTAACATAAGTGGCCATATCGGCCTTCATCTTTGGCCACCAATATAGTACTTTTAGATCATGGTACATTTTATCGAAACCCGGATGAATGGAGTAACGAGATTTATGAGCTTCATCCATGATTAGTTCCCTTAAATTTCCGAACACTGGAACCCATATTCGTTCGACAAAGTAACGAATTCCGTCAGATTTTACTTCAAGTTGTGCTTCCATGCCACGTGTACCTTCTAACGGTAGGTTATCTTCTTTCAAGGCTTCAAGTTGAGCACTACGGATTCTGTCAGGCAATCCAGGATGAATAGTGAGTTGTAACGCTCAAACTCGTTTGGGTTTCGTTTCTTTTCGGCTTAGTGCATCAGCCACGACGTTAGCTTTACCCGGATGATACCGGATCGCACAGTCGTAATCATTTAAAAGTTCAACCCAACGACGTTGTCGCATGTTCAACTCCTTCTGCTCGAAGATATGCTGGAGGCTCTTGTGGTCGGTGTAGATGGTGCATTTGGTGCCGTACAAGTAATGTCTCCATATCTTAAGTGCAAAAACTACTGCTCCCAACTCTAGGTCATGAGTGGTGTAGTTTTTCTCGTGAACCTTTAACTGACGTGAAGCGTATGCGATTACCTTTTCGCGTTGCATTAAGACACAACCCAGACCTTGAATAGATGCATCACAATACACCACAAAGTCATCGGTTCCTTCCGGAAGAGCTAAAATAGGTGCACTGCAAAGTATCTGTTTGAGATGCTGGAAAGCTGATTCTTGATTATCGCCCCAATTATAAGCTTTTCCTTTTTGAGTTAGGGCGGTGAGAGGTTGCGCAATCTTTGAAAATCCTTCGATAAAACGATGGTAATATCCAGCCAATCCCAGAAATTGTCGCACTTCAGTCGGAGTCGTCGGTGCTGCCCAATTCTTGATGGCTTCTATTTTGGACGGGTCGACATGTATCCCTTTTTCATTTACCACGTGCCCTAGAAATTGAACCTCTCGAATCCAAAATTCACATTTGGAAAACTTAGCATAAAGTTGCTCTTGCTTAAGTAGTTCCAAAATTAGACGCAGATGTTCTTCATGTTCTTCCTCGTTCTTGGAATAAATAAGAATGTCATCGATGAAAACGATAACAAACTGGTCAAGGTAAGGCTTACACACACGGTTCATGAGATCCATGAATACCGCGGGTGCGTTGGTTAAACCGAATGGCATGACCATAAATTCGTAATGGCCGTACCTTGTCCTGAATGCAGTTTTAGAGATATCTTCTTCTCGGACTCTTAACTGATGATAGCCGGACCTAAGATCTATTTTGGAATAGAAACTTGATCCTTGGAGTTGATCAAAAAGGTCATCAATACGAGGTAAAGGGTAGCGGTTCTTGATTGTAACTTTGTTCAACTCCCGGTAATCAATACACATACGGAACGTACCGTCCTTCTTCTTGACAAATAATACCGGAGCTCCCCACGGTGATGAACTAGGTCGGATGAAGCCTTTATCCAATAAGTCTTGCAACTGAGTGGACAGTTCCTGCAATTCACTGGGTGCTAATCGATAAGGTGCACGAGCAATCGGTGCTGCTCCGGGTGCTAGGTCAATTTGGAATTCAACATGACGGTGTGGTGGCAGACCGGGCAGATCCTCGGGAAATACTTCCAAAAATTCACGCACAACGGGAATATCTTCGATCTTCTTTTCTTCTGACGGCTGTTCAGCAACAAGGGCTAAAATGGTCGTATGCCCCTTCCGAAGGCATTTTTGTGTTTTCATGAAGGATATAATGCCCATGACAGTACCAACTCTTTCGCCCTGAACTGAAAGAATTTCTCCACTCGGGAGGGGTATGCGAACGATTTTCTCATGACAAACGATTTCCGCTTGGTTTCTAGACAACCAATCCATGCCAACGATTACATCAAAACTACCAAGTGTGACCGGCATAAGGTCAATATCAAATGTATGTGTAGCTAGCTCAAGTTTACATCCTTTATGTATGTGAGTTGCCTCAATTATTTGCCCGTCAGCTATCTCTATTATATACTTATCTTCTAATAGAGATGAAGTTCCTTTTATCATATTACTAAATTTCTTAGATATAAAACTTCTATCAGCACCGGTGTCAAAAAGGACAGAAGCAAATAAATTTTTTACGAGGAACTTACCGGTAACCACATTATGGTCGTAACGGGCTTCTCCAGATCCTAGTACGAAGGCTCGTCCCTTCGCACCATTTCCTCCCCCATTGCCATTATTACCACCATTCCCATTGTTATTGTGGTTAGGGTTGTGATTTCCATTACCCCCTTTCTTCAATTGAGGACAGTTTTTCCGAATATGCCCTTCCTTTCCACACTCAAAACAAGCCCTAGTAGACCCTGGTTGTTGAAAGGGTTGTTTAGTTTGTAATTCACCCCTGCAGTCCTTAGCAGCATGGCCTATTTTACCGCACCTCTGGCAACGATTGCAGAACCCAAAGTGGTGTAAGTTACACTTGTTACACTTCGGGGACTTTCCCGCATAACCACCCTGGTTTTGGCCAGAAGAAGTCGACTGATTGAAGTTCTTGGTAGGCTCGAACCTACGTTGTTGTTGTTGTTGCTGTTGGTTAGACTGTTGCTGGTTGGGTTGGGGTCCTTTGGTGTGGGAGTTAGAGTGGTTGTGGGTGTTGGAATGGTGATCGAATTTGCGTTTGTGGCTGTCGGTGGGTTTAGCAATTGAACCTCTTGGAGGTAAAGTTCCCTGTGTCACTGCCCGATCGGTCAATTTGTGGGCAAGTCTGATGGTCTGCTGGATGGTGGTAGGGTTGGATGAGGTCACCATGCTTTGAATCTGAGGTACCAAACCTCCAATGTATAGTTCAATCCGTTTGTAATCCGGAGTCACCATATGTGGGCACATGGTGGCAAGTTCGTGTGAACGGGTGGTGTAGAGTTCAATTTCTGAACCCTCCATCTTAAGGTTCCAGAACTCTCCCTCTAGCTTTTGAATTTCATCTCGTGGGCAGTATTCTTCTTTCATCATTAACTTAAATTCCTCCCACGGAAGTCCATTTGCCATTGCTAGTCCCAACATTTGAACTTGGACATTCCACCATGTTAGGGCCGGGCCTTCTAAAGTTCCAGCAGCAAATTTCACTTGGTTAGCCACGGGGCAGTTGCACATGGCTATTACTGATTCAACCGTCTCAAACCAGCGAAGTAATCCAACTGCTCCTTCAGCTCCACTAAAGGTGTGGGGCTTGCAGTCCATAAATGCCTTAAAAGTGCAGGCTGGCTGTTGATTTTGTTGATTTTGCTGGCCTGGATTTAGAAATACGAATTGAATTGGAATTATAGAGTTTAGAAAGATATTCTTAGGAAAAAGGGATTGACCCTACTAGTCAATAGTTGAAAGCATTTACCTGCAGCATTCTGTGCTGCTAGGGCCTCTGCCACACTATTGTTTATCAAAGCTGCTAGTTCTGCTGCCGTCATGTTGATGGTACCACGACCACTGGTACGGCCTCCTCGTCCTCTCCCATACATATTTCTTCACAATCACAAATGAGAACAATGAGAAATATATCGCATATTAAACATTATTCAGGTACGGGTAAGGAAATACAACATCTAATATTTTAAAAATTAAATAAATTGTAAGGCTACAAAATAAATAGCTCAAATATTAAACTTCTCATGCTTTTATTGGATGGGAACAACCTTACTCATCTAGGTTTGAAAAGGGAAATAACATAAGCAAAAACAAACATGAAAAGGAAGATAGAATAGGAAGATCCTCAAATATCCTCGTCATCAGAAGAGACATATGACTGTGCATCATCAATCTCCACTGGCTCTTCCTCAGCTGGTTCCCCCTCTAAGGGTTCCTCCTCGAAGGGCTCCTCCTCAAAGAGCTCTTCCTCAAAGGGTTCCTCCTCATCGTCAGATACTGGAATATCTTCCGGGTGTAGGGCCGCTTATAGTTGGGCTTCCAAGTGAGCCACCCTCTCTTGAAGGCCTTCAGCAGTATGGTTAGCCACATGTAGCTGAGCTTCCATAGCAGCTAACCTCTCCAGAACTCCTTGCATATCATCATCCATAATGTCAGCCCTCGTCTCTAGGTGTGCTACACGATTCACTAAAAGGTTGTGGACATGATCCGTTGCAGCTAGTTCGGTAGTCAAATCTTCTATTCCTACCCTATTCTTTTCCACTTGTTTTCCATTCTCCAGGAGTTTAGGTATCTCCTCGGTAGCATCTTGTACAAAAGTTAATTCCTTTAACATATAGGACACAAATGCTGCGAAGGCTTGTTCCATGGTATATGGTAAGCTAGGCAGTGTAGACGATGAAGATGTGGATGCAAAGTACGGTGATGGAACATCTCCCATTTCGATCCACCTTTGGATCATATGTGGGTACATATCCCAATTGAGAGCATACTCCAATGCCCGTGCGTTGCTCGGTTCACCTTGCTCAATTGAGGTAGTCCGGCGCCTTTTGGGCTCCGGGGATGAGGGTACAGGTGCCTTATGCCCTGATGCGTTAGGTGATGTAGGTGGTGTTGACGACATGATCCTGCAACAATTTGCATAAGTGCCAAACATCCAAAAGACATGTAACTAATGTGTGAGACTATAGTCTAGTATGCAATCCTAGTTCGCTATAACCAATGGCTCTGATACCAATCTGTCACACCCCCAAATTTCACTAACGGAGTATTACCGTTTGGGAAGTGACAAACCAGGATCTCAAAACATTAGTTACATTGAACAACTCTACATGGGACTCAAATGAAAATATCCTTTTAAATCAGAGTATCAATGCGGAAGCGTAAAGAAAGTAAATGCGCAAAATACACGCGCCCAAAACCAAAGTCCAAAAGTCCAAACGTTCAACCAAACAAAGTACATTAAAATAATTCAATCAACATAAATAGACACAAAGCAAAGCAGTTGAATCCCATGCATGCCCTAACGTGCACATGTGTCTTAGCTTAGCGTCCTGAGAAAACATGTAAGAAAAAGTGTCAACACGAGGTTGGTGAGTTCACAGGTTTCAAATAAATAAGTAAACGTTACCAGATTTATGATCTTTCAATATGTATCTATAGGTAGCTAACCTATGTTCATGTTTTAGCTCAAGTGCTCGCAACCGAAACTGACTGTTTGTTTATTGCCTCCTGCCAGGTTCTATCAATACTGGCCATGTGAATAGGCTAACATTTCACCCGTTCGATATCCGATCGAGTTAGCGCGACTAACGTGGGTGGGATTTGTCAAACCCAGTAGTACTACTAAACATTACCTCGCTAAGATCCATATTAACGGTTCGAAATAAGATGAGGACTTTCTGTGACAGCATGTTATACTTAGCTTTAACATTGATAGCATATGAAATACAAAATCTAAAATCAGTTTAAGCATGTTTTCTCCCCCAAGTTAAAAGCAGTAAAAAGGGCCGTGAAACTCACCTGAACTTGAGTAGAGATTTGGATCACACAAGAGGAATGCAAGTCTCAAACGACCTACGAATGTCCTAAAATTATAAATATATAAATTAGGAACGATAATGGAAACTGTGACCGTGACAAGGAAAGAACGTCTTAAAGAACCGTTCTAATCGAACGAGAGTGGACGAACGTGTTCACGGGTTTAGGAATTTCTTTACGCGACGAACGACGCAAATAATATATATATATATTTATATACTAGTGATTAATATAACTAATTATTATTTAATCTCGATTGGTTCACGGTATTATATGAAAATGCTTTGGAATAATATAAATATATTTTATTTAATAATATGAGTCACAATTCGAAAATAATATACACATATTATTTCACACGCGTTTACGGTTTTAAAAATAATATAAATATATTATTTTTACTTAATAATAAAATGTACAATTTATAAAATGGTTATAATTTATAAAAATAAACAAAATATTTAAATCCCGAGCCTACGGGTTGTTTTTCCGGTTTAAAACCCATTTGTATAATATTATAATATTATAAGGAATGATTTTTATTTATTAAATATGTTTAGAAAAATGTTCAAAAAGAATTGTGGGAGCCCGGACTCGAACCCGGGTCTCTCCCACACCCGCACACAGCCTTAACCATCTCCGCCCGCTAGGGTATCGCGAAGGATACCGGGTTGGAATGGTTTTAACATCAGGCTCTATGTGGTTTTCCTCCCTTAAAGACCCGCGATCGAAACCGGTCAATATCCCTCGATTCGGGTGATGGTTTGAGTGAAACAGAAACAAGTTTTGATGCTCAGAGGATTACGAATCCGAGCATGTCATCAATTTTGAAATCGGTTAAGATTTGGTTGTCTAATTTGTCAAAAACAGATCGAAACTTTATTTAGAAAAACTTTGAATCGATTAGAAGTATTCTGATGATTAAGATGGTTAAAACTATAGGGCTTTTGTTAATCGGATAGATACGAAACTGATGAAGTAATTTAATTTCGTTTCTTTTCAGTCTAAGATCGAAAACCCCAAATTAGAACGCATATGAACCCTAATTACGGGTTCATGATCAATTCGATAGTGGAAGCCCGTTGTTTCATAGGGCTTTCACTCTACAGACGATTGCGAATCTAATGGAGTAGGTTAATTTGATTTAAAAACGGTTTAGAATTGAATTCGACAGATAGAGTTCACATGAACCCTAATTACGGGTTACAGAGATTTTTATATTAAAACTTGAAATTGGCAAAGGGCTTTCAGTAGAAAAGGTGTTGCGAATCTTTCTGCATAGGTTAATTTCATTTTCATTGGGTCTAGATTAGGGCTCGACTAAATCAGTCAGATGATGAACCCTAGGATCAAGAGTTCGATCGAATTGATAATGTGAGCCCTAATTGTGTTAGGGCTTTCATTTCAGAGATAAAAGCGAAGCTGATGATGTATCTAGTTACCTGAATTGGTTTCGGGACGGTGGAGATCAACTAAAACAGGTCCGACGATGACTAGTTCGATTCCCGGCGGCTCTTGCTATGAATCCGATCAATTTGACGAGTGCAAAGGTTTCAGAGAGACTCGATTTAGGTGTGCAGTGTGTTGGTTTGCAAATTGGTAACTGATTACAGTCGAATTCGATTGAGTAAGACATAGGGTCGACGGTTACTTGTTTAATTCTCATTATTAGTGTTAATTCGATTAAACTGGAGGTGTTTAATGGATCAATTATGATCGTTATGATCATTATCATGCACGAACGGTTCTAATTCCAACGGATTTCAGGATATAATTCGCGAATTGGAAATCAAAGGATCCCAATGTTGACTTGCAAAAGTCAACAGGAGTAATTTTGATAAAATTGACTTTGGTGGGTCAATTTATTTGGCTTGGTAGATTCACTCAACTAGTCCCAGAAGTTTTGAATTGATACTGTGACCGAATTAAGCCTCGGGGTTAGATTTGACTAACGGGGTTAAGTTTTTAATAAGAAACTTAACAGAATAGTTAACAGGATTAACCTAAAAAAAGTCGGGTTGTCACAAATTTTCACTCTCTTACCCTTTTGTGGCTTTAACTTTTCATACTTACCCGATCCACCTTCTTTTATGATCAAGTTAGCAATCACATCAGCTAATCCAAACTTTGATCTATTAATCAGTGGTTTCGTAGCTAGACCATTCATTTCACACTTGGCAAGGTATTGAAATACTTGATCCGAAGCTTTAGGTATTGAACACCATCAGAACATTTCAGAGCAAACAACTTAGTTTCATCATCATAAAACCAACTTATGATTCTTCCAATACACCGCTCCTTATTCACATATCTTTCTTTCTGAGCAGGTTGTATAGGTGACTTGGGTAATACTTTCATCCAACTGTTAACTACTTTTCTCCACTGTTCTCTAGCCATCCCTGTATTTCTATACATCACAGGTTCTTTATTAGTCTTAGGAGACACAGGATGAGTAGTATCAGTATCAGTATCAATCTTGGATTGCGCAGTATCATCAAACTTAGTGATATCTTCAATAGAGTCCATAGAATCTGTTACTCCTTCATAAGAAAACTCAGGAATAACATCATCTTGGATGAAGTTATACGGTACATTCAGACCATCACTGCCTTCATATGTAACTTTAGCTTTACTCTTTTCTATCTTGATCTCCACAATCTCTCCTTCTTCAACTTCATTATAAAACACATCCTCTTCAACATCATCAAATAATTCATCAATATCATCCAGACATTCTAACGTCTCAACTTCTTCTTCTTCAGAATCAACAAAGAATTCCAATAATAAAATTTCTTCATTCACTCCAGAATCATTCTTGGTTCCTTCAATAGTTTGTGATGTCGACTCCCCCTGAGCTCTTGATATGGGATTCACGTCAGCAGCGTATTGACGATCACCCTCAACATTGCCACTACAATCGTTGTCATAATCATCCTTCCGTTGAATTGACTCAGCATGACAAGTATCATGGATCCTTAACTCCCCCTGAAAACAAGCTTGGAGACCAAGATCTGCATAGCATCAATCTGACTAGCTTGAGTCTGAAGGACCAACTGGCGATGTGCATCATTAGCAACAAGAGAATCCACTTGATTTTGTAAAGCAAGAACTTGAGATTCAAGGAATGTAATCCTTTCAGAATCAGAAGGCTTTGAAGGACCAACGTCAGATGAGTTTGGAACAGGTGGAGAAATCACAGGAGATGGACGCTTTGAAGATGGAGGTGTAACGTGCAGCAGCTAAAGAAGGACCAAAGATTCAACGAATGTAGCATCCACAACATCTTGAGACAAACGTGCAGCAGCTAAAGAAGCAGACATAAGCTTCTGAGCTTTTGGAACCGGATGTGCATCACTATCAGAATCCGAGCTTTCATCGATTAATATTCTCTTCCCAAGTACTGATCCGGAAGGAGGATTCTGAACAGACTTACGCCTCGGCTTCCTGGCTTGAGATTTAATGCGTTTTCCTGCATTAGCCAAAGGAATAGTAGCCAACTTCTCATAATGACCTGAGCTAAAGTCTCTAGATGAATCAGAGTCAGTAGCCTCAGAATCAGGAAGTATAGTATCACTGGAACTCGTATCCACCACATTCCCTTCAGCTTCATGAATGGGTGAGTTCACAACTTCATTAGCAAAATCATTCATATTCATAACAAAATCTTGTTCATCTTCTTGAGCAACGTCTTCCTGACCTGGTTTATTAACAGGTTCATTAACAGGAATATGAACCTGTGCTGGTTGTACTTGTACTTGAACAGGAATTTGTTGTGGTTGGGGTTGGTGTACTTGTGGTAGTTGTTGACCGTTAGCTAATTCATCAGGATGAAACCAATTATTATTTGGTGGCTCAACATAATCAGGATTGATTATGTGACCAAACAATGGGGATGGAATTGGAATCAACGCAGCATTCTGTTGCTTATCCTTTGTACAATCAGTAAATATGCTTTTGGACAATGGAGTCAAAGTTAACCGAATTGGATGTTGTGGTAAGTCTGGAATCAAATGATTCAGAATCAGCTGCAGGAAACTAAGGTACATTAAAAACCCTTGACCTTCAGAAGGATTAATTTTCTTGACTAATTCACGGTAGATGTACAAAGCGAAGTTAAACCGTTTATTGAGAGTTAGTGCAACCATTGCAGCTTGTAAAGCACTCTTCAATCCATCAGTGCCAGCCTTTCTTGGTGATAAACACCGGATGAGGACGTGCATAAATACTTCCATTCTCCAACTAAACCACCTTTTCTTGCCTGAGTATCATTCGGTGTGCCTCAGTAGCCCATCCTCTGAAAACACCCCATGATTAGTGTTCTAGGATAAGAAAGAGGATCTTCATTAGCACCTCCCAATGCCAAAGCAGCACGGATAGTCTCCACTGAAATAGCCACCACTGTGTTATTAACAGTATCACGAAGTACGTGAGGGTCAACATCTGTGTCTTGATGTACTGTATCCCAAAATTGTTGGATATACGGTAAGCTGATGTATGGATCCGCAGATAAGGCCACATGTAATCGTGAACGATTCACTTTTCTTTTAAACTTTTCAATCAATTTGAACAATACTTGAAATGATACGTGATAAATTTCAAAGTAAACAAGATCGGGTTATAAATGCTCAATTATTCATACCGAATTTGTAATACAAAGCATGAATTCTTAAGTTGTCAATATTATATAATTTGAAACTATAAGCTTTTTTCTTCCAATTTAATGTGAGTTAGTACCATTTAGATGAAAAACATCGTGTACCCCACATATATGCCCAACAAAATTAAAATTGCCCTATCTTCAAGACATACACGGTTTATTGCAAGATTAGATCAATTTCCAAGATGAAATTATCTCTTATAGCACAAGTATAGAATAGCAGATCCCAAAGGATATAAGAATCATGATGATTCAGGATCAAAAGATTCTAATGAATTGGCTTTATAATGAGAATCAATACATTCAGGTAGGAGAATCCAACTATTATCTGGATAATTTTCAATGGAATCAGAATAAATGATGTATCTAACTGATCCAAGGGTGAATATATGTTTCAACAGATGTTATTAGAAAGCACATCTTAGTTCAGCAACACATTGTATGTTTTTCGGGGCATGGGAAGTGAAGTGAACTGAAAGAGTTTGTGCTAAAGGCATAATTCGATATTGGTCTCATGAAATTCTTAAAACCATATATTCTTTATCTGATAATGATCTTTTACATACACACCCAGGCATATAATGGATTCAAATCACAGATGTAATCATATCATATTTAATTTTCACACTACTATTGGTTCAAAAACGCTTCTAGTCTATTGACAATTCAAGTTTCAAACTCATATTCAAATTAAACATATTATCAAGATTAGAGCATTCAAAACACTATCATTTCTTATTTATGTAGACTTTAAAATTTAGATCAAATCAATTTACTTTAAACTATCATATATCAAAGGTCTACTATGGTCATGTGTAATGAACTATTCACTAATGTACTATCATTTCTTCTCTAACTTCAAATGATGTCAATTTTATATTTTTCATTTTGTTTTGAATTTTTATAAATAACAATTTTTTACTGAAATTTAAAATACAGAAATGAAATAAAGCAATAAAAGAAATTTAAAAACAAAATCTCCCATGAAAAATTGTTTTTGAAAACTACTATTCGGGATTGATCATACCAATCATTTTGATCAGAAATTCAAACCTGGTACGATCAAATGCCTTGGTAAAAAGATCAGCAAAATTATCATTTGTATGTACCTTCACCGGCTCAATCAACTTTTTATCTGCACAATCACGGATAAAATGATATCTAATTTCAATGTACTTTGTTTTACTTTGCTTAACAGGATTATTTGTGATAGTCATTGTAGCAGTATTATCAATAAACATGGGGGTTCCTGTAAAATTCAAACCGTAGTCTCTTAATTGATGTTGGATCCACAAGATGTGTGAACAACAACTTGCAGCAGCAATGCATTCTGCTTCATATGTTGAAATGGAGGCCGTAGTTTTCTTTTTGCATTGCCAGGAAACTAGACGATTATCTAAGAACTGGCAACCACCTGTAGTAGATTTCCTGTCCAAACAACAACCACCAAAATCAGAATCAGTATATGCATTGAATTCAAAGTTAGAACCATGTGGAAACTATAGTCCCAATCTTTGTTTTCCTTTCAGATAACAAAAGATTCTCTTTACTGCAATCAAATGAGACTCTTTTGGTTTTGCTTGGAATCTGGAATAAATACACACATCGAACATTATGTCTGGCCTTGAAGCGGTTAAGTACATGAGAGATCCAATCATTGCACGGTAGAGTCGGCAATAAACTTCTTTTCCATCTGGGTCAGAATTCAATTTATGATTGATCGGAATCGGAGTATCGTATGGGGTACAGTCCTCTATCTTGAACCGGCTCAAGATATCTTTTACATACTTGGACTGATGAATAAATAAACCATCTTCCTTTTGATTAACTTGAAGATCTAGGAAAAATGACAACTCTCCCATAGCTGACATCTCAAACTTCGATTTCATAACACTCTCAAACTCTTTGCACAACCCTTCATTTGTAGAGCCAAAAATAATATCATCTACATATATCTGCACCAGTAGGTATTCTCCCCCTGCTTTCTTAATGAATGAGGTCGAGTCAATTTGGCCACGTAAAAAATCATTATCCATAAGATGTGTAGACAACGTTTCATACCACGCTCGTGGAGCTTGATGAAGACCATAGAGAGCCTTATAAAGCTTGAAAACTTTAGACGGATTAATTGGATCTTCAAACCCCTGTGGTTGACATACATAAACCTCCTCCTTGACCTTACCATATAAGAAAGCACTCTTTACATCTAATTGAAACACCTTAAACCCTTTGTATGAAGCAAAAGAAAGAAACAACCGTATAGCTTCAAGCCTAGCAACAAGAGCATAGACCTCGGTGTAATCAATTCCCTCTTGTTGATTAAAACCTTGTACAACTAATCTTGTCTTATTTATCACCCCAACACCTCGATCGTCTTTCTTGCATTTAAACACCCACTTTGTACCAATTGGATACACACCCTTTGGAAGATCTACAAGATTCCAAACTTTGAGTTTGTCAAACTGAGCAAGTTCCTCCTGCATGGCCTCTATCCAATAGTTATCACGTAACGCCATTTCGACATTCTTTGGTTCGACCTGAGAAATAAAACATGAATGTGAGCAAACATCAAGAACACCAGTATCCTTAATACATGTGTACAAGCAAGTGTTTTCAATAATAGAACGTGTTTGCACTCCATCTTGCAAGTTCCCAATTATATTCATCACCGGATGATCTTTGAGTTCCTTGATTGAATCAACCTCAGGAACTGGCAACACATCAACTTGAGTCGTATCAGATTGATAAGATAAATCCTGATTAACTAGTATTTTCGAGTACAGATTTGTAGGAAGCTCCCCCTGAGTCTGTGTCGAGGCAGAAGGTTCATCAACTAACAAAGGATCAGCAGAAGAATCTTGGAAAATAACATTGTCTTCCTCACTATCAGACTCTTGTGGTCCCGAACAAGAAGCAACATTGGGATCTGGAGCAGATGTAGATGGAACAGATGAATGTGGAACCTCATTTGGTAGAAAACCACTATTCTATGCATCCTGACATGAATCATATAATAAAACAGCTTCCTCAGGAGAAATATCAGAAGGTAATTGAAAAGACTTGAATAAATTGTCATAATCAAAAGTCAAGTCTGGTCCAATTGCCATTTGAGGTAAAGACCGATTAGAACATTCAATATGAAACTATTCCTCAACCTGACGATTCTCTTTGTTATAAACCCTCTTGGTAATAGAATTTGCAACATACCCCAGAAAGATCCCTTCAATAGCTTTAGCACTGAATTTGGTTGGGACATCTCTAACTTTCAACAGGGTGCATGGATTACCAAAAGGTAGTAAATATTCCAGATTTGGCTTCCGATTATTAAGCAACTCATAGCATGTCTTGTTGTGTCGCTTAACGGTCAAAACTCTGTTCAAAATGGGACATGCAGTATTCACAGCCTCAGCCCAAAAAGTAACTGGAAGCTTAGAATCTGCAAGCATCGTACGTGCCGTTTCAACCAAAGTCTTGTTCTTTCGTTCAGCAACTCCATTTTGTTGAGGTACATATGGCGCACTGATTTCATGATGAATTCCCTTTTGAAGATAAAATAAACCCATCTTGATATTCTTAAACTCGTTGCCATTGTCACTCCTAATTCTTCTGGCTTTCTGTTTGCACAAATTCTCTAAACCCAGGATTAAGAATTGCACCATCTCTGTGGTTTCGGCTTTAGACGCAAGGAACTTAACCCATGAAAATATAGAGAAATCATTTGTTACTACCAGACAGTAAGATTTACCACCAATGCTCTGATACCACTTGTAGGTCCACATGCCTCATCTACAAATCGATCTCGTGAGAGGACGTCTCAATAACACGGAGTGCGGAATCCTTCGTATTAACATATGTATACGAATTGATAATATAAACAGTATCAAACAACAGGTAAATAAACTTCTCTTTTTATTTCACAAAACACAGAGTTTACAGATTCTCTCGATTTCACTACTTCTAAAACTGAATATGTAAACTTCTATTTATAGACACAAGCTCTGCAATAGGCGAACTTAACAAGTTCGCCTCTAAGGGACTAGGCGAACTTATCAAGTTCGCCTCACATGAGACTAGGCAAACTAGACAAGTTCGCCTCTAGCAGAACTTGTACTAACACTTAGAAAACATTAATACAAAAACATAAAGACAATAGGATCTAAACTATTGTAAGCTTTTGTCATACAATTATGTCCTAACAGTCTATTAGGACATTCTTTGTGAACTAATGTTTATCAGTGTTAGAGATAGATAGAATTTGATGTTATAGTTAAGAGGGAGTTTGTACAAGTATGTTTTAGTAACTGTAGATAAAATTCTATGTCTCGGTGTACGTGGCTAGTACGCAGGAGGGTGTTCCTGAGTACTTAGCCTGCACACTAGTTTGGTCCTGCTTACTTAAGGCTTTTGCCTTGCGTACTTGTCAAGTACGCATGACCAAACCCTGCGTACTTAGACAAGTACGCATGTAATGTTCATGCCCCTATAAATAGAAGACTTATCTTCATTTGTAGGTGGAACTTCAGGAACTAGGTTGAGAGGTGTTCGGGTCGGGACGAGCTCTCCCGACCCCTGGACCGTGAGCGTATATGAGAGATGTGTGCTCCTTTGGTATGTAGTCTGTAATACGGGATGACTTCTATGTTATGGATTACGTATCGTTTCATTATATTTTGTCTTTGTTCTTGTTTCCCAGTTTTGTTCTTCACGTTCCCACACAAATCACAGAACATATCCGTGTATTTCCGCTGCGTGACGAGGCTCTCGGGACCTATAAAAAGTTTATTAGATCTCTTCCAAGGTGCTGGACACTCTATGGATAAATTAGTATACAATAAGTAAAATAAGTGTTTTGAATAATAAAATTGAAAACCGTTTAATAAAAGATACCGTTTCAGTTTTAACACGTAAACGTAACCGTTGAACTTAAAATGGGTAAATAGTCAAATAATATATTTTTGTAAGAAAAATATATTTTTATATACATATTAACCCAAGACTTAGTATTTTTGTGAATAAAATACTATATAGATGCTTATATATTTTTAATAATAAAAATATAACATTTGGTAGAAATTACTATAAGTTCATGAAAATGGCTAAGTATGTGAAATTGTTGACTTAGATGCTTTGTGTCTTATTTGAGGACTTAAAGATGTTTAGTAACATTTCTCATGCATTTATATGTTTATTAGTAAATTTGGTGCATTCGAGTGTGTTATGCGAAGCGTGGTGTTAAACGCATTAAAATCTTACCGTGGAGTATTTTCACGTAATTATATATTTTACATAATAATAATAATAATTGTGTTCTGGTTAAAACTAATGGTGCTAGGTATCCTTGATTAAAATGATTAAGTTAACGCTTAGTAGAATATAAATTGATATTGATCGAGTCACCAACGGATCGTCTAGATAAACTATTTTCAAAAAGGAAACATAACTAAGTCTACTAGTTTGGGTGAACAAACGTACTTGATAGACTTGTGAATGTCCATTTATCCCTTGGGTTCTAGGGTGTCACACCCCGACCGATGGCGGAATCATCGGGGCGGGACATGTAGACTGTTCATAGCACATGGTTGACTAAATTGAAATATATTAAAGTCAAATTTTCATTACAAATAATCCAAGTACAACCAAATTCAAACAAAGAAACATAAAACAACTCATAGAATTCTTGATTTAAATTACTAAGTCCAAATCCTATATTGAGCACGTCTTGAATCATTCTCACATATTAGGGCCTGAAACATGAATAAAATAAAGTCAACTAAAAAGTTGGTGAGTATAACACAGTTGTATATAGATAGCATATAGTTGAAAACAAATCCTTTACATGACATGATAAAATAAGGCATTTATGGGGAGCAGCTATTGTGTAATCAAGTACAACCAAACCTTTGTAACTAGTATGCAAATTGTGTTGTCGGTATCAATCACCTCCACTTGGGTGGGTTTGTCAGACTCAATAGATCTATCATTGAAAACCGTCGGCTTGTATAGTTAATGATTGCACATAAGTTTTCACAAAGATTAGCACAACTAGCACTCGGGCACAAAGCTCAAATTTTGCACACATGTATGTAAATAGGATTTTGCACTTGTGTTGTTTGTGTAAATGTAAATGTGTAATGTGTATAAAGGTCATGTTCCACCCCAAAAGTGTAAAAGAGTAAAAATGGGTTGTGAATACTCACTTGGTATGGAAGTGTAGCTAACAAAGAGTATAGATAAATAAGAATCCTTGATACGCACGAGTTAACCTAGATAATAATGTATATTGAATCAAATATGTGCACAAAGTTTAAGTCTAAAAATGAAGGTTGAATTTGTGTATAAAACTATTGATTTGTATTTAAAAGTATTGAATAACATATATAAAGTTTTGAAGTAAATATTTTTGAAACATTTTGATTGAGGTTGGGAATTGAATAGTAAAATAGAATATTTATAAAATCATTGATTATGAAAATAAAGTATGTGTTAAATGTAATTTAATAAATAAATAAATGTTTTTATTTAAAATGAAGAATAAATAATCTTTATTTATTTATTTATAAAGTATGTAACTTACAAATAAAATGTTTTAAATGAAAAGTTTAATAACAAATTTAATTTTATAAACTTTTAATTAAATGATTTTCCATTTATTCCAAGATTAATTATTTGATCTTTTCAATTACCTTTTTATAAAACTAACTATTTTTATTTAAAAACTTAATCTGGAATTTTTACTGATTAAAATAAAACAACAATAATTCTGATCAAAGGTTCTGACCTAGACACGACCGCGCTCGAACCACGGGCGCGACCGCGCTAGTCGGGACGCGACTGGGTTTGATCAAACAGAGGCCAACTTGGACAATTCACGAGGCACGACCGTGCCTTAGCTCGGCACGGTCGTGTCTATGATTCTAAGACACAACAGAGATTAGCCCAGAGGGCATGACTAGGTCTGGACAGGAGGACACGACCGCGCTGCTAGTCGGCACGACTGCGCTACATGAGGCACGGCCGCACTAGAAGATTAGCGCGACCGTTTCTCTTCCAAATCAGACACGAATTGAACAAATCTTGTATTTATAGCGTTGGAATTGTTAGGGCTTTTGATTACTGAGTTGTTACGAGTCTATTTAAATAAATTAATTGTATGGAAATCGTGTTTAAGAATGGGTTCGACTAAATCATTTTTTTATTAAATTAATAATTATGATTCGGGATGGTTTACATATTGAAAGCCCAAATTGATAAGGAGCTTTTGATAAAGAGACTGAATCGACTGAGGAAAAGATTATAGTTACCCTGAAGCGTATCGAATTGATAGTGAACGGCAGAAAAGAGTTCCGGCGACGGTGAGAATGGATTCCGGCGTCTTCTGCTGCGATTCCGGCTGTTCCAACGCTTCAGAAAACTTAGAGATGCTCGGAGGATCGAGTTTCTTGATTAATTGCTAGCAACAGGATCGAAAAGAATGATTCGAGGCTTGGGAGAAATTTTGGACGGTTTTTCTTGAGAGAATTCGTAATTGGGTGGTAATGATCGAAATTGACAATTATTTTCTTTGATACTGAAAGTGAAACGCACATCGGGTTTGAATTCAAACGACCAAGCGTTTTGAAACTGCATTTACGTTTTGACTGTTACGCAGGTGCGACCGTGCCAAGATAGGCGCGACCGTGCTTAGGCACCGGTCGCGATCGTTCCAGGACCAGTCGCGCGATCGTGCCGAGGCACTTGGCGCGACCATGCCTGGACGAAGCACGACCGTGCTAATTAGGGTTTCTTAGTATTTTGTTCAACTTTAAATCTTGACTTTTCAGGTTCTATAAGTTTGAACTAAATAGTTACTTGTATAATGTTTAAGTGTATATAATCGAGCAAAACTTGTGGATTTGTATTGAATCATTGCATTTAATTTGAGGCGGAAAATAGAACAAGACAGTGCACGAGTATTGAGTTCGAAATACATTACATTGAATTGAAATATGAATACTAAAATCAGAAAGGTTACAGTCTCCCCATGTTGAGAGAATTTCGTCCCGAAATTTAGCTAGAGGAAACAACAGTATCAATAAAAAGATAAGGGTACTTGAGCTTCATTTGGTCTTCTCGTTCCCAAGTGAACTCAGGACCACGCTTAGATTCCCAACGAACTTTGACAATAGGAATGTGACTTCGCTTGAGTTGTTTGACTCCACGGTCCATAATTTCCACCGGCTTTTCAACGAAGTCCATTGTTTCATCAATGCGCACGTCGTCAAGCGGTATATGGAGATTTTCATCAGCGAGACACTTCTTCAGATTAGATACATGAAATGTAGGATGCACATTTCCAAGAGATAGGGGTAACTCGAGCTTGTAAGCCACTTTCCCAATCCTTTCAAGGATCTTGAATGGACCAACATAACGAGGTGCTAACTTGCCTTTCTTCCCAAAACGGATCACACCCTTCCACGGAGACACCTTAAGAAGAACAAGATCACCGACTTGGAATTCCAAGGGTTTTCGACGTTTGTCGGCATAACTCTTTTGCCGACTCCTCGCTACTCAAATATTGTCACGGATTTGAATAATCTTGTCAGATGTTTCTTGAATTAACTCGGGACCAGTGATTTGTGCTTCACCAATCTCGTTCCAACAGATAGGAGAACGACACTTGCGACCATAGAGAGCTTCGAATGGAGCCATGTTGATACTTGTGTGGTAGCTATTGTTGTAAGAAAACTTAATGAGGGATAGATGTGAATCCCAATTGCCACCAAAATCGATTACACAAGCTCTAAGCATGTCTTCAAGAGTTTGGATTGTTCGCTCGGTTTGACCATCAGTTTGCGGATGGTAAGCCGTGCTCAAATCCAATCGAGTACCAAGAGCCTTTTGGAGAGATTGCCAAAATCGAGAGGTGAACCGAGTGTCTCTATCGTATATTATGTTCACGGGAACACCATGACGGCTCACAATTTCATCAATGTAAATTCGGGCTAGTTTCTCCACTTTGAAGTCTTCGCGGATAGGCAAGAAATGAGCGGATTTAGTGAGACGATCAACGATCACCCAAATACTATCATATCCACTCGAGGTGCGAGGGAGCTTGGTAATGAAATCCATAGCTATATTCTCCCATTTCCACACGGGAATTTCTGGTTGTTCGAGTAAACCAGATGGACGTTGATGTTCGGCTTTGACTTTGGAACAGGTTAAGCATTTGGCCACATAAAAAGCAATGTCTTTCTTTATACCGGGCCACCAATAAAGTTGGCGAAGATCTTGGTACATTTTATCCGCACCAGGATGAATAGAATAACGAGTCTTATGAGCCTCGTTCATGAGAAATGCATGGAGATCGTCGCGATCGGGAACCCAAATACGGTTCAAGTAATAGAGTAAGCCATTGGGTTTTGATTCAAGAAGGAGTTCAACACCACATGACATTTCTTCGTACATGTTACCCTCGGTTACCGAGACGTGTTGAGCTTTTAAGATACGGGTTTGAATATCGGTTTGAATACGGGCACAATGAAGCATAACATGGTCCTTTCGACTCAAAGCATCGGCTACAACATTCGCTTTGCCGGGATGGTAACGAATCTCGCAGTCGTAGTCGTTAAGGAGTTCGACCCAACGTCGTTGCCTCATATTGAGTTCTTTTTGGTTGAAAATATGTTGAAGACTTTTGTGGTCTGTGAACACCACACATTTCGTGCCATATAGGTAATGTCTCCAAATATTTAATGCGAATACGACCGCACCCAGCTCGAGATCGTGCGTCGTATAATTCTTCTCATGAACTTTGAGTTGCCTTGATGCATAAGCGATTACTTTGCCTCGTTGCATGAGAACACAACCAAGACCTTGGTTAGAAGCATCACAATAGACAACTAAATCATCATTTCCATCGGGGAGAGTCAATATGGGAGCATTGCACAACTTTTGCTTGAGGGTTTGGAAAGCTTCTTCTTGTTTCGGTTCCCATTCATAAGTCTTACCCTTGTGGGTCAAAGCGGTAAGAGGGACAACAATCTTTGAGAAGTTTGAGATGAAGCGACGATAATAACCAGCAAGACTAAGAAATGAACGAACTTCTGTAGGAGTCTTCGGGGCATTCCAATTCTTAACCGTTTCAATCTTAGCAGGATCAACATGAATACCCTTGTCGTTGACGATGTGACCAAGAAATTGAACTTCCTTTAGCCAGAATTCACATTTGGAGAATTTGGCATATAGTTGTTCTTTTCTCAAGAGGTCCAAAACCAATCTAAGGTGTTGTTCATGATCGGCTTTAGTCTTGGAATAGATTAAGATATCGTCAATGAAGACGATCACGAATTTATCAAGGTATGGTTTGCACACACGATTCATAAGATCCATGAAAACTGCGGGTGCATTGGTTAGCCCGAAAGTCATAACCATGAACTCGTAATGACCATACCTTGTTCGGAAGGCAGTCTTAGGAATGTCATCTTCTTGAACACGAAGCTGATGATAACCGGATCGAAGATCAATCTTTGAGAAACAAGTAGAACCTTGAAGTTGATCAAAGAGATCATCGATTATAGGCAAAGGATAACGGTTCTTGATAGTAAGCTTGTTGAGTTCGCGGTAGTCAATACACATGCGAAATGATCCATCCTTCTTCTTAACAAATAAGACGGGTGCACCCCACGGTGAATGATTTGGGCGAATGAAACCTTTGTCGGAGAGCTCTTGAAGTTGACTTGCAAGCTCTTGCATTTCGGAAGGTGCAAGACGATAAGGAGCTCTAGCAACGGGGTTAGCTCCAGGTATAAGATCAATACGGAACTCTACTTGACGAATGGGAGGAAGACCGGATAAATCCTTAGGAAAAACTTCGGGGAAATCCCGAATGATCGGAATGTCTTGGATACTCTTCTCCTTGACATCCTTTTGAACAATATGAGCTAAGAAAGCAATGTACTTCTTTCGTAAGTACTTTTGAGCGGTAGTACACGACATCAACTTAAGTCCCTTGCAAGGCTTTTCACCAAAAACCCTTAAGGTTTCTCCCAATGGTAGCGGAATTCGGATACACTTTTCAAAGCAAATGACTTCGGCATGATGATTTGATAGCCAATCCATACCTATGATAATATCAAAGCTTCCTAGTGGCATTGGAACAAGGTTGATTGGGAATGAATGATCATTTAGTTCTAAGGAGCAATCATAAATAATGGAGTCAATTGTAAGGGAGTCACCATTCGCTATTTCAACGGTGAAGGTTTTCACTAATTGGGATCGTGTCTTTGCAAGTAAAGGCTCAAAATTAAGTGACACAAAACTTTTATCGGCACCGGTATCGAACAAAATGGAGGCATATTGACTATTAACAAGGAACGTACCATTAACCACGTCGTTGTTGGCTTGAGCTTCGTTGGCGTTTATGTTGAACGCACGCCCACGAGCTCCACCTTGTCTAGCATTTGCAAGTCTTGGACATTGATCACGAAAATGGTTCGGGTCACCACACTCATAGCAAGCACTCCCATTAGCAATGGCGGGAGCACCTTAATTAGCCACTTGAGGTACGGTTCAGTTTGGAGGGTGGACTTGGCCCGCAAGAGCTTTGGCCCTACAAACATTGATAGTATGACCATATCTCCCACAATGAGTACAAAGGCGACATGGGATAGTTTGAGGATGATGATAATTGCAGGTGGCACAAAGAGGGTAGATCCCAACATATGGCTTTTTAGCCGGCGCTTGAACCATAGGTGCAGCTTGGTTGACGGGAACAGCAGGAGTAACCACAGCAAAATTTCTAACCTTCCTCTTTCTATTATTGCGAGACGGATCGGTTGTGGTTTCTTTGATGTGAGTAGGAGGGGTTACGGTTTCAGAAACTTTCTTAGAACCCTTTTTGGTAAGAGTTCCAGCTTTCACATGATTATCAGTTAAGGTAGCGGATAGACGAATAGCATCCTCCAGAGTAGCAGGATTTCTACCTAAGACAATATCTTGGATTTGTCTTGGTAGCCCACCAATATACTTTTCGATACAACGGGACAAAGGAGTGACCATGTGGGGCACGAGAAGACTCAACTCATGGAACCGAGTTGTATATGCTAAGCTTTCCCCACTATCTTGGGCAAGATCCCAAAATTCAGCTTCTAACTTTTTCACTTCATTTCGAGGGCAGAACTCCTCGGTCATAAGCCTTTTGACTTCATCCCAAGGTAAGGCCATAGCTACATCAACACCCCTATTCCTTTTCTCCCCATTCCACCATGTAAGTGCCCGTTTTTGTAGGACACTTGTAGCATGACGAACACGGAGATTGTCGGGACAGTCACTATTGAGAAAGGTATTCTCAATGCTTTCAAACCATTGAAGGATTCCAGTAGCTCCTTCGGTACCAAAGAACTTGAGGGGATTGCACGAGTTGAAGTGCTTGAAGGTGCATTGAGATGGATTGTTACCACCATTTCCACCATTTCCACCATTATTACCACTATTGCTTCCATTTCCACCATTGTTGCCATTGGTGGCACCATTGGCTTGGGTGAGTTGTGTCACCAATTGAGTAAGAATAGTAGCAATGTCGGTGTTGGCGTTGGTTGCGGGAGCACGATGAGGAGGCATTCTACAGATTTTCACAAGACAAGAAAGATTGTAAAAACTTATGAGATTTGATAGGATTTAATAGAATGAGATAATAAAAATAGATATTCTTAGTTTGGATTGTACTCAAAAGTGAAAAAATCACTTGAATACTATGGCACATTAAGGTTAATTAAACTTATATAATTTTTCAAGGAGACATGCTTTAGCCTATAAGTAAACACTCATCTCGGGGATTCCCAGGAAAGCATACGGGTCCCTCGGTTGATTGGGATTTATGCGAAATGCTTTCCTAGACAGAAAACCCAAAATACAGGTGTCACCCTTCCAGATTACACGTGTCCTCAAATAATTTAACAAGTTTAAAACCCTTAACGAGGAAATAAAAATTTTAGAGATTTTTGCTTCAAGAATTTTTCCACGTGCTAAGAAGGATAAAGATAGAAAAGAAAATAGAATATTATGAGGTTTTAGGATATATGAAAGGATATTATTTATTAAATTATTATTTAAGAAGATCCTACTAAGTCATGAATTTTTAACAAGTAAGGTATCAAATATAATAATAATTAATCATGGTAAGCATGTAGCACATAGCATGTAACACATAGCACAAAAATCATGAAACATAGTATAAGTGGGTGTCCTAAAGTTATAGTCTAGGTCAAGATGTCTAATAACCTAATTCCCTATAACCAAGGCTCTGATACCAATCAGTCACACCCCGACCGATGGCGGAATCATCAGGGCGGGACATGTAGACTGTTCATAGCACATGGTTGACTAAATTGAAATATATTAAAGTCAAATTTTCATTACAAATAATCCAAGTACAACCAAATTCAAACAAAGAAACATAAAACAACTCATAGAATTCTTGATTTAAATTGCTAAGTCCAAATCCTATATTGAGCACATCTTGAATCATTCTCACATATTAGCGCCTGAAACATGAATAAAATAAAGTCAACTAAAAAGTTGATGAGTATAATACAGTTGTATATAGATAGCATATAGTTGAAAACAAATCCTTTACAAGACATGATAAAATAAGGCATTTATGGGGAGCAGCTATTGTGTAATCAAGTACAACCAAACCTTTGTAACTAGTATGCAAATTGTGTTATCGGTATCAAACACCTCCACTTGGGTGGGTTTGTCAGACTCAATAGATCTATCATTGAAAACCGCCGGCTTATATAGTTAATGATTGCACATAAGTTTTCACAAAGATTAGCACAACTAGCACTCGGGCACAAAGCTCAAATTTTGCACACATGTATGTATATAGGATTTTGCACTTGTGTTGTTTGTGTAAATGCAAATGTGTAATGTGTATAAAGTTCATGTTCCACCCCAAAAGTGTAAAAGAGTAAAAAGGGGTTGTGAATACTCACTTCGTATGGAAGTGTAGCTAACAAAGAGTATAGATAAATAAGAATCATTGATACGCACGAGTTAACCTAGATAATAATGTATATTGAATAAAATATGTGCACAAAGTTTAAGTCTAAAAATGAAGGTTGAATTTGTGTATAAAACTATTGATTTGTATTTAAAAGTATTGAATAACATATATAAAGTTTTGAAGTAAATATTTTTGAAACATTTTGATTAAGGTTGGGAATTGAATAGTAAAATAGAATATTTATAAAATCATTATTTATGAAAATAAAGTATGTGCTAAATGTAATTTAATAAATAAATAAATGTTTTTATTTAAAATGAAGAATAAATAATCTTTATCTATTTATTTATAAAGTATGTAACTTACAAATAAAATGTTTTAAATGAAAAGTTTAATAACAAATTTAATTTTATAAACTTTTAATTAAATGATTTTCCATTTATTCCAAGATTAATTATTTGATCTTTTCAATTACCTTTTTATAAAACTAACTATTTTTATTTAAAAACTTAATCTGGAATTTTTACAGATTAAAATAAAACAACAATAATTCTGATCAAAGGTTCTGACCTAGACACGACCGTGCCTGGGAAGGACACGACCGCGCTCAAACCACGGGCGCGACCGCGCTAGTCGGGACGCGACCGGGTTTGATCAAACAGAGGCCAACTTAGACAATTCACGAGGCACGACCGTGCCTTAGCTCGGCACGGTCGTGTCTATGATTCTAAGACACAACAGAGATTAGCCCAGAGGGCATGACTAGGTCTGGACAGGAGGACACGACCGCGCTGCTAGTCGGCACGACCGCACTACATGAGGCACGGCCGCGCTAGATGATTAGCGCGACAGTGTCTCTTCCAAATCAGACACGAATTGAACAAATCTTGTATTTATAGCGTTGGAATTGTTAGGGCTTTTGATTACTGAGTTGTTACGAGTCTATTTAAATAAATTAATTGTATGGAAATCGTGTTTAAGAATGGGTTCGACTAAATCATTTTTTTTATTAAAATAATAATTCTGATTCGGGATGGTTTACATATTAAAAGCCCAAATTGATAAGGAGCTTTTGATAAAGAGACTGAATCGACTGAGGAAAAGATTATAGTTACCTTGAAGCGTATCGAATTGATAGTGAACGGCAGAAAAGAGTTCCGGCGACGGTGAGAATGGCTTCCGGCGTCTTCTGCTGCGATTCCGGCTGTTCCAACGCTTCAGAAAACTTAGAGATGCTCGGAGGATCGAGTTTCTTGATTAATTGCTAGCAACAGGATCGAAACGAATGATTCGAGGCTTGGGAGAAATTTTGGACGGTTTTTCTTGAGAGAATTCGTAATTGGGTGGTAATGATCGAAATTGACAATTATTTTCTTTGATACTGAAAGTGAAACGCACATCGGGTTTGAATTCAAACGACCAAGTGTTTTGAAACTGCATTTACGTTTTGACTGTTACGCAGGCGCGACCGTGCCAAGATAGGCGCGACCGTGCGTGCTTAGGCACCGGGCGCGATCGTTCCAGGACTAGTCGCGCGATCGTGCCGAGGCACTTTGCGCGACCGTGCCACGACGAAGCACGACCATGCTAATTAGGTTAGTTGAATTTTGACATAATGTGATTAAGTAGAAAAGGTTAGTTGTAGGTCCCGGGAGCCTCGTCGCGCAGCGGAAATACACGGATCTGTTCTCTGATTTGTGTGGGAACCAAGAAACAACACAGAGAAAAACAAAGACGAAAGATAATAGAATCAAATGATACGTAATCCATAACATAGAAATCATCCCCGTATTACAGACAACATACCGAAGGAGCACACATCTCTCATATAAGCTCACGGTCCGGGGGCTGGAGAGCTTATCCCGCCCGGACACCTCTCAACCTAGTTCGTGAAGTTACACCTACAAATGAAGACAAGTCTTGTATTTATAGGGGAAGGAACACTTCCTGCGTACTTAGCAAGTACGCAAGGCATTGGTCATGCGTACTTAACAAGTACGCAAGGCAAAAGCCTTGCATACTTACTAAGTACGCAGGACTAATATGGTGCATAGGCTAACAAACGAAAATAACGACAAACGGGTATTGTACCGAACCAGTAACCAGCGGGTATCACTCCACAATTAAATACTACAAAAAAAGATGGTGCGTAATTGCCTAACTTCTCAAAGATATAAGATAAGATTTTGGATTAAAAAATAATAAAAATAAATAAATAAATAAGTACGCATGAAAATCCCTAAAAATAGGCACAAGAGAACTCTCAAACACACACCTCTTCTCTCTTTTCTCTCGGCAGTGACCGAACCAACTTCCCTACACCACCCTCACCTTCATCAACCACACCCCACAATCACTTCTCCCTCACCACCACCCGACACCACCACCCCCTTACCACCACCGGTCCACCACTTTCACCTCCCTACTCCCCTCCCTCCCTTCCTTCTCGGTTGAGCACCACCCTCGATCCCTATCATCACCACCTTCATCACGCCATCACCACCACCAATCATCACAAACCACCTCCCTTACCCTTCGACTTACAAACACAGCAGTAACACCAACATAGCCACTACCACATGCCCGTCCCATCCCTCGACAACCCTACCTCAGTCCCGCAACCACAGTCGTACACCGCTTCCACCCGTCACAGCCTTTACCACCTTTGCGGGATTCTTTCGGAATGAAAACCGGTTCTTTCGGGTCACCATTTCTCGCCTACGATCACCACATTACGTTCACGTGAAGCCTACAAATAGTTTCGGGAACTCACGAAGTCATTCGGGACGTTTCGGAAAGAAACCGGACCTCGCGTATTTGCCGCCACCTTCTCCCGACGGTTTACGTGAGATTCCGACTCATTTATTTTAACATTTTTAAAGTTGGTGATACATTAAGTTATAATCAGATTATAAATTAAATGACGGGTTTTATACGTATCAGAGACAGATCATGGTTCTAATATATAAAAGACGGGTTTTTTAAATAAATAACGATTATAAAATATAGATTAAAAACCCTATTTTCATAATAAAATAAAAGATTAATTTATTTTATAAAAACACATTCTATTTTAATAGTAGTATTAACTATAAATAATTTCGTATGAAAAAGAGGAGATTTTTATAAAGTTATATTTATAAAAATGTCTCATTATGGCTAATATATAACAATCTTAGTTATATATATGTACTAGCTTACAATCCCGTGTACTACACGGGCTGATTAACGAAAAAAGTTGTTAATCATAAATTTGTATATACTGTATAGTAAAATGATTTATATATTACTTACAATAGTCAAATAAACATTACCAAGTTTTCTTTGATGATTCCATATGTAATAATATAAAAACAACTAAATTTAAATTAATTCTATGATTTGGAGATATTGGAAGGATATGAAAATTATTTACAAGTTGATGATCGGAGTAGAAGACAAAAATATGTAAGTTACTTACAGATTGATAACTCAAATGATAGATGAAAAAGTAAATCAACTGTTATGAGAGGATTGTATGTAAAAATAATTACATGTAGATGATATTTATATAGGAAAAATCAAGGTTTGAATTTTAATAAATTTAAATAAATTACATAAATAAAGCCTTAACTGTAGGATTATTTGAGTTGACTTTCTGATTTTTGGAAAGTTTTGATAATCTATAAATAAAATATAAATTTAGAATGAATTCAAATCAATTTGTTTTAAAATTTAAATTTCAAAAATGGAAATGATGATCAGTTTAAAAAAATGGAAAGGATGTTTATAGCGTACAAGAAATTGATATTTGAAGATTTTTTTAATACTTATATTTAGGAATTAGTAATCAAACTTGTTTACTTATTTGATTCATTACTTATTGAAACGAACGATTGAAAACTGATTCGGGTTAGATTGGATCCAAGTTAGATCCGCGTGTGGTGGTGGTAGTTTAGGTGGGAAAAGGTGTCCTCAAAAACCTTTATTTATTAGTATGTATAGATTAATACAAGAGGGTAAATTAGTTGGCATGAAAATAAATATAAAATAATATAATTATTTTGAGACATATAAACCTATTTTTCATATATATATATATATATATATATATATATATATATCTCAAGAAATCATTAGTATATATATAGGCATAATGAGATTAAAATAATATGGATATTATTTTATGACAACATATTAATTGGGAAAAAAATTAATAAATATATGTTACATATACTTACCCTAAGAATCAAAATAAATAAAGTTTTGGATAAACAAATACTGAGTCACAATATTTATTAAGGAATTTAACAAATATAATAAACTTGAACAACAAGTCGTATCACCAACGGCGATCGGGTCGCACCCTTGTACGTTATTACGAGACAAGGGTCGAGACCTCAGGGTATTGGTCAGGTGACCAAACCATACTTAAACAATCTCATAGGACCTAATATGTCTTAAATAATTTAGGGCACAAATAGGTCGGACATTAGTTAGACTTACTGCACATCTCATCACTCATCACCTCGATAGATATGGTGAGTCTCACGGCCCCACTTTTACTTTTTTTAAATTTATTTTTTAAACACACGGGGGAGAATACATAGCTCATATTTGGATACGAGTACACAAAACGATTGTTCGGATGAACAACACTCAATGATTGTTCGGATGAACAACACTCAACGATTGTTCGGATGAACAACACTCAACGATTGTTCGGAAGAACAACACTCAAAGATTGTTCGGATGAACAACACTCAACGATTGTTCGGATGAACAACACTCAACGATTGTTCGGATGAACAACACTCAACGATTGTTCGGGAGAGCAACACTTAATGATTGTCCGGGCAAACAACACTCAACGATTGTTCGGATGAACAACACTCAACGATTGTTAGCTTATGGTAACAATGCGCATATATAAGTATTGTTTGATCGACAATGCTTTACACACTGAGAAATATCGTAGTCCAAATAAAACATATTTTTACTGTTTACTTAAACCTGTGAACTCACCAACTTTATGTTGACATTTTAGCGTGTATTTCTCAGGTAACTAATCATGGAAGGAAAGGCATGCATGCACGTAGGATCACTTTTGAAGTTTTCTGGTTATAACCTAAGACATCTAGGTCATACCTAACAAACTTGTTATTTAAGCCGTATACTTAGCTACGTATGGTATTTTGGCATGTATTGTCTTTAAATAATTTATCATTTCATGTAATAACTGAAACCTTTGGTAATGAATGCATTTAGATGTCATTTGTTGTAATCAAAGGCTATGATCGATCACCTACTCCACCGCACCCCGTGTTTCCGCCCTAGGTGGGGTGTGACAGATTGGTATCAGAGCCTTGGTTATAGCGAACTAGGTTGCATTAGTGAGCCTAGACTATAGCCGTAGAAACAGGACATGAACATCTGCATTGCATAACTTATTTTTTTTTCTTGTCGTCGTACCAGAAAGAAAAACATGGCATCCAGAGGAGGAAACCGACGTAACACCCGACAGAACACCGAAAATGTCGAGGCAGCTCAACCCATGACAGCTGCCGACATAGCCCAGCTAGTGGCTCAGGAAGTATCCGCCTCTATCACCCAAAGCGAGGCAAACCGAAACACTATATCCGGAAACGGATCAGGCAACAGTGGAGCCAGCGGAGAAAATGGGAACGTATCTGGAAACGCGAACATCGGCAGCAATAATGGAAACGGGTCCGGAAATACAAACGCCGGTAGCGGCACTAACGGAAACAGAGACGGAACTGGAGCCGCCATGGGGAACAACAATACTCCGAGAGGTTGCACCTATAAGGATTTCATTAACTGCAAACCTCGCTACTTCAATGGATCTGAAGGAGCAATTGGTCTCGTGCATTGGATTGAGAAAATGGAGTCAGTTATCAGCATCAGCAACTGCGCCAATGACTGCAAAGTCAAGTATGCTACTTGCACCTTCCAAGACCAAGCACTTACTTGGTGGAACACCCAAGTTCTGACATTGGGTATGGATGTTGCATACCAGATGACATGGGATGACTTCAAGCACATGGTGACAGAGGAAAACTGCCCCCGAAATGAGATTCAGAAATTGGAAAATGAATTCTGGAATCTGACCATGATCGGAGCTGAAGTAGCCACCTACACTACCTGATTTCATGAACTAGCCCGACTAGTTCCACACATGGTTACTCCGGAAATCAAAAGGATTGAGAGGTACATTTGAGGCGTTGCACCCCAGATTCAGAGTGTGGTGACTTCATCTAAACCAACCACCATTGAGAGTGCCATAAGATTGGCACATAACCTGACTGATCAGGCTATCCGTTCTGGGTATTGGTAAAGAAAGGCTCAGTTTCTAATGAGAAGAGTTTCAGTGGAAAAAGGAAATGGGATGGAAAGAACTCTCGGCATCAGACTCCCAAGAGGTCAGAAACCATGAAGGCCTATGTTACAGGGCCAACTGCAGGGAAGCCATATGCCGGGAGCAACCCCAGATGTAACAAGTGTGGTTACCATCACACAGACACCTGTGAAAGCTTTACCTGTATCAAATGCAAAAGGCCAGGACATACATTCAAGTATTGCAAGACTACCACCACCGCTGCAAACCCTGGTATCAATCGAACTTGTTTCGAATGTGGAGAAGCAGGTCATTTCAAAAAGGACTGCCCGAAGTTACAGAACCAGGGCGTAAAACAAGCTCGTGGAAGGGCTTTTGTGATTGGAGCAGGAGACGCCCGTCAGGATCCCAACATTGTCACGGGTACGTTCTTTGTTAATCATCACTATGCTTCTATTCTATTCGATACGGGTGCCGGTAGAAGCTTTGTTTCTATTGACTTTAGTTCATTACTTGGTATAACACCCACGACATTAGATGAGTCTTATGTAATAGAATTAGCCGACAGTAAATTAATTGAAACAAGAGAGATAATCAAAGAATGATCTCTAAACGTGGGAGACCACACGTTCAACTTAGATGTAATGCAGATGAAACTTGGAAGCTTCGACATTGTTATCGGCATGGATTGGCTATCCAAGAACAATGCGGAAGATGTTTGTCACGAGAAGATAGTTCGCATTCCACTCCCCGACGGTATACCCCTGGCCATTTAGGGAGAAAAGAGTGGAACCGCCTTAAGAATTATCAGATGCATGAAGGCCTGGAAGTGCTTAAGAAAGGGATATCACGCCATCTTAGCTCATGTAACAGAAAAGAAACCAAGAACATACCGATCGTACGAGACTACCCAGAAGTCTTCCCCGAAGACTTTCCTGGATTACCGCCGCCAAGACAAGTTGAGTTTTATATCGATCTGGTACCCGGAGCAGCACCGGTAGCACGATCACCATACCGACTTGCACCATCCGAGATGCAAGAACTGTCAAGTAAATTACAAGAACTTTTGGATAAAGGGTTTATCTGACCGAGTTTCTCACCATGGGGAGCTCCGGTCTTGTTTGTAAAGAAAAAGGATGGAACTTTTAGGATGTGCATCGACTACTGAGAATTAATCGATGACATTCTGATATACTCACGAAGAAAAGAGGAACATGAACATTACTTAAAGCTTATATTAGAACTTCTCAGAAACGAGAAATTGTATGCCAAATTCTCAAAGTGTGAATTTTGGATTCGAGAAGTACATTTCCTTGGTCACGTGATCAATGACAAAGGCATACATGTGGATCCATGTAAGATCGAAGCCATCAAGAATTGGGAAGCACCAAGGACTCCAACCGAGGTACAACAATTCCTAGGTCTGGCAGGCTATTATACACGTTTTATCAAAAATTTCTCCAAAATAGCCCAACCTCTGACAACTCTAACTCAGAAAGATAAGAAATTCGATTGGAACAACAAACAAGAAGCGGCATTCCCACTGTTGAAGTAAAAACTATGTTGTGCACCTATCTTATCCCTCCTAGAGGGAGTAGATAATTTTGTAGTATATTGCGATGGATCACACCAAGGACTTGGTTGTGTCTTTATGCAAAAAGAAAAAGTCATCGCATATGCACCCGTCAACTAAAGGTACATGAGAATAATTACACTACCCACGACTTAGAATTAGGAGCAGTCGTTTTTGCTCTTAAAATCTGGAGACACTACCTTTATGATACAAAATGCACCATTTTTTTACCGATCATAAGAGTCTCCAGCACATCTTCAATCAGAAAGAATTGAACATGAGACAAAATAGATGGGTAGAATTACTAAATGACTACGATTGTGACATCCGTTACCACCCTGGTAAAGCAAACATCGTAGCCGATGCGTTAAGCAGGCAAGAAATAAACAAAACCCTCCGAGTGCGAGCATTGGGAATGACAATTCATACGAGCCTTACCACTCAACTACGCGATGCCCAACACGAAGTACTCAAGGAAGAAAATCTGAAAGATGAATCCTTACGAGGTATGGATAAACAACTAGAAACCAAATCCGATGGAGCTCATTGTTTCATGAACCGGATTTGGGTACCACGTTATGGAAACCTTCGAGATTTGGTGCTTGACAAGGCACACAAGTCCATGTATTCAATTCACCCAGGATCCAACAAAATGTATCAAGATCTTAAGGAATTGTACTGGTGGCCCAACATGAAAGCAGAGATTGCCACCTATGTAAGCAAGTGCCTGACTTGTTCCAAAGTCAAGGCAGAATATCAAAAGCCATCAGGACTCCTGCAACAACCTCAGATACCATTATGGAAATGGGAACAAATTTCCATGGATTTCATCACAAAATTGCCTAGAACAGCTAGTGGTTGTGACACGATTTCGGTAATTGTTGATCGATTAACAAAATCTGCGCATTTCCTACCCATCAAAGAGACATATAAGATGGAGAAATTGACACGAATCTATTTAAAGGAAGTCGTCTCAAGGCACGGAGTGCCAATTTCTATCATCTCGGACAGAGATAGTCGTTTCACCTCAAGATTTTGGCAATCACTTCAGAAAGCGTTAAGTACACGCTTAGTGTAAGGCTCCAAACCCGGGAGGCCTCACTTGTTGTATTTACTCATTCACAAACGGTTCTTAAACTTGAATATCAAAATAACGCAGCGGGAAATACTTTGTTCAACATGCGAAAGCGTAAATATTGTTTAAACATAACACAAACAAAATCAAAACGTAACATGATGCCAGTCTTCATAAGCAGTCGGGTAACTCTTCATCGCTAGCCAAGCATCACTGTCCATCCTCGCCACCTACCTTAACCTGAATGTGCATACTAAAAAGTCAGCTACGCTAGTGAGTTCTAGTTTTACATAAAACTTTCACATAACCATTTGCAAAAAACATTTCATTTATTTATTTAATAAAAGCGTACGTAAATCATGCAATAACATAACATTAAACATAAGTCAACAATAAACCGAATCTGCACCTTTTCGTAACCGTCAATTCCTCATTACAGCACGGTACTTCATAGAGTACACGCACCGACCTTGAGTAAGGTACTCTATAGAGCACACGTACCCACATTAACCATTTATAACCGTCAATTTCCTTCAAGCACGACGTCCCAAAGGATAGCTCGTACCACCTTAAGTACTACTCCCTCGCAGAGAATAGTACCTCATTAGGGATCCCGGTAATCCCCCTTTGGTGACCGTCGTCACCCCTTTCCACCCACCCAGTTGTACAACCGTTGGCCAGCCACAAAGACCCCTATAAAGGTAAGGCCCATACATGCATACATACCTTAGCTCCCGAAGGAACTCATGACAAATTCATTTATTTCATGACTTTCATAAAAACCTTTACTTCTTTTCAGTTAAAGCATTCTCACGTTTTATTAAATAGCATTTCATTTGTAAACATTTTGTAAACTACATTTGGCAACCAATCTCATAAACACATTTCAACTTTCCTTTCGTAAACATCATTTCATAAAACATTATTGTGTAAGTATGCACACCAGCCCAAAACATAGTTCAAAACATTAAAAGTAGGGCTCTAAAACTCAACTGATAAGCTAGTCTCGTTCTGTCCTAACAACGGTCCAACGAGCATCACACACGATCTGAATTGGTTAATTACACATACATCAGACCTAATCTAAATTACACGCTTTTACTCATTCTGATCTAGGAGAACTTAAGGCTAAGTTCGCTGCCCATAGTCTAGGCGAACTTGTCCTAAGTTCGCTTGACTTGACCAAGCGAACTTACCAGGCGAACATAACCAAGTTCGCCCCCCACCCCCTAAGTTCGCTTACTTCATGCTCCAAGCGAACTTATCAAGCAAACTTGATAAGTTCGCCCCAATCCCTGCCGGGCGAACTTGATAAGTTCGCTTGTCGGGCTGTCTTCTTCCCCAAAAATCCAAAGTTCTTGCATGCGAATCTGATCATGTCAAGATCCCAACTTTCTTTGTTCAAAATGTTCGGTTTTCCTTCTAGATGCTAGACCTATGCTTATTTTCAAGTTTTATCCGTAAAAACGTTACCTTTTTACCCAAAACCCGAAAACCCAACCTAAGCTAAAATCTCAAATCTAGCTCGAGTTGTTACCTGAATCGAGATTCTGATTTGGAGATTATCTTCACGAGCACTATAGACACGAGATGGTACGATCTTGAGCGATTCTGACACTTTCTCTCTCTACGGTTTTCTCTCTCTAGAAGTTGTAAATGAGAGAAATGAGGAAGGTTTAGGCTATTTAAGGGAGAAACCTCCCTCAAGTTCGCCTCCCCCTCTCTTCCCATGCTCGCCAGGCCCGGCCCGTGGGATTTATTCATTGCGTTCGTTCCGCTTTGAACCCGTTATCTTTATTTCTCATTTTTATTTTTGGGATGTTACAAGTCTACCCCCTTACAATAGGTTTCGTCCTCGAAACCTATCATAGGTCAAATAGATAAGAGTAAGACTCCCTTATTTCCGTCTCTGTTTCCCATGTAGCCTCCGATCCCTTTCGATGCTTCCATTGGACTTTAACCAATTAGATCACTTTGTTACGTAAACGTTTCTCCTTTCGGTCTAAGATAGCCACGGGTTCTTCAATGTAGTTAAGGCGGTTGTCGACCTCGATGTCAGTAAGGGGTACGTGAGCCGATTCATATGCCAAACACTTTCGTAAGTGTGACACATGGAAGGTAGGATGGATCCCATTTAACTCATCGGGCAACTCCAACCGAAAAGCGACTTCACCAACCCGTGCCGCTATTCTGAGTGGTCCAACAAACCTCGGACTTAACTTTCCTCTATTCCTGAATCGTATGATCCCCTTCAAGGGAAATACCATCAACATTACGCGTTCCCCAACGTTAAACTCAATAGGCCTTCGTCGTTTATCCGCGTAGGATTTCTGACGATCTTGAGCGTCCTTCATTCTTTCTTTGATTTGATCAAATCTTTTCAATGTTTCTCGTACGACTTCAAGACTTCCTAATTCCTTCTGTCCAATCTCACCCCTGCAAACCGGGGTCCTACATTTTCTCCCATACAACATTTCATAGGGCGGCATGCTTATCTTCGTGTGATGACTGTTGTTATAGGAGAATTCGGCTAACGGCAAATGACTGTCCCAACTACCACCAAAGTCGATAATGCAAGCACGGAACATATCCTCAAGCGTCGGAATGGTCCTTTCAGACTGACCATCCGTTTGCGAGTGGTATGCCGTGCTAATATTAAGTCTCGTGCCCATCGCCTCGTGAAATATTTTCTAGAACCTCGATGTGAATCGTGTGTCCCGTTCAGATACAATCGTTAAAGGCACCCCATGCCGTGCTACTATTTCATTAATAAATACCTCTGCTAACCTTTCTGACGAGAACATCTCGCGGATAGGTAGGAAATGAGCACTCTTAGTCAACCGGTCCACAATCACCCAAATGGTATCATGTCCTTTAGCTATGCGAGGTAGCTTGGTTATGAAGTCCATGGTAATGTGTTCCCACTTCCATTCCGGTATCTCAAGTGATTGAGTCTTTCCATATGGTTTCTGGTGTTCGGCCTTTACTTGTGAGCAAGTCAAGCACTTGCTTACATACTTTGTCACATCATATTTCATCCAGGCCACCAGTAGTCCTTCTTCAGGTCTTGGTACATTTCGTTGGTACCGGGATGGATAGAGCAACGAGACTTATGAGCCTCATCCAGGATTTTGGTTCTAAGCTCGCCGCCCATAGGTATCCACACCCGACCAAAACGTGTCCTCACACCAAGGGTGTTATATTCCAACTTGTCCAGTTGTCCCACCATCATCCCCTTCTTTATATTTTTTCCTTAAGTGCCTCATCCCGAGCCTTCTCGATTTCCCTCGTCACATCTGGTGTCACCACCAATTGGCAAGCTTTTACTCTAATGGTAGTAGGCACATCCTTTCTGCTTAGTGCGTCAGCCACCGCATTCGCCTTTCCAGGATGGTATACGATTTCACAATCGTAGTCTTTCAAAAGTTCTAACCATCGCCTCTGCCTCATGTTCAGTTCCTTTTGTTCGAAGAAGTACTTCAAACTTTTGTGGTCAGAGTAAATGGTAAACTTCACTCCGTAAAGATAGTGCCTCCAGATCTTCAATGCAATCACAACGGCAGCAAATTCCAAGTCCTGAGTCGGATAATTGACTTCGAGAACTTTCAACTGTCGTGATGCATAGGCGATCACTCTCCCGCGTTGCATAAGCACGCACCCCAATCCCTGACCCGAAGTGTCATAGTATACAACCAAGTCTTCATTGCCCTCGGGAAGAGCCAAGACCGGAGCTTGGGTCAACTTCTCCTTCAGTTTCTTAAATGCTTCTTCCTGAGTCAAACCCCACTCATACTTTACCTCCTTCCATGTCAACTTGGTCAACGGCGAAACTATTTTTGAGAAATCTTGAATGAATCTCCGATAGTAGCTCGCCAACTTCTATCATCTCGGACAGAGTTAGCCATTTCACCTCAAGATTTTGGCAATCACTTCAGAAAGCGTTAGGTACACGCTTAGTGTAAGGCCCCAAACCCGGGAGGCCTCACTTGTTGGATTTACTCATTCACAAACGGTTCTTAAACTTGAATATCAAAATAACGCAGCGGGAAATACTTCATTAAAACATAACAAAACATTTTTCAATATGCGGAAGCGTAAACATTGTTTATACATAACACAAACAAAATCAAAATGTAACATGATGCCAGTCTTCATAAGCAACCGGTTAACTCTTCATTGCTAGCCAAGCATCACTGTCCATCCTCGCCACCTGCCTTAACCTGAATGTGCATACTAAAAAGTCAGCTACGCTGGTGAGTTCTAGCTTTACATAAAACTTTCACTTAACCATTTGCCAAAAACATTTCATTTATTTATTTAATAAAAGCATACGTAAATCATGCAATAACATAACATTAAACATAAGTCAACAATAAACCGAATCTGCGCCTTTTTGTAACCGTCAATTCCTCATTACAGCACGGTACTTCATAGAGTACACGCACCGACTTTGCGTAAGGTACTCTATAGAGCACACGTACCCACATTAACCATTTATAACCGTCAATTTCCTTCAAGCACGACGTCCCAAAGGATAGCTCGTACCACCTTAAGTACTACTCCCTCGCAGAGAATAGTACCTCATTTGGGATCCCGGTAATCCCCCATTGGTGACCGTCGTCACCCCTTTCCACCCACCCAGTTGTACAACCGTTGGCCAGCCACAAAGGCCCCTATAAAGGTAAGGCCCATACATGCATACATACCTTAGCTCCCGAAGGAACTCATGACAAATTCATTTATTTCATGACTTTCATAAAAACCTTTACTTATTTTCAGTTAAAGCATTCTCACGTTTTATTAAATAGCATTTCATTTGTAAACATTTTGTAAACTACATTTGGCAACCAATCTCATAAACACATTTCAACTTTCCTTTCGTAAACATCATTTCATAAAACATTATTGTGTAAGTATGCACACCAGCCCAAAACATAGTTCAAAACATTAAAAGTAGGGCTCTTGTAAGGCCCCAAACCCGGGAGGCCTCACTTGTTGGATTTACTCATTCAAAAACAGTTATTAAACTTGAATATCAAATAACGCAGCGAAAAATTTCATTTAAAACATACTCATAACATTGTTCAACTTGCGAAAGCGTAACATAGTCCAATACACAAACATAACATAAACTAATCATAACGGGATGCCAGTCTTCATGATCAACCGGGTAAGTCTTCTCGCTTGCCAAGCACACCGTCCATCATCCATACCTGCCTTAACCTGAATGTGCATACTAAAAAGTCAGCTACGCTGGTGAGTTCTAGCTTTACATAAAACTTTAACATAATCATTTTGCCAAAAAAAACATAACATACATTTGTTTAACAAAAGCGTACGTAAAACATTCAATAACTTAACATCATCATAACATCGTAACAAAACATCATAACATAAGTCAACATGAACCGAATTTGCGCCTTCTCGTAACCGTCAATTACATACATCGCATACCAGCGGATGAACTTAAGGCTCGTTACCTCTAAGTCATCCGTCACACAGGTCCCCTAAGGCTCGTTACCTCTAGGTGGACCAAACATATGTCTCCTAAGGCTCGTTACCTCTAGGTAGACCAACATATGTCTCCTAAGGCTCGTTACCTCTTGGTAGACAGAACATAACATAGGCACTATTTCCCCGTAAGGAATAGTACCTTCCATCGGGATCCCGGTAATCCCATGGGTGACCGTCGTCACCCCATCATCAACCAGTTATACAACCGTTAGCCATCCACATAGGCCCCCCGTAAGGGTGAGGCCAATACATACATACATACATACCTTAGCTCCCGTAGGAACTCGTGGCAGATTCGTTCATTCGTGACTTTCATAAAACCTTTACCTCTTTTTAGTTAAAGCATTCGTACGTTTTATTAAACAAAACATCATCTCTTTCGTAAACTTCATTTGGCAAAACATTTCATAAACATCATCCCGTAAACATCATTTCGTAAACATCATATCGTAAACATCATATCGTATACATCATATTGTAAACATCACATCGTAAACATCGTTTCGTAAACATCATTTCGTAAACATCATTTCGTAAACCTCGTTTCGTAAACTTCATTTCGTATGTATGCACACCAGCCCAAAAACATTTAATTAAAACATTTAAAGAAGGGCTTCTAGAACTCGCCTTATAATCTAGCCTCGGTTGTCCTAAACGAAGGTCCAACAACGTCACTTCCGATCTGAATTGATTAGTTACATACACATCAGACCAAATCCCGACTCTAACGGTTTAACCATTCTAAACATACTGACTTTACCTAAACAGCCTGATTCCTGCGCACTTAGCAAGTGCGCGGGGCCTTGCTCTTGCGTACTTAATAAGTGCGCAAACTTTGCTTCATGCGTACTTGATATGTACGCAGGACCCTCTTCCTGTATACTTGATAAGTACGCAGGACCCTCTTCCTGCGTACTTGATAAGTACGCAGGATCTGCTTCCCCGCAAAAACCCTAACTTTCGCATTCGGGTCTGATCACGTCAAGATCCCGAACTTGTTTACATTCAAAATGTTTGCTTTTCATTAAGGATCTCAAATCCATATTTTTCTTCCAGTTTCATCCGTAAAAACGTCACATTTTTGTCCAAAACCCAAAAACGATCAAAAACTCAGATCTAGGTTGGATCGTTACCTGTATCGAGCTTCTGATCCGGAGGTTCTTCTCACAAACTCTAGAGCAACACACTTCTTCAATCTCGGGTCGATCCGCCAACTTTCTCTCTCTACGGTCTTTCTCTCTAGAACTTGCAAATGAGAGGAATGTGGAGTGTGTTGGGCTATTTTTAGGGGAGGCTCCCCTATGTTCGCCCCTTCAAGCCCGCCGGCCGCTCCGGCTTGGCCCGTCATGCCTCATTCGTTTATTCTGTTATTATAATTATCGTTTTAAATTTTGGGATGTTACAAGTCTACCCCCCTTACAATAAGTTTCGTCCCCGAAACCTATCTTAAGTCAAATAGATGAGGGTACGACTCCCTCATTTCCTCCTCCGTTTCCCAAGTAGATTACGATCCCTTTCGGTGCTTCCATTGGACTTTATCCAATTGAATAATCTTATTACGCAAACGCTTCTCCTTTCTGTCTAAGATGACCACGGGTTCTTCGATGTAGTTAAGGCTGTTGTCGACCTCGATGTCAATAAGTGGTACGTGAGCCGATTCATCCGCCAACACTTCCGCAAGTGTGATACATCGAAGGTAGGATGAATCTCACTTAACTCATGAGGCAACTCTAGCCGATAAGCGACTTCACCAACCCGTGCCATTATCCTGAATGGTCCGACGAACCTCGGACTTAACTTTCCTATCTTCCTGAATCGTATGATTCCCTTCCAGGGTGACACTTTCAACATTACTATGTCCCCAACATCAAACTCGATAGGCCTTCGTCGTTTATCCGCATAGGATTTCTGACGATCTTGTGCGGCCTTCATTCGTGCTTTGATTTGATCAAACCTTTCCGACGTTTCTCTTACGACTTCAAGACTTTCTAATCCCTTCTGTCCAATCTCACCCCAACAAACCGGGGTCCTGGATCTTCTCCCTTACAACATTTCATAAGGCGGCATGCTTATAGTCGTGTGATGACTATTGTTGTAGGAGAATTCGGCTAACGGCAGATAACTGTCCCAACTGCCGCCAAAATCGATAATACAAGCGCGAAGCATATCCTCCAAGGTCTGAATGGTCCTTTCGGACTGACCATCCATTTGTGGGTGGTATGCCGTGCTGATCTTAAGCCTCGTGCCCATCGCCTCGTGAAATCTTTTCCAGAACCTCGATGTGAATCGTGTGTCCCGGTCAGATACGATCGTCAACGGCATCCCATGCCGTGCTACTACTTCGTTAATAAATACTTCCGCTAACCTTTTCGACGAGAACGTCTCGCGAATAGGTAGAAAATGAGCACTCTTCGTTAAACGGTCCACAATTACCCAAATGGTGTCATGACCTTTAGTTGTGCGAGGTAGCTTGGTTATGAAGTCCATGGTAATGTGTTCCCACTTCCATTCCAGTATGTCAAGTGGTTGAATCTTTGCATACGGTTTCTGGTGTTCAGCCTTCACTTGCGAGCAAGTCAAGCACTTGCTTACGTACTTTGTCACTTCGTGTTTCATTCCAGGCCACCAGTATTCCTTCCTCAGATCTTGGTACATTTTGTTGGTACCGGGGTAGATAGAGTATCGAGACTTATGAGCCTCATCCAAGATTTTGGTTCTAAGCTCGCCACTCATAGGTATCCATACCCGCCCAAAACGTGTCCTAACACCAAGGGTGTTATATTCCAACTTGTCATGTTGGCCAACCATTCTTTCTGTCACAACCCCGGGCTACCCCTGCCCGGGCGTCGCGAGACAACGCTGGTATCTGAATGAGGTCCCATATAATTGGACAGCGGAAGTCTTTGTTTTTACTTGATGCCCTTTTTGTAATGAAATGTCATGTAAATAACCTCAAGGGTTAATTCTGTACTTATTGTCAAAACTTGGGATCCACGTCCCTTTTTATTTCATGATAATAGACATTCAAAAGTCTATTATATAATGTACATCTGTTGAATTAATTTACATAGTACAAGCCATTTAAAATGTTTAGGATCTACGTCCGTTCCAACATTTGGTCTTGTATTAGTCTGCCACAGGGATTTAAATATGCCTAAAGATCTTGTCTTTACTGCACCACCCTGAATTTAATGATTTCTTTCACTACCTGTGAAAAACGTTTTGAAAATGAACATCAGCATAAAGCCGGTGAATCACATTTAACTGACACGAAAATGATTTCTAACATAAACCAAATTAAAGCCTTTAAGCACGTTTCTGTATGGTAAATCTACACATTCAGCAGTCTTTTTCACCTGAAATATATACCACCTACATACACTGGGTTAACTGCCATGGGGTCAACTGGCTGAGCTCTATGTCTCAGACTGATAGCCTATTCCCAGGGTCGTGATGCTAAGAACCTTGTTCTTAGTCTTATATGATACTCAGGAACTCGTCCCTCGTATAATCTGCTAAGGAACCATATCCTCAGTCTTATGATACCCCCTTTCATGATCTGTACCCAGCCACGGACCGGACTTTCACCCGTCACATGTATACCATTTGATCAAATCTACGTATGCTTATGGCCTGAATGCTATCACGTAGATTACCCTTATGATTAAAGCATTTAATTTGTTTCATGCCGTTTTCGTAAATAAAATGGTTTTATCGTTTGAAAAGCGTTAAACGTGTTCACCTTGATTTTGATGGCTGGTAGGGTTGTAGGCTTCGGAATTTGAGCAGAACCTCGACACGTTTCTTCCTAGGGAAGACACGATTAACGAGAATATATATGAGATAATATATATATAATTGCGGCTATATATATATGAATAGTTTTAACGATACCTACTTTGCGGGATTTGGACAGAACTACGGCTTGAGTTGGGTGTCGTAGGATTCTTGAACAGCGCTTCGGGACGTTGTGGAGTTTTGAGAGATCGGGTTTGTGTGAAACGAATGTTTGGAAACTGTACAGAATTTCAATCCCGTTGAAGGCCTTTTATAGGCTGATTTTCCAGTCCCTCGCGTACCGCGAGGCCGGCCAAGGAAATCTCTCGCGTACCGCGAGAGGATGAGGTGTTACGAACGGTGCTGAGTCAGCATGACACGTGTCGGCTGGTGGCAAGGGTGAATGACACGTGTTTTCTGGCCCTGACGCGTGTACTATTCCCTCGCGTACCGCGAGGCTTGGCTGGGAATCTTCTCGCGTACCGCGAGAAGGTGATTTTCTGGCGCATAAGCAGTCCCCTCGCGTACCGCGAGGTTTTATCAAAATCTCCCTCGCGTACCCCGAGGGAGTGAAATTTTGAATTTTATTTTCTTTTTATTTTGGGTGTTACATCCTCCCCTCCTTTAGAGTAATCTCGTCCTCGAGATTTATTGAAAGAGATGTGGATACTTTTTGCGCATCTCTGACTCAAGTTCCCAAGTATATTCTGGGCCACGCCTGGAGTCCCATCTTACTTTGACTAACGCCAATTGCTTTCGTTTAAGCTTTTTGATTTGTCGGTCTTCAATTTGTAACGGGCGTTCGATGAATTTGAGCTTTTCATTTACTTCCACATCTTGTAAAGGCATAAGCAAAGATTCATCAGCTAAACACTTACGTAAGTTTGATACATGGAATACATCGTGTACTCCACCCATCTCTACTGGTAGTTCAAGCTGATAGGCAACAGGTCCGATTTGTTTAATGATTTTGAAGGGTCCAACAAATCGTGGACTTAACTTTCCTTTCTTTCCGAAACGAATAACACCTTTCCAAGGTGAAACTTTTAATAACACCTTGTCACCGATTTGGAATTCTAACGGCTTTCTTCGTTTATCTGCATAACTTTTCTGTCGATCTCTAGCCATTTTTAGACGTTCTCGTATTTGCAAGATTTTATCGGTAGTTTCTTGGACTATCTCTGGTCCTGTTAGTTGATTTTCTCCGATATCTGACCAACATACAGGCGTTCGACATTTTCTTCCGTATAATGCTTCAAATGGTGCGGCCTGAATACTTGTGTGATAACTATTGTTGTATGAGAATTCCATTAGAGGTAAATGATCATCCCAATTACCTCCAAAGTCTATCACACAGGCTCGGAGCATATCTTCTAGGGTTTGTATAGTTCTTTCGCTCTGCCCATCAGTTTGTGGATGATAAGCAGTGCTAAGATTCAATCGAGTTCCTAGAGCTGTTTGAAAACTTTGCCAGAATCGAGATGTGAAGCGACTATCTCTATCTGACACTATGGATAGAGGCACACCATGTAACGTTACAATTTCATTAACGTAAATTTGCGCCATTTTGTCCATACTCATGGTGTCCTTGATAGATAGAAAGTGAGCTGATTTGGTTAAACGGTCAATGATAACCCAGATTGCATTATTTCCACGAGTGGTTCGAGGAAGTTTGGTAATAAAGTCCATAGTTATCAATTCCCATTTCCAAACTGGTAATTCTAGCTGTTGCAATAATCCAGCTGGCTTTTGGTGTTCGGCTTTGACTTTGGAACAAGTCAAACATTTTGCTACGTAGATAGCAATGTTCTTTTTCATACCAATCCACCAGTAACTTTCTTTAAGGTTCTTGTACATTTTATCACTTCCTGGGTGCATGGTGTATTTGGACTTGTGTGCTTCTTCGAGGATTCGCTCTCGAAGATCACCTGTAACTGGTACCCAAATATGTTTATTCATGCGAAGGATATTATCTTCACCTTTGATCAGTAAATCAAGCATTCCTTTCATTCCTTCTTTTTCAAAGTTACCTTCCTTCAAAGCTAACTCTTGTGCCTCTTTTAACTGACTTACAAGATCAATTTGTAGTTCAAGTCTGAGAGAACGTACTCTCTTTGGCTTGACGTTTTCTTTTCGGCTCAAGGCATCTGCTACTACATTTGCCTTTCCTTCATGATAACAAATTTCACAATCATAATCATTCAGGATTTCCATCCATCTTCTTTGTCTCATATTTAACTCCTTCTGGCTAAATATGTACTTGAGACTTTTATGATCAGTGTAGATTGTGAACTTAACCCCATAGAGATAGTGTCGCCATAACTTTAAAGCAAAGATTATAGCGCCCAACTCTAGATCGTGGGTTGAGTAGTTTTTCTCATGAATTTTCAACTGACGAGATGCATAAGCAATGACTTTCTTGCGTTGCATTAATACGCAACCTAAACCAGTATGTGAGGCGTCGCAGTAAACTACGAAATCTTCAATACCATCTGGTAAAGATAGAATAGGTGCGTTTGTCAGTTTTTGTTTCAAAGTTTCAAAAGATTCAGATTGTTTGGGTCCCCATTCGTATTTTACAGATTTCCGAGTTAGGGATGTGAGTGGGATTGCTATACGAGAAAAATTTTGAATGAACCGGCGGTAATATCCCGCTAATCCCAGAAAACTACGAATTTCGGTGGGTGACTTGGGAATTTCCCATTTGGATATAGCTTCGATTTTTGAAGGATCTACTTGAATTCCGTTCACGTTGATGACATGACCAAGAAATTGTACTTCTGTTAACCAAAATCCGCATTTGGAAAACTTAGCATATAGTTTTTCCTTTCGAAGAAGTTCAAGTATGGTTCGAAGATGAGTTTCGTGTTCAACTTGGGTTTTGGAATAAATAAGTATGTCATCAATAAAAACTATGACAAACTTATCCAAGTAAGGTTTGCAGACACGATTCATCATGTCCATAAATGCGGCAGGAGCATTTGTAAGTCCAAATGGCATAACCGTGAACTCGAAATGTCCATACCGTGTTCGAAATGCAGTTTTCGAGATATCGTTATCATGTACTTTCAACTGATGATAACCTGAACGAAGATCGATCTTTGAAAAATGACAAGCTCCTTGGAGTTGATCGAATAAGTCGTCAATCCGTGGAAGCGGGTATCGGTTTTTGATGGTAACTTTATTTAATTCCCGATAATCAATACACATGCGCATTGATCCGTCTTTCTTCTTAACAAAGAGAATTGGGGCTCCCCAGGGTGAAGAACTTGGTTGGATAAAACCTTTCTCAAGAAGTTCATCCAATTGTTTCTTGAGTTCTGCCATTTCTGTGGGTGCCAGTCTATACGGGGATTTGGCAATTGGAGTTGCACCAGGTACAAGGTTGATTCGAAATTCTACCTCTCGTTCTGGTGGTAATCCTGGCAGTTCTTTAGGAAAAACATCTGGAAATTCAGATACTACATGTACTGATTCTATCTTCTTCTCCTTTTCCAAGGCAGTAATTGATACCAGACATGCCAGATATCCTTTTCTTAAGCACTTGGTTGCTTTAAGTATGGAGATTATCTGGATAGGTTTTGTGGGTTTATCACCTTGGATAGTTAGAGTTTTGTTTGTTGGTGAAATGAGTTTTACAACTTGTTGATTACAAAGGATTTCGGCTTGGTTATTTGATAACCAATCCATCCCCAAAACAATGTCAAAGCCAGTTATTGACATTGGTAACAATTGTACTGGGATAGTGAAACCAGCCAATGTAATGTAACAATTGTTCAGTGATTGGGATATTTTTATCAAATCACCGTTCGCTGTTTCTACTTCATATGTTTCAGCTAAGGGACTTAAAGGTTCGTTTAATAGATTACAGAAATTATAATCTATAAAACTCCGGTTCGCACCTGAGTCAAATAAGACCTTAGCATAAACATTATTAAGAAGAAATGTACCGGTAATTACGTCCGGCGTTCTCTCAGCTTGGTTAGCATTCATGACAAAAGCTCGTACGGTCTTTTTGTTTTCTGGAGTGATCTTGGCTCCTGATCCTCCAGCTCTTCCGGTCCTTGCAAACTTAGGGCAATTAGTGCTGATGTGCCCCAGCTCTCCACAACTAAAACAAGTTATTCCCTTTTTCTTGAAGCAATTCTCAGTAGAGTGACCTGAGACCTTGCAATAATTACAGAATGGAGTTTCAAAAACACACTTTCCACTATGCCTGCGTCCGCACGTTTTGCATGATGGTTTGTTAAATGGTAACCCCTTTTGCCCAAAGTTCTTGCTAAATCTTTTGGCCTCGGGTTTTGATTTTATAGAGGATTCGACTTTCTTCTTTTCCTCTATATTTCTGATTAGTCCAGCTGTCATGATACCGGTCAATTCTACAGTGGACTCAATGGTTTTTGGTGAGACAACCTTCACCAAATCACGGATCTCTGGAACTAAACCGTAAATATATCGAGTTATGAGAACTGACTCAGGTTTAGCCAGGTGAGGTGCCAAACGGGCATATTCAAAAAATTTGGTGGTGTACTCTCGATCGTTGGTACCCACCATTCGGTGCTCCAGAAATTTTCTTTCTGCTTGTTCTTTTTCAGTCTTGGGGCAAAATTTCTTTTTCACCTTTGCCCGAAATTCTTTCCAATCCATAGAATTGGTCTTTCTCCTCCCTTTGGCAGAAATGATTGAATTCCACCATTCCAACGCTTCATTTTTGAAGGAGTTTGAAGCATACAGTACTTGATCTTTCTTAGCACACTTGCTAATTGCTATTACTGACTCCATCTTCTCTAGCCAGTGAAGAGTAGCAATACCGCCTTCGGTGCCCTTAAATTCATAAGGTTTACAGTCCTGAAAGGTTTTATAAGAACACCCTTTGTGTCTATACCTTTTTGTTTCATTCTCTTCTTCTGAGCTTTCACTGCTTAGATTTAATGATTCTTCAGATTCAGAATACTTATTGCTTGATGTTCTGGACCTTTTCGAGGTTTGAGGTTTACGAGAGCTTGCTACTTGCTCTGTGTGAGTTTTCGAAGGGTTTTCCATTCTTTTTGAAGGAAGAGTTATGTGGCTTGGAGTTTTGATGTTTTCTTGTACTTCCTTTATTATGGCAGGAAGCATTTCTTTAATGCTTTGTTTGACCAGTTGTTGCAATTCTGGTTGTTGAGTAGCTATTTCAGGATTATTATTAACTTCTTTTCCTTTTTCCTTGATAATGTATGTAGATGGACTGCTATTGTCATTGTTTTGTTGAGACATCTAAGAACACAAGACAAGAATTTGGGTCAAAATTTGAAGTTTATTATCGCTTAAACTTCATCTATTTGTTACAAATACAGAAATATAGATATGCATCTATATCACTTAAAGTTAGCTAATTATACAAATACTATTATTAACTTTAATCGAGAAGCACATCTCCCAAATCTTGATAGAATCTCCCCAGGGTCTCGGTCATAGCACCCTTCTGGATTAACTGATCTGCCACCCATTGTTCTGCGTACTTCCTGTCTTCCTGGGCTAGTTCGTAGTCAAATATAGTTTGTTCGTTTTTAACTACAACTTGTCTGGTGAAGTACAGTTCAGCACGTAGATCGTCAGCCTCTCTAAGAGCACGATCGAGGTGTTCATCAATTGAATTTGGCAGTTCATCATGGTATCCATAACAAGGAGGTGGTTCCCTGTGTCCCATCCTAAGATCGTGATATGCTGAGTTAACAGACCACACGACTTTTCCGTCGGTTGCATACTGACGTCCATCGGAGGGATCTACATAGAAGAAAGGTTCCTTGAAAACGGGATGTTCTGGAATAGGATCAAAGAAATACTTTCCACCACTGCCTTCACAAACGGCAGCCTTGTCGGATTCAGAAATCGAATGTGGAGTTTCTTCACTTGGACTGGGTGGATGTTCTTGAATTGTTCCGGGATGATCTACCACGTCTAATGATTGAGGTAGTGGCATAGATGTCATAACAGGATATAAATATTCTCTTGAATCTTCCATTTCCACTGAATACTCTGATTCTTCCCTCAGAGGTTCAAGCCTTGCTTGAGTCTGCTCCACTTGTTCTGCGACCATTCTGTTCCAATTCTCCGGGGTCGGTAGGTAGTGGACATAATCATCATAGCTTGGTACTACTTGATTAGATGATTCTCCAGGGAAGAAGTTTGGGTAGTTATGAGGGTAATAGTATGGATCTGTCATCCTGAAATTTATTGGTTATGTTAAAGGCATCTTCCTACCGTTCGTTCAGTAGGCACAACTATTGGTTAAAGCTAAGATACTATCATACAAGTATCTAATTTTGCTAAAACCCTTAAATGCGGCTCTGATACCAACCTGTCACAACCCCGGGCTACCCCTGCCCGGGCGTCGCGAGACAACGCTGGTATCTGAATGAGGTCCCATATAATTGGACAGCGGAAGTCTTTGTTTTTACTTGATGCCCTTTTTGTAATGAAATGTCATGTAAATAACCTCAAGGGTTAATTCTGTACTTATTGTCAAAACTTGGGATCCACGTCCCTTTTTATTTCATGATAATAGACATTCAAAAGTCTATTATATAATGTACATCTGTTGAATTAATTTACATAGTACAAGCCATTTAAAATGTTTAGGATCTACGTCCGTTCCAACATTTGGTCTTGTATTAGTCTGCCACAGGGATTTAAATATGCCTAAAGATCTTGTCTCTACTGCACCACCCTGAATTTAATGATTTCTTTCACTACCTGTGAAAAACGTTTTGAAAATGAACATCAGCATAAAGCCGGTGAATCACATTTAACTGACACGAAAATGATTTCTAACATAAACCAAATTAAAGCCTTTAAGCACGTTTCTGTATGGTAAATCTACACATTCAGCAGTCTTTTTCACCTGAAATATATACCACCTACATACACTGGGTTAACTGCCATGGGGTCAACTGGCTGAGCTCTATGTCTCAGACTGATAGCCTATTCCCAGGGTCGTGATGCTAAGAACCTTGTTCTTAGTCTTATATGATACTCAGGAACTCGTCCCTCGTATAATCTGCTAAGGAACCATATCCTCAGTCTTATGATACCCCCTTTCATGATCTGTACCCAGCCACGGACCGGACTTTCACCCGTCACATGTATACCATTTGATCAAATCTACGTATGCTTATGGCCTGAATGCTATCACGTAGATTACCCTTATGATTAAAGCATTTAATTTGTTTCATGCCGTTTTCGTAAATAAAATGGTTTTATCGTTTGAAAAGCGTTAAACGTGTTCACCTTGATTTTGATGGCTGGTAGGGTTGTAGGCTTCGGAATTTGAGCAGAACCTCGACACGTTTCTTCCTAGGGAAGACACGATTAACGAGAATATATATGAGATAATATATATATAATTGCGGCTATATATATATGAATAGTTTTAACGATACCTACTTTGCGGGATTTGGACAGAACTACGGCTTGAGTTGGGTGTCGTAGGATTCTTGAACAGCGCTTCGGGACGTTGTGGAGTTTTGAGAGATCGGGTTTGTGTGAAACGAATGTTTGGAAACTGTACAGAATTTCAATCCCGTTGAAGGCCTTTTATAGGCTGATTTTCCAGTCCCTCGCGTACCGCGAGGCCGGCCAAGGAAATCTCTCGCGTACCGCGAGAGGATGAGGTGTTACGAACGGTGCTGAGTCAGCATGACACGTGTCGGCTGGTGGCAAGGGTGAATGACACGTGTTTTCTGGCCCTGACGCGTGTACTATTCCCTCGCGTACCGCGAGGCTTGGCTGGGAATCTTCTCGCGTACCGCGAGAAGGTGATTTTCTGGCGCATAAGCAGTCCCCTCGCGTACCGCGAGGTTTTATCAAAATCTCCCTCGCGTACCGCGAGGGAGTGAAATTTTGAATTTTATTTTCTTTTTATTTTGGGTGTTACACTTTCCTTCTTTATGTTTTCTGCCTTAAGTGCTTCATCTTGAGCTCTTTCAATTTCCCTCATCACATCTGATGTTACCACCATCTGGCAAGCTTTCACTCTAATAGGAGCAGGCACATCCTTTCGGCTTAGAGCGCCAGCCACCACGTTTGCCTTTCCAGGATGGTACATGATTTCACAGTCATAATCTTTCAGAAGTTCCAACCATCGTCTCTGCCTTATATTAAGTTCCCTTTGTTCGAAGAAGTACTTCAAACTTTTGTGGTCGGAGTAAATAGTAAACTTCACCCCGTAGAGGTAGTGCCTCTAGATTTTCAATGCAAATACGACAGCAGCAAGTTCCAAATCGTGAGTCGGATAATTAGCTTCGTGAATCTTCAACTGCCGTGACGCATACGCAATCACTCTTCCGCGTTGCATCAACACGCAACCCAATCCTTGACCCGAAGCGTCAGAGTATACCACCAAGTCTTCATTGCCCTCGGGAAGGGCCAAGACTGGAGCTTTGGTTAGCTTCTCTTTCAATTCTTTTAACGCCTCATCCTGGGTCGAACCCCATTCATACTTTACCTCCTTCCTTGTCAACGACGAAGCTATTTTCGAGAAATCCCGGATGAATCTCCGATAGTAGCCTGCCAATCCCAAGAAACTGTGGATTTCAGTTGGCGTCTTAGGGATATTCCATTCCCTTACCGTCGTTATCTTTGCTGGGTCAACCATAATGCTCTTCGGGTTAATGACATGACCTAGGAATTGGACTTCCCTAAGCCAGAACGCACATTTGGAGAACTTAGCAAACAACTTTTCCTTCTTTAGAGCTTCCAACACCTCCTTTAAGTGACACGCGTGATCACCCTCATTCTTGGAGTAGATGAGGATATCATCGATGAACACGATTACCGATCGGTCCAGTATTGGTCGACAAACTCTATTCATCAAATCCATGAACGTTGCGGGGGCGTTCGTCAATCCAAAAGACATTACGCGAAACTCAAAATGTCCATAACGCATGCGAAATGCAGTTTTTGGTATGTCTTCTTCCCTCACCTTCAACTAATGGTACCCGGATCGAAGGTCGATTTTTGAGAACCAACTTGCGCCTTGCAATTGATCGAACAGGTCGTCGATCCTTAGTAAAGGGTACTTGTTCTTCACCGTTCATTTGTTCAACTCGCGATAATCAATACACATTCTCATCGAACCATCCTTCTTCTTCACAAACAACATCAGAGCACCCCAAGGCGAGATGCTCGGTTGTATAAATCCCTTCTCAAGTAGTTCGTCTAATTGGGCCATAACTTCTTTCATTTCCACTGGTGCTAGTCGATATGGAGCCTTAGCCATGGGCTGGGCATCTGGTACTAAGTCGATTCGAAATTCATTCTCTCTGTCGGGTGGTATCCCAGGCAAATCCTCTGGAAACACCTCCGGGTACTCGCATACCACGGGTACATCGTCTAGTTCCTCCACTTCCTTACACTTGTCAATCACATACACCAGATAAGCCTCGCATCCGCGCCTTAAGTAATCTGTTGCCTTAATCATCGAGATGACGTTTGGCATCGAGGCGTCACGATCTCCAAAAATCTCAACTTCGCTACCATCCGGAGCCTTAAGTCGGATTATCTTTCGTTTGCATATAATTTGTGCTTCATTGGCAGTTAGCCAATCCATACCTAACACGAAATTGAACCCACCCAAAACCATAACAAACAACCTGACAGGGAACCTATGACCTTCTATTTTTTTCGTGGAGTTGTCAACTACATTGGTCACTCTCGTAGTTCTACCCTCAGCGGTTTCTACGCTAAAGGCCCTTTCTAGCTTACTCATAGTGTACTTCACTCGTTTACAAAAAGTCATAGATATAAAACTCTTACTGGCACCCGAATCAAATAACACAGAAACAAAAGTGTTGTCAAGGATGAACGTACCTGACGCCACGTCGGGGTCTGCCCTGGCTTGTTCTTGCGTCAGTTCGTACGCACGAGTCTTTGCTCGGGGCCTCTCTTCTTTCTTCTCTGGGCCTTTCCCTTTCCCGGCTTCACCCATCCTGGGCTTGGTGCATTCCCGGCTCATATGACCGCTTTCACCACAATTATAACATTTAATGCCTTGCCTGCATTCACGGGAGTAGTGCCCAGTCTTGCCACATTTGTAGCACAGATTTGTCCCTAGCCGATATTCACCCGTATGTCTTACCCCACATTTTTCACAGACTGCCGTCTCGCCTACCCTGTCCTGTTTCTCCCGAGCCCCAAACAATCTCCCACCCGATCGCTTAGCGGGAAAACTCTGCTTCTTCTTGGGCTCTTCAATGGCAACGACATTCAGCGCCAGATCATCAAATACCACTCCGCTCAGTTCTACTACCGAATCATAGGTAGTAGGGGCGTTTGCTATAACATAGGTGCGGACCTGGTCCGGCAGCCCTTGAATGTAACAGGAAATCTTTCTTTCCTCAGTCGTGATAAGGTGTGGCACCAGACGTGCCAGTTCATTGAACCGTGTGGTGTACTGTCGGTGCGTCATGCTCCCGGCCTTAATCCCCAAAAATTCCCTTTCTACCTTTTCGATCTCATTCCTTGGACAGAAATTCTTGATCACCAAAGTTTTCAAATCCAACCACATCATTGCATCCACAGTCTCGTCCCCTTTGGCTTGACGTACACCTTCCCACCAATGGGACGCTTCCTCTCTCAAGAAGTTAGCAGCAAATTTCACAACTTGGTCTGCTCGACACTCGCTCAGACGGATGGCGGCTTCCATACGTATCACCCAGTCAAAAGTAGCCACCGCGTCCTTTTTTTCCAGTGAGGACCAGTGGGTCACATGCTTTAAATGACTTGTAGTCGCATCCGCGTGCAGGCGGCGCGTTGTCAGTCTCGTTGTTCTGGGCACCAATTGTCGCACTAGACCCACCCTCCCCATTAACCTTCTTCAATGCTTCTGCCAACAGACCTGGCAGAGAAGTCTTCATCAACTCTGTGAACTCTCGAGCTATAGATGCTCTCACTTCTGGTTCAAAAGTGAAAGGTTGTTCGTCAACCGGTGTCTGCTCAGTTCCATGCACACTAACCGCCGGTTCAGTGTGAACACTTCCTTCTTCACTATACTCTTGGCGCGCAGGGGTCCTGCCGCGCCCACCGTTACGTCCACCGGTACGACCACCGATACGGCCCCGACCACGCCTTCCGTTCTTTCGTCCCGCCATTTCGTTCTATAAGACAATGAATCCAATGTCATCACGCTAGTTAACAAATAAAATTCAACAAGGCCATCTTCAATTAACCATTACACTACCTTTCGATTTCTATTTGACCACCTTTGTGATTCCATCAGAACACAAGTCCTTACCTAACCCTTTCTAAGGCATACTACACATGTAAATATATACTACCTTCATACCTGATGTTGTGGCTCGAGTTACCCGTACTGGCATCCATTTTCGGTCCCATTCACAGTTTAAGTTCAGACACGGGGAGTGTCCGAATCTCTCAAACTATTGCTTTGATACCAACTTGTAAGGCCCCAAACCCGGGAGGCCTCACTTGTTGGATTTACTCATTCACAAACAGTTATTAAACTTGAATATCAAATAACGCAGCGGAAAATTTCATTTAAAACATACTCATAACATTGTTCAACATGCGGAATCGTAACATAGTCTAATACACAAACATAACATAAACTAATCATAACAGGATGCCAGTCTTCATGATCAACCGGGTAACTCTTCTCGCTTGCCAAGCATCACCGTCCATCATCCATACATGCCTTAACCTGTATGTGCATACTAAAACGTCAGCTACGCTGGTGAGTTCTAGCTTTACATAAAACTTTAACATAATCATTTTGCTAAAAAAAACATAACATACATTTGTTTAACAAAAGCGTATGTAAAACATGCAATAACTTAACATCATCATAACATCGTAACATAACATCATAACATAAGTCAACATGAACCGAATTTGCGCCTTCTCGTAACCGTCAATTACATACATCGCATACCAGCGGATGAACTTAAGGCTCGTTACCTCTAAGTCACCTATCACACAGGTCCCCTAAGGCTCGTTACCTCTAGGTGGACCAAACATATGTCTCCTAAGGCTAGTTACCTCTAGGTAGACCAACATATGTCTCCTAAGGCTCGTTATCTCTAGGTAGACAGAACATAACATAGGCACTATTTCCCTGCAAGGAATAGTACCTTTCATCGGGATCCCGGTAATCCCATGGGTGACCGTCGTCACCCCATCATCAACCAGTTGTACAACAGTTAGCCAGCCACATAGTCCCTCCGTAAGGGTGAGGCCAATACATACATACATACATATCTTAGCTCCCGTAGGAACTCATGGCAGATTCGTTCATTCGTGACTTTCATAAAACCTTTACCTCTTTTTAGTTAAAGCATTCGTATGTTTTATTAAACAAAACATCATCTCTTACGTAAACCTTTCGTAAACTTCATTTGGCAAAACATTTCATAAACATCATCCCGTAAACATCATTTCGTAAACATCATATCGTAAACATCATATCGTAAACATCGTTTCGTAAACATCATATCGTAAACATCACATCATAAACATCGTTTCGTAAAAATCATTTCGAAAACATCATTTCGTAAACTTTGTTTTGTAAACCTCATTTCGTTTGTATGCATACCAGCCCAAAAACATTTAATTAAAACATTTAAATAAGGGCTTCTAGAACTCACCTTATAAGCTAGCCTCGGTTGTCCTAAACGAAGGTCTAACAACGTCACTTCCGATCTGAATTGATTAGTTACATACACATCAGACCAAATCCCGACTCTTAACGGTTTAACCATTCTAAACATACTGACTTTACCTAAACAGCCTGATGCCTGCGCACTTAGCAAGTGCGCAGGGCCTTGCTCTTGCGTACTTAATAAGTGCGCAAAATTTGCTTCATGCGTATTTGATAAGTACGCAGGACCCTCTTCCTGCGTACTTGATAAGTACGCAGGACCCTTTTCCTGCTACTTGATAAGTACGTAGGACCCTCTATCTTCTTCCTCGCAAAAACCCTAACTTTCGCATTCGGGTCTGATCACGTCAAGATCCCAAACTTGTTTACATTCAAAATGTTTGCTTTTCATTAAGGATCTCAAATCCATGTTTTTCTTCCAGTTTCATCCGTAAAAACGTCACATTTTCGTCCAAAACCCGAAAAACCCAAAAACGAACAAAAACTCTGATCTAGGTTGGATCGTTACCTGTATCGAGCTTCTGATCCGGAGGTTCTTCTCACAAGCTCTGGAGCAACACACTTCTTCAATCTCGGGTTGATCCGCCAACTTTCTCTCTCTACGGTCTCTCTCTCTAGAACTTGCAAACGAGAGGAATGTGGAGTGTGTTGGGCTATTTATAGGGGAGGCTCCCCTATGTTCGCCCCTTCAAGCCCGCCGGCCCCTCTGGCCCGACCCGTCATGCCTCATTAGTTTATTCCGTTATTATAATTGTCGTTTTAAATTTTGGGATGTTACAGCTCTAAAACTCACCTGATAAGCTAGTCTCATTCTGTCCTAACAACGGTCCAACGAGTGTCACACACGATATGAATTGGTTAATTACACATACATCAGACCTAATCTAAATTACACGCTTTTACTCATTCTGATCTAGGCGAACTTAAGGCTAACTTCACTGCCCATAGTCTAGGCAAATATATAGGCGAACTTGTCCTAAGTTTGGTTGACTTGACCAAGCGAACTTACCAGGCGAACATAACCAAGTTCTCCCCCCTAGGTTTGCTTAATTCATGCTCCAAGCGAACTTGATAAGTTCGCCCCAATCCTTGCCACCTGTCGGGCTGTCTTCTTCCCCAAAAATCCAAAGTTCTTGCATGCGGATATGATCATGTCAAGATCCCAACTTTCTTTGTTCCAAACGTTTGGTTTTCCTTCTAGATGCTAGACCTAAGCTTATTTTCAAGTTTCATCAGTAAAATATTACCTTTTTACCTAAAACCCGAAAACCCAACCTAAGCTAAAATCTCAAATCTAGTTGGAGTTGTTACCTGAATCGAGATTCTGATTCAGAGGTTTTCTTCACGAACACTGGAGACACGAGCTGGTACGATCTTGAGCGATTCTGACACTTTCTCTCTCTATGGTTTTCTCTCTCTAGAAGTTGCAAATGAGAGAAATGAGGAAGGTTTAGGCTATTTAAGGGAGAAACCTCCCTCAAGTTCGCCTCCCCCTCCCTTCCCATGCTCGCCCGGCCCGTGGGCTTTATTCATTTCGTTTGTTCCGCGTTGAACCCACTATCTTTATTTCTCATTTTTATTTTTGGGATGTTACACTTAGACATGAGCACAGCCTATCATCCACAAACAGATTGCCAAAGTGAGAGAACCATCCAAACCCTAGAGGACATGCTTAGAGCATATGTCATAGACTTCAGAAAGAGTTGGGATACTCATCTACCCTTAGCTGAGTTTTCTTATAACAACAACTATCACACCAGCATCCAAGCCGCATCGTTTGAAGCACTTTATGGTCGAAAGTGCTGATCACCTCTATGCTATACAGAGGTTGGTGATAGCCAACTCACTGGTTCTGAAATCATCCAAGAAACCACTGACAAGATCTTTAAAATCAGAGACAGGATCAAAGCGGCTAGGGATCATCAAAAGAGCTACGCTGACATAAGACGCAAGCCCTTAGAATTCCAAGTGGGAGACAAAGTACTATTGAAGGTCTCGCCTTGGAAGGGAGTTGTTAGATTAGGGAAACGAGGAAAACTCAATCCCCGATACATCGGACCATTTGAAATCCTAGCCAGAGTAGGCCCGGTGGCTTACAAACTCAAGCTACCTCAAGAACTCAGTAGTATACACGACACATTCCACATATCAAACCTAAAGAAGAGTCTGTCAGACGAAACCCTTGTTATACCACTTAAGGAAATACAAAGTGATGACAAACTCCACTTTGTGGAACAACAATTGAAATTATGGATCGAGAGATCAAGAAACTAAAACGAAGTCGCATTCCTATAGTGAAGGTCAGATGGAACTCTAAGCGAGGACCGGAATTCACTTGGGAACGCGAGGATCAAATGAAACTTAAGTATCCCCAGTTGTTCAACAGTACACTAGTGACAGACAACGCCAACTAAATTTCGAGCTGGAAGGGGAGCCTCCCCTATAAATAGCTTAGACCCTCCACCATTTCTCTCATTTGCAAGTTCTAGAGAGAGAAACCGTAGAGAGAGAAAGTTGGCGGATCGACCCGATATTTCAGCAAAGTGTTGCTCCATAGCTTGTGAGAAGAACCTTCGGATCAGAAACTCGATTCAGGTAACGATTGGGCCTAAATCTGAGTTTTTGTTCGTTTTTAGGTGAAAAGGTAACGTTTTCACGGATAAAACTGAAAGATAAACATAGATTTGAGTTCCTTAATGGAAAACAAACGTTTTGAATGTAAACAGGTTCGGGATCTTGACGTGATCAGACCTGAATGCGAAAGTTAGGGTTTTACGAAGAAACAGATCGTGCGTACTTATCAAGTACGCACGGAGCAGGTCCTACGTACTATCAAGTACGCCGAAAGAGGGCACTGCGTACTTATCAAGTACGCAGGAAGAGGATCCTGCGTACTTATCAAGTACGCAGGAAGCAGGGTCTGCGTACTTGCTAAGTGCGCAGGCATCAGGTTGTTTAAGTAAAGTTAGTATGTTTAGAATGGTTAAACCGTTAGAGTCGGGATTGGGTTTGATGTGTATTTAACTATCAAATTCAGATCGAAAGTGACGTAGTGGGACCTTTGTTTAGGGCAACCCGGATTAGCTTATCAGGTGAGTTCTAGAAGCCTTCTTTTAAATGTTTTATATAATGTTTTCGGGCTGGTGTGCATACATATGAAATGATGTTTTTACGAAACGATGTTTACAAAATGATGCTTATGAAACTATGTTTACAAAATGAAATGATTTGGAATGAATGGTTTATGGAAAGAAAGTTTATGAATGGAATTTTTACGAACGAAATGTTTATAAAGAAATGGTTTAAACTAAAGGTAAAGGGTTTCGAAAATGAATGAAAGGTTTTATGAAAAGAAAAGAAAAAGGGCAAAGGTTTTAAAGAAGTCATTACAAATCTAATATGTCGAATGAATGGAATTGACGAATGAAGTCTGGGAATGTAATTCCCAGCCTTGTGGTAGATTATGGACAGCGAGCCATAGTTGCCATAAGAGCAACAGGGGCAGTGTCTTGGTGGCCTGCCAATGGTTTTGATGTTGTACAACTGGTAGGGAGTAACGACGGTTACTCAGGGGTTAACGTGACCCTATGTAAGGTTAAATTATGATCCGACGATGTTATGGCCGTGAGCCATAGCCGTCGACGGAGGTTGTCGGTCTATGGACATGAGAGCCATAGGGGCAACTAAATGGGTATTGTCGGTCCTCGTGCAGTTAGCCTTGGGGGCAATACAAAAGGGAATTGACGGAATGTATGGTATTATCGGTCTTCGTGCAGTTAAGCCTTAGGGGCAATACCATACTAAATGACGGTACGAATGGTAAAGGTTGTGGCAATGACGGCGATACGTAACGGTTGTCCACGACATGCAAGGTTCCTTCGGGGACACATAGTCGCTTAAAGAAAGATACAGATTGTAGATAGTAATGTATGACTTAAATGAATGTTAAATGTTTTAAACAAATGATCCGTTCAATGTGTTTATGATGAGGAAAAATGTTTAAAGGTTTTCAATGATGACCGAAATGCCCTGTTTTCTTATACGTTATGTTAAACCCTAATGAATGTTTTGAATGATGAACCATTTCTTAAATCGAACGAAAACTAGAACTCACCAGCGTAGCTGACTTTTTAGTATGCACATTCTGTAGGTCTCGGGAGCCTCGTCGCTCAGCGGAAATAACACGATATGTTCTGTGATTTATGTGGGAACAAAGAGAACGAAGCAGATAAACAAGAACAAAGACAACAGATAATGAAACGACACGTAATCCATAACAAAGAAGACATCCCGTATTACAGACTACATACCGAAAGAACACACATCTCTCATCTAAGCTCACGGTCCAGGGGTCGGGAGAGCACTTCCCGACCCGGACATCTCTCAACTTGTTCCAGAGTTCCACCTGCAAATGAAGACAATTCTTCAATTTATAGGGGCAGGAACACTTCCTGCGTACTTGACAAGTACGCAAGGCAAAAGCCTTGCGTACTTACTAAGTACGCATGGTTTGGTCATGCGTACTTGACAAGTACGTAAGGCAAAAGCCTTGCGTACTTACTAAGTACGCAGGACCAAACTGGTGTGCGGGCTAAGTACTCAAGAACACCCTCCTACGTACTAGCCACGTACACCGATACATAGAATTTAATCTATAGTTACAAAACATGCTTCTACAACTATAGCATCAAATTCTATCTATCTCTAACACTGATATACATCAATTTACAAAGAATGTCCTAACAGACTCCCTCTAAACTAATGACATCACGTGTCTTCTGGCGAGACTTGATCTTCTGGCATTCCACTTGAGATCTTCAAATCTTCAAACTTCAGTCTTCAGTTGCCGAGTGATGACAAACCCGACTCCCTCATAACTGTAGCTTTCATTGTAGACCAAACCAAGTGCTTCAATAAGAACCAACTAACCCAACACAACTCATTATAGTTCATCCTCTCAGCAGTAGCAACCTCCACCCTGACTTAGGACTCTGAGTCTTACAATGTCTTCCTAACCAGGTAACAATAGTAGACTAAGACAACTCCAAATCAGCTGACATATGATAGAGAGTTTGAGTTTCCAATAACCTGCATCAAACTAATCAGCTCCCATAGGAATTCCAGTAAGATAAACTTAAGTCTTCAACCAGATGTGTCCAAATCTATCCTGTATCTTCACGAGTCAACCAAATTCCCGAAGATGTTCATTTCCAATATCCCCTTTCAGGTTAAGCTCCATCTGACTAGACCAGAAACAAGGGTATGTTTCCTATCCCATCGACCAATGATAAAAGGTTCCATCTTCAACTAATAATCCAACGAATATCCAACTTCATCTTGAAGACACATGATAGAATCAAACACGATAAATATAGTTTACACGAGAAATCACGGTTGAGATCCATGTTACGTCAAAGAGGTATATATATAGGAAGTACCAACGGCTTTTCCACCACCTCTTTAATGTCTCATGAATACTAGATTTTATCCCCCTCATTTCTCTGTAAACTATGACCAGCTTCATCACCACTTCACTCAAATCCTCAAAAAGCACAACTAGCCAACTCCAGGATTTTATTCTTTATTCCTTTGCAAAGAACCAAAGCAGCAAATCCTTGGGTTCAAGTTGTTCCAGTATTCATCCCCTATTAAAGAAGTATCCCGGATACTCGTAGCCTACATATTCAGGTTTGAATACCTAAACAAGATGATTCTTTTTCCGAAAGACCCAAAGCAGCCACATCTTCACAAATAGACGAGACCTTTAGCCGATGATGACCCAGTTGCTCCCATTAGTTCAGCATTCATACCCTATTAAATAAGTATCCCGGATACTCGTAGCCTACATTTTCAGGTATGGACCCTTAAACAATGTATGACAAGTGGTATCATCCAAAAAAAATCTCGTCCGTGTTTCGCCAAGCCACATTGTATACAAATTCTAGTCGGGAAAAACCAAAATTACTATCTTCTCAAAAATGGCCCGAAACACGCGTAAAAATGATCCCTAAAAAATTTGGACAAGGAAGGTTTTCCCGCCAATTACACTTTTTTTTTTTTGAATCCCAGAGTCTAGTCCATGCGTACTTAGTAAATACGCATATGTAGGGTGTTGCTGCGTATTTAGTAAGTTCGCAAAGCCAAGTACTCATGCGTACTTGTTAAGTGCGCAGAGAAATGCTCTTGCGTACTTAGCTAAGTACGCAGGTCACTTCTCATGCGTAAGTAAGCAGGGCTAACCCATGCGTACTTAGCAAATACGCAGAAAAGGTGATCATGCGTACTTGTTCAGTACAACAGTGTTCTTGACGGATCTTGAGGAGAATGCTCGAAAAGTGACGGATCTGAGAAATTAATGCTTCCAAAAGCTTCGAAAACATCATCTAACAAACCCTTAGCCTTCCAAACACCAAATGAAGTGATAATAAACTCGATTTTAAGGATTTTAGGTTACGAACTCGTTTTTGCTCAAAACCCTAAAAAATCGAAACTGGAACACAAATCAACGAACACCGAGACTCTGATACCACTTGTAGGTCCCGGGAGCCTCGTCGTGCAGCGGAAATAACACGATATGTTCTGTGATTTGTGTGGGAACAACGAGAACGAAGCAGATAAACAAGAACAAAGACAACAGATAATGAAACAAAACGTAATCCATAACAAAGAAGTCATCCCGTATTACAGACTACATACCGAAGGAACACACATCTCTCATCTAAGGTCACAGTTTAGGGGTCGGGAAAGCTCTTCCTGACCCGGACATCTCTCAACTTGTTCCAGAGTTCCACCTACAAATGAAGACAAGTCTTCAATTTATAGGGGCAGGAACACTTCCTGCGTACTTACTAAGTACGCATGACCAAACTGGTGTGCAGGCTAAGTACTCAGGAACACCCTCCTACGTACTAGCCACGTACACCGATACATAGAATTTAATCTATAGTTACAAAACATGCTTCTACACATTCAGGTTAAGGCAGGTATGGATGATGGACGGTGATGCTTGGCAAGCGAGAAGAGTTACCCGGTTGATCATGAAGACTGGCATCCCGTTATGATTAGATTATGATATGTTTATGTAATAGACTATGTTACGCTTCCGTTGTTAAACAATGTAATGGTTATGTTTTATTGAAGTATTTTCCGCTGCGTTATTTGATATTCAAGTTTAATAACTATTTGAGAATGAGTAAATCCAACAAGTGAGGCCTCCCAGGTTTGGGGCCTTACACGTGCATATTAGACTAATTTTTAATTAATTAAGTCTAACCCGGTCTAGTAGAGTCCAACCCACACACGATTACACGAGAAATATTATATATTTCCAAGTCACATATCGCGTCGGTGACAGACCAAAAATAATATTTAGAAAATTCGAAAACATCCTCTTTATATATATATTTTCGATATATATATTATATTTTAGAAGATACCCACTCAAACGAGACTATAAAACTAATATATGTCGAACATATATTATACTTGAACTACTAAATTATTATTATTTCGGATACCCGACACGTAGTAACAAACGAAAATAACGACACACGGGTATTGTACCGAACCAGTAACCAGCGGGTATCACTCCACAATTAAATACTACAAAAAAAAAGATGGTGTGTACTTGTCTGACTTCTCAAAGATATGAGATAAGATTTTGGATTAAAAAAAGAAATAAATAAATAAATAAGTACGCATGAACATCCCTAAAAATAGGCACAAGAGAATTCTCAAACACACACCTCTCTTCTCTCTTTTCTCTCGGCAGTGACCGAACCCACTTCCCTACACCACCCTCACCTTCATCAACCACACCCCACAACCCTCACTTCTCCCTCACCACCACCCGACACCACCACCACCTCCACACCACCCCCTCACCACCACCGGTCCACCACCCTCACCTCCCTACTCCCCTCCCTCCCTTCCTTCTCGGTTGAGCACCACCCTCGATCCCTAACATCACCACCTTCATCAAGCCATCACCACCACCAATCATCACAAACCACCCCTACCCCTCGACTTATAAACGCAGTAACAACACCAACATAGCCACCACCACAGGCCCGTCCCATCCCTCGACAACCCTACCTCAGTCCCGCAACCACTGTCGTACACCGCTTCCACCCGTCACAGCCTTTGCCACCTTTGCGGGATTCTTTCGGAACGAAAACCGGTTCTTTCGGGTCACCGTTTCTCGCCTACGATTGATATGTTAATAAATACACATGTAAATAATGCATATTTCCACTTGTTTTGATTGTTTTTTGTTGTGAATCCTTTGGTTCTGACACTTATTGGTGTTTAATTTAAATATTGCAGCTCCCCGTGGGAACGTGGTGATTTTTGGTGAAAAACTCAAGACTTGAAAAAATTCTTGAAAAAAGTCTTGAGAAAGGAAATTTTCTGACATGGCCATGTCAAATTCTGACATGGCCATGTCAAATTCTGACATGGCCATGTGAGCCAATGTTGCTGAGAACACTACATGATGTGCAGATCAGATGGTCCACATGGCCATGTCAATTTCGGACATGGCCATGTGCAGACGCAGATTCATCTTTTTAACCCCAATTCTCCCTCATTTGAAGGGGGTTCCACCTTTTACACCAACCCTAGTTCTCCCAACCCATTTTGGTGATTTTTGGGCAGATCTTGCAAGATTGAAGGCCAAGATTGAAGATCTAACAGTTTCAAGGAAGATTTAACCTCACACAACCCACCTCTTCTCATTTTATTGGTTTGATTACTAGATCTACTATGTTTTCATCCATGTTCTTGAGTTTGGTTGTGGAGTTTGTAAGGCTTATGGGCTAAACATCTTGATTCACTTAGATTAGATAAAACTTAGCTAACTTTGATGATGTGTATTTGATTTTTGATTAGTTTATGTTGATGACTTTAACATATTCTTGAACCTTCTTCAATGATTATGTGTGTTTGTTTGATTTGAGTATATGTTCTATCTGGTGGGTATCTTGACCATACCATGTTTGAAAACCGTATATGTTAAGGTATTTATTCATGAATTATGTATGTGTATGTATTCATGGCATTTGACTAGGAATGGTGGATGGGGATTAGAATATATATGATTGTTGTTCAAATGTGCATCCTTGCGTATATGCTTGGAAAGGCCGTTACATTCGTTGTGAATTCATCATGTCATTGTCTATGTGTTATTATAATTTGCTAGCATGAATTTGTAGTTCATATATCCGTGATTTGATATTCACAAGTTGAAGAACTTCTTGATTATGTTTTCATTATATGATTCGAGGTGGTTAATATGTGTTTATCGTATTAGCTTTCCAATGAGTTATGGGACTAAGAGTCTTTAGCGGGATATTAGTTCATCTTTATATTCAACATAATGCTATCATTGGGTTTGCATAGAATGATTTTAGGTGGTTACTGTGTTAATATCGCTTTAACTTTCCAAAGAGTCATATGATTAGATAATCCTGACGGGAGTCTATTCTATTTCCGTATTTCACGTGTATAAAATGATCTCATCATGAATATGTATATGTTGTCATTGTTTGGCTAAGTGGATTCGAAGTCTAAGTGAATACCCTCTCTTGCTTGTTTATCTGCCTCTCCTTCTATCTATCTTTTATGTTTATTTAGTTTAAAAACACAAAAATATCAAATCTTCTACTTTGATCGGCTAGACAGTGACAAAGGTTTATTATCGGGGCTATCGTGTCCACGGATCGATACTCGGTTCTTGCCTAAAGCTATACTACTTATACGATAGGTGCACTTGCCTATTGTGTGTGTAGTTAGTCCTAAGGTGACAATCGTTTCTGTATTTAAAACACCGTTGTGTGGAAAATATTTATTAAAATTTATATACACTGTACACACATCAAGTTTTTGGCATCGTTGCCGGTGACACAGTAATTCTGAGAACAATTCGAGTCATTGCTTTAGCCATTTTGTAATATTCGCTATTTTTGTTTTTTTTTGTTTTTTTTATTTCTTTTTTTTTCCTATCTTTATCTAGTACCTGTGATCGTTTTGCTTTAGTGTTCTTTGCAGTGATTTTCATGGATCGCTACTATGTGAGTTACAGTGGAGGATACCAGTTTGATCATGGAGGTTACCAAGAGGAATGTTGGTACGGGATCTATGGAGGACCCCACTACACACCGGATTGTAATCATTTCCAGGGGTATCACACGGATTGTTATGAAGAACCATACTCCTACTCACAACCATTTGAGGATCCCATCTTGCCACCATCCCAAACCGAGCCCCGTCCGTCATTATATGAGTTGCTGCAACGAGGAATCGATATGTTTTCACAGCTGACCACCGGTTGTGACCATTATGTGGTTGAGCAACAAGAAGTTTATGTTAGTGAATCCAAGGAACTGCTCCATAGAGTAGAGGCACAAGGCATTGTGATCAATGAAATTTATGCCAAATTTCTACGAGAAAGTTCATCTTGAAACACATATCTGAATATTGAATTGGAGCACAAGAATGGAAGCGAAGCCCATCCGGTTCCATCATTTGATGTGTTTGAGCAAGAATCTGAAGCGGAGACGATAATGGATGAAACACAAGTCCCGCCTCTAGTTCAGAGTGGATTCGAGTATGATGAGCCAGAGTTTCCATGCCCCCGCGTGTTGACCAATGAAGAGCTAGAATCAGGTAAGTGTTTCACTACTAGCTCGATTGGTTATGAGTATGATACTCATGTACCTTTGTTTGCATATGGTACCATGCATGATTCTTTGTATCCATTATGTACTTTACACTTGTCTTGTGAGGATGATATGATGCAGGGATCGCAAAGGGAAGAACATCGCGAGGATGAGCTCATGAATGAGACGAAAGTTGTTCTCCCGAGCATCACTAATGGGGAGACCACATACCACATTGTTCCATCTTGGGAAGACGAGTTTGGTGACGAATTGGTGAGCATATCTCTTATGGAAGGGAAAGGAGAAAGGTTTAACACGTTTGGCGGTCTTGATGAATTAGAAGCATTACTTTATGGGAAGCCAACCGTGGTTACCAAGGAAGAACCACACCAAGAGGAAGAAGTGCAAACGGATGGGTTCACCAACGAACCAATGACTATGGTGACACTCGATTTTCCGTTGTGCACCAAGAAGAGCCGGACCGCGATTGACCATGTTGATGATTCGTCATACGAAACAAAGGAACCACGGGATAAGGCAAATCACTTCTCGGACCAACCGACTTGGAAGGCGCGACATCGATTCATAAAGCACGACAAATCAACATAATTTTGTCGGGATGATCACCTCCTTCATTACATTAGTTGTATCAGGTTTGGTCCGGGCAAGTTCAAGTGTTGGTGGCACGACCCGTTTGCATTGTGTTTGCGTTTACTATTGGGTTCGTACTAACCGATGGTAAATGCATTAAAACAAACGGGTCGGATGGGTTTTCAAATATCATAAGTCACCTGTGTGTTAATTTGCCCCGTCACTTGCCCCATAATGACATGCTCTAGTGCCGACTCAAGATAAGGACTCGTTAATAAATAAAGCGCCTCCGGGAGGCAACCTGAGTTTTTGTAAGTCGTTTGTTTAATATTTTTTTTGGTTGGTTGCGAGAATTTCCAGACACGAGCTCTGTTGCTATAACCCATGGTCCACATGGGCATGTATCTGGTCCACATAGCCATGTGGATCGCAATTCCTGGCTGTTTCTCATACACACGAGCAGACATGAGCATGTCTGGCCTGTGTTACCAGGACACATGGTCCACATGACCGTGTCCCTGGTCCACATGGCCATGTCAGCCAAAATCTTCAAAAAAAATTAAAAAAATTAAAAATTAAAAAATTTAACAATTTGAGTTCGTTTTGCGTTTTCATTTAATACTTTAGTATGCGTGCTTTATACATTTTAACTATACTCATCTTTTGCGCTTGAATGTGTTAGTGAACATTTTGGTTGGATTTTTCACGCTTGGAATCGCTTAGAGGCTTTTTGGAAACCTATTGAGCGTTTTTTTCACAAACTTCACCAGGGGAGTTTTCTGTTTCACCCTTTCTCGCACTCATACGCATTTTCATTGCACATGCATATTTTTGGTACATTGAGGGCAATGTACGTTTCAAGTGTGGGGATGTAGGGGTTTTTGTGAACTTATGCACGTCTATGCTATACTTCTCATTACATTTTAGAAAACCTCCCATTTTTGGCAAAAAAGTTCACTATAAGTTCAATAAATGGCATCCATTTATCTTTATTTTAGATCCTTAAACATGATTGCATTTTCGGCATCACACGATTACGTGAAACTCTCGAGTGTTGCAATAAAACATTTTGGAATATCTTGAAAGCATGGCAAGTTGAAAAAATATGACATTTATGCATGTGTTTGAACCTTGACCCTTATCCCTCCGTTTCCGTGAGCATTTTTTAGCCTTTATTGCTTATGTGCGCCATATTGCACTACATGTTCACGTTTTTGTTGATTTTTGAGTGAGCCAGATGTTGCATTTATATTAGAACTTGCTTAGGACATACATTTCAATATCAGGAACTAAGTTTTTGTATGAAAATGATAGAGGCATTAGGATCACCCACTTTGTAAAACCTTTTTCATTTATTTTTTCCTACCCACATCATTACCACTAGTCGCCATGATGAGCCTTATTCCCGTTTTGTGTTATAACCCACATTTTAAACCCACTTAGCCAAATTAGCCTTTTATTTTTAAACCTTTGTGTTAAAATTCCGGTTTATGTTGGTTATCTAACTTGTGTTTTCTAGTTAGTTTGTTTATGACGTTTTTTGTTTCTTTGAACGTTCGTTGCGGCTTTATAGAATTATTAAAAAAAAAAGAAAAAAGAAAAAAAAACATGTCAAAAAAATTAAATTGTTGTACTAGTTTCGTATTACAAAGAAAGAAATTAAGTGAGCGAATCTTGTGTTTTGAAAAAAAAACTTTATCTTAGCTCACTACTAGTTGTGTTTAAGTTATTTGTTTATTTTTCATTATGTTCATTGTAGTTGATCACAATTAGCGTCTAACTATTCCGGATTTTAACCATTTAGCCACTTTAAGTCCTAAATTCCATACCCTTAACCCTAGGCACGTTACAACCCATCAAAGTCCTCTTGATTTATGCATTTTCTCATGTTAATTGGTGGAGATTTGATTCATTTGCAAGCTTATGATTATGTTGCTTCATTGTTTGGCATTGTGTTATTCAATTATACACTTGCACATATAAATAAACGAGTGTTGAGTGAACTTTTGTGAGAGGTTTAAGCTAATGCATAAAAGAAAGATCCAATAGACTTGTTACGTTGAATAGATATTGCCAAGTTTTGAATAGAAAACATAAAAAACTTTTAACTCGTCTGTTTTCTTCTTTTGACTGTTGAATTTTCGATAATCTTTTATGAGTTTGTATCACTTGTTAGCTGATGGACTGCTTCCCACCTTTTATTTTGCCAATGGGATTCTTTTAAAACATTTGCATGAGGGTTTGCTTGAGTACAAGCAAAGTTCAAGTGTGGGGATGTTTGATATGTTAATAAATACACATGTAAATAATGCATATTTCCCCTCGTTTTGATTGTTTATTGTTACGAATCCTTTGGTTCGGACACTTATTTGTGTTTAATTTAAATATAGCAGCTTCCCGTAGGAACGTGGTGATTTTTGGTTAAAAACTCAAGACTTGAAAAAATTCTCGAAAAAGGAAATTTTCTAATGTGAGCCAATTTGCTGAGAACACTACATGATGTGCTGATCAGATGGTCCACATGGGCATGTCACTTTCGGACATGGCCATGTGCAGACGCAGATTCATCTTTTTAACCCCAATTCTCCCTCATTTGAAGGGGTTTCCACCTTTTACACCAACCCTAGTTCTCCCAACCCATTTTGGCGATTTTTGGGCAGATCTTGCAAGATTGAAGGCCAAGATTGAAGATCTAACACTTTCAAGGAAGATTTAACCTCACACAACCCACCTCTTCTCATTTTATTGGTTTGATTACTAGATCTACTATGTTTTCATCTATGTTCTTGAGTTTGGTTGTGGAGTTTGTAAGGCTTATGGGCTAAACATCTTGATTCACTTAGATTAGATGAAACTTAGCAAACTTTGATGATGTGTATTTGATTTTTTATGAGTTTATGTTGATGACTTTAACATGTTCTTGAACCTTCTTCAATGATTATGTGTGTTTGTTTGATTTGAGTATACGTTCTATCTCGTGGGTATCTTAACCATATCATGTTGGAAAACCGTATGTGTTAAGATATTTATTCATGAATATATGTATGTATGTGTATGTATTCATGGCATTTGACTGGGAATGGTGGATGGGGATTAGAATATATATGATTGTTGTTCAAATGTGCATCCTTGTGTATATGCTTGGAAAGGCCGTTACATTCGTTGTGAATTCATCATGTCATTGTCTATGTGTTATTATAATTTGCTAGCATGAATTTGTAGTTCATATATTCGTGATTTGATATTCACAAGTTGAAGAACTTCTTGATTATGTTTTCATTATGTGATTTGAGGTGGTTAATATGTGTTTATCGTATTAGCTTTCCAATGAGTTATGGGACTAAGAGTCTTTAGCGGGATATTAGTTCATCTTTATATTCAACATAATGCTATCATTGGGTTTGCATAGAATGATTTTAGGTGGTTACTGTGTTAATATCGCTTTAACTTTCCAAAGAGTCATATGATTAGATAATCCTGACGGGAGTCTATTCTATTTCTGTATTGCACGTGTATAAAATGATCTCATCATGAATATGTATATGTTGTCATTGTTTGGCTAAGTGGATTCGAAGTCTAAGTGAATACCCTCTCTTGCTTGTTTATCTGCCTCTCCTTCTATCTATCTTTTATGTTTATTTAGTTTAAAAACACAAAAATATCAAATCTTCTACTTTGATCGGCTAGACAGTGACAAAGGTTTATTATCGGGAGCTATCGTGTCCACGAATCGATACTCGGTTCTTGCGTAAAGCTATACTACTTATACGATAGGTGCACTTTCCTATTGTGTGTGTAGTTAGTCCTAAGGTGACAATCGATTCTGTATTTAAAACACCGTTGTGTGGAAAATCCTTATTAAAATTTATATACATTGTACACACATCAACGATCACCACATTACATTCACGTGAAGCCTACGGATCGTTTCACGAACTCACGAAGTTATTCGGGACGTTTCGGAAAGAAACCGGACCTCGCGTATTCGCCGCCACCTTTTCCCGACGGTTTACGTGAGATTCTGACTCGTTTATTTTAACATTATTAAAGTTGGAGATACATTAAGTTATAACCGGATTATAAATTAAATGACGAGTTTTAAACTTACTAGAGACAGATCGTGGTTCTATTATATAAAAGACGGGTTTTTAAAATAAATAACGATTATAAAATATAGATTAAAAACCCTATTTTCATAATAAAATAAAAGATTAATTTATTTTTTAAAAACACATTCTATTTTAATAGTAGTATTAACTATAAATAATTTCGTATGAAAAAGGAGATTTTTATAAAGTTATATTTATAAAAATGCCTCATTATGGCTAATATATAACAATCTTAGTTATATATATGTATTAATACAAGAGGGTAAATTAGTTGGATTGAAAAGAAATATAAAATAATATAATTATTTTGAGACATATAAACCTATTTTTCATATATATATATATATATATATATATATGCATAGTGAGATTAAAATAATATGAATATTATTTTATGACAACATATTAATTGGGAATAATTTTAATAAATATATGTTACATATATTTACCCTAAGAATCAAAATAAACAAAGTTTTGGATAAACAAATACTGAGTCACAATATTTATTAAGGAATTTAATAAATATAATAAACTTGAACAACAAGTCGTATCACCAACGGCGATCGGGTCGGACTCTTGTAACTTATTACAAGACAAGGGTCGAGAACTCGGGGTATTGGTTAGGTGACCAAACCACACTTAAACAGTCTCATAGGACCTAAGGTGTCTTAAATAATTTAGGGCAGGAATAGGTCGAACATTTGCTGGACTTACTACACAACTCATCACTCATCACCTCGATAGACAAGGTGAGCCTCACGGCCCCACTTTTACTTGTTTTAAATTTATTTTTAAACATACAGGGGAAAATACATAGCTTATATTTGGATACGAGTACACAAAACGATTGTTCGGATGAACAACACTCAACGATTGTTCGGATGAACAACACTCAACGATTGTTCGGATGAACAACACTCAACGATTGTTCGGAAGAACAACACTCAAAGATTGTTCGAATGAACAATACTCAACGATTGTTCGGATGAACAACACTCAACGATTGTTCGGATGAACAACACTCAACGATTGTTCGGGCGAACAACACTCAACGATTGTTCGGGCGAACAACACTCAACGATTGTTCAGATGAACAACACTCAACGATTGTTAGCTTATGGTAACAATGCGCATATATAAGTATTGTTTGATCGACAATGCTTTACACACTGGGAAACCTCGTAGTCCAAATAAAACATATTTTTACTGTTTACTTAAACATGTGAACTCACCAACTTTATGTTAACATTTTAGCATGTATTTCTCAGGTAACTAATCATGAAAGGAAAGGCATGCATGCACGTAGGATCAATTTTGAAGTTTTCTGTTTATAACCTAGAACATGTAGGTCAAACCTAACAAACTTGTTATTTAAGCCGTATACTTGGCTACGTATGGTATTTTGGCATGTATTGTCTTTAAATAATTTATCATTTCATGTAATAACTTAAACCTTTGGTAATGAATGCATTTAGATGTCATTTGTTGTAATCAAAGGCTATGATCGATCACCTACTCCGCCGCACCCCGTGTTTCCGCCCTAGGCGGGCTGTGACACAATGTCTTCCTAAACAGATAACAATAGTAGACTAAGACAACTCCAAATCAGCTGGCATATGATAGAGAGTTTGAATTTCCAATAACCTGCATCAAAATAACCAGCTCACATAGGAATTCCAGTAAGATAAACTTAAGTCTTCAACCAGATGTGTCCAACTCTATCTTGTATCTTCATGAGTTAACCAAATTCCCAAAGATGTTCATTTTCAATTTCCCATTTCAATTTAAGCTCCATCTAACTAGACCAGAAACAAGGGAATGTTTCCTATCCCATCCGCAAATGATAAAAGGTTCCTATCCCATCAACTAATAATCCCATGGATATCCAGCTTCATCTTGAAAACACTTGATAGAATCTAACACAAAATCATGCTTGGCAATGATCATCCTATATCCAAAGTCCAACATTCTTCAATTAGGTCTTCATTCCTGGTTCACACCTCCTAATCTGTTTACGTTCACCGCGGTAAAGTTCCATAACTAGGTTGTCTATCTGGTTTTCCGCCCAGATCCCGAATAAGAAATCCAATCATAATTAAATCACATCAAATCTTGAACACATACTTTAACAATGAGCACGAAAAATATAGTTTACACGAGAATTCATAGTTGATGTTGCATTTTTTTATCTCCCTCATTTCTCTATAAACTATGGCCAGCTTCATCATCACTTCACTCAAATCCTCAAAAAGCACAACTAGCCAACTCCAGAATTTTATTATTTTATTCCTTTGTAAAGATCCAAAACAACAAATCCTTGGGTTCAAGTTGTTCCGGTATTCATCCCCTATTAAAGAAGTATCCAGGATACTGGTAGCCCACATATTCAGGTTTAAATACCTAAACAAGATTATTCTTTTTCCAAAAGACCCAAAGCAGCAATATCTTCACAAATAGAATGAGACCTTTAGCCGATGACGACCCAATTGCTCCCATTAGTTCAACATTCATTCTTTATTAAATAAGTATCCCGGATACTCGTTGCCCACATTTTCAGGTTTGAACACTTAGACAATATATGACAAGTGGTATCATCCAACAAAAATCTCGTCCGTGTTTCGCCAAGCCACATCGTATACATATTTTGGTCCGGAAAAACCAAAATTACTATCTTCTCAAAAATGGGCCGAAACAAGTGTACAAATGATCACTAAAACCCGGTACGGGCTGACATGTTAGTATACGAAAATCAAATCCAAAACATAGTTCCAAAATGAAAAGAATCCAAAGTTCAAAGTCCCAAAACAAAAATAAAGTTCCTAGTTAAATAGTTCATTACATAATTAAATGAAAATCTTCCTTGCTCAGATTGTCACTCTTCACTTCCTCCCGGATAAACCCTACTAACCTGGTGTGCATGAAAATAAAAGCACGCCTGAGCATAACGCTCAGTGGGAAATAACAAATAACAGGAGAAACAAACATAATGTAACAATAACGTGGAATAAGATATAGTAATTATATCAAAATATAACTCGTATCAAAACAGGAATACCCGGAGCTAATATGCAACATCATATAATAACAGGAGTCAGGGGGAACACGGGTAGCTATCCAGTGAACTAACGTGAGATGGTGTATGGGCAGTCATACAACCATCCACCAGAGTCCTAAATGGATTGGCATACAACCAACCATTAGGAATTAACAGAACTAACCTACGATCGATCCATACGCCTCTAAGGAAAACTACATATAACAGGACGGCCAATATAATTTCAGGGTCCTCTTTAGAGACGCCGTGAACTCAACTCACCGCCACGGTTGGTGTCACGTCGTCGATGCCGCAACGACGCGTCTTAGTCACCCGCAAGATAGGGAGAGCTCGGGTAACATAATACAGAAACAGAGAGTAACCTAGCTACTTATAACAGAGATTAGAAATTAGGGAGTAGCCTAGCTACTTATAACAGGAGTCAGAAATCCGTACCTTAGTTTAGTTTCACAAGCAAAGCAAAAAGAAGCTGATCAAGTTGTTCTCAATAAGCACACGAACCTATAGTTTAATATATACCTATTTAGATTTACAGAACTTAGATTACGTTATCCCATTAATTAGTTGGTTAAAGTTCCGGCGACATAGACCTTTACACCTTAAGTGTTTGTTTTCGATAGTTTTAAGAATTCCCAACTATAACCAATCTGTCTTTCACGATTTATTATTCAAGTTATAACAATTTAACAACACGATTGATTTGTTTTCTGTTTAACTAGATTAGCTATTCGAAAGAAATTTAATAAATTTGATCATGTAAATATATGTAGATATTTGAAAATTTATTAAAAGAAATATGACAACTTCATGAATTACTAAAATGTGTGGATGTAAATCTTTTGCACACACATATCACTGTACACACACACATAGAAAACACACACCTGCATATACTGACGCACACACACAAAAACACACCTGCACTCACATACACAGTTTTGGTCGCCGGAACCGATCGAAACAAAGCGGGGGATGTGACTCTTACCTCAAGGATTAATTAAAGGCAAATCGGAGAGACAATGGCGGTGTAATGGATGCGTAACGGTAGCTGCGCGTGTCGTCGGAATGAAATTAATAAGCTTTCAAATTGAAATTAACACAAGCAAGAAGGAAATTTTAACCATGATAGTACCTGATCGTGAGCCTAAAACAAAAGAGGATTCACTACAGGTGAAGGCAATGAAGCAGCAGTGTACACGGTGGGATAGAACGGATGGTGGCAGTTGTGGTTGAATTGTGGTGGTATGGTGCGATGACGGCAGCTCTAACAGAACCAGAGGAGGCGATCCAGAACTCATGTGATTGAGGGTTTTCGTGATATGCAAACTTGAGGGTTGAGAGGTATTAAAAGACTAATCGGATCATGGTTGGATTTACCTCCCGGTTCCATCGTGAATTTGTTACGAGAGATAAAGGGGATTTCAAACTCGTATGCGGCAATCCGGAAGGAAGATAACGATCAAGTGTGATAAAGCAAACTTGGATCAAAGGTTGAAATCTGGTCTGGTTTCCATCCTCCACTAAATTTCTCAATTCACATTATTTGTGAATTCAATATTATATTATTATTATTACTTAATAAATACGCACATGTGTACGTACTTGTAAGTGCGCAGAGACAAATACCTCGTACTTAGTAAGTACGCAGGGCATCTCCTCATGCGTACTTAGTAAGTACGCAGGGCATCTCCTCATGCGTACTTAGTATGTACGCAGGGCTAACCCATGCGTACTTAGTAAGTACGCAGAAAAGGTGTTCTTGCGCACTTAGCAAAAAGTAACGGCGTTCTTGACTGATATTGAGGAGAATGCTCGAAAAGTGTTGAATCTGAGAAATTATTGCTTTAAAAAGCTTAGAAATCATCATCTATCAAACACTTAGCCTTCCAAACATCAAATGAAGTGATAACGAACTCGATTTTAAGGATTTTTGAAAGAAAAAGTACGACCCGTTCGTAAACTCAGATCTGCTCAAAACCCAAACAAATCGAAACTGGAACACAAATCAACGAACACCGAGGCTCTGGTACCACTTGTAGGTCCCGAGAGCCTCGTCACGCAGTGGAAATAACACGGATCTGTTCTGTGATTTGTGTGAGAACCAAGAAACAAGACAGAGAAACAAGAACAAAAACGAAAGATAACAAACGATACGTAATCCATAACAAAGAAGTCATCCCATATTACAGACGACATATCGAAGGAGCACACATCTCTCATCTAAAGCTCACGGTCCAGGGGCGGGAGAGCTCATCCCGCCCGGACACCTCTCAACCTTGTTCAAGAAGTTCCACCTACAAATGAAGACAAGTTTTCTATTTATAGGGGAAGGAACACTTCCTGTGTACTTAGCAAGTACGCAGGGCATTGATCATGCGTACTTAACAAGTACGCAGGACCAATATGGTGCATAGGCTAAGTACTCAGGAACACCCTCCTGTGTACTAGCCTAGTATACAGATACATAGAATTTTATCTATAGTTACTAAAACATGCTTCTACATTAGTGATAATGTATTATTTTTTATTTGTTTTAGTGAGACTAGAGGCCCGAGATAGATTCTTAGGCACAATTGAGGCTTTAGGTAGGCGTACCAGTTTGCATGGTGATCACTCGAGACACATAATTTCAGAACATGCAACGCAACCAAAAAACAGTGAGTCTCTTCTGGTAAACTAGATAGAAGTGGTCATTTTTATATTTCATACTTTTTCACCAATTACATACTTTAACGAGCGGATTTTTGAATCACATGTTAATATTCACAATCATATCGCTAAGAGGTGGCTAGATGGGGTTAGGTCTGGTGTGTTAGGTAACGGGTCACTGTGTGCAGTTTGAAAGGTTGATTCATAAAATCTTCTATTTTATGCATTAGACGGATGGAAAGCTCTTCACCCCTCCTACAAGAATCTTCTAAATTCAACTCGGGAATAAAAATAACCATAACTCGGCCTCCTTTGTAGCTAACAAGGTTTCCAATGTTAAAGTTGTTGGATTTTATGGACCGACCCGATGGATAACGCGGCTGACCGAGCTATGACCCGTAAGAGTTACACCTAGGTCAACGAACATTAAATCCACTTAACCTGCTTAACTGGTAATTACGAACTGTTAGCGAGACGATATATTTTATATATATTCGATAGACGCGAATTATTATTTATACTAGTTTATAAATAATAATTGTATATATTTTGTTTTAATCTTTCATTAAAACAATTAAATGGGTTTTGACTTTTATATCTCGTATTGGACTTTAGGCCCGAAAACAATTAGTAGGGATTATAATTATTATTTAAGGGGATATTATAATCCGAAATCTAACCCTACACACTAATTCAGCCAAAAAAGGCGAACAGGCTTGACTTACTTTTCTTTGGTCGATTCCAAACAAGAAGCAAAAGCAAAAGAAATTGTTTACTTCTTTGTAAGCATTGCATAGCAGCTAGTGACAAAAGAAAAGGCTCCTGCCTTTGCAATTCCGACAGCCTCAAGCCGCCGCTGCCCCGTTCTCGTGTTTTTGGTTCGTGATCTAGCATCGGTTCGTTGTACCTAGGTGTCTCAACCGGTTAATCATTAACCACTAAGGTATAATTAATCTCATCAGTAGATTAATTGTTTTTTTTTGTGTTTGCGTGTTCATAACCAGATCCTGTTCGGTTTGTCAGTGCTGTTAAATAGGTTATGATTTTATTTTCCGCTGCGTATTTATTAATTAACTGAATTAATTAATTTCTCTCTCAAAACCCGTTTTTACAAAAGTCAAACTGATCACCACTGAACACCAACAGTGGTATCAGAGCCTGGGTTATAACACGCAAATCGGAACCGGTCTGGTTTCACCGGTTAGATTAATCACAAGCTTTAACTATCTTGAAGTTTCTGATCTGATCTGTTTTTTGGGGCAATTTTTTTATTTATTAATTTGGTTGATTTTTTATTTTATTTGACCAAATATATTGCCCGTATGTGATTGTGTTGAATATGTAAATCTGGCCCGACGCATGTGATTAAGTTGTTTGTGTTTATTATTCAGTTTTTGGTTTTATGGTTTTGGCCCACTTTTGATGGCTCAAAGTTGTAATATAATAGTTTTTATTTTATTTTATGTAATGTAATAAAAACCCGAAGACAAATCTGAAGACGCAACATGAATCATGGATTCAGTGGGAGTCATCCGAGACGACTAGATGCACGGAAGTCCATCCTTGTGGTTGTTTTAATTTTGTGGACCCCGTGACCCATTTGGTCTTGCTAACTGGCTCTAGCAAGATCAAACAAACTTGACCCTAAAAGATTTACATATTTATTTGCTTTATGGTTGCTTTTGATTTTTTATAACTTAAATTTATAATAAACCAACCAAACACCAAACGTTTTAAAAGGAGTTTTAAAATGTCACAATATGTCACCACAAGTTCTAATTTTACAACTTGTAAAATTTTATAAAAATAACAACTGGCTTGTTTTTATAAAATAAATAACCGCTAAAGTTTTGCAATTTAAACTAAATTTAATTTCAAAACTTATAACTTAATAGTTTTCAACTATTAACTTTAACCGGTTATTCAAGTCGCGACAAACTTAGTTTTAATATGTTATTTAAAATTAAGTGTCCTGGGAGATGAAAGGGTTAATCAAATTTGTCATGACTTTAAATAGTAAAACTGGCTTTTACAACACACGTATGATTTAATCATTCGTTGTGTTTGATCCTATTCGGTAAACACTAAAATTGGAACCCATATTTAAATCCAATGGTCTATGCCATCATATTACAAGGAACACTTGGAGCATAAAACGAAACATCGGTGTTTGGAGCCACAACACCGCACTGGATGCGTAGTTTATCCTTCCAAGGCGCAAGGGTTTCGTTGACACATCCGGCCCTTCCGCAAGTACCTGTTTTAGGACGACTATTACTTTTCTCTCTTGTTACATGCCCCAGCTGTCAAGATATTAAAAGTGGGCATAGATGAGGCAACACGTATCAATGCATAGACATGTCTTGTCTTAGCGGCCTCATACACGAGAGTTGTGCATCTTTCCACATTTGACACTAATTGTCAGTCTAGTTACCCACTTACTAATATTGTATGCCACAGCTACCATTAGTGACTGATTTAGCTAGATTCTCACTCCTTATTCTAATTTCTGTAATTGGATCATAAATTAATAAGGATTTTTCACTTTCTTTATACTAATTTATTTTCTTTGCTTATCTTGACAGATGTCTACTGAAAATAATAATACTAATAACTCCTTCGCTCTCAAGTCTATCCTTGAGAATGAAAAGCTGGATAACACCAACTTTCTCTCGTGGCAGTGCAATCTGAGAATAGTTCTCAAGATGGCCAAGAAGCTTTATGTTCTCGATGCACCAGTCCCTGAGGCACCCGATGGTAACACGGCTGTCGCTCGTAAGGCCTGGGAAAAATAAAGAGATAATGCCACTGAGTTGGCCTGCCTTATGCTAGCCTGCATGTCCTGTGAGCTCCAAAAGAGCATGGAGGACCTGAGTGCCTTTGACATGATTGAGCAACTTAAGGGCATGTTCCTGAAACAAGCCTGAAAAGAACGCTATGAAACCATGTCTCAGCTCATTCGTTGCACGATGCAAGAGGGCACGCCTGTTAGTGCTCATGTACTTAAGATGAAAGGGTACATCGACCAGATGAACAAACTTGGATATCCCATAAAGGATGACATGGCTACTGATTTAATCTTAAACTCTCTCCCAAGCTCCTATTCTCAATTCGTAATGAATTTCAACATGAATGGCTTGGAGAAGACAGTGGCCGAGCTACATGGTATGCTCAAAACGGCCGAGATGAATATCCAAGGAAAGAAAAATCAAGTTCTGATGGTCAGATCTGCTGGTGTTAAAAAACCTAACCCCAAGAAAAGAGGTTATAATAGCAAAGGCAAGAAGAAGGTTAATGTTGCTGCCAAGCCTGCCATCAACAATAACAAGAAAGCTTCAAAAGCACCCCCTCCTGAGGAGCGCCAATGCTTTGAATGCAACAAAATGGGGCACCGGAAACGTAACTGTCCTGAATATCTAGCCAAGCTGAAGCTGCAGAGGGCCAGTGGTGAGGGCACCTCTTCAGGTATTCTCATTGATGTTATTGAAATTTTTACTGTTTCTAGCAACACATGGGTATTTGATACTGGATGTGGATACCACATCATTACTGTCTTGCAGGAGCCTAAAAGTTTGAGGAAGCTGAAACAAGGCGACATGGAGCTCATCGTTGTTGATGGGAAAAGAGTACCAGTTCTTGCAACTGGAACATATCATCTCTCATGTCCTTCTAGCCTTGTGGTTGTTTTGAACAACTGTTTGTTTGCACCTGGTGTAGGTCCAGATTTCAGTCGGAAATCACGAAAGTGATCGATTACCCACACACACAGGCGGAATCTGTATGTATGGTGTTGTAACAGAGGATTAGAGACAGACTTGGTGAAGAAGACAGCCAAACACACTAAGAATCAATGCAAATAATATGTGAAAGTGTAAGAACAAGCATTAAACGAATGCAAATTGTATTGATTCAAAAACAAATCTGAAAGAGAGAATTCAGGGTTACAGCCGCAACTCACACCCTAGAAATTCTCTAACTAGGCTATTTATAGTAGTTTCACAGGTATCGAAACTATGTTCCTCGAAACTACTAGTTTCGAGTGAACATTTACAAGTGGAAAAAGTGCCTGTCGAAACTACTATCGATCGAAACTACTAGTTTCGAGTGAACAAATCTCACTCGAAACTATAGTTTCGATGGCCCAGACTTAGACTAAAAAGCAGTAAATTCGTTTAAAAGAAATTACATGAAAATAAACTATCTAAACAATGTTTAACAGAAATACATTGATCAACAGCTTATACAAAAAGGTTAGACTCTACAATCTCCCCCTAAGCTGCTGCATCAATGTCTTCAAATCAGAAATGCCCTTGTTTGAATTGCTGAACGTGAGACTTTGCATGAAGAGACACTACCCGTTGGTATGCCTTAGCATCAGACTCGTCATCATTGTTAAGGAGCTTGATTGGATTTTTGAAGAGCACCTCAAGATCTTCGGGTTGAAATTTTAACAGCTCCATGGGCTCAAATATGTTGATATCTTCCATTCCTTCCCTCTCAATCACAGCACTTCCAATAATGGGGTTGTAATACCATTTTGTAAAGTTTTGAAGCTGGACCGGCACAGACTTAGGCAGTATGATTTCTTTGACAGTTTCTGCTGGTTTGTACCTCAGGCTTACCAAGGGCTTCTGGGTTCTTGGATGAAACCTTGTCTTGGAGATAACCCTTCTTGATTTTGCAGTGGTCATGGACCTGAAGTCATTAAAAGTTTGATTCCTTAGAAAATTTGCAAAATCATTAGCTATGCCCACATTTTCTGGATTCTGCAAAGGTAGCTTGGCAAGAGCCCTTAAGTCATACTTGGGGAGGGAGCTGAATTCATTTGGAGATTTGAAATGTTGTACTCCCCCTTTGAATCTTCTAATAATGAAGAGTCTCCTTTCATTATCATATTTCCATCCAACTGGTGGCCTTTTCAGCTCTTGGTGCTCAGCAAGCCACTCATAATATTTGACAGGTTCCTGTTCTGGCATTTCTTTGAACCAAGATTTCTTTGGATCATCAGTTTGTTGAGTGGGAGCTTGAGATGCTTTAGCTATGGAGGGTTCTTCAGGCATCAATAAGTCTACCTGGATATCATCTTCATTTAGGTCTTTATCTGACAATGCCTGTATTTCATCACCTTCCTTAGTGAAGTACCTGGTCCTTTCAGACTCCTTGTCTTCTGTCTGAAGGATCTCAGGATGTAGATCGTTGTATCCAAAGTTCTCTATCTCATCCAGTAGAGTATTGAGCTCATCGTCAGAAGGTACATCCTCTTCATCAAGGACCACCACCTCAACTTCATCATCCTTATCCTTTCCTTTTCCCTTTTTCCTGTCAGCTCTTCTTTCACTAGCTGAGGGAAGGGTAAGTTCTACCTCTTCAATCTTGACATCCACCGAAGGGTCAGTAGTAGTGGCACTAGAAGAGGATGGTCTGTCAGTTATAGGTATTCTTATTAGAGTAGTGGATGAAGTTCCTTGTTGTGAGGGTTTGACAATGGAGGCTTGGATTTGTTTCACAGTATCTGATAAGGCTTTGAGTTCCTGTTGTTGTTGTGCTATAGTGTTTTGCTGGGTCTCCAGTTGAGTTTGTTGTATGTCCAATTGAGTATGCATCCCACCAACCTCTAGCCTCAGGTCCTTTATCTCATCTTTGCATTCTTTGAGTTCTGCTTTTAGGCTCTCTATTGTTTCATCTTGCTTTGTCACAGTATCATTGAGCTTCTTGACCTCCAGGCTTAGGTTTTTTTACTCTGGGAACAGAAGGTGAAGTATCAGGAATGGGAGATGCAGGTGGTGTAGGTTGTGGAGTTGGTTGAGGAGTAGAAGTTGTGTGAATAGGAGACAGATGTGGAGTAGGAATGTCATGATAAGAGAATAGTGATTCTGAAGAAGATGACAAGGGCTCAAACCCTGTCTTGATTTTCTTAGCCTGGGGTTCTTCCTTTTCAAAATCAGAACTAGACTCTGCTTGTCTCTTTGAAGAAGCTTCAGGAGGATCAACCCTGTCCTCTGAGTCTGTTTCATAGTCTGAGACATCATACTTGGTTCCATAAATCCCTTCATCCAAGGTGTCCTCAGAGTCAGCTTCTGCATCAAAATTTTCAGCCACATCCACATGTTGTTCTTCCACAATAGGCTCAGGATTGACTGCAACCTGTTCCACAAAAGGGGCTTCTACGATTGGTTCATCAGGATCCTGTTGTATGTTTTGTTCAACTTGAACCTCTTGCTGTTGGTTTTCCTGATCCTGTTCTATTTCTTCTTCTTCTGAAGATGATGAAGACTCAACAGGTAGATCTGGATCTATATCAGGAATGATTTCTTCTTCCTCTCCCAAGATGTGACCAAATAAAGGCACATCAGCAATTAGACGGTTTGTCCGTTTGCTGGTACTTTTCATGTAACTAAGGGTCTTGGCTGTCATGTGGTCAAGGATAAGAAAATTTCCACCCTGTTGTAGATTGGGAAGAAGGTGATTGATGATGATCTGAAGGAATCTTGGGTAGATCAAGAATTTTTCTTTCACAGCTCCTGTTAAGTTCTCCTTCAGTTGTTTGAACACAAGCCCCGAGAAGTTATAGTCTCTTCCCTTGATTAACCCAAGAACTGCAGAGGCCATTGTAGTGTTTGCAGAGTCGAATCCACCTTTTCTGATGGACAGGCAGTGGATGAAGATGTGGACAATGTATCTCCACAGGGGTGGAAGGGCATTTTTAATTATCTGTCCACCCTTAAACTCATCAGGATGCCCCAATCTTCTGAAACATTCTTTAACATAGAAAATTGGAAAATCCACTGGTGCTTCATGATTATCGTTGAAGTGAAGCACCTCTCTGATAGTTGCTTCTGAGAATACAACCTCTTGATTATGGATTGTTGCTCTGATGTGTTCCACATTATTTATTACTTCAATAACTGCAGTACTCCAGAATTGCCTGATTGTGATCTCAAATATAGGTAGATTTTGATTAATGGCATAGCTGATGTTAGAGTTTGCCAAGAAGTTCATGACTTGAGTGAAGTCAGCACTCTTCGGGTCATTTGCATCCAAGAAAGCACAGACATTGTGCCTTTTAACAAACAGTAGATCCATAGCTGCACAAGAGAATCACAAAAGAGATTTCTTACATTAGTCTCAATACTTAGAAAATTTCTGAATCAGACACTATCGAAACTATAAGTTTCGATCGAAACAACTAATATTCAACACTTAGAAAAAAAAATAAAGAAAAGAGCCTGTAAGTGTCGAAACTTCTTCTTACCGATGAAACAACCTAAATCTGCAAAATTAAACACATAAAGAGTGAGATTTTAACAATGATAAGCTCAAACACATGAAATTAACACCAGACGACCTGGATTATTAAGAACTAGTCGTAAAAGCTTTAAGAAATCAAACCCTAGGGCCTGTTCATTCACAAAATCGCTTACAATGAACATAAGACAGTACCTGAAGAAGAAGACGACGGGGGAATCAGATAAAACAACACTGATATTGCGAACTTAGACCGATGGATCGAGAGCTTTAGTGTGTGAAAATGAAGGTGAAACGGTTTCGGGTGAGTGATAGTGAACAAGTCATGAGCATGATCTGGTAATGAGGGTATTTAAATTTGATTTTGGCAAAAGACTAAAATGCCCCTGTCGAAACTACTAGTTTCGATAGGGCAGAGTAGTTTCGAGTACCTGAAGTTTCGAGTGGCTATGGAGTTTCGAGTGGGATGGAGTTTCGGGCAAACCTTCAGGCTTTGGTCAGCTTGAGCATAATTTCGATGAAGTAAAGTTTCGATAGGTAGGTTTTGATTAGGTCAAAAGCAAAAGACAGAAAATTAAGACAATGTACAATTTAAACAAGTTAATAAGGAAGATAAAAAAGTTTATTAATAACCAAAATAAAAGACATAAACACTTAGCCTTGGAAAAGATCCAACGTGAGATCATGTCTGGTCAAACCCTTGAAACACTTCATTTTTGCACTCAGCTACTGTGAATCCCTGAAGATAGCCGATATGTGTGCAAGATAAACCCGAGCATTTGTTTATACAAAAATTTCATGTGATTAAAAGGTACCATTTAATGCACGAAACACGGTGTACCCCACATATTGAAATAAAATGGTTTTGAAAGCCTATCAATCCTCAAGACATACCCACATTCATCTTATCATTTCTTGCAGGTTAACCAGGGTACCATCTTGGTAAGTTGAATTCACCGCCAAAAGTAAAATAAAATCCAACAGGATGTAAGATGGGTGTAAAATGAAAAATATCCAAGTGGATATTAAAAAAGGTACGAACATTCTAGATCTTTGCGTAAGCAAAACAGAAGAAGTCGTAAAATTATCCAAGCGGATAGGAAAAAGTTGAACACCCGAGGTCTTTGCGTAAGCAAAACAGACGGGGTCAAATCATCCAAGTGGATGGGAAAAAGATGAACTCCCGAGATCTTTGCGTAAGCAAAACAGACGGGGTCATCGGCGGTAATTTTCGTTACTTTGACGGTCACCTGGTGCATGAATCAGAATCCAACACGTAAGCCTGTATCTGATTGAATCAGTTTTCTTAGCTTAAAATGGGTTAGATGTTTCAAGAATGGGTTCAAACACACGTGTACGGTAGAGAATTAGGTTTTCACACTACTAGAGAGTTATAACCATATGTCGGGCCTACCGGCTATACCTCAGTAAGCACCATCGCTTGTGGTCCATTCCATGTTCAAGAAGTGTGATCAGACTCTATCATTTCTCACAAGGTCAGATCCGATTTTCCTGAAACAAAACAAAATATTCACAGTAAATACAATTGAAACAGACAAAAAGCAATAAAGATTTTTTTTTTTTTTTTTTTTTTTTTTTTTAACTATACGAAGCAAAACTTTTACTTTCCGACATAACTATCTAATTCTCCCCCAAAAGTTATGCTATCAAAAATAAAGAAGAAAATAACTGTACAAAGCAGAAAATCTTTTTGAAAATCTTCCCGATTAACAAGTTTAAACAGAAAAACAGTATGCACAAGGGTTATTGAAAGTTTATCATGCCGAGCATCTCCACCAGTTTCTCAAATCTGGCAGAATCAAAGGCCTTAGTGAAGATGTCAGCGGTCTGCTTGTCGGTTTTCACTTCAACGATCTTGATGTGTTTCTTTTCGACACAATCGCGAATGAAATGGTGTTTGATCTCAATGTGCTTGGTTTTAGAGTGCTGAACGGGATTTTTGGTGATGTGGGGAACGGCGGTGTTGTCACACAAGATGGGGGTTTCATGAAAAGTGATCCCGTAATCAAGCATCTGGTGGTGGATCCATCTCACTTGAGAACAACAGAGGGCTGCAGCAATGTATTCAGCTTCGGCTGTGGATTGAGAAACGGTGGTTTGTTTCTTACATTGCCAGGAGATGAGACGGTTGCCAAGGAACTGACAACCCCCAGAAGTGGATTTTCGGTCTAAGTTGCATCCCCCGTAGTCTGAATCTGAATAAGCAACAAGGTCAAACAAATTAGTTTTAGGATACCAAAGCCCAAGTTTTGGCTTGTGCTTTAAGTATCTTAAAATACGTTTAACAGCAATCAAATGAGAGAGTTTAGGATTAGCCTGAAAGCGTGCACACAAGCACACTGCAAACATGATGTCTGGTCTGCTGGCAGTGAGATACAGAAGAGATCCTATCATCGAGCGATAGAGGTGCTGATCCACGCTTTCACCATCCAAATCAGGAGATAGACAATGACGAACTTCCACGGGAGTCTTGTATGGATGAGATTCAGTCATTTTGAACTTGGTCAGGATTTCTTTAACATACTTTTCTTGATGGATAAGGATTCCTGACTCTGACTGATCTACTTGTAAACCGAGAAAGAACTTCATTTCTCCCATGGAGCTCATCTCAAACTTAGATCGCATCACTTCCTCAAACTCCTTGCATAACCGAGGATTGGTGGATCCGAAAATGATATCATCCACGTAGATCTGCACCATAATAGTGTCCGCACCATCCTTACGCTTGAACAAAGTTTGGTCAATTGCCCCTCGTGTGAAACCATTATCCAGCAGATGCGTAGATAACGTTTCATACCACGCACGAGGTGCTTGATGAAGACCGTACAGTGCCTTGTCAAGTTTGTAAACTTTATCAGGATAGCTTGGATCAATGAAACCCAGTGGCTGCTTGACATAAACTTCTTCTTGAACCTTTCCATACAGAAATGCACTTTTCACATCCATTTGATGAACCGTGAAGTCCATGTAGGCTGCGTAGGCGAGAAACATTCTGATGGCTTCCAAGCGAGCCACTGGTGCAAAGACATCCTCAAAATCAATTCCCTCTTCTTGATAAAACCCCTGAACCACCAAGCGGGCTTTGTTACGAATTACAATTCCACCTTCATCCTTCTTGTTACGAAATACCCAACGAGTGCCGATTGGGACTTTGTTCTTCGGAAGATCTACAAGATTCCACACATGTAACTTGCTGAACTGCTGCAGTTCTTCTTGCATGGCCTCCACCCAACTGTTCTCGAGCAAAGCAGCTTTAATATTTTTGGGTTCGATTTGAGATATGAAACAGGTGAAAAGACCATCATTTATTGCTTCTGTGGCACTTCTTGTTTGTACTCCCACATTGAGTGGACCAATGATATTTTCTGTGGGATGATTCTTGTGAACTCTCAACTGTGGAATCTCATCTTCTTCTACAAGTTCATCCAGATTGGTAAAGTTGTGATCAGGAATAACGGCTTCTTCATTACTTGAGGTGTCAACAGAAGATTGTGGAGCAACATCCACTATTGGAGGAGTTTCTTCCTCAACAGTTTCATTTGTTGCTACAGAGTCTGAAGAAGCTGGAGTGGACGATGAAGAGGAGCTTGAAGCAGAAGCAAAAGCAGTACCTAAGATATTTACAGGCAAAAGAGGATTAGCTGAGACAGATATATTAGTAACATCAGGAAGATTAAAAGATTTAAACAATGAGTCGACATCAAAAAGCCAATCAGGACCGTCCCCAGCGTCCGTATGATTGCTTTCATGCCAATTGACATCAATGGACTCCAGCACAATCCTTCGTCTCTTGTTGTAAACACGAAAAGCTCTTTGGTTAGATGAATATCCCACAAAATAACACTCATCTGCTTTGGCTTCAAACTTGTTCAGCTGATCAGAAGTATTCAGCATTGTGCAAACACATCCAAATTTCCTGAAGAAGTCAATAACAGGCTTGCGCTTGTACATGATTTCATAAGGAGTCTTGTTACAGCTTTTGGTTATGAGAACTCTATTTTGTACGAAACATGCGGTATTGACTGCTTCGGCCCAGAACGTGACAGGAAGTTTAGAATCGACGATCATAGTTCTTGCAGCTTCAATCAACGTGCGGTTTCTTCTTTCAGCTACACCATTTTGTTGAGGAGTACGTGGTGCACTGAATTGCCGAGCAATACCCTTACTTTCACAAATAGAATCGAGAGTGACATTCTTGAATTCTGTTCCATGATCGCTGCGGATAATCTTCACATTTAGATTGAACAAATTCTCGATTTGAAGCAAGTGAATCTTCAGAATCTCTGGCGTCTCTTCTTTCTTTGCCAGGAAGAATACCCAAGTAAATCGTGAGAAGTCATCGGTTACCACCAAACAGTATGATTTCCTTCCATGACTCATGACACTGACAGGACCGAAAAGATCCATGTGAAGCAATTGAAGGGGAGAGTCAATGGAATTTGTGGTTTTGGGTTTGTGAGATGATTTGTGCTGTTTGCCTTTGGAACATGAGAGACAATGTTCCACTGGTGAGAAGTCTTTCAGAGGCAAACCGGTGACAAGGTTTCCTCGAACAAGGCGATTCATTGTCTTGAAATTAACGTGTCCTAATCTCTTGTGCCAGAGAAAAGACTCATCTTCTGAAGCTTTGGAAAGAAAACAGGATTCGATTCCTGATGGATTGTTCATATCCAGACTGTAAGTGTTGTATCTTCGAGGAGCTCGCATAAGAATGAGTTCTTCTGGAATTACTACACCAGGCTTCAAAATCAGACATTCTTTTGAGTTGAACAAGGCACTAAAGTCTTTATCACAGATCTGAGAGACGCTCATCAGATTGTACTTTAGCTGTGGAACGTAGTTGACATTTTCCAAACTATTTACACCATTCGACACAGTTCCTTGACCTTCAATCTTTCCTCCTCTTGGATTTCCAGCAAAAGCTACATAATCTCCATCCTCTTGATGATAATCTTGCAGCAGATTGAATTGACCAGTCATGTGCCTTGAACATCCACTATCTACATGCCAGATGTTATCTCCCGTTCTTCTAGGATGACCCTATACACAACAAATTATTTACACGTTTTGTCCAAGACCGTTGCTATTAAGAGAATTTTTGGCAAGATAAAACATCACATGGGAATCATAAGCAGAATCCTCCTTTGAAGAAGTATGGTCATCATATAGAGCATTATTTTTAATTTTCCAAGTTCTTTTCAAATAATTTTTAGCATTTTTAATTCTTTTACGCCGAGATTTTCTAAAATGAGGAGATGGCACATCTGATTTTAATAAAATTTTAGGAGACGAATTCTCATTATAATTGACTGTTGTCAATTTACAACTCTTTGAAACATGATTTGAGGCACCACAATTAAAACAAACTTTATCACAAGACGCCTTAGTCTGATAATTGCCATCACAAACTGAAGATGATTGTGATGTTGAGGCATCTGAACATGAGGCAACTCGTTCTTCAATATTTCTTTCTTGAAGCCTTTGATCTTCCTTTAATCTGAAAAATTCCAGATTACTCATTGTTTCTTGTGGAATATCAGTCACAACAACCCCTGCACTTTTGAAATTTGCAATACGACTCATAGCATTTACAGATTTAGGAACAAAAGGCAAAGCATTCTTAAATTTAGAAATCGAATTCCTCAAATTGTCAGGCTCAGAAGGCATAGAACCAAAATACAATTTTTCAACGTGTTCACAAATATCTGGTTTTGACACGGACATATTATTACATTCATCCGACTCAAGATCATTTAAAACATTTTCCTTACAAGAACTCTCATCACAATCATCTTCGGTACCTACACAATCTGACTCTGCACATGAAGCAAAACTGTCAGAATCTGAAGTTTGAATATAATCATCAGCAGATAAATTGCAAACAAAAGGTGTGGGATCATGAGGAACCGGCATATCAGCAAATCTTCCAGACTTGGAATAAGGAGGTGGGTGAGAGTTATACCCAATGCCTTCTGTGACCTTTTTATGAATTTGACTGTCAATGATACCAAAAAGAATTTTCTGATCCATACCCATATGTTCAACTTGAAAATCAGCCTTTACAGCCTTTTGAATTCTTTCAGTTAAAATATCATTATTATTCTTTTGTGTGGTAAGTTGCACAATCAAAGATCGGTTTTCTCCAGAAATATCACGAATTTTCTTTAAGTAAAGTTTCTCATTTTTAGCCACAGAATCATACATCACCTTAAAGTGATCTCGTTCATCGACCAAGGCCTGGTTGATGAATCTATATTTCTGAACTTCATTTAAGCAAGATTTAGCGCTACAAAGTCTAGATATTACCTCGGTAGGCACGGCAGTAAGATCTGTAGCTGGTTCAATCATGACACATTTATCCTTTTCTTCAATGTCAGCCATCAGTGCCTTGTCAGCTGCATCACCTTCCTGATCACCCCAATGATAATGTCCATCAGCTTGACAGACCAAAGCTGTGGAACTTGAAGATGTAGAAGATTTGGGAGGGACAGCAGCTTGCTTTCCAGAGGAAGTCTTCTGTTCATGCTGCTCCTTTGAAGACGGCACCTTGCAATTTCTGGCAAAATGACCTAGCTGGTCACAATTGTAGCATCGTACTTTCTTGATATCAAACCCAAGAGTCTTTCCTTGCTTGAACCTGTCCATTCCGGTCCTTTTGATAAATCTCTTGGCCCGTAGAGTCAACATTGCCATGCACCAATCAATGTCCATTTTCTCTAAATCATCAGGATTGATCTGCTCCAGGTCATCAGGTTGAAAACTGACCGGCGTCAAGTTTCCAGAAATCAGTGCATCATAGCATGACATGAAAGCAGTCATGATCGGGACATATTCATCAGGAATCATGGTAGTAGTCTTTGGAGGAGCAGAGGAACCAGTTGGTTGAATTGCAGCAGCAGATGGAGGAACATCAGTTTGAAAATAGGCCATTGTAGATTTGGACGAAGTGGAGGAGCCTTGACCTGCAAGAAGAGCTGTGTTGCCAGACTGATTAGTTGGAGTAACTGCACCCTTCTTTATCTCCAACTCATATGACTCCAGGATGCTGAAGAGTTCTTGTTGTGACAGATCACTTAGCTTCTCAGTTTTCTTTATCATAATCCGGTACATGTTCCATTCTTCAGGCAATGAATCAAGCAGCTTCTTGTTTAACTCAAGAACGGGATACTCAGTTCCCAAAACCTTCAACTTAGAGACAATACTTGAGAAACGGTTGATTAATTCTGACATGGGTTCACCAGGGACACTGCTAAACATTTCATACTGCTTCTTGATTAAATCCCTCTTGCTTTCTCTGATATCAGCACTTCCCTCATATCTTGTACATAGAGCAACCCAAAGATCTTTGGCAGTAGTGTACTCAGCAAAAATGTTGAAAACATCCATAGGAAGTGCCATAGCAATAGATCCATAAGCTTTGTTATCTCTGGCAATTAAGGCATTATCTTTGTCATCATACTCAGACACAAGTTTCGGACGTTGAACATCAGCAGTAGTAGTAACTGGCTTATGTGGACCATCAGTGATAGATTGCAAGAGAGTGTGGTCATGAAACTGGAAGAAAGTCTTCATCTTCTTTGTCCAGTCATCAAAATCTCTGGTAGACACCAAGACAGGTGGTTTGTTTCCTCCGGCATACTCATTGGTGCTTGAAGATGCCATAGTTTTAGAAAAAGAAATTCCAACAGTAGCTAGTTTCGAGTGAACAGTTTTGGTCGAAACAACAAGTTTCGAGTGAGAAGCACTGATCGAAACTCTTAGTTTCGAGTGAATAAAAATTGCTCGAAACTACCTAGTTTCGAGTGAGACTAGTTTCGAGTGAAACTAGTTTCGAATGACCAAGCTTGCTCGAAACTCCTAGTTTCGAGTGAGAAATCTTGCTCGAAACTTCCCAGCTTCAAGTGAGACTAGTTTCGAGTGGGAAATCTGCAGGGTAAGTTTCGATATAACAGGACAAAAAATGCTAGTTTCGATTGTACCTTCAACAGACAAAGGTACAGACAAGTAGTTTCGATGACCAACAGATAGCAGAAAATGTCTCCCTGAAGTTTCGATACCTTCTTCTTCAAGCTTCAGCAGACTCCATTGAAGAAAAGTTTCAATAATTAATAATGACGAAATAAGAATCCAATCCAGCGAAAAGCTTCCAAGTAACCTCTCGAACACAAAACAGTCTTCAGATCCGAAAAACCCGAAGAAATAAAGCCAGAAATCAATGAAACAGTGCTCCAAAAACTCGAGTGCAGAAAAACTTCGAGAAACTTCACAAAACACCTAGAATCGATCACAAAACCTGGTAATACTCAGAAATCAAGAGCATAATGCTCTGATACCAATTGTAGGTCCAGATTTCAGTCGGAAATCACGAAAGTGATCGATTACCCACACACACAGGCGGAATCTGTATGTATGGTGTTGTAACAGAGGATTAGAGACAGACTTGGTGAAGAAGACAGCCAAACACACTAAGAATCAATGCAAATAATATGTGAAAGTGTAAGAACAAGCATTAAACGAATGCAAATTGTATTGATTCAAAAACAAATCTGAAAGAGAGAATTCAGGGTTACAGCCGCAACTCACACCCTAGAAATTCTCTAACTAGGCTATTTATAGTAGTTTCACAGGTATCGAAACTATGTTCCTCGAAACTACTAGTTTCGAGTGAACATTTACAAGTGGAAAAAGTGCCTGTCGAAACTACTATCGATCGAAACTACTAGTTTCGAGTGAACAAATCTCACTCGAAACTATAGTTTCGATGGCCCAGACTTAGACTAAAAAGCAGTAAATTCGTTTAAAAGAAATTACATGAAAATAAACTATCTAAACAATGTTTAACAGAAATACATTGATCAACAGCTTATACAAAAAGGTTAGACTCTACACCTGGTTTAACCAGAACTATTATTTTAGTTTCTTTATTGTTTGAACAAGGATTTAAGTACGTTTTTAATGGTATTGCTATTTCTGCCTACTTAAATGATATCTTTTATTTTAAGGCTAAACCTCAAAACGGTATTTATGAGATTGACGTTCAAACTGACAATAACATATATAATCTTTCTAAATGTATCAAATCTGGCATTAATGATACTTTTCTATGGCATTGTCGACTTGGCCACATAAGCAAGGCACGCATTAAAAGACTCCAATCCGAGGGAATTCTTGAACCTACCGGACATGACTCATTTGATATTTGCGAGTCTTGTTTAGCTGGCAAACTCACAAAGGACCCCTTCACCCATGTTGGTGAACGAGCCAAGGATCTACTAGGCCTTATACACACTGATGTGTGTGGCCCTTTCAGAACCATGTCTAGAAATCATGAAAGATACTTAGTTTCATTTATTAACGATTATAGTTGATATGCTTATGTCTATCTTATGAAACACAAGCATGAAACATTTGAAAAGTTCAAAGAGTTTCAAAACGAAGTAGAGAAACAACTCGATAAATCTATTAAGACACTTCGATCAGATCGAGGTGGCGAGTATCTCAGCTTAGAATTTCTTAATCATCTGAAGGAGCACGGAATTATTTCTCTGCTGTCACACCCCCAATTTCAACTAACGGAGTTTTACCGTTTGGGAAGTGACGAACCAGGATCTCAAACATTAGTTACTTTGAACGACTCTACATGGGACTCAAAATGAAAATATCATTTAAATCAGAGTATCAATGCGAAAGCGTAAAGATAATAAATGCGCAAAATACATGCGCCCAAAACCAAAGTCCAAAAGTCTAAAAAGTCCAAAACGTCCAACCAAAACAAGTACAATAGAATAATTCAAACAAACATAAACAAGTCATAATCAAAGTAGTTGAATCCCATGCATGCCCTAACGTGCACCTGTGTCTTATCTTAGCGACCTGAGAAAACATGTAAGAAAATATGTCAACACGAGGTTGGTGAGTCCTATGTAAATAAACGTTTACCAGATTTATGTTCATTCAGTACGTATCTATAGGTAGCTAACCTATGTTCATGTTCAGCTCAAGTGCTCGCAACCGAAGCTGACTGTTTGTTTATTGCCTCTTGCCAGGTCTATCAATACTGGCGGTGTGAGTAGGCTAACATTTCACCCGTTCGATATCTAATCGAGTTAGCATGACTAACACGGGTGGGATTTGTCAAACCCAGTAGTACTACTAAATATTACCTCGCTAAGATCCATATTAACGGTCCGATATTAGTTGAGGACGTTCTGTGATAGCGTGTTACGCTTAGCATTTTACATTGATATCATACGAATTACAAAATCCAAAATTTATTTAGTCATGTTTTCTCCCCCAAGTTAAAACAGTAAAAGGGGCCGTGAAAACTCACATGCGTTGCGTTGTAGGTAGTATCACACAAAGGATAAGTTGGAACCACGTGTGTAAGTCTCAAACGACTTACAGATGCCCTAAAATTATAAACACATAAATTAGGGATAAAATGGGAATTTATTGGGATACGTGACGACGACACGGAATGTTGAACGTCTTAAAAGAAACGCTCTAAAGATCAACGAGTAGACGAATTTGTCCATGGGAATAAGGTTTTCTTAATTTAATAATTAAGATAAACACGTTTTGTGTCGAGTGAATAATAATTTATAAATGTATTTAATCGTGTGTTCATTTTAAATGGTCACGGGGAAATAATATAACTTAATATATTATTTTAATTTTGTATGATTTACCAAATAATCATTTGTGTGGAAAAATAATAATTACATTATTTTTAATTCGAGTATATACACGTATAAAAATTTATATTATTTATAAATTTTTGAAACGTTACGTAGGGTTTACCAACATGGTAAAATAATATAAAATATATTATTTTTATTTGAGGTTACGGGGTGAAAATAATATACACATATTATTTATTCGGGGTCGTGGTTCAAAAATAATATAAATATATTATTTAAAAAGTGGGTAATAATATTAAAATAGGTTATAAACCAAACCCGAGTCTACGGGTTGTTACCCGGGCTAAAACACATTTGTATAATATTATAATAATATAAAGTTTGATTTTTATATAAAAATAATACAGAAAACTGTTCAAAAAAAAAGATGTGGGAGCCCGGCCTCGAACCCGGGTCTCTCCCACACTCACACACTACTTTAACCAATCCGCCCGCTAGGGTCATTGCGAACATATTCAGGTCCAAATAATTTTAACACCCAAGTCAAGTGGGTTTCCCTCCCATACACATACCGGTTCGAAACCAGTCCAATTACCATAGAATTCGACCATGTCTGGAAACAATTGCATAGGGGTTTTGATAATCGTGGAGTTGCGAATCTGGGGACTCATTTAATTTGAAAACCATCGGTTTTAAGATTGCTAATTTATTGAATGAGGGATCGTAACCCTAGTTTATAAACATGGATTCAATTGATCGATTATGATATTAAAAGTTGTTGAAATGATGGGGCTTTTATTAAACAAAACCTTGCGAATCTGTTGATGTGGTTTAATTGTATCAAATTCATGTTTAAGATCGAAAACCCCAACACGTTTCCAGAACGAACACTAATTACGGGATCATGATCAATTCGATAATGGTAGCCCGTTATTTCATAGGGCTTTCACTCTACAGACTATTACGTGTGTAATGATGTGGTTTAATTTGATTTATAAACAGTTTAGAGTTGAATTCGGCAATCTGGTTTCATAAGAACTCTAGATTACTGGTTACGACAATTTCTATAATAAAACATTGAATTGACAGAGGGCTTTCAAAGAAAATGATATTGCGAATCGAACTGTATAGGTTAATTGGATTATGATTGAGTCTAGAGTAGGGTTCGATTAAATCGGTCAGAGATGAACCCTAGGTTATAGATTTCGATCGAATTGATAATGTAAGCCCTGGTAATGATAGGGCTTTCACTCTATGGATAAAAACGACAGTGTGAGTGCAAGCAATTACCAGAAATGTTGTCGGATTGATGGAGATCGAGTAAAATGGTTCCGGCTTGAACATGTTTGATCTCTGATGACTTCTGCTGTGATTTCGGTCGAATTGAGACGTGTAACAGCTTCAAACGAGTTCGTTTAGTGTGTGCAGATGACTCATTTGTGAGATTAACATCAAGTTTAATCGAATTCGAGAGTGAAATGATATTGTCGACGGTTTTAAGTTAATACGTATTAATTCAATTTAGTTTCAGTATAATGGTGATGATTAGGTCTTAATTAAGTTCGTTAGAGGTTTGATTGCATAAGACGGTTACAATTTCCGGTATAACACCGAACACGACTGTGAATTGAGATCAAATGTTGTTTGTTTGACTCCAAGAAGTCAAACAAAATCAAGTTTGAATATATTACAGGATTGGTCCCTCTGTTTTCTGTTTTGAGGTTTAAAAATGGACAGGAATGGTCCTTAGGGTTTAGGTTTGGCTAGTTAGGTTATGTTTAGGTTAGTTTGACTTTATAAAGGTCAACAGGGACAACTATAGGTAAATTACAAGTTTTTATATGTTTGAGTTTGAATAACGACAGGATTAGTCCCTAGGGTTTGGATTGGAGTTAAATAGGTTAATATTTAACTAGATTTACTAACGAAAACACTGAAAAAGTCCGGACTGTCACATCATCCCCTAGTGAAAGAATTTTCGTCCCGAAAATATAATAATAATAAAAAAAAATTTCCCGGGATATCACATCATCCCCTAGTTGAAAGAATTTTCGTCCCGAAAATTAAAATAGTACCTTAAGAATTTGACGCGGAGTGCTTAAACAGATTAGGATATTTGTGCATCATCTGATCCTCGCGCTCCCACGTGAATTCCGGTCCGCGTTTCGAGTTCCAACGAACTCTGACAATAGGGATCTTACTGTGCTTTAACGTTTTAACTTCCCTATCCATAATTTCCACAGGTTCTTCGATGAAACGTAACTGTTCATCAATGTGTAGTTCCTCAAGAGGAACTGCGAGTGATTCGTCTGCTAGGCATTTCTTCAAATTTGAGACGTGAAAGACGTTGTGTACACCACTAAGTCCTTCAGGTAGGTCCAGTTGATACGCTACTGGACCGACTCTCTTCATTATCTTGAATGGTCCAACATAACGAGGATTCAGTTTGCCTCGTTTCCCGAAACGAATGACACCTTTCCAAGGTGAGACTTTGAGTAAGACCATGTCACCTATTTGAAACTCTAAGGGTTTACGACGCTTGTCGGCATAGCACTTTTTACGATCACGAGCTGCCGCCATACGGTTTCTAATTTGAACGATCTTTTTGGAAGTTTCAAATACAAGTTCAGGACCTGTGAGTTGGCTATCTCCAATCTCGGTCCAACAAATAGGAGAACGGCATTTCCGTCCATAAAGTGCTTCAAATGGGGCTGCTTTGATGCTAGTGTGATAACTGTTGTTGTAGGAGAAGTCCACCAACGGTAGATAAGACTCCCAAGTGTTACCGAAATCGATCACACAAGCTCGTAGCATGTCCTCCAGCGTTTGAATAGTACATTATGTTTGGCCATCAGTTTAAGGATGATATGCTGTGCTCATATCTAGACGCGTGCCTAAAGCTTTATGTAACGACTGCCAGAAACGAGAGGTGAATCGTGCATCACGATCCGAAATGATAGAGATTGGCACCCCGTGCCGAGAGACTATTTCTTTCAAGTAAGTACGAGTAAGTTTATCCATTTTGTCGGTTTCTTTAATTGCTATGAAGTGAGCGGACTTTATTAATCGATCAACGATTACCCATATGGTATCACATCCGGTAGGGGTTTGTGGTAATTTGGTGATGAAGTCCATGGATATTTGTTCCCATTTCCACATGGGAATTTCGGGTTGTTGGAGAAGACCGGATGGTTTTTGATATTCAACTTTGACCTTCGCGCGAATCAGACACTTACTAACATAGGTGGCTATGTCGGCCTTCATCTTCGGCCACCAATATAGCACTTTTAGGTCATGGTACATTTTGTCGGAACCTGGATGTATCGAGTAATGAGATTTACGAGACTCATCCATAACTAGTTCCCTTAGGTTTCCGAATACTGGAACCCATATTCGCTCGGAAAAGTAGCGAATACCGTCAGATTTGACTTCAAGTTATGCTTCCATACCGTGTGTACTTTCCAGCAGTAGATTTTCTTCTTTTAGGGCTTCGAGTTGAGCACTACGGATTTTGTCAGGTAATCCGGGGTGAATAGTAAGCTGTAATGCTCGAACTCGTTTGGGTTTCGTTTCCTTTCGACTCAGGGCATCAGCTACAACGTTAGCTTTCCGCGGGTGATACCGGATCGCACAGTCATAATCATTTAAGAGTTCGACCCAACAACATTGTCGCATGTTCAACTCTTTCTGTTCGAAGATATGCTGAAGACTCTTGTGATCGATATAGATGGTGCATTTGGTACTGTACAAGTAATGTCTCCATATCTTAAAGGTAAAGACTACGGCTCCCAACTCTAAGTCATGGGTGGTGTAGTTTCTCTCGTGGACCTTTAGTTGACGTGATGCGTATGCGATCACCTTTTCGCGTTGCATTAAGACACAACCCAGACCTTGAATAGATGTGTCACAATACACCACAAAATCATCGGTTCCTTCCGGAAGAGCTAGAATAGGTGCACTGCAGAGTTTCTGTTAAAGATGTTGGAATGCTGACTCTTGGTTATTGCCCCAATTATAGGCTTTACCTTTTTGGGTTAAGGCAGTGAGAGGTTGAGCAATTTTTGAAAATCCTTCGATGAATCGACGATAATATCCAGCCAATCCCAGAAATTGTTGCACCTCAGTCGGAGTCGTCGGTGCTGCCCAATTCTTGATGGCTTCTATCTTTGATGGGTCGACATGTATTCCTTTCTCGTTAACCACATGTCCTAGAAACTGAACTTCCCGGATCCAGAATTCACATTTGGAAAACTTAGCATACAGTTGCTCTTGATTAAGTAATTCCAAAATTAGGCGTAGATGTTCCTCATGTTCTTCCTTGTTCTTGGAATAAATGAGAATGTCGTCGATGAAAACGATAACGAACTGGTCAAGGTAAGGCTTACACACACGGTTCATGAGATCCATGAATACCGCAGGTGCGTTGGTTAATCCGAAAGGCATGACCATAAACTCGTAATAGTCGTACCTTGTTCTGAATGCAGTTTTAGAGATATCCTCTTCTCGGACTCTTAACTGATGGTTGCCGGACCTAAGATCTATTTTGGAATAGAAACTTGATCCTTGGAGTTGATCAAAGAGGTCATCTATGCGAGACAGAGGGTAGCGGTTCTTGATTGTGACTTTATTCAGCTCCCGGTAGTCAATACACATACGAAAAGTTCCGTCCTTCTTCTTGAAAAATAGTACCAGAGCTCCCCACGGCGATGAACTACGTCGGATGAAACCTTTATCCAACAAATCTTGCAATTGAGTGGACAACTCTTGTAATTCACTGGGTGCCAGTCTGTAAGGTGCCCGAGCAATCGGTGCCGCTCCGGGTGTTAAATCAATTTGGAATTCAACCTGACGGTGCGGTGGCAGACCAGGCAGATCCTCGGGAAATACTTCCAAAAATTCACGCACGATGGGAATATCTTCAATCCTCTTATCTTCTGATGGCTGTTCAGCAACGAGAGCCAAAATAGCTGTATGCCCCTTTCGAAAGCATTTTTGTGCTTTCATAAAAGATATGATGCCCATGACTGCACCAACTCTTTCGCCTTGAACGGAAAGGGTTTCTCCACTCGGGAGAGGAATACGAACAATCTTCTCATGACAGATAATTTCGGCTTGGTTTTTAGATAACCAATCCATGCCGACAATTACATCAAAACTACCAAGTATGACCGGCATAAGGTCGATATCAAATATATGTTTAGCTAGCTCAAGTTTACATCCCTTAAGAATGAGAGTTGCCTCAATTATTTGGCCATCAGCTATCTCTATTGTATACTTAGCTTCTAATAGAGTTGAAGTTCCGTTTATCATATCACTAAGTTTTTTAGATATAAAACTTCTATCAGCACCAGTGTCAAAAAGGACAGAAGCAAAGTAATTATTTAAGAGAAACTTACCGGTGACCACATTATGATCGTAACGGGCTTCTCCAGATCCTAGTATGAATGCTCGTCCCTTCGCACCATTTCCTCCACCATATCCATTGTTACCCCCATTACCATTGTTATTCTGGTTAGGGTTGTGGTTTCCATTACCCCCTTTCTTCAATTGAGGACAATTCTTCCGAATATGCCCTTCCTTTCTGCACTCAAAACAACCCCTTGTGGATCCAGGTTGTGGAAAATGTTGTTTAGCTTGTAACTCACCCCTGTGGTCCTTAGCAGCATGACCTATTTTGCCGCACCTCTAGCAACGGTTGCAAAACCCAAAGTGGTGGAAGTTACACTTGTTACACTTCGGAGACTTCCCCGCGTAACCACCCTGGTTTTGACCTGAAGAGGTCGACTGGTTGAAGTTCTTAGTAGGCTCAAACCTACGCTGTTGTTTCTGCTGTGGTTGATTAAACTGGGGTTGGTTGGGTTGGGGTCCTTTGGAGTGATAGTTGGAGTGGTTGTAGGTGTTGGAATGGTGATCGAACTTGCGTTTGTGATTGTCGGTGGGTTTAGAAACTGAACCTCTTGGAGGTAGAGTCCCTTGTGTCACTGCTTGGTTGGTTAACTTATAGGCAATGGATAGTGGTAGGATTGGATGAAGTAACCATGCTTTGTATTTGAGGCACTAGACCTCCGATGTAAAGCTCAATTCTCTTATAATTAGGAGTTACCATATGCGGGCACATAGTAGCAAGTTCATGGGAACGTGTGGTGTAGAGTTCAATTTAAGAACCCTCCATCTTTAGGTTCCAAAACTCTCCCTCTAACTTCTGGATCTCATCGCGAGGACAGTATTCCTCCTTCATCATTGATTTAAATTCCTCCCACGGGAGTCCATTCGCCATGGCCAGACCCAACATTTGGACCTGGGCGTTCCACCATGTGAGTGCCGGGCCTTCTAAAGTTCCGGTGGCAAACTTTACCTGATTAGCCACGGGGCAGTTGCACATGGCAATCACCTATTCAACCTTCTCAAACCAACGAAGTAGTCCAACGGCTCCTTCAGCTCCACTAAAGGCGTGGGGCTTGTAATCCATGAATGCCTTGAAAGTGCAGGCTGGTTGTTGGTTTTGCTGGCCTGGATTTAGAAATAAAAATAGGATTGGAATTATAGAGTTTAGGACAGGCTTTTTAAGAGATGGATTGACATCATTAGTCAATAGCTAAAGCATTTACCTGCAGCATTCTGTGCTGCTAGAGCCTTCACTACACTGTCGTTTATTAGTGCCGCTAGCTCTGCTGCCGTCATGTTAATGGTACCACGACCACCGGCACGGCCTCCGCGTCCTCTCCCTGACACGATTCTTCACAATCACAAATGAAAAACAATGAGAAATATATCGCATATTAAACATTATTCAGGTATGAGTAAGGAGATACAACATCTAATATTTTAAAAATTAAATAAATTGTAAAGCTACAAAATAAATAACTCAAATATTAAACTTCTCATGCTTTTATTGGATGGGAACAACCTTACTCATCTAGGTTTGAAAAGAGAAATAACATAAGCAAAAATAGGCATGAAAAGGAAGATAGAATAGGAAGATCATCAAGCATCTTCGTCATCGGAAGAAACATACGATTGTGCATCGTCTATCTCTACTGGTTCCTCCTCCAAAGGCTCCTCCTCGAAGGGTTCTTCCTCAATGGGCTCCTCTTCAAAAGGTTCCTCCTCAAAAGGCTCCTCCTCGCCATCAGAAAGTGGAATCTCCTCAGGAAATAGAGCGGCTTGCAATTGAGCTTCCAAGTGAGTCACTCTCTCTTGAAGACCTTCAGCAGTGTGGTTTGCTACATGTAGCTGAGCTTCCAGAGCAGCCACTCTCTCCAGAACTCCTTCCATGTCATCGTCCGAAGTGTCCACCCTCGTCTCCAAATGTGTCACACGATCCACCAAAACGTTATGGACCTGGTCAGTTACTGCTAGTTCAGCAGTTAAGAGTTCTATTCATACTTTATTCTCCTCTATTTGAGGCTCCCTCTTCAGAATATCCGGTATCTCATCGGTAGCAACTTTCACAATGCTTAACTCTCTAGACATATAAAACACAAAGGCTGCAAAATCTTGTTCCATAATACATGGCAAGCTAGGCAAGGTAGATGATGAGGAAGTAGAATCGAAGTAAGGTGATGGGACATTTCCCATTTTGATCCATCTTTGGATCATTTGTGGGTATGTGTTCTAGTTTCGAGCAGGATTCATTGCTTACGCGCTGCTCGCTTCCCCTTGGTCAACTGAATAGTCACTGGAAGTAGTCCGGCGCCTTTTGGGCTCCGGGGATGATAGGATAGGTGCCTTATGTCTTGGTGCCTTAGGTGATGAAGGTGGGGTTGACGACATGTTCCTGTAACAATACATATAAGTGCCAAACATCCAAATGACATGTAACTAATGTGTGAGGCTATAGTCAGTATGCAATCCTAGTTCTCTAAAACATGGCTCTGATACCAATCTGTCACACCCCAATTTCAACTAACGGAGTTTTACCGTTTGGGAAGTGACGAACCAGGATCTCAGACATTAGTTACTTTGAACGACTCTACATGGGACTCAAAATGAAAATATCATTTAAATCAGAGTATCAATGCGGAAGCGTAAAGATAGTAAATGCGCAAAATACACGCGCCCAAAACCAAAGTCTAAAAAGTCCAAACCGTCCAACCAAAACAAGTACAATAGAATAATTCAAACAAACATAAACAAGTCATCATCAAAGTAGTTGAATCCCATGCATGCCCTAACGTGCACCTGTGTCTTATCTTAGCGACCTGAGAAAACATGTAAGAAAATATGACAACACGAGGTTAGTGAGTCCACATGTTTCAATATATGTAAATAAACGTTTACCAGATTTATGTTCATTCAGTACGTATCTATAGGTAGCTAACCTATGTTCATGTTCAGCTCAAGCACTCGCAACCGAAGCTGACTATTTGTTTATTGCCTCCTGCCAGGTCTATCAATACTGGCGGTGTGAGTAGGCTAACATTTCACCCGTTCGATATCTAATCGAGTTAGCACGACTAACGCGGGTGGGATTTGTCAAACCCAGTAGTACTACTAAATATTACCTCGCTAAGATCCATATTTACGGTCGGATATTAGTTGAGGACTTTCTGTGATAGCGTGTTACGCTTAGCATTTTACATTGATATCATTCAAATTACAAAATCCAAAATTTATTTAGTCATGTTTTCTCCCCCAAGTTAAAACAGTAAAAGGGGCCGTGAAAACTCACATGCGTTGCGTTGTAGGTAGTATCACACAAAGGATAAGTTGGAACCACGTGTGTAAGTCTCAAACGACTTACGGATGCCCTAAAATTATAAACACATAAATTAGAGATAAAATGGGAATTTATTGGGATACATGACGACCACGGAATGTTGAACGTCTTAAAAGAAACGCTCTAAAGATCAACGAGTAGACGAATTTGTCAATGGGAATAGGGTTTTCTTAATTTAATAATTAAGATAAACACGTTTTGTATCGAGCGAATAATAATTTATAAATGTATTTAATTGTGTGTTCATTTAAAATGGTCACGGGGAAATAATATAATTTAGTATATTATTTTAAGTTTGTATGATTTACCAAATAATCCTTTGTGTGGAAAAATAATAATTACATTATTTTTAATTCGAGTATATACACTTAAGTAAATAATATAAAAATTTATATTATTTATAAATTTTTGAAACGTTACGTAGGGTTTACCAACATGGCAAAATAATATAAAATATATTATTTTTATTTGAGGTTACGGGGTGAAAATAATATACACATATTATTTATTCGGGGTCGTTCGAAAATAATATAAATATATTATTTAAAAAGTGGGTAATAATATTAAAATAGGTTATAAACCAAACCCGAGTCTAAGGGTTGTTACCCGGGCTAAAACACATTTGTATAATATTATAATAATATAAGGTTTGATTTTTATACTAAAATAATACCAGAAAACTGTTCAAAAAAAAAGATGTGGGAGCCCGGCCTCGAACCCGGGTCTCTCCCACACACACACACTACTTTAACCAATCCGCCCGCTAGGGTCATCGCGAACATATTCAGGTCCAAATAATTTTAACACCCAAGTCAGGTGGGTTTCCCTCCCATACACATACCGGTTCGAAACCAGTCCAATTACCATAGAATTCAACCATGTCTGGAAACAATTGCATAGGGGTTTTGATAATCGAGGTGTTGTGAATCTGGGGACTCATTTAATTTGAAAACCATCGGTTTTAAGATTGCTAATTTACTGAAAGAGGGATCATAACCCTAGTTTATAAACATGGATTCAATTGATCGATTATGATATTAAAAGTTGTTGAAATGATGGGGCTTTATTAAACAAAACCTTGCGAATCTGTTGATGTGGTTTAATTGTATCAAATTCATGTTTAAGATCAAAAACCCCAACACGTTTCCAGAACGAACCCTAATTACGGGATCATGATCAATTCGATGATGGTAGCCCGTTATTTCATAGGGCTTTCACTCTACAGACTATTACGTGTTTAATGATGTGGTTTAATTTGATTTATAAATAGTTTAGAGTTGAATTCGGCAATCTGGTTTCATAAGAAACCTAGATTACTGGTTACGACAATTTCTATAATAAAACATTGAATTGACAGAGGGCTTTCAAAGAAAATGATATTGCGAATCGAACTGTATAGGTTAATTGGATTATGATTGAGTCTAGACTAGGGTTCGATTAAATCGGTCAGAGATGAACCCTAGGTTATAGATTTCGATCGAATTGATAATGTAAGCCCCGGTAATGATAGGGCTTTCACTCTATGGATAAAAACGACAGTGTGAGTGCAAGCAATTACTAGAAATGTTGCGGATTGATGGAGATCGAGTAAAACGGTTCCGGCTTGAACAGGTTTGATCTCTGATGACTTCTACTGTGATTTCGGTCGAATTGAGACGTGTAACAGCTTCAAACGTGTTCGTTTAGTGTGTGCAGATGATTCGTTTGTGAGATTAACATCAAGTTTAATCGAATTCGAGAGTGAAATGATATTGTCGACGGTTTTAAGTTAATACGTATTAATTCAATTTAATTTCAGTATAATGGTGATGATTAGGTCTTAATTAAGTTCGTTAGAGGTTTGTTTGCATAAGATGGTTACAATTTCCGGTATAACACCGATCACGACTGTGAATTGAGATCAAATGTTGCGGGTTTGACTCCAAGAAGTCAAAAAAAATCAAGTTTGAATATATTACTGGATTGGTCCCTCTGTTTTCTGTTTTGAGGTTTAAAAATGGACAGGAATGGTCCTTAGGGTTTAGGTTTGGCTAGTTAGGTTATGTTTAGGTTAGTTTGACTTTATAAAGGTCAACAGGGACAACTATAAGTAAATTACAAGTTTGATCCTTCAATTTTTTATATGTTTGAGTTTGAATAACGACAGGATTAGTCCCTAGGGTTTGGATTGGAGTTCAATAGGTTAATATTTAACTGGATTTACTAACGGAAACACTGAAAAAGTCCGGACTGTCACATCTGCCCACTCATCCTCGCACACCCCAACTTAATGGCGTGAGCGAGAGGAGAAATCGAACCCTACTTAATATGGTTCGATCGATGATGTGTAGAACTAACTTGCCTCACTCCTTCTGGAGTTATGCTCTTATGACCGCCGCCTGCCTTGTAAATCTGGCACCGACTAAGAAGGTGGACAAAACCCATATGAGATATGGCACGGGTCTAAACCCAATTTTTCTTACCTTAGAGTATGGGGATGTGATGCATATGTCACCAGCGATTCTGATGACAAGCTCGATCCCAGAGGCGAAAAAGTTATTTTCGTCGGTTACTACAACAAAAGCGGATATTATTTCTATCATCCTGATGCAAAAATTGTTTCCATCAAAAGGAAAGGACACTTTCTCGAGGAAGATCTTCTAAATCGAGGAATCGGAAATAATATTATGGATCTTGAAGAAATTCAAGAAACACAAACAACCGCTGAGGAAGTCGGAGCGTCTGATCAACAAGAAGTTGTTGCTGATGAATCAGACATAAACACAAGCGTTCGCAGAAGTAGCGGGTCTCGTAAAGAACCTAATAGATACCTATGGCATCTTGAAGCTTCAAAAGTCCTGTTAGTAGCTGAGTCAAATGACGAACCTACAAACTACAAATCTGCTATCTCAGATCCTGAATCCGAGAAATGGGTTGAAGCCATGAACGCCGAGATGCAATCTATGCGTGATAATCAGGTCTGGGACTTGATTGAACTACCCCCCGGTTCTCGGGCAATAGGGAGCAAATGGATTTTCAAAAGAAAAACCGACATGCATGGTAATGTACAAACCTATAAACCACGGCTAGTTGCAAAGGGTTTCACTCAAACTCAAGGTGTAGGATCGTGAGAATACAAGATGGTTCTGTTCTTAGTTGAGGTTGGCGGAAACAAAATCAACTACACAATTTATAATCAAGTAAACACAAAGAATACTGATAAACACTGTTGTATTAAGCTTTTGTGAATGCAAAGACTACAAGTGAGAAACTCAATGAATAAGTATGACAAGCACTACAAGCACACTTACAATGAAGTGGCAACTCAGTATTTATAGTAACTTAGAATCAAGACAGACCCTTGATTCTAAGGATCAGATCGAACACAAGCCGTTGATCTTGTTTATTAATTTACATTACACGTAAAGTCTAATCTAGTTAACTTTACTGAAACGTTTTCTTTATTCATGATTGTTTGCATGCTTGGAGAAGTGTATTGTTGTCCGTCATTGGTTGACCATAGCGGTTCCTTCTGCTTTGAGTCTGTCAGTTGCTTTTGCAGAAAGGTGTCAGAGACGCTTGACCTGGATAGTCAGCTGCAACGTTTGGTTTTCAGTGAATAGAGCTATCAGCTTCAAAGAGTGAAGGTTGCTGCTGGTAAGCCTATCAGCAACAAACATGGATGACCGCTGCTGATAAGCCTATCAGCAGCAACTAGTGCTGAATGCTGCTGATAAGCCTATCAGCAGCAACTTGTGCTGAATGCTGCTGATAAGCCTATCAGCAGCAACTTGTGCTGAATGCTACTGATAAGCCTATCAGCAGCAACTTGTGCTGAATGCTGCTGATAAGCCTATCAGCAGCATTTGTACTTAAAATAATTTTGTAACAATCAGTCTTTGGTTCTACAAACTCCCCCTAGACTGATGCTACCAAAATTCTTCTAGTCCCTTTGTTGCTGAAGCTTTTGCATATGGCTGACTATTCTTTCCACCTCATAGCCTCTTTGATCCTTGCTGGGATTATTTAATGGAAGTTCAAATAGAGTCTTGATGTCTTTGTGTGGCATTTTGTAGATAGCTTTGCTTGAACATCTCATCTGCTGCTTCTTTACATCAATCAAAGTGAATTCATCCAAATCAGCATTATAGGACCAAGATACAAATGGAGAGTGAGACTTGAGTGGTTTGATATTCATGACCACATCTTTGCTAGGATTGAAGTAGTGTCTGATAGCTAGCACAAGATGTTTCCCACTCTCATTTGTAGGCTTATGAGCTTCACCCAGCTCTAAAATTCTTTGAAGATCGGAATCAGGTAATTGCAGAACCTCATCAACAGACCTGTAAGTGGATCTTCTTCTCTCAGTTCTCCCCCTGAAGATCTCAAACACTTGATCTTGTGAATTGTAGAACCAGTTAACTATATTTCTTGAGTCTTCTGGTTTAGGAGTGGGTTTGGGTATCTTCAAGGGAGGCTGTTGATGAGTGGGAGCTGGGTGGGATGACTTGGACTTTTTGGGTGGAGGAGTGGAAGGCTTGGGGATGTTTGTGGATGGTGTTTGGAGAGAGGAAGTAGTTTCTGGTGCAGAGGTTCTTTGTTTCTTGACTGGTCTCTTTTCCAGTCTTTCTTCCTCTTCCTTTTTCACTGTTGTATACAGGGCTTGTAGGTTCATGAAGGACATGGGACCTAACCTTTTTCCACTTTCTCCCCTTGCCTTAAGGAAGTCAGTCATCTTCTTCCTTTCTTCATGGGTCCTTAGATTAAGGGCAATTGCTTTCTTTGACTTCTGTTGAGCTTTTTCTTTCTCTTCATCTTTCTTTTTCCTTGCCAATTCCCCCTGCTGACCCATGAAGGCTCTATAGATCTCTTTGTTTGACAGTTTTTCAAGGTAGTCTGCATCCTCACCTTGAGAGATCAGAGCTTCAGTCCACTCCTCCCTTAATTCTTTTGCTAATTTAGAATCAATGATTCTAAACTTAGCATCTTCCTTCCTTTTCTTTTTAGCTTCTTCCTCTTCTTCTTTTGCAAACTGTTCCTGCAGCTGTCTAGCAAGTTGTTCATCTTCCTCAACTTGAGACCCTGCATGGACTTTTACCTTCATTTCATCCAGCTGTTTGGCATACAGCTGGATTGTCTGTTGTCTGAGAAGAATGGCTGCCTTTCTATCTTCATGCCTTTGTTTTTGAGCCATCTCTTCAGCCAACTCTTCTTCTTCTCTTTTCCTTCTTCTCTCTTCTTTCTCTTTCTTTTCCTTTTGCAACCTCTCTTCATCCTCTTTTGTCATGATGCCCTTCCCTTTATTAACATTGGATGCCTCTGCTCTGGCTTCACTGATCACAGAAATAGCTGATTGTTGTGCTGTTGGGATCTCTGCCTCGGCTTCATTGGCATGTTGAGAGGTAGATAAGGGAAGGTCTTCAGTTTGGCACTCAGGATCTGTAAGTTCTAGCAGCCTTTCTCTCACAGAGGATCTTGCTTCATAAGCTGCTGCGCAGATGTTAACTGGAGGGGAATCTGAGTTGGAGTCAGTGTCAGAGGATGACACATCTTCTTCCTCATCAATCCTTCCTTCCTTCTCAAGGTGAGCTTTGATAATTGCTATCATCGTCTGGCTTTCAAGGGAGTTGACATTGCAGATGTTGGCTTTTAGTAGATAGATCTTGTGGAGGAAATTTGTTGGTAGCTGAAGGATGTTCCCGGTGTTGATGATGAGAGCAGAACCGTTGCTTAGGAAGAAAGCGTGGTCAAGGAGCCTAGTGCTTACCCATCCTAGCACGTCCGAGTCCTTGACCAGGAAGGCATACAGAAATCTTTGAAGGTCCAGAACTCCTTCTTCAGTGAGAAGACTGCTCCTTGTTATTGCAAGATTGTTGGGAGACAGTCTTCTTTCTGCGACCGACGAAGATTCAGGATAAGCTACCCGTCTTGCTGTTTGTAGGAGTCTTCTGAACTTGGGTAGATTATCCTCCATCAGGTCATAGAACCTACCAATGGCAAGTTCTACTGAGAGATCCGTTGAAGAGTTGATGCAGTTAGATAGATATAGTTGTAGGACTTGGAGGGCATTGAGTGAGTCCCAGTTCAGCTCTTCTACTCCGCTAAACTCCCGTCCAATCCAGAACCTCTCAGCTGATCCATCATACCCCCAAGCTAGAATAGAGTCAAACTCTAGCTTCTTTGAAGATTTGAAGATTTGGGGGGTAGTGGATTGACCTATGATGGCTGCTGCTTCAGGGATGATGCTGACCAATGTAGATGTTTGATCTTTGCCTTCAACATCAGTCAGCACTTCATCCACAGCCCTGACAACCAACTTCCAGTCTTCAGAGATCTCTTCTTCTTAATCTTCTGATACTGGCAAGTCGTAGACCTGTACAAAAGCTGGCCTGTAAAGTGAGCTTTGGAAGGCAGCCTGCTCCTGTATCCAGTCTTCAAGGCTGTCTGTATCATCTTCCATAGAAACCATCTCCCCCTTTTTGGTTGCATCAGCAGACAGGTAAGCATCAGTTTGGGTGCCTACTGATACAAGAGAGGGAGAGGCTAAAGTTGGGCATTTATGGGCTTCATGCATAGCGACTTGGTGTCTTAGTTTGGACATTTCAGCCTCTAGCATAGCCACCCTGGCCGTCAATTCCATGTTATGAAGTTTCAGTCTGTCCTCATCCACAGTTGTGGAATCCTTGGACCCAGATGGGGCCGTAGGCCTAGCCTCAGCATCCTCATCACCCGTGGTTTCTTGGCGCCTGGGATTCCTCTCAGTGAAGGGAGTTTCCAAGGAAACACCCTCACCATGAGTTGCCCGTGGTCGAGGTCTTAAAGATGTTGTCACTGTCCTCCTGGTCATTTGATGGACCAGCAGTAGTGACAGCCTCTTCCACATCCACTCTTTCAATACTCCCAGAGTGGACCTTTAAGGGTGAAGAACTTGGGCTGGGTGTTTCGGAAGCAAGACCAATCAGTATCCCCTTGATAGTGGTAGTTGGAGAAGGTACATCACTTTGGTCAGGTTCCTCTACACTTAAGTTCAAAGAAGAGAGGAATGGCTCGAAGGGCTGTTCTATGGATCCGGGAAGTGATCCTAATCCTAATAGAGAGACTTCCGAAGGAGTCTCCCTAGCAATGTGGCTTTCCCTTATGGTATTCTCACCAGAATGTTGTGATTCTGAGTGAGGGATGTTGGCTTGGGTTTGGGCCTTGGAGGCACGAGAAGAAGGAGTTCTCTTGCCCCTTTTTCTTGTATATTTGGCTGCAACCGGGGCCCTGTGTTCCGGTTGAGCAATCAAACTGTGGGTGAGTAATGTATGTGCCTGTGCATCCTTAGTAGAATGCACAGGGGTTCGATCAAGGGAAACAGTAGTTTGAGTTTGTGGCAGTGAGGTGGAGGGTGTGGGATCAGTATCAGCTGGGTTTGCTGAATTGTCACCCTGGGCACTGTGCGTGTTCAACATTGTAGACAACAACGGAACATCGGCCCCTGAGAACTTTGATGAAACTGTTCTCATGCTTTGAAAAATATTGTTCTTATGTCCCAAAATTTAGTAGATTCTTGCAGTTTTTGAAAGATCTTGGTGCTCAATGTTGAACACTTCCTATAAGAATCTTGGGTACATAAAGAACTGAGATTTCACCCCTTCTTGAAGGTTGTATCTCAAACCTTCAAAAATGAGGTGGGAAAAATTAAAACCTGCTCCAGTTATCATACCGTGAATTGCCGACGCAAGTCCGGAGCTTAGTTGGTTCCAGCCACTCCTCTTTTGAGATATGCATTGGAGAAGAGTGTGGCAGAGATACTTCCATTTGGGACCCATGAGTGCCTTCTCTATCGTATACTCTGTTTGATTCCCAGTGTACCCTATGGATACAAAGGTCCTCATGTATACGTCTCTTGGGTAAGAGAGGGCGTCCCCTTCATCCTGAAGCTTGAGGTGTTGGCGGAGCTTTGCTTCAGTGATGATCATTTCCTTACCGTCTATTGTGCCTCTGATTTGAGGAGTGCCCTGTTCAGTAGAGTACACGGCTGAGCTCCAAAAATCTTCCATGTGTGAAGTATATATGGTTGGGTTGACGGTTAGGGCATGGTAAATTTTGGACCGACAGAGGAAGTCGATCATACCGTCAAAACCTTCGGACTTCTTGCCTTTTATTAGGTATGCAGTGAGGTTGTGGTATGGAGCAAACTTGTCGTTGGGGATGTTTATGTCGGCGACTGCCATTGTTATGGATTTGGAGGGAAGAAAGAAGGGTGTTTGAATGGTAGTTATGGAGGGTTTTGAATGCTGTGGGGACGGGAGTGAAAGTGATGGGAGATAGGTTTGAAATAGAATGTGAAGAGGTTGAGGGAACGTTTGTGATTGTGATATAACAGCAGACGAAGAAAAAGCAACCCTACTTGTACAGTACAACCTGTTTCACTTTTCGTTGTTACAGCTGTAATACACCAAGGCAGTCATGGAAGGGACTGACGGTAAATTTTACAGCGGGTAAAAGTTAATTTAGACTTATGTTTACCCATCAGCAGCAAACTTGGTTGCTGCTGAAAGATAAGAGTATCCGCAGCAAAATTGGTTGCAGCTGATGGATAAGCCTATCCGCTGCAAACTTGGGTGCTGCGGAAAGATAAGTCTGTCAGCAGCAGATTTTGCTGCTGAAAGGTTTAAAGATCTGCAGCAAAGGAATTGCTGCTGAAAGCCTTAAAGCTATCCGCAGGAAACATGTACCTGCTGATAACTTAAAGCTATCAGTGGCAAAACTTTTGCTGCTGATGCTTTTACCTGTCAGCAGCTGAAGGACAAAAATGTTGCTGACCCATAACTTTTATTTACAACAAGGGACAAAAAGACACATTTTAAGGAGAAACTTGAGATGGATTTTAATCAAAGTTCATCATACCAATTGATTCAACTAAATATCTGAATCTAGCTTCATCAAAAGGTTTTGTAAACAGATCAGCATATTGCTCATTTGTATGAACTTTGGTTAAAATAATTCTCCTTTTCTCAGCTTGATCTCTTATGAAATGGTACCTGATGTCGATGTGCTTTGTCTTTGAGTGCTGCACCGGATTGTTTGTGATAGAGATAGCACTCATGTTGTCAATGTGAATTGGAGTCTGCATGAAGGTCATTCCATAGTCAAGCAGTTGATTTTGGATCCAGATGACCTGTGCACAGAAGCTTGAAGCTGCAATGTATTCTGCTTCAGCTGTTAAAGTAGAAACACATGTTTGCTTTTTGCATTGCCATGAGATGAGCCTTCCTCCAAGAAATTGACATCCCCCAGATGTGGACTTTTTGTCCAAGTTACAACCCCCATAGTCACTGTCAGTGTAGGCATAGAGATTGACATTTTCATTCTTTGGATACCATAGCCCAAGTTTTGGAGCTCCCTTTAGGTATCTAAGGATCCTTTTGACAGCTTGAAGATGAGACACTTTTGGAGCTGCTTGAAATCTTGCGTAGAGACAAACTGTAAACATGATATCTGGTCTTGAGGCAGTGAGGTACATGAGAGACCCTATCATTGCTCTGTACTGATGTTGATCAGTGTCTTGTCCTTCTTTATCCGGAGATAATTGATGATGCACTTGCATAGGTGTTCTTGCAGCAGAGCAGTCAGTCATTTTGAACCTCTCCAAGATGCTTTTGACATACTTGGATTGACTTATGAAGATTCCAGTTGGTACCTGTTTGACTTGAAGTCCTAAAAAGAAATTTAGTTCACCCATTGAACTCATTTCAAATTTGGAATGCATCAAAACTTCAAAATCTTTGCAGAGCTTCTTTCTTGTAGATCCAAAGATAATGTCATCAACATAAATCTAGACCAACAAAATTTCGCCCCCTTCATCTTTGATGAAAAGTGTCTGATCAATGGCCCCCCTTCTGAAGTTGTTGCTAAGTATATATCCAGATAAAGTTTCATACCAGGCTCTTGGGGCTTGGTGTAAGCCATTGAGAGCTTTGTCCAGTTTAAAAACCTTATTTGGATGTGCAGGATCTACAAAGCCTGGAGGCTGTTTGACATAGACCTCTTCATCAATCGTGCCATATAGAAAGGCACTCTTCACATCCATTTGATAGACCATAAAGTTTTTGGATGCTGCATAAGGCAGAAAAATTCTAATGGCTTCCAGACGGGCAACAGGAGCAAAAACTTCATCATAGTCAATGCCTTCTTCTTGAGTGTAACCTTGAGCTACCAGTCTGGCTTGTTCTTGACTACGATGCCCCTCTCATCTTGCTTGTTTCTGAAGACCCATCTTGTTCCAATGGCTGTTTGACCAGGTGGAAGATCAACAAGCTTCCAAACATCTTGTCTTTTGAATTGCAGCAATTCTTCCTGCATTGCTTCAATCCAGCTGTTGTGCTTGAGAGCTTCATCAATCCTTTTGGGTTCCACCTGTGATAGAAAGCAAGAGAACAAACAAATGTTGGCTTCATGAGACTTACTTCTTGTCTGGATGCCTGTGTGGACTTGGCCAATGATGTTTTCCAGAGGATGCTCTTTGTTTATTCTCTGTGCAGGTATCACATCCAGTCATATTCCCTCTTCAAGATTACTGTGGTTTAGATCAGGATTGTCTTCAGATGTGTGGAGAGGAGCTTGGAGGATCTGATCATTGTGTTCCACATAGTCAGCAGCATTAGCATCAGAGGCCTCTTCAGCATGAATTGAGGAGGCTTCATTTAGGATTTCATTGTCAGAGAGATTGCTGCTTGTGGTGTTGGATGTACCGGCTTCACCTGCACTGGCTTCAATAGCTTCTGCCACTGATGGAGGATCAATGGATGGCCTTTTCATCCTGATGTAGGGACTGGGAAACTCCAGTCTGTAGTCAGAAGAAGAGGTTGGGGTAGAAGGTGTTGAGTTTGAAGAAGGAGGCTCCATATTTGAGAATATGAGGGGCTCAAATATCTGGGTGAAGGAGTCTATATCAAAAAGCCAGTTGGGACCTTTGCCTTGTTCACAGACAACGTGTTCCCTGCATTCCACATTAGCAGATTCTTCCACAATCCGAGTCCTAGAATTGAACACTCGGTAGGCCTTCGATTGAGAGGAGTAACCCACAAAGTAACCTTCATCAGACTTTGCACCGAATTTAGGAAGAACTCCATGTGTGATGAGGATGGTACATGGACATCCAAAGGGCTTCAGGAAGCCAATGTAGGGAACTCTTTTGAGCCAGAGTTCATAGGGAGTTTTCTGGAGAGGCTTAACAATAAGGACTCTATTCTGCACATAACAAGCTGTGCTTACTGCTTCTGCCCAGAAAGTAAGGGGCAGCTTTGAGTCAGCCAGCATAGATCTTGCTGATTCAATCAGAGTCATGTTTCTTCTTTCAGCAACCCCATTTTGTTGAGGAGTTCTTGGAGCACTGTACTGCCTTTCAATGCCCTTTCTCTCACAGAAACTGTTCAAAGTGTGATTTTTGAACTCTGTTCCCTGATCACACCTTATGATCTTTACCTTCAGATTGCTTTGATTCTCTACCCTGAGAATATAGGATTTGAGAATCTCAGCAGTTTCATCTTTTGTTCTTAGGAAGAATACCCAAGAGAATCTAGAGAAGTCATCAGTGATCACCAGACAGTAGGACTTTTTGCCCATTGACATGACATTTGTAGGACCAAAGAGATCCATATGCAGTAGCTGGAGAGGAGTGTCATTTGTGTTCAATGTCTTGGGCTTATGGGAACTCTTGTGTTGTTTTCCCTTCAAGCAGGCAATGCAGTGATCGTCTAGCTGGAATTCTTTGTCAGGAAGCCCTCTGACAAGATTGTCTTTCACTAATTTATTGATTGTTTTGATGTTAACATGGCTTAACCTCCTGTGCCAGAGAGCGGATTCATCAACTGATGCCTTTGACAGAAAACATGAAACACTACCAGATGGAGTGACTTCATTCATGTCAAGCACATATAAGTTGTCCTTTCTTTGAGCAGTTAGGAGAATCTTCTCTGGCAGGGGTTTAGATAGGCCAGGAGCTAACACAAAGCATTCTTTGTTAGTGAAGAGCATCCAATGCTTTTGATCACATACTTGGGAAACACTCATGAGATTGAAGTCAAGTTCTTTAACTTAGTTGACTCTTTCAATGCTCATCCTCTCATTGGACACAGTGCCTTGTCCAGTGATAGATCCACCTTTTGAGTCACTCCCAAAGGCAACATATCCTCCATTGAAATGTCTGAAGTTGGAGAGGATGGACCTGTTGCCTGTCATGTGCCTGGAACAGCCGCTATCTACCACCCAGGTGTTATTCTTGTTACCTGGCTGTCCCTGCACATGAAAGAGATTTAGTTAGTGGGAGTGGTCCAAGAGCTCTCCTTTTTGAAGAAAAGAGTTCTTGGACTTTCTGATTCATCATGCGTGCATTCAACAGCACCGATGATGATTTTGCTGATAGGAGAAGAGATTTTGACTTTCCATTGCTTAAGTAGTGGTTTTCCAGTTCTCTTTTCTTTATCGGCTGCGGATTTGGCTTTGGCAGCTGATGAATTTGCTCTATCAGTAGCTGATTTTCCTGCTTGAGGTTTTGGCTTGTCAGCAGCGGCAGGTTTTGCTGCTGATGGCTTCAGCTTATTAGCTGCAGATGTTGCTGCTGATCGCCTTGGCCTTTCAGCAGCAGATTTTTCTTTTGCTGCTGAAGGCTTAGTTGGAGCAGCAGCAGATTTAGTTTTTGCTGCTTACTGCTTTGTTTGAGCAGCAGCAGATTTGGTCGCTGCTGAAGGCTTTGCCTTTTGCTGCTGCTTGTGTTTTTCTGCAGTTTCAACTCTTCTACTGGCTGCAGATGGCCTATCAACTGAAGTATGCTGATCCTTCTTTTGTTTATGCGCTGATTGAAGAAGGATCTGGTTGAAGGGGTTAAACTGACATTTTGCAGCAAAGTGGTTTGATTCCCCACATATGATGCAGGACTGCTGAACTTTGGGCTGCTGCTTCCTTGGTGGAGAAGAAGAGTTTCTGAACTGAGTTTTCTTGGTCGTAACTCTTCTAACCTGTTGCTGATTCTTCTGATTTGGCATGAACTGAGGCTTGGAGTTTGTGGGTCCTGATGTCTGTCCCTTTTCAATGTTTAGCTTTCTTCCACCTGGAGGATAGCTGATCATGATCTGTTTGAATGGTACAGGGGCTGGAATAGCTGGGAGAACAGTAGGGACTGGGACTCTATTCAGAACAGCTTCAGATGAGGCTGTACTGGTTTCATCATGGTCTGAGAAGGTTAACTCAAATTCTGATGAGGTAGTGCAGTCTTTAACAAGGGGTTCATCCATTAGAGGATCAAGATTTCTGTTTGCAGTGTCGAGTTTTGCAACATCGAAGCTTGGTCCATAGATGGCAACATAGTCAGCTGGATGAGGAACAATATTGTACTGTTCCTTGCCATATCCAAGTCCTCCAAGCTTTACCTTTTCATGGACTTGAATATCTAGAAGTCTCTGTAGCTTTTTAGAAGAAAATTCATATTTTTCAACATGAACTTTCTGTTCTGCCAGATCAGCTCTGGTTGATTTAAGTTTTACTAATAGATCATCAATCTGAGTTTCAAGATTGGTTTGTTCATGTTTTAGAGATGAAATCTCTTTCTTAAGGCATTCAATTTTTTCTTTGTAAGTGATTTCAACCTTTTTGAACTCAGATTTCATTTGAAGAAACTCTTCATTTTGATCTATCAGATTTTGGTTATGCTTTCTATAACCTAAAACTTTGTCAATGCAAGCTTGAGAGCAAAGATGTTCAAATACCTGAGGTGGTATCTCTACATTGTCTGCCATAAGTGCTTGGTTGGAGGCAGGAACATCTTCATATTGAAAACTCCAGTCAAAGTCTGAAGTTCCAACATTTGCACAAGCTGCAGTCTGTGCTGGAGTAGTTCCTTGCTGCTGCTGCCTGGGCTGACTTTGGTAACCTTGTCTTTGATGGCTGGCACCCTGATTGGCTTTAGGTGCCTTGCACTCCCTAGCAAAGTGACCCATTTGGTTACAGTTGTAACATCGGATCTTGCTTTTATCAAGCCCAACTCTGGTGTTTGAGTTGTTGCTTGGAACTGATCTCCCGGTTCTAGAATAGAACCTTTTTGCTCTGAGGGAGAGCATGGCATATGAGTGCTGAATATCCATTTCTTCAAGATCATCTGGATGAAAGCATTCCAGATCCTCTTTTATGAAGTATATGCTGCTTGAGTTGTCAGAGACAAAAGCAGTAGAGGTTGGCTGTTGAGGAGGTGCCTCAAGAAGAAATGGTGATGAGTTAGATTGTGAAGCGGTTGGGGTCTGAGGGTGAGTAACAATGGGAGGATAGTAGCTGCTTGCACTAGGACCGGAATGATCAGAGTGAAGCGCTGAGGAGGTAGTGGAGGAAGTGGTAGCTGATTGATAACTGGAGCTCCTTTCATTAGCTTGAATCATTTCTAATTCATAGGTTTTGAGCATGCCAAAGAGCTCAGTCATCTGAAGAGTCTTCAGATTCTCTGTTCTTCTGATGGACACAGTGTATAATGTCCAACAACTAGGAAGAGATCTTATGAACTTCTTGAGAATGTCTTAATTCTCCAGCTTTACCTTGGAGCACTGCAGTTCACCTACAAGATAGGTAAATCTGTTATATAAATAGTTAAGGACTCACCTTCCCTCCAGACGAAGTTCTCATACTGCTGCTTCAGTATGTCCCTTCTGTTCTCTTTGACTTCTTCAGAGCCAGCAAACATCTTCTCCAGCGCCTCCCAGAGCTCCTTGGCAGTTTTGTAACTTCTGAAGTTGTGAAAAACTTCATTTGGAAGGCACATTTGGATGGCTCCTAGTGCCTTGAAGTCCACCTCCATTTTCTTGATGTCCTCTTCAGAGTACTTGGAGGTTTCTTTCGGGACTTGTAGCCCTCCACCATCAGCAGAGGCCACCGTGGGAATATATGGACCCTCCTTGATGGATCTCCACATTCTGTATTCCCGGTAACAGAAGAAGCTTTCCATGCGATTTTTCCACATGTCATAGTCTTCTTCAGATACCAACCTTGGTGGTCGGTTGATGCTGCCAATATCTTCAAAGCCATTGCTCTGTGCCATTTTTGTTTTGATTTTGGGTGACTTGATCAAAGAGAGAGTTTAGAATAGAACCAGAGATGATTAGACAAATGTTAGTTTGTTTAATCTGAGCCAAAGCTCTGATACCACTTGTAGGATCGTGAGAATACAAGATGGTTCTGTTCTTAGTTGAGGTTGGCGGAAACAAAATCAACTACACAATTTATAATCAAGTAAACACAAAGAATACTGATAAACACTATTGTATTAAGCTTTTGTGAATGCAAAGACTACAAGTGAGAAACTCAATGAATAAGTATGACAAGCACTACAAGCACACTTATAATGAAGTGGCAACTCAGTATTTATAGTAACTTAGAATCAAGACAGACCCTTGATTCTAAGGATCAGATCGAACACAAGCCGTTGATCTTGTTTATTAATTTACATTACACGTAAAGTCTAATCTAGTTAACTTTACTGAAACGTTTTCTTTATTCATGATTGTTTGCATGCTTGGAGAAGTGTATTGTTGTCCGTCATTGGTTGACCATAGCGGTTCCTTCTGCTTTGAGTCTGTCAGTTGCTTTTGCAGAAAGGTGTCAGAGACGCTTGACCTGGATAGTCAGCTGCAACGTTTGGTTTTCAGTGAATAGAGCTATCAGCTTCAAAGAGTGAAGGTTGCTGCTGGTAAGCCTATCAGCAGCAAACATGGATGACCGCCTAGTGCTGAATGCTGCTGATAAGCCTATCAGCAGCAACTTGTGCTGAATGTTGCTGATAAGCCTATCAGCAACAACTTGTGCTGAATGCTGCTGATAAGCCTATCAGCAGCAACTTGTGCTGAATGCTGCTGATAAACCTATCAGCAGCATTTGTACTTAAAATAATTTTGTAACAATCAGTCTTTGGTTCTACACAAGGTATTGACTATGATGAAACTTTCTCACCCGTTGCTATGATCAAATCGATCAGGATACTGCTTGCCATAGCCGCGTACCATGATTACGAGATATGACAAATGGATGTCAAAACCGTTTTTCTTAACGGACATCTCTCTGAAGATGTCTATATGGTTCAGCCTGACGGTTTTGTTGATCCAAAGTATCCTAGTAGGGTCTGCTGTCACAACCCAACCGACGGCGGAATAAGTCGGGGCGAGACATGTAGACTGTTCATGAGCTCAAGGTTGACTAAATTGTAATATATTAAATTCATTTCAATTCAAACAAACACAAACCAAGTACATAAACAAAATACACATTGTTCATTATTCAAAATTAACTACGTCCAAACTTAAGTGTAGCATGTCTCGATCAACTCACATGTTAGCACCTAAAACATGAATGAAATAAAGTCAACTAAAAAGTTAGTGAGCATACACAGGTTTGTACATAGGTAGTATATATAGATATGAATAAACAAATCCTTACATAACATGATAAAATAAGACATTTATGGGGAGCAACTATTGTGTAACCAAAGTACAATCAAAACTTTGTAAATAGCATGCAAATTGTGTTGTCGGTAACAATCACCTCAATCTAGGTGGGTTTGTCAGACTCAATAGATCTATCATTGTTAACCGTCGGCTTGAATAGTTAATGATTGCACATAAATTGCACACAAACAGTTAACACACCTAGCACTCAAACATAAAGCTCAAATTTTGTATACATGAATGTAAAGAGGATTTGTGTTTGTGTAGTTTGTGTAAATGTAAACAATTGTGTGTATTGAGTTCATGTTTCACCCCAAAAAATGTAAAAGAGTAAAAGGGTGATGTCGTCCAGACGGTCTATAAAAACTATCAAATAAAACCTAATCTAGACTCTCTAGCTTTAAATTTATAAAACCTAGACTCGACCTAATACTAGACCACACAACCGGCAAGTGTACCGATCAATGTAATATAGCCTAAACGAAGTCCGGATATCGAACCCAAAAGACACTGAATAACTAAATTAGACTCTAACTAGGACTTAATATGATTAATTGATTGGGGGGTTTACTACACTAAAGATTAACTAAGAATGCAATAAACTAAGGACAATTCAAGCTATCAAGAGTAAACTAAAGATGAAATCAAGAATGGAGAAGTCACTACCTAGGTCGGAATCCTATGTGTAAAGCTCAACTTCTATCGGTTTTGGAACTAGGTTGGATCTGGGTTTCTAAAGATATAACACCTAAAAGATATCTAGTGGATTCCCGATCACTCTCGGTCTCGGGATGTGACCAGAAGACAACCTAAGGATATTAACTCACCAGATGATCGGATCACCTCTCGGGTATTTCCTACTATGACAAGTACCCTAATAAACGGATTACCTCTCAGTCTCACCGCTTACCATACACTCAAGGAATGCATGGGGTAGTTCTAGAATGGATACTATGATTCGGATAGCAACTATCACTAGACATCTAATACCAACTTCCTCTCAGACAGCTGACACTCGGATTCCTAATGACGAAGACTAAACGACTAATTCTCACCTCTCGGGTATTGAACTAGGACACACATTCACTTCTAATCAGTAATTAACTAGGTTTTCTATGGCTACTACGTCTAGACACCACTCTAACTCACAAACCCTAAAGTCTATGAACCAGAAACGAAGATCAAACTGGCAGACAACCACAATCAACGCAGAAAAGCATAATCAACCACATAATCAGAATTAAACATGCACTAACATCACACATAAACAAACTCAAACCTTTACTAAATCATAAATCCAACATTCAAATCCAAAAACCGAATAAAAATCGAAACTTTAACACATAATCATCATATTGACCTAGGTAGATCAAGGATCTAGCCTAGAATCATACTAAGAACATCTACACAGAAGCAAATAGCAAGATCCATAGGTTCAAAACACAAAATCAAAGATAAAGTTTGAATCTTTAAACCCTAGAATGCAACTACACAAACCCGGAATCCAAAAGCTTCAATCTTCAGCTTCAATTGACTTCCAAGCTCAAAATCGCCTCTTTTCTTCCCTGGAACGGCTTAGAATCCAACTCTTTCATAATGGCCGTTTAAATCTTTTTAATTTAGAAAATTAGGGTTTTGCGGAAAACGGCCCTCTCGCGTACCGCGAGAGAATGTTGACTGGATCCTCGCGTACCGCGAGGACCAAAATAGTCGGGCGGATTCCTGAGTTTCTCGCGTACCGCGAGGATCTTCAAGCACCTCCCTCGCGTACCGCGAGGGACCTAATATTCAGAAAATTAAAGTTCAATCCTTGGACTTTTCCGGGCTTCGTTTCTTTGCTCGTATTCTTCACGTATTCTTCATTAATATTCCGGAGCTCCTATAAATAAGACCAACGACTCAAATGTACATAAAATTGACTCAAAACTAATATAAAACTACTTAAAACACATTAAAACAAAGGAATAAAGACGTGTGCTTTCGCACCCTATCAAATATCCCCACACTTAACCTTTTTTCGTCCTCGAAAAATCTGCAAATGGAATCATAACTGGCATCTAACTCAACAAACATAAATTTCAATTTTCAAAACATACTCACGTGTTAAAAAGCAACAATTAGTATTTCTGTCCGATTAAACCCAAACACTAACTTTCAAGCCCCCGTTACGTGTTCTAAATCCATTTTATACAACATATCAATCACTCTATGTGACTCACACTTAGAAGTTACAGCTCTACCTAATCCCGTCTCAAGGTCATGTTTAGGCACGGATTAAACCATATAGATTTACCCTACCACGTTAAACTACTATTTACAGGTTTTTAGAAATCAGATGAAATCATGAATGAATGGATGATAATGAGCATAATAAGCAAAAGAACTTTCGTCTAGAGGTGTTTCAACCAAGTCACTATCCCGGAGGGTAACACATAGACTACATTCTATCAATGAAGCATATAAATCTTACTTAGGGGTGTATCCTCCAAGTCGCTATCCCAGAGGGAAACACATAAGCAAAACTTAGTATAGCTCATAAATTATGGAATAACATGGATTATGGAATGCGGGCGCCACCGAAACTCGGATTTATTCTCATAAAAAGAGAATGGTGTGCCATAAAAAATTTCAAAAACCTTTAAATTTTAACTTAATCGTGGTACCCATCACCCTATATTGACAGTTTCAGTATTACCATTACTCTAAGATGAATACCCACAAGATATCATGATTTTATTCCGTGATTAATCCTAAATAACACAAACAGGATATTTAAGCTTTACTAGTTAGCTGGGTCTACCAAAACATCACTAATTAGACACGTTTTCAATTATTTAATCTTTTAAACTCATAAATAGATCCAGTTCTACTATCATTTTCCAAATATATGCATTTATTTCCAAGGACATTTTTCAAATTTTTCAATTTTTTTTTGTATTTTTGAATTTTTATAAAGACAGATTAAACTAAACACTCACATCCCCACACTTGAAAGACACATTGTCCTCAATGTAAAGTAAGACACAACTTAAAAATAAAAATGCAAAAATAAACAGGAAGCGACTTAGCTGGTAATGTAGATGCAATATCGTAAGCAGCTTTGTTCTTCCTCATGTGTGCACCGTATAGCATTTCGGTCGCGGTTGCACATCAGCTGTTGGGTTGCCTTTACAAACTGATAATGGTGATCAGTCCCACCCGAATGGAGATTGAGTACGGGCGGAATGATAAAACCTGCAAGAAAAGACTAAACATCCCCACAGCATTAAACTGACTCGAATAAAATCTAGAGACTAGACAGACTCAAGAAAACTAAAAGACTCAAGATAGATAGATGCAGAGAAAACATACTCGACATGTGGCAAACACATAGACATGAACACCACAGCAAGGTCGAACATCGGTCATAAACGGTTTCTAGTTTCCCATGGTCATGGTGGTCGGTGAATGAAGTGAATGGTAAATGATAGTGGTGATCTGGATGATAGTGGATGGTGGTGGTGATAACAATGGATGTTGGATAGAGGAGGTGGATGGGAGGTGTATGATAGTGAAAATGGTGGTGATAAAAGAGTAGTAGTGTTTATGGTAGTGGTGATAATGGGTATGGAGAACCATGGGAAACAAGGGAGGAAGGGCAAGTCCAGCAATTCCTCGCGTACCGCGAGAAGGGAAGATTCTATTCCTCGCGTACCGCGAGAAACAAGATATCATCGCCGGCCAGGAGTTTTGTCCTTCGCGTACCGCGAAGACCTGGACAGATTTTTCTCGCGTACCGCGAGGGGGTGTTCTTCACAGAAAGTTTAGAAAATTTTCCAATTTTTATACTTAGAATATTTTTCACCCATTTAAATTTTTCTTTACCCAAACTCACTAAAACCCCGTCCCAAGCATAGAAACATATGTAAACATACCTGGAACTTCATTCCCGACGATTTTCCTCACCGAATCAAGCACGAATTCCCTGCACAACACGACACAAACAAAGCGCAAACCGAAAAACAAAGAAAAAGACACGGACTCAACTCAATGAAATCATACAAACTCTACATCCCGGGCACTTACCCAGGACTCAAGCAAGCCTATCAGGAGGCTTCTCCTTGATCCTAACCGGTACCACCTTCATCCTTCGCGGCCTACCGGTTCTCCACAGCCTCAGCAAACAACTACTCCTACCGCACCATGGATTTCTATCCTTCATCTCCTTCCACCACAACTTAAATCTACCCGGTCCGAAGATAATACGCATTAAATAACCAAGTAGTTTGTCACTCCTCGATATCCCCACACTTGGGGTTAGCACTCTATCTACGTTGCCTAAGTCAATTAACTCTCGAGTCCTCTTACGAGGCGGCCTAGACCTAGGGGTTGACTCGATATTTTTCCCCAAAGCACAAACAGTGGTGAAGATATGTAGGGGTTTAGGAATGGGCACTTCTAAAGGAATGACCTCCACAATCTTACCAGGATCCTCGGGATCCGCAACAACCTCCACCAACTTCCCCACACTTGGGGTTTTGCCTATGACCTCTTCAAACTCTGCCATCATCTCCAGCAAATCATCAGGCACCTCATCTCCATAATCGTCTGGCTCATCTAGCAATCCTTCTAACTCCAACGCCCAATCATATGGTTCTTCTATATTCGGGGCGGGTTCACCTACTTCTATCACCGGATCGGGGTCCCAATGGTGGTCCATGAAAGAATCGAGCATGCACACGGAGTGGCTGTGCTCGCCAAAATCCTTCCCGGACTCTACAGCATTGAATGTAAGGACCTCATCTCCCACACGAAATGTGAGCTTCCCGTCAAAGACATCAATCATCGCCTTTGCGGTCCGTAGGAACGGGCGCCCTAAGATGAGTGGGACCTTGTCATCCACCTCCATATCTAGAATCACAAAATCCACGGGGAAAACAAAATTGCCCACTTTCACTAATAGATTTTCCACTATTCCCCGTGGATACTTGACTGAGCGGTCAGCCAAGGAAATGCTCATGCGCGTTGGTTGTGGTTCACCTAGGTCCAGCTGCTTGTACAATGAATAGGGCATCAAATTGATGCTAGCACCTAGGTCGGCCAACGCATGGTGTAATGGTAGGTTGCCCAACAAGCACGGGATCGTGAACCGACCCGAATCAGACAACTTTTCTGGCAAATGATTTTGCACCACTGCCGAGCATTGCTCACCAAGTGAGACTCCAGAGACCTCCTCAAGTTTCTTCTTGTTGGAAAGAAGGCCTTTTAAGAACTTGGCATATTTGGGCATATGCTGGAGGACCTCTACAAACGGGAGATTGACCTTGAGTTGTTTGAACATATCAAGGAAGTGACCGTATTCCTTAGCATGTTTATGTGGCAACACACGTGTAGGATAAGGAATACGACTCAAGTCAATCTCGGGGGACTTCATCTCCACCCCCTTCTTCTTCTCCTGTGCCTTCTTGGTAGGCACCTCAACCACTATCTCCTCCTCCACCGGCTCTTCTTCTTCTACTACCGGTGGGCTCTCATCCTCCTTCTCTATCATGCTCCTCGTCGAAACAGCATTCGACTCGGTCTCTTTTAGCATCCTAGCATCGATCTCCGCAAATCGAGCTGCCCAATCAATCTTATTCACCTCCTCCACCGAGGGAATATTATGCTCCTTAGAGTGGGGGTCAACCTCTTCAACCACTTTACTCTCCACACTCTCTATAGACACGGCCATCACTGAAGCGTTCGGGCCCGTAGAAGGGCTTCCTTGTCTATCATGTATGCTCCTAGCAATGTCTCCTACCGTGCGTTGCAAATCCTGGAACGCCGATTGTTGATTCTTCATCAAAGTGTCATGGCTATCCAGTCTTAGCCGAGCATCCTTGTTATTCTGCACCAGCTGGGCAAGCAACTGTGTCTGAGTCTCCATCATCTCCTCAATCCTTCGTGACCCAACAGTGCTCCCAGAACTCGCTCCTTCTTCTGCTCCTCCATACTGTTGCTGACGACCAGTGAATCCAGATCTCCATCCCGAACCAAAAGTATTAGAATTGTTGTAATTTCGGTTCTGGTATTGGTTGCCAGCATATCTCACATGCTCTTGATTATGAACAGGGCAATCTCGGGTGTCGTGTCCTCCCCTGCACACCTGACACCTCAAAGCACTGAGCTTGAGCTCCTTTATCTCATTCGCCATCGAGGCGAGGGCAGCAGCCACGCTAGTATCAGGAGTGACCTGATGCACACCTCTAGGAGAAGAGGCGTGTGACCTAGCAGTAGGGATGGAATCCCTAACAGAACGTGGGTGCTGCTGTTCGGCTTGAGCGAAGCTCTCGAACATATCCTCGCACTCCTCAGGCTCGAGTCTATCCATGATATGGCCTCCTGCAGCTGTGTTGAACATTTGCTGCGTCTCGAAGGTGAGGCCATTATAGAACTTCTCCACTAGTGCCCAGTCGGGGAGACCGTGCTGGGGACATCGGCTCAACAGCGCGTTGAACCGCTCCCAGGCCATGTGGTAAGGCTCGTCGGGATCCATCCGAAACGAATGGATCTGGTCCCGAAGGCGAGCGGCCATGGAAGGTGGAAAGTATTTCTTGAAGAACTTGGCTTCGAGATCCTCCCATGTGGTGATAGAATTGTCGGGAAGAGTGTCGAGCCAAGTAGATGCACGCCCAGAAAGAGAGAATGGAAAGAGACGCAAGTAGATTGCGTCCTTAGATACACCCGTGATATTAAATGTATCACATATCCGCGCGAAGCGGGACAAATGTCCGGGTGCATCCTCATCCTCGAGGCCATGGAATTGAGTGGCATGAGTGATCGTACTCATGACATGTGATGGGATCTGCCAAGAATTGGTGTTCGGTATAGTGGGGCGTGTGATCGAAGATCTCGCGCCCGTGACCCCCTCACTGGCCCTCTGGTGCACTGTACGCCTCGCTGGAGGATCAGCGTCGCCCATGATAGAAATTGGAACTGGGCTAGTAGAACGTACCTTTGGTTTAACCAGCTCCTCTAAACGCTCCCGAAAGTCGCGGGTGCGCTCGTGAAGCTCTCGTTCGGGCTCTTGAAAAGATGCAAAAGATGGTGATCCTTGCGAACGAGTATTGGGCATAAACAGAAAGACTCTAAGAAGGAAACAGAATAAAGACTCACAAGTAGCACACAAGACTCAAAAGAAAACAAAAGACTCAAATAAACCAAAAATCAAACAAAGAACTAGTCAAAGCTAATATTGCTATTGCCAAGTGTCCCCGGCAGCGGCGCCAAAAACTTGATGTCGTCCAGACGGTCTATAAAAACTATCAAATAAAACCTAATCTAGACTCTCTAGCTTTAAATTTATAAAACCTAGACTCGACCTAATACTAGACCACACAACCGACAAGTGTACCGATCAATGTAATATAGCCTAAACGAAGTCCGGATATCGAACCCAAAAGACACTGAATAACTAAATTAGACTCTAACTAGGACTTAATATGATTAATTGATTGGGGGGTTTACTACACTAAAGATTAACTAAGAATGCAATAAACTAAGGACAATTCAAGCTATCAAGAGTAAACTAAAGATGAAATCAAGAATGGAGAAGTCACTACCTAGGTCGGAATCCTATGTGTAAAGCTCAACTTCTATCGGTTTTGGAACTAGGTTGGATCTGGGTTTCTAAAGATATAACACCTAAAAGATATCTAGTGGATTCCCGATCACTCTCGGTCTCGGGATGTGACCAGAAGACAACCTAAGGATATTAACTCACCAGATGATCGGATCACCTCTCGGGTATTTCCTACTATGACAAGTACCCTAATAAACGGATTACCTCTCAGTCTCATCGCTTACCATACACTCAAGGAATGCATGGGGTAGTTCTAGAATGGATACTATGATTCGGATAGCAACTATCACTAGACATCTAATACCAACTTCCTCTCAGACAGCTGACACTCGGATTCCTAATGACGAAGACTAAACGACTAATTCTCACCTCTCGGGTATTGAACTAGGACACACATTCACTTCTAATCAGTAATTAACTAGGTTTTCTATGGCTACTACGTCTAGACACCACTCTAACTCACAAACCCTAAAGTCTATGAACCAGAAACGAAGATCAAACTGGCAGACAACCACAATCAACGCAGAAAAGCATAATCAACCACATAATCAGAATTAAACATGCACTAACATCACACATAAACAAACTCAAACCTTTACTAAATCATAAATCCAACATTCAAATCCAAAAACCGAATAAAAATCGAAACTTTAACACATAATCATCATATTGACCTAGGTAGATCAAGGATCTAGCCTAGAATCATACTAAGAACATCTACACAGAAGCAAATAGCAAGATCCATAGGTTCAAAACACAAAATCAAAGATAAAGTTTGAATCTTTAAACCCTAGAATGCAACTACACAAACCCGGAATCCAAAAGCTTCAATCTTCAGCTTCAATTGACTTCCAAGCTCAAAATCGCCTCTTTTCTTCCCTGGAACGGCTTAGAATCCAACTCTTTCATAATGGCCGTTTAAATCTTTTTAATTTAGAAAATTAGGGTTTTGCGGAAAACGGCCCTCTCGCGTACCGCGAGAGAATGTTGACTGGATCCTCGCGTACCGCGAGGACCAAAATAGTCGGGCGGATTCCTGAGTTTCTCGCGTACCGCGAGGATCTTCAAGCACCTCCCTCGCGTACCGCGAGGGACCTAATATTCAGAAAATTAAAGTTCAATCCTTGGACTTTTCCGGGCTTCGTTTCTTTGCTCGTATTCTTCACGTATTCTTCATTAATATTCCGGAGCTCCTATAAATAAGACCAACGACTCAAATGTACATAAAATTGACTCAAAACTAATATAAAACTACTTAAAACACATTAAAACAAAGGAATAAAGACGTGTGCTTTCGCACCCTATCAAAGGGGCTATGTAATACTCACCTAAAGAAATGGTGTAGATAGCACAAGTAAAAGGTAGTAACAATGAGTCTTTTGCAAATCACAAGGTTAACCTAGAGTGTAATGTATGAAATTGAATCAATTATATACATAAAGTCTAAGGCAGTATCTAAGGTTTAATCAGAGTGAGTGTAGGGACTTGTACAAAGAGTTCGCGTCGTATTATGTAAGGGGATGTGAGTTGATAAAAGTATAGGTTTAAAGTGTATGAAAGAATAATATTTGTCTTAGGGTTTATGTTTAAATAATTTAAATAAATAATTTTTGTTATTTATTTATTTATTTACGAATCATGGATCTTTAAAGGTATGTGATAAAAATAAATAAAAAATGCGTCAAAATATAGGGTAAACATTCATACAAGTTAAAACCCTTAGAAATACATATACGAGTACTTTTTAAATAAATAAGTTCTTCCGATTTATTTATTTATTTATTAGAAAATAGAGTGTCTCTAAAAGAAATATGGGAAAAGTAAATATATAGTAGTTAGTATATATTTAGTAAATTAGATTTGTTTAAACAAAATGTAAATCTTAAATAGACAAAAAGATGATTTATAAATTAGGTATTAATAATTTTCATTATTTTATTTTAAATAATAAACTATTAATTGAATAAAATGTCTTACGAATGTATTTTATAAAGTTTTAACAAAACTTTATAAAATGGGTATTTTAAATGCTTTATTTTGTAATTTAATAATTTAAAATAAACTTTAACCCTTTTCAATAAAAGAAATAGATGTTTTATGATTTAAATTGCAATTTATTGCATTAATCAGTTTTAAACTGTCATTGGGTTTATAAAATATTTTTTTTATATTTTTAGAGCATTTAAAACGGTGTAAAAAAATTATGCAGGTCGTAAGGTTCGAACCCGGGTCGATTCTGGGTGAGGACAAGAGCCTGACCACTGAACCAGAGGACCTTCAGTGTTAAACTTGCGGCCTTAAAACATGTTGAGCGCGTCTGGGACAAGAGCCGGTCTGGTGTGATACACGCGCAAAAATAGGGGTGGTTTGTGGGTTTCGAACCTACGCCACCCGGTCCGATGGCGCAAGGACTTAGCCAGTCGGACCGAGTGGTTCGCTGGTCATAATAGAGAAACATAAATTTTTATACTTTTATTCAATAGAACCAGAAATCCCTTTTCATATCGTGTGCAGATCGATTAAGTCCCATTTTAAATTGAGTTTGCTTCCCTCTGTCAATTGGAATTGATATAGGGCTTTTGATCGGCATGAAAGGGAGAATCTAATGCAATAAAGCATACCTAATTTGGTTATGAGACGAGTACGAACGGCAAGCCTCTAGGGTTCGATATTCTTGGAATTCGCTCGAGCTTCAGGGGTGTAATGCGATGTGTAGAGATGTTTAGAAAGTTTGTATGGGTTTATGCGCAGGTGTGAGGGTGTTTTAGTTTGTCCATATCCATCTTAATTACGTAATTCGGTTAGGATCGAAGGTATCGGCCGTTCGAAAGGAATTACGCGTTATTTCCACCGAAATACAATGAATTGAGTCATGATGTTGGACTGGATACACGTGAGATTGATTAGGGCGTGATTTGCGGGCAATACCACGTATCAATTCCATGGATTTCGTCGGATTTCACACTATTTGACTCTGAATGGTCAAACCGCTTTCAAATTTTGAATTCAGTCACAAAATTCATTAAATTGGTGCGTTAAATGTGTTTGAAACTGATCAATAGTCTCCCTAGTATACATGGCAAGCCTAGAGGATCTGAATTTAATCGACTTGAGGTCTAATTATAGGGAGATCCGTCTCTGTTAACTTTCGAAGGTCATAGGGGGCAATTTTATGTGTTTCAAGACTTGAATAGGTTCAAATTGAGGGTCCAAATAGTTAGGGGGTTTATTTAAATTAAAGGTTCAAACTCAAATTAATTATCTATTGTTTATAAAACTTGTTTCGAATTTTATGAAGTTTATAAAAATCTTGTTTTATTTCGAATGATAAAAAGGATATATTTCTTTAAAAAGAAAGAATTTACAACTTGTATATTGGTTTATAAAAGATATACATATTTATTTATAAATACATATATATGTATCTAAAAGATGACTACATGATTAAAATCCGTAGTTTTTATGTTTTGATTTAGTTTCCATAATAGAGTATTTATATATATGTATTTTCATAAGTCTATATACATATACATACATGTGTTATTAATAGAAAATTTTATATGTAAGTGAAAAGTTTAAATTTTTGAGTCGAAATAGTAGGTAATGTGACTCATAGAGTGGGGCAAGTACGGGATTCAAACGGAGTATTAAAATAGATAAATAGGTAAATAGATAAGTTAAAATGGTATAGTAAAAATCATGGATGTTACAGTATCCCCATGTTGAGGGAATTTCGTCCCGAAATTTAGCTAGTGAAGGTTATTGAATCAGGAAAGAGGTGAGGGATTTGAATTTTCAATGAGTTTTGACTGTCGGTTCGAGGATTAGATCTGATAACAAGGTTCAGGTACGAAGAATGACAGTGGATTTAGTTTTTTTTTTTTTTTAAATGAACTTAAGGAGCAAGTCTGTTGAATAATGTTTGGGTTCTATAGGTGAAATGTATTTCTTGAAATACGAGCGATGGGAACTTGGTGATCATGGTTTGTTTAAGATGTAGTCTAATATGCTCAAGAATTGTCGGTAGATAAGGGGTTTCACAAACATTGGTCTAGGTCAAGACTTCACGTGATACGAACAACGCTACTTCTAATAATATGATAGGACACTTATATATAGGAAGTACCATCGGCGTATCCACCATGCCCTTGTCATATTACATCAGTTTTGTTGTTACATATCATGATAAGTTTTAGGTCACAACACACGACAAAATTTACTATGTTTTCCATGCGCTGATTTTTATAATTTCGTGTGCACCCGTAATTACTCAAATCATCGCATGGTCCGTATAGATCATTCTGTTGTGTGCGGGTCAAGAGGGGCACAATTTCACTCCGTTCATGTCTATTGCTTTCACATAAAAGTTGTTAAAAAGTAACTATGTCCTTAGGTAGGCAGGTCGGTTAGCAACTAAGGAGTAATAAGATAGTATGACTTAAAGTTTCATAGTTTACTCGTATTTGAAACAAGAATACGTCAAATCCCGAGTAGCTTCAAGGTGTTATGGTTTCCAAGTTTGGTGAACAAAGTGTATAACCATGCCTTGCATATAATGTGATTAACCAATTGCAACAATTGTAAACAATTTAGTTTTGTGTATAATGTAGAACTCAAGTTTCATGTATGATCTAGTGTCATGTAGCTTGTAGTCAAATATGTTTCATGTGTAGCGTGAACAACTTAGCATCATGTATTTTGTAAATCAATAAGCTCTCATGTGTAATGTAAACAACATAGTATCATGTGTATTGTAGGAAATGAAGTTCATGTATGGTGTTAACAACTTAGCATCATGTATTTTGTAAATCAATAAGCTCTCATGTGTAATGTAAACAACATAGTATCATATGTATTGTAGGAAATGAAGTTCATGTATGGTGTTAACAACTTAGCATCATGTATTTTGTAACCCAATAAGTTTCATGTTCACTATAGTCAATCTAGTATTATGTACCAAGCAAACAATTGTTATGTACCATGTATATTGCAACCAACCAAGTTCCATGTGTTCAACCCAGTAGCATGTGTATTGCAAATAAACAAGTTTCATGTGTTATGTGATCAATCCAGTAAATTGGGATTTGTAAATAAACTAGTTTCATGTATTATGTGATCGTGTTGTGTATCTTGTGAACGTGCATACGTAATTTATTGAATTCTGTGTGTGACGTATACTAACGAGTTTTGTATGTGATCGAGTGTTGCAGACAAGCGTGTTATTTGGCGTTCATGTATAATATGGTAGTTAGGTTCTAGCTCTTTAAATCTCGTTGAGGTTTGTAGGGATGGTTAACGTTTATGTGAAATGGGTCGTCTCTTGAAGCGGCAAGTGAAAGGTAACGAGGAGGTTCTGAAAATATCATGGGAAATGGGTTTACAAGGAACTGATCTTTGTTTGAAAATAGGAAATTGTAACATGTTCTTGGTGGTAGATATATGAAGTAGTGAAACCATTGAGTTACATAATTTAAATAAATAGACAGTTTATAGGAAAAACTTTTTAAATTTTCAATTATTATAAGGAGAATATTTTTAAGAGAAATTATTGGCTAATCAAGTAGTTGTACATCAATTTAGCCAGGTTTTAGAAATAATTACTTTAATGAGGAAAATCATACTTATTTATCAATTTGAAATGATGCTTTTATAAAACAGGTTGTATTGAGTTTTCTCTCAAGATGAAAATGTTTATAGAAAATTCATATTTCTGATACTATCTAAAAGTTTGATAAACGTTTTGTTTGAACAAAATAACGAGGTTGTTTAAATCAAATATTAGGATGATTTGTTTACGATGAGGATTGTCGGTAGTGTACTAAATCGTATTGAATGAAGAAGGTGATATTTGAGAAATTTTGATGAAAATATGATGGGTGTAATTCACACTCAACGGATCAAATCAATGAATAGTAATTTTAGAGTTGGAATATATAAAATTGATTAAATTCTGAAATGTTAAACATTACTCAAAACATAGGGAAATGGTTCTCAAACTGAAAATTTAAAGACAATAAATAATGGAAAAATAATTTTTGTTAACGTCTCTTGTAGCTTTCCACTAGAAGGAGAATAATTCCCAAGACGACTACCGCTATGGTCACTCGGGTAGCCGATCTTGCTTCAGCTTTAGCTGTCTCCGTGCGATGCTCCAGTATTTCTTTTTCAAGGATGGAGATTAACTCTTTTTGGTACCCTAATTAGTTTGCTAGGCTATCCATTCTTTGTATCTGCAAGTCGTGCATTACCCCCTGCTCCATCCTTTGCCTCTCAAATTCTGAGGTCCTTACATATTGGTGAATGTCATTGGTTGGAATTCCCCTAACACTAGTGGGTGTCGTGGTATGCCTTACCCAAGGGTTAGGATGGTACGGGTCGGGCATTAGATATGGGTTTCTTAGTGGGGGTAGTAACTGATTGTGGAGATGGGGTGTCTGATACGGGTTTCTGGGTGGGGGTGATCCAGATGTTCGAAGTCTTGGGCCGGTGTTCCTAGCCCAATCTGTCCTTACATCAAACCTTGGCCTGGCAGGTAGGGGTGGTGGTGACCGATACACAGGTTACCTGTTGTCTTCTTCCCAATCAGACTCTGCTTCGGGACGGTATACTGGGGAGGAAGGAGAGTAGGAGTCCATGTCTAGCAGAGAAACAACGAAAAGGTTGTAAGTGATAATAAAATACTTAGTGTTAAATATAGGAATTCTCATAGGTTTAGAGTTTGACTAGTCATAACACCGAGTCTTCACAATAGTATTTTAGAAATACACTTGACCTATAAGCAATGCATCCCTGAGGAGAATTCCCAGGAAAGAGGGGTGGGTCACTAAGACACACTTAGGTACCCTATCTTTCCTTAGCCAGAATCCCTCATGGGCCTACACACTCTTCCAGCCATCATGTATTAATAACACTATTGTTGGGCTCATGATCATGATGAGAATTGTTGTGGACTGGGCTTTGAGGCCCGAAAGTGAGGTTTATATATTGTAGTAGGCTTCTTCTTCTTGGAGGGTAAGTGGACTTCTTGTTTATTATGAATGGGCATTTAGGCCAAATGGTTTAGATTTAGTTTACAAAAGATGATGGTATCATGTGTGTGAGATTAAGGGTGCATGAAGAATTTGGTGTGTATGTGTTAAACTTAGGATAACCTTAATGAATGAAATACGTAGCATGTAGATAGCAACGAATATGAGCACAAGAGTTATGTGACACATAGACTATTAGGTATTGTATCATGTAGTGGAATTACTTAGGATAACATGTAAAAATATTCACACAAAGTAGTAATCATCTAGCATATAGTAGCATGGCATAGTGTGGGTGTCCTAAGGTTATAGTCTAGGTCAAAAGTGTCTAACAACCTAATTCCCTATAACCAAGGCTCTGATACCAATCTGTCACACCCCAACCGACGACGGAATACGTCGGGGCGAGACATGTAGACTGTTCATGAGCTCAAGGTTGACTAAATTGTAATATATTAAATTCATTTCAATTCAAACAAACACAAACCAAGTACATAAACAAAATACACATTGTTCATTATTCAAAATTAACTAAGTCCAAACTTAAGTGTAGCATGTCTTGATCAACTCACACGTTAGCACCTGAAACATGAATGAAATAAAGTCAACTAAAAAGTTGGTGAGCATACATAAGTTTTGACTCTAAATAGCATCAAAGTGTTGTGTGTAAACAAATCCATACAAGTCATGATTAATAAGGCGAATATGGGGAGCAACTATTGTGTAACCAAAGTACAATCAAACCTTTGTAACTAGCATGCAAATTGTGTTGTCGGTAACAATCACCCAAATCTGGGTGGGTTTGTCAGACTCAATAGATCTATCATTGTTAACCGTCGGCTTGAATAGTTAATGATTGCACATAAATTGCACACAAACAGTTAACACACCTAGCACTCAAACATAAAGCTCAAATTTTGTATACATGAATGTAAAGAGGATTTGTGTTTGTGTAGTTTGTGTAAATGTAAACAATTGTGTGTATAGAGTTCATGTTTCACCCCAAAAAGTGTAAAAGAGTAAAAGGGGCTATGTAATACTCACCTGAAGTAATGGTGTAGATAGCACAAGTAAAAGGTAGTAACAATGAGTCTTTTGCAAATCACAAGGTTAACCTAGAGTGTAATGTATGAAATTGAATCAATTATATACACATAGTCTAAGGCAATATCTAAGGTTTAATCAGAGTGAGTGTAGGGACTTGTACAAAGAGTTCGTGTCGTATTATGTAAAGGATGTGAGTTGATAAAAGTATAGGTTTAAAGTGTATGAAAGAATAATATTTGTCTTAGGGTTTATGTTTAAATAATTTAAATAAATAATTTTTGTTATTTATTTATTTATTTACGAATCGTGGGTCTTTAAAGGTATGTGATAAAAATAAATAAATAATGCGTCAAAATATAGGGTAAACATTCATACAAGTTAAAACCCTTAGAAATACATATACGAGTACTTTTTAAATAAATAAGTTCTTCCTATTTATTTATTTATTAGAAAATAGAGTGTCTCTAAAAGAAAAATGGGAAAAGTAAATATATAGTAGTTAGTATATATTTAGTAAATTAGATTGTTTAAACAAAATGTAAATCTTAAATAGATAAAAAGATGATTTATAAATTAGGTATTAACAATTTTCATTATTTTATTTTAAATAATAAACTATTAATTGAATAAAATGTCTTACGAATGTATTTTATAAAGTTTTAACAAAACTTTGTAAAATGGGTATTTTAAATGCTTTATTTTGTAATTTAATAATTTAAAATAAACTTTAACCCTTTTCAATAAAAGAAATAGTTGTTTTATGATTTAAATTGCAATTTATTACATTATTCAGTTTTAAACTGTCCTTGGGTTTATAAAATATTTTTTTTATATTTTTAGAGCATTTAAAACGGTGTAAAAAATTATGCAGGTTGTAAGGTTCGAACCCGGGTCGATTCTGGGTGAGGACAAGAGCCTGACCACTGAACCAGAGGACCTTCTGTGTTAAACTTGCGGCCTTAAAACATGTTGAGCGCGTCTGGGACAAGAACCGGTCTGGTGTGATACACGCGCAAAAATAGGGGTGGTTTGTGGGTTTCGAACCTACGTCACCGGGTCCGATGGCGCAAGGACTTAGCCAGTCGGACCGAGTGGTTCGCTGGTCATAATAGAAAAACACAAATTTTTATACTTTTATTCAATGGAACCAGAAATCCCTTTTCATATCATGCACAGATCGATCAAGTCCCATTTTAAATTGAGTTTGCTTCCCTCTGTCAATTGGAATTGACAGAGGGCTTTTGATCGGCATGAAAGGGAGAATCTAATGCAATAAAGCATACCTAATTTGGTTATGAGACGAGTACGAACGGCAAGCCTCTAGGGTTCGATATTCTTGGAATTCGCTCGAGCTTCAGGGGTGTAATGCGATGTGTAGAGATGTTTAGAAAGTTTGTATGGGTTTATGCGCAGGTGTGAGGGTGTTTTAGTTTGTCCATATCCATCTTAATTACGTAATTCGGTTAGGATCGAAGGTATCGGCCGTTCGAAAGGAATTACACGTTATTTCCATCGAAATACAATGAATTGAGTCATGATGTTGGACTGGATACACGTGAGATTGATTAGGGCGTGATTTGCGGGCAATACCACGTATCAATTCCATGGATTTCGCCGGATTTCGCACTATTTGACTCTGAATGGTCAAATCGCTTTCAAATTTTGAATTCAGTCGCAAAATTCATTAAATTGGTGCGTTAAATGTGTTTGAAACTGATCAATAGTCTCCCTAGTATACATGGCAAGCCTAGAGGATCTGAATTCTATCGACTTGAGGTCTAATTGTAGGGAGACCCGTCTATGTTGACTTTCGAAGGTCATAGGGGGCAATTTTATGTGTTTCAAGACTTGAATAGGTTCAAATTGAGGGTCCAAATAGTTAGGGGGTTTATTTAAATTAAAGGTTCAAACTCAAATTAATTATCTATTGTTTATAAAACTTGTTTTGAATTTTATGAAGTTTATAAAAATCTTGTTTTATTTCAAATGTTAAAAAGGATATATTTCCTTAAAAAGAAAGAATTTACAACTTGTATATTGGTTTATAAAAGATATACATATTTATTTATAAATACATATATCTGTATCTAAAAGATGACTACATGATTAAAATCCGCAATTTTTATGTTTTGATTTAGTTTCCATAATAGAGTATTTATATATAAGTATTTTCATAAGTCTATATACATACACATACATGTGTTATTAATAGAAAATTTTATATGTAAGTGAAAAGTTTAAATTTTTTAGTCAAAATAGTAGTTAATGTGACTCATAGAGTGGGGCAAGTACGGGATTCAAACGGAGTATTAAAATAGATAAATAGGTAAATAGATAAGTTAAAATGGTATAGTAAAAATCATGGATGTTACATCTGCAAACTGAATAAGGCCATTTATGGACTTAAACAGACATCTCGAAGCTAGAATCTTTATTTTGATCAGAAAATCAAAGAATTTGGTTTTGTCAAGAATGAAGATGAGCCTTGTGTTTACAGAAAGGCTAGTAGGAGCATTATATCATTTCTCATCTTGTATGTGGATGATATACTGATCATTGGAAACAACATCCCTGTGCTTGACAAAGTCAAACAATGGTTAGGATCTTGTTTTGCAATGAAGGATCTTTGAGAAGCTGCTTACATTCTAGGAATCAAGATCTACAGGGATAGATCTAAGCGGCTTCTAGGGCTAAGTCAGAGTACTTACATAGACAAAATGATGACACGCTTTAGGATGGAAAACTCCAAGAAAGGAGGTGTTCCGATGACTAAAGGCACTGTGTTGAACAAATCACAATCTCCTTCCACGGACATTGAAATTAAGGAAATGGAAGCAATTCCATATGCCTTAGCGATCGGTTCTATCATGTATGCTATGTTGTGCACTAGACCTGACGTCTCGTATGCTTTAAGCATGACCAGCCGTTTCCAGCAAAGTCCTGGCATTGCCCATTGGACTGCAGTCAAGAACATCCTGAGGTACTTAGGAAGGACCAAAGACATGTTCTTAATATTTGGAGGAGTGAAAGAGGAGCTCACTGTATGGTGTTACACTGATGCTAGCTTTCAAACTGACCGAGATGACTCTCGCTCATAGTCGGGTTTCGTATTCACTCTTAATGGAGGAGTTGTCTCATGGAAAAGCTCCAAGCATAGTGTAGTGGCGGATTCAACCACCGAATCTGAGTATGCATCAGATGCTGCTAAGGAAGCTGCTTGGATGAAGAAATTTATTACTGACCTCGATGTGGTTCCGAGTATTCGCCAACCAATCGAGATACTTTGTGATAACACAGGTGCTATAGCTCAAGCCAAAGAGCCCAGATCTCATCACAAAGCCAAGCACATTCAAAGGAAGTTCCACTATATACGGGAAATTGTGGAACGTGGAGACGCCGTGATAAGCAAAGTAGACACATATCAAAACCTAGCGGACCCGTTTACTAAGCCCATGACTCAGGACAAGCATGATCTTCACAGATATGCTATTGGTCTTAGATTTGCTAGTGATATGTTTTGATTTAGTATTTTGAATGTGCGAATATTTAAACAGTTGTACTTTTGAATTCTTTTGGTTTACTGATTTAAATGCAATTCTGAATTCTTATAACTGTGTTCGATTTTAATACGTTTAATCCATGAATCTTGTATTCTTAATTGTCCGTAGTCGGTCAGACTCGTGGGAACGTCTCTGAATTAAGACTTTTCTGAACTTCGGCTCAAGGAGTTAACTCCGAACTTCGCAGACCTCATTTTGAATGACGTTTGATGTAACTCGCATCAAATCATCTTCATGGATCTTTATCAAAAGATGTTTTGCTATTGGTATACTCATTAGTATCCTCTGACCTGAGATACGTACTAGAACAGCCGTTTACCAAGAACCATTCTTTAATCACTGTCAAACGCTGTCGCGTAACTGTGAGTCATAAAGACTTTGATTAGGAATAGTTCTGAAGTTCAGTGGGAGTTGTATGTAGTCAATAAGGGATTCTGTACTCTTACATTATATGTAACAGATAGGCATCGTGGCGCCCTCGTTGATTCAAACTGGTGAAGTGTAAGGCCTTACCCAAACTTACTGTGTGTTTGATTGGACCACTTTGATTCTTGATCGAGAACAATAATAATTGAACGCCATATGAGAATGAACTAAATCCATGTCTCATTGATTCAATTGATGTTTTATACGGAAAGGATGAATGACAACTATTGCCATAAGTCTATTGTCTTGCTTTAGTTAGCTGTTACTAACACCGAGATTTTTGGTTAATGACTTTAAAGCGTCATACCTTATTAGGGACAGCCATGTGCAGCTAGAGCGTTGCTGACTGTTTGCGTTGATTTATCGTGGATCGTCCATGTGGGAGATTGTTGGATTTTATGGACCGACCTGATGGACAACGCGGCTGACCGAGCTATGACCCGTAAGAGTTACACCTAGGGTAACGAACATTAAATCCACTTAACCTGCTTAACTGGTAATTACGAACTGTTAGCGAGACGATATATTTTATATATATTCGTTAGACGCGAATTATTATTTATACTAGTTTATAAATAATAATTGTATATATAGTTTTAATCTTTCATTAAAACAATTAAATGAGTTCGGGCTTTTATATCTCGTATTGGACTTTAGGCCCGGAAACAATTAGTAGGGATTATAATTATTATTTAAGGGGATATTATAATCCTAAATCTAACCCTACACACTAATTCAGCCAAAAAAGGCGAACATGCTTGACTTGCTTTTCTTTGGTCGATTCCAAACAAGAAGCAAAAGCAAAAGAAGTTGTTTACTTCTTTGTAAGAATTGCATAGCAGCTAGCGACAAAAGAAAAGGCTCCTGCCTTTGCAGTTCCGACAACCTCAAGCTGCCGCAGCCGACCGCCGCTGCCCCGTTCTTGCGTTTTTGGTTCGTGATCTAGCATCGATTCGTTGTACCTAGGTGTCTCAACCGGTTAATCATTAACCACTAAGGTATAATTAATCTCATCAGTAGATTAATTGTTTTTTTTTTGTGTTTGCGTGTTCATAACCAGATCTTGTTCGGTTTGTCAGTGCTGTTAAATAGGTTATCATTTTATTTTCCGCTGCGTATTTATAAATTAACTGAATTAATTAATTTCTCTATCAAAACCCGTTTTTACAAAAGTCAAACTGATTACCACTGAACACCAACAAAAGTGTTATGCTAACATATTTTTGCTACTTGGTTTCAGTATATGTCAATATCAAAGAATGTACTTGTGACTTTTGCTATTTGTTTTCATTGTATGTAGACACCAAATGCTAATATGTGGCTGATGCTAATGATCACATGGCATTCTAATAGTTGTTTGAAAATCAAGCAGATGATATTGTTAATTATATACAAATTTTGAAGGTCTTTAACTTTTTGTAGGACGCTTAATTTTCCACCGCAACGCGCGGGATACCTCTTACGTGTGTTGGTACCTCATATAAATATTTTATAAGCAAGTTGCGTTTGCCTTTGCAAATGAGATATAATTTATTAAAAATGCTCGTTTAATTAAGCAAATATTTACACAAAATAAATTTATCCGGGCCGCACATCGTGCGAGTTCCCTACTAGTTTATTAGTATAGATATTAGGGGGACAGAATAGTCATTTGACTGAAAGTCTTAATTTTAAGACGTTTTACAACTGATAAAGCTCCATGTACAAGTCCTTTTTGCGTCCAACAGATTGCTGTTTATTCAAGACACGCGGATCCTGTGTTGGGTCGGGTCGGATCGTTGCTTAAAGAGGGGAGAAAACCCTAACGCTGTGTTCCCGAGTTTATTAAAGGAAAGAAAAGAAAAGAAATAATTTCTTTCCCTTCTTTTCTTTTCCTATCTCTCAAAATCTTCTCAATGTGAAAGATAGTCTTTCTTTGGCTTCCTTTCCCTCCTTAAAAAAATCTAAAAAACACTTTTCACTCGTTTTCTTTCTTTTCCCTTAAAAAAAAAAAAAATTATTTTCACATCCTTTCTTTTCCCCTTCTTCGCTGCTAATCATCAGACTCCTCTGTCTCGCTGCTAACTCATCAGACTCCTCTCTCTCGCTGCTAACGTCTGATTCATAGCTTTATTGATTCATCGGAGTGTTGTTCTGGCCGCTAACCTCAGCGGAGTTCCGATGGTTCAAAGTCATCTTAAACAGGTTCGTATTTTGCCCTAATTTGGGTAAATGCTTGAATAATTGCTATTTTGCTCTCTCTCGTTCTAAAAAACGATTGATTTGAATTAGTAAGCTGAAGAAAGGTTTGTGATTTGTAGAATCATATATGTTGTATTAGGTATTATATGAGTTTGGGTTTGAATTTGAACTTGACCTACTTCTACTAATCTATTCAGACTATTTTGTTTGGCAAGTTCATGTTGAAGATGTTTGTGCGTCCCGAAAGGATATTTGGATTGTATAAATTCTCGCAACATATGCCTCCAAAGTAAAAAGTTTTCTGCTTCCATACAAGGCTACAAAGGAATTAGATTCATAGGACTTGATAATAACTTTCAAAGTTACCGTTTTGCTTCCTTTTCAATTATTTGTCCTTGAATGAAATTTGATTATTTCATTATTTGGAATCATTTGGTTGATTTAGGGTTGCAAAACGATGAGGTGTCATGTCATACCTAAAAGCAACATTTTTTTAGGAACTGACCGTGACATTGGTCATATCCTTGAATTGTTGACTTGCTCCTTGTGATATAGAAATAAAAACCGTTTGATGCTCTAGCATTAACAAGTCATTGCCTTTAGGGAGGTTGTAAATGAAGTAGAAAAGATCACATAGTTCACGGAATCAGACCAAATTTTTTTTTGTCAATAAACCATATTTACCCTCGATTTATCTGTCTTTGTTATTGCAGATTATATGAAGTGGTTCCCGAAAAGAAATATGAAACCTCTGCTACTTGGTTAGATGATATTATGATCATAATGAAGTTAGATTATGACAATGCTTGTTTTGTTACAGGTAACTTCTTGCATTTATTTATGGTTCTTACAATGAAACTTCTTACCTATTTTTTCTCTCTTTTATCACATATTTTTTGCCTTTTTTTTCAACTCTCTTTTTAGTTATCATTTATTGAATGTATTTTCTATCTACATTCATTTGGATTTATAGCAGCTTATGAGTAATTTGTTCTCAACTTGGACTGAATTGGTCTTGACTTCTAGGTTCTTTTATTATTTCTTCACAAGGTAACCTTTTTAGTTTCATGTTCATTTTGTTTTGTTGATCAACATCAATGTCATCAGGAAGATGAGTATCAAGCACTTGCTTCGTGATAACATTATCATCAGATGCACTAAAAATTGAGTTTCTTTCACTTATGTTCTGCTGCTGCATCATTGGATTAGCAATAGATAGGCTGGTTAACATGTCAAAAAGGGTACTTTCTTTTGTTGGGTGAAACGTGTCATGCTTGGTTAATTGGAAACGCTTATTGTCCATGTTTTACAAATGATTTATCATTTAATATGATTTGCAGGGCTCTGAGGCATGGAGTTAGAGTCATAAGTCTACTGGGAATATTATTTTGGTTTTTAGCTGCTGTTTTAAACTGTTTGGAAACCCATCTTGATGTACTAATTAAGTCTTTAAGATCATAGGCTTGTGAGTTCGAGAGACATTAGTTTGCATGTTTCGTGTTTGTTTCCCGTTGTGAGAGATATTGAATTGACGCAGACGTGGACGTTTCGCTGCAGGGTACAATATACATGTTCCGGATGCATATAATGGTGAGAAGGTTAGTTTGGATGCTTTTCAAGCACAACAATTGAGGCCACAATTTACGCCTGATGGTCGTGTTAATTTGTATCTATTCTCAACTTCAATTTTTGGTGAAAAAGTTCTCCACAAGTTAAAATAAGCAACAAAAACTGCACATGAAAAAGTCTGATTAGGGGGGAGTTTTGGTGAAAAAGTCTGATTAGGGTTTTGAACATATATGTCGGTGAGGAAGCTTGAAATATTGACAGCCATTCTTAATACTACTAAAATAGTGTTCCCAAGCCATGTTGATGAACACAACACCATCACCACCAGACTGGTTAGTATGCGAATGTTAAGTGTGGAGTCTCTTTTGGGGCAGCTGGCCCTAATGGGCTCTACACGGGTTGGGCCTAACTTGGATATTAAGTTTCTAGCCCTAGATTATTAATCTCTATATATACATCATATGTACTTGTAATTCCTTGAGCACATAAATAATATAAACCCTAGTTGCAAAGTGGATGTGGGTCAGTTTAGACCGAACCACTATATATCTCGTGTTCGTGTTTTTCCCGTATTCGTGTTTGCGTGTTTGTGTTCGTGTGATACCCAACAACTGGTATCAGAGTTTGGCTCTAGATCGTATCACACTCACAGCCGCCACCTTAAAAGTTTAGGGTTCTGCTGCACTTCTGCCGCCGCCGCCAGAACTAGGGTTTCGCCACTGTTGCCGCCGAAATCCCGGATTAGGGTTCTGCCTTGGCCAGTAGAACCGCCGCCATTCAGCAGTTGCAGAGCCGCCACTGTTGTCGCCAGATTAGGGTTCCGTCGCTGCCAAAACTGCCGCCGCCGCCAGATTAGGGTTCTGCCGCCGCTAGAACCGTCGCCGGATTAGGGTTGTGCTGCCGCCGGTAACGCCGCCGCTGCCGGAATTAGTTTCTGCCAACCTCAGAAGTTGCAAACAGGTCTGTTTGCTGTCATTTTTCGCTAAGAACAACCCTGTAGCATCTGGAGAATCATATTCTATTAAGCCAAGAACAACTGTTAAAAGCTTTCTGGTTCTGATTATATGTTCGTTATTCCGCTGCAAATAGGTCGATTGCTTGACAGAATTCAGTAGAACAACCGTTAAGTTCAGGCTCATGTCATTTCTCTTTGTTACTTCGTTTCAGGTTCTTCGTTTAGCTATTGTAATGGTAGAAGACGGAAAGGTTACGATTGAGAAGTTTGATGGAAAGGAGTTTGGGTGGTGGAAGATGCAGATTGAAGCACTACTATGTCAGAAGGATTTGGATGTAGTGCTGAGTGGGGAAAAACTAGAAAAGATGTTACCAACAGATTGGGATAAGTTAGATAAGAAAGCCCGGTCAGTGATAATGCTTTCTTTGTCAAAGAATGTTGCTTACAACCTTTTGAAGGAGACCACATCTTGTGGGATGATGGAAGCACTGTCTAACATGTATGAGAAGCCGTGTGTAGCAAACATGGTTTTCTTGATCCGTGAGCTGGTGAATACTAAGATGAAAGAGGGTGGATCAGTAACAACACACATTAACAACCTCAATACAATTCTGTCTCGTTTTGTGTCAGTTGACATTAAATTCGACGATGAAGTTCAAGCTCTTTTGTTGTATCCTCACTACCTGATAGTTGGTCAGGAACAGTTACAACGATTAGTAGTTCAACTACTAAGTTTACATTTGATGGGGTTCGGGACCTGATTGTTGGGTTCGAAGGCCTTTAGGCCTATTAGGGTTAAGTTGGCTAGTAGGGCCGGCTTAGTTTCTAAGCGGGCCTACTATTTGGGTTTCTTGTTCCCTAAGTCATTTAACCTAATTGTTCTCTATTTAAGTCGTGTCTATGTAATTGTAAAAGGTGTGCACTGAAATATAATAAGATCCCTAGTTGCAAAGTGGATGTAGGTCTACCGACCGAACCACTATAATTCTCGTGTTCTCTTTATTGCTTTTTCGTGTGTGTGTGATTGTGTTCCGCTGCGTATACCTAACAAGTGGTATCAGAGCTTAGGCTCTCAGTTTTCTGTTCGATCTTCTTACCTGCAGTTTTCTGTTTTTGGAGGTTATTTAAAGATCGTGTATCAGAAATTTAATCATACATCACGTTCGCGATTAGGGTTTCTGGTAACCCTGAGTCGTTTTCTCTGCCAAGCCACCGTCGCCGCCGATTAGGGTTCCCACCCTTTGGGCCGCCGTCACCGCCGCGATTAGGGTACAGCCCTAGAATCGCAGCCGTCGAATTCCGTTGCTGATCGACTGCTGCTGCTGATCGATTGCTACTGCTGATCTATTCTATCGATTTTTTTTTTAAATCGATTGACAGCTTTTTTTTATCAACTTTAGAACTTGGTTACTTTGATCTTTTAATTTTTCGTTTGACACTATGGGCGAAGACGGGAAATTAGTGATTGAAAAGTTCAACGGGTCTGACTTTAGTTGGTGGAAAATGCAAATAGAGGCATTACTAGGGCAAAAGGATTTAGATGTGGTACTTGAAGAGAAACCTGAGAAGATGGAAAAAGCTGAGGAAACTTTGTGGAATGCCAAGGACAAAAAGGCTAGAGGGGCTATCATACTGGCGTTATCGAGGAGCGTTGCTTTTAACATCATGTCTGAAACCACGGCTCGTGGTATGATGTCGGCTCTCTCGAACATGTATGAGAAGCCGTCTGCATCCAACAAAGTGTTCCTGATGAGAGAACTGTTCACAATGAGAATGAAAGAGGGAAGTTCAGTGACCGAGCACATTAACAATCTGAACTCACTGTTGGCTAGAATATCATCTGCTGGAACGAAGTTTGATAATGAGACCAAGGCTGTAATTTTGCTATCTTCACTGCCTAACAGTTGGTCTGGAACAGTGACAGCTGTCACCAACTCTGTAGGGCCTGATGGTTTAACATTTGAAAAGATGCGTGACTTGGTATTGGGTGAAGATGTTCGCCGTAGGAATACTGCAGGCTCTTCTTCTGAGATGTTACATGTTGGCAGGGGAAGGGATAATAGTAGGAATAGTGGGAGCAGCAAGGATCAGAGCAGGAGCTCGTCTAGGGCTCGTCCTAGTGTGCGTTGTTGGGATTGTAATGAGAAGGGACATTTCAGGAGTCAATGTCCGAAGAAGAATTCTAGTGGATTGAACACTGCTGGAAATGTATCGGACGATGATGCGTTGATACTGTGTGTTGAAAGCAGGGTGGAATCTTGGGTCATGGATTCCGGTGCATCATTCCATGCTACCCATAGCAATGATGGCATGCGGAATGTTAAAGTAGGCGATTTTGGGAAGGTTAGGCTGGGAAATGGTGATGTTCTTGAGGTGAATGGCTTGGGAGATTTGGATCTGATTACTGCTTTGGGTACTACTTAGACCTTGAATGACGTCAGAATTATTCCAAAGCTTGAAACGAAGTTGATCTCCGTTGGGCAATTGGATGAACAGGGTTTAGACGTGAAGTTTGGCGGTGGTAAGTGGAAGGTTCTGAAGAATAATCTCGTGATAGCTAGGGGATTCAAGAAGGGGTCGCTATACATGGTACCTGTTCCGTCTGGGGAAGTGACCACCCCTATTAAGACGAACACTAAAGTCGGGCTCGCCGATTCGACAGTTAAACGAGTCAAGTTTGCAGAAAGGGACTCTGGGACTTCAGGAAATTCGGTTGAGCGTATTCGGAGGTCTGAACGTGTACGGGATTTTGGTGACAGTGGGAGCACGAGGGGTGTTCCGACACAGTCTGAAAATCGACGTTGGGTTCGGAAGACTAAAGTTTCGAATGAAATCTCTCCTGTTATGATTCTGCTAGTGGGGAGTGTTCCTCTGAGGATTCCTGTATCTGATGATTCGAGTCTATGGGAATCAGTTGGGATTGAGGATGTAAAGACGGAGTCTTTTGAGACTGGGTTGAAGTCATCTGGGGCTTCAACCGGCCCATCAGGTTACTGATGTGTTTGGGCCGACTGCAACTAGGTGAAAATGGGATGTGTGGATTGAAGTTCGTTTGTTCATTGAGAGCTGTACCTGAAGACTTCTGTTCCTGTTACCGATTACTGTTTACTGAAGACATGGACTGTTGTGTACTCGTTGGCGCACTTGGTGTTTATCGCAAGGCCTTCGAGTGGGAGATTGTTGGGTTCGAAGGCCTTTAGGCCTATTAGGGTTAAGTTGGCTAGTAGGGCCGACTTAGTTTCTAAGCGGGCCTACTATTTGGGTTTCTTGTTCCCTAAGTCATTTAACCTAATTGTTCTCTATTTAAGTCGTGTCTATGTAATTGTAAAAGGTGTGCACTGAAATATAATAAGATCCTTAGTTGCAAAGTGGATGTAGGTCTACCGACCGAACCACTATAATTCTCGTGTTCTCTTTATTGCTTTTTCGTGTGTGTGATTGTGTTCCGCTGCGTATACCTAACACTGATTATGGGAGAAGATGTCAGACGGTGAACTTCAGGTGAATCATCAAATACTTTGCTCGTTATTGACGACAGAGGTAGAGGGAAAGATTGGGACAGTGGGAGCAGGAGGAGGAGTCAGTCAAAGATTCGTAAGGATGTGATATGTTGGGACACTTTAGGAATCAGTATCCGAACGCAAAAAAGGAAGTGAATCAGGTTGAAGTAGAAGATGACGTGTTGATTTGTTGCTTAGAGGATGCTATAGATTTATGGATGATGGATTCTGGTGCTTCATTCCATGCTACCCACAACAGTGAAGCATTGCGGAATTTGAAAGAAGGGGATTTTGGGAAGGTAAGACTGGCGAACGGTGATGTTCTTGAGGTTACGGGCATGGGTGACAGAAATCTGAAGACTTCAGCCGGTTCATGGACTTTGAAGGACGGCAGGGTAATTCTAAGTTTGAAGAAAAGGTTAATTTATGTCGGACAGTTGGATGAACAAGGACACGAAGTTAAGTTTGGGAACGGTCAATGGGAGGTGGTTAAAGGTAATCTTGTCATGGCTCGAGGAAGAAAGAGAGGTTCGCTTTGTATGGTCAGTATACCATCTGAGGGAGAGGTTATCCCGGTTCAGAAAGAAAATAAAGTCCGGTTCATCGTGGGCAGAAAAGGGTTTGCTTTGCAAGTGAGCAACCTAGAGTCAAAGTGAAGATTCAGGATGAACGAGTTCGGGAGGTTAAACCTAGTAGAGGGCATCGTGACAGTGGGAGCACAGGTCGTGTTTCAGTTACAGCTCCAGTGCTACAATGGGTAAAGAAGACCAATATTCCGACTGGAAAAGTCTCTCCAGAGGATTACTTGCTTATAATGGAGAGTGTGAGTTCTCAAGTTATCTCAGAGGCCAGCAGAGTAACAGGTTCGTTACAGTGGGAGCAGGCTGGGACAGAGAATGAGTCACTGATCCTGACTGATAAGTTGAAGCTCGGGGCAGCTTCAACGTGCCTTCAGGTTAACTGATGAGAAGGCTGATGCAACTAGTGGTAAGGAAGATTACACGAGGTACAAGATGAAGAAAGACGGTGGAGCGTAGTTCGAGCCTCCAAGTGGGAGATTGTTAAGTGTGGAGTCTCTTTTGGGGAAGCTGGCCCGAATTGGCTTTACACTGGGTTGGGCCTAACTTGGATATTAAGTTACTAACCCTAGATTATAAATCTTAATATATACATCATATGTACTTGTAATTACTTGAGCACAGAAATAATATAAACCCTAGTTGCAAAGTGGATGTAGGTCAGTTTAGACCGAACCACTATAAATCTCGTGTTTGTGTTTTTCTCGTATTCGTGTTTGTGTTCGTGTGATACCCAACAACGAACTCTAAATTGAATAGTATTTCGTGAATATGAGATTAAAAATCCTATATGTATAATTAGTTCTAAAATTTTAGTAGTAAGATCATTTCATGAAGGAACGGCGGGTGGAACAAGCACAGACGTGGTCACGTCAAGTTCATTTGTTGTTTTAAGCTTAACCGTGGAAAACATTGCAAATCTACCAAACAAAGGAACCATTGGAGGAAGAATACAACATTGCTGCTTCTGTAATCATTCTTGTTCCTTATTGTTGTTTAATATGCAGTGTGTATGTATATAATGTCTTTTGGCCTTAAAAATATTGTATTCCTTTGTAGATTTGGAAATTGAGCTCATGTGATCTTGGAGGTGGCAATATTGATTGATTTACCTATGAATCTTACATAATGTAGCTCGCAATCCCGTCTTCAAAGGTTTGGGGAACAGCTTGATGTCAAAAAAATGAACTTTTTGACAAATTTGACATCACCAGGTTTGGGGAATAAATGAACTTTTTGTAAAGCGTCAAAAAAAATGTACCTTAAATCCTTTAAGAGGAGAGTGAAAGTTGATGTACCTATGTTGACAAATTTGTTAATTTTAAGTTGCATTGCAGCCTGTTTTCCTCATTTTTTCAGTGTTGTAGATGGTTATTTAATGTATATTAGGTTAGAGACCCGTGTACTATACGGGTTGGAATAATAAAAAATAATATAATTATAAAATGTATTTACATTTTAAATAACTGAATTTAAAAGTTACATTACACTATAAATCTATAATTATAAAATGAAGTTACACTCACAAATATTTAAACACTTCTTTGTACAACTTGCAATTTGACACGTTATTCAATCTAACCTCTTATCCTATCATCCACAATCTGACCCCCTACCACCTATCACCAACGAAACCCAAGCTGCAAACCAACCCCAATAGCTTGACCCGTTACAACCTATCAACAACGGCTAAAAAATGCGAGACCTGTTAAAAAATAAACATACTAATTAACAACAAAATACAATATGCAAAAACAACTATCAAAATTAGATTACTTTCCACTTTCCACATAAATTACACATGCATGTATTAATACAATCGTCATCCCACGGTCTACAACCTGACCCGTCACTACATGTGCACTAAGAGATATGACTGCTTCAAATGCCCTATTTCAGTCATTGTGGTTTCAAGTGGGAATGTGATTTTCATAAAGAAATTTAACCTGGCAATACGAGAGTTGCAACAAAATCAAAGAAAAATCAAATTCTCAAAATTTGGTTCACTGCCTTAATTGCATAATGCTTCCCATCCATCTAACTTATGTACAAAACCTACAAAACCTGTTAAGAGATACAAGCCAAATGAGTGAAGATTACATACACACTTTTTAATTAAGGAAAGGAAGTTTGTAAAATGTATAAAAATATGAGCATTACCACTTTCCCATAGCTACCAGAACCAATTTTATACTCACGAACATACTCATTTGGCTTGTTCCCATTCTCATCCTAGAGCGAAGGGCAAAAAATAACATATAAGTAAAAAACTAGAAACAAAATAGTTTTTTAACATAAAATACATACGACTACAAAGAAAATCATAGCAGGATGGTAAATAAAATTAAGGATAATATATGTGGAAATCAACCTATGTATTATACTTTGTTTCATCAACGCCACCCATCTACGTATGAAACTACAAGGACGCCTAAATATGTATTTGTTTCATTTATACCAACACTAACCAATTTGGATGACAAAAATGCCATTAAATTAAAAAAAAAATATAGACAAAAATACCTTTGATGGGGGTGTCAAAATGTTATAAACTATTATCTTATCAAGATATTAAGAGAAATTCTGCCATTCAAGTTGTTTTTGGCCACAAATAATGATACAAATAAAACCAGAAGTATAACTTGGTGGAGTATAAAGTAATTTCAATATACGGGTTAAGGAAAAACGTTGAATACTTAGGTTGCCTCCACATACATTATCCTATACAAAAATGACATCAAGATTTATTAAGTGCACTAACACTATTTGACACCTCATATACAATTTACAAAAGGCAACACTGATAATATTATAGAAATGCTAGTAGAAGTATTAAAACGTTTTCTTAACTTGTCTTCTTCTAAAGAAACAAAACCTTATAATCTTGCCTAAACCTAAGCAATCGACCATTCAATTAGCATCTTGGGAATAAACTTGTAATGAAAATGACTTTGTTTAAAAGTGAGCAACACATACACTCATTCATATCAATCATCAATTACCTCTGATCGGACAACTTTGCGGGTCTCCTTAACAGGAAACTCCCTAGAAATCAAACCGTTTGCATTCAGTACAAAAGAATATATTCAAATCGCTTCAATTGGTTTTTAAATTCTTCATGATCTCCCTTATCAGTTTCAGACATATCATCACCATATGAGCAATTATCTTCTTATTCTCCTTCTTCCTCCTCATCTTCTACTTCATCATTTAGGGGGTGCTTGGATTGACTTATTAAACCTACTTATTGACTTATTACTTTTTGTAATAAGTTATAAGTCCATTTGGATATGTTAAAAGGACTTTTTAATATGACTTTTAGAGAAGGCTTAATAAGTTGCTTTTGAAAAGTTATAATTCTTTACTCTTCATTTTTACTTATGACTTATTTGGATAATTTTCCTAATATATCCTCTAATCACGTATACCTCGAACACCAGAAAATCAAAACCCTAATCGATCCACAACACCGCCCCAATCGCGCCTCCTCTCTTGCCGCTTCTGCTGCTCCGGCAAACCGCCGCAGCTGCCTCTGCTGCTGCTCCGACGATCTGCGGCTGCTGCTGCTCGCCTTCTGCTGCTGATTCTGCTCGTCATCTCCTGATGCGGCTCGTCTATTTCTCCGGTAAGATCTCGATTTCTCGGTGATTTCTCGAAATAAGTTCAGATATTTGTGTGATTTATTCGATTTCTGTTATTTGTATTTGGATTATGAATTTGTGGGCTATTGAATCTGAATTTCTGTGATTATTGTTGATTATACATGAGCCTTAACATCAAAACAGATAATCCAATTTTGTTTGAATTCTGAATTTGTGGGCTATTGGTTCTTGTTAAAAAATTGTTGATTTAATGGATTATGATAGTTATTGTTAGGGGTCATTTTACAGCCCAGGATCCTGGATCTTCAATGTACTTCGGTATCCTGACAGGTTCCGGTATCCTCAATATTTAACCGTTGTATCTTTCGTCTATTTTGACTAATACGCAGGTAAAACACGTGAAGTCAAATCATTCCTGAAGAATCGCTCTTGAAGTCAAGGAGAACGTGTTGAAGACGCGTGGAGTGACTTGCAACAGATATATTTGAAGAATTAGTCTATCCTGGGATTCTCGGATAGTTAGTTAGTTTAATCTCTGTATTTATTCAGCAAGTATTGATCGAATAGGCACATCATCTCACTACGCACTTAGCTTCAAAACTCGTAAACACCTCTGTAACGCACTTAGCTCGATCAATACTGCTCAACAATTGTAATCTTTTTATCATTTATCGAAGAAACGAGGCAGGGGACGATTGTCACCTCCCGAGGTTTTATGCCGGCGATCCCTAAAGATCAAGGGCTTTCCTCGTAAACATCCGTGTCACTTTTTACGATTTTGCATTGTTCTACGTTGATTTTACAATCACACTATCTCACAAACTAAGTTTAGTTACAAAATTTGTCTTGTTAATTTTTACCAAAAACAATTTGTCGCCCACCGTGGGGCAAATGGTGCTTTTTATCCTTAAATCTTAACTAAAATTCGTGTTCAATCATTATCTTTCAAAACTGATTTCAAAAATGTCATCCCAGTCCAAGAATGTTTCTGTTTCTGCTCCATCTTCAACCTCTAGGTTGATCAACCCTATTCCTCCTCCTCCTCCTCCTCCGTCATTCCAGAAAAAGAATGATATTCAGCAGAAGAAAAATACTCATGCGGGTTTTTCGGGATCTGGAATATCCGCTAGCATACCTATGCTTGCTTCAAACGACGAGATTCTCAAAAGGTTCTCGGAAGTGAAGCAGCAAATGTAGCAGCAGAGGAAGACTAACCTAATGCTATTTCGGGAGATTGAAAGGGTCAAAGAATCAAAGATACCAGTGGAAGTGATGACCCTGTTGCAACCAAGGATCTTGGATTTTTATTATTCAGGATCCCCAGGAGTCTATGAGGGAGACTTTCTTCCAATGCACACCGGGATCACTACTGTTGGACTAACTCCGGCTGTCAGAGTTACTACGAGTTAGGATCTTGGATTTACTCCAGGATTATCATCTGGAAATCCTGACATGGGTAACACTTTCAATAGATTTTTCAATACTAATGAATCTGTGCAGGATACAGGGATCACTCCATCCATGGCTAAAGAACTGAATAAGCTGAGGGAGATGATCTCCAGTGTACCAGGCGTGGTCCAGCATATACCCGAGATGTCCACTACCAGTCACAGGATTTCCAGATTTGCCCATCCCATATACGATGCGAAGATCCCTAAACGCTTTCGGACTCCCAACATGAAGCTTTATGACAAAACTACAGATCCTGGGGAGCATGTCGCGCAATACAGGGAAAGAATGGAGATTAACCTCATACCTCTGTACCTGAAGGAAGCTTGTCTATGCAAAGGCTTCAGCTCTACTTTAACAGGATCAACCTTAAAATGGCTACTTAATGTTCCTCCATATTCGCTCATTTGATTAATCTGTTTAACAATCAATTTTCTTGTAGTAGAACTTTTGAAAGGTTAACAAGTGACTTATACAGGGTAATTCAGAATCCCGGAGAATCACTCCGAGACTATGTCAGCAAATTTGGCCGAGAATCCTTAGACATCCCGAACCTTGACGTTTCCACTGCAATCCAAGCATTCAAAATGGGATTGAGGAAAGACTCTCAATTCTATGAAGACCTTGTCATGAATCCTTGTAGGAATCTTGACGAAGTCAGGAACATGGCCTTAAGATTCATCAGGCTCGAGGATGATAAGAAAATCCAGCAAAGGGCAGAAGCTGCGTCCAGTTATACTCAACCTAACCGGAAGACTGAGTCTGCGCCATTCAAGCCATACAGATCCAAACCGTATGCTAAACCCAATAATCACAGGGTGAATGTTGTGGAAGATGACAAGGAAGAATATCCTAAGTTGTTTGAATACTGTTTTTCACTTGACACAACTGTTTTGTTATATGCCATGCAGGATATCGGAGACAAGGCTAGGTGGCCTCGCAAATTTGAGAGGAATACAGAAGGAAAGGACAAGTCCAAATGGTGTGCTTTCCATGAGGACTTTGGCCATGTGACCGAAGATTGCATTACCCTATGTAAAGAGATACGCTACCTCTTAAGCAAGGGGTATCTCAAAGAATTCCTAGGCAAAGGAAAGAACAAGACTAAGGATTAAGACAGGATCCCGCAAAGAGCAAAATCCCCGCCTCCAGATGCTAAGGTAATAGGTTTCATATCTGATGGATCTGACATTTGTGGTACTTCTTATTCTGCAACAAAAAGAAATGCCAAGGAAGCAAAGATAGAAAGAGGGGACATGCCTATCAGAACCTCTAGCCTGACTGAAGAAAAGGTGATCTTTTTCGATGAAGATGACAAGGATAACGTGCAGGGTCCTCATCATGATGGACTGGTGATCACTCTGTATATCGCCAATCACTTCATAAGAAGGATACTGATAGACGGAGGAAGCTCAGCAAACATCATTCAGCATGATGTCATAAAATAATGGGGATCCCAGATTCCGAAATTATCCCCAAGACTGCAGTACTAGTTGGATTCAGCGGAGAGGTCAAGAACACAGCTGGAGAGATAAAGCTTTCGATATATACCGAGGGGGTAAACACTATACAAAAATTTTGCGTAATAGATTCGTTATCTTGTTATAATATTATTCTAGGGATACCCTGGATACACAACATGAAAGCGGTACCTTTGACATATCACCAATGTGTCAAGATGCCTACCCCTTAGGGGTAGTAAAGATCAACAGAGATCAACAAGATGTGAAGGACTGTTACACCTCTTTAATGAAGCCTTCCGCCAAGACCAGGCAAGCATAGCAATTAAATAAGCAAGCCCGAGACAATCTAGAGACTAAGGAGCATGATGTTAAAGAGGTATCTTTGAGTGCTAAGGATCCCGATGTCAAGGCACTTATTGGAACCAATATCCCCAAGGATATTGAACAAGATCTTACAGAATTGCTAAAGAGTAGAACTTCAACTTTCGCCTGGAAGCATGAAGACATGACAGAGAAGGAAGTTCTCTCCCGAAAGAAACGCAGTGATACAAGAGGAAGTTGAAAGACTACTAAAAGCAGGGATGCTAAGGGAAGTAAAATTCCCAAGATGGCTAGCTAACGTGGTAGTGGTCCAGAAGAAGAATGGAAAATGGAGAGTTTGTGTAGACTTCACAGACTTAAACAAAGCATGTCCGAAAGATCTATTTCCATTGCCACACATAGACTCAATGGTTGATGCTACAACAGGCCACGAGATCACATTCATGGATGCTTCATCAGGATTCCAACAGATCCAGATGGAACCCTCAAACCAGGAGGATACTGCCTTCATGACTCCGACATGTATATACTGCTATATTGCTATGCCTTTTGGTTTGAAAAATGCAGGTGCTACATACCAGAGACCGGTAAACATGATGTTTAAAGACAAGTTAGGGGACACTATGGAAGTATACATAGATGACATGGTGGTGAAATCGAAGAGAGCTGAGGACCATCTTAGGGATCTCAAGGAAGCATTTGACATTCTGGACAAGTACAATATGAAGCTGAACCCGTCCAAATGCCACTTTGGAGTGGGGGCTGGAAAATTCTTGGGATACATGGTGACCAAGAGAGGAATAGAGGCCAGTCCAGAACAGATCAAAGCAATAATCAATTTGAAATCCCCACCAAACACCAAGGATGTCCAGAGACTGACTGGCAGTGTAGCAGCACTTAACAGATTCATTTCAAGATCCTCAGAAAGATGCAGGGAATTCTATGACATCCTGAAAAAGAACAAGAGGTTCGAATGGGAAGAGAAGCATGAGCAAGCACTCCAATCATTAAAGGAATACTTTTCAACCGCTCCTCTACTGATGAAACCAGAAGGCGGAGAACCATTATCCCTATATCTGGCGGTATCCGGAAACTCAGTGAGCGCTGTCTTAGTTAAGGATCACGAAGGCCAACAACATCCGGTATATTACGTAAGTAAAAGCCTACTCCCTACAGAAACTAGGTATTCTCATCTAGAAAAATTCATATTGGCTTTAATAATGGCATCCACTAAACTTAGACATTATTTTGAAACACACACTATTCACATAAAGACTAATTATCCTATTAAGTGTGTTTTAAGAAATCCAGAAATGTCTGGAAGGATGGCAAAATGGTCGGTCAAACTCAGCGCATAGATCTCATATATGAGCCCAGAACAACGATATAATCACAGGCATTCGCAGACTTTGTGGCTGATTTCAGCAGTGATATACAACATGAAGCAGACCTTGAAGTTCAACAGTTAGAAGAATCCAAGGATAAGTGGACCTTATTCACTGACGGGGCATCAAACGTTAGAGGAACGTGTCTAGGGATCATGCTGAAATCGCCACAAGGGGACATGATACCCCAATCTATAAGTTGTGAGTTCCAAGCGAATAATAACGAAGTTGAGTATGAAGCTCTGATAGCTGGCTTGAGATTAGCTTGGGATATGAAAATCAGGTATCTTCAAGTATATGTTGACTCTTTGTTAATCGCTAACCATTTTAATGGCTTGTATGCAGTGAAAGGTGAAAGACTAGCCAAGTATCTAGAAACAGTTAAACACTTATATGTGAAGTTCGATATATTTGATATAAATCAGGTACCAAGAGAAGACAACTCTGAAGCTGATGCCTTAGCGAACCTCGCTTCGGCTCTCAATATACCAGAGGGAGTCAGGATACCGATCATACATATCCTGAGTCTAGCAATCGAAGACCTAAATGAAGTGTCAAAAGCAGAAGAAATAGATATTCAGGATCCAGAGCCCAGTCCAGAATCCTGGACTTTACCTATTAAAAAATATTTGCAGGATGGAGAAATCCCGAGTGACGAAAAGAACCACAGGGCTTTTCGCATAAGGGTGTCTCGCTTTGTAATTTTACACGATGTCTTGTACAGGAAATCTATTGCAGGTCCATATTTGAGATGTTTGGAGGATCCTGAAGCACTTGAGGTTCTCAAAGACATACACAAAGGAGATTGTGAAAATCACACTGGGGGCAGGGCGCTATTTTCAAAGATCCTTAGGACAGGATACCACTGGCCTACAATGAGGAAAGACGTTGTAACCTACTCTCAAAAGTGTGATGCCTGCCAAAGACACAAAAATATACTTCACCAACCAGCAGAGCCATTGTATTCAGTAATCTCTCCTTGGCCATTTATGAAGTGGGGAATGGATATAGTCGGCAAACTCCCCAAGGCACCAGGAGGAAAAGTGTTCATGCTAGCAATGACCGACTACTTCTCAAAATGGATCGAAGCCGAGGAATTTTTCCAAGTAAGAGAAAAGGAAGTTATCTCATTCATCAAGCGCAATATCCTGACAAGATTCGGGATCCCGGCAGAGATAGCATGAGACAATGGGTCTCAATTCATCGGCAAAAGGACAACCAACTTCTGTGCTAGTTGGGGGATTAAAATGATAACTTCCACCCCTATGCATTCTCAAGCCAATGGATAGGCAAATTCAAGCAACAAGATCATCATCAACAACATAAAGAAAAGATTAGGAGCAAAAAAAGGACGATGGGCTGAAGAGCTACCTATTGTACTTTGGGCAGATAGAACAACCATAAAAAATGCTACAGGACAAACTCCATTTGCTTTGGTGTTTGGAACTGAAGCAATGATTCCTACGGAGATGGTTATCCTTACTGCCAGAACCAATCTTCAAACTCAAGAATCCAACAATGAAGCCCTCGCTCAGGATCTTGACACCATGGATGAGCTCAGGGATCTTGCTAAGGTCCGTATAGCAGCTTACCAGCAGAGGATAGCAAGGTCATACAATAGGAGTATAAGGATCAAAATATTCCAAGTGGGTGACTTAGTACTAAGGAAGGCATTCCAGAATACTACCAATCCCAGTGACGGAAAGCTTGCACCGAAATGGGAAGGTCCGTATTTGATTGATTCGGAATCGAGCAAAGGTGCGTATTGGCTGGCAACTATGGAAGGAGAAATCCTTCCAAGATCCTGGAACGCTATCCATCTCAAAGCCTACTTCATGTGAGTTAGAAATTATGTTCTAACTAAAAAGGTACGTCCTATTTCCATAAATATTTTTATATATTTGATTATTCTTTATCAAATTACTGACTTGAGCGTCGGAGGGGTGTTAGCCAGGCTAACACCCACCTTCACCAAGGATTCCTGTTTTGTAGGAATCATCTCCAGGGATCCCGACAGAAGATAGAGATTGGCCATCTCTCCTAAGTTTAGGTATCATGATACACCTCGAAGGTTTAAACGGCTTTCGCCTTTCTAAGTATTGGGTTAATACACCCCCCAGGAGAGCACGATATCCGATTATAGTTCAAGGTGGTGCGACCAGTCCATGTAACAGTGCCTGATAATTTCGCCATTGTTGGTTATATATCGGATGCTACAAATATAACAGACGTGTTATTACTCAAGTTTCTCCGATCATTTAACACTTATGTGTTAAAGCTAAGTTTTTAGCATTTTCATGCTAACTCAGAATTGGCCTTGCCCACTATATTTGGCTTAGCCCACGTTACTGGCTTAGCCCACGTTTTTGGGTTAGCCCACGATTCTAAATTGTCACAGATTAAAAACTTACGAACATCCTGAAGATCAATTACCAAGACTACAACGTGACTCAACACTGGGGACAACTAATAGTTGTTACACTTTGGACTCTATGCTATAATCCGGTATATGTATATACCCCACTTGATACACAACTAAGGTATGTGATACTTATTTTTCAGATTTGAAAGCTGAATGACTAGGTCATGATACGTTGGGTACTTTTACTTAACATTTATCAAAACCAAATTATATTTTCCTAAGTCTAAGTTTGATGAAAATCTAAAAGTTTGTTATTAAGGATCCGGTATCCCGAAAATATGTTCAAATATATTTTTCTAAGTATTTTAAACTTTTGATTATCTAAGGATCCTAATTTTCTAAAACATAACAAGGCAAACCAAGCATATAACAATCATGACAAATAGTCATCAAGCGTCTACTAATATTTAAAGTGCAGGAAAGAAAAGTGATTCGGGCTTCATCCAAAACCTGGACCCATCCACCCGGAATCACAAAATACCAAATTGTCTATCCCATAGCAGGTATCCTAAAAGTAGGAAAAGTAAATTGTTCATCAACCACAAACATAAAAGCAAATTGTTTCAAGACAAGTCAACCAACAGAAATAGCCAAACATCAGGGCTCAGGTCTCAACATTCTTACCTTCATTGCCATGTTCAACCTGCTTCTCACCCTCATCAGCTCTAGTATCCTCAGTAGTCTTGCTGGTCTCCACTGCTTCACCTCCAAGATTAGTCAGAGAAGAATGCCATCCCTCAAGATCCCAGGCTGCACGATCAAAACCTTCAGCAGCAACCTGCTCAGCCATCTGGATCCTGGATTGAAGAATAGCCTTAGCCGTGGATTTCTTGGCATCATCTATAGTCTGTAGAAGCCTCACTCATACTGGGTTATGCTATCCTGCAGCTTGTTCTTCTGGCTCTGGATCTCATTCTCCAAATATTTGCTCTTGGCGGCAAAGATCTTCTTTAAATCCGTAGCTTTCTCTATAGCATCCTCAGCACTCTTCTCTGCCTCAGACAAGTTGGCATAGAGCTTCTCTAGACCCTACAAGATTTGGCAAAACTAATTATTTGGGATCCTAAAATAATCATGAAGAAGTCAAAAGAATGCTTACTAGATTAAGCAAACTTGGTGGTTTCAGCAGAATCCATCCCCTCAAAGAATTCAAGGTCCAACACCTCTACTGTTTTCCTCTTCTTGCTTCCAGATGCTTTGGACTGGAGAACAGGAGCACGAGGCTTGAAACTTGCAGGTGTGGGACCCTCCTTCTTAACCACGACAGCCCCAGACAGAAGGCTATCAAGATCAGACAAAGCGAACTCGGAGTTTGACTTAGGGATTCCTACACAAAAATAAAACAATTCAGAATCATGACAAATATGAACGAAGATACTGACTATTCTTTACCTGAAGATATCTCAGATTCAGAAAATTGGGTCTCAATGTTTGCTTGACTGACGGCAGATTCAAGGCGAAATGATCTCTCTCCCACAGGTATTTCCAATAATGCTTCGATCGTTTTGTCAGTATCGCTTCTTGCAGGTACCAGTTCGTCAAACTTCGGAGCTGCACAAGAATAAAATAAGAAATTACAATCAACAGGGAGAAAATAATGTAAAAAAGAGCAGACATCCTAGTTATTTCCTACCCTTCTTAACCCATTCAAGCGGTAAATTCTTCCCATCGGGAATGGAATCCCTCCTGACAAAGAAAAATTTTCCTTTCCACTCGAGATCGTTTTGTGTGGCTCTTGGAACTAAATGAGTTCGCCCGCTCTTAAGCTGAAGGACGAATCGAGAAGAGCCACGGGTTCTTAAGTTATAAGTATTGCCTAACTCGGGGACGCCAATGGTTAAGGAATGTGCACGATTCAGCCTATCAAGAGTAACCAAAATCCTCCAAACCATATGCATGATTTGGGAGTAGCACAGGCCGGTAAGCTTAAAAAACTCGGTAATGAGTGGGAGAAAAGGATAAGACAATCCTAAAGTAAAAGGATAACTGTGAAAACAAATCCAGGTTTTCAAAATCAAGTCCGCTTTTGTTCGAGAATCGAAAGGCCTAAAAATGGTTTTTTAAGGAAAGGTATTGTTAGATTTCAAAAATTTTATCTCCGAATCGGTGAAGGAGAAGAGCTCAAAGTCAGAGTGATCAAGGATCCCCTGATCAGTGAAATCCTCTATCGTTTCAACGATAATGGAGGAAGCCGATCTGGTAATTTTCTTACCCATGGCGACAGAAGAATAGAAGAAAGCAAAGAATTTCAGAAGATATATTACCTGCTATAGCTTGAAGAAGATAAATATGAGAAAAGAGTCGTAATGATGGTTTTTACCTACTATCCTCTCAACGGTTAAATCGCATTGATACCCGTGAAAGTCTTATCGCTATCCTATCATCATTTATTTGAATTTTGAAATTTTTACAGATGTCGATGAGTGTTTGACAGCTGTTAAAATTTGAGGACAATTGTTAGGGGTCATTTTACAGCTCAGGATCATGGATCTTCAACGTACTTCGGTATCCTAACAGGTTCCGGTATCCTCAATATTCAACCGTTGTATCTTTCGTCTATTTTGACTAATACGCAGGTAAAACACGTGAATTCAAATCATTTCCTGAAGAATCGCTCTTGAAGTCAAGGAGAACGTGTTGAAGACGCGTGGAGTGACTTGCAATGGATATATTTGAAGAATTAGTCTATCCTGGGATTCTCGGATAGTTAGTTAGTTTAATCTCTGTATTTATTCAATAAGTATTGATCGAATAGGCACATCATCTCACTACGCATTTAGCTTCAAAACTCGTAGCGCACTTAGCTCGATAAATACTACTCAACAATTATAATCTTTTTATCATTTATCGAAGAAACGAGGCAGGGGACGATTGTCACCTCCCAAGGTTTTATGCCGACGATCCCTAAAGATCAAGGGCTTTCCTCGTAAACATTCGTGTCACTTTTTACGATTTTGCATTGTTCTACGTTGATTTTACAAGCACACTACATGACAAACTAAGTTTGGTTACACAATTAGTCTTGTTAATTTTTACCCAAAACAGTTATAAGATGGATTTGGTTCTTGTTTCATATTCTTTCATTGATATATCATACATCACCTCATCACTTTGAAATTTGTTTGGGCTAGATCCTAGGTAAGTTTGGTCCTTGATGGTGCCATCCCAATCCTCTGGCATCACTTTGAAATTTGGCTTATATGTTAATATTGTAACATGGAATTCCCTATCATATTCTTCAAATATTGCATAATTCTACACATCAAATGCCTTTTCCATATTTAGGATTCAAAGTTAAAAAGTACACATGAACAAGAAATACTGTGAAATGAACCCTTATGATTTTAAAATGTGATTTCTATGTGTGTGTTTCTATATTTTAAAATGAACCCTTACGATTTTAAATGGGGAATAAGTGGGAAAACATTGTTGAGGTTGAACCACAACGTGACACGTGTCAAAAATTATCTTCTTTTATTAGTATAGATTACCTCATAATATGTTATTTTTATTTTGGTTTTTATCTGAGCAAACAGGAACACATATTTTTAGATGAACATCATGAGCAAGAAGATCATATCAGTATATAAGCAATTCATCACACAGTCTATCATCAACTATGGGTAGTCTATGAAATGCACAAAAAAATGATACTAAACAATCAAACTCATACTTAAGTAACTCGAATCTTTTTCATTTATATGTAATTTTTTGTAATCAATTTGAATAATATTTGAAATGATACGCGATAAATTTCAAAGTAAACAAGATCAGGTCATGAAATGCTCAATTTTTTATTCCGAATTTGTAATACAAAGCATGAATTCTTAAGTTGTCAATATTATATAATTTGAAACTATAAGCATTTTTCTTCCAAATTCATGTGAGTTAGTACCATTTAGATGAAAAACATCGTGTACCCCACATATATGCCAACAAAAATTTAAATTTGCACTATCTTCAAGACGTACACAGTTTATTGTAAGATTAGATCAATCTCCAAGATGAAATTATCTCTATTAGCACAAGTATAGAATAGCAGATCCCAAAGGATATAAGAATCAGGATGATTCAGAATCAAAAGATTCTAATGAATTGGCTTTATAATGAGAATCAATAGATTCAGGTAGGAGGATCCAACTATTATCTGGATAAATTTCAATGAAATCAGAATAGATGATATATCTAACTGATCTAAGGGTGAATATATGTTCCAATAGATGTTGTTAGAAAACATATCTTAGTTCAGTAACACATTGCATGTTTTTCGGGGCATGGGCAGTGAAGTGAACTGAAAGAGATTGTGCTAAAGACATAATTCAATATTGGTCTCATGAAATTATTAAAACCATATATTCTTTATCTGATAATGATCTTTTACACACACACACCCAGACATATAATGGATTCAAATTACAGATGTAATCATATCATATTTAATTTTCACACTATTATTGGTTTAAAAAACGCTTCTAGTCTATTGACAATTCAAGTTTCAAACTCATATTCAAATTAAAACATATTATCAAGATTAGAGCATCCAAAACACTATCATTTCTCATTTATGCAGACTTTGAAATTTAGATCAAATCAATTTACTTTAAACTATCATATATCAAAGGTCTACTATGGTCATGTGTAATGAACCATTCACTGATGTACTATCAATTCTTCTCTAACTTCAAATGATGTCAATTTTATATTTTTCATTTTGTTTTGAATTTTTATAAATAACAATTTTTGACTGAAATTTAAATTGCAGAAATGTAATAAAGCAATAAAAGAAATTTAAAACAAAATCTCCCATGAAAAATTGTTTTTGAAAACCTTTTATTCGGGATTGATCATACCGATCATTTTGATCAGAAATTCAAACATGGTACGATCAAATGCCTTGGTAAAAAGATCAACAAAATTATCATATGTATGTACTCAATCAACTTCTTATCTGCACAATCACGAATAAAATGATATCTAATTTCAATGTGCTTTGTTTTACTGTGCTTAACAAGATTATTTGTGATAGACATTGTAGCATTATTATCAATAAACATGGGGGTTCCTGTAAAATTCAAACCGTAGTCTCTTAATTGCTGTTGGATCCACAAGATATTTGAACAACAACTTGCAGCAGCAATGTATTCTGCTTCACATGTTGAAATAGAGACCGTAGTTTGCTTTTTACAATGCCAGGAAACTAGACGATTACCCAAGAACTGGCAACCACCTGTAGTAGATTTCCTGTCTAAACAACAACCACCAAAATCAGAATCAGTGTATGCATTGAATTCAAAGTTAGAACCATGTGGAAACCATAGTCCCAATCTTTGTTTTCCTTTCAGATAACGAAAGATTCTCTTTACTGCAATCAAATGAGATTCTTTTGGTTTTGCTTGGAACCTGGAACAAATACACACAGCGAACATTATGTCTGGCCTTGAAGCGGTTAAGTACATGAGAGATCCAATCATTGCACGGTAGAGTCAGCAATCAACTTCTTTTCCATCCGTGTCAGAATTCAATTTATGATTGACCGGAATCGGAGTATCAAATGGGGTACAGTCCTCCATCTTGAACCAGCTCAAGATGTCCTTTACATATTTTTACTGATGAATAAAGAAACCATCTTCCTTTTGATTAACTTGAAGACCTAGGAAAAATGATAACTCTCCCATAGCTGACATCTCAAACTACAATTTCATAATACTCTCAAACTCTTTACACAACCCTTCATTTGTAGAGCCAAAAATAATATCATCTACATATACTTGTACGAGTATATATTCTCCCCCTGCTTTCTTAATGAATAAAGTCGAGTCAATATGTCCACGAACAAAATCAATATCCATAAGATGTGTAGACAACGTTTCATACCACGCTCGAGGAGCTTGATGAAGACCATAGAGAGCTTTATCAAGCTTGAAAACTTTAGACGGATTAAGTGGATCTTCAAACCCCGGCGGCTGACACACATAAACTTCCTCCTTGACTTTACCATATAAGAAAGCACTTTTTACATCTAATTGAAACACCTTAAATCCTTTGTATGAAGCAAAAGAGAGAAACAGCTATATAGCTTCAATCTTAGCAACAGGAGCATAAACCTCGGTGTAATCAATTCCCTTTTTTTGATTGAAACCTTGTACAACTAATCTTGCCTTATTTCTCACCACAACACCTCGATCATCTTTCTTGCATTTAAACACCCACTTAGTACCAACTGGATACACACCCTTTGGAAGATCTACAAGATTCCAAACCTTGAGTTTGTCAAACTGAGTAAGTTCTTCCTCCATGGCCTCTATCCAATTTTTATCACGTAACGCCATTTCGACCTTCTTTGGTTCGACCTGAGAAATAAAACAGAAATGTGAGCATACATCAAGAACACTAGTATCCATAATACCTGTATACAAGCAAGTGTTTTCAATAATAGAACGCGTTTGCACTCCATCTCGCAAATTTTCAATGATATTTGTAATCGGATGAGCTTTGAGTTCCTTGATTGATGCAACCTCAGGAACCGGCAACACATCAACTTGAGTTGTATCAGATTGATAAGACAGATCTTGATTAACTAGTATCTCCGAGTCCAGATTTGTAGGTATCTCCCCCTGAGCCTGTGTCAAATTAGAAGGTTCATCAACTAACAAAGGATCAGCAAAAGAATCTTCGAAAATAACATTGTCGTCCTCACTATAAGACTCTTGTGTTCCTGAACAAGAAGCAACATTAGGATCTGGATCAGATGTAGAGGGAACATATGAATGTGGAACTACAGTCGGTAGAAAACCACTATTTTGTGCATCCTGATATGAATCATATAACACAACAGCTTCCTCAAGAGAATTATCAAAAGGTAAATGAAAAAACTGGAATAAATTTTCATAATCAAAAGTCCAGTCTGGTCCAATCGCCATTTGAGGTAAAGACTGATTAGAACAGTCAATATGAAACCATTCTTGAACCTGACGAGTCTCTTTGTTATAAACCCTCTTGGTAGTAGAATTTGCAACATACCCCAGAAAGATCCCTTCAATAGCCTTAGCACTGAACTTGGTTGGGACATCTCTAACTTTCACAGGGTGCATGGATTACCAAAAGGTAGTAAATATTCCAAATTCGGCTTCCGATTATTAAGCAATTCATAACATGTCTTGTTGTGTCGCTTAACAGTCAAGACTCTGTTCAAAACGTGACACGCAGTATTCACAGCCTCAGCCCAAAAAGTAACTGGAAGCTTAGAATCTGCAAACATCTTACGTGCCGTTTCAACCAAAGTCCTATTCTTTCATTCAGCAACTCCATTTTGTTGAGGTACATATGGTGCACTGAATTCATTATGAATTCCCTTTTGAAGACAAAATAAACCCATCTTGCTATTTTTAAACTCGCTGCCATTGTCACTCCTAATTCTTCTGACTTTCTGTTTGCACAAATTCTCTAAACCCAGGATTAAGAATTGTACTAACTCTGTGGTTTCGGCTTTAGAAGCAAGGAACTTAACCCATGAAAATCTAGAGAAATCATCTGTTACTACCAGACAGTAAGATTTACCGCCAATGCTCCTGATACTAATCGGTCAGAACAAATCCATATGCAGTAGCTCCAAAGGAGTCACAATTGAATTCTTTGACTTAGATTTGTGGGACTTCTTGTGTTGTTTCCACTTCTTGCAAGGAATACAGTCATCAGGAGCTAAAAATTTCATTTTCGGAACACCAATAACCAGTTCATTCTTCACGAGATAATTCATTTTCCAATAATTGATGTTAGCAAGTTTCCTATGCCACAATATAGAATCCGACTCAGACGCCTTGGAGAGTAAACATGTAGGAATTGAATCCGTTGTAGTAGCAACACTCATGTCTAGGACATATGTGTCATTTCTCCTCGGAGCCTTCATTAGAATCCATTCGTCAGGAATAACAAAGCCCGGTTTCAAGATATAACACTCAGAATCATTGAAATGAAATGAAAACTTTTTGTCACACACTTGAGATACACTTAACAGATTGTGTTCAAGTTGCTCCACATAGTTCACTTTCTCAAATTTGACTTTATCGTTCTTCAAAGTACCCTGACCAGTTATGTACCCACCTTTATTTCCAGCAAAAGCGACATAACCACCATCAATATGAATAACATCTTCCAACAAACGAATATCCCTGTCATATGTCGAGAACAACCACTGTCCACATACCACGTATTGTTGATAGTCCTCCTTGGTTGCCCCTACATAAACAAAGAAAATCAGTTAGAAATTAGAACCCAAGCCATTGTGGTCTTGGGTCGTCCAGATGGATCAAAATAAACAACTTCAAGGTCATCAACCTTTGGAACATAAGATTCACAATTAGACCTTCTTAATGAAGACATAATATAATTAATTGGAAAAACATTATTAGAGTTATGATTATCAGATTCAGATATTTCCAAAAATTTCTTTAATTTTCTGTTTCGTCTTCTTCGTTGTGGTCTAGAAAGTTTGGCCTCAGGTTGAGAACCTTTTGGAATTCCAACATGTGGAATCTCAAACTTATTTTGAAAAAAAACTGGTTTAGAAATATACTTATCATGTTTCTTAAATCTCGAAGATTTAGCAAATGATTGACAAGGCACATTCTTTACAACACAAGAAGTAGACTGTCCCAAATTTTGTCTTTTCAGAATCGTCACCACTCGTTGTTGTGATGGAACACTCTTTAGTTTGCCATGATTCTTATAAGGACAGTGAATCAGAATATGACCAGCCTCATTATAATGAAGCAAACTCTTTTATCAAGATGATTTCTGATATAATGAGTTTTTCTTGAATTTGATGACTCATCCGATGAACAAGCTTCAGAAGATTTTACTGAACAGTTGACTGGCTTCTTTTGAACAAAAACTTGTTTAGTCACCATTGATAAATTCTTCTTCTGATGACCAGCAGCAATAAAACCACTTGATTGTAACATTTTGGAAAGTTTAGGTTGATCAACTTTCACCTCATCAGGTTCTGTTAAGATGCACCTATCATGGGAAACATTTTTCACTACCTTTGGTTCATCAAGTTGCACTTCCTTAGGAATGCCTTCAACCTTTTTATCATCAAAAACTCATCCTCAGAATCAGAATCATATATCATATCTTCCCCAGTTACTGGATTTACTTTCAACACCGTCTTTGGATCAATTTCCTCTTCATGAATAATTTATGGTTCAACCACATAATTTGCATTGAATGGTGGAGGAACAAATCCAATTCTAGCAACCCTCTTTGTAGGATCAGCATTAGCATTAAAGTAATCCAATACCACATATGAATTTTAAAAATTTTCCAGCTTTCTATGTAATTTGATCACTTCAGATTCTTTATCAGAAATTTCTGTGTTCTTTTGAGCGACAATTTCATTTGGCTTCTCAATCTCAGCATAAGCCATATCCAGATGATATGCTTGTTCCTTATATTTCAATCCCAAAGAGTTCAAATCTCTTTTCAAAGACTCAATTCTATCTATACATAATTTATCATTATCTTTCAATTTTTGATTAAATGAATGCATCGATTTCATATCACAAATTAAATTTGTGTTATCATCCATTACTTTTTGCATTTTATCTTTTATACTGATGCAATTAGAGCAATAAATGTGACAGACATAATCTTTTACCTTTGAAGAATCTGACATATCTGCCATGAAGACTTTTGCAATCGGGATATTTTCAGAATCAGCACCATCAGAAGAATTTTGAGTTAATACTATATCATCTTCAGATACACCAGATGCAATATCAGACTCAACATTTTGTACTTGATCACGCTCTTCATCAGCACTTGGCAAACTCTCACCATCACTTGAGCTATCATCATCAGTTGACTCTTCAGATTTTACAGAATGAATCTCAGCTACAAAAGCTTGACTTACTGTACCAACCAAATCTTCAAGATGAATACCCCAGTCATAATTTTCATCATTTTGAGCAACCAAAGCAGATGATGCAGATGCATGATTAGAATTTCCAGAGCCAGAGGAGCCATGTGACTGATTACGATTGTTCTGAAAGTTATTAGGCTTCTTCTGAGAATCAAATTCAACTTTTGGTTTCACACATTCTTTGGCAAAATGACCATACTCCTGACAATTATAGCAACGAACTTTGGTTTTGTTATATCCCATACGTGAACGACTGTTAGAACCAATATACTTTCTTCCAGTCTTCTTCAAAAAATCCTTTGCTTGTCGCATCAGCATAGCCATGTTCCATTGAATGTTCATCTCTTCCAGATCAACAGCATCAATTTGTCTGAAATCCTCTTCAATAATATCTGGATCATGAATCTTTCCTCCAATAAAATTTTCATAAGAAGCCATAAAGGAAGAAAACATTGCTAAATAAACATCAGCAACTCTGTGATTCATATTATGAGTTCCAGATGATGAAGAAGCTATATTTGCGGAGAAACCAGAATGACTTGGAACCCCAGAACTTGATCATTAGAAACATCTTGAGTATCACCAGAAAAGAACGCAACCCCTGCACCAGTTTTGCCAGAAGACTTAGCAAAATACATTGAAGGATCTTAGATATGCTCCATATTGGTTTCCTTCTTCTTCATATTCAAATCATGTGATTGAATCTTGCCAAGAACTTCTTCAAGAGACATAGTTTTATACTTGACATTCTCTTTTATCAAAACTATATACACATCAAATTTAGATGGTAATGCCTCTAAAAACTTATCATTTATCTCTTCAGTCTCATAAACCACTGAAGCACTTGACAATTCACTCAGCAAATGATAGAATCTCGTTGCAAGATCATCTAAAGATTCATTTTGAAAGTGCTTGAATACTAAGAATTGTTTCTTCAGTAATTCTTTTCTGCTTTTCTTAACATCCAAACTACCTTCACACCGGTTTTGTAATGCTTCCCACAATTGTTGAGAAGTCCTGAATTGATTAAAACTATGATAAATTTATTTAGGAAGAGACATTGAGATACTAGCCATAGCCTTCTTTTCCCTATCAAACAGTAATTTTTCTTCTGTGGTTAAAGCAGGTACCAATTTAGGAACATCATCCTTTCCCATCCAAGTATATGTCAGATGTGTATAGCCTTCCAATATTGGAATCCATAAACTTGTATCAGTAAAAGATACGAACTGATTAAACCGATCTTTCCAGTTAGAATAATCTGCAAGACTTAACAATTTGGGTGGTTTCTGAGATGTACCAATCTCGTTATCATAATTTAACATGTTAGTCACTTGCACCATATTTGCCATTTTCAGAAAAAATTGCCAAGTGTTGAACAAGTACTCCCCTCAGGCGAAGATAATAAGTTCGCTTAAAATCCAAAAAAGCGAATTTGATATCAAGCGAACTTGATAAGTTCGCTTAAAACAAGAAAATCTGGTAAGTTCGCCAACTGAATAAGTTCGCTTAAACTGAGAGAAGCGAACTTGATAAGTTCGCTTGCTAAGTTCGCCTGCAACAAATATCAGCAAGTTCGCTTACTGCAGTTGTAACAAACTCAGCAAGAACTTTAACCCAAACACGAACAAACATCACCTAAAATTATCATTTCTCACAGATTAGAAGGAATTTGAAGAAATTGGACCGTATGATTTAGTATTTTATGAACTAGAACACTTCTATCGGATTAATTTCACCAAAATCCACTTCAAATCCAAGAATTCAGCAGCAAAATCAGGTTCAAGAACTTGAAAACTCCATGGATACAAAAACTTGTAAAAATGATCAATTTCTTGTCAAATTGTACACAAAATCGTCTCTAATCACCAAGAATCAAACACAAATCACGAGCAAAGGCTCTGATACCACTTGTAGGTCCACATGACTCATCTCAGATCGATCTCGTGACAGGACGTCTAGATAACACGGAGTGCGGAATCCTTCGTGTTAACATATTGTATACGAATTGACAATAGAAACAACAGGTAAATAAACTTTCTCTTTGTATATCACCAAACACAGAGTTTACAGAATACGATCAATCAAGTCTTTATACTTCGCTACAGAACAGATTCTGTAAACTCCTATTTATAGACACAAACTCTGTAATAGGCGAACTTAACAAGTTCGCCTCAAAGATGCTTAGGCGAAATTAACAAGTTCGCCTCTCATGAGACTAGGCGAACTTAACAAGTTCGCCTCTAATTTAAGTTCGCCTCTAGTAGAACTTGTTCTATCACTTAGACAAAATCTATACAATTACATAAAAACATAAAGACAATAAGACCTAAACTATTACAAAGCTTTTTTCATACATTCAATAAGACCTAAACTATTACAAAGCTTTTGTCATACATTCTATGTCCTAACAGTTTCCAGAGCTTTAAGTTTATGGTTACTACAACTATGTCGTGCAGGCATCACAAGTTAACTATTACTGGGATTATGAAGGCAATACAATTCAAGATCTTCTCCCTTCATCACGTGCAAATCATTCCATGATAGTATATAGAAACAGCTTCATACACGAAGCAAAGAAGAGAATGTGCGAAAGCAAATAACAGTTGACAAGGAGATAGTCAGATGTGCCCATTGTTGCATAATCACCACCTCTGACTGGGGGCTGATGATATGGATACACGCATGAACCATGGCTAAACACAAGAAGCAGGAAGCACACGAAGCATCCTTCGCATGAGGAAGTCTGATTGTGACGTGGAAAGGAAGCATCGTTTGATAGTAACATGTAAAGCATCTTACTACGTCAACACGTTCAGACAAAACACCACAACAATTAATTACCTCGACAAATGAGTCTTGTCCTAATAATGGACTTTAGCTCCTTACGCAAAAAAAGCAAAATCCAGACTTACACCAAGGAAAGAAAGGGGTTTGCCCCAAAAGAAGGCACCTCATGCACGTGTACTATATATAAGCTAACACTTACATTTATCACCAAAAGCGACAAAAATAAGGCTCAAACACGTGATATGTCAAGAGTTATAATGAAAACTATTAAACAAAACCCTCACCAGGTTAGTACATGTTCCCATCAAATAAAGAAATGTCACAAGCAAGAATGCATAAGCAAGGCAACGCCAAAGCTCGAAGATCCTTGCTGAAAAGTAGAAGCAACTCATCAGAATATCAAAGCACTTAACACAAAGCTGCTTATTCTGAACGCCTTCGCCTGTAGAAAATGTGTGGTTCGCTTATCTCCACCAAGCTAATGACAAGGCTCACATAGGGCCCTCGATGAAGGCTTCGGTATAACAAAATCTAGGCTAACCAAAACAACGTAAGGAAGCATACAAGCAACATGCACAAACACATAAGCAGTTTGTACAAGCATTAAGGTAATTCGAAGAAGAAAAGCTACATGCTTAAGCACCAAAGCATCAGAGGCAACCAGGAGAGCAGCTAACTCATTCGAAGCTTGCTCACCCAAGGACAGGACCAACTTGAGCAGAAGCACTTTGTTGATGCACTGTAGCAACTCGCCGAAGAGCCAAAGCACCTCGACATAATTCCTACAAAACTTAATGCATACCTCGCTAAGCGCATGAAGCATACCTCACCAAATGCACGAAGCAAGTTAGTACACGAGACAAACAAACACCAATTATGGTATCTTTCAAGCACTTTAACCTCGCACGAAGCTGCTCAAAGTCTCCTCTAGAATCCAGAAGCGCATACAAAATGACCAAGACGAATAGACATTGGTTCCTAAAAACCAAGGATGATCGTATAAGAAGACAAATACCTTGGTCAAGCCCGCCTTAGCACATATGAAAGTCACTTTCATTAGCCAAAAATCCGCCCTCACAAAAAGAAACTAGCATATTTGCATAATAAGCCTAACCTCCGGGTGATGGCAACGACGACTTACTAACTAATAGAAAGATAAACACTTTCTAAAATTTCTAAATGAAGGAAGAACTTGTTCAAAGGCTTAAATAAGTCATCCAAGCCGGAACTAAAGCTAATCACATCTCGTGGATGCCAAAAGCCCATCCCAAATCAAGTCTTAATGGCTAAAGCCCATAAACCAGGGGTATAGCCTAATTTCAATATTAGGAAGAAACCTCATGAAATCATTGATCAAACACCAACGATTCAAGAAGCAGTCCAACGCCTTATCGTGCTTCTCCCACAAGATATCAAACTTTAAATTACAAACCAAAATCAAGATTCTAACAATGACTTAAGAAGATCATTTGAAGCAGATGACACCAAGCGAAGGATAAGCTCTGAATAAATAGGGCCGACACGGCTTCGATTCAACAATCTTCACAAAGGAAGCATAAACTCCACTGACAACTACAAGGCAAATGGTAAAATCCAGGTAGTCATAAACATGAAATCTCCCAAAACGAAGAAGGAGGTACAAAGCCTAAACAGGAGAATTGCAACATTAAAACATTTCTTACCAAAACGTGCTGAGAAATCTTTGCCCTTATTCAAGACATTGAAGGGGATGCCTAGAAAAGAAAGACTTCAGGTAATGAAGTTGTCAACACAATGCTGCTCATCGAGAGGAACCGGTTTCAAATGCCGGTCTATTTCAACAGCATGGCATTGAAGGATGCCGAAACAAATTACTCTCCGATAGAAAAGCAATACGCTAAGCTGATCCAGCCTATGCAAGAAGCACCCAAGCGAATCAAAGCATATCTAAAAGGTAAAAAGTCTAGAATAACTTGGAAGCACGGAAAAGGAAAACAACCATTCACCCAGAAAGAAGCATCGCTTCTAGCATTTTGTCGAAGACCGCATGAACCATGGGAGTCAAAAATATCCAAACAGATCGCCACCTTCGAGTAATCAACATGATGAAGAGAAACGCGTAGCTTTCAAAACTCAGACCAAGACACTACAAAGAATCTCAGCCACTAAAGAAGCAAATTACAAGCTTCTTACCTCCTCGACCCGTTATAAATGGGAAATATTAAAGGAACAGTACGGTCATGAAGACTAGCCATATCGTGAAAAACATAAAAAGAATGTTGGTAAGAAAGAAGCAAAGAAATGAAGATGGTGCACCTTCTTAGGAAAGAATCGCGTAAGAAGCACCAAGAAAAGTCATGGAAGAACAATATTCATATTGCCTTCTGACCAAAAGACCAAGCTAATTTCAACACTTATCGCACTAGCCAAACGTTTATAAACGAAAAAGAAGGCTTATAAATTATGCATCGCTTCTTGCAGAAACAAGATCATGCTTATGAAAGAAAGGATGCTTCGTCCGTTAAGTTTCGTGATAACAAACATCATGCTTACGAAAGAAAGGATGCTTCGTCCGTTAAGCTTTCTCAAGCAAATAGAAATTGATGTCCATTTAAGGCCAGAAATTGATGTCCATTTAAGGCCAGAAGTCCTCCTTGAGCTAAGTAGCTAACCTTTGGGTCATAAAGTCCTTGTCGCACTAGGTTGTCTTCATCAGAAAACCAAGGACGAGCACCTTCAGAGCTGCAGCACATGGACTAAAGAAACTCCTTAGTATTAGGGGAGTAGCAACCATCAAACAGTTGTGGCACTCTTTCTTACGCAAACAAGAAAGGCCATCAAAATGCAGGAAGAACAAAATTAATACTATTCAGAAGAACACCTACATGGAAAGAAGCAAGGAAGCTATTGTAAAATACACCATGAATGGCCAAGGGTGAATGCCCTCCCACAAGTAAAGAAGCATGTCACCTTTCACCATCTATGGAAAATGTAAGAAGCAATAGGATCGACCCAAAAATCTTCATCAGCAGAAGCTAAGCAAGCAAGCAAAGTACTACTCATCAGGGTAGTTACAAGTCAAGAGGTCAAGGAAACTCCATAAAGCTTTCATTACGGGGTTTCACAATAACGAGACCCATGAAATAGATTGAAGAAGCTAAATGAAGGCTCTCAACAGACGCATGTACCTTGCATACAACTCAAGCATCATCCACTGAGTGCTTAAAGACCGGGTTTATCCCAATCAACAACCATTGAATGTGTTTCATGCACGAAGCAGAAGCACTTCTTGCAAGGATCTGGCTAGTCAAATAAGTGAAGGTATCTAGGATACACACATTTTCCCACACAATGTCAGTAGCAAAGTCAAATGGAAGATCATCCTACTCCATTAAAAGAACAAATGATGGAAAATACGAAGTCAAAAGCAAAATACGAGGAGTCACATGCATGAAGCGAAACAAGTCCTGTGAGGAAAGAAGCATGCAAGCCGACAATTTCAGCATCGACCTCCACTCTCCGTTTACTTAATATGAGTATCAAAGGAGCATTCAATTGAAAAACTAAATGTACAAAATGTCATAATTTCCTAAAAGGAAATCTCCATAAGAAATAAGCATAACATTCACAAATAGAAGCTAAGAAGCACGTCCTAGAAGACGGGGTCCTTTATAATAAAAATCCTACTTATCCCATCACCTCAAATGCGTCAGGCATAATCAAAATAAACATTTGATGTAATGATGCATTGGGGGATATGTGAGGTTTATCTAGGACCTTGTTCGATGAACATAAGATTAACATTTCACAAATAGGGTACGGACATTACCAGGTCCTTTCCTCCTCAGAAGCAATGAAGCAAGTGAATGCTAGCAAGTTAGGCCTAAAAATGAGGTAACACTACATCAATGAAACACATAAAGGAAGCTCGTGCGAGCCAAGAAACATGAGTGGAAGGAAAATGACTTCTAAGACACTAGAATGCCAAACACCTTCGTCACTTCCTACAAATAGCTGATGTAAATTAAGGGGAACACTTATTATTATCCCCTTTGTACCAGTGTAATCAATGAGTAAAAATGAGTTCTTTTGGTAAAATCTATTTTGTGTTAATTATCCTATCGGGGGTGAGCTCCTTAACGAACGAAGCTCCATGGGGTCCGGGTAAAACCTCTCCATGTAAAGGGATGAGCTCCTAGGCCAAAAAGCTCAACGGGATTCGGCCTTGACCTACCCGTATAAAGGTTGAGTGCCTAAAACAATGCAACTCCGTGGGTCTTAAGTCTTACTTACCCATGTAACAGGATGAGCTCCCATCAATAATGTTCCATAAGTAGTAACTCGTAAATACTTATGATTACGCCCAACATTATAACAAATAATGGGCTTCTTACAAAGATAGGATAATACCGTGTATTCATAACCTTGCATTTATCTAGTATGGTGTATGCAGCACCATGCCTTGATAAAATTTGGATTATGGAAATACAAAAACAAAAGTCTAAACTAAAACTTGACACTTCAAAGCACACGAGCTTTGCCGATACACAAATAGGATAAAAATCCAATAAAGGATAGATGTCCATAATATTCAAAAAGACATGCAAGTTGCCTTTAAGGCGCAAGTCCAAAAGACATAAGAAAACATGATGAGATGACGTAGGTGTGTGCACCGAGCACAGCTACATACAAGAAGCAGACACGTACCAATCAGAACCTCTAACTGGGTCTCCCAAAAAATGAGGTAACATGGCACAATTGAAAAAGACTATGACATGTTGCACTAAAGAGGTGCAGGTCTCACTGCAATAAAAGGAAATAAAAAGATATATCTCTGCTTATAGTAAGAAGCTGGCGCAAGTCCGAAAGGTATAAAAACATGATGAAAACACGCACATTGCCTACATAGGCTCTGCATGCCAGCGAAACAATACAAGTTCTCCAAGTAACATGACAAGTGATTAATCGTCCAAAAGCAATCACATACATACTAGCAACTGCCATGTTGAATGTGCGTCCATCTCTTGATACAACCTATACGGACAACAACTAGAAAGATCAAGAGAATAAAAATCCTTACAAAGAATGATGTCATAAGCATTGAAAAGCACAATGAATGATACTTTGCAAGGACAAATATTCACTTTCTTGCATGAAGCAACTTCAATTTTTCACAAGCTTCTTACAAGCACCAAAAAGTAGATAACATGCTTGTCCATAAAGTCAGCAACTCAAAATTTGCAAAGAAATGCTATAAAGGAAGCAAGAAGATAAAGACATACTTTCGTAAAATGACAAAAAGCAGTGATCCAAGACCTCTTAAATAAGCATCGAAAGAAGCTCACATTCACACCGAAGAAGCGCACATGCTCACATTCGTATGAGGTAAGCAAACATGCTAACCTTCGCGCACCAAAAATGCTATGTTATCGTGTGAGCTGATGAAGACGACGACGGAGGATCAGGTGAAAAACACTGATTTCACAATCTAGACTGAAGGTTTGAGAGCTTTTATGTGTGAGAGAGAAGGTGTAAAATGATCGGAGATGGTAAAGTGAGGCTTGACGACGAAGAAACTTGATTATGAACACATTTAAATTTCTCATGACGGTAATGACCAAAATGCCCTTATCGAAACTACTAGTTTCGATGGGAAAAAGAAGCTTCGGGTGAGTTGAAGTTTCGACAGGCAAACTATAGTTTCGGCTGACTTTGTAGTTTCAATAGGCAAAAGATAGTTTCGGCTGATTTTGTAGTTTCGATAGGCAAAAGATAGTTTCGACTGACTTTGGAGTTTCGATAGGCAAAGAACATATAAGAAAAAAAAAATAATAATAAGACTATTCTACAAGATATTTACACTTATCTTCTTGGAAAAGATCCAACATGAGAGCAGATCTGGTCAGTCTCTTGAAACACTTCCTTTTGCAATCAGCTACTGTGAGTCCCTGAAGATAGCTGATATTTGTGCAAAGTAAACCCGAACATTTGCTTGTACATCGATTTCATGTGAATATAAGGTACCATTTAAGCAAGATACAAGGTGTACCCCACATATTGAAATAAAAATGGTTTTTGAAAACCTATCAATCCTCAAGAAATACCCATCGTCATCCTATCATCTCTTTCTGATTAACCAAGGTACCATCTTAGTAATTTCAAAGTACCACCAAAGAAAAATAAGAAATCCAAGTGGATTATAAGATTTTAAAATGAAAAATATCCAAGTAGATATTAAAAAGGTATGAACATTCTAGATCTTTGCGTAAGCAAAACAGAAGAAGTCGTAAAATTATCCAAGCAGATAGAAAAATGTTGAACACCTGAGATCTTTGCGTGAGCAAAACAGACGAGGTCAAATCATCCAAGTGGATGGGAAAATGATGAACACCCGAGATCTTTGCGTAAGCAAAACATACGGGGTCATTGGTGGTAAATATCGTTACTTTGACGGTCACTTGGCCTATGAATAGGAATCCAACACGTAAGACTGTATCTGATTGAATTGATTTTCTTATATATATAAAATGGGTTAGATGTTTCAATAATGGGTTCAAACATACAAGTATGAGATATATTTTAGGTTTTCACACTATTTACAAGTTTTAACCATATGTCGGGCCTACCAGCTATACCTCAGTAAACACCATCGCTTTCGGTCAATTCCTTATCCAAGAGATGAGATCAGACACTATCATTTCTCAAAGGTCAGATTCAATTTCCTGTAATAAAACCACTTGTAAGACTATATACAAAGCAATTCTTTTCAATTTTTGATATATTAAATTCTTATTTCTCCCCCAAAAGATTTGCTTGTAACTGTACAAAAAAATAAAATCTTTTTGGAATTTTCTTGACGATTAAACATAAACATGAAACACACTAATAGTCACAAAGATTACTGAAAATTGATCATGTCAAGCATTTCCACCAGTTGGGAAAATCTGGTAGAGTCAAAAGCTTTTGTGAAGATGTCTGCGGTTTGCTTGTCGGTTTTGACCTCAATGATTTGGATGTGTTTCTTTTCAACACAGTCACGGATAAAGTGATGTTTGATTTCAATGTGTTCATTTTTGGAATGCTGAATGGGGTTTTTGGTGATATGGGGAACGACAGTGTTGTCACACATAATGTTCATTACAGTTACTAAATACTTGAGATTCAAACCTTTATCAATTGCCTATAAGATAGGAGGGTCTACACTTTAGGGGGAGAATCACAACGAAAGACTTTGGATCATCGGTCATTCTATGAAGACGAAAGACAGAGTCAGACAAGATTTGATAGCATCAGTCTAGGGGGAGATTGTTGGGTATAGAAATGAGACTGGTGCTGTCAATAGAAACTACAGTATCGAAACTAGTAGTTTCGGTTAAACATTTGTTCAATAGAAACTAGTAGTTTCGGTTGAATATTTGTTCAATCGAAACTACCTAGTTCGACGCCTGTTTTTTTAGGCCTCTTTGGCTGTAGCTTGGAAAACAAGGCACATCAGGCCTCCTATATATAGAAGAATACCCATTAGGAGTGAGTGTGTCTGTAGAGGGAATCACCACCTCAAGGGGAGCTCACCCTGGGGTGAGACTAATTGTTAGTGTATGATGAGCTTTTATTTTCATTTCAATCAAAGAATCATACGTTTTATGCTTTCGATTATCTGTTCTTCTTCACTTTTATATATTTATGTTCGTGTATTTGATTCCCGCACCTGTCTCTTCCATTTCTGATTCGAGAGTGATACCGGATCCAAATATTCCGCCTCTCGATCCAGACTGTTTGTGGATTTCAACTCAGATCTGTGTTCTACAGGTCTGTTTCGGGACCTACACATTTGCTTACGGATCTGAGCTTGCTAAACTGTTACGTGACATATACATTTGTTTTGTCATTGGTGTTTTGATTTTGATGGTTACTCGGATTAGTTTGCTTTTGTTGAACCCTAAATGTTGAAACATATATATTTTACTCTTATGATTATAAGACGGGGTGATAATAATTTAGTTTTTAGAGGTTTAGGGTTTGATGAATTTTGCAGATGAAGATGCTGGAAATCAGATAAGTTGATTTTCGAGGTTTTGGTTCTTATCAAGATGCTACTGTTGGTTTTCTGGTAGATCAATGGTTAGTTTGCAATGAAATGGCAAGCATGATGATGTGAAAATATGGTGTTTTATTTGCATTTATGATAGTTAACTGTTTGTCTGCAATGAAATGGGAAGTAGAACTCAAGTTGTAACACATAATAACTAACTTTATTTTAAAACCATGACATAATGGATTTATGTTTGGTCAAAAGTACGTTTAATTAACTATAATGTTCCTAACTATTACTTTCCCATATCCAAATTCATGTTATTTTTTTTGTGTAGTTTTCAATCTTCCGGTTATTTCTATTCATGTTTTAGATGGTTGCAAATTAAAGTTTAATCATCTAACTAACTAATGTAATTTTTGTAGACATGGAAGGAAGACAACTGTGAATAACTTTTATGGTTAGTCATTCTATCTATATTGAAGGTTGACATTTACTTATGCATATGTTGATTTGGGTTATGGTTTCCACAAATGGGTCGAATGGGTCAAATACAAAATTTTGCTAAAATGGTAAATGGGGAACAATTTGAATTGATCAAACATGAGTCGATTTGTAAAGCAAGCAACTTCCAGTATTTTGTTGAAAAATTTAGATTAGTGTTGTAATAATATTGTCTTTTGGTCATATTTAACACATAAATTTTTTTGATCTTTTAGAAAATTTTAAAAGAAAGTGACCCATTTTAACCAGCTGACCCGGGCTGTACAAAAAGAGACCCGTTTTAGCCGTGATTCGTTTTTGACTAAAAAAAGTGTTTGTGGGTCAATCGATCTCCTATATTGTTATATTCAAATACTAGGTTAGATTCTCGTGTATTACACGAGTTGAATAAATGTAATGTTATATACTAAGTGATGAAAATTTATGTTATTAAAAACCTATGTATTACACCATTTGAATAAACCCCTGTATTACACATATAATATAATCTACTAACACATACGCGCGTCAAAATATGTCTTTAAAAATCTATTTTCACATGACAGTTACAAATTCTGTTAAGTTAATTTTTAAAACTTTTTTTTTAAAAGTCGGGTATTATTTTTTTATATAATTAATAAATGTTAGTTCATATTAAATTCATTTAGTTAATGTATAATAATTATTATCCATAATCAAATAATTATTATCCATAATTAGATTAATATTTAATAGGAGAGAGAGGCGAAAAAATATAATAAGAATGAATATAGAGACGACACGTGACACTAAAAAACTTTTATTTATTATATAGTATAGATTTAGATTCTTATTGGATTAATGTTTTTATGAATATAATTAACACATTAAGTCTTTATATTATTTTATCTGACCCAAAAATAAGTGACCCGATCCATTTTGTCATGTACTATCTACTAAAACGTGACCCGCTTCAACCCGGCCCACCCTCCTATCACTTCTACATGTAAAATATGTTTTCTCTATGTGTGCGTGATGAATCTTTTTTGCTTGAGGACATGCAGACTAAAGGCTTTTTTTATGCACACATGATACAACTAAGATCGAATTTGCTGAGTTTTTTAAATTAAATATGTGCAGCTGTCATACAACCTTCTCTTAGAAGGCTACATTACGACTTGGTGGAGCTCGATAACAGGCCTAAAGAGAAGAGCCCCAAATTGGAGATATCGGGCCCAAAAAGACTAGATATAGATGAAAAATCCACTAATATGATAACATGCCAACTGCTGCTTATATTATTTGTATCAGGTTAGTTCATTTATTTTTGAATGTTTGGTTGTTATTTTTGAATATTTGGTTGTTATTTTTGTTGTATGTTATTGTCGAACATCTTAAAACTTTCGTATTACTTACCTCATTAAGTTTGGTATTTTATATTTAACAACTGCAATATTTTTGTTGTAATTTATTTTTACTTTTTTTTCCCTGCTGCTGCAAAAACAACTTAAATAACGGGTCACAATTTGAATGTTGTTACTGCTAACTTCCTTTGTTGATTAGCGCTTTTTCTCACATTTAACATTCTTTCCCAGATTATTTTCTTCTCTAAATTGCTGAAGAAGCTTTCTGTGCTTAGGTTTGCGCCTTTAACCCTGGCAAAGTCTTTTTTCTTTACTATTGTGCATCATGTCTGTTTGTTTGAACTTATTTGTTACAATTACTAAAAAACAGTAATGTTGTTTTTCATTGCCCATCAAGCCGTTGTCCAGGTCTGATTTTAAGGAACATAACTATATATTTTTAAAACCACAAGCCAATTTTTTTCACTTTTAAATTAAAAAACCCATCTTTTGCATTATACAGGTGAATGCGTTAGCGAAACAACCTTCCCATCTGTTAAAAAACATTTTTTCCTAAATTAGATATGTGCAGCTGTCATACTACCTTCTCATAGAAGGCTACATTACGACTTGGTGGAGCTCGATAACGCGCCTAAAGAAGAGAGCCCCAGATTGGAGATATCGAGCGCAAAAAGAATAGACAAAGATAAAAAAAAATCACTAATATTGCTAACGGGTCAACTGCTGCTTATAATATGTGTATCAGGTTAGTTCATTTATAGTTGAATGTTTGGTTATTTCTGTGGTATGTTATTGTCAAATCTTAAGACTTTTACATTACTTACATCAATAAGTTTTGTATTTTATATTTAACAACTGTAATATCTTTGTTGTAATTTGTTTATTTTTCCCTCTGTTGCTGCAATTTTCTTTTGTTTTGAAACTGAAACAACTTAAATAACAGGTCACGATTTGAATGTTGTCACTGTTAAAAAAAAAACCCCCATCTTTTGCATTATACAGATGAAGGCGTTAGCTAAACAAAAAAAGAAATGATATCCATACTCGCCAATCCCATAACAAATAGGGAAAAAATCAGGCTTCCAATGACGGTCGACGACGTAGCTATTATCCAAACATAAGTAAAGTTATGTTTATGCTTTTGAAACCAAACATTTTGTAAAATATGCAGTAAATTGTGTTTCAGCCTGAATACTTACTTATATCTATACATATTCCAGCTTCTTCTTAATTTTGTACACATATTCCAACTTCTTATTAATTTTACGCCACGGTAAAAGCCAATTACATTCTGTTGGATCATTTGAAATTTCCAGTCAACTTAGTTTTCAGGTAATGCCACAAAAAGTTGACTCCCTCTCAGAATTCATAGCAAACAGTTAGAATAATCAACAAAACATGTGCTTATGTAATAGCTCTATATTTCGAACACCATACTATCAGGTTCACTCCTGCCGCAGTGCGCGGGTGAAACAACCTAGTTGTCTTAATTAGTCATGATAGTTGTAACTGCAAAACATTGTTTTATATGCCTACTTTTCATCATCTCTGAGGCTTATTTATTTTTTTTATATTTTCTGATTTTATATATTTACAGATATGAGAAAGCCAAAGTTGGCAGCTGAAATTGCAAAATAACTTAAAATTTCCATCAGGTTGATATTCCAGGATCTAAGGAACCACATCTATAGAGTAATATATGATGTATGTTAACATATTTTTTGTTGGTAATTTTTGGCTATTAAGGCCATCACGAGTAGGTGATCCGTGATAGAGTTAGACCACTTCGAGCTAGTGGAATTCTATTTGTAGCACCTGCATTAAAATTAGTTTGTAAATGTGAGCATGAGTCTCAGGGGTGTTAAAATTTTGTAACGTAAAGAAGTCTCGTGTGTTGTGGTGGAAATTAACGTCCTTGAAAACAAATAAAATATAATAAAAAACTTTACGTTAACTCATCCTGAGTAATAAGAACGTATAAGATTTATGGTTATGAAATGTAAGAAAATTTTTTTTTAAGTAATCAAATTAATTTCTTTTTTAAAGGTAATCAAATTAATGTCTTTTAGAGTAATAAAATTTGAAGATGATAAGACCCACACACTTTCCAATTTCAGATTTCATTTCCCAATTTCTGATTTATGAGATTAACCATATCTTCCGTATGGATGATATATATATATATTAACTATTTGATTTCTTCTTTATCATTGAAAGTTTCAAACTCTTCTTCAAACACCTTTATCAAACCCTTCTTCCATGTATTTCAGAAACCCCTCATTCACCGACACCGCCGGAACTCTAGGGTTCCGATACTGAAGATGATACACTGTACAAATGGAGTGAGGGTGCCTTTGTTTCTGGTTCGTTTTTTCCGACGACTGAAACCGCTTCTGGCTTCCCCCTTTTTGGCTGCCCCTTTCTGGCTTGCATGCTCGGGAGTCGACCATATCGGAGTCGATTGACGTTAGTTTTTACAAGTTCCACTCTCATCTGTTGCTCACTCTGTTGATCTTGGGTTCCGGCCGATCTGTTGGCATCTCTGTGGTTTTTTCTTAGTTAGCGAATTTGGGTTGCAAAACTGTCGGATTGGTCTACGTCGCCGACAATGGGGTTTGATGAGAGAGAAAGTTGAGATCCGTCGCCGGTTGAGCCCGAATACGTACATGTACTTCGAATTCGCCTTTCAAATCTCCGTATCTGCCTTCATATCTTTGTTTTCGGGAACATCCTTCGCTTGCAGTGAGAGATGAAAAGCAGCGTCTGTGCCGGAAAAGGGTTTAGAGTTTAGGGGACCTTTGAAAGAAGTGTAAACTTTAAGGTTTGGAATGGAAAAACCCTCGGTGGCTTTGGATTGGCTACCGACGTTGGTTTTTGAGGTTTTGTTAATAAAAGATATACATGCAGCCACTTGTCCATGTCCACGAATAACCTTGAGAATATTTGAACATATGTTATTGCGATTTATATCTGGATTATAAGATCAAAGCATTACTAATATAAATTTTATAAAATATTACCTAAGTAATATACGATATATGATGAGATGATTGATAAGCTAATAGAAACGAGTATTGCGTTGTAATGTCGCCGTCGCCGCATAGCGCGGGTTTCCGACCAGGTGTGCCAATCTTGACCCATTCATAACAAAATAGGTTCATTTGGGCAAAAATCAATTGAATATGGGTCAATTTGGGTGACCTCAAATTAGTCAACGGGTTAATTTGGGTCACCTTAAATTAGTCAACGGATCAATTTGAATCACCTCAAATATTCAATGGGTTAGTTTGGGTCACCATAAATAAGTCAACATGTCAAAACGACCCTTTTTGTATCGGACTAATTTTGCTCCAAACCTGTATTCACCCGAACCCGTTATGACCCGTGAACCGAACCCACCAGACCCGCCCAATTTGCCAGGCCTAGTATATATATATATAGAGGAGGGATAAAGAGAAAACCACATCATTTTAGGCAAATTTTTATTTACGTATACGTATCCAAAATTAATTTTTTTATTTACGTATACGTAACCGTAATTTTTTTGTTTTATGTTTACGTATACGTAACACTATGTGTAAATATGTTTTTTGGTAAAATTGTTTAATATTACATTGATACTCTTATAAATAAATAAAAATAAAACAAAACAAAAAATAAAAATTATTATATGATTGGGTAAAATTGGTTTCTTTAGTGGTTTTCTCGGTTTTCGCCTAACTTGTGGTTTTCTCTGGAACTCTGCCCTATATATATAAATATATATATATACTAGGTTATGGACCCGTGTATTATACGGGTTGTAAAAATTAAATTTATACAAATCAAGTGTCGATACATTTCAATAAGTTGTAATGCATTCATAAATCTGTCATTTCAACTAAATTAACAAACATACAAAGTCGCCAATGCAATATGGGTAAGAAATGCCGAAACACGTTGTTCCCAATACGGGTCGGGTGCAACGTACGCGTGTATTAAAAATAAAAACGTAAAAAAAGAAAATTTCCAACTACCTTGGCATACTCACAAATAATATGAAAGAAAATTGATAGTTAATGAACATTTTCTTAAACTCTAGCAATGTATAATTGAGAGTAAAGTATACGGATAATCCCTGTGGTTTACAGAGAATTTTGGATTTGGTCCATGGCTTTTCAAAAATACATGGATGATTCATAGGGTTTGCATTTTGTCACTTGTTAGTTTTGGTTAAAATTATTGATAGTATTGATTTTGGCCAACATGTCTTATTTGACTTATTAGTCAGACACTTTTCTTAATTGATTTAGGGATTTCATACCATGTGGAGGAGTACCCATGTCCAAAGCTTCAAGAATATAACTGAAATTAGCTTCAGCCTGCCAAAACAAAAAAAGAAAGAAATCACCCTAGTAATTAGAAGCCGGCCAATCAAAGATTTTAAATGATCAGTATTTTGATTACTTAATTTATATATCTTTTAACCACCAACCACTACGAGTTGTATCTCCTCACCTGCTCAAGATAAATGCCAACGATTGCTAGAACCTTTTGTTGGACATCAGGTCGATAAATTCTCAAACTTGCTCCACCAATCTAAAATAAGAATAAAACAATTAAAAATATAAACCTTTCTGAATATATCTTGTGAAAAAGTTCAACATTCCAACTTGTGGGTCGGATGCATATGGTTCTATGAAAAGTATGTCTATAGCCTATGGGTTGCATTTTATAAATAAATGTGATTATGGGTCCTATCTTAAAACTATGACCATGTGAAAAATTTACGAATATAACCCTTCTCTAACCTAATTTGAGTAACTTTAAACTCAACTAAAAAAGTGTTCCTTTCTAGGAATTTTATCTATGTTAGTCAAATAAGTACTGTCTAAATATTACAACTTCAGACAGTAAAATTACACTCACAAAAACACTGCTAATCCAGCTGAATAGATTCTAATTTTTTAACATCAAATACTCTAAAAATACACATCCACCCCTTTAACCTCTTACTATAGAAACATTTCCAACATAAAAAAGTACCTCAACGCCATTAAAAACCATGCCATAGTAGTGATTAGGGGCAGTAAAAAGGTGATGAAGTGCCTGCAAAGATTTAGTGGGGGTGGTAACTGGTTGTGGAGATGGGGTGTCTGATACGGGTTTCTGGGTGAGGGTGATCCAGATGTTCGAAGTCTTGGGCCGGTGTTTCTAATCCAATCTGCCCTTACATCAAACCTTGGCCTAGCAGCTGGGGGTGTTGGTGACCGATACACGGGTGACCCGGTGTCTTCTTCCCAATAAGATTCTACTCCGGGACGGTATACTGGGGAGGAAGGAGTGTAGGAGTCCATATCTAGTAGAGAAACAATGAAAAGGTTGTAAGCGATAATGAAATACCGAGTGTTAAATATAGGAGTTCTCATAGGTGTAGAGTTTGACTAGTCATAACACCGAGTCTTCACAATAGTATTTTAGAAATACACTTGACCTATAAGCAATGTATCCCTGAGGAGAATTCCCAAGAAAGAAGGGTAGGTCACTAGGACACACTTAAGTACCCTGTCTTTCCTTAGTCAGAATCCCTCATGGGCCTACACACTTTTCCAGCCATCGTATATTAATAACACTATTGTTGGGCTCATGGTCATGATGAGAATTGTTGTGGACTGGGCCTTGAGGCCCGAAAGTAAGGTTTATGCATTTCAGTGGACTTCTTCTTCTTGAAAGATAGATGGGCTTCTTAGTTTATTATTGGTGGGCCTTAGGCCCAATAGTTTAGATTTAGATCACAAGGGTGGTGACATTATATGTGTGGGTTTAAGGGTGTATGAAAAATTGTGTTTGTGTGTTTAAAACTTAGGATAGCACTTAATGAAACACATATGTAGCATGTAGATAGTAATAAATGTAAGCACAAGGGTTATCAAGTAGTGTGACACATAAACTATCATGTATTGTAGCATGTATTGAAATTACTTAGGATAACACGTAAAAATGTTCACACAAGTATCAATCATGTAATCATATAGTAGCATGGCATATTGTGGGTGTCCTAAGGTTATAGTCTAGGTCAAAAGTGTCTAATAACCTAATTCCCTATAACCTGGCTCTGATACCAGTCACACCCCAACCGACGGCGGAAACGTCGGGGCGGGACATGTAGACTGTTCATGAGCACATGGTTGACTAGATTGTAATATGTTTAATCATCACATTTCATTTTGATAAGATTCGACATGTACATGAAAAATGAAAAATACATAGCACTTTCTTTTAAATATCTAGGTCCACATCCTAAGTGTAGCAAGCTTGTTCAACTCAAACATTTGTACCTGAAACATGATGAAAACGAGGTCAACTAAAAAGTTGGTGAGCATACATAAGTTTTGACTCTAAATAGCATCAAAGTGTTGTGTGTAAACAAATCCATACAAGTCATGATTAATAAGGCGAATATGGGGAGCAACTATTGTGTAACAAAAGTACAATCAAACCTTTGTAACTAGCATGCAAATTGTGTTGTCGGTAACAATCACCCCAATCTGGGTGGGTTTGTCAGACTCAATAGATCTATCATTGTTAACCGTCGGCTTGATTAGTTAATGATTGTACATGTAATTACAAATAAGTAGTTAACACACCTAGCACTCAAACATAAAGCTCAAATTGCACACAAATTGTAAAGTGGATTTGTATTGTGTAGTTTATGTAAATCATTGTATGTAGTGATCATGTTTCACCCTAAAATGTAAAAACAGAGAAAAGGGGCTATGTAAAACTCACCTGTATAAATTTGTGTGGATAACACGAGCAATAGGTGGGCAGGTGATAAGTTTAATCACGATGTTAACCTATAATTGAATTATATGATCTATTAAGGATATGCACAAGAGTCTAAACAAAATCTAAAGTTCCAAATGAATTGGGCAAGTGTTCCAACGAATGAGTGTGGGGGCTCATTTGTGTACGAAAAGTACTTATGAGGTCATATATAAGGGTTGTGTGTAGAATGTATAGTATGGTATTTGTTTATGGTTAAAATAATAAATTGTGGAAGCAAGTATGTATAAATAATAATTGTTTTAGAGTTTGCAAAATCGGTATGTGATTTAATTTAATAAATTCTTTTCATTTATTTAATTATGATTATAAAACGTGTTTTACAAAGGAGAGTATAAATATGTTTAGGAAATCACATTGATTTATTTTAAATTTGAACCCTAAATAGCTCTAGTTGTAAAATGACTTAGTTTTAAATTAAATCTTTACAAAAATGATAGCGAATTTATGGAAATCGTCTACGCATTTATAAATAATAAAAAAATGTTTTTCTTTTAACAAGAACAGTAATTCTTTTACCAGATAAAGGGTTTTTTAAAATACTCATATTTATATTCTAAATACAATTTATAAATTAAAGATTTGTAAACAATTTATTTTTGGCCACAAAATTTGTTTTAATCAAGACTTATTGGGTTTATTGCTAAATATAATAAATCGTTTTCCTTAAAAGTTTAACAATTTGTAAATCTTGTTATGAGCATTCAAATGTTTATAAATTAAAATTTTGTTTTATAAACATATTTAATGTAAAAACAAGAGTTTAAAAATAAAAAAATGTTCTAGGACTCGAACCTGGGTGGGTTCTATGAAGCACACACACGCCACCACTAGACCAGTGGTCCGACAGTATCAAGATCGAGTCCCAAAGGTTTTTAACTAACGTCATAGGGGCCAGTTTCAACGCAGATATGAAGAGGGTGCAAAAAGGTGCGAGCTCAGTTTCGAACTCGCGACCTTGTCTGTGAGGGGCTTGAGTCTAACCGATAGATCTGGGCTTAAAGCCTTGATAGATTTTTGGGGTTTTATCAGTTTTACCACAAGAGTCTGAAGACTCTTCTTCCCCATATCCGTGTACCCGTAACCCTAACCCTAAAATTACTCTAGTTAAGCACTGATATGCGTCGATAATGATAGGGCTTTTATTCCCCAGATCAACACGAGTCTAAGGGTACAAGATTTACCTGAAATGGATGAGGATAGAGGGCCGACGGCTTGCGGGACAGGGACAAAGATCTTGGTGATTGATTGAGATGCAGAGGTGAAACGAGGATCGACAGAGGGTTGAGAAAGTTTGCAATGTGTTCTGTGAAGGTGTGTGGTGAGTCAATTCGCTTAATTCCATCTTAACGCATGATTTGATTAACGATTTGAATGTGGCCGCTGTTTCGGAGGTTTTTACGCGTTAATTCGTTCGATTGATGATGAATTGGGTCATGTTTATGGTCTGGGTTCATGCGAGAACAATCAGGGCGTGATTTACGGCTTTAAACGCGTTCAATTTCAGGATTGGGGATTGGATTTGGCTCAGTTTGACTCTGGGAAGTCAAATTGGTTTGAAATCGAATTAGTCCGCGCAATTTGGTGAATTAACGCGTCCATTTGGTTTAGAGACGGTCGATAAACATTCTAGTATCCAAGGCAAGTCCTAATAAGTCAGGTTTGATCGATCTCAGTTTTGATTTGCAAGGATTTCGGACTGTTTGACTTTTAAAGTCAAAATGGGTCAAAAAGAAAATGAATAGGGTCAATTTTGAAATCAAGGGTTCGAATTCAAAGGTGGGGGTTCAAATTGAGGGTTCAATTGGTTAGGGGGTTCAAAGTTTGGTGAGGAGGTTCAAAACTAGGTTGCATTTGTTTTAAAATCTCCTTTTTGTTATTATTTGTTTTATTTTATCTAAAATAATTGTTTTACAAAATATATGAACCAAATTATTATTTGTTTAACCATGACTATTTAATAAGGGAATAAGTTTTATTTAAGTTACAAATTGTACCAGAAAATCATGGATGTTACAAGCGCAACTAACCATGACCGGGAGCGTCACCCCCAATAGTACTATCCATAGAATCCCGGGCTAAGTCCATAGTTAATGGTTACTAAGTTTTATTCCGGGGACTTTAAGCGCTATACTGTCACCATGTATGACATAGTGTTAGTGTCTTGTTTCCTTGTTATCATATAAAAATGTTTGCAATGCTTTCCCAATTGTATAAAACAACAATGTTTCGACATATATTAAACATTACTGTAATACTTAATGTAAGTATGTTTCTCCCCAGCAGTTTACAAAACTTTAAAAAGCAAAAGAGGACCGTGAACTCACCTTGTGTCCGATGAAATACTAGCAAATAACAGTGCGCTAAGAGTTCCTGTCTATCCGTACCCTAATCACACAAGGGTACTAATGTGTTAAGACTATCCGTCTTATACGTAAGTTGTTAATCCGACTTAACGAATCCCGTTAAGTACGCCTTTGTTTAGTAAAAAATAGGGTTTTCATTTACGACTCATTGGTGATTATTATTCCAGTCTAGACGCTTACATATTTTCCGAGAAAATAGTATGTTTCCCTATTAGTGACTTATTAAGTGTACGAAAAATAAATATTATTTTTGTAGCAACTTAAAATATATTCATTTATGTTCCACGTTGTCATGTGCTTATTTATTTTAATCGAATCTCTTAATATGTTCCATGTACATATATCAAATGTTCATATTTGGATACTAATATTTAATTCCTAGAACATTTCCATGATTTAACCAAAACCGTACACCAACACATATATATCACAAATTTTATCCATAAACATATATTTTTAGTAACACATTTCACGTTCCTATGTTGATGATAATCGTTCGTATGTCTTCTTGAATCATAGGACACTACCTCGGGTCTTGCCAGGTAAGTCACACATGATCATATAACTTCACGAACATGTATCCTTCAACATAACACATGAATGGAATGAAGGGTTTACGAAGAACACCATCATCCAATTGTTATTTTATGTGATAGTATATATATATATATAAGTAGTTTATATTTGATGTGTCCTTGTCTTTTCCATGGTCCTTCTAGTTTAGTATTTTATGTATGAACATGTACGTGTGTAAATATATGTATTCAAACATGACCCATGAAGAAATAAAGCCAAAACTCATCAAGACTTTTATGTTTTATTTTGTTCTTGAAAACTCAGATTTTTAGGCGTACTTCGAATAGACTTTTAGATGGTTTTAGAAGACCAAATGACTTGGGGTTTTCTTCTAAAATCAAGTTTATTGAAACCAGAGGAGATGTGAAAAAGAATTACTAGATTTGGAGTTGTGTAGGTACCTCAAAACAGGAAAATGAAAAGAGGTGTCCATACCATAATGATGATGATGGGATTTTGAGTGGGATTTTGGTTGATTGAATATGGCTAGTTCTTACCACATCATGAAGATGAGACTTTGAAGTGTGTAAATGGATGAAAGGGGCATGTTCTTACAACATCAAATCAAGTAATGGAAGATTTGAGATGTGGGGTGACCCCACTAGGCCATCTAGACCGTAAGTGGTGGTTGGGTGGGTGGTTTGGGTAGTTATCTAGGTAGGTATTAGTTGTTGCTAGGTAATTAGGCTATTAGTGGCATAAATCCTGGTTAGTACTGTAAACATTGATTTATTCGATTTATGCCCTTAAATGACACTATAAGTCATAGTTTACTAATCCAAGACTAGTTTTATGAAAATTGCTCAAACCATGTATACTATTATTCGTAGATGCGACCACATATATATACTTGGATCTTGAGTGCACACATGAACAACCACTTAATCATGACGATTAGACTCCTTGAGTGGAGTGTTGATGAAAGTGTGATGATGTGATTTGTAACCCACTAGAGGAAGCAAAAGGGATAGAGGGGTGGGGGGTTGAGTCTTGTCCAAACACTTCGTTGAAGTCCAAGTCCTAGTTAGGTCGGTTCCTAGGTGGTGTAAACCCGGTAGCTGATCCCGTGATATAATACTCGGTGTAGGAACTTTTAAGATTAGAAACCATATATTTTGTGCACCTTGACTAGTTTTAATAGTTTATTAGTTAAATCCGACATGGTTATTATTTATACATGTTTACACATAAAAATAACTTAGAGCCATGTAATAAAAAATTTTATGTCAACTTTTAAAGTTTTAGTCACCAATACATATTTTTTATATTAAGACATGTTTCTAGACTTTATTTGTAAAAATCTTGTTAATCACCAACGAACGTATATTGCGGGTTATAATTGTATATTTCCTAGTAATTCCTAAAATTACTAAAATATGACACGTGTTTCTTTGCTAGTCTCCTGACAATACCATGTCAAAGATAATATTTCTAACAACTATAAAATATGAACGTGCCATTATGAATATTTATGTTGACCTGAAATACTAGGTGTCACAGAGTTCTCCTGTCCCTGGATCGTGAGCGTAGATGAGAGATGTGTACTCCTTCAGTATGTTTTCTGTAATACGGGATGATTTCTTTGTTATGCATTACGTATCGTCTGATTCTGTTGTCTTTTCTCTATGTGTTTCTCTGTCTCGTTTTCTTGGTTCCCACACAAATCACATAACAGATGTGTATTTCTGCTACGCGACGATGCTCTCGGGACCTACAAGTGGTATCAGAGCCTCGGTGTTCGTTGTGTTATGTTCCAGTTTCTGGTTTTGGGTTTTTTGGAGCAGATCTGACTTCATACGGGTGCTTACTTTTTCTTGCAAAAATCCTTAAATCCGAGTTTGTTATCATTTTATTTGGTGTTTGGAAGGCTAAGGGTTTGTTAGATGATGATTTCTAAGCTTTTGGAAGCATCAATTTCTCAGTTCCAACACTTTTCGAGCATTCTCCTCAAGATCAGTCAAGAACGCTGCTACTTTTGTTCAAAGTATGCAAAAACACCTTTTCTGCGTACTTACTAAGTATGCATGGGTTAGAGATGCGTACTTTCTAAGTACGCATGGAGCGCACTTACACGTACGCATGCACACTTGGCTTTGCGAACTTACTAAATACGCGGGAACACCATTTATGTGCGTATTTACTAAGTACGCATGGACTATCATCTGGGATAAAAAAAGAGATAATTATGGTGGGAGGTATATATATTTTCTATAGAAGCATGTTTTTGTAACTATAGATAAAATTCTATGTATCGGTGTAAGAGGCTAGTAAGGAGGGTGTTCCTGAATATTTAGCCTTCACACCAGATTGGTCCCGCGTATTGTCAAGTACGCAAGATCAATCCCCTGCGTGTACTTTCTAAGTACGCAGGTAATGTTCCTGCCCCTATCAATAGAAGACTTGTTTTCATTAGTAGGTGGAACTTCAGGAACTAGGTTGAGAGGTATCTGGGCGGGACGAGCTCTCCCGCCCCTGGACCGTGAGCGTAGATGAGAGATGTGTACTCCTTCGGTATGTTGTCTATAATACGGGATGATTTTATTTATATGGATTACGTATTGTTTGATTCTGTTGTCTTTTCTCTATGTGTTTCTCTGTCTCGTTCTCTTGGTTCTCACACAAATCACTGAACAGATCTGTGTATTTCTGCTGCGCGACAAGGCTCCCGGGACCTACAAGTGGTATCAGAGCCTCAGTGTTCGTTGAGTTGTGTTCCAGTTTCGGGTTTTGGGTTTTTTGGAGCATATCTGAGTTCATACGAGTTCTTACTTTTTCTTGCAAAATCCGAGTTTGTTATCATTTCATTTAGTGTTTGGAAGGCTAAGATGATGATTTCTAAGCTTTTGGAAGCATCAATTTCTCAGATCCAACACTTTTCGAGCATTCTCCTCAAGATCAGTCAAGAACGCTACTACTTTATGCTAAGTACGCAAAAACACCTTTTCTTGTTAGCCCTGCGTACTTACTAAGTACGCATGAGGAGATGCCCTGTGTAGGTCCTCATGACGCTTCTACGGATCGATCTCGTGATAAGACGTGACGTTAACTCGGAGTGCGGAATCCAACGAATCAACGTTTATATGCATAAAAGACAATGTAGACAATCAAGTAAATAACATTCTCAATTGTATTCCAAATCACAATGGTGTTTACAGACTCAATCAGACTTATCGATAATTCTCTGTTCTCACCGTATCGACTGACTCTGTAACCACACATATATATAGGCGTCTGACCTGATATAGTCGAACTTATTAAGTTCGCCTCTAACAGACTAAGCGAACTTAAAAAGTTCTCCTCAGATAGAGTTAAGCGAACTTATTAAGTTCGCCTCTAGGTAAACTTGAATAAACACTTAGTGACTTTTACATAACAAAAACATAAAGACATAAGATCTAACTATTACAAGCTTTTGTCATTACAAACTATGTCCTAACAGACTCCCCCTTGACAATAGCTTGATCTTCAGTCTTCAGTCTTCATGATGAGCTTTTCCAGTTATCCGGTAGTCTGCTGCCAGCATGCACTCCATATCTTCTGCATATCTCCAAAACTCTCTTGTACTGTAATCCTTGTTCTTTCCATTCATCAGTGAACATTATTTCATTCTTTCACAACGTCCTCTGATATTTCTTTGAAAAATTTATAAGATTCATTACATCATAGAAACATACAATGACCTTATTGTCTTTATCTTCAATCCTTGCTTCACCAGTATTAACATCGACATACCACCATTTCATATTCCCAAGAAAGTCTTGAGGAATCTTCTTCAACGGTATCTTGTGTACAGCACGTACTGGTTTATACTTGTAACTCCAGGTCACCTTCCCATTCTTCTGATCTGTGTTCTTCACTCTCTTTCCTTTTTGTGGTTTCAGTCTTTCATACTTTCCTGAACTACCTTCTCTCTTGATCAAGTTTTCTATTACATCAGCCAAACCATTCTTCGATCTATTAATAAGAGGCTTTGAAGCTAGACCATTCATTTCACATCTTGGCAAGGTATTGAAATATTTGATCCTCGACTTTAAGTATTGAACACCGTCAGATCTTTTAATTGCAAATAATTTTTTATCACCATCATAGAACCAACTTATGATCCTTCCTACACACCGCTCGTTATTCACATATTTCTCTTTCTGAGCAAGTTGTGCTGGAGACTTGGGTAGCACCTTCATCCAACTATTTACAACTTCTCTCCACTGTTCTCTTGTCATCCCTGTATTTCTATACATCACAGGTTCTTCATTAACTTTCAGAGACTCAGTGTGAGTAGTTTTAGTTTCAGCATCTATATTGGATTGAATATTCTCATCATCAGTATCCATATTTGAATCAGCAGTATCTTCAGGTAGTGTGACGTCTTCAACAGAGTCCATAGAATCTGTTACTCCTTCATAAGTGAATTCAGGAATAACATCATCTTGGATGAAGTTATACGGCACTTTAAGACCATCACAGCCTTCATAAGAAACATTATCTTTATCTTTCTCTATCTCTATCTCTACTATCTCTCCTTCTTCTATTTCATTATCAGACACGTCATCGTCCATGTCATTGAATAAATCATCAGTGTCATCAAGACATGCAATCTTTTCAGCTTCTTCTTCTTCAGAATCTGCAAAGAACTCCAATAATAGAATTTCTTCTTCATTAGCACCAGAAGTATCTTTGTTTCCTTCAAGTGATTTTGATGTCGACTCCCCCTGAACCCTTGATATAGGATTAGCGTCAGTGTATTGACGATCACCCTCAACATTTCCAGCAGGATCATTGTCTTCATCATCACGTATTTGTCTTTGAATAGACTTTGTGTGACATGTATCATGTATTCTCAACTCCCCCTGAGCGTCAAGACGCTGAACGAGTTTAGACACCAATGCTTGCATGTCAGCTATCTGTTGAGCTTGAGTCTGAATCACCAGCTGCCGTTGTGAATCTGTAGACACAAGAGTATCCACCTGATCTTGAAGTGTAAGCACTTGAGATTCAAGGATAGTAATCCTTTCAGAATCAGAAGGCTTTGACGGACCAGCTGACGATTGTGGAATTGAAGGACTTGTAGTAGGAGTAATAACTAGAGGAACAGGAGTTAGAACCGGAGATGTATCTTTAGATCTTGGAGGAGTAATGATCAAGGAAGCAACAAAATTAGCATCCTCTACTCCCTACGAAGATTGAGCAGCAGCTATTGAAGCAGACATTAACTTTTGAGTTTTTGGATCTGAATTGAAGTCACTATCAGAATCAGTACTCTCATCAACCAAGGATCTTTTTCCAAGTACTAAACCGGAAGGAGGATCCCGAACAGACTTTCTTCTTGGTCGTCTGGCTTGAGATTTAATGAGTTTTCCAGCATTAGCCAGTGGAATAGCAGCTAACCGATCATAATGATCTGAGGAAAAATCCCTAGATTCATCAGAGTCAGTGCCTTCAGTAACAGGTAATATCGTACCACTTGAGCTTGAACTAGATTCATCATCAGTCACCACATTCCCTTCAGCTTCATGAATGGGCGAGTTCATAGCGTCATCAACGAAATCATCCATGTTCATTCCTAGATCATGTTCATGTGCATGAACGACCTCTTCTTGAACAGGTTCATGAATAGGTATTTCAACCTCAGCTTGTGGAATTTGAACTTGTTCAGGGATAGGGATTTGTGGTTGTACGGGAACTTGAGCTTGTTGAACTGGAACTTGTTGTTGTATCGGTTGCTGTGGAATTTGTAGTTGTTGTTGTTGTGGTTGCTGTTGTTGTTGTGGAACATGTAAGCCTTGAGCTTGAACAATTTCATCAGGATGAAACCAGTTGTCATTAGGTGGTGCAACATAATCAGGATTGATTAAGTGACCAAACAAAGGAGTATTAACCGGTATCAATGCAGCATTCAGCTGTTTTACCTTCGTGCAATCAGTAAAGATACGCTTTAACATCGGAGTCAAAGTTAATCTTATAGGATGTTGTGGAAGATCCGGAATAAGATGATTTAAAATCATTTGAATAAAGCGAGGGTACATCAAAAATCCTTGCCCTTCAGCAGGATTAATCTGCATGACCATCTCCCGATAGAAGTAAAGGGCAAAATTGAAATGCTTATTCAACGTTAAAGCCACCATTACAGTTTGAAGAGCCATTTTTAGACCATCGGTTCCAGCTTTACGAGGAGAGATGCATTGAATAATCACATGCATGAAGTATCTCCATTCACCGACTAAGCCACCTTTACGTGCTTGTGTATCATTCGGTCTCCCACGATAACCCATTCTTTGAAAACAACCCATAATAAGAGTTCCCGGATATGACAATGGGTCTTCAGCATTACCACCCAAATCAAGAGCAGCACGAATTGTCTCTTTAGATATGGCAATTTCAGTATTATTGACAGTGGCACGAAGAACATGAGGTTCTACGTCCGTATCCTGATGAACTGTATCCCAAAATTGCCGTATGTATACCAAACTGATGTAAAGATCAGCAGATAAAGCAGTATGAAGACGCGAACGATTCAGAAATCCGATTATTCCTTGAAAATTGACTGCCTTGGACATGTTAGGATCTAACAATGCCACCCGATTATGCTTATATTCGACACGTCGAGCCATCTGAAAACATTCGGACAACAAAACACATTAGTAAAAAATATCAAACAAACAAACAAAAAAAAAATTTTAAAATTTAAAAAAAAAAAATTTCTAACACTCAAAATCACAAGTCCAAATACTCTCTGACCAGTAGGCGAACTTAATAAGTTCGCTTTGTGTTGCAAGAGGCGAACTTATTAAGTTCCCCTAGACAAGTTCGCTTCAAACAAGTTCGCCTGAACCTGTGACGATTCAAATTCAAACACTGAATTTTTAAAAATCAGGCAAATCGAGTTAAAACCATGAGATAATCAATGTACATCGGTCGATTATCACTTAGCAACCAATTAGAATTTATTTTTCCAGTCAAAATCCATTATGTCATGCTCACGAAGTAAACCGAGAGAAAAACATCAAAATACTCACGATTGAACGGATGAAAATCAGTGAAATTACCGTAGTTGTGTTCGCAAATCAATTTGGAATATGATGGAATCAACAAACAACCCTAACAACACAGATTAAAAATTTCGAAGAAAATGCAGATAAGTTCGCTTCGAACACAGAAGACGATGATTGATAAGTTCGCTTGGCCAAGAGCCTTATACACATTAAGTTCGCTTATTTAGGCGAACTTGTTAAGTTCGCTTAACAAGCCTTCGGCGAACATGCCAAGTTCGCTTCACCATCCACAGACAAACATATTAAGTTCGCTTCACTGTTCTTAAGCGAACATATTAAGTTCGCTTCACTGTACACAGGCGAACATAATATCTATTCACTTTTGCCTTGAACAAAATTTTACCAACTTCAACCTTTCAAGTCTTGAACTTTCGTCAGCATCATGTATCCGATCCAATCCCGAAAAATTTTAATAAAAGTTTAGAATTTTCATGGAAAATAAAAATCAAAATCTTTTTGAGTTTTATCTATACAAACTGAATCACATATTTTTGGATTTTATCTGTACAAACGGAAACACATATTTTTTGGATTTTTATCTGAATAAACTGAAATCACATATTTTTGAATAAACATCATGTGCAAGAAGGTCATATCAATATCCAATTAATTCATTACAAATTTTAGCAATAACAAAGGGTAACCTATAGTATGAAACCATCCAACTCAGTCTTGTACACTTTGCATCTTTTTCACTTTGAAACTCATTCAATTTGAATAATATTTGAAATGATACGCGATAAATTTCAAAGTAAATAAGATCAGGTTATAAAATGCTCATTTATTTATACCGAATTTGAAATATAAAGCATGAATTCTTAAATTTGTCAATATTATATGATTTGAAACTATAAGCGTTTATTCTCCAAATTCATGTGATTTAGTACCATTTAGATGAAAAACATCGTGTACCCCACATATATGCCAAACAGAAATATAAATTGCACTATCTTCAAGACATATACAGTTAATGTTAAGATTAGATCAATTTCCAAAATGAAATTATCTCTTTTAGCACAAGAATAGAATCAGATCCCAAAGGATATAAGAATCATGATGATTCAGAATCAGAAGATTCTAATGAATTGGCTGAATAATGAGAATCAACAGATTCAGGTATGAGGATCCAACTATTATATGGATAAAATTCAATGGAGTCAGACTAGATGATGTATCTAACTGATCCAAGGGCGAATATATGTTTCAACAGATTTTGAAAGCATATCTTAGTTCAACAACACCTTGCATGCTTTTCGGGACATGGGCAGTGAAGTGAACTGAAATAAATTTGTGCTAAAGATATAATTCGATATTGGTCTCCTGAAATTCTTTATAACCATATATTCTTTATCTGATAATGACCTTTTACACACACACACAGACATATAATGGTTTCAAATCACAGATGTAATCATATTATATTTAATTTTCACATACTATTAGTTTCAAAACGCTTTTAGTCTATTGACAATTTAAGTTTCAAAACTCATACACAAATTTGAAAACAAATTATCAAGATTAGAGCATTCACAACACTATCATTTCTTATTTATGCAGACTTTGAAATTTAGATCAAATCAACTCAGTTTAATCAATCATATATCAAAGGTCTACTAAGATCGTGTGAAATGAACTAATCACTGATGTACTATCATTTCTTCTCTAACCTCAAATGATGTCAAATTTTTATTTTTCAATTTGTTTTGACTTTTTATAAAATTAAAAACTTTTTGACTGAAAATGTAAATACAGAAATGTAATAAAGCAATAAAGAAATTAAAAATAAAATTTTCCATGAAATTCTGATTTTGAAAAGCTTTTATTTGGGATTGATCATACCAATCATTTTAACTAGGAATTCAAACCTGGTACGATCAAATGCCTTGGTAAACAAATCAGCAAAATTATCATCAGTGTGTACCTTGACTAGCTCAATCAACCTTTTCTCTGCACAATCACGAATAAAATGATATCGAATCTCGATGTGCTTAGTTTTGCTATGTTTAACAGGATTGTTCGTTATGGACATAGTAGCATTATTATCAATAAGCATAGGGGTTCCTGTGAAATTTAAACCGTAATCTCTCAATTGTTGTTGTATCCATAGGATCTGTGAACAACAACTCGCAGCAGCGATATATTCTGCTTCGCATGTAGAAATCGAGACTGTGGTTTGCTTTTTGCATTGCCAGGACACAAGTCGATTACCTAAGAACTGCAACCACCTGTTGTAGATTTCCTGTCCAAACAACAACCACCAAAATCAGAATCAGTATAAGCATTGAAATCAAAGTTAGAACCATGAGGATACCATAGCCCCAAACGTTGTTTACCTTTCAAATATCTAAAGATTCTTTTCACAGCAATTAAGTGAGATTCTTTTGGCTTTGCCTGGAATCTAGAACAGATGCACACGGCGAACATTATATCTGGCCTTGAAGCGGTTAAGTACATGAGGGATCCAATCATAGCTCTATAAAGTAGACAATCCACATCTTTTCCATCCAGGTCAGAATTCAACTTAGGATTGACCGGAATTGGAGTATCATATGGGGTACAGTCCTCCATCTTGAACCGGCTCAAGATGTCTTTGACATACTTGGACTGATGAATAAAGAAACCATCTTCCTTTTGATTTACTTGCAAACCTAAGAAAAACGATAACTCTCCCATAGCTGACATTTCAAATTTCGACTTCATAACACCCTCAAAATCTTTTCATAACCCTTCGTTTGTTGAGCCAAAAATAATATCGTCCACATAAATCTGCACCGGTAGGAAATCTCCCCCTGATTTCTTTATGAATAAGGTCGAGTCTATCTTTCCACGAACAAAGTCATTTGCCAAAAGATGTGTGGATAATGTTTCATACCACGCACGAGGAGCCTAATGAAGACCATAGAGGGCCTTATCAAGCTTGAAAACCATATTCGGATTTAGTGGATCTTCAAACCCCGACGGCTGACAAACATAGACTTCCTCCTTGACCTTTCCATATAAAAAGGCACTTTTGACGTCCAATTGAAACACCTTAAAACCTTTAAAAGAAGCAAAAGCTAGAAACAGCCTTATAGCTTCGAGCCTCGTAACAGGCGCATAAACCTCGGTGTAATCAATTCCTTCTTGTTGATTGAAGCCCTGGATAACTAATCTTGCCTTGTTGCGTACCACGACACCTCGATCGTCTTTCTTACATTTAAACACCCATTTTGTTCCTATCAGATACGCACCCTTCGGAAGATCAACAAGATTCCAAACCTTAAGTTTATCAAATTAAGCAAGTTCTTCCTGCATAGCTTCTATCCAATTGTTGTCATTTAAAGCCATCTCATCATTCTTGAATATAAAGCATGAATGTGAGCACTCATCAAGAACACCAGAATCTTTAATGCAGGTATACAAACAAGTATTGTCAACAAGAGAACGTGTTTTCACTCCATCCTGTAAATTTCTAATTATATTCGTCACTGGATGATCATTGAGTTCCTTGATGGATGCAACCTCAGGAACCGGCAACACGTCAACTTGAGTAGAGTCAGATTGATAAGAATAATCTTGATTAATTGGAATATCCGAGTCTAAATTTGTAGGAATCTCCCCCTATGCCTGTGTCGAAGATAATGGATCATCACCCAACAACGGTTCAACAGAAGAATCTTGAAAAATAGCATTATCCTCCTCACTCTCTGAATCTTGTGGACCTGAACAAGAAGTAACATTAGGATCGGGAGCAGAAGTATATGGGATCGATGAATTTGGAACTGCATTTGGTAGAAATCCATTGTGTTGTGCATCTTGACAAGAATCATAAAGAACAACAGCATATTTAGCAGAAATATCAGAAGGGAAATGAAAAGACTTGAATAAGTTTTCATAATCAAATGCCCAATCCGGACCAATCGCCATTTGTGGTAAAGACCGATTTGAACAGTCAATATGAAACCATTCTTCAACTTGGCGCGTCTCTTTGTTATAAACCCTCTTGGTTGTCGAATTAGCCACATACCCCAGAAAAATCCCTTCAATAGCCTTCGCACTGAATTTTGTTGGGATATCTCGAACTTTCAATAGGGTGCAAGGATTACCAAAAGGTAGTAAATAATCCAGATTCGGCTTTCGATTATTCAGCAATTCATAGCAAGTCTTGTTACGTCGCTTGACTGTCAAGACCCTGTTCAAAACATGACACGCAGTATTCACAGCTTCAGCCCAAAAGGTGACTGGAAGCTTAGAATCCGCAAGCATCGTGCGAGCTGTTTTGACCAAAGTCCTGTTCTTTCGTTCAGCGACACCGTTTTGTTGAGGAACATATGGCGCACTGAATTCATGATGAATTCCTTTTTGTAGGCAGAATAAGCCCATTTTGCTATTCTTAAATTCGCTGCCATTGTCACTCCTTATTCTTCTGACTTTCAGATTGAATAAATTCTCCAAACCTAGGATTAAGTATTGTACCAATTCAGTGGTTTCAACTTTAGAGGAAATAAACTTAACCCATGAAAATATGGAGTAATCATCAGTTACAACCAAGCAGTACGATTTTCCACCAATGCTCCTGATACTGATAGGACCGAACAAATCCATATGCAACAACTCCAAAGGAGTTACGATAGAATTCGTCGATTTAGATTTGTGAGATTTCTTTCTTTGCTTCCCCTTCTTGCAAGGAATACAATCATCAGGAACTGAGAATTTCATCTTTGGAATACCAAGAACCAGATCATTCCTAACAATGTAGTTCATCTTCATATAGTTAATGTGGGCTAGCTTCCTGTGCCACAATATTGAATCAGATTCTGACGCCTTGGAGAGTAAACAATTAGGAATTGAATTCGTTGTAGTGGCGACACTCATGTCAAGGACATACGTGTCATTTCTCCTCGGAGCCTTCATGAGAATCCATTCATTAGGAATCACGAATCCCGGTTTCAAAATATAGCATTCAGCATCGTTGAAATGGAACGAAAACTTCTTGTCACAAACTTGTGATACACTTAAAAGATTGTGTTCCAGCTGCTCAACATAATTCACCTTCTCAAATTTGACTTTGTCATTCTTTAATGTACCCTGTCCAGTTATGTACCCGCCTTTATTACCCGTAAAAGCGACATAACCTCCATCAATTTTTTTAACATCCTCAAGCAATCTAACATTCCTTGTCATATGTCGAGAGCAACCACTATCCACATACCATGTATTGTTGATAGTCCTCCTTGGTTGTCCCTACATAAACAACGAGACTTAGTTAGAAATAGGAACCCAAGCCATTGTGGTCTTGGGTCGTCCAGATTGATCAAAATAAACAACTTCTTGTAATTTACAATCAATCTTATCATTCATTTTTGGAACAAAAGTTTGACAATCAGACTTTTTCAAAGAAGATCCATTTTTATTATTTTGAAAAACATTATTTGATATATTATTGTCAGATTCGGATGTTTCCAAAATTTTCTTCAATTTTCTGTTTCTTCTTTTCCTTTGAGGTCTAGACAATTTAACATCCTGCTGAGAATCTTTTGAAATTCCAACATTAGGAATCTCAAGTTTCTCTTTGCATACAAAAGATTTAGAATTCAATTTATCCAGTTGTTTAAATCCAGAGGATTTAACAAAAGATCGACCGGGCAAATTTTTCTCCAAACTAGAAGACGACTTTCCCTCATCTTTTCTTTTCAGAATCTTCACCACTTTTGGTTGTGAAGGAACAGTCTTCATTTTACCCTGGTTCTTGTAAGGATAATTGATCAGAATGTGACCAGCCTCGTTGCAATGAAAACACACTCTTCTTTCTGGATAAGTTCTGAAATAAGGAGTTTTCTTTGAATTTGAGGATCCATCAGAGGAATAAACTTCAGAGGAATGTCCAGAACGGTTTATCGGCTTCTTTGGAACATAAGCCTGTGTTGGCACCTTTGAAGAATACACTTTTTGATAACCAGCTATGACAAAACCACTCGACTGTAAAATTGGAGAAAGCTTAGATGTACCAACTTTCACCTCTTCAGGTTTAGTCAGAATGCATCTATCTCGGGTAACAGATTTAACAACTATTGGGTCATCAATTTTGACCTCTTTTGGAATGCCCTCGACCTTCTTCTCATCAAACACCTCATCTTCAGAATCAGACTCATACACCATATCCTCCCAAGTTACCGGATTCACCTTTAACACACTCTTTGGATCTATCTCCTCTTCATGTATGATTTCAGGTTCCACCACATAATTTGCATTAAACGGTGGAGGAATAAATCCAATTCCAGCAACACGCTTAGTAGGATCAGCAGTTGAGTTAAAATAATCCAAAACAACTGAAGAATTTTCAAAATTTTCCATCTTTCTATGAAGTTTGATCACTTTAGACTCTTTGTCAGATATTTCTTTATTCTTTTGAGCAACAACTTCATTACGTTTTTCTATCTCAGCATAAGCCATATCTAGATGATAACCCTGCTCTTTGTATTTAAGCCCAAGAGAATTTAAGTCTCTTTTCAAAGACTCAATTCTATCAATCCACAATTTATCATTATCTTTCAGTTTCTGATTAACAGTATGCATCGATTTCATATCACAAATCAAGTTTGTGTTATCATCCATGACCTTTTGCAATTTATCTTTAACAGAAATGCAGTTAGAACAGTAAATATGACAAACAGAGTCTTTTACCTTAGACGGATCAGACATGTCTGCCATGAATACTTTAGCAATGGGAATATTTTATGAATCTGCACCATCAGAAGCATTTTGAGTAAGAACAATATCCTCCTCAGCAACACCTTATGCATCATCAGAATCAATATTCCGCACTTGTTCTACTTCTTCATCAATGCTTGGAACACTGTCACCATCACAAGAATCATCACTAGAACTTTCATCATCAGTCGACTCCTCTGGTTTTTCAGAATGAATTTTTGCTACAAAAGCCTGACTCACAGCACCCACCAAGTCTTCCAGATGAATGCCCCAGTCATAGTTTTCGTCGTTCTGAGCAACCAATGCCGATGAAGCAGATGCATGATTTGTATTACCAGATGAAACATGTGACTGATTCCTATTATGCTGAAAATTAGGCTGCTTCTTTTGAGAATCAAACTCGACCTTTGGCTTCACACATTCCTTAGCAAAGTGACCATATTCTTGATAGTTGTAACATCAAACTTTGCTTTTATCAAAACCCATGCAAGATCGACTATTTGAGCCAATATATTTTCTGCCAGTTTTCTTCAAGAAATCTTTAGCTTGACGCATTAACATGGCCATATTCCATTAGATATTCATTTCTTCCAGATCAACAGGGTCAATCTGTCTGAAATCTTCTTCTATAACCTCAGGATCATGTATTTTACCTCCGATAAAAATTTCATATGATTCCATGAATGAGGAAAACATAGCAAGATAGTCATCAGCAACCTTCTGATTCAAATGAGATCCAGATGAAGTAGAAGCTGTAGTCGCAGAAAATCCAGAATGAATTGAATGACCAGAATGAATCGAAACTCCAGAACATTGATCATTTGAAGAATCTTGAGCATCGCCAGAAAAAAATGCCACTCCAGTACCAGTTTTACCAGTAGATTTGGCAAAATACATTGAGAGATCCTGGATATGCTCCAAGTTAGTCTCTTTCTTCTTCATATTCATGTCATGCGACTGAATCTTTCCTAGAACTTCTTCAAGAGACATGGTTTTATATTTAATATTCTCTTTGATTAAAACCGTGTACACGTCAAATTTTGATGGTAAAGCCTCCAAGAATTTATCATTGATTTCCTCAGTCTCATACACCACAGAAGCACTTGCCTATTCACTAAGATGATGATAGAATCTTGTAGCAAGATCATCCAAGGATTCATTTTGAAAATGTTTAAAGACCAAGAGCTGCTTCTTTAGAAGCTCCTTTCTACTCTTCTTCACATCCAAACTTCCTTCACACCTTTTCTGTAATGCTTCCCACAGTTGTTGAGAAGACTTGAACTGTTTGAAACTGTGATATATTTCCTTCAGAAGAGACATCGAAATACTAGCCATCGCTTTCTTTTCCCTGTCAAATAGTAGCTTCTCTTCAGTAGTTAACGCTGACACTGGCTTTGGAACATCATCATGTTCCATCCAAGAATAAGTCGGATGCGTATAACCTTCCAAAATCAAAATCAACAAACTGGTATCGGTAAAAGATACAAACTGGTCAAACCGATCTTTCCAATTTGAATAATCAGCTAGATTCAACAACTTCGGAGGTTTTTGAGATGTACCGATCTCATTGTCATAATTGAACATATTCGTGACTTGAACCATATTTGCCATTTTTCCCGAAAAATTATCCAAGTGTTGAACTTCTTTACCCTTAGGCGAAGATAATAAGTTCGCCTGCTAAGACACCCAAGCGAACTTAATGAGAAGCGAACTTAATAAGTTTGCTTAAACCATAAACTTGAAATCTGCTTAAGTTCGCTTAAAAATAAGTTCGCCTAAATCAGAATTCAAAAATCTGATTAAGTTCGCCTAAAATAAGTTCACTTAATCCTGTGAGAAGCGAACTTGACAAGTTCGCCTGCTAAGCCCGCCTGCACACAAATCAGCAAGTTCGCTTGCAGTAACAGAATCAAGATCAAGAACACTTCAGACCACTTTCACGAACCAGAGACAAACTGAAATCATCATTAATCACTGATTTGAAGGAATTAATCAAAATTGGACCGTAGGATTGTATAATTTCTCTATTAGAATCTTTCTATCTGATCAATTTTGTCAAAATCCTCTTCAAAAACACCAAATCAGATCTGAATCAGTCTTGAAAACTCTATGGAAATGAAAAACTCAAAAATGACGAATTTCATGTCAATTTGCATATAAAACCGTCTAGAATCAACAAGAATCACGAGCAATAGCTCTGATACCACTTGTAGGTCCTCATGGCGCTTCTACGGATCGATCTCGTGATAAGACGTGACGTTAACTCGGAGTGCGGAATCCAACGAATCAACGTTTATATGCATAAAAGACAATGTAGACAATCAAGTAAATAACATTCTCAATTGTGTTCCAAATCATAATGGTGTTTACAGACTCAATCAGACTTATCGATAATTCTCTGTTCTCACCGTATCGATTGACTCTGTAACCACACATATATATAGCCGTCTGACCTGATATAGACGGACTTATTAAGTTCGCCTCTAACAGACTAAGCGAACTTAACAAGTTCGCCTCAGATAGACTTAAGCGAACTTATTAAGTTCGCCTCTAGGTAAACTTGAATAAACACTTAGTGACTTTTACATAACAAAAACATAAAGACATAAGATCTAACTATTACAAGCTTTTGTCATTACAAACTATGTCCTAACACCCTGCGAACTTACAAAGTACGTAAGGGTATCTGCCTCCGCTCAATTACACGTATGCATGCACACTTTGCTTTGCAAACTTACTAAATACGCAGGAACACCCTTTGTGTGCGTATTTAATAAGTACGCATGGACTATCATCTGGGATAAAAAAAAGAGAGATTTTGGCGGGAGGTTTATATATTTTCTGTAGAAGCATGTTTTTGTAACTATAGATAAAATGCTATGTATCGGTATACGAGGCTAGTACAAAGGAGGGTGTACGTGAATACTTAGCCTGCACACCAGATTGGTCCCGCGTACTTAGTAAGTACGCAAGGCTTTTGCCCTGCGTACTTGTCAAGTACGCAAGAACAATCACCTACGTACTTGCTAAGTACGCAGGTAATGTTCTAGCCCCTATAAATAGAAGACTTGTCTTTATTTGTATGTTGAATTTCAGGAACTAGGTTGAAAGATGTCCGAGCGGGACGCGCTCTCCCGCTCCTGGACCGTGAGCGTAGATGAGAGATGTGTACTCCTTCGGTATTATTTCTTTGTTATGGATTACGTATCGTTTGATTCTGTTGTCTTTTCTCTATGTGTTTCTGCGTCTCGTTTTTTGGTTCCCACACAAATCACAGAACAGATCTGTGTATTTCCGCTGCGTGACGAGGCTCCCGGGACCTACAAGTGGTATCAGAGCCTCGGTGCTCGTTGATTTGTGTTCCGGTTTCAGGTTTTGGGTTTTTTGGAGCAGATCTGAGTTCATACGAGTTCTTACATTTTCTGGAAAAAATCCTTAAATCCGAGTTTGTTATCGTTTCATTTGGTGTTTGGAAGGCTAAGGGTTTGTTAGATGATGATTTATAAGCTTTTGGAAGCATCAATTTCTCAGATTCAACACTTTTCGAGCATTCTCTCCAAGATCAGTCAAGAACGCTACTACTTCACGCTAAGTACGCAAAAACACATTTTCTGCGTATTTACTAAATACGCGTGGGTTAGCCCTGCGTACTTACTAAGTACGCATGAGGAGATGCCCTGTGTACTGACTAAGTACGCAAGGGTATTTGCCTCCTCGCACTTACAGGTACGCATGCACACTTGGCTTCGTGAACTTACTAAATACGCAGAAACACTCTTTATGTTCGTATTTACTAAGTACGCACGGACTATCATCTGTAAAAAAAAAAAAGAGTTTTTTTGGCGGAAAGTATATATATTTTCTGTAGAAGCATGTTTTTGTAACTATAGATAAAATTCTATGTATCGGTGTACGAGGCTAGTACGAAGGAGGGTGTTACTGAATACTTAGCCTGCACACCAGATTGGTCCCGCGTACTTAGTAAGTACGCAGGGCTTTTGCCTTGCGTACTTGTCAAGCAGCAAGACCAATCACCGGCGTGTACTTGCTAAGTACGCAGGTAATGTTCCTGACCCTATCAATAGAAGACTTGTCTTCATTTGTAGGTGGAACTTCAGGAGCTAGGTTGAGAGGTGTCTGGACGGGACGAGATCTCCCGCCCCTGGACCGTGAGCGTAGATGAGAGATGTGTACTTCTTCGGTATATTGTCTGTAAAAGGGGTGATTTCTATGTTATGGATTACATATCCTTTGATTCTGTTGTCTTTTCTCTATGTGTTTCTATGTCTCATTTTCTTGGTTCCCATACAAATCACCTAACAAATCTGTGCATTTTCGCTACGTGACGAGGCTCTCGGGACCTACAAGTGGTGTCAGAGCCTCGGTGTTCGTTGATTTGTGTTCCAATTTCGGGATTTGGGTTTTTTGGAGCAGATATGAGTTCATACGAGTTCATACTTTTGCTTGCAAAAGTCCTTAAATCCGAGTTTGTTATCGTTTCATTTGGTGTTTGAAAGGCTAAGGGTTTGTTAGATGAGGATTTCTATGATTTTGGAAGCATCAATTTCTCAGATCCAACACTTTTCGAGCATTCTCCTCAAGATCAGTCAAGAACGCTGCTACTTTATGCTAAGTACGCAAAAAACCATTTCGGCGTACTTGCTAAGTACGCAAGGGTATTTTCCTCTACGTAATTACAAGTGTAGGTCCACGTACTTGTAGGTCCACATGATTCCACTACGGATCGATCTCGAGACGTGACGTATCAATGACACTGAGTGCGGAATCCAACCGTATCAATGAATGTGTACACAAGATGACAGAAACAATAACAATCTCACAATGTGTAAATAATATCCTCTTTGTATTTCCTTATCAGACACTGAATACAATCTCTCAGATTCTCAGGTCTGATCTCTCTCTGATGTTTTCCAAGTCTCTTTTACACTAAGACTTGCAAACACCTATTTGTAGGAACACACAGCACTATAGGCAAACTTAACAAGATCACTCATAAAGATGCATAGGCGAACTTGATAAGTTCGCCTCTCTTTGAACTTATACAGAATTTTATCAACAGTTACAAGACATGTCCTAACAACAAGTACGCATGCACACTTGGCTTTGCGAACTTACTAAATACGCAGGAATACCCTTTATGTGCGTATTTACTATGTACGCCTAGACTATCATCTGGGATAAAAAAAAAAGTTTTTTGGCAGGAGGTATATATATTTTCTTTAGAAGCATGTTTTTGTAACTATAGATAAAATTCTATGTATCGGTGTATGAGGCTAGTACGAAGGAGGGTGTTCCTAAACACTTAGCCTGCACACAGATTGGTCCCGTGTACTTAGTAAGTACGCAAGGCTTTTGCCCTGCGTACTTGTCAAGTACGCAAGACCAATCACCTGTGTACTTGCTAAGTACGCAGGTAATGTTCCACCCCTGGATCGTGAGCGTAGATAAGAGATGTGTACTCCATCGGTATGTTGTCTATAAAAGGGGTGATTTCTTTGTTATGGATTATGTATCGTTTGATTCTGTTGTCTTTTCTTTATGTGTTTCTCTGTCTCGTTTTCTTGGTTCCCACACAAATCACAGAACATATCTGTGTATTTCCGCTGCGCGACGAGGCTCCCGGGACCTACAAGTGGTATCAGAGCCTCGGTGCTCGTTGATTTGTGTTCCAGTTTTGGGTTTTTTGGAGCAGATCTGAGTTCATACGAGTTCTTACTTTTACTTGCAAAAATCCTTAAATCCGAGTTTGTTATCGTTTCATTTGGTGTTTGGAAGGCTAAGGGTTTGTTTGATGATGATTTCTATGCTTTTGAAAGCATCAATTTCTCAGATCCAACACTTTTTGGGCGTTCTCCTCAAGATCAGTCAAGAACGCTGCTACTTTACGCTAAGAACGCAAAAACACCTTTTCTGCGTACTGACTAAATACGCATGGGTAAGCCCTGCGTACTTACTAAGTACGTATGAGAGGATGCCCTGCGTACTTACTAAGTACGCAACGGTATTTGCCTCTTCGCAGTTATAAGTACGCATGCATACATAGCTTTGCGAACATACTAAATACGTAGGAAGAACCTTTATGTGCGTATTTACTAAGTACACCTGGACTATCATCTGGGATAAAAAAAAAGTTTTTTGAGGGGAGGTATATATATTTTCTGTAGAAGCATGTCTTTGTAACTATAGATTAAATTCTATGTATAGGTGTACGAGGCTAGTACGAAGGAGGGTGTTCCTGAACACTTAGCCTGCACCCAGATTGGTCCCGCGTACTTAGTAAGTACGCAAGGCTTTTTCCCTGCGTACTTTTCAAGTACGCAAGACCAATCACCTGTGTACTTGCTAAGTACGTAGGTAATGTTTCGCCTCCGTACTGTGAGCGTAGATGAGAGATGTGTACTCCTTCGGTATGTTGTCTGTAAAAGGGGTGATTTCTTTGCTATGGATTACGTATCGTTTGATTCTGTTGTCTTTTCTCTATGTGTTTCTCTGCCTCGTTTACTTGGTTCCCACACAAATCACAGAACATATCTGTGTATTTCCGCTGCGCGACGAGGCTCCCGGGACCTATAAGTGGTATCAGAGTCTCGGTGTTCGTTGATTTGTGTTCCAATTTTGGGTTTTGGATTTTTTGGAGTAGATCTATGTTCATACGAGTTCTTACTTTTTCTTGGAAAAATCCTTAAATCCGAGTTTGTTATCGTTTCATTTGGTGTTTGGAAGGCTAAGGGTTTGTTAGATGATGATTTCTAAGCTTTTGGAAGCATCAATTTCTCAGATCCAACACTTTTCGAGCGTTCTCCTCAAGATCAGTCAAGAAACGCTGCTACTTTACGCTAAGTACGCAAAAACACCTTTTCTGCGTACTTACTAAATACGCATGGGTTAGCCCCGCATACTTATTAAGTATGCATGAGGGGATGCCCTGCGTACATACTAAGTACGCAAGCATATTTGCCTCTTCGCACTTACAATTTCGCATCCACACTTGGCATTGCGAACATACCAAATACTCCGGAACACGCTTTATGTGCGTATTTACTAAGTACGCCTGGACTATCATCTGGGATAAAAATAAATGTTTTTTGGCGGGAGGTATATATATTTTCTTTAGAAGCATGTTTTTGTAATTTAGATAAAATTCTATATATCGGTGTACGAGGCTAGTACGAAGGAGGGTGTTCCTAAACACTTTGCCTGCACACAGATTGGTCCCGCGTACTTAGTAATTACGTAAGGCTTTTGCCGTGTATACTTGTCAAGTACGCAAGACCAATCACCTACGTACTTGCTAAGTACGCAGGTAATGTTCCTGCCCTAATAAATTGAAGACTTGTCTTCATTTGTAGGTGGAATTTTAGGAACTAGGTTGAAAGGTGTCCGGGCGGGACGAGCTCTCTCGCCCCTCGACCGTGAGCGTAGATTAGAGATGTGTACTCCTTCGGTATGTTGTCTGTAATACGGGATGATTTCTTTGTTATGGATTACGTATCGTTTGATTATGTTGTCTTTTATCTATGTGTTTCTCCATCTCATTTTCATGGTTCCCACACAAATCAAAGAACAGATCTATGTATTTCCGCTGCGCGATGAGGCTCCCGGGACCTACAAGTGGTATCAGAGCCTCGGTGTTCGTTGATTTGTGTTCCAGTTTCGGGTTTTGGGTTTTTTTGAGAAGATTTTAGTTCATACGAGTTCTTACATTTTCTTGAAAAAATCCTTAAATCCGAGTTTGTTATTGTTTCATTTGGTGTTTGGAAGGCTAAGGGTTTGTTAGATAATGATTTCTAAGCTTTTGGAAGCATCAATTTCTCAGATCCAACACTTTTCGAGCATTCTCCTCAAGATCAGTCAAGAACGCTGCTACTTTACGCTAAGTACGCAAAAACACCTTTTCTGCATACTTACTAAGTACACATGGGTTAGCCCTACGTACTTACTAAGTACGCATGAGGAGATGCCCTCCGTACTTACTAAGTACGCAAGGGTATTTGCCTCGTCACACTTACATGTATGCATGCACACTTGGCTCTGTGAACTTACTATGTACGCAAGAACACCCTTTATGTGCGTATTTACTAAGTACGCATGGACTATCATCTGGGGAAAAAAAAGAAGTGATTTTTGGGCGGGAAGTGTATATATTTTGTGTAGAAGCATGTTTTTGTAACTATAGATAAATATATATGTATCGGTGTACGAGGTTAGTACGAATGAGGGTGTTCCTGAATACTTAGCCTGCACACCAGATTGGTCCCGCGTACTTAGTAAATACGCAAGAGTTTTGCCTTGCGTACTTGTCAAGTACGCAAGACCAATCACATGCGTGTACTTGCTAAGTACCCAGGTAATGTTCCTGCCCCTATGAATAGAAGACTTGTCTTCATTTGTAGGTGGAACTTCATGAACTAGGTTGAGAGGTGTCTAGGCGGGACAAGCTCTCCCGCCCCTGGACCGTGAGCGTAGATGAGAGATGTGTACTCCTTCGGTATGTTGTCTGTAAAAGGGGTGATTTTTTTGTTATGGATTACGTATCCTTTGATTCTGTTGTCTTTTCTCTATGTGTTTCTCTGTCTCATTTTCTTGGTTCCCACACAAATCATAGAACATATTTGTGTATTTCCGCTGCGCGACGAGGCTCTCGGGACCTACAAATGGTATCAGAGCCTCGGGTATCATTGATTTGTGTTCTGGTTTTGGGTTTTTTGGAGCAGATCTGAGTTCATACGAGTTCTTACTTTTATTTGAAAAAATCCTTAAATCCGAGTTTGTTATCGTTTCATTTGGTGTTTGGAAGGCTAAGGGTTTGTTAGATGAGGATTTCTAAGATTTTGGAAGCATCAATTTCTCAAATCCAACACTTTTCGAGTATTCTCCTCAAGAACTCTGCTACTTTATGCTAAGTACGCAAAAAACCATTTCGGCGTACTTACTAAGTACGCATGGGTTAGCCCTGCATACTTACTAAGTACGCATGTGGAGATGCACCGCGTACTTACTAAGTACGTAAGGGTATTTGCCTCTACGCACTTACAAGTGTAGGTCCACATGACTCCACTATGGATCGATCTCGAGACGTGACGTATCAATGACACGGAGTGCGGAATCCAACCGTATCAATGAATGTGTACACACGATGATAGAAACAATAACAATCACACAATGTAATTAATATCCTCTTTGTATTTCCTTATCAAACACTGAATACAATCTCTCAGATTCTCAGCTCTAATCTCTTTCTGATGTTTTCCAAGTCTCTTTTACACTAAGACTTGCAAACACCTATTTATATGAACACACAACACTTTAGGCGAACTTAACAAGTTCGCCTAAAGATGCTTAGGTGAACTTGTTAAGTTCGCCTCTCTATGAACTTATACAAAATTTTATCAACAGTTACAAAACATGTCCTAACAACAAGTACGCATGCGCACTTGGATTTGCGAACTTACTAAATACACAGGAATACCCTTTATGTGCGTATTTACTAAGTACGCCTGGACTATCATCTGGGATAAAAAAATTTTTTTTTGGCGGGAGGTATATATATTTTCTGTAGAATGATGTTTTTGTAACTATAGATAAAATTCTAAGTATCGGTGTACGAGGCTAGTACGAAGGAGGGTGTTCCTGAACACTTAGCATGCACACAGATTGGTCCTGCGTATTTAGTTAGTACGCAAGGCTTTTGCCCTACGTAATTGTCAAGTACACAAGACCAATCACCTATGTACTTGCTAAGTACGCAGGTAATGTTCCTGCCTTTATAAATAGAAGACTTGTCTTCATTTGTATGTGGAATTTCAGGAACTAGGTTGAAAGGTGTCCGGGCGGGACGAGCTCTCCCGCCCCTGGACCGTGAGCGTAGATGAGAGATGTGTACTACTTCGGTATTATATCTATAATACGGGATGATTAATTTGTTATGGATTATGTATCGTTTGATTATGTTGTTTTTTCTCTATGTGTTTCTCCGTCTCGTTTTCTTGGTTCCCACACAAATCACAGAACAAATCTGTGTATTTTCGCAGCGCGACGTGGCTCCCGGGACCTACAAGTGGTATCAGAGCCTCGGCGTTCGTTGATTTGTGTTCCAGTTTCGGAATTTGGGTTTTTTGGAGCAGATCTGAGTTCTTACGAGTTCTTACATTTTCTTGCAAAAATCCTTAAATCTGAGTTTGTTATCGTTTCATTTGGTGTTTGGAAGGCTAAGGGTTTGTTAGATGATGATTTCTAAGCTTTTGGAAGCATCAATTTCTAAAATCCAACACTTTTCGAGCTTTCACCTGAAGATCAGTCAAGAACACTGCTACTTTACGCTAAGTGCGCAAAAACACCTTTTATGCGTACTTACTAAATACGCATGGGTTAACCCTGCGTACTTACTAAGTACACAAGGATATTTGCCTCCTCGCACTTACAAGTACCCATAAACACTTGGGTTTACGAACTTACTAAATACGTAGGAACACCCTTTATGTGCGTATTTACTAAGTACGCATGGACTATCATCTTGGTGGGAAGTATATATATTTTCTTTAAAAGCATGTTTTTGTAACTATAAATAAAATTTTATGTATCGGTGTACGAGGCTAGTACGAAGGAGGGTGTTCCTGAATACTTTGCCTGCATACCAGATTGGTCCCGCGTACTTAGTAAGTACGCAAGGCTTTTTCCCTTCGTACTTGTCAAGTACGCAGGACCAATCACCTGCGTGTACTTGCTAAATACGCACGTAATGTTCCTGCCCCTATCAATAGAAGACTTTGCTTCATTTGTAGGTAGAACTTCAGGAACTAGGTTGAGAGGTGTCTGGGCGGGACGAGCCCTCTCGCCCCTGGACCGTGAGAGTAGATGAGAGATGTGTACTCCTTCGGTATGTTGTCTGTAAAAGGGGTGATTTCTTTGTTATGAATTACGTATCCTTTGATTCGGTTGTCTTTTCTCTATGTGTTTCTCTTTCTCGTTTCTTGGTTCCCACACAAATCACAGAACAGATGTGTGTATTTCCGCTGCGCGATGAGGCTCTCGGGACCTACAAGTGGTATCAGAGCCTCGGTGTTCGTTGATTTGTGTTTCGGTTTCGGGTTTCGGGTTTTTTGGAGCAGATCTGAGTTCTTACGAGTTCTTAATTTTGCTTGCAAAAATCCTTAAATCCGAGTTTGTTATCATTTCATTTGGTGTTTGGAAGGCTAAGGGTTTGTTAGATGAGGATTTCTACGATTTTGGAAGCATCATTTTCTCAGATCCAACACTTTTCGAGCATTCTCCTCAAGATCAGTCAAGAACTCTGGTACTTTATGCTAAGTATGCAAAAAACCGTTTCGGCGTACTTACTAAGTACGCATGGGTTAGCCCTGCATACTTACTAAGTACGCATGAGGAGATGCCCCGCGTACTTACTAAGTATGCAAGGGTATTTTCCTCTATTCACTTAGAAGTACACATGCACACTTGGCTTTACGAACTTACTAAATACGCAGGAACACCCTTTATTTGTGTATTAACTAAATACGCATGGACTATCATCTAAGAATAAAAAAAGAGTTTTTTGGCGGGAAGTATATATATTTTCTGTAGAAGCATGTTTTTGTAACTATAAATAATATTCTATGTATCGGTGTACGAGTCTAGTACGAATGAGGGTGTTACTGAATACTTAGCCTGCACGTCATATTGGTCCCGCGTACTTAATAGGTACGCAAGGCTTTTGCCTTGCGTACTTGTCAAGTACGCAAGACCAGTCACCTACGTCTATAAATAGAAGACTTGCCTTCATTTGTAGGTTGAACTTCAGGAACTAGGTTGAGAGGTGTCCGGGCGGTACGAGCTCTCCCACCCCTGGACCGTGTGCGTAGATGAGAGATGTGTACTCGTTCGGTATGTTGTCTGTAATACTGGATGATGTCTCTATGTGTTTCTCTGTCTCGTTTTCTTGGTTCCCACTCAAATCATAGAACATATCTGTGTATTTCCGCTGTGCGACGAGGCTCCCGGGACCTACAAGTGGTATCAGAGCCTGGGTGTTCGTTGATTTGTGTTCCAGTTTTGGGTTTTGGATTTTTTGGAGCAGGTCTGAGTTCATATGAGTTCTTACTTTTTCTTGCAAAAATCCTTAAATTCGAGTTTGTTATCGTTTCATTTGGTTTTTGGAAGGCTAAGGGTTTGTTAGATAATGATTTCTAAGCTTTTGGAAGCATCAATTTCTCAGATCCAACACTTTTCGAGCGTTCTCTTCAAGATCAGTCAAGAACACTGCTACTTTACACTAAGTACGCAAAAACAAATTTTCTATGTACTTACTAAATATGCATGGGTTAGCCCTGTGTACTTACTAAGTACGCATGAGGGGATGCCCTGCGTACTTACTAAATACGCAGGGGTATTTGCCTCTTCGCACTTACAAGTACGCATGCACACTTAGCTTTGCGAACATACTAAATACGTAGGAACACCCTTTATGTGCGTATTTAATAAGTACGCATGGACTATCACCTAGGATAAAAAAAGAAGAGTTTTTTTGGCGGGAGGTATATATATTTTCTGTAAAAGCATGTTTTTGTAACTATAGATAAAATTCGATGTATCGGTGTACGAGGCTAGTACGAAGGAGGGTGTTCCTGAATACCTAGCCTACACACCAGATTGGTCCCACATACTTAGTAAGTACGCAAGGCTCTCGCCCGGCGTACTTGTCAAGTACGCAAGACCAATCACCTACGTGTACTTGCTAAGTACGCAGGTAATATTTCTGCCTCTATCAATAGAAGACTTGTCTTCATTTGTAGGTGGAACTTCAGGAACTTGGTTGAGAGGTGTTTGGGTAGGACGAACTCTCCCGCCCCTCGACCGTGAGCTTAGATGAGAGATGTGTACTACTTCGGTATGTTGTCTGTAAAAGGGGTGATTTCTTTGTTATGGATTACGTATCGTTTGATTCTGTTGTCTTTTCTCTATGTGTTTCTCTGTCACTTTTTCTTGGTTCCCACACAAATCACATAACAGATCTGTGTATTTCCGCTGGGCGACGAGGCTCTCGGGACCTACAAGTGGTATCATAGCGTCGGTGTTCGTTGATTTGTGTTCCAGTTTCGGGTTTTGGGTTTTTTGGAGCAGATCCGAGTTCATACGAGTTCTTACTTTTTCTTGCAAAAATCCTTAAATTCGAGTTTTTTATCGTTTCATTTGGTGTTTGGAAGGCTAAGGGTTTGTTAGACGATGATTTCTAAGATTTTGGAAGCATCGATTTCTCAGATCCAACACTTTTCGAGCATTCTCCTCAAGATCAGTCATGAATGCTGCTACTTTATGCTAAGTATTCAAAAACACATTTTCTGCATACTTACTAAGTACGCATGGGTTAGCCCTGCATACTTACTAAGTACGCATGAGGATATGCCCTACGTACTTACTAAGTACGCAAGGATATTTTCCTTTGTTCACTTACAAGTACGCATGCACACTTGGCTTTGCGTACTTACTAAATACACAGGAACACCCTTTATGTGCGTATTTACTAAGTACGCATGGACTATCATCGGGATAAAATAAAGATTTTTTTGGCGGGAAGTATATATATTTTCTGTAGAAGCATGTTTTTGTAATTATAGCTAAAATTATATGTATCGATGTACGAGGTAAGTACCAAGGAAGGTGTTCCTGAAATCTTAGCATGCACACCAGATTGGTCCCGCGTACTTAGTTAGTACGCAAGGCTTTTGCCCTACGTACTTGTCAAGTACGCAAGACCAATCACCTGCGTACTTGCTAAGTACGCAGGTAATGTTCCTGCCCTTATAAATAGAAGAGTTGTCTTCATTTGTAGGTGGAACTTCAGGAACTAGGTTGAGAGGTGTCCGGGCAGGACGAACTCCCCGCTCATGGACCATGAGCATAGATGAGAGATGTGTGCTCCTTCGGTATGTCGTCTGTAATACGTGATGATGTCTATGTTATGGATTACGTATCGTTTTATTCTCTTTCGTCCTTGTTCTTGTTTCTTTGACTCATTTTCTTGGTTCCCACACAAATCATAGAACAGATCTGTGTATTTCCACTGCGCGACGAAGCTCCCGGGACCTACATTAAGTATCGACCTGCAATAGAATTTCTATACAAGACATCGTGTAATATTACAAAATGAGATACCATCATGCGAAAAGCCTTGTGGTTCTTTTCATCACTTGGGATCTCTCCATCCTACAAATATTTTTTAATGGGTAGAATCCAGGATCCTTGACTAGGTTCAAGATCCTGAACATCTGCTTCTTCTTCTATGTTGGATACTTCGTTTTTCTTCTCAATTGCTGGGCTCAGGATATGTATGATTGGTATTTTAATACCTTCTAGTATTTTAAGAGCCGAAGCAAGGTTTGCTAAGGCATCGGCCTCAGTATTGTCTTCTCTAGGTACCTGTGTAATATTAAAAAATTCGAATTCCACTGATAACTACTTAACTATTGTGAGATATTTGACTAACTTCTCACCTTTTACTGTATATGAACCATTGAAA